>CAMTDV010000001.1:37394702-38857202 GCA_947069175.1 Scalesia atractyloides
GCTGGTGATGCAAATACGAAATTTTTCCATGCTACCCTGATAAGTAGGAATCACTCGTCCAGGATTGATAGCATTAAGGATTCTAATGGGGTTCTGTTTGAGGGGGATAATGTCCGGGATGTGCTTGTCAAACACTATGAGCAATTTCTTGGGTACCATGGATATGGTCACTCTAGGCCCCCTGCTGAACTGTTCAGGAATAAGTTGAACTCAGAGGATACTGTGCACATGGTTCGTCCAGTTACTGCTGCTGAGGTGAAAACGGCCATGTTCTCGATTGGTAATGATAAAGCCCCTGGCCCTGATGGCTTTTCAGTAGCTTTCTTTAAAAATGCGTGGCATATCATAGGTCAAGAGGTGTCGAATGCCATTATGGATTTCTTCAGGACTGGTAAACTCCTCCGGGAAATTAATAATACCCTGATAGTGCTCGTGCCGAAGAAAGTGACGCCGTCCCTGATTACGGATTATCGGCCCATTGCATGCTGTAATGTGATTTATAAATGTATTAGTAAGATTGTGGCGGATCGTATGAAGGGGATGCTTAATCAGATTGTCAGTATTAACCAGTCAGCTTTCATTCCAGGTAGGAAAATTTCTGATAATATTCTGCTTACTCAAGAGTTGTTACATAACTATCACAGGGATTATGGGCCTCCGAGATGTGCTTTCAAGGTGGATATCCAAAAAGCTTATGATACTGTTGATTGGAACTTTCTTAAGGATGTTCTTATAGGGTTCGGATTTAATAGTAAAATGGTGGATTGGATTATGACTTGTGTGTCAACTACGACATATTCTGTCAGTGTGAATGGAAATCTGCATGGGTATTTCAAGGGTGGCCGTGGGTTAAGACAAGGAGACCCATTATCTCCGTATCTATTCACTCTTGTCATGGAAGTCCTTACATGTCTTTTGCAGAGGGATGCTCGGCTTGATACCTCGTACAGATTTCACAATAGATGTGAAAGACAACAAATTATCAATCTGTGTTTTGCTGATGACTTGTTTCTATTTGCCCGTGGTGATATCTCCTCTGCCCGCTGTATCAAGATGGCACTGGCTACATTCACGAACATGTCTGGATTGGTCCCTAGTATCCAAAAAGTACTGCCTTCTTCTGCAATGTTCCACCTAATGTTAAAAATGAAATTCTACAGACCCTGAGATTTGAGGAGGGCGTGCTGCCGGTTAAATATTTGGGTGTTCCGCTTATCTCGTCCCGGCTGCTCTCTAGAGATTGCAATGTTTTAATTGAAAAGATAGAGCAGCGCATTCAAAACTGGAGAAATAGGTTTTTATCATTTGCAGGAAGGTTGCAGCTTATCAACTCGGTACTTTCAGCTTTGCATGCGTATTGGTCCGCTGTTTTTATTTTGCCAGCACAAATTATTAAGGAGCTTGAAGCTAAATTACGAAATTTCCTGTGGACGCAAAAAGGAAATTTTCATAGAGGAAAAGCTAAAGCCTCATGGAATTCTATTTGTGTCCCTAAGTATGAGGGTGGCCTGGGTATTAGGCGACTTGGAGATTCGAATAAAGCTCTTATGGCGAAACATATTTGGAGTATTCTGAACAAGAGGGAGTCCTTGTGGGTTAACTGGATCTACTCCTACAGATTAAAAGGCTGCAGTTTCTGGGTATGTAAGGAAGCTACGAACTGTAGCTGGAGCTGGAGAAAGCTTCTTCAGATGAGGCCTAGTATCAGGGATCACGTGTGGTCGAGATTGGGCAATGGGAATAATACGTCAGCATGGTATGATAACTGGAGTCAACTTGGTCCGTTATCTAACTTCCTGTCCCCTAGGACCATTTCCAATGCGGGATTTAGACTTCATGATACGGTTGCGGATATATATAATCAAAGTACTTGGGCTTGGCCATCGGCTTGGAGAGACTTGTTTCCAGAATTGACTCAATTGGATCAGGTTTATTTGGAACCAAATAAAGTGGACCAAATTTGCTGGAAGGATGGGGATGATATACTTGAATTTTCTTCTTTAAGTGTCTGGCATTCGATTCGGATAAGGGAGCCGGAAGTGGATTGGGCTGAAGTAGTCTGGTTTCATCAGTGCATCCCTAAGCATGCTTTCTTTATGTGGTTGATTATTCGTCGGAAACTGCTAACTCAGGATAAGATTCTCCAGTGGGACATCTCGAGAAGGAAAAACATGAATATGATGTGCTGTCATTTGTGCTATGAGAATGTTGACTCCCATGATCATCTTTTCTTTGAATGTAAGTTTTCTAAACAGGTATGGAACAAGACTAGAGATAAGGTAGGTATGTCTACGGTTGGTCCCAAATGGAGTGACATTATGGCCTGGCTTCTGGCTCGTGCTCGATCGAAAACAGCAGTGCATTATACAAGTCGAGTGTTTGGTGCCTGTGCAGCATACATAATATGGCAAGAACGTAACGCAAGATTGTTCAAGAATCAATCTAGGCCACCAGATACCATATGCGAGCAAATATTAAAGACAGTTCGGTACAAGCTGATGGGGGTTAAGTTCACAGATTGTGCGAATGTTCGGAGGCTGCTAGGTAGATGGAAGATAAATGGCAACTTCATATCCAATAATGGAGGCTGATTACTATTTTTCTTTGTGTGATTAGTGGTTTTAGATTCTAGTCTAGTAGATGTACTTGTCTTTTGGTTTATGCTTTATATTGTTTGCTTGATTTACTGTCATGAGGTGTGTCTCATGATAGAACTAGTGGGAGATTATACTCACTACTTGTGTTATTTGGTTGGTTAATATATAGAATCACAGGGGTAACCCTTTACCCAAAAAAACTTGTTATAATTTTAATCTTTCTTAAAATGGAAACTTTATTATCACTTATAAACAAAGTTTTTAAATCATATCTTTTATTTAATGATCTAGTTCATGTATGATCATCTTTAAGTATGAGATTATGTTCATGACATATTTTGTTATTGAATCTTGCTAATCTAAACATACATGTGTTTAGATCATCTTTTTATCTATAATTTTGCAAGATTTGAGTTTACTAGTTCATAACAACTTCAAGATCATCAATTTATCAAGAAAATCACATGATTATATTAGTGATCTTAGATTTATTAGTGTTTTTCAAGTGGGTTTTTATATAATTTTTATAATGATCTTGTGAAATTTTATAAAATAAAAAGTATAACATAAGGTTTAAGATCTTACTAGCACAAGGCTAGGGATGATCTAAGAGTTGAAGAAAATGGATTGATCAAGATTTCCATGCTTCCAAAGTGAGCTCTTAATCCTTGCAAGCTCCTTAGATCTTCATGCAAGCTTGAGATTCTTGTGTTTGATTTTTAAAAAGTGAAGGTGAAGATGATGAAGCTTGGCCAATTTTTGAGAGCAAAAGTGAGAGTGTTCTTGAGGTTTTTTTTGTTGTTGTGAAAATGAAAGTGAGATGAATAAGGTAATGGTTTTGATTTTATGGTTATGATCTTACACCATTTTACACTAAACTAACCTACAATGTGCCAACACATAATTGAAATATTAGTGGCATTGGGGAAATACCCCATATTGCCTGAGGATGTTTGGCATTTTCTTTTTTTAATATATATAATTTTATATACTTTTATAAACTTTAAAAATTATATATATAAGTTTTTATAAAAACTAATACCCCAATACATTAAAGTGATGTTATAGTAGGCCAAAATAATTTATTAATCTTGTTGTTTCGTTGTTCGATTGATAAAGTTGGTTATGGTCTTGTACCGGGTAATATACTGATATTAAATACATGTTCGCTTCGTTGTCATTCGTCTAGGATATGGTTTTATATATTCGTGATCATGACGAATCGATTATCATACCAAACTATGATTTGGTTAAATTCCTAGACTTTTAAGACTTAAAATCAAAAATTAAATCATGTTATACGATAAATAGACAATGTACTAGCTGTTCAAGTTGTACAAAATTACCGGAGTTTTGCCAATTGTCACATTCTTCCCTTGTTCAAAAAAATTTCGTCCCGAAATTTAAGTCGTGTCATCCTTTGCGTAAGATTTCTCAAACAAGCGGGGATACTTTCTTTTGATTTCGTCTTCCCGTTCCCAAGTGAACTCAGATCCGCGCTTTGAGTTCCAATGGACTTTGACTAGTTTGATACGACTCCTCCTTGTTTTCTGAACTTTCGAATCCAAAATTTCGATAGGTTCTTCGATGAAATGGAGTTTGTCGTCTATATGAATTTTGTTCGTGGGGATAATAAGTGACTCGTCTGAAAGACACTTTTTAAGATTTGACACATGAAAAGTGTCGTGAATGTTATTAAGTGTTTAAGGCAATTCAACTTATATGTGACTGTTCCAATCTTCTCCAAGATTTTGTATGGTCCTATATACCTCGGGCTAAGTTTTCCTTGCTTCCCGAATCTAACTATGCCCCTCCAAGGCGAGACCTTAATAGCACGTTGTCTCCAATCTCAAAGGACAATGGTTTGCGGCGTTTATCCGCATAACTTTTCTGTCTATCCTGAGCGGCTTTAATACGGTCTCGGATTTAAAATATTTTATCCGTAGTTTCTTGAATTAATTCTGGACCTATCATTTGTTTGTCGCCTATTTCCGCCCAACATAACGGAGATCGACATTTACGTCCGTATAATGCTTCAAATGGAGCAGCTTGGATACTCGTGTGATAACTATTGTTATATGAGAACTGGAGGAAAGTGAGTATCCCAATTTCCGCCTAAGTCAATTACACAAGCACGAAGCATATCTTCTAAGGTTTGAATGGTGCGTTCACTTTGTCCATCTGTTTGGGGATGAAAGGCCGTACTTAGATCTAAGCGAGATCCAAAAGCCTTTTGAAATGATTGCCAAATTCTTGATATGAAACGACCATTTTGATCAGAGATTATGGAAACAGGCACTCCATGTATTGCCATAATCTTTTTCTGGGTAAAGGGTTACCCTGGTGATTTTATATATAAACAAACCAAAAACAAGTAGCATGGAAACACCCACACTAGTTCAAACATGGGAATTCCCCATGAATGTAAGCCAAAGAAAAAACACACTAAACTACCAAGAACATCGAAGACAAACTACTAGACAATAATCTAGAGAAACAAGAAAACTAATAAATAATCAGCCTTCTTCATCTTCCACTCGGTTGCTATAAATCTCCCATGTTTCAAGCAATCTTCGCACATTGTGGCAATCCTTGAACTTGACTCCCATTAGCTTATATTGAACCGTTTTCAAAATTGTATCACTTATAACATCCGGCGGTCTCGTTTGGTTCTTGAAAAGTCTCGCATTACATTCCTGCCAAATGAAATAGGTCGCAGCAGCCACAATAAGCCTACTAATATAGTTGGTCGCTGACTTAGACCCAGCCCGAGCCCCCAGCCGAGCATTCCACTCTGGGCCAACAGTACTCATACCCCCTTTTCCGCGAACCGTGATCCAAACTTGAGTTGAGCAGTTACAATCGAAGAACAGATGGTTATGGGAGTCAATTTCCGCATAGCAAAGAAGACAACACATCATATTCATATTTTTCCTTCTGGAAATATCCCATTGCACAATTTTATCTTGAGTGAGGAGCTTACGACGAATCACCAGCCACATAAAGAAAGCATGTTTTGGAATACACTGTGAGAACCAAACATACTTAACCCAATCCACCTCTGCTGCTATCTGTCTAACCGAATGCCACACTTGAGACGAAGAGTACGCAACTAACTCATTATCATCCTTCCATAGGAGCTGGTCAGACCTATTCGGATATGTATGGATATCATCTAGCTGATTTAAAACCGGAAACATATCCCTCCACGCCACTGGCCACCTCCAAACACCACTAACATGAATCTCCTGAACTGTATTATTAAGAGTAAAACCTGCATTTGAGATGGTTCTAGGAGTCAAGAAGTTACCAAGTGGACCCAAGTGACACCACGAATCGTACCAAGCTGAAGTATTGCTACCATCACCCAACTTGGACCAAACAAATTCTCTAATAAATGGCCAAAGCTGTAATATTTTCCGCCAGCTCCAACAACAATTCGCCACCCACTTACAAATCCAAAAGCTTTTACCTCTAAGTCTGTACGAATGGATCCAAGCAACCCAAAGAGAATCATGCTCAACCAGAATGCTCGAAATATGAGAAGACATAAGCGCTTTATTACCTAAGCCACCCTCGTACTTTGGAACACAAACAGACTTCCGCGAAGCTTTAGCCTTCTCCTTGTGATAGGAACCATCTGAAGACCATAAGAAGTTTCGCATTTTGGCTTCCAGATCTTGAATGATACGGTTAGGCAGGATAAAAACTGAAGAACAGTAAATATGCATTGAAGAAAGAACAGAGTTTATAAGCTGCAGCCGACCCGCAAACGAAAGAAGTTTATTCCTCCAATTTGAAATCCGTTGATCCAACCTCTCCACTAAGGCACTGTAGTATTCAAGGCTAGAAAAAATAAGAGGAACCCCCAAGTATTTTACTGGAAGAGACCCCTCCATAAACGGCATGAAAGACAAGATATGGTTTTTAACATGAGCTGGCACATGACAGAAAAACCCCGTGCTCTTTTGAATACTAGGAACTAGACCGGACATGTTTGAAAAATTCGAAAGACACTTGAAAACACACTGCACCGACTCAACATCTCCTCTCGCAAACAAGAATAAATCATCTGCAAAACACAGGTTAATGATACGCTGCCTTTCGCATTTATTGTGAAATTTGAAGGATGTATCAATCCTAGAAGCATGCTATAATATACACGTGAAAACCTCCATAACCAGCGTGAATAAATAAGGAGATAACGGGTCTCCTTGTCGAAGGCCACGCTTACCTTTAAAATAAACATGCACATTCCCATCAACATAAACATAATATGATGTTGTGGAAACACAAACCATAATCCAATCCACCATCTTTGTGTTAAAGCCGAACCCAATCAAGAACGTTTTTCAGGAACCTCCAATCAACCGTATCATAAGCTTTCTGAATATCCACCTTGAAAGCACACCGGGGTGGACCTGAATTTCTATGATAATTATGCATAAGCTCTTGAGTCAGCAAGATGTTATCCGAGATTTTCCTACCAGGAATAAAAGCAGATTGGTTGATACTAACAACCTGATGGAGCACACCCTTTATACGGTCAGCAATAATCTTACTAACACATTTGAATAAGACGTTACAGCAGGCTATAGGACGATAATCAGAAACCATAACTGGCGAGGGTTTCTTCAGCACTAGTGCAACAAGAGTATGGTTGATTTGGCCCAGTAATCTGCATGTATGAAAGAGATCAATGATTGCCATAGAAACATCATTACCTATAATCGGCCAAGTCACTTTAAAGAAAGAAGCAGCGTAACCATCCGGGCCTGGAGCTTTGTCATTACCTATAGAAAACATGGTTTTCTTAACCTCATCCATCGTAACCGGACGGATCATGAGGGAAGCATCAATCGGGTTCACAACCTTAGTAAACAGATCAGGAGTAGGATGCATGGATAAATCATCTTGGCTACCCAAGAAATTTTCATAATGTTTCACAAAAGCATCTTGAACCGCATCACCCTCATGCACTACACCATTCGTATCCAATACAACTTGGATTCGGCTTCGATGGTTCCTACTCTTCACTGCTGCATGAAAGAAAGCAGTATTAGCGTCGCCAGCTCTTAACCATTCCATCTTAGACCTCTGCTTTAAAAACCTTTCCTCATCAAGAGACGCTTCTTGAAAGTCAGAATTCAGCTTCCTTTCTCGAGCTCTAAGGTCCGCATTCATGGGATCCTTATCAATATCCTTTTGAATGTCATCCAGTTTACCACGAAGATCAGCCATCTTCTTATGGAGATTGCCTTGCTTAAAGAGTAAAGCACGTAACGGAGTCTTTAGCATCCGAAGCTTCTTCACAACCCTAAACTGATAAACCCCATTAACACTCATCTCCCACGACTCCTTCACAATCCTTAGAAAATCAGGCTATTGAACCAAAAAGTTCGCAAACTTGAAGGGCTTATGCTTACTAGTAACAGCTCGTTTAATTGTTAGAGCACATGGAGAGTGATCTGACAATCTATAAGGATGAAAAACAACCATTGAATTAGGGAACTCAGTAATAAACGGAGTATTGCCCATGATACGATCAATTTTCTTAAGCAAGCCAACACCCTTCTTTGGCTTTTGGTTCCATGTAAAATGGAGACCCGACTTGTTAATATCCATCACCTCAATATCTGAAACACAAGCTTGAAAGTCTCGCATACCCGTTGAAACAGAGGAGGCACCCATAGACTTATCCTCCATGTATAGAGCCGAGTTAAAATCTCCCATAATCAGCCACGGCTTATCACCTACCTAAGTTTATGCATAGATAACTGGGACCATAATTCTCGCCGAGTGATATAGTAATTAGCTGCGTACACAACCGAACAGAATAACCATTTCTTGTCTCCTTTAACGAATAACTGAATATGCATGACTTGCGACGTTTGAGACAACACCATCAAATCAAAAACCACCGGGTTCCAACCTATGATAATACGAGTTCCTTTATCACAAGAACCCCCATTAGAAGTCCAATCCCAACGACGGAACACTGAGTTACAGACCTTACTAAGATTTCCGACATCAACATGAGATTCTAAAATAGCACAAAAACTGAGATTACTATCTTTAACTATCTTTCGAACCTCCTTTTGATTTAGAGGGCGGTTCAACCCCCTAATATCCATGAAGCAAGACTAACCATTGGAAACCTCCGGTTTAGGAGTGCTTGCCCCATTTTAGCATTAGGATTACAAGTGCCTTCCGTGATAAACTCGTCAGTTTCATTATATACTTCCATGACCTCTTCATCATCCGCCTCCTGTTGTCCACCTTCTCCCTCCTTACTACTTTGACCTTTCTCCATATTATCATCATTTAAGACCTCAAACGGATTTCTAGACACAACAGTATTTAAAGATTCCGACTTATACAAGTTATCCTTAGACTTAGCTCCAACTGGCCTATACTCAAATTTCGGCTTTTGTTTGTTAACTTGAAAACCCGTCTTCGGAGCCACTCTCTTGGTATGCACTCCCGTAAACCCTTCCTCATCAACAACAGGCTTTTTATCAGGTCTTTGTCCTAGAACATAAGGCTTACGAGCTTTGTCATCACTCACTTGTTTTCCCGGCTTCTTTTGATGTTTAGGACAATGATCATCTGAGTGGCCAAAAACACAACAATGCGAGCACCTATGCGGATTCCATTCATACTCAACAGACATAGTCTCCTTGACATACCCATCACCCTCAAGTTCCGGAATTGCCATAGTAATTTCCTCTTTAAGCTCCTTATCAGCTGACACTTCAATTAAAGCTCTAGCATAGCTACTACGGCCCCAGAATCCAAGCACATCGAAGTAGTGTAAGAATCTAGATGTTTGGGATCACCAATGGCTGTAGCGATCAAACTAAGACCATCCTCTGTATACGCGGCTAAAGGAACATCATGTATCTTGACCCATAATTGCAGATTCTTAACCTCCTTTTTTATCAGCTTAGTAGTGGGAGTCCACTCACATAAAATCAAAGGTTGTGATCGAATAATCCATGGGCCCTCGTTGAGGACAGCTATCATACCAGTTTGGTCTGCAAACTTGAAGAAAAAGAAACCATTAGCATTCATCATAGATTTTTGTAATCCAAACTTTTTCAGTTATTTTTCACATAATACTCCACAACCGGGTAGGCAATTCGATCCCCCAGGAAGTACCCGTATAATGTGTTTGCTAGCTTGTGTTGAACTACCCGAATCGAATCCTTTGGCAAAACCACATCATAATTCTCATGCTGCATTGGACTAGCAAGTGATCTGAAATTAAGTTTTTTGTTACTCGGCTTGGCCACCAAATCAGCATATGATAGTGACTTAGACCCCTTCTCCTCGTAGTTTTGGCTAATACCTGCGGCGTGACCATCATCAATCTTTTGATCCGGTTGACCTTGTTCCATGACAGGCACAGTAATCTTGGTCAGTTCATCAATACTATTAAACATGTCAGGTACTTGTCGAGCAGGAGTCACAATACCCCTCCGAGGCATTAACGTGCTACCCTCAACATCTACCACTCTTGAAGCCAAATCCAGGAACGATAATGAATGTTTCCCACGATCGTTGAGCGAATTTCCACCAGGTTTTTTACGTACATTCTTAGTGTCATCATCAACTCCCTCCATCAGCAAACACACTGCCAACCATGCAAAAGAAATCGAGAGAAAAAGCCAGAAACCTTCAACCGAAGAAACTAGCAAAACCCTAATCTAGCAAAACCCTAATCCATAGATCTTCACGAAATCAAATAGAGAACCAGGTAAATCAAGGTTACTGCTACACTAGTAGGACCGAAACACCCAATACACTATTCAATTAGATCAGAAACTATGATTATGGCCGGCGATAGATGAAAAGAAACAAGAAAACCCTAAAATCTGACTGTTCAGACTTGCTACCAGAATTCATATCAATGTATAATTAACATACACTAATCACAGGTCTGTTACACAAGTTATCGACGATCAAAAGATAGGATTACCAAGAAGAACCAAAATCGCCATGCTATCAAATCCACATCCACACAATTCCTCATCAGCTTTGATTGCATCAAATAAGTTTCTCCATTTATGTGTTACCCCTAAATCCCCTTAGGTTATCAACACCGATGTTTCTTGCCACAATCTCTTTAAGATAAAGTTCGGCTAACTTCTCGGTTTTATTTTTCTCACGTACCGGCAAGAAGTGAGCTGATTTGCTTAGTCGGTCAACAATTACCCAAATCATGTCGTGACCACGAGAGGTCCTGGGTAATTTTGTTATGAAATTATAGAAATTTGTTCCCATTTCCAAGTGGGAATTTCAGGTTGTTGTAACAATCCTGAAGGTTTTTGGTATTCGGCCTTAATTTTTGCACATGTTAAACATTTTCCAACATAAGTTGCAATATCTCTTTTGAGATTAGGCTACCAATAGAATTCTTTAAGATCGTTATACATTTTATCCGCTTCGAGATGTATCGAATATTTGGACTTATAGGCTTCATCTAGAATTACGTTTCGCAGATTACCAAAAAGAGGAACCCAAATTCTGTTTGCAAAATACAAAGTTCCGTTCTCATTTGGTTCTAATTGTTTTTCCATACCTCTAAGCATCTCTGCTTTAAAGTTTCCGCTCTTCAGGGCTTCCTGTTGAGCGTCGTGAATTCGAGAGGTAAGGTTATTGTGAATGGTGAGTCTTAATGATCGTACACGAAGAGGCTTCACTCGTTCCTTACGACTTAGAGCATCTGCGACAACGTTCGCCTTGCCCGGATGGTATTTAATTTCACAATCATAGTCATTCAACAATTCAAGCCAACGTCTTTGGCGCATATTTAACTCTTTCTGGTTAAATATATGTTGAAGACTTTTGTGATCGGTAAAGATTGTGCACTTGGTGCCGTAAAGATGATGACGCCAATTTTTTAACGCAAATACCACTGCACCTAGCTCTAGGTCATGTGTGGTATAGTTCTTTTCGTGAAATTTAATTGGCGTGATGCGTATGCAATAACTTTCTTTCGTTGCATTAATACGCATCCTAAACCTTGATGTGAAGCGTCACAATAAACTACAAAGTCGTCTATGCCGTCCGAAGTGATAGAATCGGTGCATCACAAAGTTTATCCTTTAGCAGTTGGAAGACCACTTCTTGTTTCTCTCCCCAATCAAACTTCTTATCTTTCTGAGTTAGGGAGGTTAGTGGTTGAGCGATCTTCGAGAAATTTTCAATAAATCTTCGATAATAACCCGCCAATCTCAAAAATTGGCGTACTTCAGTGGGTGTCTTAGGTGCGTTCCAATTCTTAGTGGCTTCCATTTTTGATGGATCGACATGTATGCCTTTATCGTTGACTACATGTCCGAGAAATTGGACTTCACGAAGCCAAAATTCGCACTTAGAGAATTTTGCATACAGTTTCTCTTTCTTTAACAACTTAAGAATGGTCCTAAGATGGTGTTCGCGATCCTTCTTATTTCGTGAATATATTAATATGTCATCAATGAATACTATCACAAATTTATCGAGATAAGGCTTGCACACACGGTTCATTAAGTCCATGAACACCACCGGTGCATTTGCTAGACCAAATGGCATAACAAGGAACTCGTAGTGACCGTAACGGGTTCGGAATGCTGTCTTTGGAATACTTTCTTCCTGCACTCTAAGCTGATGGTATCCTGACCTTAAGTCAA
This sequence comes from Scalesia atractyloides, assembly GCA_947069175.1. NCBI lineage: Eukaryota > Viridiplantae > Streptophyta > Magnoliopsida > Asterales > Asteraceae > Scalesia > Scalesia atractyloides. The sequence continues at coordinate 37,406,977 of CAMTDV010000001.1, forward strand.
TCTTCGAGTAAAAACTTGATCCTTGAAGTTGATCGAACAGATCATCGATCCTCGGTAACGGATACCGATTCTTGATCGTGAGTTTGTTCAATTCTCGATAATCTATGCACATTCTAAAGCTTCCATCTTTCTTCTTTAAGAATAGAACTGGAGCTCCCCAAGGTGAGAAGCTTGGTCTAATAGATCATTTGTCCAACAACTCTTGAAGTTGTGTGGACAACTCTTGCATATCCGAAGGAGCTAATCGGTATGGGGATTTCGCTATAGGTGTAGCTCCTGGAATCAAGTCTGTGCGAAATTCGAATTGTCGTTGGGGTGGTATTCCTGGCAAGTCCTCTGGGAAGACTTCAGGACATTCCTTAACAACAGGGATCTCCTCAAGTTTTGGCTTCTTGGATTTCTTGTCAACAATGTGTGCTAAGAATGCTATACATCCTTTTGTCAAGCACTTTTGAGCTTTCATACAAGAAATAATTCGCAATGGCGTTTCGCTCTTCTCGCCGTGTATAAGAAGTGTTTCATTATAAGGAAGTGGTAGGCGAATATTTTGTCGCAACACACGACATCGGCTTGATTATTGGATAACCAATCCATACCGATTACAACATCAAAACTATCTAACTGGATGGTAATAAATCAATGTTGAATTTTTGTCCGCCTAACTCTAAAGAACATCGTTTAATAATTTCATCAGATTCAATTATCTTTCCATTCGCTAGTTCGATAGTGAATGGAATATCTAATTTATTTAAATTTAGTTCGAGTATATCTTTAAACTCTAAAGATATGAAACTAAAATCCGCGCGAGTAACAAATAAAATAGATGCGAAATGATTATTGACAGGGAACGTACCAGTGATCACATTCGGATCCTGACGTGCCTCGTGAGCTCCTATTACAAAGGCTCGCCCGTGGCCTTTGTTCTCTTTTGGGCAATTCTTCCTAAAGTGGCCAATTCACCGCAACCATAACAACTTTGATTTCTTCCTCGGTCGTTTCCACTTCCATAACCTCTTTCTTTCTTGCCTTCATTCTTGTTTCCTTTGTTATTACTCCAGCAGTTTTCGGTGCGGTGTCCCAACTTCCCGCACTTATCACATTTGGTGGTTCGGCATCCACCATAATGATGATAATTGCACCTGTTGCACTTAGGTGCATTTCCTGTATAACCTCTCGGTTCTGTCTCAGCTGCTGCCACGAATACTTTGTTCCTTTTTGCTGTGAGGGTTTCTTTCATCTTGTTATCGGTCGGGAACCTTTCTTGAAGTGTGTAAACTTTCTCTTATTCCCATGTGAGGTTGATTCTACATATGTTTCCTTGGGAATCTCCGCATTCTTTCTGGAAAACTTATTCATTCTCACCGCTTCTTCGATAAGGCTTACTGCAATCGTAATTGCCTCAGTGATGGTTGTTGGATGTGACGTAGTAACCATACTTCGAATTTCTGGAGATAATCCCCAAATGTATCGTTCGATACGTTTGAATTCAGGGGTTACCATATATGGAACGACTCGTGAAAGATCATGGAAACGCTGTGTATAACCATACACATCGGGTCCTATCATGGATAAGTTCCAAAATTCGGTTCCAATTTCTGTAACTCGGCTCTAGAACAGTATTTCTCTCTCATCATATCCTTCAATCTATCCCAAGTAATAGCATAAGCAACTGCTTCTCCAAGCGTCTGTACTTGCAAATTCCACCATGACAATGCTTCATCCATAAATAAGCGTGATACATATGACACAATCTGGTTGGTAGAACAGTTACTCATACGAATCACGGAATCCGTCTTTTCTGTCCAACGCACAAAGGCTACTGAACCGCCTGTGCCATCAAAATTCAAGGGTTTGCAATCTAAAAATTGTTTGTATGTACATCCTGAAATAGTTAGATTTCAAGAATCATCAATAATATATATTGTAAGAAATAAATATTAATGATCATACTTTGGTAATTTTATAAATAACAAACCATTTACGGGCATCTGAACTCTTGGTGGTTCTTGAACCCTTGGCTCAGCCTTGCGCTCGTGATGCGCAAGTTATTCGTTGATTCACTAGAGCATCAAACTCGGCTTGGGTTGTAGGTAATGGCGATGGTCTAACTCGGGGTCTACCTCTTCCTCTAGATGCCATGATCTTCATATATGAAGCATATAGAAGTGATTAGACGTATATTTGAAACAAATATTGTCTTCCATGGATTAGTATTATATAATATAAGTGTATATAATATTGATATAATTCAATTTTTATGTATAGTATCCATATTATAAGCACCATAATAGATACATAAAAATGAACAATCAACAATGCATAAGTAAAAGATAAACATCAACCATTATATATAATACTGTCAACTTTATACATCATTTTTGTGAAGATACAAAATAACTCGGAGTTATAACACTCCGATAGACAAGTCATACACAATACATTATAAAGTAGATATTTTCCTTCACATCGTTCTTCAAAATCTTCAAGTTGACGACATATATATCTTCAAAAACTTCTATCTTCAGCAAAACTGGGTATGAGTACCTACCCTAGAGATATGACCATATACTAACTAGAGACGGTGGAGGTGGAGGTGGAGATGAACGGATGATCCTCTGGAGGTATGCGACCTCCTCCTCGAGCGAACGGATACGCTCCTCGTGGGATGGAAATACACTCTGCACTAGAGAGTGTGGATGTGGTATAACAGGCGAAGGTGGTGATGATGTCGTCGATAGAGATGGTGCCACGGGAGGTGTCGAAGTGGGTAATGGTGGTAACTGAGATGACAAAGATGGAGTACTCTGAGATGCTCGCAAAGTGGAAACCTGAGCCTCCAGCTCACGGATACGGTGAAATAAGATACTAACCTGTATCTCAGAAGACGTGACTTGAAACTTGGTGGTGGTCGGTGGCAAATGACTGGGATGATAGGGATCAGATAGGCTCATACCCGGTGGAGGTGATCGGATGTGAATACCGATATGGTGAGATGATGGGTATGATGGTCCTCCAACAGTGGGTGGTCGTGAATAGGGATGATGTCTACTCGCATACTAACTAGACTCAGGGAACATAAGTCGGGAGGGTCCTGCAGTGTAAGAAGATGCATGAGGATCAGATGTGATAAAAGGATTTGGAATGGGTATACGCGGTATATGTAATGATCCATCAACATGGTGAAACGGTGGCTGCTCAGATGAGTAGGATGTACCTCCCAAAGAGTAATGTGAAGGTCCAGACAAAGGATGAGGAGTGAAACGATCGGTAGCAAATGAAACGTCTCCTGGTAAATACTGAGATGGTCCAGATGGGTAGATGTGACCAGTAGTGATAGCATCAGATGGTATGGGATCAACAAAAGTGGGTGTAATAGAATCATCAACAGTGACAAAAGTATCTGGAAGTGGTGGTAGAGCAGTATCAGGTGAGGGCTCGGGTGGGGGTGATCTCGAAAACGATGGAGCAAATGAGGTAATATCAATGACATCAGGCTCATGTGGAGCCACCTCCAGTAGCGCGAGATCAAAATCATCTCCGATACCTAGATCATCCTCAAGGTGATCTACGTGAACAATAGGAATGACATCGTCATCTCCATCGATGTCGACAGCAAAAGGATCTACCACGTTAAGTGGTATAACATGGTGCTCCACAATGTGCTCACCTTCGGGGTGGCCAATGATAACTATCTGGTGGTCAAAGAGTGGTAAAGCTAAAACATCATCATCGGGAATATCCCCGGGAATGGGATCGGGTACAGGGTAGGGTAAGGCAAAAGGTTGGAAATCATCGTCCATCCAGTCATCGTCAGAATCATCGTGATCTGACTCGTCGTCGGAAATGATAATGACTGGTGGGAGTAGATCGTCTAGTGGTATATAATCTATCTCAGGGTCAGAACTCATAGACTTGGTGTCTGAAAGGCTACTATGGGAAGACATGGTCCTGGCAAACATAATCGGTACAACTTATTTGTTAATAAATAATTTTTGTTTAAAGATAAATAATCGGGCAATTACTAAGTTTCAATGTAAGTTTTTCTAATCATAAGTTCAACTCAACTTACTGTTATTGTGTCTATCTCTCATAGACTAGTTTTGTATACTGACCTTGCACTTTTGTTTTTGTTTTAAACATTTGATACTAGTGGACAGTTCTCCCTGGGATGACAAACCAAAAAATACTTATTTCAATTTTTGTAAACGACTCACAAAAATTTATAAAAGAGCATTTTGATGTTCTTGTTTCACTTCGCACGAAGTGTCCTGTCTAGAGTGAATTCTTCATCTTAACCCGTTCTCTCTCCTCCTATGGCGATTTTGGCGAATTCTTCATCTTAACCCTAACTGATTTTCGTCTACTGATTATAGGTTTTGTGATCAGATATAATTGTTGATTATCATCTACATACAATGTTTATAATCAAGAAGATCCGATCAGGTTAGGGTTTGTGTTTTTTATTGATAATCGTCGACCTGGGAATTGGTAGGAGATTCTGATTTATTATAAAGATTGTGTTGATCGCGGTTAACGGATGTTAATCTAGCTAGATTGATACAAGCTTTCTAATCGATTAAGGATTGATTACGGATTCTAGGGTTTTGGGGGGTAGGGTTTTTTTCTTTTCAGTTCTTTTTTGGTTGTGTGGTTGCTGTGGTTGTTTGCATGGTTGTGAGTTTTACGTGCTAATGGAGAGAGATGAAGTTCTAAATGATGATGGGTATCCAAAACTGAGCAAGGAGAGAGTTGTTAAATCTGGCATGGATGAACGTAAGAAACCTGATGTGCATGTTGATCGAGGCAAATTCCCGTTACCTAATAAGGGTTTTGGAAACCGTGTGCTGAATATTGATGGTAACCCTAAGCTGGCCCGTAGAGGGAATGTTACTAACTCACTAGTGGAAGAGGAGAACTCGGATCCGAGGCTGCTTAATGCCATTGATGAAACAAGATTACTGGTGCGGTACCTTTGGTGAATGATATTAAGGAGAAGTCCTCGGATAGAGTGAACTCGGAAAACATCTTGGATAAAGGGGCTAACTTGCATGGTAATTTGGAGGATAGTTCAGCTGATTCGGATGGTGGTGTTTCATCATCTGAGTCCATGAAGGTAACGACCACTAAGATTGTAGAACCTCTTTCGTTTGCTAGAGTTGTGCAGCAGAATAGTGATGGCATTAAGGTTAATTTTAGGCCTTTGGAAACTGGTGAAATAATTGATGGGGCAGATGTTGTCATCCCATTATCATCGGTAAAGCAGGTTAATGATAGATATTCGAACACTCTGTATGGATATTTTTTGGGAAAGCGCTTAGCGTTCCGGTGGTAGACTATTTTGTTAAAAATAATTGGTCGAAGTATGGTTTATCCAGGATGATGATGAATGCAAAGGGGTTCTTCTTCTTTAAGTTTCAAACAAAAAAAGGGATGGCACAGCTACTGGAAGATGGGCCATGGATGATACGAAATGTTCCAATTATTCTTAATGAATGGACTCCTGATGTTATGGTTGAGAAAAAGGATATAACATCTATACCGGTTTGGGTAAAGATGCATGATGTACCGTTGGCTGCGTTTACGGAGGACGGGTTGAGTTTACTGGCATCGAAAATAGGTGTTCCAAAGTTGCTGGATTCTTATACAACAACAATGTGTGTAGATTCATGGGGAAGAAGTAGTTATGCTAGGGCGTTAATTGATGTTCAAGCAGGGTCTGAATTAAAGAGAGTCGTTACGGTTGCAATCCCGGCACTTGATGGAAAGGGATACTCTAAAGCGGAGGTGAAAATCGAATATGATTGGGAACCGTTGAGATGTTCAACATGTTGCGTGTTTGGTCATGATGATAACTCGTGCCCCAAAGAAACAAAGCCCAGTGCTGATGGATGATAAGATGAAAAATAATGATGATTTTCAGGAGGTATCGTCGAAGAGTAGGAAAGGGATCACTCAAGGGCTGCATGTTAAGAATCAGAAGCCGAAGTTTGTGTATCGTCCGGTAGTAAAGTCTAAGTCCAAGGCTGATGGGAAAGTGCAACCGAAAAACCAAGTGCCTATCTCTAACCCGTTTGCTGTGCTTCAAAAGGAGGGCAACCACTCTAATGAATTTGGTGGAATAGAAGGTATAACTTCAAAGGGTAATCAACAAAATAAAAATACCAATTCGGAGGAAGTAATTGCGGATGCAGTTGAAGTCGAGGAGCTCTTAGGTGATATCCCAAAATTTATGGATCAGAAAGTGGAAAATAAAAATTCTGAGGGTGCAAGCACACCTGGTGATACTAGTGTCCATGGGTAGTTTGGCTTCTTGGAACATAAGGGGTTTGAACCGCCCCCCAAACAAAAGGAGGTTCGCCAGGTTGTGCTGGACAATCATCTTCAAGTGTGTGCAATTATGGAAACTCATGTTGACTCGTCTAATGTCTATAATGTTTGTAAGAAAGTTTGCTGGTCATGGAGCTGGGCGACTAATGCTGATTGTTGTGAGAAAGGTACTCGTATTATGGTAGGGTGGGACGCTAACATTGTGGATGTTATGATCCTATCCAAAACAGATCAGGTTGTGCATTCTCAGATCATGTTTAAACTCGATCAAAAGTCTATTTTTTGTTCGTTTGTTTATGCTGACAATTACTACAAAAAAAGAAGGGAGCTATGGCAGAATTTACGTGTTCATCATTCTTATATGCATGATAAACCATGGGTTATCATGGGAGATTTTAGTTCTTCCTTGTTTCATGAAGATATAGCTCAAGGGCCATCTACTTTTAGTATTGGGAATAGGGAGTTTAAGGAGTGTATTGATGAGATAGAGGTGTTTGATGTCAATCGAACGGGTTTACATTTTACGTGGACGAATAAGCAGCAAAAGGGTATCATTGTCAAGAAAATTGATCGAATATTGGGGAATATGCAATTAATCGATACCTTCCCTAATGCGGCAGCATGTTTTCTCCCGTACCGAATATCAGATCATACTCCGTGTATCTTAAAATTGCCTAATGTGACTAGGGGAAAACCTAAGCCGTTTAAGTTTGTGAATTTGGTAGCCGATAAAAAGGAATTTATGGATGAAGTTAAAACGATTTGAAATATGGACATTCAGGGTTATCGTATGTTTCAGATTGTTAAAAAGCTTAAATTGTTAAAAAAACCCGATGAGGAAACTCTTGTATATGCAGGGTAATCTGCATGAGAAGGTTAAGACGATGAGAAAGGATCTAGATGACAACCAGCTAGCTATTGATAATGATCCTTTCAACAATGAGCTTCTGGCTAAACATAGTCGAGTACTTCAAGCGTATAAGAAAGCGGTTCTTGATTAGTGTTCTTTTTTGCAGCAAAAATCTAAGTTAGAATGGCTTTCGCTTGGTGATAAGAACTCAAAGTTCTTTCATAACACTGTCAAAGCAAAAAATCATCAGAGTAGAATTTTCTCGGTAAGAGACGGTAGCGGTACACTACACGAAGGACTGTCGGTTCCGCAGGTCATGGTGAAGCATTATACCCAGTTTTTTGGTAGTGTTGGAAGTATAAATTTGCATCCTACGCCTGATCTATTCCATAGTGTCTTATCGGTTGACAAAGCTTCTGCTATGGTTAGGATTGTTACGGATGATGAAATTAAACAGGCAATGTTTTCAATTGATGGGAATAAAGCTCCAGGTCCTGATGGTTACACCTCGGTCTTCTTTAAAAAGTCTTGGGATGTAGTTGGGAAAGATGTTTGCAGTGCGGTACAGGAGTTCTTTCAAAATGGTAAACTACTCCGTCAACTTAATCATACGATAATCTCTTTAATCCCTAAGGTTAGTACACCATCTTCCATTACGGATTATCGTCCTATATCTTGTTGTAACACACTATATAAGTGTATCAGCAAGATTATTACAAATCATATAAAAGAAGGGTTATGTGACATTGTGAGCATCAACCAGTCAGCCTTTGTTCCGGGTAGAAGGATTTCTGATAATATCCTCTTTACACAGGAGTTAATGCATAACTATCATCATAATAAGGGGCCACCAAGGTGTGCCTTTAAGGTGGATATTCAAAAGGCTTATGACACGGTAGACTGGAACTTTCTTGAACAGATTCTGCTAGGTTTTGGGTTTGATCGGAAAATGGTGAAGTGGATAATGGTTTGTGTTACATCTACGTCCTTCTCTTTGGCTATAAATGGTAATCTGTATGGGTATTTTAAAGGGCAATGGGGTTTACGACAAGGAGACCCAATGTCTCCGTACCTTTTTACGTTGGTTATGGAGGTTCTTACATTGCTTTTGCAAAAACATAGTTCTTTGTCAGCTGAATTTAGGTACCATAATAAGTGTGAAAATCAGCGAATAATTAATCTCTGTTTTGCTGATGATCTCTTTTTGTTTTCCCGGGGCGATCATAGATCAGCAAAAGTGCTTTTGGAGGCGCTAGATTTATTTAAGAACATGTCAGGTCTTGTTCCTAGTATGACTAAAAGTACGGTCTTCTTTGGTAATGTTCCGGACATAGTGAAAGACCGAATTAGAAGCATCATCCCATTTGATGAGGGTATGTTGCCAGTTCGCTACCTTGGAGTTCCCCTTATATCTACCAGGCTTGTTTACAATGATTGTAAGAGACTTGTGGAAAGTATGGATTCAAGAATTACCGATTGGAAAAATAAGAGTTTGTCATTTGCGGGTAGACTTCAATTGATTCAGTCGGTCCTGTCTTCTATGCATATATATTGGGCGTCGGTTTTTATTTTACCAAAGCGCATCATTTATGATCTGGAAGAAAAAATGCGAAGATTTTTGTGGGCGCAAGGAAATAACATAAAAGGGAAAGCTAAGGTGAGTTGGAAAAAAGTGTGTATTCCTAAACAAGAGGGTGGCTTGGGTATTCGAATGATTGGGGATATGAATAAAGCGCTTAGGGTTGCGCATGTATGGAGTCTTCTTACACATAGAGAGTCTCTTTGGGTAAAGTGGATCCATTCATATCGTATACGAGATCGAAGTTTTTGGGACTTACCAATCCGAAATAACATAACATGGAGCTGGAGGAAAATGTTACAACTAAGGCCGATTATTCAACATCATGTATGGACTAAACTGGGAGATGGTAACAAAACACTAGTCTGGTTTGATAAGTGGGATGAGATATGTCCTTTGAATTCTTTTATTACGCCACGTATGATATCGAATGCTGGGTTCTATATGAACTCGAAGGTTGCGGATGTATGTGACCATGGGGAATGGGGATGGCCGACCGAGTGGGTGAACCGATTTCTGGCTCTTCGAAACATGCCAAGTATCATACTGAACCCGGGTTTTCATGATAGAGTTGTGTGGAGAACTAGATCAGGAAAGGAGATGAACTACAGTGCCGCATAGGGTGGGATGAATTTCGATTACACCAGAGTGAAGTCCCATGGGCGAGTATTATTTGGTATCCCCAATCTATTCCTCGTCATTCTTTTTTAATGTGGCTGCTTGTGAACAAAAAACTAAAAACGCAGGATGTCATGAGTCGATGGTCTTCGGCGGGTAGTACTAATTATAACCTCATGTGCTGTTCGTTGTGCATGGTTGGTCTGGATTCCCATGACCACCTTTTTTCGAGTGTTTATATGCTGCTCAGGTTTGGAATGGTATTCGAGATAAAGCAGGAATGGGATCGCTGCCTAACAAGTGGGAAAGGATCTTTGATCATTTGGTGCAATATGCGAATTCAAAGCATGCTACTCATGTTATTGTAAAGCTTGTTGTTAGTGCGGCAACTTACTTCGTGTGGCGGCAACTTACTTCGTGTGGCAGGAACGAAACCAGAGATTGTTTTCTAGGAAAAAAAGGAGTGCAGATCAACTCATTGAGGTTATTCTAACAACAGTTCGGATGAAGCTACATTTGATGAAATTTAAGGACACGAGTCACACTAGAGATCTTCTACAGGAATGGAGACTTCCTAGAGGGTTGCTGATAAATGATGATGAATATGGCTAATGGTGTTACATGTGTTTTTTTTTGTAACTTAGTGTTACGTGTATTGTCGAGTGACGTGCTTGTTAAATTGGTGTCTAGCGTCTGTAGGATGATTGCTCGTTGAACTCTAGTATGGCTTGTCATACTTGAGAACTGAGGTTTCTGTCTGCCTCACTTGTTATTTTTGGTTGATTGATATAATATTTACCGGGGTAAACCCTTTACCCAAAAAAAAATTGTAGACTAGGCTCAAAAGAATCTTGGTTCACTACAATTGATGCTCCGATACCAGGTCTGTCACACCCCGATTTTCGATGTAGCGGAAGCGTGTCGCGAGGTGTGGCCAGAGCTGCAATTGTTGCATTCAATCAAGTAAACGACAATTGTATTACATTACAAAACATTCATTCATACTTTTTATTTAACCATAATTCACATATAAACTTTTGTCTTTAAAACAAACCACAAGTTTAACAACATTATTTAAAATTTACATAAGTTTATAAAACATAACAACAAAGACTGGATGAAACATAACATCTTGACTTCACAACAAACGAACAAGATTTTTTCCCGAAGGCCATTCACTAGTTTCCTGTAATACATGTTAGTTTTGATAACAATGTCAACAAAAGCTGGTGAATTCATGTTATAAATTTTGTATCAAATGAATTACCAAAAACATTTGAAATAAACTTGTTTAATATAGCTTAATGAAACTTGTAAGATCATTAGTGTTTCCAAGGACACTAATTTGTATGCCAAATAACGTGGAAACAAACCTTGACGATTTATTATGTGTCTAAGACACTCGTTTTAGACACAAAAACACTCTAATACGATCTGTTATTATTGCCGTAATAGAGTGGGCTAGCCAAAACCCAATAGATCTATCTCCTTGTTCCTCGGTACTTGTCTTTCATTAATGGCCCCAATACTTGAGCCTTATTCACATGTGATCTAAATATTTTCATTTTCTCAGCTATATTAATTGTCCGAGTTTGTCCATATTGTCTGATATATATTATTTTGTCAAAAGTTGAACACTTAAACATATTTTTATACAAAAATTCATGTGCACATATAAGGTGGTTTAAAATATATATTTTTATTAAAAATATATATTTATCTCATTTTTAGTTTAAGAAAATATAAGTAATTATATTCTTAACTTTTTATCCAAATCCTTTATCTAAACATGATTAAAGTTCCTAATCACTTTTAACCATCAAATCTTTAGTTTATTCATATCTTAATCAAGATTAATTTTTATAAAAATTTTGCCATAGTTTCCTTTAAAAATATAAGCTTCCCATGTTTTATAAACATGTTTTAAGTAATTAAACTAACTCAAATCAACATCAATCACAATTATTATATAAATGTATTAACAAAATGTCATGAACTTGTTATAATTTTATTCTTTCTTAAAATGGAAACTTTATTATCACTTATAAACAAAATTTTTAAATCATATCTTTTATTTAATAATCTAGTTCATGTATGATCATCTTTAAAGTATGAGATTATGTTCATGACATATTTTGTTAATGAATCTTGCTAATCTAAACATGCATGTGTTTAGATCATCTTTTTATCCATAATTTTGCAAGATTCAAGTTTACTAGTTTATAACAACTTCAAGATCATCAAAATTTATCAAGAAAATCACATGATTATGTTAGTGATCTTAGATTTATTAGTGTTTTTCAAGTGGATTTTTATATAATTTTCATGATGATCTTGTGAAATTTTACTACTAGCACCAGGCTAGGGTGATCTAAGAGTTGAAGAAAATGGATTGATCAAGATTTCCAAGCTTCCAAAGTGAGCTTTTAATCCTTGCAAGCTCCTTAGATCTTCATGCAAGCTTGAGATTCTTGTGTTTGATTTTTAAAAAAGTGAAGGTAAAGATGATGAAGCTTGGCCAATTTTTGAGAGCAAAAGTGAGAGTGTTCTTGAGTTTTTTTTTTGTTGTTGTTGTTGTGAAAATGAAAGTGAGATGAATGAGGTATTGGTTTTGATTTTATGGTTATGATCTTACACCATTTTACACTAAACTAACCTACAATTAGCCAACACATAATTGAAATATTAGTGGCATTGGGGAAATACCCCATATTGCTATGAGGATGTTTGGTATTTTCTTTTTTCTTAATATATATAATTTTATATACTTTTATAAACTTTAATAATTACATATATAAGTTTTTATAAAAACTAATACCCCAATACATTAAAGTGATGTTATAGTAGGCCAAAATAATTTATTAGTCTTGTTGTTTCGTTGTTTGGTTGATAAAGTTGGTTCGGGTCTTGTACCGGGTAATATATTAATATTTAATACATGTTCGCTTCGTTGTCATTCGTCTAGGATATGGTTTTATATATTCGTGATCATGACGAATCGATTATCATACCAAATTATAATTTGGTTAAATTCCTAGACTTTTAAGACTTAAAATCAAAAATTAAGTCATGTTATACGATAAATAGACAATGTACTAGTTGTTCAAGTTGTACAAAATTACCGGAATTTTGCCAATTGTCACATCTTGGTGGCATGATCTTCATATATAAAGTCATATAGAATGCATTAGACAAATATTTCAGATAAATACTGTCATTCATGGATCAAATAGAATAAAATATATCGTAATATAATAAGTATAGATCAAATAAATCGAATAATCTCTCATGTGAGATATCCATACAAATATCATCATGACACAAATATAATGAATAATCAACAATGCATGATAAAACAAGGATAATCAACTTTCAAATATATATACTGTCAACTTGTTACATCATTTTTGCAAAGTACAAAAATATAATTCGGAGTTTCATCACTTCAACATACAAGTTTTATACAATATATAAACAAAAGTAGATATTTTCTTCGCATTGTTTCTTCAGAGTCTTCAAGTTGACTTATATATATCTTCAAAATCCTTCAATCTTCAACTAAACTTGACACGGGTACTACTTCCAAAACCTAATTACATACCAAGCTAGACTGACGGTGGGGGTGGGGGTGCAGATACGCAGATCACACCGTGGAAGTATGCCATCTCCTCCTCGATGGCACTAATGCGTCTCTCAAAAGACGAGGAGGTGGCATGGGATGATGCAAGAGATGGTGCTAATGGGGATGGTGGTGGTGGAGGTGATGATGTGGGTAGTGGCGGCTGAGATGATGATGGAGCATTCTATGATGCTCGGATAGTAGTAAGTTGAGCATTAAGCTCATGAAATTGTCGAAACAGACCGAGCTGTATCTCGGTGGATGTGAGTCTGTACTCAGTGGTGGTGAGTGGCAAATGGTTTGGGTGATACGGGTCGGATGGGCTCATGCCCAGAGTTGGCTGGTCATGTGAAACAATAAAGTAAGGTGAAGGGTACATAACAGTACTATGCATATGTGGTGGGGGATGGGACAGATCTCCAGCAGTGATGATCAGAATAAAAGGAGGATACTTAGTCATAGACTGACTGTATGGAACATGCAAGGGCCCTGCAACAAGCGGGTCCGGGTAAGAACTGAATGTCGGTGTAATAGTAGTAGAAACAAATCTCGCAAAAGGATAAGAAGATACATGATCAGCAAACTGAGAAATACTACTAAGAGTATAATGGAATGGTCCAACAAAAGGGTGATGTATCAGATGATCAGTGTGGTGTTTGCTATCCCCTAAAGGATGCAATGGTGGTGCTGACTCAGATAAATGATCGGTGTAGAATGTGTCAGGTAAAACGGTATCAACATGTGTAGGTAAGATATTAGAAGATGGTGGAAAGTGGTATCTGATGAAGATATAGGTGATTGGGTCAGAGGTGTGGAAGGAGCAAACGATGTAACGTCAATAATTGTAGCCTCTGGCTGGGCTACCTCTAACATGGCAATGTCAAAATCCTTACCAATGCCAATATCATCGTCAATATGCTCAACATGTATAACTGGAATGACATCATCCTCAACATCATCAATAGGAGGTACGGGGTGTCCGTCCTCATCGACAACATCATCAAAAGGAGCTACCACATTAAGTGGTATGGCAACATAGGCAACGGCATGTTCACCCTTAGGGTGACCGAATATAATCATCTTGTGATAATGAGGTACTGCCAATACATCATCCTCTAAAGGAATATCGGCATGGTTAGGCTCATGTAAGGCAAATGGCTGGAAATTGATGTTCATCCACTCATCATCCGATAACTCGTCATCAGAGATGATGATGATAACAGGTGGAACAGGATCATCTAACGGTATGTAATCAGTGTCTGAAGCATAACCCATGGAATCGGTGTCGGAGTCGGAAGACATGGTCCTGGCAAAATAATCCGTACAACTCATATATGTGAACAACTCATAATAAAATTTTGGGCAATTATATTTCAGTTTCATTGCACATCATATCATGTATCATTCTGATTCATCTTACTGTTATCATGTGTAATCCTCAAAGACTATCTCGTATAATGTTCTTGCATTATTGTTTTGATTTATCGTTTCGTACTAGTGGAACTTCATATACATGACGTGGGAAAACTCTTGTTAAAATTTGGCAAATAATTTATGACTTTCATAAAAAGACCATTTTGAAATTATAGACTAGACTCGAAAGAATATTAGTTCACTACAATTGAAGCTCTGATACCAGGTCTGTCACACCCGATTTTCGATGTAGCGGAAGAGTGTCGTGAGGTGTGGCCACAGTGGCAATCGTTGCATTCAATCAAGTAAACGACAATCATATTACTTCCATACTTTTTATTTAATACATGATTTACAAACCAACCTTTGTTTTTAAAACCATACCACAAGTTTGAACACTATTACTTAAAATTCAACATAAGTTTATAAAACATAACAACGAAAGACTAGATTAAACACAACATCTTTACTTCTCAACAAACTAACGAGATTTTCCCCGAAGGCCATCCACTAGTTTCCTATAATACATGTTAGTTTTGAAAACAATGTCAACAAAAGCTGGTGAATTCATGTTATAAATTTTTGTATCAAATGAATTATCAAAAACATTTGAAATAATAAATTTGTTTAATATAGCTTAATGAAACTTGTAAGATCAATAGTGTGTTGCAAGGACACTAATCTGTATGCTGAATAAGGTGGCAACCAAACCTTGAGAATTTATTTTGTGTCTGAGACACTCGTTTTAGACACAAAAGCACTCTAATACGATTTGTTATTATTTCCGTATTAGAGTGGGCTCGCCCAAACCCAATAGATCTATCCCCTTGTTCCGCGGTACTTGTTATTCATTAATGGCCCCAATGCTTGAGCCTTATTCACATGTGATCTAAATATTTTTATTTTCCCAGCTAATTAACTCTAACATGTATACATTCATGCACGTTTAAAACCATAAAAACGTTAAAATAAAAGGGGAAACATGAATTCACAGATTTGCGTTCCGTGCAAATCTCTATTCGATTTCTGATACTTCGTTCGTTTTTCGACCTACAAGTGTTCTAATCTATTAGACACTTAGGTTTTCGTTCGTTTCTCGTACAAGTATTATATATATATATATATATATATATATATATATATATATATATATATATATATATATATATATTTCTTTCATATATATATATATATTAGATTGATTACATGTAAATGGAGGTCCATAATTTAATAGTAAGAATTCAATCTAAGAGTTTATTACATATGGTCCTAGCCCAATAGGTTTTGTAAGTATGGTCTAGTCCAATTTGCTTACTTTGTGTGGGCCTAGCAAATTCGTTTCATGTATGTGGGCCTAGCCCAACCTAATTTTGTTTAATAGAGGGTTAAGCCCAAGTTAAAATGAAAGATTGGGTCTAGCCCAATATAGTTTATAAAAATTTGATTAGCTCAAGTTTAGTTATATAAAAGTGGGCTTTAGCCTAATGTTAGTTTTTATAAAATGGATTAGCCCAATTTATTTCTTTATAAAAGTAGGCTTGGTCCAAAGTTAAGTTTTATATAAGTGGGTTTAGCCCATGTAAACTTTTATAAAAGTGGGCTTAGCCCAAATTTGATTTTTATACAAGTGGGCCTTAGCCCAACTAATTTATATAAATAGGCTAGTCCATATATTTTTATAAAAATAGTTTTAGCCCAATATAGTTTTTTTTATAAAAATGGGCTTAGTCTAATAATTGTTTAGTTGGGCTTATCCAAAAATAATTACTAGTATTTGTTATAACTTAAAAAATTTATTTATGAAAACTATTAGTTATAAGTTAAAGATTTAAAAATTCTAGTAAGTATAAAGTGTATCGGTTTATTTGTTCGTTTTGACCGTTAGGTTCGCGTCGACTATTTTATTCGTTTCGTCTTTGTCGTTTGTTTCGTTTATACCATATACTTTATTTTGTCCGAATTGTCCAAGTTGTCCGAATTGTCTAAGTTGTCCAAATTTTCTGCTATATATTATTTTATCAATAATTTGAACACTTATACATTTTCGTATTCAATTTAACATGATCAAAATATATTTAGTTTTATACAAATATACATGTACACATATAAGGTGGTTTAAAATATATTTTTTTATCAAAAATATATATTTATCTCATTTTAGTTTAAGAAAATATAAGAAATTAATTTCTTAACTTCTTCATCTAAATCCTTTATCTAAACATGATTAAATTTCCTAATCACTTTTAACCACTAAATCTTTAGTTAAATCATATCTTAATAAGATTAATTTTATAAAAAATTTGCCATAGTTTCCTTTAAAATGTAAGTTTTCCCATGTTTTTATAAACATGTTTTAAATAATTAATCTAACTCAAATCATCCTCAATCACAAATATTATATAAATATATTAACAAAATGTCATGAACTTGTTATAAACTTAATCTTCTTAAATGAAACTTTATTATCATTTTTAAACAAAATTTCTAAATCATAACTTTTATTTTATGATCTAATACTTGTATGATCATCTTTAAAATATAAAAATATGTTCATGACTATATTTGTCAATGAATCTTGCTAATCTAAACATGCATGTGTTTAGATCATCTTTTTAATTCATAATTTTGCAAGATTCACTAGTTTATGACAAGTTCAAGATCATCCAAATCCATCAACAAAACCATTTAATTATGTTAGTGATCTTAGATTTATTATTGTTTTTCAAGCGGTTTTGATATAACTTTTATGATGATTTTTTGAAATTTTATAAATTATAAAGTATAAGATTAGGTTTAAGAATCATACTACTAGCACAAGGCTAGGATGATCTAAAGGATGAAGAAGATAGGTTGATCAAGAGTTCCAATCTTCAAAGTGAGCTCCTAATCTTTGCAAACTCGTTAGATTATCTTAGGTCTTCATGCAAGCTTGATTTCTTTGTGTTTGGTTTTTAAAAATTGAAGGTGAACATGAAGGTGTCTTGGCCGATTTTGTGAAGGAAAATGGAAGGATATTAGTGAAGTTCTTGGTGTTTAGGAAATGAATGAATGAATATGTTTTGGGTTTTTAATGTGGTGATTATAACCTTACAACACATAAGCCACTAAACACATCTACAATTAGCCAACACTACTGGGGGGTGGGTTTATATATTTTTTATAAATAATATGTATTTTTATAATCTTTAATAATTATATATATAAGTTCTTATAAAAACTAATGCCCCTACACTTTAAAGTAATGTTATAATGTGCCAAAATGGTTTATATATTTTTTATAAATAATATGTATTTTTATAATCTTTAATAATTATATATATAAGTTCTTATAAAAACTAATGCCCCTACACTTTAAAGTAATGTTATAATGTGCCAAAATAACTTACTAGTCTTATTGTTTCGTTGTTTGGTTGATAAAGTTAGTTCGGGTCTTGTACCGGATGAACTACTGATATATTGTGTTACTTATGAAATTATTTGTTCATAATAATTCTGGCAAATTTTTATTGTGCCGTTAACTAAACTAGCTCTTCAGACTAATAAATTTGTCATTTTGAGTTATGTTTCTGTACCGGCTTTGTTGTTAGATTTTTACTCAACAAACCGTATAGCTTTAAATAATAAGATTTATATATGGGTTTTATACTATTTCTAACACCCATTATTATTCTTTAGCTAAAAATAATTATTTTTGGTTTTCGAAAATTTGCTAAATTTTGCTGCAGACTTGGACAATTTGGTGTTTTAAATAAAATCTTATGGTATAACAGTACAGACATATTTATGTCTTATTTTTGTCATATCAGACTGTACCGTAACCAGTTCTGATATTTGTTTCATGTTCGCATCTTTGTCATTTGTCTAGGATATGGTTTTTATATATTCTTGATTGTGACGAATCTATTATCATACCAAACTATGATTTGGTTTAATTGCTAGACTTTTAAGACTTAAAATAAAAAATTAAGTCATGTTTTATAATAAATAGACAATGTACTAGTTGTACAGAATTACCGGAATTTTGCCAATTGTCACAAAACCACCCCCTTCTCACGACTATGTGGGTCGCCATGCCCACTAATTTTGTTTTTCTTGATGTGTTAGACTAACAAAGAAGATGATTAGTGTTGGGTGATGTGTAGAGACATAATCAAAACAAGATCCTTACACTCCACCACATTTCTCATTTCCAACATAACCAAAAACATTTCATCTCCTCATTCTCTCTCTTCTAAAATCGGCCAACATCATCATCCAACATATTCATCCTTTTCAAATTCAAACTCAAAGATTACTAGCAAATATGGAGGTTCATGGATGATTAAAAGCATTTACAAAACTTGAAGACCCACTTGGAGCATTTTCTCAAGACTTGAAGCTCTTGGATCATCATCTTTTCTTCATATTATCATCACCTTCATCTTGCTCATCTAGCTAGTAGTAAGCTTCATATTTTATTATTACATTCTCATAATATGATTTAATCTAAAAAGTACAAGATCATCTTGAATCTTACTTAAAAATCATTTAAAAACATTAACAAGAATAAACATACTAATATGATTATTTAACTTATTTGATGATCTTGAAGTTGTTTTTTTGTAGTAGAAGTAATCTTGCATTTTTATGGTTGAAAATGAAGATCTAAACACATGCATGTTTAGATCTAGCAAGATTTACTAACAAAAATGTTATGGACATGATTTTTGCACTTAAAATGGTCATATGCATTATACAAAATATAGATTCTTATTTAAAACTCATGATCTAGAAATTTTGTTAAAAGTAGTAATGAAGTTTCCATTTTTGGAAAGATCATGAACAAGTACTCATTTTTGAAAGGATTATGAACATGTCTACACAGTTAAAAAGATTTCATGTATTACATAAAGTATGGGTTTTTATATAAAATAAATAATCTAAAAGTTTTGTTAAAAAGTGTTACTAAAGTTTCCATTTCTGGAAAGTTTAGAGTTGCTACAAGTTCATAACATTTCTTGTTAAAGATTTATGATCTAGAAGATTAGTCATTATACTTGATCATTATTTGTGTTGAAAATGTTTTAAACATGTTTATTTAAACATGGGAAAGTCTATAGGTTAGGAGACACTATGGCAAAATTTTTATAAAATATTAAATTATGGTAAACTAAAGATTTTGAATGACTAAGAATTTTAATCATGATTAAACAAAAATTTGGATGAAAAAGTTTAAATAAAATTCCAAATTTTTTTCTCAAACTAAAAATTGATAATGTATTATGTATTTAGGCCAAGTAGGTACAAATACAAAGGTACAAAATTTCACAAAATGTACAAGAATTTATATATATATATATATATAGAAGAAAGGGCATAATGGTAAAATATTAAATAGTTTATAACTCCTCTCATTAATTATGTTATCTCTCATTAATAAAAACAAAAATATTATATCCTACACATTTCAAAATTTATCCTACATATATCTTATACTTATCGGAATTTACCCTACACATTTCAAAATTATCCTACACATACTAAAATTTATCCTACACAGGTAAAAAATTGTCCTTCACAATAAATTATTTTATCTTGAAAAGGTATATTAAAAAAATGAGTTACAAGTTTAATTAATTAGTTAATTAATGACAATTATAGATTTACCTATATGCCTTTTTTCATAATATTAAATACACACATTAAATAAAGTAAATGGAGAATTTCTATTGGTTTAAAAATTATTCTTTTTATTCTTACAAATTTTTTCTTCTAATTTGAACTCTCCACTATATATATATATACACCCACACACACACACACATATATAACACACACTTGAAACATGACAAGTATAAATATTGTCCAAACATGGACATAAACTAACAAATCGACAATAAGACAATTCGAACAAAACGGACAATTTTGACATATCAAACAAATAAAACGACACGGACGAGACAAACGACACGGACGAAACGAATAATGCAAACGAAGCGGGCGACACAAACGAAACGATCAAAACGAACAAACCGTCACACACTATACAAAATATATTACATACAAGAATTTATAAAAATAAACTTATATGAGATACTAGTAGTTTTATAAACTATTTTTTTATAAATTATTACTATAATATTCAAACATGGATTAAGCCCAATTAAATAAACTGAATTGGGCTAGAGCCCACTTTTATAAACTGAATTGGGCTAGAGCCCACTTTTATAAACTGAATTGGGCTAGAGCCCACTTTTATAAACTGAATTGGGCTAGAGCCCATTTTATAAACTGAATTTGGCTAGAACCCACTATTATAAATTGAATTGGGCTAGAGCCCACTTTATAAACTGAATTGGGCTAGAACCCACTTTTGTAAGATTAGTTTGGACTACGCCCACTCTTAAATGAAAAACTTGGACTAGGCCCACTTTTACAAACTCATTTGGGCTTGACCCATTTAAGTAAATTTATTTGGGCTAGGCCCATTCAAACATGAAAGACATGAAATATATATATATATATATATATATATATATATATATATATATATATATATATATATATATATATATATATAAACAAAGAAAACAAACAAATACAAGTATAATTATGAATTCAAGATGAATGCTTGTACGAAAACGATCATAAACCTAACTGTCTAATGGGATTAGAACACATGTAGGTAGAGAAAACGAACGAAGAATCAAACAACACATAGAGATTTGCACGGAACGAGAATCTGTGAGTTCATGTTTCCCTTTTTTTATTTAATCTTTTTAAGGTTTTAAACGTTCGGGGACAACACATGTTTCAATTGGTATGACTGTTTTAAAGAATGAAAATATTTAGATCACATGCGGATAGAATTAAACGAAGAGGCCATTAATGAATAAACAAGTACTGAGGAACAAAAGTGATAGATCTGTTGGGTTTTGGCGGGGCCACTCTGAACGGCAATAAAACATATCGTTACAGAGTGCTTTTGTGTCTAAAATAAGTGTCTCAGACACAACTAATCGTCAAGGTTTGGTCGCCTCCTATTCGGCATACAGATTGGTGTCCTTGCAAAACACTAATGATCTTACAAGTTTCATTCAGTTACATACAAGATTCAATACTTCAAATATTTTCAAGAATTATTTGATGCAAACTAAATACATGAATTCACCAGCTTTTGTTGACGTTTTCAAAACTATTATAGGTAACTAGTGGACAACAGTTTGATGTAATCCAGTTTTTGGTTATCATGTTTGTAAAACTTATGTTTAAAGTTTGAACAATGTCGTTGAAGATGTACTAAGTTTTTTAAATAAGTAGTTGATTGTAAATTTGGTTCAAATAAAATGTATGGATGAACATCTTATTATGTTTTACAATTGTCGTTTACTTGGGTGAATGCAACGATTGTCGCTCTGGCCACACCTCGCACACACTTCCGCAACAACGAAAATCGGGGTGTGACAGACCTGGTATCAAAGCTTCAATTGTAGTGAACCAAAATTCTTTTAAGTCTAGTCTACAATTTCAAAATGGTCTTTTTTATAAAAATCATTTATGAGTCATTTACGAAATCATAACAAGTGTTTTTCATTTGCATTATCACAAAGTGTCCACTAGTACCAAACTAAAAATTCAAAAAACTATAATGCAAGGACATTATACGAGTTAGTCTTTGAGGATTAGACACGATAACAATAAAATCGATCCAAACAATACATGAGGCAACTCACAACAAAACCAAAATACAATTGCCCAAAATTTATTATAAGTAATAATTGTTTACCCATGAGTTATACGAATTATTTTGCCAGGACCATGTCTTGCGATACCAGTTCCGACACTGATTCCACAGGATTTATCTCAGACGCTGATTACATACCACTAGACAACCCCGTTCCACCCATCATCATCATCTCCGATGACGACCTCTCGGACGATGAATGGATGAACATCGACTTTCAGCCCTTTGCCCTTCCTGAGCCTGTTCCCGCAGACGTTGCTTTAGAGGATGATATACCAGTTGTACCCTACTATCATGAGATGATTATTAATGGTCACCCTGAGGGTGAACATGTTGTTGCATATGACCTCATACCACCTAATATGGTAGGTCCATTGGACGAGGATATCGATGAGAACGACCACCTCATTCCTCCTGTTATCGACGATGATGACGATATCATCCCGGTCATACAGTTTGACCACTTAGAGGACGACCTCGGTATAGGAGAGGACTAGCCATGTTAGAGGTAGCTCAGCCTGACGTCACGTTTGTTGACATCTCATCATCTGCACCATCCACACCTGAGACACCATCACCTATGCTTTCACCCGATACCGTTTTACCACCATCTTCTGATACTCTACCTATACATGTTGATCCCTTTTTACCAGACACATTCCCCACTGATCATTTATCTGAGTTTGCACCCCCACTGCATTCTTTGGGAGATATCACACACTGCTCACCCGATATATCACCCTTTTGCTAGACCGTCTCATTTTACTCTTGGTAGTATTTCTCAGCCTGCTGATCATATACCCCCTTATCCTTTTGCGGATCTTTTTCTACTATTGTTACACCGACTCTTAGTTCTAATCAGGACCGGTTTGCTGCAGGGCCATCCCATGTTCCACACAGTCATTTTATGACTGAGTACCCCCTTTTTATTCCGACACCCACTGTTGGAGATTTGTCTCATCCCCCACCACATGTACATAGTACTGTTGCATACCCCTCACCTTACTATGCTGTCTCACATGTTCAGCCACCTTCGGGCATGAGCCCATCTGATCCGTACCACCCGAGGCACTTGCCACTTACCACCATTGAGTATAGGGTCACATCCACTGATATACAGCTTGGTATTTTGTTTCGACGGTTTCATGAGCTTAATGCTCAACTTTCAGATATTTGAGCATCTCAGAGTGCCTCTTCATCTCATGAGAGGCGTATCAGTGCTATTGAGGAGGACATAGCATTTTCGTGGTGTGATACGTGCATCTTCACCCCCACCCCCTCCGTCTGTCTAGATTTGGTATGTGATCATGTTTTGAGGGTAGTACCTTGAAGACTGAAGATTTTGAAGATATATATGTGTCAACTTGAAGATTTTGAAGAAATGATGTGAAGAAAAATACTTACTTGTTTTGTATTGTCTATGAATTGTATTCCGAAACGATGTAACTCCGAATTACTTTTGTTCTTCACAAAAATTATGCCACAAGTTGACAATATATGTGTGTGTGTGTGTGTGTGTGAAAGTTGGTATCTTTTCTTTTATTATGCATTGATATTATTCGTTATGTTCATGTTATGATGATTATCGTATGGAAACCTTATGTGAAGAGATGATTCAATTTATTCGATTTTATACATTAGTATACTTTATGATGACGTATTTATTCAATCTGGGTCCATGAATGACAATATTTATTCAAATATTTGTCTAATCACTTCTATATGTTATATATATGAAGATCATGGCACCAAAAAGAAGAAATATACGCCAACGTCAACCAACCTCTCTACCTGCATCACAAGCTGAACTAGATGCTCTGCTGAATCAGCGAATCGCTGAAGCAATCGCACAACATGAAACTAACTGTACCAATCAACATAATGAAGCTAGAATTCAAACCCCACCAAGAGTTCAAAATCTTGCTAACGGTTGGTTATTCATAACCTTACCAAAAGAATTATCATTAATATTTATTTGCGAAAATATATATTTTTGGCAATTTTTTTAAAACAAACATTTGAGGATGCACGTACAAGCAATTTTTGGATTGCAAGCCACTCAACTTTGACGGCATTGGCGGTGCTGGCATTTGTACGATGGACTAAAAAGACGGATTCTGTAATCCGTATGAGCAATTGTTCTCCTAGTCAGAGAGTTATGCATGTTTCGGGTTTGTTCATTGACGAAGCTCTTTCTTGGTGGAATCTACAAGTACAGACACTAGGAGATGCAACCGCATATGCTATTACATGGGAAAGGTTAAAGGACATGATGAGAGAAAAATATTGTTCAAGAGCTGAATTGCAGATGCTGGAAACGGAATTTTGGAATCTAGTGATGATTGGATCCGGCATTTATGGCTATACTCAACGCTTTCACGATCTCTCTCGGGTTGTTCCGTATATGGTAACTCCCAAATTCAAACAAATCGAACGTTACATTTGGGGATTAGCCCCGGAGATCCGAAGTATGGTTACCTCGTCGCATCCGGCAACTATCACCGAAGCTATAACAATTGCAGTGAGCCTTACCGAAGAGATGGTAAGAATGAATAAGCTTTCAGGAAGGGGTGCCGAGAAGTCCAAGAGACACATGTAGAGTCATCTTCGCATGACAATAAGAGAAAATTTTCTCATTTTAAAAAAGGATCAAGACCGAGTAACAAGAAGAAGGAAAATCCTGCAACAAGAGGAGGTAAAGCATTTGTAGCACCGACAGAAACTGGACCGAAAGGTTATGTGGGGAATGCACCAAGGTGCAACAATGTGGATATCATCACTATGGTGGATGTCGAACAGCCAAGTTTGATAAGTGCGGAAAGTTAGGACACCGCACCGAGAATTGTTGGGGAAATAACAAGGGAGGCAGGAACGTAGAGAAGAGAGAAAGCAGTAGTGCAATTGGAAACGGGAAAGGAAAGAAGTAAGGCTGCTATGGTTGTGAAGATTTGGATCATTTTAGGAAAGATTGCCCAAAGGAAAATAAAGGTCCCGGTCGAGCCTTTGTGATAGGAGCCCGAGAAGCGCACCAAGATCCTAATGTGATCACGGGTACGTTTCCTATTAACAATCACTTTGCATCTATTTTATTTGATACAGGCACAGATTACAGTTTTATATCTTTAGACTTCAAAGATATACTTGGAGTAAATTCAAATAAATTATACATTCCTTTCACTATCGAATTGCTGAATGGAAAAAATAATTGAATCTGCAGAGATTGTTAAAGGATGCTCTTTAGAGCTTGGTGGACAAAAATTTAACATCGACTTATTGTGACTTTTCAATCATTGTACAATTACAAACTATTTCGTATTTAATGAAACCCTGTGTTTTATTTCCGAAATTTGTATAAATATCTGAGATTGCACAATATCAATTTCTTGCACGATTTCGAACCCTAGAAAATTTTGAGGAAGTAATTCATTAACTGACACTCAAACGCAATCAGCTTAACGCGACGTACACTCCGAAACAAGGACATAAACTACACATACCCTAAATACCCTTTACATAACTTAGATATAAGTTTTGAAGGGTTAGATATGACAAAAACACTCTTATACAAGTCCAAGGTGTGACATTTGTGCCTTTTCAGTCATTGCACAATTACAAACAATTTCGTATTCAATGAAACCCTGGGTTTTATTTCCAAATATTTTTGTATTCAATAATATCTAGTATTTTATTGATAAGAATGCAAAAATGTCAATCGTTGCATAATTTCGATCATTTTCGTGTTCGTTAAAGCGTTTTACGCATTTTTTTTGCGAAACACGTAACCGTATAGCCGAACAAATCGACATCCACGACATTTTCGAGCATAATCCAAGTTACACATGTCTTAACACGTTTATAGAACCTAAATATTAGGTTAAAGGGGTTAAAAATGGCAACAAATGAAAATACAAGTCCAAGCAAAAAATGTCAAAAAAATAATAAATATTTTTGCTTCTTTACCAAGTTTGCCACCTATCTTCAATTTTTGACACCTAACATTCACTTTTCCACACTTAATATGGTGTTGACACATGTTAGGACACTAATCCACACTTGAGGACACTTGTCACCGCCTCGTTAATCCTAAAATACTATAAATACCCCACGATTCTTCCATTTTTTCACACCACTTCAAAACACTTCAAAGCAAAGTGTGAAGTTCTTCTTTCTATCCTTCTTGGAGCTTGTTTCCAGCCTTTGAAAAAGCCTCATATCTTGAGTTCCGAAAGTGTTCTTCAACATGAATAAGTACTCTTCCTTGTTCTTTCATTAATTTAGCTATTTTGAGCTAAAAGTCGAACAGTTTGGCTTCCTGATTGACTTTTGGTTCTGACCATATTTGGTCAAGTCAAATTTCGTTGAACTTTGCAACGTGATCATAATCACGAAGGTTATAATCCCTAGTGATTTCACCTTCTGATTACCACGTTTACTAGTCGAAGTGACGAGTTAAAGTTTCGGTCAAAAATGCGCATGATGTGCATTTTACGACGAAACTATTTTCGGGTATCGAAACACCAAGTTTCGATACCAAATTTAGTTTTATAAACTTAGTTAGACAAATTATACATGTTTAAATCGTCACTTCTAGTTTAGTGCTTATTTAGGATCGTAAGTCGAGCGGTCTTGACCACCGCTTTGACTTTAGAATCCAACCCGTTTGGTCGATCTTATGATCCGACCAAACACATATTTGTGACCATAGTTGTATAGGGAATAACCTACTGAGGTTATACCTTATGGTCACGTCCTTTGGTTAGTGTTATGATAAGTCACTTCTATGTTCTTAAAAAATGACCAAAATGCCCTTTTGCGCATAAATCCATTCTAAACACATGTAACTAAGTTTTTGACATATAAACTGATGTTATAACATTTTCAAATATGTTTGGGCATTTAAGACTTATCATAGGACATGTTTAACCATCCGATAACGTGTTTATGCTAGTGACCCGTTAAAGTAGCGTAAACTACCTTAACGAGTCATAATGGGTCAAAAGCACTTAGGATCATTTCCAAATCATAACGTTAAGTTTGTTAAACCACATCACATGAGTTCCACCACTTGTTTCGTTTATAAGACTTCATTCTATCTGATCTCCCGTTTGTAGTCCCGACACGCTAACATATTTATCTAACACATTAGGACACGTTTGAGCTTTGTTTATTCCGCTGATTAAGAACATTTTCGCAATCTCAAGTGAGTACATAGTTCCCCTCTTTTACGTTTTAAATGTTTTGGGGTGATTCATATATGCTAAACTATCTTTTCAAATCTACATATTTACTACGCAAGGCTTATGCGAGTACATAACCCCTCTTTTTACATTTTCTTAATATTTTGGGGTGATTCATATGTGCCTATAATTATTTTCAAGATTTCAAAACAATATACATGGTTTATATATACAAAATGATTCAAAGTGATTACATAGTTCCCCTCTTTTACATTTTCTAAATGTTTTAGGGAGATTCATATGTGCCTATAATTATTTTCAAGATTTCAAAACAATATACATGATTCATGCATACAAAATTATTTTCAAAGTGAGTACCTAGTCCCCCTCTTTTACGTTTTCAAATGTTTTGGGGTGTTTCATATGTGCCTATAATTATTTTCAAGATTTCAAATGTTTTGGGGTGACTCATATGTGCTAAATCATTTTCAAGTTTTCAAAAATAATGTCTATGGTTTATATATAAAACAATACGATTTCAATAATGTGAACAACTTTTTAATGCGTTATCCATAACACGAATAACATTCATTAGCTTTGGCCGAGCCGACCAGTAGTATGTTATGGTACCATAGGACTGACAATCCCCTTATCGGACTGTTCACTGGATTTGGTGGAAGTCTGGGTAATGACAAAAACTATTTCCGATTAACAAATCTTTTGTTGATTTGTTAGTCTAGTTGAAGAGACCCTTTGGTGGTCTATTAAAGATACCCTTTGGTGGTATGGTCAACACAGATTTGAATGTGTTTATTAAAGAACGATCAAAAGTTTTCACAATTAAAAACATGGATGATTTGTTTATGACATGTACAATTGGTTTATGACATGGATGAATGGTTTATAACACGGACAAACGGTTTTGAACAATGTCACGCAATGATTTTCACTTAAAGATATAAACAATACGAAGTTTTCTTTTGAATCAATCTTTTACAAGGTTTTTACAAAAGAAACGTTTTGGTCGAGATTCATGGCTATAAGATTTTCACAACTCTAACCAACTTGTTTTAGTTGGTTAATTGTATTGCAATATCAAACACTTTTGATACAAGGTTTTTATTTAACGACTCTTGTAGTCGGATGAGATGTTGCAATATGTATACAAAGCCATGAATTTAACACACTCACAAAACCTATGTACTCACTGGCATTTTATGCTGACTCTCTTTTCACATATGTTTCAGGAATCAATGCTTCATAATATGATGCATACTTCACGTAGGAATGGACGCGGGCCTTAGTGACTTAAAACATGAAAGACAATTTATTTATGTGTTGTTTCTGTTTATCCCAAGACAATGTAAACATTTAACTTAATAAAACAAAATTTCAAATTCCATGAGTTGTGAAACAATAGTTCTGTGACATGACTCCTCGATGTTTCCGCTGCGGTTCGTTGTTTTACGCGGTCGGGGTGTTACAGAAAGATTGGTATAAGAGCTTATGGTTATAGGGAATTAGGTTATTAGTATTGCTTTGACCTAGACTATAACCTTCCTAGGACCCTAACGCAAGTTATCTTGCGTTTAGATTCTTAAAACAATACCATCACCTACCCTTAGGTGACTACCAAAACAACTACTACAAGTTACAAATTCATTTTGAAAATCAATCATTATCCTTAGATGATTTGTTTTGTCGTAAAGACTTGTAAGTTTTCAAAATCCTATTAAAGTTTGGGTTTTTATTAATGTGAACACGTGCAATCTGGAAGGGTGGATGTCTGTACCCTTAGTTTCTTTCTGAGGCTAGAGTGTTCGTACAAATTCGCATTATCGGACCAGTCACTCTTACTTGGGAACTCTTGGGTGAGTGTCCACTTATGGCTAAAGCATGTCTTCGCGATACATTATAAGGACCCATTGACTTTGATTAGTCACTAGTGTCGTTTGTTTGTTTTAGGTAGCGAACAAATGATCACAATCCTTATGTTTCGTCGATACTTTTAATGTTTCCTTTTGACTATCTAATATCAATCCCACCTGTTTTCTTTCATATTTCCTTCTCTTTTAGAATGCCTCCTTGTCGAAATGCTGCACAGGACGCCGATATGGCGGCAATGATAGCTCAGCAGATAGCTGTTGTGCTACCAAATCTTGTGACTCAATTAAACCAAGCCAATAATAACAACAACAATGCACCTATTTCCTGCAACTTTAAACAATTCAATTCGGCTAAACCGCTCAAGTTTAGTGGTTCTGAGGGAGCTACTGGGCTCCTACAGTGGTTTGAGAGTCTTGAGAGCACATTCCGTCATGTTCAATGTCCAAATGAGCGCAAAGTAGAATTTGCTTCGAGTGTATTCCAAAAAGGGGCGCTCACGTGGTGGAAAGGAGTGGTGAAAGATAGGGGAGCTGATGTTGCAATGGCTCAGACGTGGGAAGAGCTTCGAGCTCTTATGATGAATGAATTCTGCCCACGCCACGATCAAAGAGCACTTGAGAACGAATTCCACAACCTGAAACAGGAAAAAGTGGCGAACTTCTTGTACTTGATTCTATTATTCGTAACTCCCAATTGTACCTCAATAACCTTCTTTTTCCCATTGACCTCACACCAATGCAACTCGGGAGTTTTGACATCATCTAGGAATGGATTGGTTAACCAAACACCATACTGAGGTGATATGTTTCGACATGATTGTTCGTATACCTCTTTCGTCTGGCGAAACCTTAGAAGTTCACGGAGAGACACCCTCTAGTAACCTAAAACTCATGACCTGTACCCAGGCCTAAAAATAGCCTTCTTAGCACATATCGTAGAGGAAAAGGCAAGGGCAAAACTGTTCAGGACATCCCCCTTGTTCGAGAATATCCTGAGGTGTTTCCTGAAGAGCGACGTGGTTTACCCTCAATTCGTCAAGTTGAGTTTCGTATTGACCTTGTACCTGGTGCCAACCCAATTGCCAAATCTCCTTACCGTCTTGCATCGTCTGAAATGCTAGAGTTATCAAAGCAACTCCAAGAACTTTCAGACAAGGGATTCATTCGTCCGAGCATTTTACCTTGGGGCGCTCCTGTCTTATTCGTGAAAAAGAAGGATGGATCCTTCCGTATGTGTATCGATTATCGTGAGCTCAACAAACTCACAATAAAAAATCGATTTCTTCTACCTCGCATTGATGATCTCTTTGATCAGCTACAAGGTGCGATCTACTTTTCAAAGATTGATCAGCGTTCTGGGTATCATCAACTTCGTGTACTCGATGAAGATATTCTCAAGACTGCTTTTCGCACTCGATATGCCCATTACGAGTTCACTGTCATGCCTTTTGGTTTGACGAATGCTCCTGCCCTCTTCATGCACTTAATGAATAGGGTTTGTAAACCTTATTTAGACAAGTTCATCATTGTTTTCATCGACGACATCCTCATTTATTCTAAGTCTCGAGCCGATCATGAACAACATCTCCGTCTAACGATGGAACTCCTGAAGAAAGAACAACTTTATGCCAAATTCGCCAAGTGTGAACTTTGGCTAAAAGAAGTTCAATTTTTGGGACACATTGTTAACGAACAAGGTATACATGTAGATCCCGCCAAAATCAGTGCGATTAGGGATTGCAGTACACCTACTACTCCTACCGAAGTTCGTTCATTTCTTGGTCTTGCTGGATACTATCGACGATTCATCGCGAACTTTTCAAAGATCGTGGTTCCCCTCACCACTTTGACTAGGAAGAATAAACCTTTCGCATGGGGTCCCAAACAAGAGGAAGCCTTTCAAACACTGAAACAAAAACTCTGTAATGCTCCTGTTATATCTTTACCGAAGACAACAACGATTTCGTTATCTATTGTGACGCATCAAACCTAGGCCTTGGTTGTGTTCTCATGCAAAGAGACAAGGTCATAGCCTATGCGTCAAGACAATTGAAAATCAATGAGAAGAACTACACAACTCATGATCTTGAGTTAGGAGCCGTAGTTTTTGCTCTCAAAATTTGGAGACACTACCTTTACGATACGAAATGTGTGGTTTTCACTGACCACAAAAGTCTCCAACACATATTCAATCAAAAGGAGCTAAACATGAGACAACGATGTTGGGTCGAACTTCTAAACAACTACGACTGCGAGATTCGCTACCATACTGGTAAGGCGAATGTTGTGGCTGATGCGCTTAGTCGTAAGAAACATGTCAAAATTCATTGTGTTCGAGTTCAATCTGATATCCAGACACGTATCCTTCAAGCACAACATACATGTGTGACCCAAAGCTTGTTGAAAAATGAGCTGCCACAAAATCTTGAACTTCAACTCGAAACAAAAGACAACGGATTAGTCTATTACAGGAACCGTTTGTGGATTCCTAGTCAAGACAATCTCCGCACCTTATTGATGGATGAAGCTCATAAGCCTCGTTATTCAATCCATCCTGGTGCATACAAAATGTATAAGGATCTCCGTACCCAGTATTGGTGGCCGGGTATGAAGAAGGACATTGCCTTGTATGTGTCTAAATGCCTAACTTGTCTTAAAGTTAAGGCAGAACATCAATGCCCATCTGGTTTACTGGAGCAACCAGAAATACTGGTATGGAAGTGGGAGAACATTGCGATGGATCTCATCATTAAACTACCGCGCACACCTAGAGGTCATGATGCCATTTGGGTAATCATCGATCATCTAACAAAGTCAACACATTTTTGGCAATTAGTGAGGATCTATCTGCTAACAAACTCGCCAAGATCTACGTTGATGAGATTATATCTTGTCATGGTGTTCCTTTGAACATCATATCCGATCGAGATGCTTGATTCTCATCTCACTTTTGGAAGACCATACAATTTGCCATGGGAACCAAACTCAATCTAAGCACTGCTTATCATCCTCAAACGGATGGACAATCTGAAAGGACAATTCAAACACTGGAGGATATGCTTAGAGCATGTGTGATCAACTTTGGTGGTAATTGGGATTCGCATCTACCATTGGTCAAATTCTCCTACAACAATAGTTATCACGCAAGCATCAATATAGCGAATTTCAAAGCTCTATACGGTCGAAAATTTCGTTCACCTGTCTGCTGGATGAGGTTGGTGAAGCTCAGCTCACTGGACCTGAACTCATTCACGACACAACAGACAAAGTCAAGAAAATTTGCGATAACCTTCTGACAGCTAGAAGCCATCAAAAGAGTTATGCGGACAAACGATGCAAGCCCTTGTAATTCCAAGTTGGTGATCACGTCCTTGTCAAGGTATCCCCTTGGAAAGGTGTGATTAGATTTGGAAAGAAAGGAAAACTTGCACCACGATATATTGGACCATTCAAGATCGTTGAGAGAATCGGAAAGGTGGCCTACTGACTTGAGCCTGAACTTGGGAATATTCACCCAACATTCCACGTGTCCAATTTAAAAAAGTGTTTAGCCGATACAAACCTCCATATTCTCCTCGACGAAATTCACGTTGATGACACTACACTTTGTCGAGAGACCTGTGGAGATATTAGACCGTGAAGTCAAAAACTCAAGCGTAGACGTATACCGATAGTTAAAGTTCGCTCGGAATTCAAACGTGGCCCAGAATTTACTTGGGAACGAGAGGATCAGGTGAAAGCGAAATCTCCACATCTGTTTTCACAAAGTTTCCTCTAATAAATTTCGGGACGAAATTTCTAAAAGTATGGGAGACTGTGACATTTGTGCCTTTTCAATCATTGTACAATTACAAACAATTTCATATTTAATGAAACCCTGTGTTTTATTTCCGAAATTTGTATAACTATCTAAGATTGCACAATTTCAATTTCTTGCACGATTTTGAACCCTCAAAAATTTTTGTGGAAGTAATTCGTTAACTGACACTCAAACGCAATCAGTTTAACGCGACGTACACTCCGAAACAAGGAAATAAGCTACACATACTCTAAATACCCTTTACATAACTTAGATATAAGTTTTGCAGGGTTAGATATGACAAAAATACTCTTATACAAGTCCAAGGACTATTTCGTCAAACTGTGAAAATCTGTTGGTCCGTATTCAAGATACGAACTATGTGTATCAATCAAAATATTTTTGTATTCAATAAAATCTAGTATTTTATTGATGAGAATGCAAAAATGTCAATTGTTGCACAATTTCGATCATTTTCATGTTTGTTAAAGCATTTTACGTATTTTTCGAAACGCGTAACCGTACAACCGAACGAACCGACATCCATGACATTTTCGGGCGTAATCCAAGTGACACATGTCTTAACACCTTTATATAACCTAAGTGTTAAAAGGGTTAAAAATGGCAAACAAGTGAAAATACAAGTCTAAGGGCCAAAAATGTCAAAAAAATAATAAAGATTTTTGCTTCTTCACCAAGTTTGCCACATATCTCTAATTTTTGACACCTAGCACTTATTTTGCCACACTTAATTTGGTGTTAACACATGTTAGGACACTAATCCACATTTGAGGACACTTGTCATCACCTCCTTAATCCTAAAAACTATAAATACCCCATGATTCTTCCATTTTTTCCACACCATTTCATAACACTTCAAAGCAAAGTGTGAAGTTCTTCTTTCTATCCTTCTTGGAGCTTGTTTCCAGCCTTTGGAAGCCTCCTATCTTGAGTTCCGAAAGTGGTTTTCCACACGAGTAAGTACTCTTCCTAGTTCTTTCATTATTTTAGCTAATTTGAGCTAAAAGTCGAACAGTTTGGCTTCCTGATTGACTTTTGGTTCTGACCATATTTGGTAAAGTCAAAGTTCAATTGAACTGTGCAACTTGATCGTAATCACGAAGGTTATAATCTCTAGCGATTTCACCTTCTGATTACCACGTTTACTAGTCGAGGTGACGAGTTAAAGTTTCGGTCAAAAATGCTCATGATGTGCATTTTACGACGAAACTATTTTCGGGCATCGAAACACCAAGTTTGGATACCAAATTTAGTTTTATAAACTTAGTTAGACAAATTGTACATGTTTTACTCGCCACTTCTAGTTTAGTGCTTATTTAGAGTCGTAAGTCGAGCGGTCTTGACCACCGCTTTGACTTTAGAATCCAACCCGTTTGGTCGATCTTAGGATCCGAACAACACATATTTGTGACCATAGTTGTATAGGGAATAACCTACTGAGGTTATACCTTATGGTCACGTCATTTGGTTAGTGTGATGATAAATCACTTCTATGTCCTTAAAAAATGACCAAAATGCCCTTTTGCGCATAAATCCATTTTAAACACATGTAACCAAATTTTTGACATATAAACTGATGGTATAACATTTTCAAACATGTTTGGGCATTTAAGACTTATCATAGGACATTTTAACCATCCGATCACGTTTTTTAGCTAATGACCAGTTAACGTAGCATATACTACCTTAACGAGTCATAATGGGTCAAAAGCACTTAGGATCAATCAGAATGTTAAGTTTGTTAAACCATATCACATGAGTTCCAACACCGGTTTGGTTTATAAAACTTCATTCTATCCGATCTCCTGTTTGTAGTCCCGACACGCTAACATATTTATTTGACACATTAGGACACGTTTGAACTTTGTTTATTCCATTGACCAAGAACACTTTCGCAATCCCAAGTGAGTACATAGCCCCCCTATTTTACATTTTCTAAATGTTTTGGGGTGATTCATATGCACCTATAATTATTTTTAAGATTTCAAAACAATATACATGGTTTATATACAAAATGATTTTCAAAGTGAGTACATAATTCCCCTCTTTTACGTTTTGCAAAAGTTTTGGGGTGACTCATATGTGCTAAATCATTTTCAAGTTTTCAAAAACAATGTCTATGGTTTATATATAAAACAATACGATTTCAATAATGTGAACAACTTGTTGATGCGTTATCCATAACAGGAATGGCATTCATTACCTTTGACCGAGCCGACCAGTAGTATGTTATGGTACCATAGGACTGACGATCCCATTATCGGACTGTTCACTGGATTTGGTGGAAGTCTGGGTAATGACAGAAACTGTTTCTGATAAACAAATCATTTGTTGATTTGTTAGTCTAGTTAAAGAGACCCTTTGGTGGTCTATTAAAGATACCCTTTGGTGGTATAGTCAACACATGTTTGAATGTGTTTATTAAAGAACGATCAACAGTTTCACAATTAAAACCACATACGATTTGTTTATGACATGGACAATTGGTTTATGACACGGACGAATGGTTTATAACACGGACGAAGGGTTTATAACACGGACAAATGGTTTTGAACAATGCCACGCAATGATTTTCACTTAAAGATATAAACAATATGAAGTTTTCTTTTGAATCAATCTTTTACAAGGTTTTTACAAAAGAAACATTTTGGTCGAGATTCATGGCTATAAGATTTTCACAACTCTAACCAACTTGTTTTAGTTGGTTAATTGTATTGCATTATCAAACACTTTTTACACAAGGTTTTTATTTAACGACTCTTGTAGTCGGACGAGGTGTTGCAATATGTATACAAAGCCACGAATTTAACATACTCACAAAACCTATGTACTCGCCGGCATTTTTATGCTGACTCTCTTTTCACATATGTTTAAGGAGTCAATTCTTCATATATAATGCATACTTCACATAGGAATGGACGCGAGCCTTAGTAACTTTTCATGAAAGACAATTTATTTATGTGTTGTTTCTGTTTATCCCAAGACAATGTGAACGTTTAACTTAATAAAACAAAATTTCAAATTCCATGAGTTGTGAAGCAATAGTTCTGTGACATGACTCCTCGACGTTTCCGCCGTGGTTCGTTGTTTTACGCGGTCGGGGTGTTACACTTATTACCCATTCAATTATGAAGTTTTGATATTGTAGTTGGTATGGATTGGTTATCC
The DNA here is from genome assembly GCA_947069175.1 of Scalesia atractyloides. Lineage (NCBI taxonomy): Eukaryota > Viridiplantae > Streptophyta > Magnoliopsida > Asterales > Asteraceae > Scalesia > Scalesia atractyloides. The sequence continues at coordinate 37,443,157 of CAMTDV010000001.1, forward strand.
AATAACCGAGCTGAAGTCCTGTGTTGCAATAAATTCATTCGTATTCCTCTTCCTAATAACGAAATACTTCTTGTTCATGGTGAGAAGAATGAAACACAACTACGAGTTATCACTTGTATGAAAGCTCAGAAGTGCTTACGGAAAGGATGCATGGCAGTCTTAGCACACGTAGTTGATAAGAAAGCCAAGGAGTCGAAACTTGGGGAGATCCCTGTTGTGAAGGAATTTTCTGAAGTTTTCCCAGAAGACTTGCCGGGAGTGCCACCACAATGACAAGTCGAATTCCGTATAGACTTAATTCCAGGAGTCGCACCTATTGCAAAATCCCCTTACCGATTAGCTCCTTCAGAAATGCAAGAGTTGTCCACGCAACTTCAAGAGTTGTTAGATAAAGGTTTCATTAGACCAAGCTCCTCATCCTGGGAAGCTCCAGTTTTATTCGTGAAGAAGAAGGATGGAAGTTTCAGGATGTGCATAGACTATCGAGAATTGAATAAGCTCACGGTCAAGAAGCTGTATCCATTACCGAGGATCGAAGACTTGTTTGATCAACTTCAAGGATCGAGTTTCTATTCGAAGATTGACTTAAGGTCAGGATACCATTAGCTTAGAGTTCAAGAAGAAAGTATTCATAAGACGGCATTCTGAACTCGCTACGGTCATTACGAGTTCCTTGTTATGCCTTTTGGCTTAACAAATGCACTAGCAGTGTTCATGGATTTAATGAATCGTGTGTGCAAACCATACCTTGATAAATTCGTGATAGTGTTTATCCATGACATATTGATATCTTCACGAAACAAGAATGAACACGAACATCATCTTAGAACTATTCTTGACTTGTTAAAGAAGGAGAAACTGTATGCAAAATTCTCTAAATGCGAGTTTTGGCTTTTCGAAGTTCAATTTCTCGGACATGTAGTCAATGAGAAAGGCATACATGTCGATCTATCTAAAATAGAAGCTATTAAGAATTGGAACACACCAAAGACGCCAACCGAAGTACGCCAATTTTTAGGATTGGCAAGTTATTATCGGAGATTCATAGAGAATTTTTCAAAGATCGCTCAACCTTTAACTTCCCTCACTCAAAAAGATAAGAAGTTTGATTGGGGAGAGAAACAAGAAGCAGCTTTTCAACTACTTAAGGACAAACTTTGTGATGCACCGATTCTATCACTTCCGGATGGCACGACGACCTTGTAGTTTATTGCAATGCATCACATTAGGGATTAGGATGCGTGTTAATGCAACGAGAGAAATTTATTGCTTACGCATCACGCCAATTAAAAGTTCACAAGAAGAACTATACCACACATGACCTAGATTTAGGTGCAGTGGTATTTGCATTAAAAATATGGCGTCATTATCTTTACGGCACTAAGTGCACGATTTTTACTGATCACAAAAGTCTTCAACATATATTTAACCAAAAAGAGTTAAATGTGCGCCAAAGGCGTTGACTTGAATTGTTGATTGTGAAATTAAATATCATCCAGGAAAGGCGAATGTTGTCGCGGATGCCTTGAGCCGAAAAGAAAGAGTATAAAGCCCCTACATGTACGATCATTAGGACTCACAATTCACAATAACCTCACCTCTCGAATTCATGACGCCCAACAAGAACACTAAAGGAAGGAAACTTTAAGGCAGAAATGCTTAGAGGCATGGAAAAAACATCTAGAATCAAAAGAGAACGGAGCCTTGTACTTTATGAGTAGAACTTGGGTTCCTCATTTTGGTGGTCTTCGAGATCTAATTCTAGATGAAGCTCATAAATCCAAATACTCGATACATCCCGGAGCGGATAAAATGTATCATGATCTTAAAAAATATTATTGGTGGCCTAATATTAAAGGTGATATTGCGACTTATGTTGGAAAGTGTCTAACATGTGCTAAAATCAAGGCCGAATGCCAAAACATTCAGGATTGTTACAACAGCCTGAAATTCCCACTTGGAAATGGGAACAAATTTCCATGGATTTCATAACTAAATTACCCAGAACCTCTCGCGGTCATGACATGATTTTGGCTAATTGTTGATCGATTAACCAAGTCAGCTCATTTCTTGCCAGTACGCGAGAAAGATAAAACTGAGAAGTTAGCTGAACTCTATCTCAAGGAAATTGTGGCAAGGCACTAGTGCCTATTTCGATAATCTTTGACCGTGATGGTAGTTTTGTGTCAAGAATTTGACAATCATTTCAAAAGGCTTTGGCTTTCACTTAGATCTAAGTACAACCTTTCATCCCCAAACTGACGGCCAAAGTGAACGCACAATTCAAACTTTAGAAGACATGTTGCGTGCTTGGGTAGTGGAGTTAAACGGAAGTTGGGACACTCACTTGCCTCTAGTGGAGTTCTCATACAATAACAGTTATCACACAAGTATTCAAGCTTCTCCATTCGAAGCATTTTATGGACGAAAGTGTCGATCTCCGCTATGTTGGGCGGAGATAGCAGACAAACAAATGATAGAACCAGAGTTAGTCCAAGAGACTACTGATAAAATATTTAATCCGAGAACGTATCAAGGTGGCCCGAGACTGACAGAAAAGCTACGCAGATAAACATACCAAAACCGTTATCTTTCGAGGTTGGAGACAAAGTGTTGTTAAAAGTATCGCCTTGGAAAGGTGCAGCTAGATTTGGGAAGCAAGGAAAGCTTAGCCCAAGATACATAGGACCTTATGAGATTTCAGAAAACGTTGGAACTGTCGCGTACAAGTTAAGATTACCATAAACTCTTAACAACGTCCACGACACCTTTCACGTGTCAAACTTTAAAAAGTGTCTTGCGGACGAATCGTTCATTATTCCCCCGGATGAAATTGTTATAGACAACAAACTCCATTTCATCGAAGAACCTATCGAGGTTTTGGATTCAAAAACTCAGAAAACGAGGAGGAGTCGTATAAAACTAATCATAGTTCGTTGGAACTCAAAGCGCGGCCCCGAGTTCACTTGGGAGTGAGAAAATGAAATGAAAAGAAAGTACCCTCACCTGTTCGAGGAAATCCCTGCAACGGATAATGCAACTTATATTTCGGGACAAAATTTTCTTGAACAAGGGGAGAATGTGACATAAGGCAAAATATCGGTAAATCCGTACATCTTAAACAACTATTACTTTTGACTTGATTTTTTTAATTGAGTCTTAAAGGTCTAGGAAATTACAAAATCATAGCTTAATATGATGACAAACCCGCCACAATTAGAAACATATAAAATTATATCCTAGACGCCGGCAGAAACGCGAATACATTGTACATGTCAGGCTAGTCGTGGTACAGTCTGACACGACAAAAACGAGAAATAAAGTATGTCCGTGATAAACATTAGTTGAAAATAATGTACGAACAATACTTTCAGAAAGGTTCCATTAAAACAATAAATTGTCCAGTCCGCAGAAAATACAACAATATTGTAGTGTGTACAGCACTCCGCGAACGAAACAACAAATGTCTGAAATTAAAAAATAAATATTATTTATCATAAATAATATATAGGGTATTAGAAACAGCACAAAAAACTTTAGGTTTTACAGCTACACGGATAGTTTAGTAAATACCCGGCAACAAAGCCGGTACAGGAACTGAGTCTGAAATAACAAATTTATTAGTCCGGGGAGTTGGATTAATAAATTGGACATCAAAATTTGTACAAAGACAATTGTGTAGATAAAGTTACATAAGAACACAAAATGTCAGTATTTAACCCGGTACGAGATCTGAACCGAATTTATCAACCGAACAACGAAACAATTAGCCTAGTGAGTTAGTTTGACATATTATAACATCACTTTAGTGTCTTGGATCATTGGATTAATATATATAATATCCAAGTTTAAAAAAGTTTATAAAATATAACAAGATTTTATATAAAAAATTAAAACCCAAACCACCCCCCTTCTCACGGCTATGTGGGTACCCATGCCCAGTAATTCTATTTTTCTTGATGTGTTGGACTAACTAAGAAGATGACTAGTTTTGGGTGATGTGTAGAGACATAATCAAAACAAGATCCTAACACTCCACCACATTTCTCATTTCCAACATAATCAAAAACCTTTCATCTCCTCCTTTTCTCTCTCAAAAAATCGGCCAACATCATCATCCAACATATTCATCTTTTTCAAATTCAAACTCAAAGATTACTAGCAAATATGGAGGTTCATGGATGATTAAAAGCATTTACAAGACCTAAAGACCCATTTGGAGCATTTTCTCAAGACTTGAAGCTCTTGGATCATCATCTTTTTTTCATATTATCATCACCTTCATCTTGCTCATCTAGCTAGTAGTAAGCTTCAGATTTTATTACTAAATTTTCATATTATGATTTAATCTAAAAAGTACAAGATCATCTTGAATCTTACTTAAAAATCATTTGAAACATTAACAAGAATAAACATACTAATATGATTATTTAATTTATTTGATGATCTTGAAGTTGTCTTTGTAGTAGAAGTAATCTTGCATTTTATGGGTGAAAATGAAGATCTAAACAAATGCATGTTTAGATCTAGCAAGATTTACTAACAAAAATGTTATGGACATGATTTTTGCACTTAAAATGATCATAGGAACATGTCTAGAAATTTTGTTGAAAAGTAGTAATAAAGTTTCCATTTTTGGAAAGATCATGAACAAGTACTCATTTTTTGAAAGGATTATGAACATGTCTACAAACTTAAAAAGATTTCGTGTATTACATGAAGTATGGGTTTTTACATAAAATAAATAATCTAAGAGTTTTGTTAAAAAGTGTTAATAAAGTTTCCATTTCTGGAAAGTTTAGAGTTACTACAAGTTCATAACATTTCTTGTTAAAGATTTATGATCTCGAAGATTAGTCATTATACTTGATCATTATTTGAGTTGAAAATGGTTTAAAACATGTTTATTTTTACATGGAAAAGTCCATAGTTTAGGAAAAACTATGGCAAAACTTTTATAAAATTTATTATGATTAAAGTATGGTTAAACTAAAGATTTTGAATGACTAAGAATTTTAAACATGAGTAACAAAAATTTGGATGAGAAAGTTTAAATAAAATTTCAAGAGTGTTTTTTTCTCAAACTAAAAATGGATAAATACATATTTTTAGATGAAATATATATTTAGCTATGATCAAGTATGTGTGTGTATTTTGTGTATAAATATTATGTATTTAGGCCAAGTGGGAATAAATACAAAAACACAAAATTTCACAAAATGTACACACACACACACACACTTTAAACATGACAAGTATAAATATTTTTGTCCAAATATGGACATACACTAAAAAATCAGACAATAAGACAAGTCAGGCAAAAACGAACAATTTGGACATATCAAACAAATAAAACGACACGGACGAAACAAATAATGCAAACGAAGCGGGCGACACAAACAAAACGATCAAAACAAACAAACCATGACACACTATACAAAATATATGCATACAAGAATTTATAAAAACAAACTTATATAAGATACTAGCAGTTTTATAACTACATTTTTTTATAAATTATTACTAGTAATATTTAAACATGGATTAAGCCCAATTAAAAAAACCATATGGGCTAGCCCACTTTAATAAACTGAATTGGGCTAGAGCCCACTTTTATAAACTGAATTGGGCTAGAACCCACTTTTATAAACGGAATTGGGCTAGAGCCACTTTATAAACTGAATTGGGCTAGAACCCACTTTTGTAAGATTAATTTGGGCTAAGCCCACTTCTATAAACTATTTTGGGCTAGGCCCACTCTTACATGACTAACTTGGGCTAGGCCCATTCAAACACGAAAGATCTGAAATATATATGGAATATATTCATCTTGAATTCATAATTATACTTGTGTTTGCTTGTTTTCTTTGCTTGTATATATATATATATATATATATATATATATATATATATATATATATATATATATATATACATACATACATATACAAGCAAAGAAAACAAACAAATACAAGTATAATTATGAATTCAAGATGAATACTTGTACGAAAATGATCATAAACCTAAGTGTCTAAATGGGATTAGAACACTTGTAGGTTGAGAAAACGAAAGCTGAATCAAACAACACATAGAGATTTGCACGGAACGCGAATATGTGAGTTCATGTTTCCCTTTTTTATTTAATCGTTTAAAGGTTTTAAACGTTCGAGGAGAATACATGTTTCAATTGGTATGACTGTTTTAAAGATTGAAAATATTTAGATCACATGCGGATAGAACTAAACGAAGGGGCCATTAATGAATAAACAAGTTCCGAGGAACAAAAGTGATAGATCTATTGGGTTTTCGCGGGCCCACTTTGAACGGCAATAAAAACAGATCGTTACATAGTGTTTTTATGTCTAAAACGAGTGTCTCAGACACAACTAATCGTCAAGGTTTGGTTGCCTCCTATTCGGCATATAGATTGATGTCCTTGCGAAACACTAATGATTTTACAAGTTTCATTTAGTTACATACCAGATTCAATACTTCAAATATTTTCAAGAATTTTGATGCAAACTAAATACATGAATTCACCAGCTTTTGTTGACGTTTTTCAAAACTAACATGTATTACAGGTAACTAGTGGACAGATTTGGAAACATATGTTCGTGTGTTTTGAAGTCAAGCAGTTTGATGTCATCCAGTTTTTGGTTATCATGTTTGTAAAACTTGTGTTTAAAGTTTGAACAATGTCGTTGAAGATGTACTAAGTTTTTGAAACAAGTAGTTGATTGTAAATTTGGTTCAAATAAAATCTATGATGAACATCTTATTATGTTTTACAATTGTCGTTTACTTGGTTGAATACAACGATTGCCGCTCTAGCCACACCTCGCACACGCTTCCGCAACAACGAAAATCGGGGTGTGACATCTCTCGACATTTTAAACAAGTAACTTACGATTTGTCAAACCCAAGTTTTCCATTTAGACCTCCCAAAATCTCCATAAACCGTTGAGCTCTGCGAACAATTGACACCATGCACCACTTGATATCTATTAACTCAACTCTTCCGTATCAATTTGGTCATAATCTTCGTTCTTCATGTTCGGATTGCCAATCTTTCCGGCCACCAGACATTCATATGATTCTAGCACAGATGCAAGTAACGCCATGTGCTGTTTAGAAGTGTTAACATTGAAATCTTGAGCATTCTCTAAATTCACGGTGATATTGCACTGTAAGATTCTCTGGTTCGATTTGTTTTGGTTGCTCTGGCTGCTTTGATAATTGTTCAAATTTTGTGAAGATTGTGGTGTTTGAGGTGAGTTAGGATCATAAGTTGGGAATGACTAAAAACATCCACTAGTGTTTGGACAGGTACTTGAAGAACTTTCTACACTCAAAGCAATGTGTATTTTAGGACTTTGAGTATTGGCTACTGAATTACCTTTGTAGTACAGATTCACGTGTTGTTGAACGTGTGAACTTTTGGTCTTGGTCATCTTTTGCATTTCGAGCTCGTGACTTTCTAGTTTCTCTATGAATCTTGACAAAGTGAGAGTACCATATACTGCGCTGTTCTCCAAGATTGTTAGATAGGTAGACCATTCTCCTTCAGGCAGTGAATCAACCAATTTGTCCACTAACTCTTCGTTCTCATTTTGGATTCCCAATCTTTTCATCTCGACCACCAGGTGACAATATCTTTCGATTAAAGATATAAACTCCTTCTTCAACAATGCTTTCTTGCTTATAATCATCTGAGTGCTTCCTTGAAACTTCACCATCAAGGCGTTCCACAAAGATTGAGCGTCACCATCATGTTGCAAAAGAGTAAATATATCTTCTTTATTGGCTTGTTGCAGGATGCTCATTGTTTTCTTCTCTCTCATGAATTTTTCTTTCTCTCCTTGGGTAAACTGTGTCATTTTCTTTTCAAGCATATTTTCACCAATCGGTGCATCATATTTTTCCTCAATGGCGTACCAGCAATCAAAGTGATTTGCTTGTACCCAGTTAACGAACCTCTCGTTCCAACAGTAGTATTCTTCTAAACACATTAGCTTTGGGGGTTTTGTCATAGTCCTCATTTCGTGCGAAGATAAAATCCAAATTTTGCAAGAGTTTCACTTCATGCGAAGTGAATTTTTTAACTTCATACGAGGGTAATTTTTCAAACTTTTTCAGAACTTTTCTCTTCGTGCGAAGATAAAATTATCTTCGTGCAAAGTTACTTTTAAGCTTGTGAGAAGATAAAATTATCTTCGTGCAAAGTTACTTTTAAGCTTGTGCGAAGATAAGTTTCATAATTTCTGTAACACCCCGACCGCGTAAAACAACGAACCGCGACGGAAACGTCAGGGAGTCATGTCACAGAACTATTATTTCACAACTCATGGAATTTGAAATTTTGTTTTATTAAGTTAAATGTTTACATTGTCTTGTGATAAACAGAAACAACACATAAATAAATTGTCTTTCATGTTTTAAGTTACTAAGGCCCGCGTCCATTCCTATGTGAAGCATGCATCATATTATCAAGCATTGACTCCTGAAACATATGTGAAAAGAGAGTCAGCATAAAAATGTCAGCGAGTACATAGGTTTTGTGAGTGTGTCAAATTCGTGGCTTTGTATACATATTGCAACACCTCGTCCGACCACAAGAGTCGTTAAGTGAAAACCTCGTATAAAAAGTGTTTGATATTGCAATGCAATTAGCCAACTAAAACAAGTTGGTTAGAGTTGTGAAAACCTTGTAGCCATGAATCTTGACCAAAACGTTTCTTTTGTAAAAAAACCTTGTAATAGATTGATTCAAAAGAAAAATTCGTATGGTTTATATCTTTAAGTGAAAATCATTGCGTGACATTGTTCAAAACAATTTGTCCGTGTTATAAACCATTTGTCCGTGTTACAAACCATTCGTTCGTGTTATAAACCAATCGCCCGTGTCATAAACCAATTGTCCATGTCATAAAGAAATCATCTATGTTCTTAATGTGAAAACTTGTGATCGTTCTTTAATGAACACATTCAAACCTGTGTTGACTATACCACCAAAGGGTAATAGACCACTGAAGGGTGTTTTTAACTAGGCTAACAAATCAACAAATGATTTGTTAATCTTAAACAGTATCTGTCACCATCCAAACTTCTACCAAATATAGTGAACAGTCCGATAATGGGATTGTCTGTCCAATGGTACCATAACATACTACTGTGGCTCGGCTAAAGCTAATGAATGTCATTCGTTTTATGGATAACATATCAACAAGTTGTTCACAGTATTGAAATCGTATTGTTTTATATATAAACCATAGACATTGTTTTTTTAAAACAAATGATTTAGCACATCAAAGTCACCCCAAAACATTTGCAAAACGTAAAAGAGGGGAACTATGTACTCACTTTGAAAATCATTTTGTATATGTAAACCATGTATATTGTTTTGAAATCTTGAAAATAATTATAGGCACATAAGAATCACCCCAAAACATTTAGAAAATGTAAAAGAAGAGACTATGTACTCACATAAGCCTTGCGTAGTAAATATTTAGATTTAAAAAGATAGTTTAGTACATATGAATCACCCCAAAACATTTAGAAAATGTAAAAGAGGGGAACTATGTACTCACTTGAGATTGCGAAAGTGTTCTTGATCAACCTAATAAACAAAGCTCAAACTTGTCCTAATGTGTCAGATAAATATGTTAGCGTGTCAGGATTACAAACGGGAGATCTGATAGAATGAAGTCTTATAAACCAAACGAATGTTGGAACTCATGTGATATGGTTTAACAAACTTAAATTCTGATTTGGAAAGGATCCTAAGTGCTTTTGACCCATTATGACTCGTTAAGGTAGTTTATGCTACTTTAACGGGTCATTAGCGTAAACGCGTGATCGTCCTATGATAAGTCTTAAATGTCCAAACATGTTTGAAAATGTTATAACATTAGTTAATATGATAAAAATTTGGTTACATGTTTTTAAAATGGATTTATTCGCAAAAGGGCATTTTGGTCATCATTTTTTAAGAACATAGAAGTAACTTATCATAACACTAACCAAACGACGTGACCACAAGGTATAACCTCAGTAGGTTATTCCCTATACAACTATGGTCACAATTATGTGTTTGGTCGAATCCTAAGATCGACCAAACAGGTCGGATTCGAAAGTCAAAGCGGTGGTCAAGACCGCTCGACTTACAACCCTAAATAAGCACTAAACTAGATGTGACGAGTTAGACATGTCAAAATATGTCTAACCAAGTTTATAAAACCGATTTGGTATCAAAACTTGGTGTTTTGATACCCGAAAATAGTTTCGTCGTAAAATGCACATCATGAGCATTTTTGACCGAAAATTTGACTCGTCACTTTGACTAGTAAACGTTGTAATCAGAAGGTGAAATCGTTAGGGATTATAACCTTCATGATTATGATCACGTTGCAAAGTTCAATTGAACTTTGACTTGACCAAAATATGGTCAGAACCAAAAGTCAATCAGGAAGCCAAACTGTTCGACTTTTAGCTCAAAATAGCTAAAATAATGAAATAACTAGGAAGAGTACTTACTCATGTTGAAGAACACTTTAAGAATTCAAGATAGGAGGCTTCCAAAGGCTGGAAACAAGCTCCAAGAAGGATAGAAAGAGAACTTCACACTTTGCTTTGAAGTGTTTTAAAGTGGTGTGAAAAAAATGGAAGAATAATGGGGTATTTATAGTATTTTAGGATTAACGAGGTAATGACAAGTATCCTCAAGTGTAGATTAGTTTCCTAACATGTATCAACACCAAATTAAGTGTGGCAAAATAAGTGCTAGGTGTCAAAAATTGGAGATAGGTGGCAAACTTAGTGAACAAGAAAATATTTATTATTTTTTGACATTTTTGGCCCTTGGACTTGTATTTTCACTTGTTTGCCATTTTTAACCCGTTTAACCTAATATTTAGGTTATATAAAAGTGTTAAGACATGGGTAACTTGTGTTACGCGTTTCGCTAAAATGCGTAAAACGCTTAACGAAGACGAAAATTATCGAAATTGTGCAACGATTGACATTTTTGCATTCTCATCAATATAATACAAGATTTGTTGAATACAAAAATATTTGGAAATAAAACCCATAGTTTTATTGAATACGAAATTGTTTGTAATTGTGCAATGATTTAAAAGGCACAAATGTCACAGTCTCCCCTACTTTTGGAAATTTCGTCCCGAAATTTAATCAGACGGAAGTTTGTGAAAAAAGATGTGGATATTTCGCTTTCATCTGATCCTCTCGTTCCCAAGTAAATTCTGGGCCACGTTTGGATTCTCAGCGATCTTTAACTATCCGTATACGTCTACGCTTGAATTTCTTGACTTCATGGTCCAATATCTCCACAGGTTTATCGACAAAGTGCATAGTGTCATCAACGTGAATTTCTTCGAGGGGAATGTGGAGGTTTGTATCGGCTAAACACTTTTTCAAATTAGACACGTGGAATGTTGGTTGAATATTCCCAAGTTCAAAAGGTAGCTCAAGTCGGTAGGCAACTTTTCCGATTCTCTCAACGATATTGAATGGTCCAATATATCGTGGTGCAAGTTTTCCTTTCTTTCCAAGTCTAATCACACCTTTCCAAGGGAATACCTTGACAAGGACGTGATCACAAACTTGGAATTCCAAGGGCTTGCGTCGTTTGTCTGCATAACGCTTTTGATGGCTTCTAGCTGTCAGAAGGCTATCGCAAATTTTATTGACTTTGTCTGTTGTGTTGTGAATGAGTTCAGGTCCAGTGAGCTAAGCTTCACTGACCTCATTCCAGCAGACAGGTGAACGACATTTTTGACCGTGTAGAGCTTTGAAAGGCACCATATTGATGCTGGCGTGATAACTATTGTTGTAGGAGATTCGACCAATGGTAGATGCGAATCCCAACTACCACCAAAGTCGATCACACATGCTCTAAGCACATTCTCCAGTGTTTGAATTGTCCTTTTAGATTCTCCATCCGTTTGAGGATGATAAGTAGTGCTCAGATTGAGTTTAGTTCCCATGGTAGATTGCATGGTCTTCCAAAAGTGAGATGAGAATCGAGCATCTCGATTGGATATGATGTTCAAAGGAACACCATGACGAGAAAAAATCTCATCAATGTAGATCTTGGCGAGTTTGTCAGCAGATAGATTCTCACGAATTACCAAAAAGTGTGCTGACTTTGTTAGACGATCGATGCTTACCCAAATGGCATCATGACCTCTAGGTGTGCACAGTAGTTTAGTGATGAGATCCATCGCAATGTTCTCCCACTTCCAAACCAGTATTTCTGGTTGCTCAAGTAAACCAAATGGGCGTTGATGTTCTGCCTTAACTTTAAGACAAGTTAGGCATTTAGACACATACAAGGCAATGTCCTTCTTCATATCGACCACCAATACTGGGTACGGAGATCCTTATACATTTTGTCTGCACCAGGGTGGATTGAAGAGTAATTCGTCAAACAGTTCTTGTAGTAGAGTAATTCGTCGTCTTTGTTTCGAGTTGAAGTTCGAGATTTTGTGATAGCTCATTTTTCAATAAGCTTTGGGTCACATATGTATGTGGTGCTTGAAGGATACGTGTCTGGATATCAGATTGAAATCGAACACAATGAAGTTTGACACGTTCCTTATGACTAAGCGCATCAGCCACAACATTCGCCTTACCAGTATGGTTGCGAATCTCCCAGACGTAGTCGTTCAGAAGTTCGACCCAGCGTCTTTGTCTCATGTTTAGCTCCTTTTGATTGAATATGTGTTGGAGACTTTTGTGGTCAGTGAAAACCACACATTTCGTACCGTAAAGGTAGTGTGCAAATTTTGAGAGCAAAACCTATGGCTCCTAACTCAAGATCATGAGTTGTGTAGTTCTTCTCATGGATTTTTAATTGTCGTGATGCGTAGGCTATGACTTTGTCTCTTTGCATGAGAACACAACCAAGGCCTAGGTTTGATGCGTCACAATAGATAACGAAATCGTCGTTGTCTTCGGTAAAGATAAAACAGGAGCATTACAGAGTTTTTGTTTCAGTGTTTGAAAGGCTTCCTCTTGTTTGGGTCCCCGTTCGAAAGGTTTATTCTTCTGAGTCAAAGTGCTGAGGGGAACCACGATCTTTGAAAAGTTCGCGATGAATCGTCGATAGTATCCAGCAAGACCAAGAAATGAACGAACTTCGCTAGGAGTAGTAGTTGTACTCCAATCCCTAATCACACTGATTTTGGCGGGATCTACATGTATACCTTGTTCATTAACAATGTGTCCCAAAAATTGAACTGATTTTAGCCAAAATTCACACTTGGAGAATTTGGCGTAAAGTTGTTCTTTCTTATGGAGTTCCATCGTTAGACAGAGATGTTGTTCGTGATCTGCTCGAGACTTAGAATAAGTGAGGATGTCGTCGATGAAAACAATGATGAACTTGTCTAAATAAGGTTTACAAACCCTATTCATTAAGTGCATGAAGACGGCAGGAGCATTTGTCAAACCAAAAGGCATGACAGTGAACTTGTAATGGTCGTATCGAGTGCGAAAAGCAGTCTTGAGAATATTTTCTTTGAGTACACGAAGTTGATGATACCCAGAACGCAGATCAATCTTTGAAAAGCAGGTAGCTGATCAAAGAGATCATCAATGCAAGGTAGGGGATATCGATTTTTGATTGTAAGTTTGTTGAGCTCACGATAGTTAATACACATACGGAAGGATCCATCCTTCTTTTTCACGAATAGGACAGGAAAGCCACATGGTGAAAAGCTCGAATGAATGAATCCCTTGTCTGAAAGTTCTTCGAGTTGCTTTGACAACTCTTGCATTTCAGACGGTGCAAGACGGTAAGGAGATTTGGCAATTGGATTGGTACTAGGTTCAAGGTCAATACGAAACTCAACTTGACGAATTGGGGGTAAACCAGGTAGTGTAACACCCCGACCGCGTAAAACAACGAACCATGACGGAAACGTCGAGGAGTCATGTCACAGAACTATTGTGTCACAACTCATGGAATTTAAATTATGTTTGATTAAGCTAAATTTTTACATTGTCTTGGGATAAACAGAAACAACAGATAAATAAATTGTCTTTTATGTTTTAAGCACTAAGTCCCGCGTCCATTCCTACGTGAAGCATGCATCATATTATCAAGTATTGGTTCCTGAAACATATGTGAAAAGAGAGTCAGCATAAAAAATGCCGGCGAGTACATAGGTTTTGTGAGTGTGTAAAATTCGTGGCCTTGTATACATATTGCAACACCTCGTCCGACTACAAGAGTCGTTAAGTGAAAACCTCGTATCAAAAGTGTTTGATATTGCAATACAATTAAACAACTAAAACAAGTTGGTTAGAGTTGTGAAAACCTTGTAGCCATGAATCTTGACCAAAAATTTGTAAAAAAAACCTTGTAATAGATTGATTCAAAAGAAAACTTCGTATGGTTTATATCTTTAAGTGAAAATCATTGCGTAACATTGTTCAAAACCAATTTTTCGTGTTATAAACCATTTTTCGTGTTATAGAACAATCGTCCGTGACATAAACCAATTGTCCATGTCATAAACAAAAGCGTCCGTGTTTTTAATTGTGAAAACTTGTGATCATTCTTTAATGAACACATTCAAACCTGTGTTGACTATACTACAAAAGGGTATCTTTAATAGACCACCAAAGGGTCTCTTTAACTAGACTAACAAATCATCAAATGATTTGTTAATCAGAAACAGTTTCTGTCATTACCCAAACTTCCACCAAATCCAGTGAACAGTCCGATAATGGGATTGTCAGTCCTATGGTACCATAACATACTACTGGTCGGCTTGGCCAAAGCTAATGAATGTCATTCGTGTTATGGATAACGCATCAACAAGTTGTTCACATTATTGAAATCGTAATGTTTTATACATAAACCATAGACATTGTTTTTGAAAACTTGAAAATGATTTAGCACATATGAGTCACCCTAAAACATTTGCAAAACGTAAAAGAAGAGAACTATGAACTCACTTTGAAAATCATTTTTGTTTACATAAACCATGTATATTTTTTTAAATTTTGAAAATAATTATAGGCACATATGAATCACCCCAAAACATTTGAAAACGTAAAAGAGGGAGCTATGTACTCACTTGGGATTGCGAATGTGTTCTTCATCAACGGAATAAACAAAGCTCAAACGTGTCCTAATGTGTCAGAGAAATATGTTAGCGTGTCGGGACTACAAACGGGAGATCGGATTGATAGAAATCTTTAAACCAAACGAGTGTTGGAACTCATATGATATGGTTTACCAAACTTAACATTCTGATTTGGAAAGGATCCTAAGTGCTTTTAACCCATTATGACCCGTTAAGGTAGTTATGCTACTTTAACGGGTCATTAGCGTAAACGCGTGATCGTCCTATGATAAGTCTTAAATGCCCCAAGCGTGTTTGAAAATGTTATAACATCAGTTTATATGATAAAAATTTGGTTACATGTGTTTAAAATGTATTTATGCGCAAAAGGGCATTTTGGTCATCATTTTTTTAAGAACATAGAAGTAACTTAACATAATACTAACCAAACGACGTGACCATAAGGTATAACCTCAGTAGGTTATTCTCTATACAACTATGGTCACAAATATGTGTTTGGTCGGATCCTAAGATCGACCAAACGGGTCGGATTCGAAAGTTAAAGCGGTGGTCAAGACGCTCGACTTATGACGCTAAATAAGCACTAACTAGAAGTGACGAGTTAGACATGTCAAAATGTGTCTAACTAAGTTTATAAAACTGGTTTGGTATCAAAACTTGGTGTTTTGATACCCAAAAATAGTTTCGTCGTAAAATGCAAATCATGCGCATTTTTGACCGAAACTTTGACTCGTCACTTCGACTAGTAAACATGGTAATCAGAAGGTGAAATCGTTAGAGATTAACCTTCGTGATTACGATCATGTTGCAAAGTTCAATTGAACTTTGACTTGACCAAATATGGTCAAAACCAAAAGTCAATCAGGAAGCCAAAATGTTCGACTTTATAGCTAAAATAATGAAAGAACCAGGAAGAGTACTTACTCGTGTTGAAGAACACTTTCGGAACTCAACATAGGAGGCCTCCAAAGGTTGGAAACAAGCTCCAAGAAGGATAGAAAGAAAAAATTCACACTTTGCTTTGAAGTGTTTTGAAGTGGTACGAAAAAAAATAGAAGAATAATGGGGTATTTATAGTGTTTTAGGACCAAGGAGGTGATGACAAGTGTCTCAAGTGTGGATTAGTGTTCTAACATGTGTCAACACCATATTAAGTGTGTCAAAGTGAGTGCTAGGTGTCAAAAATTGGAGATTGGTGGCAAACTTGGTAAAGAAGCAAAAATATTTATTATTTTTTTGACATTTTTGGCCCTTGGACTTGTATTTTCAGTTGTTTGCCATTTTTAACCCCTTTAACCTATAATTTTGGTTACATAAAGGTGTTAAGACATGTGTAACTTGTATTATGCCCGAAAATGTCATGGATGTCGGTTCGTTCGGTTGTACGGTTACGCGTTTCGCGAAATGCGTAAAACTCTTTAACGAACACGAAAATGATTGAAATTTTGCAAGGATTGACATTTTTGCATTCTCATCAATAAAATACATGATTTTATTGAATACAAAAATATTTGGAAATAAAACACAGGGTTTCATTGAATACGAAATTGTTTGTAATTGCGCAATGATTGAAAAGGCACAAATGTCACAGGTAGCTCTTCAGAAAACACCTTAGGATATTCCTGAACAACTGGGATGTCCTGAACAGTTTTGCCCTTGTCACAGATCACCTCAGCATGGTGTTTGGTTAACCAATCCATTCATATGATGATGTCAAAACTCCCGAGTTGCATTGGTGTGAGGTCAATGCGAAAAAGGTGGTTATCCAAGTTCAATTGGCAACTACGAATGACATAGTCGAGCACAAGGGTTTCACCACTAGCTATTTCTACCGTAAAGGGTTTTCCTAGTTTAGTTCTAGGCAACGAAAGCAAAGGTTCAAAGGCTAGTGATATAAAGCTTCTATCGGCACCCGAATCGAAAAGAATAGAAGCAGGATGATTGTTAACAAGGAACGTACCGTTAATGACTTCGTTATCAGCACGAGCCTCGTTGGCATTGATGTTGAATGCGCGTCCACGGGCTGGATTTGCATTCGCGTTCACCAATTTTGGGCAGTTGTTTCTAAAGTGACCCATCTCGCCACAGTTGTATCAAGAACCAGGTGGGAACGGAGGTCTAGCAGGGTTGCCTTGGGGTTGAACAGGGTTCTAAACAACTTTGTTTTGGGGCCGAATGACACACGTGACTAATCAAAGTAAGTGGGTGTTTATAACGTATCACGAAGACATGCTTTAGCCTATAAGTGGACACTCACCCCAAGAGTTCCAAGGAAAGAGTGACTGGTCCGATAATGCGGATTTGTACAAACACTCTAGCCTTAGACAAAAAACTCAGGGTACAGGCATTCACCCTTCCAGATTGCACGTGTTCACATTTATAAACCCAAACTTTGACGGGATTTTGAAAACTTACAAGTCTTTAAGCCAAACAGATCATCTAAGGATATATAATTGATTTTCAAAATGAATTTGTAACTTGTGTATTTGTTTTGGTAGTTACCTCATAGTATTGTTTTTAAGAATCTAAACGCAAGATAAATCGCGTAAGGGTCCTAGGAAGGTTATAGTTTAGGTCAGAGCATTACTAATAACCTAATTCCCTATAAACATAAGCTCTGATACAAATCTTTCTGTAACACAGTGACTGCGTAAAATGATGAACCGCGGCGGAAACGTCGGGGAGTCATGTCACAGAACTATAGTTTCACAACTCATGAAATGTAAAATTTTTTATTAAGTTAAATATTTACATTGTCTTAAGATAAACAGAAACAACATATAAATAAATTGTCTTTCATGTTTTAAGTCACTAAGGCCCGTGTCCATTCCAACGTGAAGCACGCATCATATTATCAAGCATTGACTCCTGAAACATATGTGAAAAGGGAGTCAACATAAAAATGCCGGCGAGCACATTGGATTTTGTGAGTGTGTCAAATTCGTGACTTTGTATACATATTGCAACACCTCGTCCGACTACAAGAGTCGTTAAGTGAAACACTCGTATAAAAAGATTTTGATATTGCAATACAATTAATCAACTAAAACAAGTTGGTTAGAGTTGTGAAAACCTTGTAGCCATGAATCTTGACCAAAACGTTTCTTTTGTAAAAAAAAAACCTTGTAATAGATTGATTCAAAAGAAAACTTCGTACGGTTTATATCTTTAAATGAAAATCATTGCGTGACATTGTTCAAAACCATTTGTCCGTGTTATATACCATTTGTTTGTGTTATAAACCATTCGTCCGTATTATAAATCAATCGTCTGTGTCATAAACCAATTGTCCATGACATTAAGAATTTGTCCGTGTTTTTAGTTGTGAAAACTTGTGATCGTTCTTTAATGAACATACTCAAACCTGTGTTGACTATACCACCAAAGGTATCTTTAATAGACCACCAAAGGGTCTCTTTAACTAGGCTAACAAATCAATAAATTATTTTTTAATCATAAACCGTTTCTGTCATTACCCAAACTTCCACCAAATAAAGTGAACAGTTCGATAATGGGATTGTCAGTCCTATGGTACCATAACATACTACTACGGCTTGGCCAAAGCTAGTGAATGTCATTCATGTTATGGATAACGTATCAACAAGTTGTTCACATTATTGAAATCGTATTGTTTTTTTTTTTTTTTTGCAAATTTGAAAATGATTTAGCACATATGAGTCACCTCAAAACATTTGCAAAACATAAAAGAGGGGAACCATGTACTTACTTTGAAACCATGTATATTGTTTTGAAATCTTGAAAATAAATATAGGCACATATGAATCACCCCAAAATATTTAGAATATGTAAAAGAGGGGAACTATGTACTCACAAAAGCCTTGTGTAGTAAAATGTAGATTTAAAAAGATAGTTTAGCATATATGAATCACCCCAAAACATTTAAAACGTAAAAGAGGGGAACTGTGTACTCACTTTGAAAATCATTTTGTATACATAAACCTTGTATATTGTTTTGAAATCTTGAAAATAATTGTAGGCACATGTGAATCACCCCAAAACATTTAGAAAATGTAAAAGAGGGGAACTATGCACACACTTGGGATTGCGAAAGTGTTCTTGATCAACATAATGAACAAAGCTTAAATGTGTCCTAATGTGTCAGATAAATATGTTAGCGTGTCAGGACTATAAACGGAAGATCAGATAGAATGAAGTCTTATAAACCAGATGGGCGTTGATGTTCTGCCTTAACTTTAAGACAAGTTAGGCATTTAGACACATACAAGGCAATGTCCTTCTTCATACCGACCACCAATACTGGGTACGGAGATCCTTATACATTTTGTCTGCACCAGGATGGATTGAATAACTAGACTTATGAGCTTCGTCCATCAATAAGGTTTTGAGATTGTCTTGACTAGGAATCCACAAACAGTTCTCGTAGTAGAGTAATTCGTCGTCTTTTGTTTCGAGTTGAAATTCGAGATTTTGTGGCAGCTCATTTTTCAATAAGCTTTGGGTCACATATGTATGTGGTGCTTGAAGGATACGTGTCTGGATATCAGATTGAACTCGAACACAATGAAGTGTGACACGTTCCTTATGACTAAGTGCATCAGCCACAACATTCGCCTTACCAGTATGGTTGCGAATCTCGCAGACGTAGTCATTCAGAGGTTTGACCCAGCGTCTTTGTCTCTTGTTTAGCTCCTTTTGATTGAATATGTGTTGGAGACTTTTGAGGTCAGTGAAAACCACACATTTCGTACCGTAAAGGTAGTGTCCAAATTTTGAGAGCAAAAACTACGGCTCCTAACTCAAGATCATGAATTGTGTAGTTCTTCTCATGGATTTTTAATTGTCGTGATGCGTAGGCTATGACTTTGTCTCTTTGCATGAGAACACAACCAAGGCCTAGGTTTGATGCGTCACAATAGATAACGAAATCGTCGTTGTCTTCGGTAAAGATATAACAGGAGCATTACAGAGTTTTTGTTTCAGTGTTTGAAAGGCTTCCTCTTGTTTGGGACCCCATGCGAAAGGTTTATTCTTCCTAGTCAAAGTGGTGAGGGGAATCACGATCTTTGAAAAGTTCGCGATGAATCGTCGATAGTATCCAGCAAGACCAAGAAATGAACGAACTTCGGTAGGAGTAGTAGGTGTACTCCAATCCCTAATCGCACTGATTTTGGCGGGATCTACATGTATACCTTGTTTGTTAACAATGTGTCCCAAAAATTGAACTTCTTTTAGCCAAAGTTCACACTTGGAGAATTTGGCGTAAAGTTGTTCTTTCTTCTGGAGTTCCATCGTTAGACAGAGATGTTGTTCGTGATCTGCTCGAGACTTAGAATAAGTGAGGATGTCGTCGATGAAAACAACGATGAACTTGTCTAAATAAGGTTTACAAACCCTATTCATTAAGTGCATGAAGACGGCAGGAGCATTCGTCAAACCAAAAGGCATGACAGTGAACTTCTAATGGTCGTATCGAGTGCGAAAAGCAGTCTTGGGAATATCTTCTTTGAGTACACGAAGTTGATGATACCCAGAACGCAGATCAATCTTTGAAAAGCATATCGCACCTTGTAGCTGATCAAAGAGATCATCAATGCGAGGTAGGGGATATCGATTTTTGATAGTTAATACACATATGGAAGGATCTATCCTTCTTTTTCACGAATAGGACAGGAAAGCCACAAGGTGAAAAGCTTGAACGAATGAATCCCTTGTCTGAAAGTTCTTGGAGTTGCTTTGACAACTCTTGCATTTCAGACGGTGCAAGACGGTAAGGAGATTTGGCAATTGGATTGGCACTAGGTTCAAGGTCAATACGAAATCAACTTGACGAATTGGGGGTAAACAAGGTAGTGTAACACCCCGACCGCGTAAAACAACGAACCACGACGGAAACGTCGAGGAGTCATGTCACATAACTATTGTGTCACAACTCATGGAATTTAAAATTATGTTTGATTAAGCTAAATGTTTACATTGTCTTGGGATAAACAGAAACAACACATTAATAAATTGACTTTTATGTTTTAAGCACTAAGGCCCGCGTCCATTCCTACGTGAAGCATGCATCATATTATCAAGTATTGATTCCTGAAACATATGTGAAAAGAGAGTCAGCATAAAAATGCCGGCGAGTACATAGGTTTTGTGAGTGTGTCAAATTCGTGGCCTTGTATACATATTGCAACCCCTCGCCCGACTACAAGAGTCGTTAAGTGAAAACCTCGTATCAAAAGTGTTTGATATTGCAATACAATTAACCAACTAAAACAAGTTGGTTAGAGTTACGACCCTAAATAAGCACTAAACTAGATGTGACGAGTTAGACATGTCAAAATATGTCTAACTAAGTTTATAACACCGATTTGGTATCAATACATGGTGTTTTGATACCTGAAAATAGTTTCGTCGTAAAATGCACATCATGAGCATTTTTGACCGAAACTTTTACTCGTCACTTCAACTAGTAAACGTTGTAATCAGAAGGTGAAATCGTTAGGGATTATAACCTTCATGATTACGATCACGTTGCAAAGTTCAATTGAACTTTCACTTGACCAAAATATGGTCGGAACCAAAAGTCAATCAGGAAACCAAATTGTTCGACTTTTAGCTCAAA
The DNA here is from genome assembly GCA_947069175.1 of Scalesia atractyloides. NCBI lineage: Eukaryota > Viridiplantae > Streptophyta > Magnoliopsida > Asterales > Asteraceae > Scalesia > Scalesia atractyloides. The sequence continues at coordinate 37,464,868 of CAMTDV010000001.1, forward strand.
ATAGCTAAAATAATGAAAGAACTAGGAAGAGTACTTATTCGTGTTGAAGAACATTTTCGGAACTCAAGATAGGAGGCTTCCAAAGGCTGGAAACAAGCTCCAAGAAGAATAGAAAGAAGAACTTCACACTTTGCTTTGAAGTGTTTTGAAGTGGTGTGAAAAAAAAAAATAGAAGAATCATGGGGTATTTATAGTATTTTAGGATTAAGGAGGTGATGACAAGTGTCCTCAAGTGTGGATTAGTAACATGTGTCAACACCAAATTAAGTGTGGCGAATACGTTATAGGTGTCAAAAATTGGAGATATGTGGCAAACTTGGTGAAAAAGCAAAAATATTTATTATTTTTTTGACATATTTTGCCCTTGGACTTGTATTTTCACTTGTTTGTATTTTTAACCCCTTTAACCTAATATTTAGGTTATATAAAGGTGTTAAGACATGTGTAACTTGGATTATGCCTGAAAATGTCGTGGATGTCGGTTCGTTCAGATGTACGGTTACGCGTTTCGCAAAAATGCGTAAAACGCTTAACGAACACGAAAATTATTAAAATTGTGCAACGATTGACATTTTTGCATTCTCATCAATAAAATACAAGATTTTATTGAATACAAAAATATTTGCAAATAAAACATAGGGTTTTATTGAGTACAAAATTGTTTGAAATTGTGCAATGATTGAAAAGGCACAAATATCACAATTTCATGTTTTCAATGTTTTTATCATGTTACAGGATCCAAATTCAACCGAGAATGGATGCTATATGAATGTTGCTCTGTATGTTACACGATACGGGTACCACCCATTTTGAATCATTCTGGTTAGTGATGGTACATGATCCGAAACTAACTCGATATTAATGCTAACCGAATCTAATCGAGTCTGGATGCTATAGGATCCGAAAACTCCTATTCTGAATTTCGTTGGTTCGGGAATCTAAAATATCGAAATTCAATCAAGTCTGGATGAAACAGAGTGCGTATACCCATTGTGAGTCCTTCTGATTAGAGATGTTACAGGATCCAAATTCAATCAAGACAGGATGCTATTTGAATGTAGCCGACTCTGGAAGGTATACGATTCGAAAAACAACCATTTTGAATCTCACATGCTAGGGAAATTGTTACAGGATCCAAATACAACCGAGTATTGACGCTATCTAAATGTAGCAGATTTTGTATACGATTCATAAAACAACCATACTAAATCTCGCATACTCTGGAAGCTTAATGATCAAAATTATACCGAATCTGGATAAAATAGAATGCATATACCGCCCATTGTGAGTGCTTCAGATTAGTGATGTTACAGGATCTAAATTGAACCAAGTATAGATGCTATCTGAATGTAGCCTACTCTAGATGGAATAGGATTCGTAAAACAATTATTCTGAAACTTGCATGCTAGGGAAACTGTTACTGCATCCGATTCGACCGAGTATGGAGCCTATCTGAATGTAGCCGACTTTGCATGCTATATGATTTGTAAAACAGCCATTCTGAATCGCTCATGCTAGGGAACCTGAATGATCTAAATTAAACCGAGTCTGGATAGTATAGGATACAGATACCACCTGTTCTGAATTATTCTAGTTTGTGTTGGTTCCTGATCTAAATCCAGCTGAGTATATATGCTAACTGAATAAAATCGAGTATGGATGCTATAGGATCCCAAAAACACCTATTCCGAATTACGCTGATTAGGGAATCTAAAGGATCCAAAGTCAACCTAGTCCGAATGAAACAGATTCCGGATACCGCCCATTATGAGTCCTTATTAGTGATGTTACATGATCCGAATTCAACCGAGTATCGATGCTATCTGAATGCAGCCGACTCTGGATGCTATATGATTCGTAAAACAACCATTCTAAAGCTTGCATGCTACAGAAGCTTAATGATCCAAAATAAACTGAGTCTGGATGGTATAGAATACGGATACCACCCGTTCTGAATCATTCTAGTTAGCGATGGTAGACGATCCGAAACTAACTAACGCTAACCGAATCTAATCGAGTCTGGATGCTATAGGATCCCAAAAACACCTATTTTGAATTCCGCTGCTAAGGGAATCTAAAGGATCCAAGTTCAACCAAATATAATAAAATAGAATGCGTATACCCCCCAATGTGAGTCTTTCTTATTAGTGATGTTACGGGATCAGAATTCAACAGAGTATGGATGCTACCTGAATGTAGCTGACTCCGTATGTTATAAGATACGGATACCACCCGTTCTGAATCATTCTGGTAAGTGATGGTACACAATCCGAAACTAACTCAGTTTAGACGTTAACCGAATCTTATCGAGTATAGATGCTATAGGATCCGAAAAAAACACATAGTCTGAATTCCGCTGGTTAGGGAAGCTAAAGGATCCGAATTCAACCGAGTCTAAATGAAACAGAACGCGTATACTGCCCATTGTGAGTCCTTCTGAATAGTAATGTTACAGGATCTGAATTCAACCTAGTGTTGATGTTATCTGAATGTAACCGACTTTGGATGCTTTACGATTCTTAAAACAACCATTCTTGATCTCGTATGCTACAGAAGCTTAAAGATCCAAATTAAACAGAGTCTAGATGGTATAGGATACGGATACCACCCGTTCTAATCATTCTAGTTAGTGAGGGTACACGATCGGAAACTAACTAGGTATGTATGCTGACCGAATCTAATCGATTCTGGATGCCATAGAATCAAAAGTCAACAGAGTCTGGATGAAACAGAATCCGGATACCGCCCATTCCGATTCCTTCTGATTAGAGATGGTACAGGATCCGAATTCAACCGAGTATGGATGCTATCTGAATTTAGTCGACTCTGGATGCTATACAATTCATTCTAAATCATTCTGTCTAGTGATGGTACACGATCTAAAACTAACTAGGTATGTATTTTAACCGAATCTAATCGATTCTGGATGCTATAGGATCCCAAAAACGCCTATTTCGAATTCTGCTGGTTAGGGAATCTAATGAATCCAAATTCAACCGAGTCTGAATGACACAGAATCCGGATAACGCCCATTCCGAGTCCTTCTGATTAATAATGGTACAGAATCCGGATGCTATCTGAATGTAGCCGACATTGGATGCTATACGATTCGTAAAACAACCATTCTAAATCTAGCATGCTACAGAAGTTTAATGATTCAAATTAAACCAAGTCTAGATGGTATAGGATAAGGATACCACCTGTTCTTAATCATTCTGGTTAGTGATGGTACACAATCCGAAACTAACTGAGTATGGATGCTAACTGAATCTAATCGATTCTGGATGCTAATGGATCCCAAAAACACCTATTCTGAATTCCGCTGGTAAGGAGTCTAAAGGATCCATATTCAATGGAGTCTGGATGAAACATAATGCATATAACACCCATTGTGAGTCCTTCTGATTAGTGATGTTACAGGATCCGTATTCAACAGAGTATGGATGCAATCTGAATGTAGCCGACTCTGGATGCGATAGGATCCCCAAAACACATATTCTGAATTCCACTAGTAAGGGGATCTAATGATCCAAATTCAACCGAGTCCGTTTGAAATGTTATCTGAATTCAACCGAGTATGGATGCTATCTGAATGTTGCCAACTCTGTATGCTATACGATTCGTAAAACCACCATTCTGAATTTCGCATGCTATTGAACTTAATGAGCCAAATTAAACCGAGTCTGGATGGTATAGGATACGGATACCACCTGTTCTGAATCATTCTACTTAGTGATGGTACACTATCTGAAATCAACTGAGTATGTATGGTAACCTAATTTAGTCGAGTCTGGATGCTATAGGTTCCCAAAACACCTATTCTGAATTCCACTGGTAATTGAATCTAAAGGATCCAAATTCAACCGAGTCTGTATAAAACAGATGCGTATACCACCCATTTTGAGTCCTTCTAATTAGTGTTGTTATAGGATCCGAAGTCAATAGAGTATGGATGCTCTCTGAATGTAGCTGACCGAGTATGGATGCTATCTGAATGTAGCTGACTCTGGATGCTATGGATCTCAAAAACACCTATTCTGAATTCTTCTGATAAGGGAATCTAAAGGATCCAAATTCAACCGAGTAAAAGGAAACAGAATGTATATACCGCACAATGTGAGTCCTTCTGATTAGTGATGTTACAGGATCCGAATTCAACCTAGTATGGATGCTATCTGAATGTAGCCGACTCTGTATGTTATAAAATACGGATACCACCCGTTCTGAATCATTCTGGTTAGTGATGGTACATGAATCAAAACTAACTCAATATGGATGCTAAGCGAATCTTATCGAGTTTGGATGCTATAGGATTCGAGAAACACCTATTCTGATTTCCGCTGGTGAATCTAAAACATCCCAATTCAACCGAGTCAACATCAAACAGAATGCGTATATTGCCCATTCCGAGTCCTTCTGATTAGTGACGATGCAGGATCCGAATTCAACCTAGTATTCATGTTATCTGAATGCAGCCGACTCTAGATGCTATACGATTCTTAAAACAACCATTCTAAACTCGCATGCTAGAGAAGATTAAAGATCCATATTAAACCGAGTCTGGATGGTATAGGATACGGATACCACCCGTTTTACACATCCGAAAATAACTGAGTATGTATGCTAACCGAATCTAATCGATTCTGGAGGATAGATGGAGTCCAAAAAACAACTTTTACGAATTCTGCTGGTTAGGGAATCTAAAGAATCTAAATTCAACCGAGTCTGGATGAAACAAATCCGGATACCGCCCATTCCGTGTCATTCAGATTGGTGATGGTACAGGATCCAAATTCAACTAACCATGGATGGTATCAGAATGTAGCCGACTCTGGACGCTATACGATTCCTAAAACAACCATTTTAAATCTCGCATGCAACGAAAGTTTAATGCTCCAAATTAACCGAGTCTGGATCGTACAGGATATGGATACCAACCGTATGGATTCATTATGGTTAGTCAACACGATCCGAAACTACCTTAGTATGGATGCTAACCGAATCTAATCGATTCTGGATGCTACTAGATCCCACAAACACCTATTCTGTATTCCACTGGTAAGGAGTCTAAATAATCCAAATTCAACGGAGTCTGGATGAAATATAATGCATATAACACCCATTGTGAGTCTTTCTGTTTAGTTATGTTACAAGATCCGTATTCAACTGAGTACAGATGCTATCTGAATGTAGCCGACTCTGGATGCTATAGGATCCCTAAAACACCTATTCTAAATTCCACTAGTAAGGGAATCTAAAGGATCCAAGTTCAACCGAGTACATTTGAAATGTTATCTGAATTTAACCGAGTATGGATGCTATCTGAATGTTGCCAACTCCGTATGCTATGCGATTCGTAAAACCACCATTCTGAATCTCGCATGCTATGGAACTTAATGAGCCAAGTTAAACCGAATATGGACAGTATAGGATACGGATACCATCTGTTCTGAATCATTCTACTTAGTGACGGTACACTACCTGAAACAACTTAGTATGTATGGTAACCTAATTTAATCGAGTATGGATGCTATAGGTAACCAAAAACACTTATTCTGAATTCCGCTGGTAATTGAAATCTAAAGGATCCATATTCAACCAAGTCTGTATGAAACAGAATGCGTATACCACCCATTTTGAGTCCTTCTGAATAGTGTTGTTATAGGATCAGAAGTCAACCGAGTATGGATGCTCTCTGAATGTAGCTGACCGAGTATGGATGCTATCTGAATGTAGCTGACTCTGGATGCTATGGATCTCAAAAACACCTATTCTGAATTCTGCTGATAAAGGAATCTAAAGGATCCAAATTCAACCGAGTTAAAGGAAACATAACGTATATACCGCACAATGTGAGTCCTTCTGATTAGTGATGTTACAGGATCCGAATTCAACCTAGTATGGATGCTATCTGAATGTAGCCGACTCTGTATGTTATAAAATACGGATACCACCCGTTCTGAATCATTCTGGTTAGTGATGGTACACGATTCGAAACTAACTCAGTATGGATACTAATCGAAACTTATCAAGTCTGGATGCTATAGGATTCGAAGAACACCTATTCTGAATTCCGCTGGTGAATCTAAAACATCCCAATTCAACCGAGTCTACATCAAACAGAATGCGTATACCGCCCATTCTGAGTCCTTCTGATTAGTGATGATGCAGGATTCGAATTCAACCTAGTATTCATGTTATCTGAATGTAGCCAATTCTAGATGCTATACGATTCTTAAAACAACCATTCTAAACTCGCATGCTAGAGAAGATTAAAGATCCAAATTAAACCGAGTCTGGATGGTATATGATACGGATACCACCCATTCTAAATCATTATAGTTAGTGATGGTACACGATCCAAAGAATAACTGAGTATGTATGCTAACCGAATCAATCGATTCTGGATGGTAGATGGAATGATAAAAACAACTATTACGAATTCTGCTGGTTAAAGAATCTAAATTCAACCGAGTCTGGATGAAACACAATCCGGATACCGCCCATTCCGTGTCATTCAGATTGGTGTGGTACAGGATCCAAATTCAACTAACCATGGATGGTATCAGAATGTAGCCGACTCTGGACGCTATACGATTCCTAAAACAACCATTTTAACTCTCGCATGCAACAAAAGTTTAATGCTCAAAATTAACCGAGTCTGGATCGTACAGGATATGGATACCAACCGTATGGATTCATTATGGTTAGTCATCACGATCCGAAACTACCTGAGTATGGATGCTAACCGAATCTAATCGATTCTGGATGCTACTAGATCCCACAAACACCTATTCTGTATTCCACTGGTAAGGAGTCTAAATAATCTAAATTCAACGGAGTCTGGATGAAATATAATGCATATAACACCCATTGTGAGTCTTTCTGTTTAGTTATGTTACAAGATCCGTATTCAACTGAGTACGGATGCTATCTGATTGTAGCCGAATCTGGATGCGATAGGATCCCTAAAACACCTATTCTAAATTCCACTAGTAAGGGAATCTAAAGGATCCAAGTTCAACCGTTTGAAATGCTATCTGAATGTTGCCAACTTCGTATGCTATGCGATTCGTAAAAACACCATTCTGAATCTCGCATGCTATGGAACTTAATGAGCCAAATTAAACCGAATATGGACGATATAGGATACGGATACTATCTGTTCTGAATCATTCTACTTAGTGATGGTACATTACCTGAAATCAACTTAGTATGTATGGCAACCTAATTTAATCGAGTATGGATGCTATAGGTAACCAAAAACACTTATTCTGAATTCCACTGGTAATTGAATCTAAAGGATCCATATTCATCCAAGTCTGTATGAAACATAATGCGTATACCACCCATTCTGAGTCCTTCTGAATAGTGTTGTTATAGGATCGGAAGTCAACCGAGTATGGATGCTCTCTGAATGTAGCTGACCGAGTATGGATGCTATCTGAATGTAGCTGACTCTGGATGCTATGGATCTCAAAAACACCTATTCTGAATTCTTCTGATAAGGGAATCTAAAGGATCCAAATTCAACCGAGTAAAAGGAAACAGAATGTATATACCGCACAATGTGAGTCCTTCTGATTAGTGATGTTACAGGATCCGAATTCAACCTAGTATGGATGCTATCTGAATGTAGCCGACTCTGTATGTTATAAAATACGGATACCACCCGTTCTGAATCATTCTGGTTAGTGATGGTACATGAATCAAAACTAACTCAATATGGATGCTAAGCGAATCTTATCGAGTTTGGATGCTATAGGATTCGAGAAACACCTATTCTGATTTCCGCTGGTGAATCTAAAACATCCCAATTCAACCGAGTCAACATCAAACAGAATGCGTATATTGCCCATTCCGAGTCCTTCTGATTAGTGACGATGCAGGATCCGAATTCAACCTAGTATTCATGTTATCTGAATGTAGCCGACTCTAGATGCTATACGATTCTTAAAAAACCATTCTAAACTCGCATGCTAGAGAAGATTAAAGATCCATATTAAACCGAGTCTGGATGGTATAGGATACGGATACCACCCGTTGTACACATCGAAAATAACTGAGTATGTATGCTAACCGAATCTAATCGATTCTGGAGGATAGATGGAGTCCAAAAAACAACTTTTACGAATTCTGCTGGTTAGGGAATCTAAAGAATCTAAATTCAACCGAGTCTGGATGAAACAGAATCCGGATACCGCCCATTCCGTGTCATTCAGATTGGTGATGGTACAGGATCCAAATTCAACTAACCATGGATGGTATCAGAATGTAGCCGACTCTGGACGCTATACGATTCCTAAAACAACCATTTTAAATCTCGCATGCAACGAAAGTTTAATGCTCCAAATTAACCGAGTCTGGATCGTACAGGATATGGATACCAACCGTATGGATTCATTATGGTTAGTCAACACGATCCGAAACTACCTTAGTATGGATGCTAACCGAATCTAATCGATTCTGGATGCTACTAGATCCCACAAACACCTATTCTGTATTCCACTGGTAAGGAGTCTAAATAATCCAAATTCAACGGAGTCTGGATGAAATATAATGCATATAACACCCATTGTGAGTCTTTCTGTTTAGTTATGTTACAAGATCCGTATTCAACTGAGTACAGATGCTATCTGAATGTAGCCGACTCTGGATGCTATAGGATCCCTAAAACACTATTCTAAATTCCACTAGTAAGGGAATCTAAAGGATCCAAGTTCAACCGAGTACATTTGAAATGTTATCTGAATTTAACCGAGTATGGATGCTATCTGAATGTTGCCAACTCCGTATGCTATGCGATTCGTAAAACCGCCATTCTGAATCTCGCATGCTATGGAACTTAATGAGCCATTAAAACCGATATGACAGTATAGGATACGGATACCATTTGTTCTGAATCAATCTACTTAGTGGAACGGTACACTACCCGAAAAACCTTATATGTATGGTAACCTAATTTTAATCGAGTTATGGAATGCTAGATAAATGGATTTTTAACCACAAACACTTATCTGAATTACCGCTTGGTAATTGAAATTCCTATAACTAAAGGATCCAGTATTCAACCAATCTGTATGAAACATGAATGTTCCAACCCATTTTGGTCCTTCTGAATTAGTGGTTGTTAATAGGATCAGAAGTTCACACGAGTATGGATGACTTTAATCGGAATGTAGCTGGACACTGAATGTTGATAGGATCTATCATTTGAAATGTACTGAGCCTTTTGGTTGCTATAGGATCAAAAACACCATATTCCCCTTGAATTCCTGGCTGATAAGGGCATATCTAAAAACCACAATTCTCGTATAAGGAATCTAAGGATCCAAATTCCCGATTAAGGAAACAGAATCGTATATACCGCACAATGGAGTCTTCTGATTAGTGATGTTACAGATCCGAATTCAACCTAGTATGGATGCTATCTGAATGTAGCCGACTCTGTATGTTATAAAATACGGATACCACCGTTCTGAATCATTCTGGTTAGTGATGTACAGATCGAAACTAACTCAGTATGGATCTAATCGAACTTATCAAGTTGGATGCTATAGGATTCGAAAACACCTATTCTGAATTCCGCTGGTGAATCTAAAACATCCCAATTCAACCGAGTCTACATCAAACAGAATGCGTATAGCCCATTCTGAGTCCTTCTGATTAGTGATGATGCAGGATTCGAATTCAACCTAGTATTCATGTTATCTGAATGTAGCCAATTCTAGATGCTATACGATTCTTAAAACAACCATTCTAAACTCGCATGCTAGAGAAGATTAAAGATCCAAATTAAACCGAGTCTGGATGGTATATGATACGGATACCACCCATTCTAAATCATTATAGTTAGTGATGGTACACGATCCAAAGAATAACTGAGTATGTATGCTAACCGAATCAATCGATTCTGGATGGTAGATGGAATGATAAAAACAACTATTACGAATTCTGCTGGTTAAAGAATCTAAAGAATCTAAATTCAACCGAGTCTGGATGAAACACAATCCGGATACCGCCCATTCCGTGTCATTCAGATTGGTGTGGTACAGGATCCAAATTCAACTAACCATGGATGGTATCAGAATGTAGCCGACTCTGGACGCTATACGATTCCTAAAACAACCATTTTAAATCTCGCATGCAACAAAAGTTTAATGCTCAAAATTAACCGAGTCTGGATCGTACAGGATATGGATACCAACCGTATGGATTCATTATGGTTAGTCATCACGATCCGAAACTACCTGAGTATGGATGCTAACCGAATCTAATCGATTCTGGATGCTACTAGATCCCACAAACACCTATTCTGTATTCCACTGGTAAGGAGTCTAAATAATCTAAATTCAACGGAGTCTGGATGAAATATAATGCATATAACACCCATTGTGAGTCTTTCTGTTTAGTTATGTTACAAGATCCGTATTCAACTGAGTACGGATGCTATCTGATTGTAGCCGAATCTGGATGCGATAGGATCCCTAAAACACCTATTCTAAATTCCACTAGTAAGGGAATCTAAAGGATCCAAGTTCAACCGAGTACATTTGAAATGCTATCTGAATGTTGCCAACTTCGTATGCTATGCGATTCGTAAAAACACCATTCTGAATCTCGCATGCTATGGAACTTAATGAGCCAAATTAAACCGAATATGGACGGTATAGGATACGGATACTATCTGTTCTGAATCATTCTACTTAGTGATGGTACACTACCTGAAATCAACTTAGTATGTATGGTAACCTAATTTAATCGAGTATGGATGCTATAGGTAACCAAAAACACTTATTCTGAATTCCACTGGTAGTTGAATCTAAAGGATCCATATTCATCCAAGTCTGTATGAAACATAATGCGTATACCACCCATTCTGAGTCCTTCTGAATAGTGTTGTTATAGGATCGGAAGTCAACCGAGTATGGATGCTCTCTGAATGTAGCTGACCGAGTATGGATGCTATCTGAATGTAGCTGACTCTGGATGCTATGGATCTCAAAAACACCTATTCTGAATTCTTCTGATAAGGGAATCTAAAGGATCCAAATTCAACCGAGTAAAAGGAAACAGAATGTATATACCGCACAATGTGAGTCCTTCTGATTAGTGATGTTACAGGATCCGAATTCAACCTAGTATGGATGCTATCTGAATGTAGCCGACTCTGTATGTTATAAAATACGGATACCACCCGTTCTGAATCATTCTGGTTAGTGATGGTACATGAATCAAAACTAACTCAATATGGATGCTAAGCGAATCTTATCGAGTTTGGATGCTATAGGATTCGAGAAACACCTATTCTGATTTCCGCTGGTGAATCTAAAACATCCCAATTCAACCGAGTCAACATCAAACAGAATGCGTATATTGCCCATTCCGAGTCCTTCTGATTAGTGACGATGCAGGATCCGAATTCAACCTAGTATTCATGTTATCTGAATGTAGCCGACTCTAGATGCTATACGATTCTTAAAACAACCATTCTAAACTCGCATGCTAGAGAAGATTAAAGATCCATATTAAACCGAGTCTGGATGGTATAGGATACGGATACCACCCGTTGTACACATCCGAAAATAACTGAGTATGTATGCTAACCGAATCTAATCGATTCTGGAGGATAGATGGAGTCCAAAAAACAACTTTTACGAATTCTGCTGGTTAGGGAATCTAAAGAATCTAAATTCAACCGAGTCTGGATGAAACAGAATCCGGATACCGCCCATTCCGTGTCATTCAGATTGGTGATGGTACAGGATCCAAATTCAACTAACCATGGATGGTATCAGAATGTAGCCGACTCTGGACGCTATACGATTCCTAAAACAACCATTTTAAATCTCGCATGCAACGAAAGTTTAATGCTCCAAATTAACCGAGTCTGGATCGTACAGGATATGGATACCAACCGTATGGATTCATTATGGTTAGTCAACACGATCCGAAACTACCTTAGTATGGATGCTAACCGAATCTAATCGATTCTGGATGCTACTAGATCCCACAAACACCTATTCTGTATTCCACTGGTAAGGAGTCTAAATAATCCAAATTCAACGGAGTCTGGATGAAATATAATGCATATAACACCCATTGTGAGTCTTTCTGTTTAGTTATGTTACAAGATCCGTATTCAACTGAGTACAGATGCTATCTGAATGTAGCCGACTCTGGATGCTATAGGATCCCTAAAACACCTATTCTAAATTCCACTAGTAAGGGAATCTAAAGGATCCAAGTTCAACCGAGTACATTTGAAATGTTATCTGAATTTAACCGAGTATGGATGCTATCTGAATGTTGCCAACTCCGTATGCTATGCGATTCGTAAAACCGCCATTCTGAATCTCGCATGCTATGGAACTTAATGAGCCAAGTTAAACCGAATATGGACAGTATAGGATACGGATACCATCTGTTCTGAATCATTCTACTTAGTGACGGTACACTACCTGAAACAACTTAGTATGTATGGTAACCTAATTTAATCGAGTATGGATGCTATAGGTAACCAAAAACACTTATTCTGAATTCCGCTGGTAATTGAAATCTAAAGGATCCATATTCAACCAAGTCTGTATGAAACAGAATGCGTATACCACCCATTTTGAGTCCTTCTGAATAGTGTTGTTATAGGATCAGAAGTCAACCGAGTATGGATGCTCTCTGAATGTAGCTGACCGAGTATGGATGCTATCTGAATGTAGCTGACTCTGGATGCTATGGATCTCAAAAACACCTATTCTGAATTCTGCTGATAAGGGAATCTAAAGGATCCAAATTCAACCGAGTTAAAGGAAACATAACGTATATACCGCACAATGTGAGTCCTTCTGATTAGTGATGTTACAGGATCCGAATTCAACCTAGTATGGATGCTATCTGAATGTAGCCGACTCTGTATGTTATAAAATACGGATACCACCCGTTCTGAATCATTCTGGTTAGTGATGGTACACGATTCGAAACTAACTCAGTATGGATACTAATCGAAACTTATCAAGTCTGGATGCTATAGGATTCGAAGAACACCTATTCTGAATTCCGCTGGTGAATCTAAAACATCCCAATTCAACCGAGTCTACATCAAACAGAATGCGTTATACCGCCCATTCTGAGTCCTTCTGATTAGTGATGATGCAGGATTCGAATTCAACCTAGTATTCATGTTATCTGAATGTAGCCAATTCTAGATGCTATACGATTCTTAAAACAACCATTCTAAACTCGCATGCTAGAGAAGATTAAAGATCCAAATTAAACCGAGTCTGGATGGTATATGATACGGATACCACCCATTCTAAATCATTATAGTTAGTGATGGTACACGATCCAAAGAATAACTGAGTATGTATGCTAACCGAATCAATCGATTCTGGATGGTAGATGGAATGATAAAAACAACTATTACGAATTCTGCTGGTTAAAGAATCTAAAGAATCTAAATTCAACCGAGTCTGGATGAAACACAATCCGGATACCGCCCATTCCGTGTCATTCAGATTGGTGTGGTACAGGATCCAAATTCAACTAACCATGGATGGTATCAGAATGTAGCCGACTCTGGACGCTATACGATTCCTAAAACAACCATTTTAAATCTCGCATGCAACAAAAGTTTAATGCTCAAAATTAACCGAGTCTGGATCGTACAGGATATGGATACCAACCGTATGGATTCATTATGGTTAGTCATCACGATCCGAAACTACCTGAGTATGGATGCTAACCGAATCTAATCGATTCTGGATGCTACTAGATCCCACAAACACCTATTCTGTATTCCACTGGTAAGGAGTCTAAATAATCTAAATTCAACGGAGTCTGGATGAAATATAATGCATATAACACCCATTGTGAGTCTTTCTGTTTAGTTATGTTACAAGATCCGTATTCAACTGAGTACGGATGCTATCTGATTGTAGCCGAATCTGGATGCGATAGGATCCCTAAAACACCTATTCTAAATTCCACTAGTAAGGGAATCTAAAGGATCCAAGTTCAACCGAGTACATTTGAAATGCTATCTGAATGTTGCCAACTTCGTATGCTATGCGATTCGTAAAAACACCATTCTGAATCTCGCATGCTATGGAACTTAATGAGCCAAATTAAACCGAATATGGACGGTATAGGATACGGATACTATCTGTTCTGAATCATTCTACTTAGTGATGGTACACTACCTGAAATCAACTTAGTATGTATGGTAACCTAATTTAATCGAGTATGGATGCTATAGGTAACCAAAAACACTTATTCTGAATTCCACTGGTAATTGAATCTAAAGGATCCATATTTATCCAAGTCTGTATGAAACATAATGCGTATACCACCCATTCTGAGTCCTTCTGAATAGTGTTGTTATAGGATCGGAAGTCAACCGAGTATGGATGCTCTCTGAATGTAGCTGACCGAGTATGGATGCTATCTGAATGTAGCTGACTCTGGATGCTATGGATCTCAAAAACACCCATTCTGAATTCTTCTGATAAGGGAATCTAAAGGATCCAAATTCAACCGAGTAAAAGGAAACAGAATGTATATACCGCACAATGTGAGTCCTTCTGATTAGTGATGTTACAGGATCCGAATTTAACCTAGTATGGATGCTATCTGAATGTAGCCGACTCTGTATGTTATAAAATACGGATACCAACCGTTCTGAATCATTCTGGTTAGTGATGGTACATGATTCGAAACTAACTCAGTATGGACACTAATCGAAACTTATCAAGTCTGGATGCTATAGGATTCGAAAAACACCTATTCTGAATTCCGCTGGTGAATCTAAAACATCCCAATTCAACCGTGTCTACATCAAACAGAATGCGTATACCGCCCATTCTGAGTCCTTCTGATTAGTGATGATGCAGGATTCGAATTCAACCTAGTATTCATGTTATCTGAATGTAGCCGACTCTAGATGCTATACGATTCTTAAAACAACCATTCTAAACTCGCATGCTAGAGAAGATTAAAGATCCAAATTAAACCGAGTCTGGATGGTATAGGATACGGATACCACACATTCTAAATCATTCTAGTTAGTGATGGTACACGATCCGAAAAATAACTGAGTATATATGCTAACCGAATCTAATCGATTCTGGATGGTAGATGGAATGATAAAAACAACTATTACGAATTCTGCTGGTTAAATAATCTAAGAATCTGAATTCAACCGAGTCTGGAAGAAATAGAATCCGGATACCGCCCATTCCGAGTCATTCAGATTAGTGATGGTACAGGATCCGAATTCAACTAACAATGGATGGTATCAGAATGTGGCCGACTCTGGATGCTATACGATTCCTAGAACAACCATTCTAAATCTAAACGCAAGATAACTCGCGTTAGGGTCCTATGAAGGTTATAGTCTAGGTCAATCCCTATAACCATAAGTTCTGATACCAATCTTTCTGTAACACCCCGACCGCGTAAAACAACGAACCGCGGCGGAAACGTCGGGGAGTCATGTCATAGAACTATTGTTTCACAACTCATGGAATTTAAAATTTTGTTTTATTAAGTTAAATGTTTACATATTCTTGGGATAAACAAGAACAACACATAAATAAACTGTCTTTCATGTTTTAAGTCACTAAGGCCCACGTCCATTCCTACGTGAAGCATGCATCATATTATCAAGCATTGACTCCTGAAACATATGTGAAAAGAGAGTCAGCATAAAAATGCCGGCGAGTACATAAGTTTTGTGAGTGTGTCAAATTTGTGGCTTCGTATACATATTGCAACACCTCGTCCGACTACAAGAGTCGTTAAGTGAAAACCTCGTATCAAAAGTGTTTGATATTGCAATATAATTAACCAACTAAAACAAGTTGGTTAGAGTTGTGAAAACCTTGTAGCCATGAATCTTGACAAAAACATTTCTTTTGTAAAAACCTTGTAATAGATTGATTCAAAAGAAAACTTCGTATGGTTTATATCTTTAAGTGAAAATCATTGCGTGACACTGTTCAAAACAATTTATCCGTTTTATAAACCATTTGTCTGTGTTATAGATCAATCGTGTCATAAACCAATTGTCCATGTCATAAACAAATCGTCCGTGTTTTTAATTGTGAAAACTTTTGATCGTTCTTAAATGAACACATTCAAACCTGTGTTGACTATACCACCAAAGGGTATCTTTAATAGACCACCAAATGGTCTCTTTAACTAGACTAACAAATCATCAAATGATTTGTTAATCAGAAACAGCTTCTGCCATTACCCAATCTTTACCAAATCCAGTGAACAGTCCGATAATGGGGTTGTCAGTCCTATGGTACCATAACATACTACTGGTCGGCTTGGCCAAAGCTAATGATGCCATTCGTGTTATGGGTAACGCATCAACAAGTTGTTCACATTATTGAAATTGTATTTTTTTTATATATCAACCATAGACATTATTTTGAAAGCTTGAAAATGATTTAGCACATATGAGTCACCCCGAAACATTTGCAAAATGTAAAAGAGGGGAACTTTGTACTCGCTTTGAAATCATTTTGTATATCTGTTAGCTACATTCAGAGAGCATCCATACTCGATTTACTTCTGATCCTATAACAACACTAATCAGAAGGACTCATAATTGGTGGTATACGTATTATGTTTCATACAGACTCGCTTGAATTTGGATCCTTTAGATTCAATTACCAGCAGAATTCCGAAAAAGTGTTTTTGGTTACCTATAGCATCCAGACTAAGTGTTTAAATTCTGATAATATTTCAAATGGACTCGGTTGAATTTGGATCCTTTAGATTTCCTTACTAGTGGAATTTAGAATAGGTGTTTTGAGGATCCTATTGCATCCAGAGTCGGCTACATTCAGATAGCATCCATACTCAGTTGAATACGGATCCTGTGACATCACTAATTGAAGGATTCAAAATGGGTGTTATACGCATTCTGTTTCATCCATACTCCATTGAATTTGGATTATTTAGACTCCTTACCAGCGGAACACAGAATAGGTCTTTTTGGGATCTGGTAGCATCCAGAATCGATTAGATTCGGTTATCATTCATACTCAGTTATTTTCGGATCGTGATGACTGACCATAATGAATCCATACCGTTGGTATCCATATCCTATACTATCCAGACTCGGTTTAATTTGGAGCATTAAACTGTGACATTTTTGCCTTTTCAATCATTACACAATTACAAACAATTTTGTATTCAATGAAACCCTGTGTTTTAGAATGCAAAAATGTCAATCGTTGCACAATTTCGATCATTTTCATGTTCGTTAAAGCGTTCTACGCATTTTGCGAAACGCATGATCGTACAACTGAACGAACTGACATCCACGATATTTTCAGGCATAATCCAAGTTACACATGTCTTAACACCTTTATATAACCTAAATATTAGGTTAAAGGAGTTGAAAATGGCAAACAAGTGAAAATACAAGTCCATGGGCCAATGATGTCAAAAAAAATAATAAATATTTTTGCTTCTTCACCAAGTTTGCCACATATCTCCAATTTTTGACACCTAGCACTCACTTTGCCACACTTAATATGGTGTTGACTCATGTTAGACACTAATTCACAGTTAAGGACACTTGTCATCACCTCCTTAATCCTAAAATTCTATTTTTTTCACACCACTTCAAAACACTTCAAAGCAAAGTGTGAAGTTCTTCTTTCTATCATTCTTGGAGCTTGTTTCCAGCCTTTGGAAGCCTCCTATCTTGAGTTCCAAAAGTGTTCTTCAACACGAGTAAGTACTCTTCCTAGTTCTTTGATTTTTTTATTAGCTATTTTGAGCTAAAAGTCGAACAGTTTGGCTTCCTGATTGACTTTTGGTTCTGACCATATTTGGTCAAGTCAAAGTTCAATTGAACCTTGCAACGTGATCGTAATCACGAAGTTATAATCCTTAGCGATTTCACCTTCTGATTACCACGTTTACTAGTCGAAGTGACAAGTTAAACTTTCGGTAAAAAATGTACATGATGTGCATTTTACGACGAAACTATTTTCGGGTATCAAAACACCAAGTTTTGATACCAAATCTGTTTTATAAACTTAGTTAGACATATTTTGACATGTCTAACTTGTCACTTCTAGTTTAGTGCTTATTTAGGGTCGTAAGTCGAGCGGTCTTGACCACCGCTTTGACTTTCGAATCCGACCCGTTTGGTCGATCTTAGGATCCGACCAAACACATATTTGAGACCATAGTTATATAGGGAATAACCTAATGAGGTTATACCTTATGGTCATATCATTTGATTAGTGTTATGATAAGTCACTTATATGTTCTTAAAAAATGACCAAAATGCCCTTTTGCGCATAAATCAATTCTAAACACATGTAACCAAATTTTTGACACATAAACTGATGTTATAACATTTTCAAACATTTTTGGGCCTTTAAGACTTATCATAGGACATGTTTAACCATGTGATCACGTGTTTACGCTAATGACCCGTTAAAGTAGTATAAACTACCTGGTCAAAAGCACTTAGGATCCTTTCCAAATCAGAATCTTAAGTTTGTTAAACCATATCATATGAGTTTCAACACTCGTTTGGTTTATAAGACTTCATTCTATCTGATCTCCCGTTTGTAGTCCCGACAGGCTAACAAATTTATCTGACACATTAGGACACGTTTGAGCTTTATTTATTCCGCTGATCAAGAACACTTTCGCAATCCCAAGTGAGTACATAGCCCTCCCTCTTTTACATTTTCTAAATGTTTTGGGTTGATTCATATGTGCCTATCATTATTCGAGATTTCAAAACAATATACATGGTTTATATATACAAAATGATTTCAAAGTGAGTACATAATTCCCCTCTTTTATGTTTTGCAAATGTTTCGGGGTGACTCATATGTGCTAAATCATTTTCAAGTTTTCAAAAACAACGTCTATGGTTTATCCATAACACGAATGGCATTCATTAGCGTATGTTATGGTACCATAGGACTGACAATCCCATTATCGGACTATTCACTGTATTTGGTGAAGTTTGGTTAATGACAGAAACTGTTTCTGATTAACATATCATTTGATAATTTGTTAGTCTAGTTAAAGTGACCCTTTGGTGGTCTATTAAAGATACTCTTTGGTGGTATTGTCAACACAGGTTTGAATGTGTTCGTTAAAGAACGATCAAAAGTTTTCACAATTAAAAACACGGACGATTTGTTTATGACATGGACAATTGGTTTATGACACGGACGATTGATCTATAACAAGGACAAATGGTTTATAAAACGGACAAATTGTTTTGAACCATGTCACACAATGATTTTCACTTAAAGATATAAACCATACGAAGTTTTCTTTTGCATCAATCTATTACAAGGTTTTTACAAAAGAAATGTTCTTGTCAAAATTCATGGCTACATGGTTTTCACAACTCTAACCAACTTGTTTTAGTTGGTTAATTATATTGCAATATCAAACACTTTTGATACGAGGTTTTCACTTAACGACTCTTGTAGTCGGACGAGGTGTTGCAATATGTATACAAAGCCACGAATTTGACACACTCACAAAACCTATGTACTCGCCGACATTTTTATGCTGACTCTCTTTTCACATATGTTTCAGTAGTCAATGTTTGATAATATGATGCATGCTTCACGTAGGAATGGACGTGGACCTTAGTGACTTAAAACATGAAAGACAGTTTATTTATGTGTTGTTCTTGTTTATCCCAAGACAATGTAAACATTTAACTTAATAAAACAAAAGTTTAAATTTCATGAGTTGTGAAATAATAGTTCTGTGACAATCTAAACGTCGCGGTTCGTTGTTTTACGCGGTTGGGGTGTTACAGGAAGATTGGTATCAGAACTTATGGTTATAGGGAATTAGGTTGACGTAGACTGTAACCTTCCTAGGACCCTAACGCAAGTTATCTTGCGTTTAGATTATTAAAACAATACCATCACCTATCCTTAGGTGATTACCAAAACAAATACACAAGTTACAAATTCATTTTGAAAATCAATCATCTATCCATAGATGATTTGTTTTGGCTTAAAGCCTTGTAAGTTTTCAAAATCCCGTTAAAGTTTGGGTTTTATTAATGTGAATACGTGCAATCTGGAATGGTGGATGCCTGTACCTTTAGTTTTCTATCTAGGGCTAGAGTGTTCATACAAATCCACATTATCGGACCAGTCACTCTTACCTGGGAACTCCTTGGGTGAGTGTCCACTTATAGGCTAAAGCATGTCTTCGCGATACATTATAAAGACCCATTTACTTTGATTAGTCACCGTGTGTCTTTTGTTTGTTTTTAATTAACGAACGAATGACCACCATCCTTATATTTCGTCGATATTTTTAACATCTCTCTAGATTAGCCAATGTTTGTCATTCGGCCCCAAAACAAGCTATTTAGAACCCTGTTCAACCCCAAGCCAACCCTGCTAGACCGTCGTTCCCACCTGGTTCTTGCTACAATTGTGGCGAGATGGGTCACTTTAGAAATAACTGCCAAAATTGGTGAACGCGAATGCAAATCCATCCCGTGGACCCGCATTCAACATCAATGCCAATGAGGCTCGTGCTGATAACGAATTCATTAACAATATGTTCCTTGTTAACAATCATCATGCTTCTATTCTTTACGATTCGAGTGCCGATAGAAGCTTTATATCACTAGCCTTCGAACCTTTGCTTTCGATGCCTAAAACTAAACTAGGAAACCCATAAAGGTGGAAATAGCTAGTGGTGAATCCCTTGTGCTTGACTATGTCATTCGTAGTTGCCAATTGAATTTGGATAACCACCTTTTTCCCATTGACCTCACACTAATGCAACTCGGAAGTTTTGACATCATCATAGGAATGGATTGGTTAACCAAACACCATGCTAAGGTGATCTGTTTCGACCAGGTTGTTCGTATACCTCTTTCGTCTGGCGAAACCTTAGAAGTTCACGGAGAGAAACCCTCTAGTAGCTTAAAACTCATGACCTGTACCCAGGCCCAAAAATACCTACGAAAGAATTATGTAACCTTTTTGGCACATATCGTATAGGAAAAAGGCAAGGGCAAAACTGTTCAGGACATCCTCATTGTTCGGGAATATCCTTAGGTGTTTCCTGAAGAGCTACCTAGTTTATCCCCAATTCGTCAAGTTGAGTTTCGTATTGACCTTATACCTGGTGCCAACCCAATTGCTAAATCTCCTTACCGACTTGCACAGTCTGAAATGCAAGAGTTGTCAAAGCAACTCCAAGAACTTTCAGAAAGGGGATTCATTCGTCCGAGCTATTCACCTTGGGGCGTTCCTGTCCTATTCATGAAAAAGAAGGATGGATCCTTCCGTATATGTAATATCGTGAGCTCAACAAACTCACAATCAAAAACCGATATCCCCTACCTCGCATTGATGATCTCTTTGATCAGCTACAAGGTGCTACCTGCTTTTCAAAGATTGATATGCGTTCCGGGTATCATCAACTTCTTGTACTCGAAGAAGATATTCCCAAGACTGCTTTTCACACTCGATACGGCCATTACGAGTTCACTGTCATGCCTTTTGGTTTGACGAATGCTCCTGCCGTCTTCATGGACTTAATGAATAGGGTTTGTAAACCTTATTTAGACAAGTTCATCATTGTTTCCATCTACGACATCCTCATTTATTCCAAGTCTCATGCCAATCACGAACAACATCTTCGTCTAACGATGGAACTCCTGAAGAAAGAACAACTTTACGCCAAATTCTCCAAATGTGAATTTTGGCTAAAAGAACTTGAATTGTTGGGAAACATTGTTAACGAACAAGGTATACATGTAGATCCCGCCAAAATCAGTGAGATTAGGGATTGGAGTACACCTACTATTCCTATCGAAGTTCGTTCATTTCTTGGTCTTGCTGGATACTATCGACGATTCATCGCGAACTTTTCAAAGATCGCGGTTCCCCTCACCACTTTGACTCAGAAGAATAAACCTTTCGAGTGGGGACCCAAACAAGAGGAAGCCTTTCAAATACTGAAACAAAAACTCTGTAATGCTCCTGTTTTATCTTTACCCGACGGCAACGATGATTTCGTTGTCTATTGTGATGCATCAAACCTATGCCTTGGTTGTGATCTCATGCAAAGAGACAATGTCATAGCCTATGCGTCAAGACAATTGAAAATCCATGAGAACTACATAACTCATGATCTTGAGTTAGGAGCCGTAGTTTTTGCTCTCAAATTTGGAGACACTACCTTTACGGTACGAAATGTGTGGTTTTCACTAACCACAAAAGTCTCCAACACATATTCAATCAAAAGGAGCTAAACATGAGACAAAGACGCTGGGTCGAACCTCTGAACGACTACGACTGAGAGATTCGCTACCATCCTGGTAAGGCGAATGGCTGATGCGCTTAGTCGTAAGAATGTGTCAAACTACATTGTGTTCTAGTTCAATCTGATATCCAGACACGTATCCTTCAAGCACAACATACATGTGTGACCCAAAGCTTGTTGAAAATGAGCTACCACAAAATCTCAAACTTCAACTCGTAACAAAAGATAACGGATTGCTCTACTACAAGAACCGTTTGTGGATTCCTAGTCAATAATCTCCGCACCTTATTGATGGACGAAGCTCATAAGTCTCGTTATTCAATCCATCCTGGTGCAGACAAAATGTATAAGGATCTCCGTACCCAATATTGGTGGCCGGGTGTGAAGAAGCACATTGCCTTGTATGTGTCTAAATGCCTAACCTGTCTTAAAGTTAAGGCAGAACATCGCCCATCTGTTTACTTGAGCAACCACAAATACCAGTATGGAAGTGCGAGAACATTGCAATGGATCTCATCATTAAATTACCGTGCACACCTAGAGGTCATGATGCCATTTGGGTAATCATCGATCCTAACAAAGTCAGCACACTTTTTGGCAATTCGTGAGGATATCTGCTGACAAACTCGCCAAGATCTACGTTGATGAGACTGTATCTCGTCATGGTGTTCCTATGAACATCATATCCAATCGAGATGCTCGTTTCTCATCTCACTTTTGGAAGACTATGCAATCTGCCATGGGAACCAAACTCAATCTGAAAGGACAATTCAAACACTGGAGGATATGCTTAGAGCATGTGTAATCGACTTTGGTGGTAGTTGGGATTCGCATCTACCATTGGTTGATTTCTCCTACAACAATACTTACCACGCCAGCATCAATATGGCGCCTTTCGAAGCTCTATACGGTCGAAAATGTCGTTTACCTGTCTGCTGGAATGAGGTTGGTGAAGCTCATATCACTGGGCCTGAACTCATTCACGACACAACAGACAAAGTCAAGAAAATTCGCGATAACCTTCTGACAGCTAAAAGCCGTCAAAAGTGTTATGCAGACAAACGACGCAAGCCCTTGGAATTCCAAATTGGTGATCACGTCCTTGTCAAGGTATCCCCTTGGAAAGGTGTGATTAGATTTAGAAAGAAAGGAAAACTTGCACCACGATATATTGGACCATTCAAGATCGTTGAGAGAATCGGAAAGGTGGCCTACCGACTTGAGCTACCTCCTGAACTTGGGAATATTTACCAAATATTCCACGTGTCCAATTTGAAAACGTATTTAGCCGATACAAATCTCCACATTCCCCTTGACGAAATTCACATGAAGACACTATGCACTTTGTCGAGAAACCTGTGGAGATAGTGGACCGTGAAGTCAAGAAACTCAAGCGTAGACGTATACCGATAGTTAAAGTTCGCTAGGAATCCAAACGTGGCCCAGAATTTACTTGGGAACGAGAGGATCAGATGAAAGCAAAATATCCACATCTGTTTCACAAAGTTTCCTCGAAATAAATTTCGGGACGAAATTTCTAAAAGTAGGGGAGACTGTGACATTTGTGCCTTTTCAATCATTGCACAATTACAAACAATTTCGTATTCAATGAAACCCTGTGTTTTAGAATGCAAAAATGTCAATCATTTCACAATTTCGATCATTTTCGTGTTCGTTAAAGTGTTTTACGCATTTTGCGAAACGCATAAGCGTACAACCGAGCGAACCGATATCCACAACATTTTCGGGCATAATCCAAGTTACACATGTCTTAACATCTTTATATAACCTAAATATTAGGTTAAAGGGGTTAAAAATGGCAAACAAGTGAAAATACAAGTCCAAGGGCCAAAAATGTCAAAAAATAATAAATATTTTTGCTTCTTCACCAAGTTTGCCACCTATCTCAAATTTTTGACTCCTAGCACTCACTTTGCTACACTTAATATGGTGTTGACACATGTTAGGACACTAATCACATTTGAGGACACTTGTCATCACCTTGTTAATCCTAAAATACTATATATAGCCCATGATTCTTCCATTTTTTTCACACCACTTTAAAACACTTCAAAGCAGTGAAGTTCTTCTTTCTATCCTTCTTGGAGCTTGTTTCCAACCTTTGGAAGCCTCCTATCTTGAGTTCTTAAAGTGTTCTTCAACATGAGTAAGTACTCTTCCTAGTTATTTCATTATTTTAGCTATTTTGAGCGGTCTTGACCACCGTTTTGACTTTCGAACCGACCCGTTTGGTCGATCTTAGGATCCGACCAAACACATATTTGTGACCATAGTTATACAGGGAATAACCTACTGAGGTTATTCCTTATGGTCACGTCATTTGTTTAGTGTTATGATAAGTCACTTCTATGTTCTTAAAAAGATGACCAAAATGCCCTTTTGCCCATAAATCCATTCTAAACACATGTAACCAAATTTTTGACATATAAACTGATGTTATAACATTTTCAAACATGTTTGGGCATTTAAGACTTATCATAGGACATGTTTAACCATGTGATAACGTGTTTATGCTAATGACTCGTTAAAGTAGCATAAACTACCTTAACGAGTCATAATGGGTCAAAAGCACTTAGGATCCGTTCCAAATCAGAATCTTAAGTTTGTTAAACCATATCACATGAGTTTCAACACTCGTTTGGTTTATAAGACTTAATTCTATCTGATCTCCCGTTTGTAGTGCCGACACGCTAACATATTTATCTGACACATTAGGACACGTTTGAGCTTTGTTTATTCCGCTGATCAAGAACACTTTCGCAATCCCAAGTGAGTACATAGCCCCCCCTCTTTTACATTTTCTAAACATTTTGGGGTGATTCATATGTGCCTATCATTATTTTCAAGATTTCAAAACAATAGGATTCAAATTCAACCTAGTATGGATGCTATCAGAATGTAACCGACTCTGTTAGGCATAAGATACGAATACCAGCTGTTCTGAATCATTCTGGTTAGTACATGACCCGAAACTAACTAAGTACGAATTCTAGCCGAATCTAATTTATTCTAGATGCTACTGGATCCCAAAAATACCAATTCTGAATTCTGTTCATAAGGGAATCTAAAGGATCCAAATTCAGTTGATTTTGGATAATAGAATGCGTATACCACCCATTGTGAGTCCTTCTGATTCGTAATGTTACATGATCCGAATTCAACCTATTATGGATGCTATAAGAATGTAACCGACTCTGTATGTTATAAGATACGGATACAAGCCGCTCTAAACAACACAGAATGCGTTTACCGCCCATTGTGAGTCCTTCTGATTAGTGATGTTACAAGATCCGAATTCGACCTAGTAATGATGTTATCTGAATGTAGCCGACTCTGGATGCTATACGATTCCTTAAACAACTTTTCTAAATCTCGCATGCTAGGGAAGCTTAAAGATCCAAATTAAACCGAGTCTGGATGGTATACCCGTTCTAAATCATTCTAGTTAGTGATGGTACACGATCTGAAACAAACTGAGTATGTATGGTAACCGAATCTAATCGATTCTGGATGATTGATGGAATCCCAAACACAACTATTTCGAATTCTGTTGGTAAGGAATCCACAAAATCCAAATTCAACCGATTCTGAATGAAACAGAATCCGGATATCGCCCATTCCAAGTCATTCTGATTAGTGATGGTACAGGATCTGAATTCAATCGAGTATGCATGTTGTTTGAATGTAGACGTCTCTGGATGCTTTAAGATTCGTAAAACAACCATTCTAAATCTCGCATGCAACGAAAGTTTAATGATCCAAATTAAACCGAGTTTGGATGGTATAGGATACGGATACCAACCGTTCTGATTCATTCTGGTTAGTGATGGTACACGATCTGAAACTAACTGAGTATAGATGCTAACCAAATCTTATCGATTCTGGATGCTATTGGATCCCAAAAACGCCTATTTTGAATTCTGCTGGTAAGGGAATCTAAAGGATCCAAATTCAATGGAGTCTGGATAAAACAGAATGCGTATACCACCCATTGTGAGTCCTTCTGATTAGTGATGTTACAGGATCCGTATTCAACCCAGTATGCATTCTATCTGAATGTAGCCCAATCTGGATGCGATAAGATCCCCAAAGACCTATTCTGAATTCCGATAGTAAGTGAATCTAGACGAGCCAAATTCAACCGAGTCAGGATGAAATAGAATGCGTATACAACCCATTGTGAATCTTTCTAATTAGTGTTACAGGATCCAATTCAACCTAGTATGGATGCTATAAGAATGTAACCGACTCTGTTTGTTATAAGATACGGGTACCAGCCGTTCTAAACAACACAGAATGCGTATACCGCCCAATGTGAGTCCTTCTGATTAGTGATGTTACAAGATCCGAGTTAGACCTAGTAATGATGTTATCTGAATGTAGCCGACTCTGGATGCTATACGATTCCTTAAACAACCTTTCTAAATCTCGCATGCTAGGGAAGCTTAAAGATCCGAATTAAACCGAGTCTGGATGGTATAAGATATGGATACCACCCGTTCTAAATCATTCTAGTTAGTGATGGTACACGATCTGAAACTAACTGAGTATGTATGCTAACTGAATCTAATCGATTCTGGATGATTGATGGAATTCCAAAGACAACTATTTCGAATTCTGCAGGTTAGGAAATCCACAGAATCCAAATTCAACCGAGTCTGAATGAAAAAGAATCAGGATACCGCCCATTCCGAGTCATTCTGATTAGTGATGGTATAGGATCCGAATTCGATCAAGTATGCATGTTATTTGAATGTAGCCGACTCTAGATACTTTACGTGTAACACCCCGACCGCGTAAAACAACAAACTGCGGAGGAAACTCGGGGAGTCATGTCATAGAACTATTGTTTCACAACTCATGGAATTTAAAATTATGTTTGATTAAGTTAAATGTTTACATTGTCTTGGGATAAACGGAAACAACACATAAATAAATTATCTTTCATGTTTTAAGTCACTAAGGCCCGCGTCCATTCCTACGTGAAGCATGCATCATATTATCAAGTATTGATTCCTGAAACATATGTGAAAAGAGAGTCAGCATAAAAATGCCGGCGAGTACATAGGTTTTGTGAGCGTGTCAAATTCATGGCCTTGTATACATATTGCAACACCTCGTCCGACTACAAAAGTCGTTAAGTGAAAACCTCGTATCAAAAGTGTTTGATATTGCAATACAATTAACCAACTAAAGTAAATTGGTTAGAGTTGTGAAAACCTTGTAGCCATGAATCTTGACAAAAACGTTTCTTTTGTAAAAACCTTGTAATAGATTGATTCAAAAGAAAAGTTCGTATGGTTTATATCTTGAAGTGAAAATCATTGTGTGACATTGTTCAAAACAATTTGTCTGTGTTACAAACCATTTGTCCGTGTTATAAATCAATCGTCCGTGTCATAAATCAATTGTCCATGTCATAAACAAAATCGTCCGTGTTTTTAATTGTGAAAACTTTTGATCGTTCTTTAATGAACACACTCAAACCTTTGTTGACTATACCACCAAAGGGTATCTTTAATAGACCACCAAAGGGTCTCTTTAACTAGACTAACAAATCAACAATTGATTTGTTAATCAGAAACAGTTTCTGTCATAACCCAAACTTCCACCAAATCCAGTGAACAGTCTGATAATGGGATTGTCAGTCCTATGGTACCATACTACTGGTCGGTTTGGCCAAAGCTAATGAATGCCATTCGTGTTATGGATAACGCATCAACAAGTTGTTCACATTATTGAAATCGTATTGTTTTATATATAAACCATAGACATTGGTTTTGAAAACTTGAAAATAATTTAGCACATATGAGTCACCCCAAAACATTTGCAAAACATAAAAGAGGGGAACTATGTACTCACTTTGAAAATCATTTTGTATATATAAACCATGTATATTGTTTTGAAATCTTGAAAATAATTATAGACACATATGAATCACCCCAAAATATTTAGAAAATGTAAAAGAGGGGGGGGGGGCTATGTACTCACTTTGAAAATCATTTTTGTATACATAAACCATGTATATTGTTTTGAAATTTTGAAAATAATTATAGGCACATATGAATCACCCCATAACATTTGCAAACGTAAAAGAGGGGGGCTATGTACTCACTTGGGATTGAAAAGTGTTCTTGATCAACGGAATAAACAAAGCTCAAACGTGTTCTAATGGGACAGATAAATATGTTAGCGTGTCGGGACTACAAACGGGAGATCGGATAGAATGAAGTCTTACAAACCAAACGAGTGTTGGAACTCATGTGACATGGTTTAACAAACTTAACATTCTAATTTGGAAAGGATCCTTAGTGCTTTTGACCCATTATGACTCGTTACCGTAGTTTATGTTACTTTAACGGGTCATTAGCGTAAATGCGTGATCGTCCTATGATAAATCTTAAATGCCCAAACATGTTTGAAAATGTTATAACATCAGTTTATATGTCAAAAATTTGGTTACATGTGTTTAAAATGGATTTATGCGCAAAAAGGGCATTTTGGTCATCATTTTTTTAGAACATACTTATCATAACACTAACCAAACGACGTGACCATAAGGTATAACCTCAGTAGGTTATTCCCTATATAACTATGGTCACAAATATGTGTTTGGTAGGATCCTAAGATCGACCAAACGGGTCGGATTCGAAAGTCAAAGCGGTGGTCAAGACCGCTCGACTTACGACCCTAAATAAGCACTAAACTAGAAGTGTCGAGTTAGACATGTGAAAATATGTCTAACTAAGTTTATAAAACTGATTTGGTATCAAAACTTGGTGTTTTGATACCTAAAATAGTTTCGTCGTAAAATGCACATGAGGCGCATTTTTGACCGAAACTTTGACTCGTCACTTCGACTAGTAAATGTGGTAATCAGAAGGTGAAATCGTTAGGGATTATAACCTTCGTGACTACGATCACGTTTCAAAGTTCAATTGAACTTTGACTTGACCAAATATGGTCAGAACCAAAAGTCAATCAGGTTGCCAAACTGTTCGACTTTTAGCTCAAAATAGCTAAAAAACATTAAAGAACTAGGAAGAGTACTTACTCGTGTTGAAGAACACTTTCAGAACTCAAGATAGGAGGCTTCCAAAGGTTGGAAACAAGCTCCAAGAAGGATAGAAAGAAGAACTTCACACTTTGCTTTGAAGTGTTTTGAAGTGGTGTGAAAAAAATGGAAGAATCATGGGGTATTTATAGTATTTTATGATTAAGGAGGTGATGACAAGTTTCCTCAAGTGTGGATTAGTGTCCTAACATGTGTCAACACCATATTAAGTGTGGCAAAGTGAGTGCTAGGTGTCAAAAATTGGAGATAGGTGGCAAACTTCGTGAAGAAGCAAAAATATTTATTATATTTTTTTGACATTTTTGGCCCTTGGACTTGTATTTTCACTTGTTTGCCATTTTTAACCCCTTTAACCTAATATTTAGGTTATATAAAGGTGTTAAGACATGTGTAACTTGTATTATGCCTGAGAATATTGTGGATGTCGGTTCATTCGGTTGTACGGTTACGCGTTTTGCAAAATGCGTAAAACGCTTTAACGAACACGAAAATGATCGAAATTGTGCAACGTTTGACATTTTTGCATTCTCATCAATAAAATACAAGATTTTATTGAATACAAAATATTTGGAAATAAAACACAGGGTTTCATTGAATATGAAATTGTTTGTAATTATGCAATGATTGAAAAGGCACAAATGTCACAGTCTCCCCTACTTTTGGAAATTTCGTCCCGAAATTTAAATAGAGGAAACTTTGTGAAACAGATGTGGATATTTCGCTTTCATCTGATCCTCTCATTCCCAAGTAAATTCTGGGCCCTGTTTGGATTCCCAGCGAACTTTAACTATCGGTATACATCTACGCTTGAGTTTCTTGACTTCACGGTCCAATATCTCCACAGGTTTCTCGACAAAGTGCATAGTGTCATTAACATGAATTTCGTCGAGGGGAATGTGGAGGTTTGTATTGGCTAAACACTTTTTCAAACTGGACACGTGGAATGTTGGGTGAATATTCCCAAGTTCAGGAGGTAGCTCAAGTCGGTAGGCCACCTTTCCGATTCGCCCAACGATCTTGAATGGTCCAATATATCGTGTGCAAGTTTTCCTTTCTTTCCAAATCTAATCAAACCCTTACAAGGGATACCTTGACAAGGACGGGATCACCAACTTGGAATTCCAAGGGCTTGCGTCGTTTGTCCGCATAACTCTTTTGACGGCTTCTAGCTGTCAGAAGGATATCATGAATTTTCTGGACTTTGTCTGCTGTGTCATGAATGAGTTCAGGCCTAGTGAGCTGAGCTTCACCGATCTCATTCCAGCAGATAGGTGAACGACATTTTCGACCGTATAGAGCTTCAAAAGGCGCCATATTGATGTTGGCGTGATAACTATTGTTGTAAGAGAATTCGACCAATGGTAGATGCGAATCCCAACTACCACCAAAGTCGATAAAACATGCTCTAAGCATATCCTCCAGTGTTTGAATTGTCCTTTCAGATTGTCCATCCGTTTGAGGATGATAAGCAGTGCTCAGATTGAGTTTGGTTCCTATGGCAGATTGCATGGTCCTCTAAAAGTGAGATGAGAATCAAGCATCTCGATCGGATATGATGTTCAAAGGAACACCATGACGAGATACAATCTCATCAATGTAGATCTTTGCGAGTTTGTCAGCAGATAGATCCACACGAATTGCCAAAAGTGTGCTGACTTTGTTAGACGATCGATGATTACCCAAATGGCATCATGACCTCTAGGTGTGCGTGGTAGTTTAGTGACAAGATCCATCGCAATGTTCTCCCACTTCCATACCGGTATTTGTGGTTGCTCAAGTAAACCAGATGGGCGTTGATGTTCTGCCTTAACTCTAAGACAAGTTAGGCATTTAGACACATCTAAGGCAATGTCCTTCTTCATACCCGGCCACCAATACTGGGTACGGAGATCCTTATACATTTTGTCTGCACCAGGATGGATTGAATAACGAGACTTATGAGCTTCGTCCACCAATAAGGTGCGGAGATTGTCTTGACTAGGAATCCACAAACGGTTGTTGTAGTAGAGTAATCTGTTATCTTTTGTTTCGAGTTGAAGTTCGAGATTTTGTGGCAGCTCATTTTTCAACAAGCTTTGGTCACACATGTATGTTGTGCTTGAAGGATACGTGTCTGGATATCAGATTGAACTCGAACACAATGAATTTTGCACGTTCCTTATGATTAAGCGCATCAGTGACAACATTCGCCTTACCAGGATGGTAGCGAATCTCGCAGTCTAGTCGTTCAGAAGTTTAACCCAGCGTCGTTGACTCATGTTAAGCTCCTTTTGATTGAATATGTGTTGGAGACTTTTGTGGTTAGTGAAAACCACACATTTCGTACCGTAAAGGTAGTGTCTCCAAATTTTAAGAGCAAAAACTACGGCTCCTAACTCAAGATCATGAGTTGTGTAGTTCTTCTCATGGATTTTCAATTGTCTTGACGCATAGGCTATGACTTTGTCTCTTTGCATGAGAACACAACCAAGGCCTAGGTTTGATGCGTCACAATAGACAACGAAATCATCGTTGCCGTCTGGTGAAGATAAAACAGGAGCATTACAGAGTTTTTGTTTTAGTGTTTGAAAGGCTTCCTCTTGTTTGGGTCCCCACTCGAAAGGTTTATTCTTCTGAGTCAAAGTGGTGAGGGGAACCGTGATATTTGAAAAGTTCGCGATGAATCGTCGATAGGATCCAGCAAGACCAAGAAATAAACGAACTTCGGTAGGAGTAGTAGGTGTACTCCAATCCCTAATCGCACTGATTTTGGCGGGATCTACATGTATACCTTGTTCGTTAACAATGTGTCTCAAAAATTGAACTTCTTTTAGCCAAAATTCACATTTGGAGAATTTGGCGTAAAGTTATTCTTTCTTCAGGAGTTCCATCGTTAGATGAAGATGTTGTTCGTGATCGGCACGAGACTTAGAATAAATGAGGAAGTCGTCGATGAAAACAATGATGAACTTGTCTAGATAAGGTTTATAAACCCTATTCATTAAGTCCATGAAGATGGAAGGAGCATTCGTCATACCAAAAGGCATGACAGTGAACTCGTAATGGCCGTATCGAGTGCGAAAAGAAGTCTTAGGAATATCTTCTTCGAGTACACGAAGTTGATGATACCCAGAACGCAGATCAATCTTTGAAAAGCAGGTCACACCTTGTAGCTGATCAAAGAGAATGCGAGGTAGGGGATATCGATTTTTGATTGTGAGTTTGTTGAGCTCACGATAATCGATACACATATGGAAGGATCCATCCTTCTTTTTCACGAAGAGGACAGGAGCGCCCCAAGGTGAAAAGCTCGGACAAATGAATCCCTTTTCTGAAAGTTCTTGGTGTTGCTTTGACAACTCTTGCATTTCAGATGGTGCAAGTCAGTAAGGAGATTTAGCAATTGGATTGGCACCGGGTACGAGGTCAATACGAAACTCAACTTGACGAAATGGGGGTAAACCAGGTAGCTCTTTAGGAAACACCTCAGGATATTCCCGAACAACGAGGATGTCTTGAACAGTTTTGCCCTTGCCTTTTTCCTCTACGATATGTGCCAAGAGGGCTACAAATTCTTTCGTAGGTATTTTTGGGCTTGGGTACAGGTCGTGAGTTTTAGGCTACTAGAGGGTTTCTCTCCGTGAACTTCTAAGGTTTCGCCAGATGAAAGAGGTATACGAACAACCTTGTCGAAACAGATCACCTCAGCACGGTGTTTGGTTAACCAATCCATTCCTATGATGATGTCAAAACTCCCGAGTTGCATTGGTGTGAGGTCAATGGGGAAAAGGTGGTTATCCAAGTTCAGTTGGCAACTACGAATGACATAGTCGAGCACAAGGGGTTCACCACTAGCTATTTCCACCGTTAAGGGTTTTCCTAGTTTAGTTCTAGGCATCGAAAGCAAAGATTCAAAGACTAGTGATACAAAGCTTCTATCGGCACCCGAATCGAAAAGAATAGAAGCCGGATGATTGTTAACAAGGAACGTACCATTAATAACTTTGTTATCAGAATTTATTTTTTATAATGCAAATGTTCATCTAGAAGAAAACATGAGAGAACATATGTGTGATTGACATTGGATAATGAAGAGAGATGTTAAAAATATCGACTAAATATAAGGATGGTGGTCATTCGTTCGTTACTTAAAAACAAACAAACGACACACGGTGACTAATCAAAGTAAATAGGTCTTTATAATGTATCGCGAAGACATGCTTTAGTTTATAAGTGGACACTCACCCCAAGAGTTCCCAGGTAAGAGTGACTGGTCTGATAATGCGGATTTGTACGAAGACTCTAGCCTTAGACAGAAAACTCAGGGTACATGCATCCACCCTTCCAGATTGCACATGTTCACATTAATAAAGCCCAAACTTTGACGGGATTTTGAAAACTTACAAGGCTTTAAGCCAAAACAAATCATCTAAGGATAGATGATTGATTTTCAAAACGAATTTGTAACTTGTGTATTTGTTTTGGTAATCACCTAAGGATAGGTGATGATATTGTTTTAATACTCTAAACGCAAGATAACTCACGTTAGGGTCCTAGGAAGGTTATAGATTAGGTCTAAGCATTACTAATAACCTAATTCCCTATAACCATAAGCTCTGACACCAATCTTTCTGTAACACCCCAACCACGTAAAAACAACAAACCGCGGCGGAAACGTCGGAGAGTCATGTCACAGAACTATTGTTTCACAACTCATGGAATTTAAAATTATGTTTGATTAAGTTAAATGTTTACATTGTCTTGGAATAAACAGAAACAACAC
The DNA here is from genome assembly GCA_947069175.1 of Scalesia atractyloides. Lineage (NCBI taxonomy): Eukaryota > Viridiplantae > Streptophyta > Magnoliopsida > Asterales > Asteraceae > Scalesia > Scalesia atractyloides. The sequence continues at coordinate 37,499,028 of CAMTDV010000001.1, forward strand.
ATAAATAAATTATCTTTCATGTTTTAAGTCACTAAGGCCCGCGTCCATTCCTACGTGAAGCATGCATCATATTATCAAGTATTGATTCCTGAAACATATGTGAAAAGAGAGTAAGCATAAAAATGCGGCGAGTACATAGGTTTTGTGAGCGTGTCAAATTCATGGCCTTGTATACATATTGCAACACCTCGTCCGACTACAAGAGTCGTTAAGTGAAACCTCGTATCAAAAGTGTTCGATATTGCAATACAATTAACTAACTAAAACAAGTTGGTTAGAGTTGTGAAAACCTTGTAGCCATGAATCTTGACAAAAACATTTCTTGTGTAAAAACCTTGTAATAGATTGATTCAAAAGAAAACTTCGTATGGTTTATATCTTTAAGTGAAAATCATTGCGTGACATTGTTCAAAACAAAATGTCCGTGCTATAAACCATTTGCCCGTGTTATAAATCAATCGTCCGTGTCATAAATCAACTGTCCATGTCATAAACAAAATCGTCCGTGTTTTAGTTGTGAAAACTTTTGATCGTTCTTTAATGAACACATTCAAACCTTTGTTGACTATACCACCAAAGGGTATCTTTAATAGACCATCAAAGGGTCTCTTTAACTAGACTAACAAATCAACAATTGATTTGTTAATCAGAAACAGTTTCTGTCATTACCCAAACTTCCACCAAATCCAGTGAACAGTCTGATAATGGGATTGTCAGTCCTATGGTACCATAACAACTCCTGGTCGTCTTGGCCAAAGCTAATGAATGTCATTCGTGTTATGGATAACGCATCAACAAGTTGTTCACATTATTGAAATCGTATTGTTTTATATATAAACCATACACATTGGTTTTGAAAACTTGAAAATGATTTAGCACATATGAGTCACCCCAAAACATTTGCAAAACAAAAAAGAGGGGAACTATGTACTCACTTTGAAAATCATTTTGTATATATAAACCATGTATATTGTTTTGAAATCTTGAAAATAATTACAGGCACATATGAATAACCCCAAAAAATTTAGAAAATGTAAAAGAGGGGGGGGGCTATGTACTCACTTTGAAAATAATTTTTGTATACATTAACCATGTATATTGTTTTGAAATTTTGAAAATAATTATAGGCACATATGAATCACCCCAAAACATTTGAAAACGTAAAAGAAGGGGGCTATGTACTCACTTTGGAAATCATTTTTGTATACATAAACCATGTATATTGTTTTGAAATTTTGAAAATAATTATAGGCACATATGAATCACCTCAAAACATTTAAAAACGTAAAAGAAGGGGCTATGTACCCACTTGGGATTACGAAAGTGTTCTTGATCAACGGAATAAACAAAGCTCAAACGTGTGTGTCAAATAAATATGTTAGCGTGTCGGGAGTACAAACGGGAGATCGGATAGAATGAAGTCTTACAAACCAAACGAGTGTTGGAACTCATGTGACATGTTTTAACAAACTTAACATTCTAATTTGGAAAGGATCCTAAGTGCTTTTGACCCATTATGACTCGTTACCATAGTTTATGTTACTTTAACGGGTCATTAGCGTAAATGCGTGATCGTCCTATGATAAATCTTAAATGCCCAAACATGTTTGAAAATGTTATAACATCAGTTTATATGTCAAAAATTTGGTTACATGTGTTTAAAATGGATTTATGCGCAAAAAGGGCATTTTGGTCATCATTTTTTTAGAACATACTTATCATAACACTAACCAAACGACGTGACCATAAGGTATAACCTCAGTAGGTTATTCCCTATATAACTATGGTCACAAATATGTGTTTGGTAGGATCCTAAGATCGACCAAACGGGTCGGATTCGAAAGTCAAAGCGGTGGTCAAGACCGCTCGACTTACGACCCTAAATAAGCACTAAACTAGAAGTGTCGAGTTAGACATGTGAAAATATGTCTAACTAAGTTTATAAAACTGATTTGGTATCAAAACTTGGTGTTTTGATACCTAAAATAGTTTCGTCGTAAAATGCACATGATGCGCATTTTTTACCGAAACTTTGACTCGTCACTTCGACTAGTAAATGTGGTAATCAGAAGGTGAAATCGTTAGGGATTATAACCTTCGTGACTACGATCACGTTTCAAAGTTCAATTGAACTTTGACTTGACCAAATATGGTCAGAACCAAAAGTCAATCAGGTTGCCAAACTGTTCGACTTTTAGCTCAAAATAGCTAAAAAACATTAAAGAACTAGGAAGAGTACTTACTCGTGTTGAAGAACACTTTCAGAACTCAAGATAGGAGGCTTCCAAAGGTTGGAAACAAGCTCCAAGAAGGATAGAAAGAAGAACTTCACACTTTGCTTTGAAGTGTTTTGAAGTGGTGAAAAAAATGGAAGAATCATGGGGTATTTATAGTATTTTATGATTAAGGAGGTGATGACAAGTTTCCTCAAGTGTGGATTAGTGTCCTAACATGTGTCAACACCATATTAAGTGTGGCAAAGTGAGTGCTAGGTGTCAAAAATTGGAGATAGGTGGCAAACTTGGTGAAGAAGCAAAAATATTTATTATATTTTTTTGACATTTTTGGCCCTTGGACTTGTATTTTCACTTGTTTGCCATTTTTAACCCCTTTAACCTAATATTTAGGTTATATAAAGGTGTTAAGGCATGTGTAACTTGTATTATGCCTGAGAATATTGTGGATGTCGGTTCATTCGGTTGTACGGTTACGCGTTTTGCAAAATGCGTAAAACGCTTTAACGAACACGAAAATGATCGAAATTGTGCAACGTTTGACATTTTTGCATTCTCATCAATAAAATACAAGATTTTATTGAATACAAAATATTTGGAAATAAAACACAGGGTTTCATTGAATACGAAATTGTTTGTAATTATGCAATGATTGAAAAGGCACAAATATCACATTACGATTCGTAAAACAACCATTCTAAATCTTGCATGCTATGAAAGTTTAATGATCCAAATTAAACCGAGTTTGGATGGTAGGATACGGATACCAACCGTTCTCATTCATTCTGGTTAGTGATGGTACACGATCCGAAACTAACTGAGTATGGATGCTAACCGAATCTTATCGATTCTGGATGCTATTGGATCTCAAAAACGCCTATTCTGAATTCTGCTGGAAAGGGAATTTAAAGGATCCAAATTCAATGGAGTAAGGATGAAACAGAATGCATATACAACACATAATGAGTCCTTCTGATTAGTGATGTTACAGGATCCGTATTCAACCGAGTATTGATTCTATTTGAATGTAGCCGAATCTGGATGCGATAAGATCCCCAAAACACCTATTCTAAATTCCGCTAGTAAGGGAATCTAAATGCACCAAATTCAACCGAGTCAGGATGAAATAGAATGCGTATAGAGCACATTGTGAGTCCTTCTAATTATTGATGATATAATATCCGCCTTCAACCGAGTATGGATGCTATCTGAATGTTGTCGACTCTGTATGCTATACGATTCGTCAAACTACTATTCTGAATCTCGCATGCTAGGGAAACTTAATGAACCAAATTAAACCGAGCCTGGATGGTATAGGATACGGATACCACTCGTTCCGAGTCATTCTAGTTTGTGATGGTACACTAACCGAAATCAACTTTGTATGAATGCTAACCTAATTTAATCGAGTCTCGATGCTATAGGTTCCAGAAAACACCTATTTTGAGTTCCGCTATTAATTGAATCTAAAGTAACCAAATTCAACCAAGTCTGTATGAAACATAATCCCGTATACCACCCATTGTGAGTCCTTCTAATTAGTGATGTTACAGGATCCGAATTCAACCTAGTGTGGATGCTATATGAATGTAGATGACGGAGTATGGATGCTATCTGAATATAGTTGAATCTTGATGCTATAGGATTCCAAAAACATCTATTCTGAATTCGGCTAGAAAGGGTAAAGGATCCAAATTAAAACGAGTCTGGATGAAAAGATTGTGTATACCGCCCATTATGAGTCCTTCTGATTAGTGATTTTAGAAGATCAGAATTCAACTGAGTATGGGTGCTATCTGAATGTAGCCGACTCTGGATGCTATGCGATTCATAAAACAACCATTCTCAATCTCGCATGCTAGGGAAACTTAATGATACAAATTAAACCGAGCCTGGATGGTACAGTATACGGGTACCACCCGTTCTGAATCATCTGGTTAGTGATAGTACATGACCCGAAACTAACTGAGTATGGATGCAAACCGAATCTAATCGATTCTGGATGCTGTTGGATCCCAAAACACCAATTCTGAATTCTGCTTGTAAGGGAATCTCAAGGATTTTAAATTGATTCTAGATGAAACAGAATGTGTATACCACCCATTGTGAGTCTTTTTAATTAGTGATGTTACACGATCCAAATAACCTTGTATGGATTCTATCAGAATGTAGCCGACTCTGTATGTCATAAGATATGAATACCAACCGTTCTGAATCATTCGGGTTATTGATGGTACACGACTCGAAACTAACTGAGTATGGATGCTAACCGAATCAAATACATTATGCATGCTATTGGATCTCAAAAACACCAATTCTGAATTCTGCACGTAAGGGAATCTTAAGGATCCAAGTTCTATTGATTCTAGAATAATAGAATGCGTATACCACCTATTGTGCGTCCTTTTGATTAGTGATGTTACAAGATCCGAATTCAACCTAGTCTAGATGCTATCAAAATTAACCAACTCTGTATGTTATAAGATACAAATACCAGTCGTTCTAAATCATTCTGTTTAGTGATGGTACACGATCCGAAGGTATGGATACTAATCGAATCTTATCGAGTCTGGATGCTATAGGATCCAAAAAACACCTGTCTGAATTCCGCTGGTTAGGGAATCTAAAGGATCCGAATTCAACTGAGTCTAAATGATACATAATGCGTATACCGCCATTATGAGTTCTTCTGATTAGCGTTGTTACAGGATCCGAATTTAACATTGTATTGATGTGCCGACTTTGGATGCTATACGATTCTTAAAACAACCATTCTAAATCTTGCATGCTAGGGAAGCTTAAAGATCCAAATTAAACCGAGTCTGGGTGATATAGGATAAGGATACCACTCGGTCTATCATTCTAGTTAGTGATGTTACACGATCCGAAACTGACTGAGTATGTATGCTAACCGAATCTAATCGATTTTGAATGATCTGTAGAATCACAAAAAAACAACTAGTTCGAATTCTGCTGGTTAGAGAATCTAAAGAATCCAAATCCAATCGGGTCTGAATGAAACAGAATCCGGATACCGCCATTCCGAGTCATTCTGATTAGTGATGGCACAGGATCCAAATTCAACCGAGTATGGATGCAGTTTGAATGTAGCCGACTTTGGATTCTACATGATTCGTAAAACAGCCATTCTAAATCTCGCATGCAATGAAAGTTTTATAATCCAAACATAACACAGTTTGGATGGTATAGGATACGGATACCAACCGTTTTGATTCATCTGGTTAGTGATGGTACACGGTCTGAAACTAACTATGGATGATAACAAAATCTTATCAATTATGGATGCTAATGGATCCCAAAAACAACTATTCTGAATTCCGCTGGTAAGGGAATCTAAAGGATCCAAATTCATTGGAGTCTGTATGAAACAAAATGCGTATACCACCCATTGTGAGTCCTTCTGATTAGTGATCTTACAGGATCCGTATTCAACCGAGTATGGATTATATCTGAATGTAGCCGACTCTAGATGCGATAAGGTCCCCAAAACACCCATTCTGAATTCCGCTAGTAAGGGAATCTAAAGGAACCAAATTCAACCGAGTCAGGATGAAATATAATGCTTATTCCGCCTATTGTGAGTCCTTCTGATTAGTGATGATATAAGATCCTCCTTCAATCGAGTATCGATGCTATCTGAATGTTGACGACTCTGTATGCTATACGATTCGTCAAACAACCATTCTCAATCTCGCATGCTAGGGAAACTTAGTGAGCAACATTAAACCGAGTCTGGATGGTATAGGATACGGATACCACTCGTTTTGTATCATTCTAGTTAGTGATGGTACACTATCTGAAACCAACTGAGTATGAATGCTAACCTAATTTAATCAAATCTGAATGCTATAGGTTCCAGAAAACACCTATTCTGAGTTCCGCTGGTATCTGAATCTAAAGGATCCAAATTCAACCAAGTCTTTATGAAACAGAATTCGTATATCACCCATTGTGAGTCCTTCTAATTAGTGATGTTACAGGATCCGAATTTAACCGAGTACGGGTGCTATTTGAATTGAGATGACCGAGTGTGGATGCTATCTGAATTGAGATGTCCGTGTACGGATGCTATCTGAATGTAGCTGACTCTTGATGCTATAGGATCCCAAAAAATCTATTCTGAATTCCGCTAGTAAGGGAATCTAAATGATCCAAATTAAAACGAGTCTGGATGAAACCGAATGCATATATTTCCCATTATGAGTTCTTCTGATTAGTGATGTTACAGGATAAGAATCCAACCAAGTACGGATGCTATCTAATTGTAGCCGACTCTGGATGCTATACGATTCGTAAAACAACCATTCTCAATCTCGCATGCTAGGGAAACTAAATGATTCAAATTAAACCGAGCCTTGATGGTACAGGATATGGATACCACCCGTTCTGAATCATTCTAGTTAGTGATGGTACATTACCTGAAACTAACTGAGCTAACCGAATCTAATTGATTCTGGATGCTATCGGATCCCATAAACACCAGTTCTGAATTATGCTCGTAAGGGAATCTAAAGGATCCAAATTCAATTGATTCTGGATAACAGAATGCGTATACCACCCATTGTGAGTCCTTCTGATTATGATGTTACAAGATCCGAATTCAACCTAGTATGGACGCTATCAGAATGTAACCGACTTTGTTTGTCATAAGATACGCCGTTCTGAATCATTTTGGTTAGTGATGGTACACGATCCGAAACTAACTCAGTATGGATGCTAACTGAATCTTATCGAGTCTGGATGCTATAGGATTCGAAAAACACCTATTCTGAATTCTGCTGGTTAGGGAACTAATGAATCCAAATTCAACAGAGTTGAAATAACACAGAATACATTACTGCCCATTATGAGTCCTTCTGATGAGTGATGTTACAGGATCCGACTTCAACCTAGTATTGATGTTATCTGAATGTAGTCGACTCTAGATGCTATACGATTCTTAAAACAACCATTCTAAATCTCGCATGCCAGGGAAGCTTAGAATTCCAAATTAAACCGCGTCTTGATGGTATAGGATACGGATACCACCCGTTCTAAAGCATTCTAGTTATTGATGTTACTTGATCAAAACTAACGGAGTAGTATGCTAACCTAATCTAATTGATCTGGATGATAAATGGAATCCCAAAAACAAGTATTATGAAAATTGCTGGTTAGGGAATCTAAAGAATCCAAATTCAACCGAGTCTGAATGACACAGAATCCGGATACCGCTCATTCCGAGTAATTCTGATTAGTGATGGCACAGGATCCAAGTTCAACCGAGCATGGATGCTATTTGAATGTTGCCGACCCTGGATGCTATACGATTCGTAAAAAAACCATTCTAAATCTCGCTTACAACGAAAGTTTACTAAACCAAATTAAACCGAGTTTGGATGGTATAGGCTACGGATACCAACCGTTCTGATTCTTTCTGGTAAGTGATGTTACACGATCCGAAACTAACTGCGTATGGATGCTAACAAAATCTTATCAATTCTGGATGCTATTGGATCCCAGAAACACCAATTTTGAATTCCGCTTGTAAGGGTATCTAAAGGATCCAAATTCAATGGAGTCTGGATGAAACAGAATGCGTATACCACCCATTGTGAGTCCTTATGATTAGTGATGTTACAGGATCCGTATTCAACCGAGTATGGATTCTATCTGAATATAGCCGACTCTGGATGCGATAAGATCCCCAAAACACCTATTCTGAATTCCGCTAGTAAGGGATCTAAAGGAACCAAATTCAACCGAGTCAAGATGAAATAGAATGCGTATACCACCCATTGTGAGTCCTTCTGATTAGTGATGATAAAAGATCCACCTTCAAGCGAGTAAAGATGCTATCTGAATGTTGCCGACTCTATATGCTATACGATTCGTCAAACAACTATGCTAAATCTCGCATGCTAGGGAAACTTATTGAGCCAAATTAAACCGAGCCTGGATGGTATAGGATACGGATACCTATCGTTCTGAGTCATTCTAGTTAGTGATGGTACACTATCCGAAAACAACTAAGTATGAATGCTAACCTAATTTAATCGAGTCTGGATGCTATAGGTTCCAGAATACACATATTTTGAGTTCTGCTGGTAATTGAATCTAAAGCAACCGGATTCAACCAAGTCTGTATGAAACAGAATCCCGTAACCCATTGTGAGTCCTTCTAATTAGTGATGTTGCAGGATTCGAATTCAACCGAGTGTGGATGCTCTATGAATGTAGATGACTGTGTATGGATACTATATGAATGGAGCTGACTCTTGATGCTATAGGATCCTAAAAACATCTATTCTGAATTCTGCTAGTAAGGGAATCTAAAGGATTCAAATTTAACGAGTCTAGATGAAATAGAATGTGTATAGCGCCCATTATGAGTCCTTCTGATTAGTTATGTTACAGGATCCGGATTCAACCAAGTATGGATGGTTTCTTAATGTAGCTGACTCAGGATGCTAAGGGATTCGTAAAACAACCATCCTCAAACTCGCATGCTAGGGAAACTTTATGATACAAATTAAACCGAGCCTGGACGGTACAGGATACGGATACCACCCGTTCTGAATCATTCTGTTATTGATAGTACACGACTGGAAACTAACTGAGTATGGATGCTAACCGAATCTAATTGATTTTGGATGCTATCGGATCCCAAAACACCAATTCTTAATTCTGCTCGTAAGGGAATCTAAAGGATCCAAACTCAATTGATTATGGATGAAACAGAATGTGTATACAACCCATTGTAAGTCCTTCTGATTAGTGATGTTACAGGATCCAAATTCAACCTAGTATGGATGCTATCAGAATGTAGCCGACTTTGTATGTCATAAGATACGGATACCAGCCGTTCTGAATCGTTCTGGTCAGTGATGGTACACGACCCAAAACTAACTAAGTATGGATGCTAACCGAATCTAATCAATTCTTAATGCTATTGGATCCCAAAATCACCAATTCTGGATTCTACTCGTAAGGGAATCTAAAGGATCCAAATTCAATTGATTCTGGATAATAAAATACGTATACCACCCATTATGAGTCCTTCTGATTAGTGATGTTACAGGATCCGAATTCTATGGATGCTATTAGAATGTAACCGACTCTGTATGTTATAAGATACGGATACCAGTTGTTCTGAATCATTCTGATTAGTGATTGTACACGATCCAAAACTAACTCAGTATGGATGCTAACCGAATCCGATTGAGTCTGGATGCTATAGGATCCGAAAAACACCTATTCTGAATTCCTCTGGTTAGAGAATCTAAAGGATCCGAATTCAACCGAGTCTAAATTAAACGTAATGCGCATACCGCCCATTATGAGTCCTTCTTATTAGTGATGTTACAGGATCCGAATTCAACCTAGTATTGATGTTGTCTGAATGTAGCCGACTCTAGATGCTATACGTTCTTAAAACAACCATTCTAAGTCTCGCATGTTGGGGAAGCTTAAACATCCAAATTAACCTGAGTCTGGATGGTATAGGATACGGATACCCCCCGTTCTAAATCATTCAAGTTAGTGATGTTACACGATCCGAAACTAAATAAGTATGTATGCTAACCGAATCTAATCGATTCTAGATGATAGATGGAATCTGAAAAGCAATTATTCTGAATTCTGCAGGTTAGGGAATCTAAAGAATCCAAATTCCACCGAGTCTAAATGAAACAAAATCCGGATAGCACCGATTCCCAGTCATTCTGATTAGTGATGGTACATGATCCAAATTAAACCAAGTAAGGATGCTATTTGAATGTAGCCAACTCTGGATGCTATATGATTCGTATTACAAGCATTCTAAATCTCGCATGCAATGAAAGTTTAATAATCCAAATTAACCCGAGTTTGAATGGTTAGGATATGTATACCAACCGTTCTGATTCATTCTGGTAAGTGATGGTACACGATCCGAAACTAACTGAGTACAGATGTTAACTGAATCTTATCAATTCTGGATGCTATTGGATCCCAAAAACACCTATTCTGAATTCCGCTGGTAAGGGAATCTAAAGGAACCAAATTCAATGGAGTCTGGATGAAACAGAATGCATATACCTCCCATTGTGAGTCCTTATGATTAGTGATGTTACAGGATCTGTATTCAACCAAGTATGGATTCTATCTAAATGTAGCCGACTCTGGATGTGAAAAGATCACCAAAAACACCTATTCTGAATTCCGCTAGTATGGGAATCTAAAAGCACCAAATGAATGTTGTGAGGCCTTCTTATTAGTGATGATAAAAGATCCGCCATCAACCGAGTATAGATGCTATCTGAATGTTGCCGACTCTCTATCCTATACGATTCGTCAAATAACTATTCTGAATCTCGCATGCTAGGGAAACTTAATGAGCCAAATTAAACCGAGTCTGGTTGGTATAGGATATCCGTACACTCGTTCTGAGTCATTCTAGTTAGTGATGGTACACTATCCGAAACCAACTGAGTATGAATGCTAACCTAATTTAATCGAGTCTGGATGCTATAGGTTCCAGAAAAAACCTATCCTGAGTTCCGCTTGTATTGAATCTAAAGGAAACAAATTCAACAAAGTCTGTATGAAACATAATCCCGTATACCACCCATTGTGAGTCCTTCTAATTAGTGATGTTTTAGGATCCGAATTCAACTGATTATGCATGCTATATGAATGTAGATGACCTAGTATGGATGCTATCTGAATGTAGCTGACTCTTGATGCTATAGGATCCCAAAAACATCTATTCTGAATTCCGCTAGTAAGGGAATATAAAGGATTCATATTAAAACGAGTCTGGATGAAACAAAATGCGTATACTGCCCATTATGAGTCCTTCTGATTAATGATGTTACCAGATCCGAATTCAACCGAGTATGGATACTATCTGAATGCAGCGGACTCTGGATGCTAAGCGATTCGTAAAACAACCATTCTCAATCTCCCATGCCAGGGAAACTTAATGATAAAAACCAAACTGAGCCTTCATGGTACAAGATACGGATACAAACCATCCTGAATCATTCTGGTTAGTGATGGTACACGACCCAAAACTAACTAAGTATGGATGCTAACCGAATCTAATCAATTCTGGATGCTATTGGATCCCAAAAACACCAACTCTGAATTCTGCTCGTAATGGAATCTAAAGGATCCAAATTCAATTGATTCTGGATGAAACCGAATGCGTGTACAACCCATTGTAAGTCCTCCGGATAAGTGATGTTACAGGATCCGAATTAAACTTGGTATGGATGCCATCAGAATGTAGCCGACTCTGTATGTCATAATGAAGAAACACCGGTTAACCACAAGGAATATCCATGGATATTTGGGTTAGGCTCGATAATTCTGCATGAAAGGTTGTCTCTCGTTTGCTCTTCTGGGTGATCTCACTTCAAACTATTTGCAAAACTAGTAACGCTGTTAGCCTCGTCATGGGAGAAAAGGGAGGGTTTTCTCCGTGACCAGACTCCGGCGTGAGAAGTAGTATTTGTGATTGTAAGTAATAAGTTAGAAAGCTCGTATGTGGATGTAGATGATTGTAAGTTAACGTGTTTTACCTCGTGGTAGATCCTTATTTTATAGCCGAAGATAGGTGTATAGGAGATGCGCTGATGGGCCTTGGGCCCGGCCCAGATGACCAGGGATATCGGTTCTGTCGTCTCTTCTGCATCGATCATTAATGATCTCTAGTAGGAGGCGTGCTTTCTCGGATGTTGAATGGAGCCACGTGTCATGGAAGTTGTCAGTCGCAGGCGTGAGTTTGGTTGGTGTACAGTCTGTCTATGCATTACTGTTCATGCAACGCAGTCTGACACAACCTGCCGAGCGGCTATTGGGTCACAGCTCTGCCACTTTGTACCTTGTATATAATCAACGCCTCTTTGCGCTTTTCCCATCCGCGTGGCTTTCAGTGCTTTCTGGCCAGCGTAGAGCTATAGGGATTAAGTCATTTTATTCTCAAGACTATGAGTTGCTCTCATGTTGGTCTTGGCCTTGTGCAAGGTTTTAGGACTTCTAGCTAGAGGTTGTTTGATCCACGCAGGGTCAACGGACATGCGCTTCTAGGTCTAACATGCCGCTGCGCCAAGTACGCAAGGTTCGTTGTGCAACCTGCTAGTATTGAAGTTGTAGCACGTTGCATGTTGCACCCAAGATTTGTCTATCAGCACCGGGTCAAGAGACCTGCACTTCCAGGTCTAGCTTACCGATGCGCAGAATGCGCAAGGTTCGTTGTTTGACCTGCTAGTTTCAAGAATGGCGCACCTTTGCGCATTGCGTGCAAGGTTATTCTTGTGATCAGTTAGTTCATTATGAGGGTATGGTGTCCCTTACACAGAGGCAGAGTTTTTGGGACCATACCCCTTCACATAAGATACGGATACCAGCCTTTCGGAATCATTCTGGTTAGTGATGGTACACGACCTGAAACTAACCGAGTATGGATGCTAACAGAATCTAATAGATTCTGGGTGCTATTAGATCCCAAAACACCAGTTCTAAATTCTGCTCGTAAGGGAATCTAAAGGATCCAAGTTCAATTGATTTGGATAACAAAATGCGCATACCACCCATTGTGAGTCCTTCTGATTAGTGATGTTACAGGATCCGAATTTAACCCAGTATGGATGCTATCAGAATATAACCGACTCTATATGTTATAAGATACGGATACCAGGCGTTCTGAATCACTCTGGTTACTGATTGTACACAATCTAAAACTAACTCAGTATGGATGCTAACCGAATCTTATCAAGTCTGGATGCTACAGAATCCGAAAAATACCTATTCCGAATTCCTTTGGTTAGGGAATCTAAAGTATCCGAATTCAACCGAGTCTAAATGAAACAGGATGCGTATACCGCCCATTGTAAGTCCTTCTGATTAATAATGTTACAGGATCCGAAATCAACCTAGTATTGATGTTATCAAAATGCAGTAGACTCTAGATGCGATACGTTCTTAAAACAACCATTCTAAATCTCGCATGCTAGGGAAGCTTAAAGATCCAAATTATACTGAGTCTGTATGGTATAGGATACGGATACCACCCCTTCTAAGTCATTCTAGTTAGTGATGTTATACGATCCGAAACTAACTGAGTATGTATGCTAACCGAATCTAATTGCTTATGTATGATAGATGGAATCCCAAAAACAATTATTCTTAATTCTGCTGGTAAGGGAATCTAAAGAATACAAATTCAACCAAGTGTGAATGAAACATAATCCGGATACCGCCCAATCGAGTCATTCTGATTAGTGATGGTACAGGATCCAAATTAAACCAAGTAAGGATGCTATTTGAATGTAGCCGACTCTAGATGCTATACGATTCCTAATACAGCCATTCTAAACCTCTCATGCAACGAAAGTTTAATAATCCAAATTAAACAAAGTTTGAATGGTTAGGATGCGGATACCAACCATTCTGATTCATTCTGGTTAGTGATGGTACACGATACTAACTGAGTAGGATGTTAACAGAATCTTATCAATTCTGGATGCTATTGGATCCCAAAACACCTATTCTAAATTTCGCTGGTAAGGGAATCTAAAGGATCCAAATTCAATGGAGCCTGGAAGAAAAAGAATGTGTATACCTCCCGTTGTGAGTCCTTATGATTAGTTATATTACAGGATCCGTTTTCAACCGAGTATGGATTCTATCTGAATGTAGCCGACTTTGGATCCGATAAGATCTCCAAAACACCTATTCTGAATTCCGCTAGTAAGGGAATCTAAAGGAACCAAATTCAACCGAATCAGGATGAAATAGAATGCGTATACCGCCCATTGTGAGTCCTTCTGATTAGTGATGATACAAGATCCGCCTTCAATCGAGTATGGACGCTATCTGAATGTTGCCGACTCTGTATGTTATATGACTCGTCAAACAACTATTCTAAATCTCGCAAGCTAGGGAAACTTAATGAGCCAAATAAACCGAATTTGGTTGGTATATGATAAGGATACCACTCGTTCTGAGTCATTCTAGTTAGTGATGGTACACTATCCGAAACCAACTGAGTATGAATGCTAACCTAATTTAATCGAGTCTGGATGCTATAGGTTCCAGAAAACACCTATTCTGAGTTCCGCTTGTAATTGAATCTAAAGGAATGTAGATGAGCTAGTATGGATGCTATCTGAATGTAGCTGACTCTTGATGCTATAGGATCCCAAAAACATCTATTCTGAATTCCGCTAGTAAGGGAATATAAAGGATTCATATTTAAACGAGTCTGGAAGAAATAGAATGCGTATACTGTGACAACTCGTACTTTTGACCCTAATGACCGGAAAGGTTACACATCTTAAAATATTTATTATTATTAGTTAAATAGTAATAACTCTAGACGAGTAAAACATGTTGTTTAACCGACACTTTTGGCGGTATCGATTTAACTTATATATATGTTTCAAGTCTATATGGCGATTTTGGCGAATTCTTCATCTTAACCCTAACTGATTTTCGTCTACTGATTACAGGTTTTGTGATCAGATATAATCGTTGATTATCATCTACATAAAATGTTTATAATCAAGAAGATCCGATCAGTTTAGGGTTTGTGTTTTGTATTGATAATCGTCGACCTGGGAATTGGTAGGAGATTCTGATTTATTATAAAGATTGTGTTGATCGCGGTTAACGGATGTTAATCTAGCTAGATTGATACAAGCTTTCTAATCGATTAAGGATTGATTACGGATTCTAGGGTTTTGGAGTTAGGGGGGTTTTTCTTTTCTGTTTTTTGGTTTGTGTGGTTGCTGTGGTTGTTTGCATGGTTGTGAGTTTTACGTGCTAATGGAGAGAGATGAAGTTCTAAATGGTGATGGGTATCCAAAACTGAGCAAGGAGAGAGTTGTTAACTCTGGCATGGATGAACGTAAGAAACCTGATGTGCATGTTGATCGAGGCAAATTCCCGTTACCTAATAAGGGTTTTGGAAACCGTGTGCTGAATATTGATGGTAACCCTAAGCTGGCCAGTAGAGGGAATGTTAGTAACTCACTAGTGGAAGAGGTGAACTCGGATCCGAGACTGATTAATGCCATTGATGAATGAAACAAGATTACGGTTGCGGTACATGTGGTGAATGATATTAAGGAGAAGTCCTCGGATAGAGAGAACTCGGAAAACATCCTGGAAAAAGGTGCCAACTTGCATGGTAATTTGGAGGATATTACAGCTGATTTGGAGGGTGGTGTTTAATCATCTGAGTCCAAGAAGGCAACGACCACTAAGGTTGTAGAACCTCTTTCGTTTGCTAGAGTTGTCCAGCAGAATAGTGATGGTATTAAAGTTAATTTTAGGTCTATGGAAACTGATGAAATAATTGATGGGGCAGATGTTGTCATCCCATTATCATCGGTAAAGCAGGTTAATGATAGATATTCGAATACTCTTTATGGATATTTTTTGGGAAAGCGCTTAGCGTTTCCGGTGGTAGACTATTTTGTTAAAAATAATTGGTCGAAGTATGGTTTATCCAGGATGATGATGAATGCAAAGGGGTTCTTCTTCTTTAAGTTTCAAACAAAAAAAGGGATGGAACAACTACTGGAAGATGGGCCATGGTTGATACGAAATGTTCCAATTATTCTTACTGAATGGACTCCTGATGTTATGGTTGAGAAAAAGGATATAACATCTATACCGGTATGGGTAAAGATGCATGATATACCGTTGGCTGCGTTTACGGAGGACGGGTTGAGTTTAGTTGCCTCGAAAATAGGTGTTCCAAAGTTGCTGGATTCTTATACAACAACAATGTGTGTAGATTCATGGGGAAGAAGTAGTTATGCTAGGGCGTTAATTGATGTTCAGCAGGGTCTGAATTAAAGAGAGTCGTTACGGTTGCAATCCCGGCACTTGATGGAAAGGGATACTCTAAAGCGGAGGTAAAAATCGAATATGATTGGGAACCGTTGAGATGTTCAACATGTTGCGTGTTAGGTCATGATGATAACTCGTGCCCAAAGAAACAAAACCCAGTGCGGATTGATGATAAGATGAAAAATAATGATGATTTTCAGGAGGTATCATCGAAGAATAGGAAAGAGATCACTCAAGGGCTGCATGTTAAGAATCAGAAGCCGAAGTTTGTGTATCGTCCGGTAGCAAAGTCTAATCCAAGGCTGATGGGAAAGTGCAACCGAAAAACCAAGTGCCTATCTCTAACCCGTTTGCTGTGCTTCTAAAGGAGGGCAACCACTCTAATGAATTTGGCGGAATGGAAGGTGTAACTTCAAAGAGTAATCAACAAAATAAAAATACCAATTCGGAGGAAGTAATTGCGAATGCAGTTGAAGTGGAGGAGCTTTTAGGTAATATCCCAAAGTTTATGGATCAGAAAGTGGAAAATAAAAAGTCTGAGGGTGCAAGCACACCTGGTGATACTAGTGTCCATGGGTAGTTTGGCTTCTTGGAACATAAGGGGTTTGAACTGCCCCCTCAAACAAAAGGAGGTTCGCCAGGTGGTGCTGGACAATCATCTTCAAATGTGTGCAATTATGGAAACTCATGTTGACTCGTCTAATGTCTATAATGTTTGTAAGAAAGTTTGCTGGTCATGGAGCTGGGCGACTAATGCTGATTGTTGTGAGAAAGGTACTCGTATTATGGTAGGGTGGGACGCTAAAATCGTGGATGTTATGATCCTCTCCAAAACAGATCAGGTTGTGCATTCTCAAATCATGTTTAAACTCGATCAAAAGTCTATTTTTTGTTTGTTTGTTTATGCTGACAACTACTACAAAAAAAGAAGGGTGCTATGGCAGAACTTACGTGCTCATCATTCTTATATGCATGATAAACCATGGGTTATCATGGGAGATTTTAATTCTTCTTTGTTTCATGAAGATATAGCTCAAGGGCTATCCACTTTTAGTATTGGGAATAGGGAGTTTAAGGTGTGTATTGATGAAATAGAGGTGTTTGATGTTAATCGAACGGGTTTACATTTTACGTGGACGAATAAGCAGCAAAAGGGTATCATTGTCAAGAAAATTGATCGAATATTGGGGAATATTCAATTAATCGCTACTTTCCCTAATGCGGCAGCATGTTTTCTTCCGTACCGAATATCAGATCATACTCCGTGTATCTTAAAATTGCCTAATGTGACTAGGGGGAAACCTAAGCCGTTTAAGTTTGCGAATTTGGTAGCCGATAAGCAGGGTTTTATGGATGAAGTTAAAACGATTTGGAATATGGACATTCAGGGTTATCGTATGTTTCAGATTGTTAAAAAGCTTAAGTTGTTAAAAAACCCGATGAGGATTGCATGAGAAGGTTAAGACAATGAGAAAGGATCTAGATGACAACCAGCTATAATGATCCTTTCAACAATGAGCTTCTTGCTAAACACAGTCGATTACTTCAAGCGTATAAGAAAGCGGTTCTTGATGAGTGTTCTTTTTTGCAGCAAAAATCTAAGTTAGAATGGCTTTCGCTTGGTGATAAGAACTCAAAGTTCTTTCATAACACTGTCAAAGCAAAAAATCATCGGAGTAGAATTTTCTCGGTTAGAGACGGTAGCGGTACATTACACGAAGGACTGTCGGTTCCGCAGATCATGGTGAAGCATTATACCCAGTTTTTTGGTAGTGTTGGAAGTATAAATTTGCATCCTACGCCTGATCTATTCCATAGTGTCTTATCGGTTGACAAAGCTTCTGCTATGGTTAGGATGGTTACTGATGATGAAATTAAACAGGCAATGTTTTCAATTGATGGGAATAAAGCTCCAGGTCCTGATGGTTACACCTCGGTCTTCTTTAAAAAGTCTTGGGATGTAGTTGGGAAAGATGTTTGCAGTGCGGTACAGGAGTTCTTTCAAAATCGTAAACTACTCCGTCAACTTAATCATACGATAATCTCTTTAATCCCTAAGGTTAGTACACCATCTTCCATTACGGATTATCGTCCTATATCTTGTTGTAACACACTATATAAGTGTATCAGCAAGATTATTACAAATCGTATAAAAGAAGGGTTATGTGACATTGTGAGCATCAACCAGTCAGCCTTTGTTCCGGGTAGAAGGATTTCAGATAATATCCTCTTAACACAGGAGTTAATGCATAACTATCATCATAATAAGGGGCCACCAAGGTGTGCCTTTAAGGTGGATATTCAAAAGGCTTATGACACGGTAGATTGGAACTTTCTTGAACAGATTCTGCTAGGTTTTGGGTTTGATCGGAAAATGGTGAAGTGGATAATGGTTTGTGTTACATCCACGTCCTTCTCTTTGGCTATAAATGGTAATCTGTATGGGTATTTTAAAGGGCAATGGGGTTTACGACAAGGAGACCCAGTGTCTCCGTATCTTTTTACGTTGGTTATGGAGGTTCTTACATTGCTTTTGCAAAAACAGAGTTCTTTGTCAGCTGAGTTTAGGTTCCATAATAAGTGTGAAAATCAGCGAATAATTAATCTCTGTTTTGCTGATGATCAGTTTTTGTTTTCCCGGGGCGATCATAGATCAGCAAAAGTGATTTTGGAGGCGTTAGATTTATTTAAGAACATGTCAGGTCTTGTTCCTAGTATGACTAAAAGTACGGTTTTCTTTGGTAATGTTCCGGACATAGTGAAAGACCGAATTAGAAGCATCATCCCATTTGATGAGGGTATGTTGCCAGTTCGCTACCTTGGGGTTCCCCTTATATCTACCAGGCATTTACAATGATTATAAGAGACTTGTGGAAAATATGGATTCAAGAATTACCGATTGGAAAAATAAAAGTTTGTCGTTTGCTGGTAGACTTCAATTGATTCGGTCGGTCCTGTCTTCTATGCATATATATTGGGCGTCGGTTTTTATTTTACCAAAGCGCATCATTTATGACCTGGAAGAAAAAATGCGAAGGTTTTTGTGGGCGCAAGGAAATAACATAAAAGGTAAAGCTAATGTGAGTTGGAAAAAAGTCTGTATTCCTAAACAAGAGGGTGGCTTGGGTATTCGAAGGATTGGGGATATGAATAAAGCGCTTATGGTTGCGCATGTATGGAGTCTTCTTACACATAGAGAGTCTCTTTGGGTAAAGTGGATCCATTCATATCGTATCCGAGATCGAAGTTTTTGGGACTTACCAATTCGAAATAACATAACATGGAGCTGGAGGAAAATATTATAGCTAAGGCCGATTATTCAACATCATGTATGGACTAAACTGGGAGATGGTAACAAAACGCTAGTCTGGTTTGATAAATGGGATGAGATATGTCCTTTGAATTTTTTTATTTCGCCACGTATGATATCGAATGCTGGTTTCTATATGAACTCGAAGGTTGCGGATTTGTGGGACCATGGGGAATGGGGATGGCCGAGCGAGTGGGTGAACCGATTTCCGGCTCTTCGACACATGCCAAGTATCATACTGAACCCGGGTTTTCATGATAGAGTTGTGTGGAGAGCTAGATCAGGAAAGGAGATGAACTACAGTGCCGCTATAGGGTGGGATGAATTTCGATTACACCAGAATGAAGTCCCATGGGCGAGTATTATTTGGTTTCCCCAATCTATTCCTCGTCATTCTTTTTTAATGTGGCTGCTTGTGAACAAAAAACTAAAAACGCAGGATGTCATGAGTCGATGGTCTTCGGCGGGCAGTACTAATTATAACCTCATGTGTTGTTCGTTGTGCATGGTTGGTCTGGATTCCCATGAGCATCTTTTTTTCGAGTGTTTATATGCTGCTCAGATTTGGAATGGTATTCGAGATAAAGCAGGGATGGATCGCTGCCTAACAAGTGGGAAAGGATCTTTGATCATTTGGTGCAATATGCGAAGTCAAAGCATGCTACTCATGTTATTGGGAAGCTTGTTGTTGGTGCGGCAACTTACTTCGTGTGGCAGGAACGAAACCAGAGATTGTTTTCTAGGAAAAAAAGGAGTGCAGATCAACTCATTGAGGTTATTCTAACAACAGTTCGGATGAAGCTACATTTGATGAAATTCAAGAACACGAGTCACACTAGAGCTCTTCTACAGGAATGGAGACTTCCTAGAGGGTTGCTATGGCTAATGGTGTTGCATGTGTTTTTTGTAACTGAGTGTTACGTGTCTTGTCGAGTGACGTGTTTTTTAAATTGGTGTCTAGCGTCTGTAGGATGATTGCTTGTTGAACTCTAGTATGGCTTGTCATACTTGAGAACTGAGGTTTCTGTCTGCCTCACTTGTTATATTTTTAGTTGATTGATATAATATTTACCGGGGTAAACCCTTTACCCAAAAAAAAGTCTACATTTTAGACGAAAATTATATATAACTACTCGGTAATGTTGCTTACAGTATTATTGATATTATTATTATTTTTAGCAAGACTCGCGTCATCAAGCGGGTTTGTACACTCGATTGAAGCCCAACCTACTTGCCCAAACCCTAATCTTATAACCATCTCTTTTTTTCTCTACTCATCTCTTCAAAACCTAGCCCCCATTAGTTTCTCTCACTATAACCGAAATGTCATGATCAATTTCAAAAAAAATCTCTCATCCTTCTATGTGAACGTGTTATGATGCTTCCATTCTGAAATAAATGGCATAATGCTTGACTTGGGTTTACATCCAGTCTATTGATAAATTTACCTGAATCACCTATTCCAAACAATTATTATTTCTTTCCCAAATCCTTACGTACAATGGCATCATCATCACTGTTCTTCGGTAGTGATGATTGCACCATTTCTGATCTCCGATAGCAACATCACGTGGAAACGATAATCTCTTACACTCACTTTAGTTACTTCCATGATAGTTACTTCGAGTAAATTCTCGGTGGTGCACCCAACACACGTGATCCTAGGATTTGAGTAATTTGACCTTTAAAGAACTACCTTAACATAATTCTAGTTCGGTTTATTTCATTGACCTTGCGTTTATGACGTATGACATTCGTGTCCATCCGGGCAACCTCAAAATATATATTAGATACACTTGCTTCGTGAAGTGTTGGCTACTTAATATTCAGATCACTCCATGATAGCTAATATTGCCTTTTATAAGTCAGTCAAATACAACGTGTAACTCACTCATCATAATTGTTGACTCTTGTTCTTGCATGTCTTTCTCAGGTTGCTAAGGTATCACACATCAGGACTAGGATGCATGTTGGAGTCGCATTGATTTCACCAAACTTTTAGAAACCGACTTTAATTACATTAGCTATTTTGGTTTTGTAATTATTTACGCTTCCGCAACTTAATTGTATAAACATTATTTTCTCATTAAAGAGCCAACAGGAAAATTTTTAAACTCATATAGTGGTCGTTCAATATGCCTAATGACTGAGATCCTGGTTTGTCACGTGCCTTGCGGTAGAACTCCGCCTGTGGAATTTGAGGGTGTGACAGATTGGTATTAATGCCAATGGTTATAATGAACTAGGTTTGCATTAGAGAGTAGACTTAGTCTATGGCCTTAGACATTGCATTAGTCATACACGAACACAGACACTCATACATGACTTACAAGAACCTTTATAATGATATGTCTACACACATGTCATCGAAACAAACATTGAAATTACTGGCATGTCGACATCATCCACTTCACTTTCTATTGACGAGGAACACATCAATCTCTTTGTATCTTCATCCCTAGTGGCGACATCAGTGGAATCACTAACAACCAGTATCTACTCATGTCCGAAAGACGTGAGTTTGAGCCTCTGGAGGAGCTTCTCATATCACAATCATCTGCACCTTTTCCTACACCATAGAGCTGAACAAAACACCAGCTTGAGCCTGCCGTTGGCACTATCGGGTACCGTGAGCTTTCTCAGGTACATGTTTGGGATGACGTCCAACATTGACACATATCTCTTGGGAGTTGGGTTCATCGAAAACGAGTCTCTTCTCCACCTATCAACAACAACACCCCGACCCGACTAGTTTTACTTTCCTTCAACCTGAGCACATGTGCCTCGCGTGAGGCACCATGCATTAGGGCAGACCGTTGCACACGTTATTGCAAAATCAATTGACGCTAAGATGTCATCCTTTTATTTCTTAAACCCTGATTCACATCTTTGGTTGATATTCTTTGGAAGATGGATTGATCATGAAGTCGGAGCATCTTGCTCATTACATACTCGAACTTTCTTCTAACCCGGACGGCTTAGCGACTAACTTGCTTCCTTCAGTAACGTATGTCAATGAACTAGTTTCATCTCTCGAAGTCGCATTTCATGTACATGTTTGTTCATGTGCATGTGTCCATCTACTATCCGCTATAGTAGACTTTGGTAGCATGTTGTAACTCAAGTGAATACTCGGATCGAATTGGGTGGATAGCGGGGTAATTTTGAGTATTGGGTGGATAGCGGGGAAATTTTGAGTATTGGGTGGATAGCGGGGGAATTTTGAGTAGTACTACTGGGCCCAACTAGCCCAATCAAGCTAGTCACGCTAGCTAGACCGGTGATGGTCAACGTGTGTAGAATTGGCCTAACTTATCGCCATGGTCAGTGATAGACCTGGCAACCAGAGGCAACAACAGTCAGCTTCGGTTTCGAACTCTTTCGCGACGTAACTTAGGTTAGTTACCTACAAATATAACAAGTAACTGCTAAACACTTCAACTTACTGTTTCAGGATTGAAACAGTGGAAAACTCCAGAGAAACAACTTACTTTATACTATAACTTAAAACCTGTGAACTCACTCATCATAATTGTTGACTCTTGTTCTTGCATGTCTTTCTCAGGTTGCTAAGGTATCACACATCATTACTAGGATGCATATTGGAGTCGCATTGATTTCACCAAACTTTTAGAACCGACTTTAATTACATTAGCTTATTTGGTTTTGTAATTATTTACGCTTCCGCAACTTAATTGTATAAACAGTATTTTCTCATTAATGAGCAAACAGAAAATTTTTAAACTCATATAGTGGTCGTTCAATATGCCTAATGACTGAGATCCTGGTTTGTCACGCGCCTCGCGGTAGAACTTCGCCTGTGGAATTTGAGGGTGTGACATATACCGCCCATTATGTGTCCTTCTGATTAGTGATGTTATAGGATCCGAATTAAACAGAGTATGGAAGCTATCAGAATGTAGCCGACTCTAGATGCTATGCGATTCATAAAACAACCATTCTAAATCTCGCATGCTATGGAAACTTAATGATACAAATTAAACCGACCCTGGATGGTACAGGATACAGATACCAGCCATTCTGAATCATTCTGGTTAGTGATGGTACACGACCCGAAACTAACTGAGTAAGTATGCTAACCGAATCTAATCGATTCTGAATGCTGTTGGATCTCAAAAACACCAATTCTGAATTCCGCTCGTAAGGGAATCTAAGAATCCAAATTCAATTGATTCTGGATGAAACAGAATGCGTATACCACCTATTGTGAGTCCTTCTGATTAGTGATGTTACAGGATCCGAATTCAACCAAGTATGAATGCTATATGAATGTATCTGACTCTGTATGTATTAAGATATGGATACCAACCGTTCTGAATCATTCTGGTTAGTGATGGTACATGACCTGAAACTAACTAAGTATGGATGCTAACCGAATCTAATCGATTTTGTAAACTATTGGATCTCAAAAATACCTATTCTGAATTCTGCTCGTAAGGGAATCTAAAGGACCCAAATTCAATTGATTCGGGATAACAGAATTCGCATACCACCCATTGTTAGTCCTTCTGATTAGTGATGTTACAGGATTCGAATTCAACTTAGTATGGATGCTATCAGAATGTAACCGACTCTGTATGTTATAAGATACGGATACCAGCCGTTCTGAATCATTTTGGTTTGTCACGGTACACGACCCGAAACTGACTACGTATGTATGCTAACCAAATCTAGTCGATTCTGGATGATAGATGGAATCCCAATAGCGACTATTCTGAATTCTACTGGTTAGGGAATCTAAAGAATCAAAATTCAACTAGGTCTGAATGAAACAGAATCCGGATACCGCCCATTCCGTATCATTCTGATTAGTGATGGTATTGGATCCAAATTCAACCGAGTAAGGATGCTATTTGAATGTAGCCGACTCTGATTGCTATACGATTCGTAAAATAACCATTCTAAATCTCACATGCAACGAAAGATTAATAATCTAAGTTAAACCGAATTTGGATAGAATAGGATACGGATACCAACCGTTCTGATTCATTATGGTTATTTATGGTACACGATCCGAAACTGTCTGAGTATGGATGCTAACCAAATCTCATCAACTCTGGATACTATTGGATCCCAAAAACACCTATTCTGAAATCCGCTGGTAAGGGAATCTAAAGGATATAAATTCAATGGAGTCTAGATGAAACAGAATGCATACACCTCCCATTGTGAGTCCTTATGATTAGTGATGTTACAGGATCCGTATTCAACCGAGTATGGATTATATCTGAATGTTGCCGACTCTGGATGCGATAATATCCCCAATACTCCTATTCTATAGTACAGGAATCTAAAGGAACCAAATACAACTGAATCAGGATGAAATAGAATGCTTAGACCGCCGATTGTGAGTCCTTCTAGTTAGTGATAATACACTTCAACCGAGTATGGATGCTGTCTGAATGTTGCCGACTCTGTATGCTATATGGTTCGTCAAACAAGTATCTGAATCTCGCATGCTAGGGAAACTTCATGAGCCAAATCAAACCGAATCTGGTTGGTATAAGATACGGATTCCACTCGTTCTGAGTCATTCTAGTTAATGATGGTACACTATCTGAAATCAACTGAGTATGAAGGCTAACCTAATTTAATCGAGTCTGGATGCTATAGGTTCTAGAAAACACCTATTCTGAGTTCCGCTGGTTATTGAATCTAAAGGAACCAAATTCAACCAAGCCTGTATGAAACAGAATCCTGTATACCACCCATTGTGAGTCCTTCTAATTAGTGATGTTACAGGATCCGAATTCTACCGAGTATGGATGCTATATGAATGTAGATGACCGAGTATGGATGCTATCTGAATGTAGCTGACTCTTGATACTATAGGATCCCAAAAACATCTATTCTGAATTCCGCTAGTAAGGGAATCTAAAGGACCCAAATTAAAACGAGTCTAGATGCAACGTAATGCATATACCGCCCATTATGTGTCCTTCTAATTAGTGATGTTACAGGATCCGAATTCAACCGGGTATGGAAGCTATTTGAATGTAGCCGACTCTGGATGCTATGCGATTCGTAAAACAACCATTCTCAATCTCTCTTGCTAGGGAAACTTAATGATACAAATTAAATCGAGCCTGGATGGTACAGGATATGTATACCACCCGTGCTGAATCATTCTGGTTAGTGATGGTACACGACCCGAAACAAATTGAGTATGGATGCTAACTGAAGCTAATCGATTCTGGATGTTGTTGGATCCCTAAAACACCAATTCTGAATTCTGCTCGTAAGCGAATCTAAAGGATTCAAATTCAATTGATTCTGGATTAAACAGAATGCGTATACCACCCATTATGAGTCCTTCTGATTAGTGATGTTACAGGATCCGAATTCAACCTAGTATGGATGTAATCAGAACGTAGCCGACTCTGTATGTCATAAGATACGGATACCAGCCGTTCTGAATCGTTATGGTTAGTGATGGTACACGACCCGAAACTAACTGAGTATAGATGCTAACCGAATCTAATCAATTTAGGATATTATTGAATCCCAAAAACACCAATTCTGAATTCTGCTCGTAAGCGAATCTAAAGGATCCAAATTCAGTTGATTCTAGATAACAGAATGCGTATACCGCCCATTGTGAGTCCTTCTGATTAGTGATGTTACAGGATCCTAATTCAACCTAGTATGGATGCTATCAGAATGTACCCGACTCTGTATGTTATAAGCTAGGTTACCAGCCGTTCTGAATTATTCTGGTTAGTGATGGTACACGACCCGAAACTGACTGAGTATGGATGCTAACCTAATCTTATCGAGTCTGGATGTTATAGGATCCGAAAAACACCTATCCTGAATTCCACTGTTTAGGGAATCTAAAGGATCCGAATTCAACCGAGTCTAAATGAAACAGAAGTCCTTCTGACTAGTGATGTTACAGGATCCGAATTTAACCTAGTATGATGTTATCTGAATGTAGCCGACTCTAGATGCTATACGTTCTTAAAACAACCATTCTAAATCTCGCATGCTAGCGAAGCTTAAAGGTCCAAATAAACTGAGTCTGGATGGTATAGGATACGGATACCACCCCTTCTAAATCATTCTAGTTAGTGATGTTACACGATCCGAAACTAACTGAGTATGCTAATAAAATCTAATTGTAACACCCCAACCGCGTAAAACAACAAACCGCGGCGGAAACGTCGGGGAGTCATGTCACAGAACTATTCACAACTCATGGAATTTAAAATTTTCTTTTATTAAGTTAAATGTTTACATTGTCTTGGGATAAACAGTAACAACACATAAATAAATTGTCTTTCATGTTTTAAGTCACTAAGGCCCATGTCCATTCCTACATGAAGCATGCATCATATTATCAAGCTTTGACTCCGGAAACATATGGGAAAAGAGAGTCAGCATAAAAATGCCGGCGTGTACATTGGTTTTGTGAGTGTGTCAAATTCGTGGCTTTGTATACATATTGCAACACGTCGTCCGACTATAAGAGTCGTTAAGTAAAACCTTGGATTAAAAGTGTTTGATATTGCAATACAATTAACCAACTAAAACAAGTTGGTTAGAGTTATGAAAACCTTATAGCCATGAATCTTGACCAAAATGTTTCTTTTGTAAAAACCTTGTAATAGATTGATTCAAAAGAAAACTACGTATGATTTATATCCTTAATTGAAAATCATTGTGTGACATTGTTCAAAACCATTTGTCTGTGTTATAAACCATTTGTCCATGTTATAAACCACTCGTCCGTGTTATAAATCAATCGTCCGTGTCAAAAACCAATTGTCCATGTCATAAATAAATCGTCTGTGTTTTTAGTTGTGAAAACTTTTGATCGTTTTTAATGAACACATTCAAACCTGTTTTGACTATACCACCAAAGGGTATCTTTAATAGACCACCAAAGGGACTCTTTAACTACACTAACAAATCAACAATGATTTGTTAATTAGAAACAGTTTCTGTCACTACCCAAACTTCCACCAAAACCAGTGAACAGTGCGATAATGGGATTGTCAGTCATATAGTACCATAACATACTACTGGTCGGCTTGGCCAAAGCTAATGAATGTCATTCGGGTTATGGATAACGCATCAACAAGTTGTTCACATTATTGAAATCGTATTGTATTATATATAAACCATAGACATTGTTTTTGAAAACTTGAAAATGATTTAGCACATATGAGTCGCCCCAAAACATTTGCAAAATGTAAAAGAGGGGAACTATGTACTCACTTTGAAAATTATTTTGTATATGTAAACCATGTATATTGTTTTAAAATCTTTAAAATAATTATAGGCACATATGAATCACCCCAAAACATTTAGAAAATGTAAAAGAGGGGACCTATGTACTCACTTTGAAAATCAATTTGTATATATAAACCAAGTATATTGTTTTGAAATCTTGAAAAATAATTATAGGCACATATGAATCACCCCAAAATATTTAGAAAATGTAAAAGAGGGCAACTATGTACTCACATAAGCCTTGCGTAGTAAATATGTAGATTTGAAAAGATAGTTTAGCACATATGAATCACCCCAAAATATTTGAAAACGTAAAAGAGAGGGCTATGTACTCACTTGGGATTGCGAAAGTGTTCTTGATCAACGGAATAAACAAAGCTCAAACGTGTCGGGACTACAAACGGGAGATCGGATAGATAGAAGTCTTATAAACCAAACGAGTGTGATATGGTTTAACAAACTTAACATTCTGATTTGGAAAGGAACCTAAGTGCTTTTGACCCATTACGCCTCTTAAGGTAGTTTATACTTCTTTAACGGGTCATTAGCGTAAACGCGTGATCGTCCTATGATAAGTCTTAAATGCCCAAACATTTTTGAAAATGTTATAGCATCAGTTTATATGTCAAAAATTTGGTTACGTGTGTTTAAAATGGATTTATGTGCAAAAGGGCATTTTGGTCATCACTTTTTTAAGAATATAGAAGTAACTTATCATAACACTAACTAAAGGACGTGACCATAAGGTATAACCTCAATAGGTTATTTATTCCCTGTACAACTATGGTCACAAATATATGTTTGGTCGGATCCTAAGATCGACCAAACGGGTCGGATTCGAAAGTCAAAGCGGTGGTCAAGACCGCTCGACTTACGACCCTAAATAAGCACTAAACTAGAAGTGGCGAGTTAGACACGTCAAAATATGTCTAACTAAGTTTATAAAACAGATTTGGTATCAAAACTTGGTGTTTTGATACCCAAAAATAGTTTCGTCGTAAAATGCACATCATGAGCATGTTTTACCGATACTTTGGCTCGTCACTTCACCTAGTAAACGTGGTAATCAGAAGGTGAAATCGTTAGGGATTATAACCTTCGTGATTACGATCACATTGCAAAGTTCAATTGAACCTTGACTTGACCAAATATGGTCAGAACCAAAAGTCAATCAGGAAGTAAACTGTTCGACTTTTAGCTCAAAATAGCTAAAAAATGAAAGAACTAGGAAGAGTACTTATCGTGTTGAAGAACACTTTCGGAACTCAAGGTAGGAGCCTTCCAAAGGCCGGAAACAAGCTCCAAGAAGGATAGAAAGAAGAACTTCACACTTTGCTTTGAAGTGTTTTGAAGTGGTGTGAAAAAAATGGAAGAATCATGGGGTATTTATAGTATTTTAGGATTAACGAGGTGATGACAAGTGTCCTCAAGTTGTGGATTAGTGTCCTAACATGTGTCATCACCATATTAAGTGTGGCAAAATGAGTTCTAGGTGTCAAAAATTGGAGATAGGTGGCAAATTTGATGAAGAATAAAAAATATTTATTATATTTTTTGACATTTTTGGTTCTTGAACTTGTATTTTCACTTGTTTGCCATTTTTAACCCCTTTAACCTAATATTTAGGTTATATAAAGGTGTTAAGACATGTGTAACTTGGATTATGCCTGAAAATGTCGTGGATGTCGGTTCGTTCGGTTGTACGATTCAAAAATACGTAAAACGCTTTAAAGAACACAAAAATGATCGAAATTGTGCAACGATTAACATTTTTGCATTCTTATAAATAAAATGCAAGATTTTATTGAATACAAAAATATTTGGAAATAAAACACATGTTTCATTGAATACGAAATTGTTTGTAATTGTGCAATGATTGAAAGGCACAAATGTCATAGTCTCCCCTACTTTTGGAAATTTCGTCCCGAAATTTCATTATTGGAAACTTTGTGAAAACAGATTTGGATATTTCGCTTTCATCTAATCCTCTCGTTCCCAAGTAAATTCTGGGCCACGTTTGGATTTGTAGCGAACTTTAACTATCTATATATACGTCTACGCTTGAGTTTCTTGACTTCACGTCCAATATCTCCATAGGTTTCTCAACAAAGTGCATAGTGTCATCAACGTGAATTTCGTTGAGGGAATGTGGAGGTCTGTATCGGCTAAACACTTTTAGAAATTGGACACGTGGAATGTTGGGTGAATATTCAAGTTCAGGAGGTAGCTCAAGTCGGTAGGCCACCTTTCCGATTCTCTCAACGATCTTGAATGGTCCAATATATCGTGGTGCAAGTTCTCCTTTCTTTCCAAATCTAATCACACCTTTCCAAGGGGATACCTTGACAAGGACGTGATCACCAACTTAGAATTCCAGGGCTTGCGTCATTTGTCCGCATACCTCTTTTGACGGCTTCTAGCTATCAGAAAGTTATCGCGAATTTTCTTGACTTTGTCTGTTGTGTGGTGAATGAGTTCAGGTCCAGTGAGCTGAGCTTCACCGACCTCATTCCAGCAGACAGGTGAATGGTATTTTCGACCGTATAGAGCTTCGAAAGGCGCCAAATTGATGCTGGCGTGATAACTATTGTTGTAGGAGAAATCGACCAATGGTAGATGCGAATCCCAACTACCACCAAAGTCGATCACACATGCTCTAAACATATCCTCTAGTATTTGAATTGTCCTTTCAGATTGTCCATCCGGTTGAGGATGATAAGTAGTGCTCAGATTGAGTTTGGTTCCCATGGCTGATTGCATGGTCTTCCAAAAGTGAGATGAGAATCGAGCATCTCGATCGGATATGATGTTCAAAGGAACACCTTGACGAGATACAATCTCATCAAGTAGATCTTGGCGAGTTTGTTAGCAGAAAGATCCTCACTAATTGCCAAAAAGTGTGCTGACTTTGTTAGACGATCGATGATTACCCAAATGGCATCATGACCTCTAGGTGTGCGCGGTAGTTTAGTGATGAGATCCATCGCAATGTTCTTCCACTTCCATACCGGTATTTCTAGTTGCTCGAGTAAACCAGATGGGCACTGATGTCATGCCTTAACTTTAAGACAAGTTAGGCATTTAGACACATACAAGGCAATGTGTTTCTTCATACCCGGCCACCAATACTGGGTACGGAGATCCTTATACATTTTGTCTGCACCAGGATGGATTGAATAATCGATAGTATCCAGCAAGACCAAGAAATGAACGAACTTCGGTAGGACTAGTAGGTGTACTCCAATCCCTGATCCCATCGATTTTTCCGGGATCTACATGTATACCTTGTTCGTTAACAATGTGTCCCAAAAATTTTACTTCTTTTAGCCAAAATTCACACTTCGAGAATTTTACGTAAAGTTGTTCTTTCTTCAGGGGTTCCATCGTTGATGTTCATGATCGGCTCGAGACTTAGAATAAATGAGGATGCCATCGATGAAAACAATAATGAACTTGTCTAAATAAGGTTTAGAAACCCTATTCATCAAGTCCATGAAGATGGCGGGAGCATTTGTCAAACCAAAAGGCATGATAGTGAACTTGTAATGGGCGTATCGAGTGCCAAAAGAAGTCTTGATGATACCCAGAACGCAGATCAATCTTTGAAAAGCATGTCGCACTTTGTAGCTGATAAAAAAGATCATCAATGCGAGGTTAGAAGAAATCGATTTTGATTGTGAGTTTGTTGAGCTCATGATAATCGATACACATACGGAAGGATCCATCCTTCTTTTTCACGAATAGGACAGGAGCGCCCCAAGGTGAAAAGCTCGGACGAATGAATCCCTTGTCTGAAAGTTCTTGGAGTTGATTTGACAACTCTTGCATTTCAGACGGTGCAAGACGGTAAGGAGATTTGGCAATTGGGTTGGTACATGGTAAAAGGTCAATATGAAACTCAACTTGACGAATTGGGGGTAAACCTGGTAGCTCTTCAGGAAACACCTCAGGATATTCCCAAACGACGGGATGTCCTGAACAGTTTGCCCTTGCCTTTTTCCTCTACGATATGTGCCAAGAAGGCTACATAATTCTTTTGTAGGTATTTTTGGGTCTGGGTGTAGGTCATGAGTTTTAGGCTACTAGAGGGTTTATCTCCGTGAACTTCAAAGGTTTCACCAGACGAAAGAGGTATACGAACAACCTTGTTGAAACAGATCACCTCAGCATGGTGTTTGGTTAACCAATCCATTCGTATGATGATGTCAAACTCGTGAGTTGCATTGGTGTGAGGTCATGGGAAAAAGGTGGTTATCCAGGTTCAATTAGCTGAGGTAGAGGTGGATGGGAACCACAGTGTTAATGCTGCGAAAGGTAACCAGGAAGACTCAGAGGATGAGGAGGTGGTTGAAGTGTATAATGAAATGGATGAATTCCTTTCAAAGGGATCTCGTAATCCTAAACACAAAAAAGGGGCAAGCACTCCTACAACGGTAGTGTCTAATGATTAGTCTAGCAGCATGGAATATTAGGGGCTTGAACCGGCCTCTCAAACAAAAGGAGGTTCGTCAGGTGGTTAAGAGTAATCATCTGTCGTTCTGTGCAATCTTAGAATCTCATGTGGATATTGGTAACCTTCATAAAGTATGTAGAACCGTGTTTAGGGGTTGGGATTGGACTTCTAATGGTAGTAGATGTAATAAAGGTACTCGGATCATTTTAGGTTGGAACCCGATGGAGTTTGATGTTATGGTCATTGCCCAAACGGATCAGGTTATGCATATTCAGTTGAATTTTAAACTTGAGAAGAGGAGCCTGTTCTGCTCGGTTGCTTATGCAGCAAATTACTATGTTACTCGGCGGGATCTATGGCAACAGCTAGTTAGACATAAAGGTTTCGTGGGTGATAACCCGTGGGTTATTATGGGAGATTTCAACTCAACTCTTCTTCTGGAGGATAATTCCATGGGATCTTCATATGGTTCAGCGGGCATGAGGGACTTTCAAGAGTGTGTCACCGAGTTGGAGGTGGTTGATATTAATAGTTCGGGATTCCATTTTACATGGAATCAAAAGCCTAAAAAAGGCGTGGGGTTGCTAAAGAAGCTCGATCGTGTTATGGGTAACACCGCGTTTTTGGCTGATTTTCCTAACTCTTACGCGGTTTTTCAGCCGTATAGGATATCAGATCATTGCCCATGTTTGTTAAAGATCCCGTCTCCTGGTAAGCTGAAACCTAAACCATTCAAGTTTGCTAATTTTTTGGTTCACAAACCGGAATTTACTGATATTGTGAAGAACTATTGGGATATTGCCATTGATGGGGTCCCTCAATTTTGTGTGGTAAAGAAACTGCGCCTTTTAAAGAAGCCACTTCAGGTTCTCTTAATGAAACAAGGAAATTTGCACAAGAAAGTTGAGAGCCTCAGAGGTAAGCTGGATGCTATTCAACAGGATATTGATAATGATCCGTTTAATATGGATCTCCGAATGCAGGAAATAAAAATTATAAAGGAGTTTCAGGAAGCTTGCTTAGATGAGGAACGGTTTTTGATCCAAAAATCTAAAGTGGAATGGTTGAAAGCTGGTGATGCAAATACGAAATTCTTCCACGCTACCCTGATAAGTAGGAATCACTCATCCAGGATTGATAGCATTAAGGATTCTAATGGGGTTTTGTTTGAGGGAGATAATGTCCGGGATGTGCTTGTGAAACACTATGAGCAATTTCTTGGTTGCCATGGATATGGTCACTCTAGCCCCCCTGCCGGACTATTCATGAATAAGTTGAACTCAGAGGATGCTGTGCATATGGTTCGTCCAGTTACTGCTGCTGAGGTGAAATCGGCCATGTTCTCGATTGACAATGATAAAGCCCCTGGCCCTGATGGTTTTTCAGCAGCTTTCTTTAAGAGTGCGTGGCATATCATAGGTCATAAGGTGTCGAATGCCATTATGGATTTCTTCAGGACTGGTAAACTCCTCCGGGAAATTAATAATACCCTGATAGTGCTTGTGCCGAAGAAAGTGACTCCATCTCTGCTTACGGATTATCGCCCCATTGCATGATGTAATGTGATTTATAAATGTATTAGTAAGATTTTGGCGGATCGCATGAAGGGGATGCTTAATCAGATTGTCAGTATTAACCAGTCAGCTTTCATTCCAGGTAGGAAAATATCTGATAATATCCTGCTTACTCAAGAGTTGATGCATAATTATCACAGGGATTATGGGCCTCCGAGATGTGCGTTCAAGGTGGATATCCAAAAAGCCTATGATACTGTTGATTGGAAGTTTCTTAAGGATGTTCTTATAGGTTTCGGATTTAATAGTAAAATGGTGGATTGGATTATGACTTGTGTGTCAACTACGTCATATTCTATTAGTGTGAATGGTAATGTGCATGGGTATTTCAAGGGTGGCCGTGGGTTAACACAAGGAGATCCATTATCTCCGTATTTATTCACTCTTGTCATGGAAATCCTTACATGTATTTTGAAGAGGGATGCTCGTCTTGATACCTCTTATAGATTTCACAATAGGTGTGAAAGACAACAAATTATTAATCTTTGTTTTGCCGATGACTTGTTTCTATTTGCCCGTGGTGATATTTCCTCTGCTCGTTGTATCATGTTGGCGCTGGCTACATTCACGGACATGTCTGGATTGGTTCCTAGTATCAAAAAAAGTATTGCCTTCTTCTGTAATGTTCCACCCAATGTTAAAAATGAAATTCTACAGACTCTGCGATTTGAGGAGGGCTTGCTGCCGGTTAAATATTTGGGTGTTCCACTTATTTCTTCTCGGCTACTCTCTAGAGATTGTAATGTTTTAGTTGAAAAGATAGAGAAGCGTATTCTAAACTGGAGAAATAGGCTTTTACCCTTTGCAGGAAGGTTGCAGCTTATCAACTCGGTACTTTCAGCTTTGCATGCTTATTTGTCCGCTGTTTTTATTTTGCCAGCACAAATTATTAAGGATCTTGAAGCTAAATTGCGGAATTTCCTGTGGGCGCAAAAGGGAAATTTTCATAGAGGAAAAGCTAAAGCCTCATGGAATTCTATCTGTGTCCCTAAGTATGAGGGTGGCCTGGGTATTAGGCGGCTTGGAGATTCGAATAAAGCTCTTATGGCGAAACATATTTGGAGCATTCTTAATAAGAGGGAGTCCTTGTGGGTTAGCTGGATTTACTCTTACAAATTAAAAGGCTGCAGTTTCTGGGTATGTAAAGAAGGTACGAATTGCAGCTGGAGTTGGAGAAAGCTTCTTCAGATGAGGCCTAGTATCAGGGATCACGTGTGGTCTAGATTGGGTAATGGGAATAATACGTCAGCATGGTATGATAACTGGAGTCAAATTGGTCCGTTATCTAACTTTCTGTCTCCTAGGACCATTTCCAATGCGGGATTTAGACTTCATGCTACGGTTGCGGATATATATAATCAAGGTACTTGGGCTTGGCCCTCGGCTTGGAGAGATTTGTTTCCAGTGTTGATTCAATTGGATCAGGTTTACTTGGACCCATATAAAGTGGACCAAATTTGCTGGAAAGATGGGGATGATATACTTGATTTCTCTTCTTCAAATGTCTGGCATTCGATTCGGATAAGGGAGCCGGAAGTGGATTGGGTTAAAGTAGTCTGGTTTAATCAATGCATCCCTAAGCATGCTTTCTTTATGTGGTTGATTATTCGTCGAAAATTGCTAACTCAGGATAAGATTCTCCAGTGAGACATCTCGAGAAGGAAAAACATGAATATGATGTGCTGTCTGTTGTGCTATGAGAATGTTGACTCCCATGACCATCTTTTCTTTGAATGTACGTTTTCTAAACAGGTATGGAACAAGACTATAGATAAGGTGGGTATGTCTACGGTTGCTTCCAGATGGAGTGACATTATGACCTGGCTTCTAGCTCGTGCTCGATCGAAAACAACGGTGCATTATATAAGTAGAGTGTTTGTTGCCTGTGCAGCATACATAATATGGCAAGAACGTAATGCGAGATTGTTCAAGAATCAATCTAGGCCACCAGATACCATATGCGAACAAATATTGAAGACAGTTCGGTACAAGATGATGGGGGTTAAGTTCAAAGATTGTGCGAATGTTAGGAGGCTGCTAGGTGAATGGAAGATAAATGGCAACTTCATATCCGATAATGGAGGCTGATTACTGTTTCTCTTTGTGTGATTAGTGGTTCTAGATTCCTAGTCTAGTTGATGTATTTGTGTTTTGGTCTTTGCTTTATGTTGTTTGCTTGACTTACTTTCATGAGGTGTGTCTCATGAATGAACTAGTGGGAGATTATCCTCACTAGTTTTATTTGGTTGGTTAATATATAGAATCACAGGGGTAACCCATTACCCAAAAAAAATGACATAGTCAAGCACAAGGGGTTCACCACTAGCTATTTCGACCATTAAGGGTTTTCCTAGTTTAGTTCTAGGCATCGAAAGCAAAGGTTCAAAGGCTAGTGATACAAAGCTTCCTTCGGCACCCGAATAGAAAAGAATAGAACCAGGATGATTGTTAACAAGGAAGTTCCATTAATGACTTCGTTAATCAGCACGAGCCTCGTTGGCATTGGTGTTGAATGCGCGTCCACGGGCTGGATTTGCATTCGCGTTCACCAATTTTGGGCAGTTGTTTCTAAAGTGACCCATCTCGCCACAGTTGTAGCAAGAACCAGGTGGGAACGGAGGTCTAGCAGGGTTGGCTTGGGGTTGAACAGGGTTCTGAACAGCTTGTTTTGGGGCAAGACGACAAACATTGGCTATGTGACCGAATCTTCTACATGAGATGCGTTGGCGACACTGTAAGTGAGCTTGATGGTAACTATTGCACCGATTGCACAACGGTGCAGTACCAACATAGGGTTTCCTCGCAGGAAGTTGTGCTGGCTGGTTTTGAGTGTTCTGGTTGGGTTGTGCAACAACTGCAAAGTTCTGTGAAGCCTTACGCTTCCTCGACTTATTGGAAGACTCGGCTTTGTTCTCCTATGTTTTTTCTTTTGCCTCTTTCTTGTCACCCTTGCGAAACAGTTTCCCCTTCTTGACCAGAGACTCAGTCAGGGTATCAGCTAACT
This sequence comes from Scalesia atractyloides, assembly GCA_947069175.1. NCBI lineage: Eukaryota > Viridiplantae > Streptophyta > Magnoliopsida > Asterales > Asteraceae > Scalesia > Scalesia atractyloides. The sequence continues at coordinate 37,535,704 of CAMTDV010000001.1, forward strand.
CGATAGCCTGTCGAACAGTGGTAGGGTTTCTACCAGTAACAATGTCCTGAACAGGGTAAGGCAGGCCATTACCTCTCGATTGCTTTATCCGACGGGGTGACCATGGCTGGACACAACAAGTCAATTCTTCGTAACGGTCAGTTTAAGCACGAAGCTCTCCACTATCTTGTTTAAGATCGTGAAATCCTTCTTCCAGTGCCCGTTGTTCATGACGTGGGCAGAATTCCCTCATCATTAGAGCTCGAAGCTCTTCCCACGTTTGTGCCACTGCCACATCGACACCCCCATCTTTCATCACCCCATTCCACCATGTAAGTGCTCTTTTCTAGAATACACTCGATGCAAACTCGACTTTTCGCTCATTCGGGCATTGAACATGGCGAAATGTGCTTTCGAGACTCTTAAACCACTGTTGGAGTCTAGTAGCTCCTTTGGACCCAGTAAACTTGAGTGGTTTAGACGAGTTAAATTGTTTGTAGTTGCACGGTCTGGGTGCATTGTTGTTGTTATTGTTTGCTTGGTTTATCTGGGTCATCACTAGGTTTGGAAGTAGAACAGCAATTTGCTGAGCGATCATAGCTGCTATTTTGGCATCTTGGGTTGTGTTAGTCGAGGAGGCATTTTAGAAGAAAACATGAGGGAAAATATGTGAGATTGACATTGGATAATCAAGAGAGATGTTAAAAATATCGACGAAATATAAGGATGGTGGTCATTCGTTCGTTACTTAAAAACAAACAAACGACACACGGTGACTAATCAAAGTAAATGGGTCTTTATAATTTATCGCGAAGACATGCTTTAGCCTATAAGTGGACACTCACCCAAAGAGTTCCCAGGTTAGAGTGACTAGTCCGATAATGCGGATTTGTACGAACACTCTAGCCTTAGATAGAAAACTCAGGGTACAAGCATCCACCCTTCCAGATTGCACGTGTTCATATTAATAAAACCCAAACTTTGACGGGATTTTGAAAACTTACAAGTCTTTAAGCCAAAACAAATCATCTAAGGGTAGATGATTGATTTTCAAAACGGATTTGTAACTTGTGTATTTGTTTTGGTAATCACCTAAGGATAGGTGATGGTATTGTTTTAAGAATGTAAACGCAAGATAACTCGCGTTAGGGTCCTAGGAATATTATAGTCTAGGTCAAAGCATTACTAATAACCTAATTCCCTACAACCATAAGCTCTGATACCAATCTTTCTGTAACACCCGACCGCGTAAAACAATGAACATTGACAGAAACCTCGGGGAGTCATGTCACAGAACTATTGTTTCACAACTTATGGAATTTAAAATTTTGTTTTATTAAGTTAAATCTTTACATTGTCTTGGGATAAATTGTCTTCCATGTTTTAAGTCACTAAGGCCCGTGTCCATTCCTACGTGAAACATGCATCATATTATCAAGAATTGACTCCTGAAACATATATGAAAAAAGAGTCAGCATAAAAATGCCGGTGAGTACATAGGTTTTGTGAGTGTGTCAAATTCATGGCTTTGTATACATATTGCAACACCTCGTCCGACTTCAAGAGTCGTTAAGTGAAAACCTCGTATGAAAAGTGTTTGATATTGCAATACAATTAACCAACTAAAACAAGTTGATTAGAGTTGTGAAACCCTATAGCCATGAATCTTGACCAAAACGTTTCTTTTGTAAAAACCGTGTAATAGATTGATTCAAAACAAAACTTCGTATGGTTTATATCATTAAGTGGAAATCATTGCGTGACATTGTTCAAAACCATTTATCCATGTTATAAATCAATCGTCCGTGTCATAAACCAATTGTCCATGTCATAAAAAAATTGTCGGTGTTTTTAATTGTGAAAACTTTTGATCGTTCTTTAGTGAACACATTCAAACCTGTGTTGACTATACCACCAAAGGGTCTCTTTAACTAGACTAACAAATCAACAAATGATTTGTTAATCAGAACCAGTTTCTTTCATTACCCAAACACCAAATCCAGTGAACAGTCCGATAATGGGATTGTCAGTCCTATGGTACCATAACATACTACTGGTCGGCTTGGCCAAAGCTAATGAATGTCATTCGTGTTATGGATAACGCATCAATATGTTGTTCACATTATTGAAATCGTATTGTTTTATATATAAACCATATACATTGTTTTTGAAAACTTTAAAATGATTTAGCACATATGAGTCACCCTAAAACATTTGCAAAATGTAAAAGACCTGTACTCACTTTGAAAATCATTTTGTATATGTAAACCATGTATATTGTTTTAAAAGCTTGAAAATAACGATAGGCACATAAGAATCACCCCAAAACATTTAGAAAATGTAAAAGAGGGGAACTATGTACTCACTTTGAAAATCATTTTGTATATATAATCCATGTATATTGTTTTGAAATCTTGAAAAATAATTATAGACACATATGAATCACCCCAAAATATTTAGAAAATGTAAAAGAGGGAAACTATGTAATCACATAAGCCTTGAGTAGTAAATATGTACATTTGAAAAGATAGTTTAGCACATATGAATCACCCCAAAACATTTGAAAACGTAAAAGAGGGGGCTATGTGCTCACATAAGCTTTGCATAGTAAATATGTAGATTTGAAAAGATAGTTTAGCACATATGAATCACCCCAGAACATTTGAAAAAGTAAAAGAGGGGGCAATGTACTCACCAGAGATTGCGAAAGTGTTCTTGATCAACGGAATAAACAAAGCTCAAACGTGTCCTAATATGTCGGATAAATATGTTAGCGTATCGGGACTACAAACCGAGATCGGATAGAATGAAGTCTTACATTTAACACCCCGGCCGCGTAAAACAACGAACCGCAGCGGAAACGTCGGGGAGTCATGTCACAGAACTATTGTTTCATAACTCATGAAATTTGAAATTTTGTTTTATAAGTTAAATGTTTACATTGTCTTGGGATAAACAGAAACAACACATAAATAAATTGTCTCTCATGTTTTAAGTCACTAAGGCCCGCGTCCATTCCTACGTGAAGCATGCATCATATTATCAAGTATTGATTCCTGAAACATATGTGAAAAGAGAGTCAGCATATAAAAATGCCGGCGAGTACATAGGTTTTGTGAGTGTGTCAAATTCGTGGCCTTGTATACGTATTGCAACACCTCGTCCGACTACAAGAGTCGTTAAGTGAAAACCTCGTATCAAAAGTGTTTGATATTGCAATACAATTAACCAACTAAAACAAGTTGGTTAGAGATATGAAAACCTTGTAGCCAAGAATCTTGACAAAAACATTTCTTTTGTAAAAACCTTGTAATAGATTGATTCAAAAGAAAACTCGTATGGTTTATATCTTAAAGTGAAAATCATTGCGCGGCGTTGTTCAAAACAAGTTGTCCGTGTTATAAACCATTTGTTTGTGTTATAGATCAATCGTCCGTGTCATAAACAAATCGTCCATGTTTTTAATTGTGAAAACTTTTGATCGTTCTTTAATGAACACATTCGAACCTGTGTTGACTATACCACCAAAGGGTATCTTTAATAGACCACCAAAGGGTCTCTTTAACTAGACTAACAAATCAACAAATGATTTGTTAATCAGAAACAGTTTCTGTCTTACCCAAACTTCCACGAAATCTAGTGAACAGTCCGATAATGGGATTGTCATGTCACACCCCCATGTTATCCTTTCGCATCAGAGCGGGGGCGTGAACTGGATGGCATCTTCATCGCACAGCGGAAGCAGACGTGATGGCTAAGGTTTCTAGTAACTGAACGCCCGCTAACTACTCGAATGCTCATGGGTTCCACTATTCCAACTATGCCATACTTGTAATTATAACTGAGAAAGAACATGCAAAAAATCAACATAAAGTTGGCGAGTTCATAGTTTGTTTGTTTTCGTTTCAAATGAGTCATAAAACATTTAAAAGTCTTGCATTTGAAAAACCGGTTTGTGGGATCATAGTATCCCAAAGCATTTGAAATATCATGTCTGTATAATAGTATCGAAATGTCTTCCATGTTGCTTGCAAATCCATGCATATAACTGTTATGTTTATAAACCGGTAATAAAATGTTTTGTGTTATCTTTGCAAACCAGTGTTGAAACCGTAGTATGTAGTTTTCCTATGGAATCTAAGGATCAGTTAGTGTGTAGCTAATACACTGGCCTATGTGCCATAGTATGTAACCAAACTGAGACTTCTTTGTCATGTTGAGATCACAAAAGCACTCCTAACCGGTTAACATACCAGGAGTGGAGCGGGTCTCAAACTCGATAAATCTATACCTTTGGCACCTTGGTCACTACGTGATTAATGGTTACTATTGTTATTTCCCTACTTACGCACAGTAATCTGTTATAATATAATCCCATGGCTACATACCAATTGTTATAAATCTGTGTTACTGGGCTTAGCACATGTTTTTGTGATTTTTGGGCCTAGCCCATGTCCTTTGTGATTTCTGGGCCTAGCCCATGTTCTTTTGTGATTTCTGGGCCCAGCCCATGTTCTTTCGTCATTGGGCCTAGCCCATGTTTTCTTGTGATTTTGGGCCTAGCCCATGTTCTTTTGTAAAATTGGGGCCCCTCCCACTAGTTGTGACTATGACAATCCCGTCACCAGTCATAAAACTCATGCATGTTTAGAAAAGCTTTGTACAGCTGTGAAAACCGGTAAGTTTAGCATAAACCTTTCATAAACCATTTGTGTTCATTGAAATCTGTTTGTAACATGGTTTAGAAATATATGATTTTCGTTCCTCGAAACATTTGATGCTTTCGCAAAACTTGCATGTCTTTCCACCCCCGAAAACATTTATAAAAATGTAAAACGGTAAAAAGTGGGGTTATGAACTCACCTGGATAATCCAGTGCAAAGCTAGCTTAATGTGATTTCCATATGTTGTCTCCACAACTTGACTTGCTAGCATGCAATCTAGTGTATTCCTAAAATGGAATTACTTGTAAGTTTCTAAGAATGGCGTAGTTATACTACGTGATACCGAGCTCTACTGAATCGTTACTCATACGATTCTATGAAATGTGTTATTGACTTAACTCGGTTAAAAAGTCCATGGTTTTTCTTAGAAATGTCTTAGTTTTCCAGCGACTTGAAATATATGTTTATATCTAAACATAACTATATTTCATGAAATCGTATTTAGTCGTTACATACGTCGACGGATAATATTACGACTCTTCGTATTTTTCGTAGATATAATGTATATATACTCGAAATTATATCCTTACAGATATTTCGTATTCGTGCGATAGTCTTGCGGAGTTGCGTCGTACTTCGTTTGGCATTGAAGTCGAACGTAAACAATATATTATTGTTTTTTTGGGTAAAGGGTTACCCCGGTGATTTTATATATAAACAAACCAAAAACAAGTAGCATGGAAACACCCACACTAGTTCAAACATGGGAATTCCCCATGAATGTAAGCCAAAGAAAAAACACACTAAACTACCAAGAACATCGAAGACAAACTACTAGACAATAATCTAGAGAAACAAGTAAACTAATAAATAATCAGCCTTCTTCATCTTCCACTCGGTTGCTATAAATCTCCCATGTTTCAAGCAATCTTCGCACATTGTGGCAATCCTTGAACTTGACTCCCATTAGTTTATCGAACCGTTTTCAAAATTGTATCACTTAGAACATCTGGCGGTCTCGTCTGGTTCTTGAAAAGTCTCGCATTACGTTCCTGGCAAATGAAATACGTCACAGCAGCCACAATAAGCCTACTAATATAGTTGGTCGCTGACTTAGACCTAGCCCGAGCCCCCAGCCAGTCAACGATAGCATTCCACTCTTGGCCAACAGTACTCATACCCCCGTTTCCACGAACCGTGATCCAAACTTGAGTTGAGTAGTTACAATCGAAGAACAGATGGTTATGGGAATCAATTTCCGCATAGCAAAGAAGACAATACATCATATTCATATTTTTCCTTCTGGAAATATCCCATTGCACAATTTTATCTTGAGTGAGGAGCTTACGACGAATCACCAGCCACATAAAGAAAGCATGTTTTGGAATACACTGCGAGAACCAAACATACTTAACCCAATCTACCTCTGCTGCTCTCTGTCCAACCAAATGCCACACTTGAGACGAAGAGTACGCAAGTAACTCATTATCATCCTTCCATAGGAGCTGGTCAGACCTATTCGGATCTGTATGGATATCATCTAGCTGATTTAAAACCGGAAACATATCCCTCCACGCCATTGGCCACCTCCAAACACCAGTAACATGAATCTCCTGAACTGTATTATTAAGAGTAAAACCTTCACTTGAGATGGTTCTAGGAGTCAGGAAGTTACCAAGCGGACCCAAGTGACACCACGAATCGTACCAAGCTGAAGTATTGCTACCATCTCCCAACTTGGAACAAACAAATTCTCTAATAAACGGCTGAAGCTGTAATATTTTCCGCCAGCTCCAACAACAATTCGCCACCGACTTACAAATCCAAAAGCTTTTACCTCTAAGTCTGTACAAATGGATCCAAGCAACCCAAAGAGAATCACGCTCAACAAGAATGCTCCAAATATGAGAAGACATAAGCGCTTTATTAACATCCCCAATACGACGAATACCTAAGCCACCCTCGTACTTTGGAACACAAACAGACTTCCAGGAAGCTTTAACCTTCCCCTTATGATATGAACCATCCGAAGACCATAAGAAGTTTTGCATTTTGGCTTCCAGATCTTGAATGATACGGTTAGGCAGGATAAAAACTGAAGACCAGTAAATATGCATTGAAGAAAGAACAGAGTTTATAGGCTGCAGCCGACCCGCAAACGAAAGAAGTTTATTCCTCCAATTTGAAATCCGTTGATCCAACCTCTCCACTAAGGCACTACAATCTTTGTACACAAGGCTAGAAGAAATAAGAGGAACCCCCAAGTATTTTACTGGAAGAGACCCCTCCATAAACGGCATGAAAGACAAGATATGGTTTTTAACATGAGCTGGCACATTACAGAAAAACCCTGTGCTATTTTGAATACTAGGAACTAGACCAGACATGTTTGAAAAATTCGAAAGACACTTGAAGACACACTGCACCGACTCAACATCTCCTCTCGCAAACAAGAATAAATCATCTGCAAAACACAGGTTAATGATACGCTGCCTTTCGCATTTATTGTGAAATTTGAATGATGTATCAATCCTAGAAGCATGCTGTAATATACACGTTAAAACCTCCATAACCAGCGTGAATAAATAAGGAGATAACGGGTCTCCTTGTCGAAGGCCACGCTTACCTTTAAAATAACCATGCACATTCCTATTAACACAAACAGAATATGATGTTGTGGAAACACAAACCATAATCCAGTCCACCATCTTTGTGTTAAAGCCGGACCCAATCAGAACATTTTTCAGGAACCTCCAATCAACCGTATCATAAGCTTTCTGAATATCCACCTTGAAAGCACACCGGGGTGGACCTGAATTTCTATGATAATTATGCATAAGCTCTTGAGTCAGCAAGATGTTTTCCGAGATTTTCCTACCAGGAATAAAAGCAGATTGGTTGATGCTAACAACCTGATGGAGCACACCCTTTATACGATCAGTAATAATCTTACTAACACATTTGAATAATATCTTACAGCAGGCTATAGGACGATAATCAGAAACCATAACTGGCGAGAGTTTCTTCGGCACTAGTGCAACAAGAGTATGGTTGATTTGGCCCAGTAATCTGCCTGTATGAAAGAAATCAATGATTGCCATAGAAACATCATTACCTATAATTGGCCAAGCCACTTTAAAGAAAGCAGCAGTGTAACCATCCGGGCCTGGAGCTTTGTCATTACCTATAGAAAACATGGTTTTCTTAACCTCATCCATCGTAACAGGACGGATCATAAGGGAAGCATCAATCGGGTTCACAACCTTAGTAAACAGATCAGGAGTAGGATGCATGGATATCATCTTGGCTACCCAAGAAATTTTCATAATGTTTCACAAAAGCATCTTGAACCGCATCACCCTCATGCACTACACCATTCGTATCCAATACAACTTGGATTTGGCTTCGATGGTTCCTACTCTTCACTGCTGCATGAAAGAAAGCAGTATTAGCGTCGCCAGCTCTTAACCATTCCATCTTAGACTTCTGCTTTAAAAACCTTTCCTCATCAAGAGACGCTTCTTGAAAGTCAGAATTCAACTTCCTTTCTCGAGCTCTAAGGTCCACATTCATGGGATTCTTATCAATATCCTCTTGAAGGTCATCCAGTTTACCACGAAGATCAACCATCTTCTTATGGAGATTGCCTTGCTTAAAGAGTAAAGCACGTAACGGAGTCTTTAGCATCCGAAGCTTCTTCACAACCCTAAACTGATAAACCCCATTAACACTCATCTTGCACGACTCCTTCACAATTCTTAGAAAATCAGGCTTATGAACCAAAAAGTTCGCAAACTTGAAGGGCTTAGGCTTACTAGTAATAGCTCGTTTAATTGTTATAACACAAGGAGAGTGATCTGACAATCTATAAGGATGAAAAACAGCCACTGAATTAGGGAACTCAGTAATAAACGGAGTATTGCCCATGATACGATCAATTTTCTTAAGCAAGCCAACACCCTTCTTTGGCTTTTGGTTCCATGTAAAATGGAGACCCGACTGGTTAATATCCATCACCTCAATATCTGAAACACAAGCTTGAAAGTCTCGCATACCCGTTGAAATAGAGGAGGCACCCATAGACTTATCCTCCAGGTATAGAGCCGAGTTAATATCTCCCATAACCAGCCACGGCTTATCACCTACCTTAAGTTTATGCATAGATAACTGGGACCATAATTCTCGCCGAGTGATATAGTAATTAGCTGCGTACACAACCGAACAGAATAACCATTTCTTGTCTTCTTTAACGAATAACTGAATATGCATGACTTGCGACGTTTGAGACAACACCATCAAATCAAAAACCATCGGGTTCCAACCTATGATAATACGAGTTCCTTTATCACAAGAACCCCCATTAGAAGTCCAATCCCAACGAGGGAACACTGAGTTACAGACCTTACTAAGATTTCCGACATCAACATGAGATTCTAAAATAGCACAAAAACTGAGATTACTATCTTTAACTATCTTTCGAACCTCCTTTTGATTTAGAGGGCGGTTCAACCCCCTAATATTCCATGAAGCAAGACTAACCATTGGAAACCTCCGGGTTAGGAGTGCTTGCCCCTTTTTTAGCATTAGGATTACAAGTGCCTTCCGTGATAAACTCGTCAGTTTCATTATATACTTCCATGACCTCTTCATCATCCGCCTCCTGTTGTCCACCTTCTCCCTCCTTATTCCTTTGACCTTTCTCCATATTATCATCATTTAAGACCTCAAACGGATTTCTAGACACAACAGTATTTAAAGATTCTGACTTATACAAGTTATCCTTCGACTTAGCTCCAACCGGCCTATACTCAAATTTCGGCTTTTGTTTGTTAACTTGAAAACCCGTCTTCCGAGCCACTCTCTTGGTATACACTCCCGTAAACCCTTCCTCATCAACAACAGGCTTTTTATCAGGTCTTTGTTCTAGAACATAAGGCTTACGAGCTTTGTCATCACTCACTTGTTTTCCCAGCTTCTTTTGATGCTTAGGACAATAATCATCTGAGTGGCCAAAAACACAACAATGCGAGCACCTATGCGGATTCCATTCATACTCAACAGACATAGTCTCCTTGACATACCCATCACCCTCAAGTTCTGGAATTGCCATAGTAATTTCCTCTTTAAGCTCCTTATCAGCTGACACTTCAATTAAAGCTCTAGCATAGCTACTACGGCCCTAGGAATCCAAGCACATCGAAGTAGTGTAAGAATCTAGATTTTTGGGATCACCAATGGCTGTAGCGATCAAGCTAAGACCATCCTCTCTATACGCGGCTAAAGGAACATCATGTATCTTGACCCATAATTGCAGATTCTTAACCTCCTTTTTATCAGCTTAGTAGTAGGAGTCCACTCACATAAAATCAAAGGTTGTGTTCGAATAATCCATGGGCCCTCATTGAGGACAGCCATCATACCAGTTTGGTCTGCAAACTTGAAGAAAAAGAAACCATTAGCATTCATCATAGATTTTTGTAATCCAAACCTTTTCTAGTTATTTTTCAAATAATACTCCACAACTGGGTAGGCAATTCGATCCCCCAGGAAGTACCCGTATAATGTGTTTGCTAGCTTGTGTTGAACAACCCGAATCGAATCCTTTGGCAAAACCACATCACAATTCTCATGCTGCATTGGACTAGCAAGTGATCTGAAATTAAGTTTTTTGTTACTCGGCTTGGCCACCAAATCAGCATATGATAATGACTTAGACCCCTTCTCCTCGTCGTTTTGGCTAATACCTGCGGCGCGACCATCATCAATCTTTTGATCCGGTTGACCTTGTTCCATGACAGACACAGTAATCTTGGTCACAATACCCCTCCGAGGCATTAACGTGCTACCCTCAACATCTACCACTCTTGAAGCCAAATCCAGGAACGATAATGAATGTTTCCCACGATCGTTGAGCGAATTTCCACCAGGTTTTTTACGTACATTCTTAGTGTCATCATCAACTCCCTCCATCAGCAAACACACTGCCAACCATGCAAAAGAAATCGAGAGAAAAAGCCAGAAACCTTCAATCGAAGAAACTAAGAAAACCCTAATCCATAGATCTTCACGAAATCAAATAGAGAACCAGGTAAATCAAGGTTACTGCCACACCAGTAGGACCGAAACACCCAATACACTATTCAATTAGATCAGAAACTATGATTATGGCCGGCGATAGATGAAAAGGAACAAGAAAACCCTAATATCTGACCGATTCAGACTTGCTACCAGAGTTCGTATCAATGTATGATTAACATACTCTGACTTTTTCGTAGATATAATGTATATATAATGTATATTATTGTTATAATATCATTCGAAAGTATTCGTACGTGTCCGCATCGTCGACGTTAGAAATAATTATAACTATACTTATTCTGTAAAAGTATTTGAAATCTCGACGTTCGAATATATATAATATATTCGTTTTATACGATTTCCGAATTCTTTTGTTTGAAATAATACGCGCCTTGTATTCGTCTTGTAAACGTTTCTTTAACATTGACGTTCGGAATAATATAAACGATATACTTATTTTTATAACATCACTCGAATAATTTATCGAGGTTTGAAATCTAATTTCCGAGTTTCGACTTTGAATTAAACATATATAGTTATTATTTATCTTGTAGTCGATTGCCAAACTTCTGTTATCTTGAAATCGCGCTCGTGAAAATGTTGTCGGCTCGAGATTTGAATGTTTTAATTAGCGTCGTCAAAATAAATATATACTTATATTCATTTTATAATAATCGTTTTGAATCGGATGTTTAATCTTTGAAATGTGTCGTGTTTTTTTGTATTGCGTATTTTTACAAAAATCGGGCAGAGTTTCCTCTGTTTTTGGACGATCCTAACGACACTAGTTTTATCGATTTATTTATCAAAACACAACCTGCAATGTCGCAACAACAATATATAATATTTATCGTCGTGTTTTGAATATAACGTTTCGCCGATTTAATATTACCGATTTATAATTAACTAACGTCGGTTCAGTTTTAACTAGTATTTCTAAACAAGTTACGAAGTCGGATTGATTGTTACACATTATTTATTTTTCTTTGGCGATATATAATTGTTTACGGGTCCGGTCGAGCTCGGTTTCGCGAGATGTATATATTAATATATATATATAAACTAATATAATTTAAATTTTCGCGTCGTAATTAATTTTTACCGAGGCGTGGGTTGACCCGTTGACCGGATTTGACCAGGTTTGACTTATGTTGACTAGGTTTGACCAGTTGACTTTAGTTGACCGACCTATCCGAACCGAACCGAGACTGAACCTGAAACAAACACGTATCAGATCTTATAATAAACCCGAATCGAAACGAACTAAAATATCGAAATTTGTTTCAAACTTGAACCGGGTCGAACCGAGTCGAACCCCAAACCTGAACCGGAGTCTGAACTGAACCAAACCCGAACCGTGACTGAACCCGAGACTGATTCGACTCGAACCTGAGCCGATCTTGAACTGAAATACCCGAACCGCCATTTAAACTGACTGGGTTTGAACCGTGTTGAACCGGAGACTTAAAACACTGCCGCTATTGCCGCCGCCGGTTATCACCAACCCGAGAACAATCCCCACCGCTGGTTTTGAAGTCGAGCCAGAAACCTTCGGCCGATGTAAACCACAGCCGACCACCGACGTGAGCGGCGCTGACGTGAGCGGCGCTGCCGCTACTCGAGCCGGAAACCACAACCGACCGCCAGCGGTTCTCTCTCTCAGACCTGTCTGTTTGCGGGTGTGTGTTAGAGGGGAAAAGGGATGGGTGTGAAGTATGTATCGGCCAGAAAAACCGACCGGAGTCAGAACCGCCGCCACTCTCTATCTCGTCTCTATTTCCTCACAGCTCTCTCTCTAATGTCTCTCTCTGACTGTCTGTCTGCGTGCATATATATGCGGTGTGTGTGTGTGACCGGATAAAGTGACCGGAGACAAGGGGTGTCGGTGGGTGTGCGGCTACCGAAGAAGAAGACCGGTGGTCACCAGAATTCCGGTGACCGGATTTCAGAGAGGAGAGAAGCAGAGATTTCTTGTTGTAGGCTAGGGTTTCAAAACAAAAATGAGGGGATTGTGAGTTTAATATGTATTTATAGTTAGGGTTTTTGAATTAGTAGGTTGGGCCCAAGGCCCGTTATCGTGTTCGAAGCCCAAACGTTTTTCCATGGCCCGCTATCGAAACACGAACTTCATGATTTATCGAAATTTATTCGTTCTAGACTCGAAAGTGTTTAAAATTATATCGGAAGTCGGTTACGACGCGTAAATCCGTTCGTTGCATTAATATTGCGTAAAACGATTCGATGGTTGTTTCTTGTCCGTTTTTCGATCCGGTTTCTACCGCGAATAATAATTCAATTACGGAGTTAAATGTATCATAATATCTTAATGCGTAACTCGAGTTCGTGGCTTCCGTTTCGTTGTCGGTGCGTCTCGATTTTCGCGTATCTTCCGCGTTGTGTTTTGCGACATTCAACGATCAACTTTTATCGCATAAATTATAACTGTATGACAATTACAAGTCTAAAATTCGTACTTTCAGATGTTTTCAGTATTTGTTTGGCATCAGTTCGCTTATCGTTCGATTTCGCGTTTAGTGTCTTCGATTATCGCCAATTACCGAAACGTGAATCATGTAGACGTTCCTAGGCTCTCCAAAGCCCTGGTCAAGTTAATTTACGTCTAACTACGTTAATTATGATAGTATTACTGTTCGTTATGCGCTTAATTACAACCGAAAAGTGTCGGTTGTCACATGTCATTCCTATGTACCATAACATACTACTAGTCGGCTTGGCCAAAGCTAATGAATGTCATTCGTGTTATGGATAACACATCAACAAGTTGTTCACATTATTGAAATCGTATTGTTTTATATATAAACCATAGACATTGTTTTTGAAAACTTGAAAATTATCGGCACATATGAGTCACCCCAAAACATTTAGAAAAATGAGGGGGCTATGCACTCACTTGGGATTGCGAAAGTGTTCTTGATCAACGAAATAAAAAAGCTCAAACGTGTCCTAATATGTCAGATAAATATGTTAGCTGTCGGGAATACAAACCGGAGATCGGATAGAATGAAGTCTTATAAACCAAACGAGTGTTGGAACTCATGTGATATAGTTTAACAAACTTAACATTCTGATTTGGAAAGGATCCTAAGTGCTTTTGACCCATTATGACTCGTTAAGGTAGTTTACGCTACTTTAACGGGTCATTAGCGTAGACGTGTGATCGGATGGTTAAACATGTCCTATGATAAATGTCATAACATCAATTTATTTGTCAAAAATTTGGTTACATATGTATAATGGATTTATGCACAAAAGGACATTTTGATCATCATTTTTTAAGGACATAGAAGTAACTTCTCATAACACTAACCAAACGACGTGACCATCAGGTATAACCTCAGTAGGTTATTCCTTATACAACTATGGTCACAAATATGTGTTTGGTCGGATCCTAAGATCGACCAAACGGGTCGGATTCGAAAGTCAAAGCGGTGGTCAAGACCACTCGACTTACGACCCTAAATAAGCACTAAACTAGAAGTGACGAGTTAGACCTATCAAAATAAGTCAACTAAGTTTATAAAACTGACTTGGTATCAAAACTTGGTGTTTTGATACCCGAAAATAGTTTCGTTGTAAAATGCACATCATGTGCATTTTTTCCGAAACTTTAACTCGTCACTTCGACTAGTAAACGTGGTAATCAGAAGGTGAAATCGCTAGGGATTATAACCTTCGTGATTACGATCACGTTGCAAAGTTCTAGTGAACTTTGACTTGACCAAATATGGTCAGAACCAAAAGTCAATCAGGAAGCCAAACTGTTCGACTTTTAGCTCAAAATAGCTAAAAAAAATTAAAGAACTAGGAAGAGTACTTACGCGTGTTGAAGAACACTTTCGGAACTCAAGATAGGAGGCTTCCAAAGGTTGGAAACAAGCTCCAAGAGGGATAGAAAGAAGAACTTCACACTTTGCTTTGAAGTGGTGTGATATAAAATGGAAGAATCATGGGGTATTTACAGTATTTTAGGTTTTTGAGAGAAAAAACTACGGCTCCTAACTCAAGATCATGAGTTGTGTAGGCTATGACTTTATCTCGTGGATTTTCAATTGTCTTGACTCATAGGCTATGACTTTATCTCTTTGCATGAGAAGACAACCAAGGCCTAGGTTTGATGCGTCACAATAGACAACGAAATCGTCCTTTCCGTCGGGTAAAGATAGAACAGGAACATTACAGAGTTTTTGTTTCAGTGTTTGAAAGGCTTCCTCTTGTTTGGGTACCCACTTGAAAGGTTTATTTTTCTGAGTCAAAGTGGTGAGGGGAACCACGATCTTTAAAAAGTTCGCGATGAATCGTCAATAGTATCCAGCAAGACCAAGAAATGAACGAACTTCGGTAGGAGTAGTAGGTGTACTCCAATCCCTAATCGCACTGATTTTGGCAGGATCTACATGGTACCTTGTTCGTTAACAATGTGTCCCAAAAATTGAACTTCTTTTAGCCAAAATTCACACTTGGAGAATTTAGCGTAAAATTGTTCTTTCTTCAGGAGTTCCAACGTTAGACGGAGATGTTGTTCGTCATCGGCTCGAGACGTAGAATAAATGAGGATGTCGTTGATGAAAACAATGATGAACTTGTCTAAATAAGGTTTGCAAACCCTATTCATTAAGTCCATGAAGACGGTAGGAGCATTCGTCAAACCAAAAGGCATGACAGTGACTCGTAATGGCCGTATCGAGTGCGAAAGCAGTCTTGGGAAATCTTCTTCGAGTACACGAAGTTGATGATACCCGGAACGTAGATCAATCTTTGAAAAGCAGGTCGAACCTTTTAGTTGATCAAGGAGATCATCAATGCGAGGTAGGGGATATCGATTTTTTATTGTGAGTTTGTTGAGCTCACGATAATCGATACACATACGGAAGGATCCATCCTTCTTTTTCACGAATAGGACAGGAGTGCCCCAAGGTGAAAAGCTCAGACGAATGAATCCCTTGTCTGAAAGTTCTTGGAGTTGCTTTGACAACTCTTGCATTTCAGATGGTGCAAGACGGTAAGGAGATTTGGCAATTGGGTTGGCACAAGGTACAAAGTCAATACGAAACTCAACTTGACGGGTAAACCAGGTAGCTCCTCAGGAAACACCTTAGGATATTCCCGAACAATGGGGATGTCCTGAACAGTTTCGCCCTTGCCTTTTTCCTCTACGGTATGTGCCAAGAAGGCTGCATAATTCTTTCGTAGGTATTTTTGGGCCTGGGTACAGGTCATGAGTTTTAGGCTACTAGAGGGTTTCTCTCCGTGAACTTCTATGGTTTCGTCAGACGAAAGAGGTATACGAACAACCTTGTCGAAACAGATCATCTCAGCATGGTGTTTGGTTAACCAATCCATTCCTATGATGATGTCAACTCCCGAGTTGCATTGGTGTGAGGTCAATGGGAAAAAGGTGGTTATCCAAGTTCAACTGGCAACTACGAATGACATAGTCGAGCACAAGGGGTTCACCACTAGCTATTTCCACCGTTAAGGGTTTTCCTAGTTTAGTTCTAAGCATCGAAAGCAAAGGTCAAAGGCTAGTGATATAAAGCTTCTATCAGCACCCGAATCGAAAAGAACAGAAGCAGGATGATTGTTAACAAGGAATGTATCGTTAATGACTTTGTTATCAGCACGTGCCTCGTTGGCATTGATGTTGAATGCGCGTCCACGGGCTGGATTTGCATTCGCGTTCACCAATTTTGGAAGTTGTTTCTAAAGTGACCCATTTCACCACAGTTGTAGCAAGAAACAGGTGGGAACGTAGGTCTAGCAGGGTTGGCTTGGGGTTGAACAGGGTTCTAAATAGTTTGTTTTGGGGCCGAATGACAAACATTGGCTAATCTAGAGAGATGTTAAAAATATCGACGGAATATAAGGATGGTAGTCATTTATTCGTTACTTAAAAAGAAACAAACGACACATGGTGACTAATCAAAGTAAAGGGTCTTTATAATGTATCGCGAAGACATGCTTTAGCCTATAAATGGACACTCACCCCAAGAGTTCCAGGTAAGAGTGACTGGTTCGATAATGCGGATTTGTACGAACACTCTAGCCTTAGACAGAAAACTCAGGGTACAGGCATCTACCCTTCCAGATTCCACGTGTTCACATTAATAAAACCCAAACTCTGACAAGATTTTGAAAACTTACAAGGCGTTAAGCCAAAACAAATCATCTAAGGATATATGATTCGTTTTCAAAACGAATTTGTAACTTGTGTATTTGTTTTGGGTAGTCACCTAAGGATAGGTGATGGTATTGTTTTAAGAATCTAAACGCAAGATAACTCGCGTTAGGGTCCTAGGAAGGTTATAGTCTAGGTCAAAGCATTACTAATAACCTAATTCCCTACAACCATAAGCTCTGATACCAATCTTTCTGTAACACCCCAACCGCGTAAAACAACGAACCGCGGCGGAAACGTTGGGGAGTCATGTCACAGAACTATTGTTTCACAACTAATGGAATTTGAAATTTTGTTTTATCACAATTCTTGGGATAAACAAAAACAACACATAAATAAATTGTCTCTTATGTTTTAAGTCACTAAGGCCCGCGTCCATTCCTACGTGAAGCATGCATCATATTATCAAGTATTGATTCCTGAAACATATGTGAAAAGAGAATCAGCATAAAAAATGCCGGCGAGGACATAGGTTTTGTGAGTGTGTCAAATTCGTGGCCTTGTATACATAGCAACACCTCGTCTGACTACAAGAGTCGTTAAGTGAAAACCTCGTATCAAAAGTGTTTGATATTGCAATACAATTAACCAACTAAAACAAGTTGGTTAGAAACCTTATAGCCATGAATCTTGACAAAAACATTTCGTTTGTAAAAACCTTGTAATAGATTGATTCAAAAGAAAACTTCATATGGTTTATATCTTTAAGTGAAAATCATTGTGTGACATTGTTCAAAACAATTTGTCCGTGTTATAAACCATTTGTCCGTGTTATAGATCAATCGTCTGTGTTTTTAATTATGAAAACTTTTGATCGTTCTTTAATGAACACATTCAAACCTGTGTTGACTATACCACCAAAGGGTATCTTTAATAGAGCACTAAAGGGTCTCTTTAACTAGACTAACAAATCATCAAATGGTTTGTTAATCAGAAACAGTTTCTGTCATTACCCAAACTTCCACCAAGTCCAGTGAACAGTCCGATAATGAGATTGTCAGTCCTATGGTACCATAACATACTACTGGTCGGCTCCAAAGCTAATGAATGTCATTCGTGTTATGGATAACGCATCAACAAGTTGTTCACATTATTGAAACCGTATTGTTTTTGAAAACTTGAAAATTATCGGCACATATGAGTCACCCCAAAACATTTAGAAAATGTAAATGAGGGGGGCTATGCACTCACTTGGGATTGCGAAAGTGTTCTTAATCAATGAAGTAAACAAAGCTCAAACGTGTCCTAATATGTCAGATAAATATGTTAGCGTGTCGGGACTACAAACGGGAGATCGGATAGAATGAAGTCTTATAAACCAAACGAGTGTTGGAACTCATGTGATATGGTTTAACAAACTTAACATTCTGATTTGGAAAGGATCCTAAGTGCTTTTGACCCATTATGACTCGTTAAGGTAGTTTACGCTACTTTAACGGGTCACTAGCGTTGACGTGCGATTGGATGGTTAGACATGTCCTATGATAAGTCTTAAACGCCCAAGCATGTTTTGGAAAATGTCATAACATCAATTTATTTGTCAAAAATTTGGTTACATGTGTTTAAAATGGATTTATGCGCAAAAGGGCATTTTGATCATCATTTTTTAAGGACATAGAAGTAACTTATCATAACACTAACCAAACGACGTGTCCATAAGGTATAACCTCAGTAGGTTATTACCTATACAACTATGGTCACAAATATGTGTTTGGTCGGATCCTAAGATCGACCAAACGGATCGGATTCGAAAGTCAAAGCGGTGGTCAAGACCGCTCGACTTACGACCCAAAATATGCACTAAACAAGAAGTGACGAGTTAGAAATATCAAAATATGTCTAACTAAGTTTATAAAACTGACTTGGTATCAAAACTTGGTGTTTTGATACCCGAAAATAGTTTCGTTGTCAAATGCACATCATGTGCCTTTTTTATCGAAACTTTAACTCATCACTTCGACTAGTAAACGTGGTAATCAGAAGGTGAAATCGCTAGGGATTATAACCTTCGTGATTACGAACAAGTTGCAATGTTCTATTGAAATTTGAGTTGACCAAATATGGTTAGAAACAAAAGTCAATCAGGAAGCCAAACTGTTCGACTATAGCTCAAAATAGCAAAAAAAAATTAAAGAACTAGGAAGCGTACTTACTCGTGTTGAAGAACATTTTCGGAACTCAAGATAGGAGGCTTCCAAAGGTTTGAAACAATCTCCAAGAAGGATAGAAAGAAGAACTACACACTTTGCTTTGAAGTGTTTTGAAGTGGTGTGAAAAAATGGAAGAACTATGGGGTATTTATAGTATTTTAGGATTAAGGAAGTGATGACAAGTGTCCTCAAGTGTGGATTAGTGTCCTAGCATGTGTTAACACCATATTAAGTGTGGCAAAGTGAGTGCTAGGTGTCAAAAATTGGAGATAGGTGGCAAACTTGGTGAAGAAGCAAAAATATTAATTATTTTTTGACATTTTTGGCCCTTGAACTTGTATTTTCACTTGTTTGCCATTTTTAACCCTTTTAACCTAATATTTAAGTTATATAAAGGTGTTATGAAATGTGTAACTTGGATTATGCCCGAAAATGTCGTGGATTTCGGTTCGTTCGGTTGTACGGTTATGCGTTTGACAAAATGCGTAAAACGCTTTAACGAACACGAAAATGATCGAAATTGTGCGACGATTGACATTTTTGCATTCTCATCAATAAAATACAAGATTTTATTATACAAAAATATTTGGAAATAAAACACAAGGTTTCAATGAATTCGAAATTATTTGTAATTGTGCAATGATTGAAAAGCCACAAATGTCACATTATAAACCAAACGAGTGTTGGAACTCATGTGATATGGTTTAACAAACTTAACATTCTGACTTAGAAAGGATTCTAAGTCCTTTTGACCCATTATGACTTGTTAAGGTAGTTTATGCTACTTTAACGGATCGTTAGCGTAAACGCGTGATCGTCTACAATAACTCTTAAATGCCCAAACATGTTTGAAAATGTTATAACATCAGTTTATACGTCAAAAATTTGGTTACATGTGTTTAAAATGGATTTATGTGCAAAGGGGCATTTTGATCATCATTTTTTTAAGAACATAGAAGTAACTTATCATAACACTAACCAAATGACGTGACCATAAGGAATAACCTCAATAGGTTATTCCCTATACAACTATGGTTACAAATATGTGTTTGGTCGGATCCTAAGATCGACCAAATGGGTCGATTCGAAAGTCAAATCGGTGGTCAAGACCGTTCAAAATATGTCTAACTAAGTTTATAAAACTGATTTGGTATCAGAACTTGGTGTTTTGATACCCGAAAATAGTTTCGTCGTAAAATGCACATCATGAGCATTTTTGACAGAAACTTTAACTCGTCACTTCGCCTGGTAAACGTGGTAATCAGAAGGTGAAATCGTTACGGATTATAACCTTCGTGATTACGATCACGTTGCAAAGTTCAATTGAACTTTGACTTTACCAAGTATGGCCAGAAGCAAAAGTCAATCAGGAAGCCAAACTGTTCGTCTTTTAGCTCAAAATAACAAAAAATTAAAGAACTAGGAAGAGTACCTACTCGTGTTGAAGAACACTTTTAGAACTCAAGATAGGAGGCTTCCAAAGGCTGGAAATAAGCTACAAGAAGGATAGAAAAAGAACTTCACACTTTTCTTTGAAGTGGTGTGAAAAAAATGGAAGAATCATGGGGTATTTATAGTATTTTAGGATTAAGGAGGTGATGACAAGTGTCCTCAAGTGTGGATTAGTGTCCTAACATGTGTCAACACCATATTAAGTGTGGCAAAGTGAGTGATAGGTGTCAAAAATTGGAGATAGGTGGCAAACTTGGTGAAGAAGCAAAAATATTTATTATTTTTTTGACATTTTTGGCCCTTGAACTTGTATTTTCACTTGTTTGCCATTTTTAACTCGTTTAACCTAATATTTAGGTTATATAAAGGTGTTAAGACATGTGTAACCTGGATTATGCCAGAAAATTTCGTGGATGTCGGTTCGTTCGGTTGTACGATTACGCGTTTCACAAAAATGGGTAAAACGCTTTAACGAACAAAAAAATGATTAAAATTGTGCAACGATTGACATTTTTGCGTATAGAATAATATTTGGAAATACAACATAGGGTTTCACTGAATACGAAATTGTTTGTAATTGTGCAATGATTGAAAATGCATAAATGTCACAGTCTCCCCTACTGTTGGAAATTTCGTCCCGAAATCTAATTAGAGGAAACTTTGTGAAAACAGATGTGGATATTTCGCTTTCATCTGATCCCCTCGTTCCCAAGTAAATTATGGGCCACGTTTGGATTCCCAGCGAACTTTAACTATCGATATACGTCTACGCTTGAGTTTCTTGGCTTCACGGTCCAATATCTCCACAGGATTCTCGACAAGGTGCATAGTGTCATCAACGTGAATTTCGTCGAGGGGAATGTGGAGGTTTGTATCGGCTAAACACTTTTTCAAATTGGACACGTGGAATGTTGGGTGAATATTCCCAAGTTCAGGAGGTAGCTCAAGTCGGTAGGCCACCTTTCCGATTCTCTCAACGATCTTGAATGGTCCAATATATCGTGGTGCAATTTTTCCTTTCTTTCCAAATCTAATCACACCTTTCCAAGGGGATACCTTGACAAGGACGAGATCACCAACTTAGAATTCCAAGGGCTTGCGTCGATTGTCCGCATAACTCTTGTGACAGCTTCTAGCTGTCAGAAGTTTATCGCGAATTTTCTTGACTTTATCTGTTGTCTCGTGAATGAGTTCATGTCCAGTGAGCTGAGCTTCACCGACCTCATTCCAGCAGACAGGTGAACGACATTTTAGACCGTATACAGCTTCGGAAGGCACCATATTGATGCTGGCGTGATAACTATTGTTGTAGGAGAATTCGACCAATAGTAGATGTGAATCCCAACTACCACCTTTGTCGATCACACATGCTTTAAGCATATCCTCCAGTGTTTGAATTGTCCTTTCAGATTGTCCATCCGGTTGAGGATGATAATTAGTGCTCAAATTGAGTTTGGTTCCTATGGCAGATTACATGGTCTTCCAAAAGTGAGATGAGAATCGAGCATCTCGATCAGATATGATGTTCAAAGGAACACCATGACGAGATACAATCTCATCAACGTAGATCTTGGCGAGTTTGTTAGATAGATCCTCACTAATTGCCAAAAAGTGTGCTGACTTTGTTAGACGATCGATGATTACCCAAATAGCATCATGACCTCTAGGTGTGCGCCGTAGTTTAGTGATGAGATCCATTGCATTGTTCTCCCACTTCCATACCGGTATTTCTGGTTGCTCGAGTAAACCTGACGGGCGCTGATGTCCTGCCTTAACTTTAAGACAAGTTAGGCATTTAGACACATACAAGGCAATCTCCTTCTTCATACCCGGCCACCAATACTGGGTACGGAGATCCTTATACATTTGTCTGCACCAGGATGGATTGAATAATCGATAGTATCCAGCAAGACCAAGAAATGAACGAACTTCGGTAGGACTAGTATGTGTACTCCAATCCCTAATCCCACTGATTTTTGCGGGATCTACATGTATACCTTGTTCGTTAACAATGTGTCCAAAAAATTTAACTTCTTTTAGCCAAAATTCACACTTGGAGAATTTTACGTAAAGTTGTTCTTTCTTCAGGGATTCCATCGTTGATGTTCGTGATCAGCTCGAGACTTAGAATAAATGAGGATGCCGTTGATGAAAACAATGATGAACTTGTCTAAATAAGGTTTACAAACCCTCTTCATCAAGTCCATGAAGACGGCAGGAGCATTCATCAAACCAAAAGGCATGATAGTGAACTCGTAATGGGCGTATCGAGTGTGAAAAGCAGACTTGGGAATATCTTCTTCGAGTACACGAAGTTGATGATGCCTAGAAGCAGATCAATCTTTGAAAAGCAGGTCGCACCTTGTAGCTAATCAAAGAGATCATCAATGTGAGGTAGAAGAAATCGATTTTTGATTGTGAGTTTGTTGAGTCAAGATAATCGATACACATACGGAAGGACCATCCTTCCTTTTCACGAATAGGACAGGAGCGCCCCAAGGTGAAAAGCTTGGACGAATGAATCCCTTGTCTAAAAGTTCTTGGAGTTGCTTTGAAAACTCTTGCATTTCAGACGGTGCATGACGGTAAGGAGATTTGCCAATTGGGTTGGCAACAGGTACAAGGTCAATAAGAAACTTAACTTGACGAATTGGTGGTAAACCAGGTAGCTCTTCTGGAAACACCTCAGGATATTCCCTATACAACTATGGTCACAAATATGTGTTTGGTCGGATCCTAAGATCGACCAAACGGGTCGGATTCGAAAGTCAAAGCGGTGGTCAAGACCGATCGACTTACGACCGTAAATAAGCACTAAACTAGAAGTGACGAGTTAGACATATCAAAATATGTCTAACTAAGTTTACAAAACTGATTTGGTATCAAAACTTGGTGTTTTGATACCCGAAAATAGTTTCGTCGTAAAATGCACATCATGAGCATTTTTGACAGAAACTTTGACTCGTCATTTCGACTAGTAAACGTGGTAATCAGAAGGTGAATTCGTTAACCTTCGTGATTACGATCACGTTGCAAAGTTCAATTGAACTTTGAATTGACCAAATATGGTTAGAACCAAAAGTAAATCAGGAAGCCAAACTGTTCGACTTTTAGCTCAAAATAGCTAAAATAATGAAAGAACTTGGAAGAGTACTTACTCATGTTGAAGAACACTTTTGGAACTCAAGATAGGAGGCTTCCAAAGGCTGGAAACAAGCTCCAAGAAGGATAGAAAGAAGAACTTCACACTTTGCTTTGAAGTGGTGTTAAAAAAAATAGAAGAATCATGGGGTATTTATAGTATTTTAGGATTACGGAGGTGATGACAAGTGTCATCAAGTGTGGATTAGTGTCCTAACATGTGTCAACACAAAATTAAGTGTGGCAAAATGAGTGCTAGGTGTCAAAAACTTGGTGAAGAAGCAAAAATATTTATTATTTTTTTGACATTTTTGGCCCTTGGACTTGTATTTTCACTTGTTTTCTATTTTTAACCCCTTTAAACTAATATTTAGGTTATACAAAGGTGTTAAGATATGTGTAACTTGGATTATGCCAGAAAATGTCGTGGATGTCGGTTCGTTCGGTTGTACGGTTACGCGTTTCACAAAAATGGGTAAAATGCTTTAACGAACACGAGAATGATCGAAATTGTGCAACGATTGACATTTTTGCATTCTCATCAATAAAATACAAGATTTTATTGAATACAAAAATATTTAGAAATAAAACACATGGTTTCATTGAATACGAAATTGTTTGTAATTGTGCAATGAATTAAAAGGCACAAATGTCACACTAATCGATTCTGGATGATAGATGGAATCCCAAAAACAACTATTCTTAATTCTGCTAGTTAGGTAATCTAAAGAATCCAAATTCAACCGAGTCTTAAATTAACAGAATACGGATACCGCCCATTCCAAGTCATTCTGATTAGTGATGGTACAGGATCCAAATTCAACCGAGTAAGGATGCTATTTGAATGTAGCCGACTCTGGATGCTATACGATTCGTAAAACATCCATTCTAAATCTCGCATGCAATGAAAGTTTAATAATCCAAATTAAACTGAGTTTGGATGGTATAGGACACGGTACCAACCATTCTGATTCATTCTGGTTAGTGATGGTACATGATCCAAAACTAACTGAGTATGGATGCTAACAGAATCTTATCAATTCTGGATGCTATTGGATCCCAAAAACACCTATTCTGAATTGTGCTGGTAAGGGAATCTAAAGGATCCAAATTCAATGGAGTCTGGATGAAACAGAATGCGTATACCTCCCATTGTGAGTCCTTATGATTAGTGACGTTACAGGATCCGTATTCAACTGAGTATGGATTCTATTTGAATGTAGCCGACTTTGGAAGCGATAAGATCCCCAAAACACCTTTCTGAATTCCGCTAATAAGGGAATTTATAGGAACCAATTCAACAGAATCCGGATGAAATAGAATGCGTATACCGCCCATTGTCAGTCGTTCTAATTGGTGATGATACAAGATCCGCCTTCAACCGAGTATGGACGCTATCTGAATGTTGCCGACTCTGTATGCTATAAGAGTCCGTCAAACAACTATTCTGAATTTCGCATTCTAGGGAAACTTAATGAGCCAAAGTAAACCGAGTCTGGATGGTATAGGATATGGATACCACACGTTAGTAATTGTACACTATCACCACGGGGTGTCAGCCCAGTGGCCAGCCTCACCCATTCCAAACGGGAGGACGCGGGTTCGAGTCTAGCTCGGCCCGAATAATCCTGCTTGGTAGTAACCGCCAGGCAGCTATGGGGCTAAGCTAGCTTGGGGAGGGAGAACCCTCCGGCGGTGAGGGGTACCGTGCATTTTACCCTTTAAATTATACATTGATACGAATTCTGGTAGCAAGTTTGAAGCAGTCAGATTTTAGGGTTTTCTTGTTTCTTTTCATCTATCGCCGGCCATAATCATAGTTTCTGATCTAATTGAATAGTGTATTGGGTGTTTCGGTCCTACTAGTGTGGCAGTAACCTTGATTTACCTGGTTCTCTATTTGATTTCGTGAAGATCTATGGATTAGGGTTTTGCTAGATTAGGGTTTTCTTAGTTTCTTCGGTTGAAGGTTTCTGGCTTTTTCTCTCGATTTATTTTGCATGGTTGGCAGTGTGTTTGCTGATGGAGGGAGTTGATGACGAAACTAAGAATGTACGTAAAAAACCTGGTGGAAATTCGCTCAACGATCGTGGGAAACATTCATTATCGTTCCTGGATTTGGCTTCAAGAGTGGTAGATGTTGAGGGTAGCACGTTAATGCCTCGGAGGGGTATTGTGACTCCTGCTCGACAAGTACCTAATATGTTTAATAGTATTGATGAACTGACCAAGATTACTATGCCTGTCATGGAACAAGGTCAACCGGATCAAAAGATTGATGATGGTCGCGCCGCAGGTATTAGCCAAAACGACGAGGAGAAGGGGTCTAAGTCACTATCAT
This sequence comes from Scalesia atractyloides, assembly GCA_947069175.1. Classification (NCBI taxonomy): domain Eukaryota; kingdom Viridiplantae; phylum Streptophyta; class Magnoliopsida; order Asterales; family Asteraceae; genus Scalesia; species Scalesia atractyloides. The sequence goes on from CAMTDV010000001.1 coordinate 37,561,705, forward strand.
ATGCTGATTTGGTGGCCAAGCCGAGTAACAAAAAACTTAATTTCAGATCACTTGCTAGTCCAATGCAGCATGAGAATTGTGATGTGGTTTTGCCAAAGGATTCGATTCGGGTAGTTCAACACAAGCTAGCAAACACATTATACGGGTACTTCCTGGGGGATCGAATTGCCTAACCGGTTGTGGAGTATTATGTGAAAAAAAAACTGGAAAAGGTTTGGATTACAAAAATCTATGATGAATGCTAATGGTTTCTTTTTCTTCAAGTTTGCAGACCAAACTGGTATGATGGCTGTCCTCAATGAGGGCCCATGGATTATTCGATCACAACCTTTGATTTTATGTGAGTGGACTCCCACTACTAAGCTGATAAAAAAAGAGGTTAAGAATCTGCAATTATGGGTCAAGATACATGATGTTCCTTTAGCCGCGTATATAGAGGATGGTCTTAGTTTGATCGCTACAGCCATTGGTGATCCCAAACATCTAGATTCTTACACTACTTCGATGTGCTTGGATTCCTGGGGCCGTAGTAGCTATGCTAGAGCTTAAATTGAAGTGTCAGCTGATAAGGAGCTTAAAGAGGAAATTACTATGGCAATTCCAGAACTTGAGGGTGATGGGTATGTCAAGGAGACTATGTCTGTTGAGTATGAATGGAATCCGCATAGCGCGCATTGTTGTGTTTTTGGCCACTCAGATGATCATTGTCCTAAACATCAAAAGAAGCCGGGAAAACAAGTGAGTGATGACAAAGCTCGTAAGCCTTATGTTCTAGGACAAAGACCTGATAAAAAGCCTGTTGTTGATGAGGAAGGGTTTACGGGAGTGTATACCAAGAGAGTGGCTCGGAAGACGGGTTTTCAAGTTAACAAACAAAAGCCGAAATTTGAGTATAGGCCGGTTGGAGCTAAGTCGAAGGATAACTTGTATAAGTCGGAATCTTTAAATACTGTTGTGTCTAGAAATCCGTTTGAGGTCTTAAATGATGATAATATGGAGAAAGGTCAAAGGAGTAAGGAGGGAGAAGGTGGACAACAGGAGGCGGATGATGAAGAGGTCATGGAAGTATATAATGAAACTGACGAGTTTATTTGTAATCCTAATGCTAAAAAGGGGCAAGCACTCCTAACCCGGAGGTTTCCAATGGTTAGTCTTGCTTCATGGAATATTAGGGGGTTGAACAGCCCTCAGTTTTTGTGCTATTTTAGAATCTCATGTTGATGTCGGAAATCTTAGTAAGGTCTGTAACTCAGTGTTCCCTCGTTGGGATTGGACTTCTAATGGGGGTTCTTGTGATAAAGGAACTCGTATTATCATAGGTTGGAACCGATGGTTTTTGATTTGATGGTGTTGTCTCAAACGTCGCAAGTCATGCATATTCAGTTATTCGTTAAAGAAGACAAGAAATGGTTATTCTGTTCGGTTGTGTACGCAGCTAATTACTATATCACTCGGCGAGAATTATGGTCCCAGTTATCTATGCATAAACTTATGGTAGGTGATAAGCCGTGGCTGATTATGGGAGATTTTAACTCGGCTCTATACCTGGAGGATAAGTCTATGGGTGCCTCCTCTGTTTCAACGGGTATGCGAGACTTTCAAGCTTGTGTTTCAGATATTGAGTTGATGGATATTAACCAGTCGGGTCTCCATTTTACATGGAACCAAAAGCCAAAGAAGGGTGTTGGCTTGCTTAAGAAAATTGATCGTATCATGGGCAATACTCCGTTTATTACTGAGTTCCCTAATTCAGTGGCTGTTTTTCATCCTTATAGATTGTCAGATCACTCTCCTTGTGTTCTAACAATTAAACGAGCTGTTACTAGTAAGCCTAAGCCCTTCAAGTTTGAGAACTTTTTGGTTCATAAGCCTGATTTCTAAGAATTGTGAAGGAGTCGTGGAAGATGAGTGTTAATGGGGTTTATCAGTTTAGGGTTGTGAAGAAGCTTCGGATGCTAAAGACTCCGTTACGTGCTTTACTCTTTAAGCAAGGCAATCTCCATAAGAAGATGGCTGATCTTCGTGGTAAATTGGATGACTTTCAAAAGGATATTGATAAGGATCTCATGAATGCGGACCTTAGAGCTCGAGAAAGGAAGCTGAATTCTGACTTTCAAGAAGCGTCTCTTGATGAGGAAAGGTTTTTAAAGCAGAAGTCTAAGATGGAATGGTTAAGAGCTGGCGACGCTAATACTGCTTTCTTTCATGCAGCAGTGAAGAGTAGGAACCAACGAAGCCGAATCCAAGTTGTATTGGATACGAATGGTGTAGTGCATGAGGGTGATGCGATTCAAGATGCTTTTGTGAAACATTATGAAAATTTCTTGGGTAGCCAAGATGATTTATCCATGCATCCTACTCCTAATCTGTTTACTAAGGTTGTGAACCCGATTGATGCTTCCCTCATGATCCGTCCGGTTACGATGGATGAGGTTAAGAAAACCATGTTTTCTATAGGTAATGACAAAGCTCCAGGCCTGGATGGTTACACTGCTGCTTTCTTTAAAGTGGCTTGGCCAATTATACGGGCAGATTACTGGGCCAAATCAACCAATCTCTTGTTGCACCCTGCTGTAACGTATTATTCAAATGTGTTAGTAAGATTATTGCTGATCGTATAAAGGGTGTGCTCCATCAGGTTGTTAGCATCAACCAATCTGCTTTTATTCCTGGTAGGAAAATCTCGGATAACATCTTGCTGACTCAAGAGCTTATGCATAATTATCATAGAAATTCAGGTCCACCCCGGTGTGCTTTCAAGGTGGATATTCAGAAAGCTTATGATACGGTTGATTGGAGGTTCCTGAAACTGATTGGGTCCGGCTTTAACACAAAGATGGTGGACTGGATTATGGTTTGTGTTTCCACAACATCATATTCTGTTTGTGTTAATAGGAATGTGCATGGTTATTTTAAAGGTAAGAGTGGCCTTCGACAAGGAGACCCGTTATCTCCTTATTTATTCACGCTGGTTATGGAGGTTTTAACGTGTATATTACAGCATGCTTCTAGGATTGATACATCATTCAAATTTCACAATAAATGCGAAAGGCAGCGTATCATTAACCTGTGTTTTGCAGATGATTTATTCTTGTTTGCGAGAGGAGATGTTGAGTCGGTGCAGTGTGTCTTCAAGTGTCTTTCGAATTTTTCAAACATGTTCGGTCTAGTTCCTAGTATTCAAAAGAGCACAGGGTTTTTCTGTAATGTGCCAGCTCATGTTAAAAACCATATCTTGTCTTTCATGCCGTTTATGGAGGGGTCTCTTCCAGTAGAATACTTGGGGTTCCTCTTATTTCTTCTAGCCTTGTGTACAAAGATTGTAGTGCCTTAGTGGAGAGGTTGGAACAACGGTTTTCAAATTGGAGGAATAAACTTCTTTCGTTTGCGGGTCGGCTGCAGCTTATAAACTCTGTTCTTTCTTCAATGCATATTTACAGGTCTTTAGTTTTTATCCTGCCTAACCGTATCATTCAAGATCTGGAAGCCAAAATGCGAAACTTCTTATGGTCTTCGGATGGTTCCTATCATAAGGGGAAGGCTAAAGCTTACTAGAAGTCTGTTTGTGTTCCAAAGTACGAGGGTGGCTTAGGTATTCGTCGTATTGGGGATGTTAATAAAGCGCTTATGTCTTCTCATATTTGGAGCATTCTTGTTGAGTGTGATTCTCTTTGGGTTGCTTGGATCCATTCGTACAAACTTAGAGGTAAAAGCTTTTGGATTTGTAAGTCGGTGGCGAATTGTTGTTGGAGCTGGCGGAAAATATTACAGCTTCGGCCGTTTATTAGAGAATTTGTTTAGTCCAAGTTGGGTGATGGTAGCAATACTTCAGCTTGGTACGATTCGTGGTGTCACTTGGGTCCGCTTGGTAACTTCTTGACTCCTAGAACCATCTCAAGTGCAGGTTTTACTCTTAATAATACAGTTCAGGAGATTCATGTTAGTGGTGTTTGGAGGTGGCCAGTGGCGTGGAGGGATATGTTTCCGGTTTTAAATCAGCTAGATGATATCCATACAGATCCGAATAGGTCTGACCAGCTCCTATGGAATGATGATAATGAGTTAGTTGCGTACTCTTCGTCTCAAGTGTTGCATTCGGTTATACAGAGAGCAGCAGAGGTGGATTGGTTAAGTATGTTTGGTTCTCGCAGTGTATTCCAAAACATGCTTTCTTTATGTGGCTGGTGATTCGTCGTAAGCTCCTCACTCAAGATAAAATTGTGCAATGGGATATTTCCAGAAGGAAAAATATGAATATGATGTGTTGTCTTCTTTGCTATGCGGAAATTGATTCCCATAACCATCTGTTCTTCGATTGTAACTACTCAACTCAAGTTTGGATCACGGTTCGCGAAAAAGGGGGTATGAGTACTGTTGGCCCAGAGTGGAATGCTATCGTTGACTGGCTGGGGGCTCGGGCTGGGTCTAAGTCAGCGACCAACTATATTAGTAGGCTTATTGTGGCTGCTGCGACGTATTTCATTTGGCAGGAACGTAATGCGAGACTTTTCAAGAACCAGACGAGACCGCCAGATGTTCTAAGTGATTCAATTTTGAAAACGGTTCAATATAAGTTAATGGGAGTCAAGATCAAGGATTGCCACAAAGTGCGAAGATTGCTTGAAACATGGGAGATTTATAGCAACCGAGTGGAAGATGAAGAAGGCTGATTATTTATTAGTTTTCTTGTTTCTCTAGATTATTGTCTAGTAGTTTGTCTTCGATGTTCTTGGTAGTTTAGTGTGTTTTTTATTTGGCTTACATTCATGGGGAATTCCCATGTTTGAACTAGTGTGGGTGTTTCCATGCTACTTGTTTTTGGTTTGTTTATATATAAAATCACCGGGGTAACCCTTTACCCAAAAAGTAATTGTACACTATCCGAAACCAACTAAGTATGAATGCTAACCTAATTTAATCGAGTCTGGATAGGTTCCAGAAAACACCTATTCTGAGTTCCGCTAGTAATTGAATCTAAAGGAACCAAATTCAATTAGGTCTGTATGAAACATATTCCTGTATACCACCCATTGTCCTTCTAATTAGTGATGTTACCGGATCCGAATTCAACCGAGTACATATGCTATATGAACATAGATGACCGAGTAAGGATGTTATCTGAATGTAGCTAACTCTTGATTCTATAGGATCCCAAAAACATCTATTCTAAATTCCGCTAGTAAGGGAATCTAAAGGATCCAAATCAAAACGAGTCTGGATGAAACAAATGCGTATACCGCCATTATGTGTCCTTCTGATTAGTGATGTTACAGTATCCGAATTCAACCGAGTATGGAAGCTATCTGAATGTAGCCGACTCTGGATGCTATGCAATTTGTAAAACAACCATTCTCAATCTCGCATGCTACGGAAACTTAATGATACAAATTAAACCGAGCCTGGATGGTACAGGATACGGATACCACCCGTTCTGAATCATTCTGGTTAGTGTTGGTACACAACATAAAACTAACTGAGTATGGATGCTAACCGAATCTAATTGATTCTGGATGCTATTGGATGGCGAAAACACCAATTTTGAATTCTGCTCATAAGGGAATCTAAAGGATCAAAATTCAATTGATTCTGGATGAAACGGAATGCGTATACCACCCATTGTGAGTCCCTCTGATTAGTGATGTTACAGATCTGAATTCAACCTACTATGGATGCTATCAGAATGTAGGTCACTCTGTAGGTCATAAGATACGGATACCAGCTGTTCTGAATCATTCTGGTTAGTGATGGTACACGATTTGAAACTAGATTATAATGTTTCGTCAGAAGATGATGAGTTCCATGATGCAAATGAAGCTACTTCTGCTTCGGTTCCTGGAATTAGCGATGTCACGTCAAATGTGCAAAATCAAGGGACCACTGAAGGTCATGCTTCTACATCTTTGTCGATTCCAGCCATCGAATTAGTTGTTGATCTGAATATCAACAATTTGGGTATGAATTCTCGAGTTCCCGATGTTCCTGAAACTCGAATTCATAATACCCATCCTCCGCAGAATATTATAGGAGATGTCCAGAGTGGAGTGTAGACACGTAATCAGCTAAGAAACAACCAGAATGCTGGTTTGTATTCGGCTATTAGAAAATCTGGGGAACAGAATGATTGGTCTTTTGCCTGCTATGTTTGCCAAGTAGAACCGAAATCTTGGAAGGAGGCTATGAAAGAAGATTCATGGGTTGAAGAAATGCAAGAGGAACTTTAGCAGTTTCAGAAGTTGGGCGTGTGGAAATTGGTTGACAGGCCCGACAACTACCAGAAGATTGGTACTAGATGGGTTTACAAGTGTAAGAAGTATGACCGAGGTGTTGTCAGAAACAAAGCAAGATTGGTTATCCAGGGCTTTAATCAGGTAGAAGGCATTGATTATAATGAGGTTTATGCACCTGTAGCACGTCTTGAGGCCATAAGAAATTTCTTGGCTTATGCGTCCTACAAGAAGTTTACAGTTTATCAAATGGATGTAAAGAGTGCATTTTTTCATGGTGTGGTTGAAGAAGTATTTGTTGAGCAACCGCCTTGTTTTGAAGATCCAATCCATCCTGACAAGGTTTGGCTTCTCAACAAGGCATTATATGGTCTTTATCAAGCTCCACGGGCTTGGTATGAAACGTTGTCTTCCTATCTTTTCAAGAATGGCTTTCAACATGGATTGATCGACTGTACTCTCTTCATCAAAGAAAAGAATGAGGATTTATTGCTGGTACAAGTATATGTTGATGTATTTTTGGGTCTACAAACGAGAAAATGTGCAAAGAATTCGAACAGGTGATGCAAGAGAAGTTCGAGATGAGCGCCATGGGAGAAATGGCTTTCTTTTTAGGTTTGCAGGTTCATCAATCCAAGGAAGGGATCTTCATTCATCAAACTAAGTATGTTGGAGATATTCTCAACGATTTCAAATGGAAGAATCAAAGCCTTTGGGAACTCCATTAGCTCAAAATCATGGGACTACTCCTGATGGAATGGGTGAACATGTGGAACCGTCTCTTTATCATGCTATGATCGGATCTCTTATGTATCTTACTGCTTCAAGACCTGATATAATGTACCCAACATGTCTTCTAGCTTGCTACTAGTCAAGTCCAAAGTTTCTCATTTGACGGATATGAAAAGAATCTTTCGTTATTTGAAGGGTCGCCCGGACACTGGTCTCTGGTACCCTAAGGATGATAAGTTTGATTTCACAGCATTTAGTGATTCTGATGGCAGCTGCAAATCGATGCAAAATCAACATCAGCAGGATGTCAGTTCTTGGGAAATCGCCAAGTCACGTGGCAGTGCAAAAAAACAGACTTGTGTAACTACGTCATCCTGTAGGCTGAGTATATTTCAGCTTCTAGTTGCTGCTCTCAGGTTTTATAGATCCAACAACAAATGCCGACTACGGTTTTGAATTTCTAACTACTTCTATTTATGTTGATAATGAAGCTGCTTTACAGATCACTCGTAATCCTGTACAGCACTCAAAACTAAACACATTGAGATTAAGTATCATTTCATACGAGATTGTTATGAAAAGAAACTTATCAATGTTGTTAAAATCCACACCAATCACCAACGTGCCGACCTGTTTACAAATGCTTTTGATAAATCACGTTTTGATTATCTTCTTTTGGTCAATGGCATCAAGGTGAAACTCGAGTAAATTATCCTTGGCTAATCTTCTTCATAAATATTTTCTTAAAAACTAAAAGTACAAAAAGATTTTCCATTTTCTCTTAGTTTTATATTTTACGGGGAGAAAATTTCAAGAAATACAAAAACATGAGCAAAAATACAAAAATATGTCTTTTATTTAGCTATTTTTTATTTTTTATGTTTTTATTTTTTACCTTCTGTATTTTAGGGGGAGAAAAATATAAAAACAATAGAAAAACCAAAAATAAAAAATAAGTTTCATGGAAAGATAAGAGAAGATGATGAGACACCGGTGATCTGTCAAAAACGGTCAAATACATCAAAAGAAATTTGATAAGTAGCTTTACTAATGATGTATCGGTAGGCTCACAATCAGATTAAAATGTGCAGGTTGGTATAATCATAACGGACTGAAAGCCAGGTGGGAACCATTCATTGGCATATGGTCTTGGTACCGAAATTTCATTTGATAGGATGCCGAGGTTCTGAGATATGTGGTCTTTATGCTTGCTTATCATCTGGGTATCATGGTTGAATCTTTTACCGAAAAACAACGGTGACGCAAGTCTAGAACTTCCATGATACCATACATACGTGTAAATACTGCATACGACCATCGGTAAGTGATAAAAATATCACATTCACCCCAAAAATAAGTGATAATATATCACAGCTTTATGCGGGAGCTAAGTTCATCTCTTTGTCGTTAAGATGGTACTAACCTGTTCACGGACTTACTCCTATGCCCTACATGCATCTGAAAATCAAGTTCCCATCAATAAGTGATTTAATCACATAGGGCTAGTTTTCAATCAGAATAAGTGAGTATCTCACATCATAACGTCAAAACAGATGATATGCAATATACTCACCGGTAAGATTTTCTCTCGTGCATGTCTTGATACGGGAATGTGTCGTGAAATGGTTAATTCATACATTAATCATATCTCCTAATCATGATTATATCTGATAAGCTGAGCTTATATGGACAACAATACAGATAATTGTAGTGGAATACTTATTTATTTAATTTGATGTTTTTAAAACAAAAACTCGTTTTTGGTAAGATTAAAAGCTGGTATGATTCTCCTACCTTGAAACTCAGAAAAAGATTGCTAGTTAATGTACATTTTGTTCTTGTCTATTAGTAGTTAGTTTAGTTTACTCTGTTTTTAAATTAAGTTATTTTTGATTTAGCCAAAGTTGAAGCTCAAATGTTTTCCACCAAGATACGCCCTAAAAATCATTTGTTTTGATATCATAACTTCATAAAGTACTTTCTTACAATGAGTAAACTCATCTCAAAGAACAAAATATGTTTAATGAGCACTTTTCCTAACTTAACTTGTGAATCTGTGTGGATATGCAAAGATCTGATCAGGTCAACGGAAAACCTAAGGTCCACGAATAAAAATCTGGATTCATACGAATCAGTTGTTGCTTGTACCAATCAGAGGTTCCTCGTATGAATGACAGCTCTTCGTATAAGTGGTTATGCTTCATACGAATGAGCCCCTAGTTCTTTGTTCAGACAGTCCTTCGTACCGGCTGACAGTTCTTCGTGCGAGTATAAGAATGTGGTATAAAGGGTGATGTAGTCTTCAGTACAACTTTTCTTTCACCTTACTCACTTCATCCTTTCACTCTTGTTAAGTTGATTGTGATATCGTTAAAGTATGTTTGACAATGTTGACATATCTTGAAGATAAACAAGTTGAACATTACCTGACTGTTGCCTGACACGAACAACAAACTTTAAGTGAAGAACCTATTGACGAAAAACAAGTTCCTTATGCATAATCTTCACTTGAAGTCTTTGTGCGAACAAGTTGACTTTGCTTCGTACGAGTGAATTATTACTCGCACGAGTAACCTGTCGCTCGTACAAACCAGTTACTCATACGAGTGAATCACTTGTTTGATCGAGTCAGTTGTTGTTCGTACAAGTCAGTTGTTCTTCGTACGAATAAATTGTTATACGTATGAGTCGTTAGTTCTTCGTCTAGGGGATACATACTTATAGAAAGTTCGCAATAAAACCTTTTGTGTAGGTTTCCTAGTATATTTATGTTTTTCTTATTCTGGTTATCTTTGGTGTACAGGATGGCACAAAAAGAACAGAAAAGAAAGCCCGCAATGAAGAGAACTGACAAGTCAGAAGTGGAAATAATGTCAGAGCCAAGACACAACATGGTTGCCTACTTAGATCTGGAAGATAAATTTACTGAGTACATCGGTATAATGAAGTTTTTGCGCGACTCAAGGATATATTATGCTATCACGTATAAAACTACAGTATACAAGACATTGATCAAGGAATTTTGGGATTCAGCAAGAGTTGTTGAAGTGAATGGACAGGAACTTATCCACGGAAAAGTGAATGGCTTGGACGTAGATATTTCTGTTGAAGTAATTAACTCACCATTGTAGCTCGGCGATGATTCTGAAGCTCCATACTCAGTTCCGCTGAAGTGTCAACGTGGATGTTTGCTTCGAATGAGATGTGTTGGAGATTTTCTCGTAGGACAACTAAACAAAGCATGGTTGCCACTCCGATACAGGTTCTTTCTACATGTTTTAGTTCAGTGTTTAAGCAACAGACGAAGTGGTTATGACATGGCTAATAACGACTTAGTTGGGATGATGATAGCTTTGACATTGAACAAACCGTTCAGTGTTTCAAAATATATTTTTGCAAACATGAAGAAAAACCCGAGAAGAACCGGATTTGGTGGAAACAAGTTTTGGATGTATCCTCGTTTTCCCCAGATGATCTTGAATTTACAACATCCGAATCTTCCAAAGAACGACAATGATGTTCTAAAAGTTGATGTTATGATGGAACATTCGTTGAAAATATTTAGAGTAGCAGCAAAACTTTACAAGGAAAGCATACCTCCTCGTAAAGTTGTTTGGTTTTCTGGCAAATGATGAATATGTAGCAGCAGAAAACGACAAGTGGCGCCATGATGATAGTCAGTCAGATAATGAAGAACCAACTTTGAAGAAGATGATCGAAGATAGGTTTGGTCGTCATAAGGGAAAAGGCGATGATGATGACAGTGATGATAATTGTGATGGTGGTGCGAGTGGGGTAGGTACTACAGGTGGTGATAAGGGTAAACAACTGGATAAAGAAACGGATTCTGATGACAATCCGCTTGAACCTGGGTATGAACGCTATGTTAATGAGCGTGGAGTTAAGCAGATTAGACGAATTCCAACAGATCCAGATGTTGACTTCCATCCGATACTGAGACTGAACGAGCTCGCAGAAAGAAAATTGCGATTCGTAGAAAGAATCATTGCGAAAAATCTATGGGTACATCATCAGCTCAACCTGAAATCACACAACCTACAACCACACAACTAGAATCCGTACTGGAACCTATTGTAGAAGCTCAATCTGACTTACATTGGAGGAGACTGAAACTCTAATATCAGAACCCCACTACAACATCTAAACCACAAACTGCAGCTACCACAACAGCTGAAACACCTTCAGTTGAGACTACTCCAATTCAACAAAAACCCACTACTTCTTCAGTTCAACAATCCTCGTCTGCAATTCATCAACAAAGTACAAAACGAAGCAGTGGTTACTCTCTGAAATGGAACAGGATGAGAAAGTGGATTTTATGTTCTCTCAGCTACAAGCTGCAGCAACTTAGATTAACAAGCACTCAGAGTTTATGTCTTCAAATCGGAATACAGTTAATAAGCAATAGTTGGAGATAAATTCTTTGAAGGAAACTATTGGAAAGCAGGCTACTGAGATTGCGCATTTAAGAAAGGAGAATGAGCGGTTGAAGGCTGCGGATACTGAAAGGGCAGCTCAGCTACAACAAATGCGAGCGGCTGATAACGCTCATGGGATTGAAATGAATAGGCTGAAAGAACGAAGTGCAGTTGTACAACGATCTGCCAAAACATTAACTGCTAAACATGACGACATGAGAGAATGGTATCATTCTCGTAATACTACACTGGTTGAAGGCTTTAATGGTATTAAAGACGTATTTGAAATGAGCAGAAAGCGGGTGAACATTCTGTGGAATGAAAGATGAAAAGCACAGGAGATCCGGCGTAAACGTGATCACGATAGTGAAGATCATGTTAATCCTGATGCTTCAGCTTCATCTGCGCAACCAAAGAGCTCTGTTGCAACTCCAGTGGTAGAGTCAAATGCACAGCAGATCGTGGCCAATCCAGTTGCCTCCGGTGTTACTCAAGAAGAAACATGAAAGGTTTGATGTTTTTGGAGAATGTTGAGGACTTTGATCCTCAGTCAACATTGGTTGAAAGTGTTCAGTGAATGTAGGTGCAACAGTCCATTAGAAATGAAGATCGAAGACCAAGCAACAGCCAAGGGGGAGTTTGTTGATGCAATTTTATGTCTGTCGCTTGTTCTTAGTTACGTCAATAATTGTACGGTCTTTGTTTATTGTGTCTGTATAGTTTGGTCATGTCGACCGAATCAAGATATCCTCCTATCTTGATTTAGTATGACGTTTAGTTTGTCTGTGTTGTAGAACAGTTGCATGTGTGCATACTATCAAGTCTTGGGTTTCTGATCTTACTGTCTGTACGACATGTCCGTCAGCACGTTCTCCGAAGAACACTTCTTCGTGCGAGTGAAAGGTGCTTCGTACGAGCAAGTTGCTTGCTCGTACGAGCCATTATTTGTTCGTACGAATGATTCTCTTGATCGTACGAGTGGCCCTTTCTATAAGCACTTTGCTTATTCATACGAACCAGTTACTATTCGTACAAGCCATTGGTTGTTCGTACGAGCAACCACTTCTGAATGTTCTTCGTTGTTTGTAGTACTTTGTACGGCCAGTGACATTCTTCGTATGTTGCCGGGTGTTGGTACTATAAATACAGACATGCACTTCATAGACAAGGGTGACACTAGAGAGAGACACTGAGGCACATGAGAGAAAGCATAGAGAGAATATTATGAGTCTGTATGAACATTGTTTGTATGTGTTTGTACTAGCTCTCTTCATTTAATCAAGATAGTGAATCTTTGGTTAACTTGTGTTTGTTACTTTGCTTTGGTTTGCATACTTACATGGATTCCGCACTCGTATGTGTGTTAGATAAACAAGGAAGTAGGTTATCTTGATCCTCCAAGTGGACCTACAAGTTAAGAGTTTGTTTGAAGAAGATTTTAAATAAATCCTTTTAGTAACCGGTTTAAATAATTGTTGAGAAAACGTAATAAAATCATTTTTCTCGACATGTTAATTGAAAACCTTGTTTTTGTTGTATTTGAATAACCGTCGATATCCGCGTACCATAAAGACAACATGCCCACATGAGCCTATAACCCACCCCAAGCTAGTAAGTGCCTCGCCAAACCATAGCTAAACTAGATGTCACCGAGCTCTACCGAATCGTTAACCAAACGACCCTACGAAGGTGTTGTTACTTGATGGAAACGATAATGTTATACTCGTTTAATCCCATTTATTATCGGTGATAATTACTAAGTTTTGGAAACACGTAGTTCCCGAGAGATTTAGAATATATATATATATATATTTATATAAAAATATAAATATACTTATAGAATCGTATTAGTCGTTCCGAATGGTCGCGCGTGTACGTAGGTAAATGTAACTATATATATACATATACATATTTGCATATACACATAAACGTTGCGTAGTCGTGATAGTAGTCTCGCGTCTTGTAGATAATTATCAAAATAATTTATATAGTAGTTTGTTTGTTATAATCGAGTCTCGTTTGTTTGTTATCAAAATGATTCGGGCGATTAGGTAAGTGAAGATCGTACAGTGATGTGTCGAATTACATTTAAATGTTTAAAATAAATATAAAATATTATATTTATTTTATAAAAAGTTTGGCGTTCGGTTAACTAGTAAACCATGTTTGTTGAATCGTTATCAATTTGTTTTACGAGTTACAAAGGGTCGTCGAGAATAAATATACGCTTATATTTATTTTTATAAAAATCACTTGAATCCGATAGGTTTTGTCTTTACAATAAAACACGTTTCGTTTTACAGATTTTTACGAAAAACAGGCAGAGTTTCCGCTGTTTTTGGACGATCCCGATAATATGAGTTGTCGATATATTTTCAAAACACAACAATTTCAATATTACCAAAAATATATAATTCTATCGTATCTTTAAAACGTCGTACATTTTCCGAGATCAAGTTTAATATGAAATGCACAAGTCACTCAATTTACTAGTTATCACGAAAATACTTATCGTTTCACTACTCGGGTCGGTTTGAGTTCGGTTTCGAGCTAACGAATATTTATATAAATAATCTAACGAAAATTGCGTCGTAAATGTTTTACCGAAACTCGTGTCGCCCCGCGGACTAAGTTTGACCATAGTTGACCATGTTGACTTTGTTGACCAGCTAATGACTAGTTGACTTATGTTCACCGAAAGGTGACCAGTTGACCAGAAGATGACCATGTTGACCAAACTTTGACCATAGTTGACCGAACCTGAATTTGACCGCGTTGACCACAGTTTGACCCAAACCGAAATTTGACCGCGTTGACTGAGTTGACCGGGTTTGACCCGAACCTAAAACTGAACCGAGGCACCGAAAATGACCCAAAACTGTCCCTTGACCCGTGTTTGACTTGTTGACCCGAGCCCGAGAGTGTCCCGAAATTTATTTTTCACCCGAGATGAAAGTGTTTCGTATGGATTCTACGGGTTACAAGGAGTCCAAAATATATTTTTCATTGAAAACGAATGCCCGGAACCTCGCTAGAACCATGCTAGAAGTCGGAATTTTGCCAGAGAGTAAAAGTTCACGAAAACTTGCAGAAAGGTCTCTAACCACCCGATATAAACATGCACGAAGTGAAAAGTCCAAAACGGGTGTTTGGCCGAAATGTCACCGGAGTTGCTCCTGTGCTCAAACGACTATGAATCTGCTAAAACTAACATCACCACGCGATCGGAATGTCAAAGATAGTCGGAAAAGTGTACTCTTGGCCGGAAAACGTCCACGACGGCGTGATCCAGAAAGTTCGCCGGAAAACCTCCATCGCCGTCGCCGGACTTCGATACCAGAAATGTTTTCTAGAGAGAGTTTTAGAGTTAGAGAGAGAAAGTGATAGGTAAAAATGAAGGGAAAGGGGTAAAAGGGTTTATATAGGTGGGTTTTTATGGGTTTGGGCCTTGGGCCCAAAAGCCCGTTTCTAGTGTTTTGAGCGGCCTGATCACGTTTCTAAACCCCGTTTTCGCTCCCGATAGTCATGAAACATCGTAAAATATCATTTAAGATCAAAAGTGTCGGTATTCGACGTTTGACGCGTTCGTTCCTCGGTTGCGTTAAAATTGCATAAAATTGCTTCGGTCATCGTTTCTTGTCGGTTTTTCGATCCGATTCAACTGCGTATGTTAAATTTGATTTTGAAGCTAAAATTGTCGTAATATTTCAGTTTCAAGCAAATAAACGAGTCTAATGCTTCCGTTCCGTTGTCGGTGCGTTCCCACAATCGCGTTTTTCGCTCACGTATGCGTTTTGTGACCTTCGAAATAATGATAATTCATCAAAGCCTATTCATGTGTTTAAAATATATGTATAAGACTCGTATTTGTTGGGGTTGTCGGTATATGTCCGGTGTCAGTTTGTTACCGTTTAACGTTCAACAGGTTTCCCTCAAATCGTCGTTCGCGTACCGTGAAGCCGGATAAACGTTCCCAGGCATAACAAAGGCCTTATTTAGTTAGTTTGTGTTTTAAAACAATACTTATAAATGTCTTAATGTTTGTTATGCGCGTAATTAAAACCTGTAAGTTGCCGGTTGTCACATCTAAAGGATCCAAATTCAATTAATTCTGGATGAAACAGAATGCGTATACCACCCATTGTGAGTCCTTCTGATTAGTGATGTCACTGGATCCGAATTCAACCTAGTATGGATGCTATCAGAATGTAACCGACTTTGTATGTCATAAGATACGGATACCAGCCGTTCTGAGTCATTCTGGTTAGTAAATGTACACGATCCGAAACTAACTATGGATGCTAACCGAATCTTATCGAGTCTGGATGCTATAGGATCCGAAAAACATCTATTCTGAATTCCGCTGGTTAGGGAATCTAAAGGATCCAATTCAACCAAGTATTAACATAATGCGTATACTGCCCATTGTGAGTCCTTCTGATTACTGATGTTACAGGATCCGAATTCAACCTAGTATTGATTTTATATGAATGTAGCCGACTATAGATGCTATAGTAAGGGAATCTAAAGGAACCAAATTCAACCGAATCAGGATGAAATAGA
The DNA here is from genome assembly GCA_947069175.1 of Scalesia atractyloides. Lineage (NCBI taxonomy): Eukaryota > Viridiplantae > Streptophyta > Magnoliopsida > Asterales > Asteraceae > Scalesia > Scalesia atractyloides. The sequence continues at coordinate 37,577,663 of CAMTDV010000001.1, forward strand.
ATGCGTATACCACCCATTATGAGTCCATCTTATTAGTGATGATACAAGATCCGCCTTCAACCGAGTATGGACGTTATCTGAATGTTGCCGACTCTGTATGCTATACGATTCGTCAAACAACTATTCTGAATCTCGCATGCTAGGGAAACTTAATGAGCCAAATTAAACCAAATCTGGATGGTATAGGATACGGATACCACTCATTCCGAGTCATTCTAGTTAGTGATGGTACACTATCCGAAACCACTAAGTATGAATGCTAACTTAAGTTAATCGAGTCAGGATGCTATAGGTTCTAGAAAACACCTATTTTGAGTTCCGCTAGTAATTGAATCTAAAGGAACCAAATTCAACCAAGTCTGTATGAAACATAATCCCGTATACCACCATTGTGAGTCCTTCTAGTTAATGATGTTACTACAGGATCTGAATTCAAACGAGTATTTATTCTATATGAATGTAGATGACCGAGTATGGATGCTATATGAATGTAGCTGACTCATGGTGCTATAGGATCCCAAAAACATTTGTTCTGAATTCCGCTAGTAAGGGAATCTAAAGGATTCAAATTAAAACGAGTCTATATGGTATACCGCCCATTATGTGTCCTTCTGATTAGTGATGTTGCAGGATCCGAATTCAACCGAGTATGGATGCTATCTGAATGTAGCCGACTCTGGATGCTATGCGATTCGTAAAACAACCATTCTCAATCTTGCATGCTAGGGAAACTTAATGATACAAATTGAACCAAGCCTGGATGGTACAGGATACGGATACCACCCGTTCTGAATCATTCTGGTTAGTGATGGTACACGACACGAAACTGAGTATGGATGCTAACCGAATCTAATCGATTCTAGATGTTGTTGGATCCCGAAAACACCTATTCTGAATTCTGCTCGTAAGGGAGTCCAAAGGATCCAAATTCAATTGATTCAGGATGAAACAGAATGCGTCTACCACCCATTGTGACTCCTTCTGATTATTGTTGTTACAGAATCCGAATTCAACCTAGTATGGATGGTATCAAAATGTAGCCGACTCTGTATGTCATAAGATACGGATACCAGTCGTTCTAAATCATTTTGGTAATGATGGTACACGATCCGAAACTAACTAAGTATGGATGGTATAGTATACAGATAACACTCGTTCTGGGTCATTCTAGTTAGTGATGGTCCACTATCCGAAACCAACTGAGTATGAATGCTATAGGTTCTAGAAAACACCTATTCTGAGTTCTGCTGGTAATTGAATCTAAAGGAACCAAAATCAACCAAGTCTGTATGAAATATAATCCCGTATACCACCCCTTGTGAGTCCTTCTAATTAATTATGTTACAGGATTCCAAATTCAACCGAGTATGGATGCTATATGAATGTAGATGACCGAGTATGGATGCTATTTGAATGTAACTGACTCTTGATGCTATAGGATCCAAAAACATCTGTTCTGAATTCCGCTAGTAAAGGAATCTAAAGGATCCAAATTAAAACGAGTCTGGATGAAAGAGAATGCATATATACGCCATTTATGTGTCCTTCTAATTAGTGATATTACAGGATCCGAATTCAACCGAGTATGGAAGCTATATGAATGTAGCGGACTCTGGATGCTATGCGATTCGTAAAACACCATTCTCAAACTCGCATGCTAGGGAAACTTAATGATACAAATTAGACCGAGCCTGAATGGTACAGGATAAGGATACCACCCGTTTTGAATCATTCTCGTTAGTGAAGGTACACGACCCGAAACTAACTGAGTATGGATACCAACCGAATCTAATCGATTCTGGATGCTGTTGGATCCCAAAAACACCATTCTGAATTCTGCTCGTAAGGGAATCTAAAGGATCCAAATTCAATGGAGTCTGGATGAAACAGAATGCGTATACCTCCCATTGTGAGTCCTTAATTTTACTGACGTTACAGGATCCGAATTCAACCTGGTATGGATGCTATCAGAATGTAGCCGACTTTGTATGTCATAAGATACGGATACCAGCCGTTCTAAATCATTCTGGTTAGTGATGGTACACGATCCGAAACTAACTAAGTATGGATGCTAACCGAATCTTATCGAGTCTGGATGCTATAGGATCCGGAAAACACCAATTCTGAATTCTGCTCGTATGGGAATCTAAAGGATCCAAATTCTATTGTTTCTGGATAACAGAATGCGTATACCTCCCATTGTGAGTCCTTCTGATTAGTGATGTTACAGGATCCGAATTCAACCAAGTCTATATGCTATCAGAATGTAACCGACTCTGTATGTTATAAGATACAGATACCAGCCGTTCTGAATCATTCTGGTTAGTGATGGTACAAGATCCGAAACTAACTCAGTATGGATGCTAACCGAATCTTATCGAGTCTGGATGCTATACGATCCGAAAAAACACCTATACTGAATTCCGCTGGTTAGGGAATCTGAAGGATCCGGATTCAACCGAGTCTAAATGAAACACAATGCGTATACCGCCCATTGTGAGTCCTTCTGATTAATAGCAGACTCTGGATTCAACTTAGTACTGATGTTATCTGAAGCCGACTCTGGATGCTAAAGATTCTTAAGACAACCATTCTAAATGTCGCATGCTAGGGAAGCTTAAAGATCCAAATTAAACCGAGTCTGGATGGTATAGGATACAGATACCACCAGTTCTATATCATTCTGGTTAGTGATGGTACACGATCCGATTAACTGAGTATGCATGCTAACCGAATCTAATCGATCTGGATGACAGATGGAATCCCAAAAACAACTATTCCCAATTCTGCTGGTTAGGGAACCTAAAGAATCCAAATTCAACCGAGTCTAAATGAAACAGAATCCGGATATCGCCCATTCTGAGTCATTCTGATTAGTGTGGTACAGGATCCAAATTCAACAGGGTAAGGAAGATATTTGAATGTAGCCAATTCTGAAGGCTATAAGATTTATAAAACAGCCATTCTAAATCTCGCATGCAACGAAAGTTTAATAATCCAAATTAAACTGAGTTTGGATGGTATATGATACGGATACCAACCGTTCTGATTCATTCTAGTTAATGATGGTACACCATTTGAAAGTAACTGAGTATGGATGCTAACAGAATCTTATCAATTCTGGATGCTATTGGATCTCAAAAACACCTATTCTGAATTCCGCAAGTAAGGGAATCTAAAGGAACCAAATTCACCTGAGTCAGGATGAAATAGAATGCGTTATACCGCCCATTTTGAGTCCTTCTGATTGGTAGTGATACAAGATCCGCCTTCAACCAAATATGGACGCTATCTAGATATTGCCGACTCTGTATGCTATACGATCCATCAAACAACTATTCTGAATCTCTCATGCTAGGGAAACTTAACGTGCCAACTTAAAACTAGTCTGGATGGTATATGATACGGATAACACTCGTTTTTTGTCATTCTAGTTAGTGATGGTACACTATCCGAACAAACTGAGTATGAATGCTAACCTAATTTAATCGAGTCAAGATGCTATAGGTTCTAGAAAACACCTATTTTGAGCTCCGCTGGTAATTGAATCTAAAGGAACCAAATTCAAACAAGTCTGTATGGCACATAATCCCGAATACCACCCATTATGAGTCCTAATTAGTGATGTTATAGGATCCCAATTCAACGGAGTATGGATGCTATATGATTGTAGATGACCGAATATGTATATATCTGAATGTAGCTGACTCTTGATGCTATAGGATCCCAAAAACATCTGTTCTGAATTTCGCTAGTAACGGAATCTAAAGGATCCAAATTGAAATGAGTCTGGATGAAACAGAATGCGTTATACCGCCCATTATGTGTCCTTCCGATTATTGATGTTACAGGATCCGAATTCAACCGAGTATGGATGCTATCTGAATGTAGCCGACTCTGGATGCTATGCGATTCGTAAAACAACCCTTCTCAATCTTGCATGCTAGGGAAACTTAATGATACAAATTGAACCGAGCCTGGATGGTACAGGAAACAGATACCACCCGTTCAGAATCATTTTGGTTAGTGATGGTACACGACACGAAACTAACTGAGTATGGATGCTAACTGAATCTAATCGATTCTGGATGAAGTTGGATTCCAAAAACACCTATTTTGTATTATGCTCGTAAGGGAATCCAAAGGATCCAAATTCAATTAATTCTGGATGAAACAGAATGCGTATACCAACCATTGTGAGTCCTTCTAATTATTGATGTTACAGAATCCGAATTCAACCTAGTATGGATGGTATTAGAATGTAGCCGACTTTGTATGTCATAAGATACGGATACCAGCCATTTGGAATCATTCTGGTTAGTGATGGTACACGACACGAAACTAACTGAGTATGGATGCAAACTGAATCTAATCGATACAGGATGCTGTTAGATCCCAAAAACACCAATTCTGATTTCTGCTCGTAATGGAATCTTTAGGATCCAAATTCAATTGATTCTGGATAACAGAATGCGTATATCACCCATTGTGAGTCCTTCTTATTAGTGATGTTACAGGATCAGAATTCAACCTGGTATGGATGCTATCAGAATGTAACCAACTCTGTATGTTATAAGATACGATACCAGCCGTTCTGAATCATTCTGGTTAGTGATAGTACAAGATCCAAAACTAACTCTGTACGGATGCTAACCTAATCTTATCGAGTCTGATGCTATATGATCCGAAAACGCCTATTCTGAATTCCGCTGGTTAGGGAATCTAAAGGATCTGAATTCAATCGAGTCTAAATGAAATATAATGCGTATACCGCCCATTGTGAGTCCTTCTTATTAGTGATGTTACAGGTTCCGAATTCAACCTAGTATTGATGTTATCTGAATGTAGCCGACTCTTGATGCTAAACCATTCTTAAGACAACCATTCTAAATCTCGCATGCTAGGGAAGCTTAAAGATACAAATTAAACCGAGTCTGGATGGTATAGGATACGGATACCATCCGTTCTAAATGATTCAATTTATTAATGGTACACGATCTGAAACTAACCGAGTATGTATGCTAACCGAATCTAATCGATTCTGGATAATAGACTGAATGCCAAAAACAACAATTTTGAATTCTGCTCGTTAGGGAACCTAAAGAATCCAAATTCAACCTAGTCTGAATGAAACAGAATCCGGATCCGCCCATTCCGAGTCATTCCGATTTGTGGATGGTACTGGATCAAAATTCAACCGAGTATGGACGCTATTTTAATGTAGCCGACTCTGGATGCTATACGATTCGTAAAAAAACCATTCTAAATCTCGCATGCGACTAAAGTTTAATAATCCAAATTAAACCGAGTTTGGATGGTATAGGATATGGGTACCAACCGTTCTGATTCATTCTGTTTAGTGATGGTACACGATCCGAAACTAACTGAGTATGGATGCTAACAGAATCTTATCAATTCTGGATGCTATTGGACCCCAAATACACCTATTCTGTATTTCGCTGGTAAGGGAATCTAAAGGATCCCAATTCAATGTAGTCTGGATGAAACAGAATGCATATACCATCCAATGTGAGTCCTTATGATTAGTGATGTTACGGGATCCGTATTCAACCGAGTATAGATTCTATCAGAATGTAGCCGACTCTAGTTGCGATAAGATCCCTAAAACACCTATTCTTGATTCCGCAAGTAAGGGAATCTAAAGTAACCAAATTCAACTCCATTGAATTCGAATTCAATGGAGTCTAGATGAAACAACCACTCTGGATGCTATGCGATTCGTAAAACAACCATTATCAACCTCGCATGCTAGGGAAACTTAATGATACAAATTGAACCGAGCCTAGATGGTACAGGATACGGATACCACCCGTTCAGAATCATTCAGGTTGGTGATGGTACATGACACGAAACTAACTGAGTATGGATGCTAACTGAATCTGTTCGATTCTAGATGTTGGTGGATCCCAAAAACACCTATTCTGAATTCTGCTCGTAAGCGAATCCAAAGGATCTAAATTCAAATGATTCTGGATGAAACAGAATGCGTATACCACCCATTGTGAGTCCTTATGATTAGTGATGCTACAGGATCCGTATTCAACCTAGTATGGATTCTATCAGAATGTTGCCGACTCTGGATGCGATAAGATCCCCAATTCTGAATTCCACTAGTAAGGGAATCTAAAGTAACCAAATTTAACTGAGTCAAGATTAAATAAAATACGTATACCGCCCATTGTGAGTCCTTCTAATTAGCGATGATACAAGATCCGCCTTCAACCAAGTACGGATGCTACATCAATGTTGCCAACTCTGTATGCTATACAATTCGTCAAACAACCGATCTCAATTTTGCATGCTAGGGAAAATTAATGAGCCAAACTAAACCGAGTCTGGATGGTATAGTATACGGACACCACTCGTTCTGAATCATTCTAGTTAGTGATGGTACACTATTCGAAACCAACTGAGTATGAATGCTAACCTAATTTAATCGAGTCTGTATGGTATAGGTTCTAGAAAACACTTATTCTGAGTTCTACTGGTAATTGAATTTAAAGGCACCAAAATCAACCAAGTATGTATGAAACATAATACCGTATACCACCCATTGTGAGTCTTTCTAATTAGTGATGTTACAGGATCCGAATTCAACCGATTATGGATGCTATATTAATTTAGATGACCGAGTATGGATCTTATCCGAATGTAGCTGACTTTTGATGATATAGGACCCAAAAACATCTATTCTGATTTCCGCTAGTAAGGGAATCTAAAGTATCCAAACTACAACGAGTGTGGATGAAACAGGATGCATACACCGCCCATTATGAGTCCTTCTGATTAGTGATGTTACAGGATTGGAATTCAACCGAGTATGGATGCTATATGAATTTAGCCAACTCTAGATGCTATGCGATTTGTAAAACAACCATTCTCAATCTCACATGCTAGGGAAACTTAATGATACAAATTAAACCGAGCCTGATGATCAGGATACGGATACCCCCGTTCTGAATCATTCTGGTTAGTGATGGTACACGACCCAAAACTAACTGAGTATGGATGCTAACCAAATCTAATCGATTCTGGATGCTGTTGGATCCCAAAACACCAATTTTGAATTCTGCCCGTAAGGGAATCCAAAGGATCCAAATTCAATTGATTCTGCATGAAACAGAATGCGTATACCACCCATTGTGAGTCCTTCTGATTATTGATGTTACAGGATCCGAATTCAACCTAGTATGGATGCTATCAAAGTGTAGCCGACTCTGTAGCCATAAGATACGGATACCAGCCGTTTGGAATCATTCTGGTTAGTGATGGTACAGGACACGAAACTAACTGAGTATGGATGCTAACCGAATCTAATCAATAGTGGATGCTATTAGATCCCAAAAACACCAATTCTGATTTCTGCTTGTAATGGAATCTACAGGATACAAATTCAATTGATTCTGGATAACAAAATGCGTATACCACCCATTGTGAGTCCTTCTTATTAGTGATGTTATAGGATCCAAATTCAACCTGGTATGGATGCTATCAGAATGTAACCGACTCTGTATGTTATAAGATACTGATACCAGCCGTTCTGAATCATTTTGGTTAGTGATAGTACAAGATCCGAAACTAACTCTGTACGGATGCTAACCTAATCTTATCAAGTCTGGATGCTATAGGATCTGAAAACGCCTATTCTAAATTCCGCTGGTTATGGAATCTAAAGGATCTGAATTCAATCGAGTCTAAATGAAACATAATGCGTATACCGCCCATTGTGAGTCCTTCTTATTAGTGATGTTACAGGTTCTGAATTCAACCTAGTATTGATGTTATCTGAATGTTGATGCAAAACCATTCTTAAGACAACCATTCTAAATCTCGCATGCTAGGGAAGCTTAAAGACACAAATTAAACCGAGTATGGATGGTATAGGATACGGATACCATCCGTTCTAAATGATTCACTTTATTGATGGTACACAATCTGAAACTAACTGAGTATGTATGCTAACCGAATCTAATCGATTCGGGATTATAGACTGAATCCCAAAAACAACAATTTTGAATTCTGCTGGTTAGGGAACCTAAAGAATCCAAATTCAGCGGAGTCTGAATGAAACAGAATCCGGATACCGCGCGTTCCGAGTCATTCCGATTTGTGATGGTACTGGTATCCAAATTCAACCGAGTATGGACACTATTTTAATGTAGTCGACTCCGGATGCTATACGATTCGTAAAACAACCATTCTAAATCTCGCATGCGACTAAAGTTTAATAATCCAAATTAAACCGAGTTTGGATGGTATAGGATATGGGTACCAACCCTGTTTAGTGATGGTACACGATCCGAAACTAACTGAGTATGGATGCTAACAGAATCTTATCAATTCTAGATGCTATTGGATCCCAAATACACCGATTCTGAATTTCGCTGGTAAGGGAATCTAAAGGATCCCAATTCAATGTAGTCTGGATGAAACAGAATGCATATACCATCCAATGTGAGTCCTTATGATTAGTGATGTTACGGGATCCGTATTCAACCGAGTATAGATTCTATCAGAATGTAGCGGACTCTAGTTGCGATAAGATCCCTAAAACACCTATTCTGGATTCCGCAAGTAAGGGAATCTAAAGTAACCAAATTCAACTCCATTGAATTTGAATTCAATGGAGTCTAGATGAAACAACCACTCTGGATGCTATGCGATTCGTAAAACAACCATTATCAACCTCGCATGCTAGGGAAACTTAATGATACAAATTGAACCGAGCCTGGATGGTACAGGATACGGATACTACCCATTCTGAATCATTCAGGTTAGTGATGGTACACGACACGAAACTAACAGAGTATGGATGCTAACTGAATCTAACCGATTCTAGATGTTGGTGGATCCCCAAAACACCTATTCTGAATTCTGCTCGTAAGGGAATCCAAAGGATCCAAATTCAAATGATTCTGGATGAAACAGAATGCGTATACCACCCATTGTGAGTCCTTATGATTAGTGATGCTACAGGATCCGTATTCAACCTAGTATGGTTTCTATCAGAATGTAGCCGACTCTGGATGCGATAAGATCCCCAATTCTGAATTCCACTAGTAAGTGAATCTAAAGTAACCAAATTTAACTGAGTCAAGATTAAATAAAATACATATACCGCCCATTGTGAGTCCTTCTAATTAGCGATGATACAAGATCTGCCTTCAACCAAGTACGGATGCTACATCAATGTTGCCGACTCTGTATGCTATACAATTCGTCAAACAACCGATCTCAATTTTGTATGCTAGGGAAAATTAATGAGCCAAATTAAACTTTGTCTGGATGGTAAAGTATACGGACACCACTCGTTCTAAGTCATTCTAGTTAGTGATGGTACACTATTCGAAACCAACTGAGTATGAATGCTAACCTAATTTAATCGAGTCTGTATGGTATAGGTTCCAGAAAACACTTATTCTGAGTTCCACTGGTAATTGAATTTAAAGTCACCAAATTCAATCAAGTATGTATGAAACATAATACCGTATACCACCCATTGTGAGTCTTTCTAATTAGTGACGTTACAGGATCCGAATTCAAACCGATTATGGATGCTATATTAATTTAGATGACCGAGTATGGATGCTATCCGAATGTAGCTGACTTTTGATGCTATAGGACCCAAAAACATCTATTCGGATTTCCGCTAGTAAGGGAATCTAAAGTATCCAAACTACAACGAGTGTGGATGAAACAGGATGCGTATACCGCCCATTATGAGTCCTTCTGATTAGTGATGTTATAGGATTGGAATTCAACCGAGTATGGATGCCATATGAATATAGCCAACTCTAGATGCTATGCGATTTGTAATACAACCATTCTCAATCTCACATGCTAGGGAAACTTAATGATACAAATTAAACCGAGCCTGGATGAACAGGATACGGATACCCCCCGTTCTGAATCATTCTGGTTAGTGATGGTACACGACCCGAAACTAACTGAGTATGGATGCTAACCAAATCTTATCGATTCTGGATGCTGTTGGATCCCAAAAACACCAATTTTGAATTCTGCTCGTAAGGGAATCCAAAGGATCCAAATTCAATTGATTCTGGATGAAACAGAATGCGTATACCACCCATTGTGAGTCCTTCTGATATGGATGTTACAGGATCCGAATTCAACCTAGTATGGATGCTATCAAAGTGTAGCCGACTCTGTATGTCATAAGATACGGATACCAGCCATTTGGAATCATTCTGGTTAGTGATGGTACAGGACACGAAACTAACTGAGTATGGATGCTAACTGAATTTAATCAATACTGGATGCTATTAGATCCCCAAAACACCAATTCTGATTTCTGCTCGTAATGGAATCTACAGGATCCAAATTAAATTGATTCTGGATAACAGAATGCGTATACCACCCATTGTGAGTCCTTCTTATTAGTGATGTTATAGGATCCAAATTCAACCTGGTATGGATGCTATCAGAATGTAATCGCCTCTGTATGTTATAAGATACTGATACCAGCCGTTCTGAATCATTTTGGTTGGTGATAGTACAAGATCCGAAACTAACTCTGTACGGATGCTAACCTAATCTTATCGAGTCTGGATGCTATAGGATCTGAAAACGCCTATTCTAAATTCCGCTGGTTAGGGAATCTAAAGGATCTGAATTCAATCGAGTCTAAATGAAACATAATGCGTATACCGCCCATTGTGAGTCCTTATTATTAGTGATGTTACAGGTTCCGAATTCAACCTAGTATTGATGTTATCTGAATGTAGCCGACTCTTGATGCTAAACCATTCTTTAGACAACCATTCTAAATCTCGCATGCTAGGGAAGCTTAATGATACAAATTAAACCGAGTATGGATGGTATAGGATACGGATACCATCCGTTCTAAATGATTCAATTTATTGATGGTACACGATCTGAAATTAACTGAGTATGTATGCTAACCGAATCTAATCAATTCTGGATTATAGATTGAATCCCAAAAACAACAATTTTGAATTCTGCTGGTTAGGGAACCTAAAGAATCCAAATTCAGCGGAGTCTGAATGAAACTGAATCCGGATACCGCCGTTCCAAGTCATTCTAATTTGTGATGATACTGGATCCAAATTCAACCGAGTATGGACGCTATTTTAATGTAGCCGACTCTGGATGCTATACGACTCGTAAAACAACCATTCTAAATCTCGCATGCGACTAAAGTTTAATAATCCAAATTAAACCGAGTTTGGATGGTATAGGATATGGCTACCGACCGTTCTGATTCATTCTGTTTAGTGATGGTACACGATCCGAAACTAACTGAGTATGGACGCTAACCGAATCTTATCCATTCTTAATGCTAATCCCAAAAACACCTATTCTAAATTCCACTTGTAAGGGAATCTAAAGGATCCCAATTCAATGGAGCCTGGATGATACAGAATGCATATACCTCCCATTGGGAGTCCTTATGATTAGTGATGTTAAGGGATCCGTATCCAACCGAGTATAGATTCTATCAGAATGTAGCCGACTATGGATGTGATAAGATCCCTAAAACACTTATTCTGGATTCCGCAAGTAAGGGAATCTTAAGTAACCAAATTCAACTCAATTGAATTTAAATTCAATGGAGTCTGGATATAACAACCACTTTTGATGCTATGCGATTCCTAAAACAACAATTCTCAACCTCGCATGCTAGGGAAACTTAATGATACAAATTGAACCGAGCCTGGATGGTACAGGATACGGATACTACCCATTCTGAATCATTCTGGTTAGTGACGGTACACGACCCGAAACTAATTGAGTATCGATGCTAACCGAATCTAATCGATTCTGGATGTTGTTGGAACCCAAAAACACCTATTCTGAATTCTACTCGTAAGGGAATCCAAAGGATCCAATTCAATTGATTTTGGATGAAACAAAATGCGTATACCACCCATTGTGAGTCCTATGATTAGTGATGTTACAGGATCCGTATTCAACCTAGTATCGATTCTATCAGAATGTAGCCGACTCTGGATGGGATAAGATATGGATACCAGCAGTTCTGACTTCTGGTTAGTGATGGTACACGACACGAAACTAACTGAGTATGGATGCTAACCGAATCTAATCGATACTAGATGCTATTGGATCCCAAAAACACCAATTCTTAATTGTACTCGTAAGGGAATCTACAGGATCCAAATTTAATTGATTCTAGATAACAGACTCTATATGTTATAAGATACGGATACCAGCCGTTCTGAATCTTTCTGGTTGGATGGTACAAGATCCGAAACTAACTCAGTATGGATGCTAACCAAATCTTATCGAGTCTGGATGCTATAGGATCCGAAAAAACACCTATTCTGAAGTCCACTGGTTAGGGAATCTAACGGAACAAATTCAACTGAGTCAGGATAAAACAGAATGCGTATACTGCCCATTGTGAGTCCTTCTGATTAGTGATGATACAAGATCCGCCTTCAACCAAGTATGGATGCTATTTGAATGTTGCCGACTCTGTATGCTATACGATTCGTCGAACAACCATTCTAAATCTTGCATGCTAGGGAAACTTAATGAGCCAAATTAAACCGAGTCTGGATGGTACAGGATAATGACACCACCCAAAACTAACTGAGTATGGATGCTAACCAAATCTTATCGATTCTGGATGCTATAGGATCACAAAAATGCCTATTCTGAATTTCGCTGGCAAGGGAATCTAAAGGATCCAAATTAAAACGAGCCTGGATGAAATAGAATGCTTATACCACCTATTGTGAGTCCTTTTGATTAGTGATATTACAGTACACGTATTCAACCGAATATGGATTCTATCTGAATGTAGCCGACTCTGGATGCGATAGGAACCGCAAAACTCCTATTTTGAATTCCGCTGGTAAGGGCATCAAAAGGAACCAAATTCAACCGAGTTTGGATGATATAGAATACGTATACCGCCGTTGTGAGTCCTTCTGATTTGTGATGATAAAAGATCCGCCTTCAACCGAGCATGGATGCTATCTGAATGTTGCCAACTCTGAATGCTATACGATTCGTCAAACAACCGTTCTCAATCTCGCATGCTAGGGAAACTTAATGAGCCAAACTAAACCGAGTCTGGATGGTATAGTATACGGACACCACTCGTTCTGAGTCATTCTAGTTAGTGATGGTACACTATTCGAAACCAACTGAGTATGAATGCTAACCTAATTTTATCAAGTCTTGATGCTATAGTTCTAGAAAACACCTATTCTGTGTTCCGCTAGTAATGAACCTAAAAGAACAAAATTCAACCAAGTCTTTTTGAAACATAATCCCGTATACCACCCATGATGTACAGGATCCGAATTCAATTGAGTATGGATGCTTTATGAATGTAGATAATTGAGTATGGATGCTATCTGAATGTAGCTGACCCATGATGCTATAGGATCCCAAAAACATCTATTCTGAATTCCACTAGTCAGGGACTCTAAAGGAACCCAATTAAAACGAGTGCGGATGAAACAGAATGCATAACCGCCCGTTATGAATCCCTCTAATTAGTGATGTTACGGGATCGGAATCAACCGAGTATGGATGCTATCTGAATGTAGCCGAATCTAGATGCTATGCGATTTGTAAAACAACCATTCTCAGTCTCACATGCTAGGGAAACTTAATGATACAAATTAAACTGAGCCTGGATTGACAGGATACGGATACCCCCGTTCTGAATCATTCTGGTTAGTGATGGTACACGACCCGTAAGTAACTGAGTATGGATGCTAACCAAATCTAATCGATTCTGGATGCTGTTGGATCCCAAAAACACCGATTCTGAATTCTGCTCGTAAGGGAATCCAAAGGATCCAAATTCAATTGATTCTAGATGAAACAGAATGCGTATACAAACCATTGTGAGTCTTTACGGTTATTGATGTTACAGGATCCGAATTCAACCTAGTATGCATGCTATCAGAATGTAGCTGACTCTGTATGTCATAAGATACGGATACCAACTGTTCTGAATCATTCTTGTTTGTGATTGTACACGACCCAAAACTAACTGAGTATGGATACTAACCGATTCTAATCGATACTGGATGCTATTGGATCCCAAAAACACCAATTCTGATTTCTGCCCGTAAAGGAATCTACCGGATCCAAATTCAATTGATTCTAGATAACAGAATGCGTATACCACCCAATGTGAGGTCCTTCTGATTAGTGATGTTACAGGATCCAAATTTCAACCTAGTATGAATGTTATCAGAATGTAACCGCCTCTGTATGTTATAAGATACGTATTCCCGCCGTTCTGAATCATTCTGGTTAGTGAAGGTACAAGATCCAAAACTAACTCAGTATGGATGCGAATCTTATCGAGTCTGGATGCAACAGGATCCGAAAAACACCTATTCTGAATTCCGCTGTTTAGGGAATCTAAAGGATCCGAATTCTATTGAGTCTAAATGAAACACAATGCCAATACTGCCCATTGTGAGTTCTTCTGATTAATGATGTTACGGGATCCGAATTCAACCTAGTACTGATGTTATCTGAATTTAGCCGACTCTGGATGCAATAAGATACGGATACCAGTCGTCCTGAATCATTTTGGTTAGTGATGGTACACAATCCGAAACTAACTCAATATGGATGCAAATCGTATCTGGATGCTACAGGATCTGAAAAGCACCTATTCTGAATTCCGCTGATTAGGGAATCTAAAGGATCGGAATTCAACCGAGTCAAAATGAAACAAAATGCATAAACTGCCCATTGTGAGTCCTTCTGACCAGTGATGTTATAGGATCCGGATTCAATCGAGTATGGATGCTATCTGAATGTAGCCGACTCTGGATGCTATGTAATTCGTAAAACAACCATTCTCAATCTCGCATGATAGGGAAACTTAATGATACAAATCAAACCGAGCCTGGATGGTACAGGATACGGATTCCACCCGTCCTGAATCATTCTGGTTAGTGATGGTACACTACCCGAAACAAATTGAGTATGTCTGCTAACCGAATCTAATTGATTCTGGATGATAGATGGAATCTTAAAAACAACTGTTCCGAATTCTACTGGTTAGGGAATCTAAAGAATCCAAATTCAATCGAGTCTGAATGAAACAAAATCCGAATACCGCCCATTCCGAGTCATTCTGATTAGTGATGGTACAAAATCCGAATTCAACCGTGTATGGATGCTATTTGAATGTAGCCGAGTTTGGATGCTACAGGATACAGATACCAACCGTTCTGATTTATTCTTGTTAGTGATGGTACACGATCCGAAACTAACTAAGTATGGATGCTAGCCGAATCTTATCGATTCTGGATGATGTTGGATCCCGAAAATGCCTATTCTGAATTCTGCTATTAAGGGAATCTAAAGTATCCAAATTCAATTGAGTCTGGATGAAATAGAATGCGTATACCACCCATTGTGAGTCCTGTTGATTAGTGATGTTACAGGATCTGTATTCTATCGAGTATGGATTCTATCTGAATGTAGCCGACTCTGGATGCGTTAAGATCCCCAAAACACCTATTTTGAATTCCGCTAGTAGGGGAATCTAAAGGAACTAAATTCGACCAAGTCAGGATGAAGTAAACTTCGTATACCGCCCATTGTGAGTCCTTCTGATTAGTGATGATACAAGATTCGCCATCAACCGAGTATGGATGCTATCTGAATGAAGCCGACTCTGTATGCTATAACGATTCTTCAAACAACTATCCTGAATCTCGCAGGATAGGGAAACTTAAGAGCCAAATTAAACCAAGTCTGGATGGTATAGGATACGGATACCACTCATTCTAAGCCATTTTAGTTAGTGATGGTACACTATCCGAAACCAACTAAGTATGAATGCTAACCTAATTTAATCGAGTCTGGATGCTATAGGCTCCAGATAACACCTATTTTGAGTTCCGCTGGCAATTGAATCTGAAGGAACCAAATTCAACCAAGTCTATATGAATCATAATCCCATATACCACCCAATGTGAGTCCTTCCTATTAGTGATGTTAAAGGATCTGAATTCAATCGAGTATGGATGCTATATGAATGTAGATCACCGAGTATGGATGCTATCTGAATGTAGCTGACTCTTGATGTTATAGGATCCAAAAACATCTATTCTGAATTCCGCTAGTACGGGAATCTAATGGATCCAAATTAAAACGAGTCTGGATGAAAGAAAATGCGTATACCACCCATTAGTCCTTTTGATTAGTGATGTTACAGATCCAAATTCAACCGAGTATGGACGATATCTGAACGTAGCCGACTTTGGATGCTATACGATTCGTAAAACAACCATTCTAAATCTCGCATGCTAAGGAAACTTAATGATACAAATTAAACTGAGCCTGGATGGTACAGGGTACGGATACCACCCGTTCTGAATCATTCTGATTACTGATGGTACACGACCTGAAACAAACTGAATATGGATGCTAACCGAATCTAATCGATTCTAGATGCTATTGGATCCCAAAAACACCGATTCTGAATTCTGCTCGTAAGGGAATCTAAAGGACCCAAATTCAATTGATTATGGATGAAACAGAATGCGTCTACCACCCATTGTGAGTCCTTCTGATTAGTGATGTTACAGGTGTGACATTTGTGCCTTTTCAATCATGGCACAATTACAAACAATTTCGTATTCAATGAAACCCTGTTTTTATTTCCAAATATTTTTGTATTCAATAAAATCTAGTATTTTATTGATGAGTATGCAAAAATGTCAATCATTGCACAATTTCGATCATTTTCGTGTTCGTTAAAGCGTTTTACGTATTTTGCGAAACACGTAACCATATTTGGTCAAGTCAAAGTTCAATTTAACTTTGAAACGTGATCATAATCACGAAGGATATAATCCCTAACGATTTCACCTTCTGATTACCACGTTTACTAGTCGAATTGACGAGTCAAAGTTTCGGTCAAAAATGCGCATGATGTGCATTTTACGACGAAATTATTTTCGGGTATCAAAACACCAAGTTCTGATACCAAATCAGTTTTATAAAATTATTTAGACATATTTTGACATGTCTAACTCGTCAATTCTAGTTTAGTGCTTATTTAGGGTAGTAAGTCGAGCGGTATTGACCACCGCTTTGCCTTTTGAATCCGACCCGTTTGGTCAATCTTAGGATTTGACCAAACATATATTTGTGACCATAGTTGTATAGGGAATAATAACCTACTGAGGTTATACCTTATGGTCACGTCGTTTGGTTAGTGTTATGATAAGTTACTTCTATGTTCTTCAAAAAATGATGACCAAAATGCCCTTTGCGCATAAATCGATTTTAAACACATGCAACCAAATTTTTAGCATATAAAACTGATATAATATTTTCAAACATGTTGGTATTTAAGACTTATCATAGGATGATCACACGTTTACGCTAATGACCCGTTAAAGTAGCATAAACTACCTTAACGAGTCATAATGGGTCAACAGCACTTAGGATCATTTCCAAATCAGAATGTGAAGTTTGGTAAACCATATCACATGAGTTCCAACACTCGTTTGGTTTATAAGACTTCATTCTATCCGATCTCCCGTTTGTAGTCCCGACACGCTAACATATTTATCTGACACATTAGGACACGTTTGAGCTTTGTTTATTCTGTTGATCAAGAACACTTTCGCAATCCCAAGTGAGTACATAGCCCCCCTCTTTTACGTTTTCAAATGTTTGGGGGGTGATTCATATGTGCCTATAATTATTATCAAAATTTCAAAACAATATATATGGTTTATGTATACAAAAATGATTTTCAAAGTAAGTACATAGTTCCCCTCTTTTACGTTTTGCAAATGTTTTGGGGTGACTCATACGTGCTAAATCATTTTCAAGTTTTCAAAAACAATGTCTATGGTTTATATATAAAACATTACGATTTCAATAATGTGAACAACTTGTTGATACGTTATCCATAATACGAATGACATTCATTAGCTTTGGCCAAGCCGACCAGTAGTATGTTATGGTATCATAGGGCTGACAATCCCATTATCGGACTGTTCACTGGACTTGGTGGAAGTTTGGGTAATGACAGAAACTATTTCCGATTAACAAATCATTTGATGATTTGTTAGTTTAAAGAGACCCTTTGGTGGTCTATTAAAGATGCCCTTTGGTGGTATAGTCAACCACAGGTTTGAATGTGTTCATTAAAGAACGATCAAAAGTTTTCACAATTTTAAAACACGGACGATTGATCTATAACACGGAGAAATGGTTTATAACACGGACAAATTGTTTTGAATACAAAGTTTTCTTTTGAATCAATCTATTACAAGGTTTTTACAAAAGAAATGTTTTTGTCAAGATTCATGACTATAAGGTTTTCACAACTCTAACCAACTTGTTTTAGTTGGTTAATTGTATTGCAATATCAAACACTTTTGATACGAGGTTTTCACTTAACGACTCTTGTAGTCGGACGAGATGTTGCAATATGTATACAAGGCCACGAATTTGACACTCACAAAACCTATGTACTAGCCGGCATTTTTTTATGCTGACTCTCTTTTCACGTATGTTTTAGGAATCAATACTTGATAATATGATGCATGCTTCACGTAGGAATGGACGCAGGCCTTAGTGACTTAAAACATGAAAGACAATTTATTTATGTGTTGTTTCTGTTTATCCCAAGACAATGTAAACATTTAACTTAATCAAACATAACTTTAAATTCCATGAGTTGTGAAACAATAGTTCTATGACATGACTCCCCGACCTTTCCGCCACGGTTCGTTGTTTTACGCAGTCGAGGTGTTACAACAGGATCCGAATTCAACCAAGTATGGATGCTATCAGAATGTAGCCGACTATGTATGTTATAAGATACGGATACCAACCGTTCAGAATCATTCTAGTTAGTGATGGTACACGATTCAAAACTAACTCGGTATAGATGCTAACTGAATTTTATCGATTCTGGATGCTATAGGATCTGAAAAACACCTATTCTAAATTACGCTGGTTGGGGAATCTAAAGGATCCGAATTCAACCGAGTCTAAATGAAACCATATGCGTATACCGCCCATTGTGAGTCCTTCTGATTAGTGATGTTACAGGACCCGAATTCAACCTAGGATAGATGTTATCTGAATGTAGCTGACTCTGGATACTATACGATTCTTAAAACAACCATTCTAAGTCTCGCATGCTTTGGAAGCTTAAAGATCCAAATTAAACGGAGTGTGGATGGTATAAGATACGGATACCACCCGTTCTAAATCATTCTAGTTAGTGATGGTACACGATCTGAAACGAACTGAGTGTGTATGCTAACCGAATCTAATCGATTCTGAATGATAGATGGAATCCCAAAAACAACTATTCCGAATTCTACTGGTTAGAGAATCTAAAGAATCCAACTTCAACCGAGTCCGAATGAAACAAAATCCGCATACCGCCCATTCCGAGTCATTCAGACTAGTGATGGTACAGGATCAAAATTCAACCGAGTATGGATGCTATTTGAATGTAGCCGACTCTGGATGCTATACGATTGGTAAAACAACCATTCTAAATCTCGCATGCAATTAAAGTTTAATGATCCAAATTAAACCGAGTCTGGATGGTATAGGATTCAGATACCAACTGTTCTGATTCATATGGGTTAGCGATGGTACACGATCCAAAACTAGCTGAGTATGGATGCTAACCGAATCTTATCGATTCTAGATGCTATTGGATCCCAAAAGCGCCTATTCTGAA
Organism: Scalesia atractyloides; assembly: GCA_947069175.1. Taxonomy (NCBI): domain Eukaryota; kingdom Viridiplantae; phylum Streptophyta; class Magnoliopsida; order Asterales; family Asteraceae; genus Scalesia; species Scalesia atractyloides. The sequence goes on from CAMTDV010000001.1 coordinate 37,597,398, forward strand.
TTTTGCTGGTAAGGGAATATAAAGGATCCAATTTCAACGGAGTATGGATGAAACAAAATGCATATACCACCCATTGTTTCTCCTTCTTATTAGTGATGTTACAGGATCCGTATTCAACTGAGTATGGATTCTATCTGAATGTAGCCGAATCTAGATGCGCTAGGATCCACAAAACTCCTATTTGGAATTCCGCTAGTAAGGGAATCTAAAGGAACCAAATTCAACCGAGTCAGGATGAAATAGAATGCGTAAACCGCCCATTGTGAGTCCTTTGGATTAGTGATGATATAGATCCACCTTCAACTGAGTATGGATGCATTCTGAATGTTGCCGACTCTGTATGCTATACGATTCGTCAAACAACCTTCTCAATCTCCCATGCTAGGGAAACTTAATGAGCCAAATTTAACCGAGTCGGATGGTATAGGATACGGATACCACTCGTTCTGGGTTATTCTAGTTAGTGATGGTACACTATCCGAAACCAACTGAGTATGAATGCTAACCTAATATAATCAAGTTTGGATGCTATAGGTTCCAGAAAACACATATTCTGAGTTCCACTGGTAATTGAATCTAAAGGAACCAAATTCAACCAAGTCTGTATGAAACATAATTCGTATACCACCCATTGTGAGTCATTCTAGTTAGTGATGTTACAGGATCCGAATTCAATCGAGTATGGATATTACAGGGTTTGGCCTGTGAACCAAAATTACACTGTCCCCAGTGTCTGCGGTTACAAGTTCTGCATGTTGGCATTACAGCCGTTTTGCCTTGGTTCCCTTTGAACCTAAATCTCCCTTTATTTTTCTTATTAAACTTATGGGAGTTGTCATCTTCTCTCGTCTTTTTCCCGTCAGTTTCAGACTTAACAGACTTTTGCTTTACTAGATCCAAGGTGAGGGAGAGAGATAGGTCAACAGTAGACCTATTAGGTAGTAGGCTGAGCAGCCGTTACCATTGCCTTTATTTCGGGCGCTAACCCATTAATAAAACGTGCAATGCGTTTGGGCTCCGGGGTAATTAAGTAGGAAACTAACCTAGATAGGGAATTAAAATCGGAAATATATTTCCGACAATCCAGGTGTTTCATCAAAAGAGACAAGAAGTCAGTCTCTAATTTCTCTACCTCATGGGGTGGGCAGTATGTTTCCTTAACAAGGTCCACAAATTTGGACCACCCAAATTATACAGGTGTACTTTACCTATTGACTGGATCATGGCCTTCCACCAGATTAGGGCATCGCCCTTAAAGAACTGTGATACATACTTGACCACATCCTTATCAGCACAGTTGCTGATATCTACAATCGTTTCCATCTCAACTAGCCACTTTAGAGCTTCAATAGCTCCTTTCTCCCCGTTAAAGTCTCGGGGCTTACAGGAGACAAAGGGAGATTTGAAGAGTGAACGAGCTCTCCTTATGAGCCGAAGATGGTGGAATAGATAAGGGTCTAGAGCGAGTAGCACTCGGCTCTCTAAGCTTTTCTATGGCCCTACCCATGGCCTTTTCAACTGCCGCATCACTGCGAGCTTGAAATTATCATTATCAATATCTCTGTTTTCGGCTTTCTTGGATTCAACATTCCGGTGGCTACTTTGTGCTTCATTTGAGTTAGCCATCCTTAAGCTTTGGTTCTATACACCAATAAAGCTTCACTTAGCCATGGAATGTCAACCATAATGGTTTTAAACATTGGATATAACAATCCATTGCCTAATCTAGTGTGAATAACAACAACTCTTAGGCTTAATCATAACTATATTTGGCCTAGGTCTTAATAGGACCATCAAAGAAAATTACAATTTGGACATAGTCCATATATTATTGGACAGTGGATCGCATTGTCACAACTGTCATTGTCATAATTTCACAATTTTATTTAGCTCATAGGCTTGTCTTGAAGGACATAAAATATGGCACATAGGCATGTCATTAATGGACATAAAATATGGCACATAGGCCTGTCACTAATGGACATAAAATATGGCACATAGGCCAGTCACTAATGGACATAAAATATGGCACATAGGCCTGTCACTAATGGACATAAAATATGGCACATAGGCCTGTCACTAATGGACATAAAATATGGCACATAGGCCTGTCACTAATGGACATAAGATATGGCACATAGGCACTACATCACTAATGGATGTTTTAATCATAGCCCCAAGGGCAATACATCACTAATGGATGTTTAATCATAGCCCCAAGGGCAATACATCACTAATGGATGTTTAATCATAGCCCCAAGGGCAATACATCACAAATGGATGTTTAATCATAGCACTGATGATATTAGCCAGGATCAAATTTGATCACATGGGCTATATAAGGTCAGGACATAGTCCTTTACCTTGAAGGCTGGTGTGATTCCTCAAGTCACACTACCAAGAGTATGAACATTCTTAAATGTTAACATAAGAGTACCTTAATGGTTGATTAATAGTCCCGGCCGCACTGACCTTAACGACTTGGAGGCTTGAACTTAAGTTCACCACCTCTGGACAGAAGGATAACTTCCCTTACCTATCCTGATAGAAGACCCCTTCGTACTTAACTATCATTTATAATTTGGCCAAATGTGTGGTCTGTGCCACTTGGCTAATCAAAACCGTTAAGATCTTTTTGGAATTATATCGCAGAGCATAAATTTCGGGTAAAATCAAGACGCTCGTTTTCAAGAGGATGGATACGTACATATATAATTCCAAAATACTTCATTAAATTCCAAATTAGAAATTACAACACTAGAAAAATGAAATAAACTGTCCATGCAAGGACTTTAAAGAAATAAAAATGTCCACGCAGGGACTTAAAGAAATAACAATGTCCTCGCAGGGACTACATATTATTAGAAGATCCTTCACTCGTCCTTGTTTGGATGGTATAGGATACAGATACAAACCGTTCTGATTCATATGGGTTAGCGATGGTACACGATCCAACACTAACTTAGTATGGATGCTAACCGAATCTTATCGATTCTATATGCAATTGGATCCCAAAAGCGCCTGTTATGAATTTTGCTGGTAAGGGAATCTAAAGGATCCAATTTCAACGGAGTCTGGATCAAACAGAATGCGTATACCACCCATTGTGACTGTCGGCTCTGGATGCGATAGGATCCCCAAAACTCCTATTTTGAATCCGCTAGTAAGGGAATCTAAAGGAACCAAACTCAACCGAGTAAGGATGAAATAGAATGCGTATGCCGCCCATTGTGAGTCCTTTGGGTTAGTGATGATATAAGATCTGCCTTCAACCGAGTATGGATGCTATCTAAATGTTGCCGACTCTGTATGCTATACGATTCGTCAAACAACCATTCTCAATCTCGCATGCTAGGGAAACTTAATGAGCCAAATTAAACCGAGTCGGATGGTATAGGATACGGATACCACTCATTCTGACTTATTCTAGTTAGTGATGGTACATTATCCAAAACCAACTGAGTATGAATGCTAACCTAATTTAATCAAGTTTGGATGCTATAGGTTCCAGAAAACACATATTCTGAGTTCCGCTGGTAATTGAATCTAAAGGAACCAAATTCAACCAAGTCTGTATGAAACAGAATTCGTATACCACCCATTGCGAGTCATTCTATTAGTGATATTACAGGATCCGAATTCAATCGAGTATTGATATTATATGAATGTAGATGACTGAGTATGGATGCTATCTGAATGTAGCTGACTCTTGATGCTATAGGATCTCAAAAACATCTATTCTGAATTCTGTTAGTAAGGGAATCTAAAGGATCCAAATTAAATCGAGCCTGGATTGTAGAGGATATGGATACCACCCGTTCTGAATCATTCTGGTTAGTAACGGTACACGACCTGAAACTAACTGTATGGATGCTAACAGAATCTAACCGATTCTAGATGCTATCGGATCCCAAAAACACCAATTCTGAATTCTGCTCGTAAGAGAATCTAAAGGATCCAAATTCAATTGATTCTGGATGAAACAGAATGCGTATACCAACCATTGTGAATCCTTCTGATTAGTGATGTTAAAGGATCCGAATTCAACCTAGTATGGATGCTACCAGAATGTATCCGACTCTGCATGTCATAAGATACTGATACCGGCCGTTCTGAATCATTCTAGTTATAGATGTACACGACCCGAAACACTCTGAGTATGGATGCTAACCGAATTTTATCTAGTCTGGATGCTACACGATCTGAAAAACACCTATTTTAAATTCAACTGGTTAGGGAATCTAAAAGATCCGAATTCAACCGAGTCTAAATGAAGCAGAATGCGCATACCACCCATTCTGAGTCCTTTTGATTAGTGAGTTTACAGTATCCGAATTCAACGTAGTATAGATGTTATCTGAATGTAGCTGACTCTGGATGCTATATGATTCTTAAAACAACCATTCTATGTCTCGCATGCTTTGGAAGCTTAAAGATCCAAATTAAACCAAGTGTGGATGGTATAGGATACGGATATCACCCGTTCTAAATCATTCTAGTTAGTGATGGTACACGATCCGACTAACTGTGTATGTATGCTACCGAATCTAATCGATTCTGAATGATAGATGGAATCCCAAAAACAACTATTCCGAATTCTATTGGTTAGGGAATCTAAAGAATCAAAATTCAAACAAGTCTTAATTAATCAAAATCCGGATACCGCCCATTTCGAGTCATTCAGACTAGTGATGGTACAGGATCAGAATTCAACCGAGTATGGATGCTATTTGAATGTAGCCGACTCTGGATGCTATACGATTGGTAAAACAACCATCTAAATCTCGCATGCAACTAAAGTTTATGGATCCAAATTAAACCGAGTTTGGATGGCATAGGATACGGATACCAACCGTTCTGATTCATATGGGTTAGCGATGGTACACGATCCAACACTAACTTAGTATGGATGCTAACCGAATCTTATCGATTCTAGATGCAATTGGATCCTAAAAGCGCCTATTATGAATTTTGCTGGTAAGGGAATCGAAAGGATCCAATTTCAACGAAGTCTGGATGAAACAGAATGCGTATACCACCCATTGTGACTGTCGGCTCTGGATACGATAGGATCCCCAAAACTCCTAGTAAGGGAATCTAAAGGAACCAAACTCAACCGAGTAAGGATGAAATAGAATGCGTATACCGCCCCCATTATGAGTCCTTTGTGTTAGTGATGATATAAAATCCGCCTTCAATCGAGTATGGATGCTATCTGAATGTTGCCGACTCTGTATGCTATACGATTCGTCAAACAACCATTCTCAATCTCGCATGCTAGGGAAACTTAATGAGCCAAATAAAACCGAGTCGGATGGTATAGGATACGGATACCACTCGTTCTGAGTTATTCTAGTTAGTGATGGTACATTATCCAAAACCAACTGACTATGAATGTTAACCTAATTTAATCAAGTTTGGATGCTATAGGTTCCAGAAAACACATATTTTGAGTTCCGCTGGTAATTGAATCTAAAGGAACCAAATTCAACCGAGTCTGTATGAAACAGAATTCGTATACCACCCATTGTGAGTCATTCTAGTTAGTGATATTATGGGATCCGAATTCAATCGAGTATGGATAGTATATGAATGTAGATGATTGAGTATGGATGCTATCTGAATGTAGCTGACTCTTGATGCTATAGGATCCCAAAAACATCTATTCTGAATTCCGTTAGTAAGGGAATCTAAAGGATCCAAATTAAACCGAGCCTGGATTGTACAGGATATGGATACCACCCATTCTGAATCATTCTGGTTAGTAACGGTACACGACCTGAAACTAACTGTATGGATGCTAACCAAATCTAACCGATTCTAGATGCTATCGGATCCTAAAAACACCAATTCTGAATTCTGCTTGTAAGAGAATCTAAAGGATCCAAACTCAATTGATTCTGGATGAAACAGAATGCGTATACCACCCATTGTAAATCCTTCTGATTAGTGATGTTAAAGGATTCGAATTCAACCTAGTATGGATGCTACCAGAATGTATCCGACTCTGTATGTCATAAGATACTGATACCGGCCGTTCTGAATCATTCTAATTATAGATGTACACGACCCGAAACAAACTGAGTATGGATGCTAACCGAATTTTATAGAGTCTGGATGCTAAAGGATTTGAAAAACACCTATTTTAAATTCCACTGGTTAGGGAATCTAAAGGATCCGAATTCAATCGAGTCTAAATGAAACAGAATGCGCATACCGCCCGTTGTGTGTCCTTTTGATTAGTGATGTTACAGTGTCTGAATTCAACGTAGTATAGATGTTATCTGAATGTAGCTGACTCTGGATGCTATACGATTCTTTAAACAACCATTCTATGTCTCGCATGCTTTGGAAGCTTAAAGATCCAAATTAAGCCGAGTGAGGATGGTATAGGATACGGATATCACCTGTTCTAAATCATTCTAGTTAGTGATGGTACATGATCCGAACTAACTGTGTATGTATGCTACCGAATCTAATCGATTCTTAATGATAGATGGAATCCCAAAAACAACTATTCCGGATTCTACTGGTTAGGGAATCTAAAGAATCCAAATTCAACCAAGTCTGAATGAATCAAAATCCGGATACCGCCCATTTCGAGTCATTCAGACTAGTGATGGTACAAGATTAGAATTCAACCGAGTATGGATGCTATTTGAATGTAGCCGACTCTGGATGTTATACGATTGGTAAAACAACCATTCTAAATCTCGCATGCAACTAAAGTTTAAAGATCCAAATTAAACCGAGTTTGGATGGTATAGGATACGGATACCAACCGTTCTGATTCGTATGGGTTAGCGATGGTACGCGATCCAAAACTAACAGAGTATGGATGCTAACCGAATCTTATCGATTCTAGATGCTATTGGATCCCAAATGCGCCTATTATGAATTTTGCTGGCAAGGGAATCTAAAGGATCCAATTTCAATGGAGTCTGGATGAAACAGAATGCGTATACCACCTCATTGTGACTCCTTCTGATTAGTGATGTTACAGGATCCGTATCCAACCGAGTATGGATTCTATCTGAATATAGCCGACTCTGGATGCGATACGATCCCCAAACTCCTATTTTGAATTCCGCTAGTAAGGGAATCTAAAGGAACCAAACTCAACCGAGTAAGGATGAAATAGAATGCGTATACCGCCCATTGTGAGTCCTTGGGTTAGTGATATAAGATCCGCCTTCAACCGAGTATGGATGCTATCTAAATGTTGCCGACTCTGTATGCTATACGAGTCGTCAGACAACCATTCTCAATCTCGCATGCTAGGGAAACTTAATGAGCCAAATTAAACCGAGTCGGATGGTATAGGATACGGATACCACTCTTTCTGAGTTATTCTAGTTAGTGATGGTACATTATCCAAAACCAACTGAGTATGAATGCTAACCTAATTTAATCAAGTTTGGATGCTATAGGTTCAAGAAAACACATATTCTGAGTTCCGCAGGTAATTGAATCTAAAGGAACCAAATTCAACCAAGTCTGTATGAAACAGAATTCGTGTACCACCCATTGTGAGTCATTCTAGTTAGTGATGTTACAGGATCCAAATTCAATCGAGTATGGATATTATATGAATGTAGAAGACTGAGTATGGTGCTATCTCAATGTAGCTGACTCTTGATGCAATAGGATCCCAAAATCATCTATTCTGAATTCCGTTAGTAAGGGAATCTAAAGGATCCAAATTAAACCGAGCCTGGATTGTACATGATATGGATACCACCCGTTCGGAATCATTCTGGTTAGTAACAGTACACCCATTGTCTGTCCTGGATGAAACAGAATGCGTATACTACCCATTGTCAGTCCTTCTAAGTAGTGATGTTACAGGATCCGACAACCTAGTATGGATGCTATCAGAATGTACCCGACTCTATTTTTGGGTAAAGGGTTACCCAGGTGATTTTATATATAAACAAACCAAAAACAAGTAGCGTGGAAACGCCCACACTAGTTCAAACATGGGAATTCCCCATGAATGTAAGCCAAAAAAAAACACACTAAACTACCTAGAACATCGAAGACAAACTAGTAGACAATAATCTAGAGAAACAAACTAATAAATAATCAGCCTTCTTCATCTTCCAATCGGTTGCTATAAATCTCCCATGTTTCAAGCAATCTTCGCACATTGTAGCAATCCTTGAACTTGACTCCCATCAGCTTATATCGAACCGTTTTCAAAATTGTATCACTTAGAACATCTGGCGGTCTCGTCTGGTTCTTGAAAAGTCTCGCATTACGTTCCTGGCAAATGAAATACGTCACAGCAGCCACAATAAGCCTACTAATATAGTTGGTCGCTGACTTAGACCTAGCCCGAGCCCCCAGCCAGTCAACGATAGCATTCCACTCTGGGCCAACAGTACTCATACCCCCGTTTCCACGAACCGTGATCCAAACTTGAGTTGAGTAGTTACAATCGAAGAACAGATGGTTATGGGAATCAATTTCCGCATAGCAAAGAAGACAATACATCATATTCATATTTTTCCTTCTGGAAATATCCCATTGCACAATTTTATCTTGAGTGAGGAGCTTACGACGAATCACCAGCCACATAAAGAAAGCATGTTTTGGAATACACTGCGAGAACCAAACATACTTAACCCAGTCTACCTCTGCTGCTCTCTGTCCAACCGAATGCCACACTTGAGACGAAGAGTACGCAAGTAACTCATTATCATCCTTCCATAGGAGCTGGTCAGACCTATTCGGATCTGTATGGATATCATCTAGCTGATTTAAAACCGGAAACATATCCCTCCACGCCACTGGCCACCTCCAAACACCACTAACATGTATCTCCGGAACTGTATTATTAAGAGTAAAACCTGCACTTGAGATGGTTCTAGGAGTCAGGAAGTTACCAAGCGGACCCAAGTGACACCATGAATCGTACCAAGCTGAAGTATTGCTACCATCACCCAACTTGGACCAAACAAATTCTCTAATAAACGGCCGAAGCTGTAATATTTTCCGCCAGCTCCAACAACAACTTGCCACCGACTTACAAATCCAAAAGCTTTTACCTCTAAGTCTGTACAAATGAATCCAAGCAACCCAAAGAGAATCACGCTCAACCAGAATGCTCAAAATATGAAAAGACATAAGCGCTTTATTAACACATCCCCAATACGACGAATACCTAGCCACCCTCGTACTTTGGAACACAAACAGACTTCCAGGAAGCTTTAGCCTTCCCCTTGTGATATGAACCATCAGAAGACCATAAGAAGCTTCGCATTTTGGCTTCCTGATCTTGAATGATACGGTTAGGCAGGATAAAAACTGAAGACTAGTAAATATGCATTGAAGAAAGAACAGAGTTTATAAGCTGCAGCCGACCCGCAAACGAAAGAAGTTTATTCCTCTAATTTGAAATCCGTTGATCCAACCTCTCCACTAAGGCACTACAATCTTTGTACACAAGGTTAGAAGAAATAAGAGGAACCCCCAAGTATTTTACTGGAAGAGACCGCTCCATAAACGGCATGAAAGACAAGATATGATTTTTAACATGAGCTGGCACATTACAGAAAAATCCCGTGCTCTTTTGAATACTAGGAACTAGACCGACATGTTCGAAAAATTCGAAAGACACTTGAAAACACACTGCACCGACTCAACATCTCCTCTCGCAAACAAGAATAAATCATCTAAAAAACACAGGTTAATGATACGCTGCCTTTCGCATTTATTGTGAATTGATGTATCAATCCTAGAAGCATGCTGTAATATACACGTGAAAACCTCCATAACCAGCGTGAATAAATAAGTAGATAACGGGTCTCCTTGTCGAAGGCCACGCTTACCTTTAAAATAACCATGCACATTCCCATTAACACAAATAGAATATGATGTTCTCGAAACACAAACCATAATCCAATCCACCATCTTTGTGTTAAAGCCGAACCCAATCAGAACGTTTTTCAGGAACCTCCAATCAACCGTATAGCTTTCTGAATATCCATCTTGAAAGCACACGGGGGGTATGATAATTATGCATAAGCTCTTGAGTCAGCAAGATGTTATCCGAGATTTTCCTACCAGGAATAAAAGCAGATTGGTTGATACTAACAACCTGATGGAGCACACCCTTTATACGGTCAGCAATAATCTTACTAACACATTGAATAAGACGTTACAGCAGGCTATAGGACGATAATCAGAAACCATAACTGGCGAGGGTTTCTTCGGCACTAGCGCAACAAGAGTATGGTTGATTTGGCCCAGTAATCTGCATGTATTAAATCAATGATTGCCATAGAAACATCATTACCTATAATCGGCCAAGAAACTTTAAAGAAAGCAGCAGCGTAACCATCCGGGCCTGGAGCTTTGTCATTACCTATAGAAAACATGGCTTTCTTAACCTCATCCATCGTAACCGGATGCATCATGAGGGAAGCATCAATCGGGTTCACAACCTTAGTAAACAGATCAGGAGTAGGATGCATGGATAAATAATCTTGGCTACCCAAGAAATTTTCATAATGTTTCACTATACCATTCGTATCCAATACAACTTGGATTCGGCTTCGATGGTTCCTACTCTTCACTGCTGCATGAAAGAAAGCAGTATTAGCGTCGCCAGCTCTTAATCATTCCATCTTAGACTTCTGCTTTAAAAACCTTTCCTCATCAAGAGACGCTTCTTGAAAGTCAGAATTCAGCTTCCTTTCTCGAGCTCTAAGGTCCGCATTCATGAGATCCTTATCAATATCCTTTTGAATGTCATCCAGTTTACCACGAAGATCAGCCATCTTCTTATGGAGATTGCCTTGCTTAAAGAGTAAAGCACGTAACGGAGTCTTTAGCATCCGAAGCTTCTTCACAACCCTAAACTGATAAACCCCACACTCATCTCCCACGACTCCTTCACAATCCTTAGAAAATCAGGCTTATGAACCAAAAAGTTCGCAAACTTGAAGGGCTTATCTTACTAGTAACAGCTTGTTTAATTGTTAGAACACAAGGAGAGTGATCTGACAATCTATAAGGATGAAAAACAACCACTGAATTAGGGAACTCGGTAATAAACGGAGTATTGCCCATGATACGATCAATTTTCTTAAGCAAGCCAACACCCTTCTTTGGCTTTTGGTTCCATGTAAAATGTAGACCCGACTGGTTAATATCCAGCACCTCAATATCTGAAACACATGCTTGAAAGTCTCGCATACCCGTTGAAACAGAGGAGGCACCCATAGACTTATCCTCCAGGTATAGAGCCGAGTTAAAATCTCCCATAATTAGCCACGGCTTATCACCTACCATAAGTTTATGCGTAGATAACTGGGACCATAATTCTCGCCGAGTGATATAGTAATTAGCTGCGTACACAACCGAACAGAATAACCATTTATTGTCTTCTTTAACGATAAGTGAATATGCATGACTTGCGACGTTTGAGACAACACCATCAAATCAAAAACCATCGGGTTTCAACCTATGATAATACGAGTTCCTTTATCACAAGAACCCCCATTAGAAGTCTAATCCCAACGACGGAACACTGAGTTACAGACCTTACTAAGATTTCCGACATCAACATGAGATTCTAAAATAGCACAAAAACTGAGATTACTATCTTTAACTATCTTTCGAACCTCCTTTTGTTTTAGAGGGCAGTTCAACCCCTAATATTCCATGAAGCAAGACTAACCATTGGAAACCTCCGGGTTAGGAGTGCTTGCCCCTTTTTTAGCATTAGGATTACAGGTGCCTTCCGAGATAAACTCGTCAGTTTCATTATATACTTCCATGACCTCTTCATCATCCGCCTCCTTTTGTCCACCTTCTCCCTCCTTACTACTTTGACCTTTCTCCATAATATCATCATTTAAGACCTCAAACGGATTTCTAGAAACAACAGTATTTAAAGATTCTGATTTATACAAGTTATCCTTCGGCTTAGCCCCAACCAGCCTATACTCAAATTTCGGCTTTTGTTTGTTAACTTGAAAACCCGTCTTCTGAGCCACTCTCTTGGTATGCACTCCCGTAAACCCTTTCTCATCAATAACAGGCTTTTTATCAGGTCTTTGTCCTAGAACATAAGGCTTACGAGCTTTGTCATCACTCACTTGTTTTCCCGGCTTCTTTTGATGTTTAGGACAATGATCATCTGAGTGGCCAAAAACACAGCAATGCGAGCACCTATGTGGATTCCATTCATACTCAACAGACATAGTCTCCTTGACATACTCATCACCCTCAAGTTCCGGAATTGCCATAGTAATTTCCTCTTTAAGCTCCTTATCAGCTGACACTTCAATTAAAGCTCTAGCATAGCTACTACGGCCCCAGGAATCCAAGCACATCGAAGTAGTGTAAGAATCTAGATGTTTGGGATCACCAATGGCTGTAGCGATCAAACTAAGACCATCCTCTGTATACGCGGCTAAAGGAACATCATGTATCTTGACCCATAATTGCACATTCTTAACCTCCTTTTTTATCAGCTTAGTAGTGGGAGTCCACTCACATAAAATCAAAGGTTGTGATCGAATAATCCATGGGCCCTCGTTGAGAAACTTGAAGAAAAAGAAACCATTAGCATTCATCATAGATTTTTGCAACCCAAACTTTTTCCAGTTATTTTCACATAATACTCCACAACCGGGTAGGCAATTCGATCCCCCAGGAAGTACCCGTATAATGTGTTTGCTAGCTTGTGTTGAACTACCCGAATCGAATCCTTTGGCAAAACCACATCACAATTCTCATGCTGCATTGGACTAGCAAGTGATCTGAAATTAAGTGTTTTGTTACTCGACTTGGCCACCAAATCAGCATATGATAGTGACTTAGACCCCTTCTCTTCGTAGTTTTGGCTAATACCTGCGGCGCGACCATCATCAATCTTTTGATCCGGTTGGCCTTGTTCCATGACAGGCACAGTAATCTTGGTCAGTTCATCAATAATATTAAACATATCAGGTACTTGTCGAGCAGGAGTCACAATCCCCCTCCGAGGCATTAACGTGCTATCTTCAACATCTACCACTCTTGAAGCCAAATCCAGGAACGATAATGAATGTTTTCCACAATCGTTGAGCGAATTTCCACCAGGTTTTTTACGTACATTCTTAGTGTCATCAGCAACTCCCTCCATCAGCAAACACACTGCCAACCATGCAAAATAAACCGAGAGAAAAAGCCAGAAACCTTCAACCGAAGAAACTAAGAAAACCCAAATCTAGCAAAACCCTAATCCATAGATCTTCAGGAAATTAAATAGAGAACTAGGTAAATCAAGGTTACTGCCACACCAGTAGGACCGAAACACCCAATATACTATTCAATTAGATCAGAAACTATGATTATGGCCGGTGATAGATGAAAAGAAACAAGAAAACCCTAAAATCTGACTGCTTCAGACTTGCTACCAGAATTCGTATCAATGTATGATTAACATACACTAATCACAGATCTGTTATACAAGTTATCCACGATCAAAAGATAGGATTACCAAGAAGAACCAAACCGTAGTTGGAATGTACCCGACTCTATATGCTATAAGATACGGATAGCAGTCGTTCTGAATCATTCTGGTTAGTGATGGTACACGATCTGAAACTAACTCAGTATGGATGCTAACCGAATCTTATCGAGTCTAGATGATATAGGATCTGAAATTCACCTATTCTGAATTCCGCTGATTAGGGAATCTAAAGGATCCGAATTCAACCGAGTCAAAATGAAACAGAATGCGTACACTGCCCATTGTGAGTTCTTCTGATTAGTGGTGTTACAGGATCCGAATTCAACCGAGTATGCATGCTATCTGAATGTAGCCGACTCTGGATGCTATGCGATTTGTAAAACAACCATTCTAAATCTCGCATCCTAGGGAAACTTAATGATACAAATTAAACCGAGCCTGGATGGTACAGGATACGTATACCACCCATTCTGAATCATTCTATTTAGTGATGGTACATGAGCCGAAACTAACTGTGTATGTCTGCTAACCGAATCTAATCGATTCTGGATGATAGATGGAATCCCAGAAAACTATTCCGAATTCAACTAGCTAGGGAATCTAAATCCAAATTCAACCGAGCCTGAATGAAAAAAATCCGGATACCGCCCATTCCGAGTAATTCGGATTAGTGATGGTAAGAAATTCGAATTCAACCGAGTACGGATGCTATTTGAGTGCAGCCGACTCTAGATGCTATACGATTCGTAAAACAACCATTCTATTTCTAGCATGCAACGAAAGTTTAACGATCCAAATTAAACCGAGTTTGGATGGTATAGGATACGGATACCAACCGTTTTGATTCATTCTGGTTAGTGATGCTACACGATCCGAAACTAACTAAGTATGGATGCTAACCAAATCTTATTGATTCTGGATGCTATTGGATCCCAAAAACGCATATTCTGAATTATGCTAGTAAGGCAACTAAAGGATCCAAATTCGATGAAGTCTGGATGAAACAGAATGCATATACCACCCATTGTGAGTCCTATTGATTAGTGATGTTACAGGATTCGTAACCAAGTATGGATTCTATCTGAATGTAGCCGACTCTAGATGTGTTAAGATCCCCAAAACACCTATTATGAATTCCGCTAGCAAGGGAATCTAAAGGAACTAAATTCGACCGAGTCAGGTGAAGTAGATTGCGTATACTGCCCATTGTGAGTCCTTCTGATTAGTGATGATACAAGATCCATCTTAAACCGAGTATGGATGCTATCTGAATGTTGCCGACTCTGTATGCTATACAATTCTTTAAGCAACCATTTTGAATCTCGCATGCTAGGGAAACTTAATGAGCCAAATTAAATCGAGTCTGGATGGTATAGGATACGGATACCACTCGTTCTGAGACATTCTAGTTAGTGATGGTACACTATCCGAAACTAACTGAGTATGAATGCTTACCTAATTTAATCGAGTCTGAATGCTATAGGTTCCAGAAAACACCTATTTTGAGTTACGCAGGTAATTAAATCTAAAGGAACCAAATTCAACCAAGTCTGTATGAAGCATAATCCCATATACCACCCATTGTGAGTCCTTCACTTATTAGTGATGTTAAAGGATCCGAATTCAATCGAGTATGGATGCTACATGAATGTAGATCACCGAGTATGGATGCTATATGAAAGGAGATCACCGAGTATGGATGCTATATGAATGTAGATCACCGAGTATGGATGCTATCTGAATGTAGCTGACTCTTGATGCTATAGGATCCAAAAAACATCTATTTTGAATTCCGCTAGTAAGGGAATCTAAAGGATCTAAATTAAAAAGAGTCTGGATGAAACGGAATGCGTATACCGCCCATTATGAGTCCTTCCGATTAGTGATGATACAGGATCCAAATTCAACCGAGTATGGATGCTATCTGAATGTAGCCGACTCTGCATGCTATGCGATTCGTAAAACAACCATTCTCAATCTCGCATGCTAGGGAAAGTTAATGATACAAAATAAACCGTGCCTGGATGGTACAGGATACGTATACCACCAGTTCTGATTCATTCTAGTTAGTGATGGTACACGACCTGAAACTAACTGAGTATGGATGCTTACCGAATCTTATCGATTTTGAATGCTGTTGGATCCAAATTCAATTAATGCTCGTAAGGGAATCTAAAGGATCCAAATTCAATTAATTCTGGATGAAACAGAATGCGTATACCACCCATTGTGAGTCATTCTGATTAATGATGTTACAGGATCCGAATTCAACCTAGTATAGATGCTATCAGAATGTAGCCGACTCTGTATGTCATAAGATTCGGATACCAGCCGTTCTGAATCATTGTGGTTAGTGATGGTACACGACCCGAACTAACTGAGTATTGATGCTAACTGAATCTAATCGATTCTGGATGCTATTGGATCCCAAAAACAACAATTCTGAATTCTGCTCGTAAGGGAATCTAAAGGATCCAAATTAAATTAATTATGGTTAACAGATGTGTATACCATCCATTCTGAGTTCTTCTGATTAGTGATATTACAGGATCCGAATTCAACCTAGTATGGATGCTATCAGAATGTAACCGCCTCTGTATGTTATAAGATAACGATACAAGCCGTTCTGAATCATTCTGGTTAGTGATGGTACACAATCCAAAACTAACTCAGTATGGATGCAAATCGAATCTTATCGAGTCTGGATGCTATGGGATCAAAAAAGCACCTATTCTGAATTCCGCTGGTTAGGGAATCTAAAGGATCCGAATTCAACCGAGTCTAAATGAAACCGAATGCGTATACCGCCCATTGTGAGTCGTTCTGATTAGTGATGTTACAGGACCCGAATTCAACCTAGTATTGATGTTATCTGAATGTAGCCGACTCTGGATGCTATACGATTCTTAAACCATCCATTCGAAATCTTGTATGCAAGGGAAGCTTAAAGATCCAAATTAAACCAAGTGTTGATGGTATAGGATACGGATACCAAACGTTCTAAATCATTCTAGTTAGTGATGTTACACGATCCAAAACTGAGTATGTATGCTAACCGAATATAATCGATTATGGATGATGGATGGAATCCCAAAAACAACTATTCCGAATTATGCTGGTTAGGGAATCTAAAGAATACAAATTAAACCAAATCTGATTGAGACAAACTCTGGATACAGCCCATTCTGAGTCATTCTGATTAGTGATGGTACAAGATCCAAATTCAACCGAGTAAGGATGCTATTTGAATGTAGCCGACACTTGATGCTATACGATTCGTGAAATAGCTATTCTAAATCTCGCATGCAACGAAAGTTTAATAATCCGAATTAAACCGAGTTTGGATGGTATAGGATACAAATACCAACCGTTCTGATTCATTCTGGTTAGTTATGGTACATGATCCGAAACTAACTGAGTATGGATGCTAACTGAATCTTATCAATTCTGGATGCTATTGGATCCAAAAACACCAATTCTGAATTATGCTCGTAAGGGAATCTAAAAGATCCAAATTCAATTGATTGTTGATGAAACAGAATGCGTATACCATCCATTGTGAGTCCTTCTGATTAGTGATGTTACAGGATCCGAATTCAATAAGCTAACAGAATGTATCCGACTATGTATGTCATAAGATATGGATACCGACCGTTCTGAATCATTCTGGTTAGTGATGTTACACGACACGAAACTAACTGAGTATGGACACTAACCGAATCTGAGCAATTCTAAATGCTGTTGGATCCCAAAAACACCAATTCTGAATTCTGCTCGTAAGGGAATCTAAAGGATCCAAATTCAATTGATTCTGGATGAAACATAATGTTTATACCACCCATTGTCACTCCTTCTGATTAGTAGTGTTACAGGTGTGACATTTGTGACTTTTCAATCATTGCACAATTACAAACAATTTCGTATTCAATGAAACCATGTGTTTTATTTCCAAATATTTTTGTATTTAATAAAATCTTGTATTTTATTGATGAGAATGCAAAAATGTCAATCGTTACACAATTTTGATCATTTTCGTGTTCGTTAAAGCGTTTTACGCATTTTGCGAAATGCATAACCGTACTACCGAACGAACCGACATCCATGACATTTTCGAGCATAATCCAAGTTACACATGTCTTAAC
Organism: Scalesia atractyloides; assembly: GCA_947069175.1. NCBI lineage: Eukaryota > Viridiplantae > Streptophyta > Magnoliopsida > Asterales > Asteraceae > Scalesia > Scalesia atractyloides. The sequence goes on from CAMTDV010000001.1 coordinate 37,615,008, forward strand.
ACCTTTATATAACCTAAAGATTAGGTTAAAGGGGTTAAAATGGCAAACTAGTGAAAATACAAGTCAAAGGGCCAAAAATGTCAAAAAAATAATAAAGATTTTTGCTTCTTCACCAAGTTTGCCATATATCTCCAATTTTTAACACCTAGCACTCGTTTTGCCACACTTGATTTGGTGTTGACACATGTTAGGACACTAATCCACACTTGAGGACACTTTTCATCACCTCCTTAATCCAAAAATACTATAAATACCCCATAATTCTTCCATTTTTCACACCACTTCAAAACACTTCAAAGCAAAGTGTGAAGTTCTTCTTTCTATCCTTCTTGGAGATTGTTTCCAGCCTTTTAAAGCCTGCTATCTTGAGTTCCGAAATTGTTCTTCAACACGAATAAGTACTATTCCTAGTTCTTTCATTATTTTAGATATTTTGAGCTAAAAGTCGAACAATTTGGCTTCCTGATTGACTTTTGGTTCTGACCATATTTTGGTCAAGTCAAAGTTCAATTGAACTTTGCAACGTGATCGTAATAACGAAGGTTATAATCTCTACCAATTTCAACTTCTGATTACCACGTTTACTAGTCGAAGTGACGAGTCAAAGTTTCGGTCAAAAATGCGCATGATATGCATTTTGCGACGAAACTATTTTTGGGTATCCAAACGGTGTTTTGATACCAGATCGGTTGCATAAACTTAGTTAGACATATTTTGACATGTCTAACTCGTCACTTCTAGTTTAGTGCTTATTTAGGGTCGTAAGTCGAGCGGTCTTGACCACCGCTTTGACTTGTGAATCTGACACGTTTGGTCGATCTTAGATCCGACCAAACACATTTTTGTGACCATAGTTGTATAGTGAATAACCTACTGAGGTCATACCTTATGGTCACGTATTTGGTTAGTGTTATGAGAAGTTACTTCTATGTTCTTAAAAAATGATGACCAAAATGGCCTTTTGCGTATAAATCCATTTTAAACACATGTAACCAAATTTTTGACATATAAACTGATGTTATAACATTCTTCATACATGTTTGGGCATTTAACACTTATCATAGGACATGTTTAACAATCTGATCATGCGTTTACGTTAATGACCAGTTAAGGTAGCATAGCTACCTTAAGAGTCATAATGGGTCAAAAGCACTTAGGATCACATGAGTTCCAACACTCGTTTGGTTTATAAGACTTTATTCTATCCGATCTCCCGTCTGTAGTCTCAAAATGCTAACATATTTATCTGACACATTAGGACACGTTTGAGCTTTGTTTATTCCGTTGTCTTTCGCAATTCCAAGTGAGTGCATAGCTCCCTCTTTTACGTTTTCAAATGTTTTGGGGTGATTCATATGTGCCAATAATTATTTTCAAGATTTCAAAACAATATACATGGTTTATATATACAAAATGATTTTCAAAGTGAGTACATAGTTCCCATCTTTTACGTTTTAAATGTTTTGGGGTGATTAATATGTGCTAAACTATCTTTTCAAATCTACATATTTACTATGCAAGGCTTATGTGAGTACACAGTTCCCCTCTTTTAAATTTTATAAATGTTTTGGGGTAATTATATGTGCCTAAATCATATTCAAGTTTTCAAAACAATATACATGGTTTATATATACAAATTGATTTTCAAAGTGAGTACATAGTTCCCATCTTTTACATTTTGCAAATGTTTTGGGTGACTCATATGTGCTAAATCATTTTCAAGTTTATAAAAACAATGTCTATGTGTGACATTTGTGCCTTTTCAATCATTGTACAATTACAAACAATTCGTATTCAATGAAACCCTGTGTGTTATTTCCGAAATTTGTATAATTATCTAAGACACTTGCACTATTTCAATTTCTTGCACGATTTCGAACCCTCAAAAATTTTTGTCGAAGTAATTCGTTAACTAATACTCAAACTCATTCAGTTTAACGCGATGTACACTTCGAAAAAAAGGTCATAAGCTTTACATACCCTATATACCCTTTACATAACTTAGATATAAGTTTTGAAGGGTTAGATAAGACAAAAACACGCTTATACAAGTCCAGGGACTATTTTCGTCAAACTGCGAAAGTCCGTTGGTCCGTATTCAACATACGAACCATGTGTATCAATCCAAATATTATTGTATTCAGTAAAATCTTGTAGTTTATTGATGAGAATGCAAACATGTCAATCATTGCACAATTTCGACATTTCGTGTTCGTTAAAGCGTTTATCGCATTTTTGCGAAACGCGTAACCGTACAACCAATGAACCGACATCCTAGAAATATTTGGGCATAATCCAAGTTACACATGTCTTAACACCTTTATATAACCTAAATATTAGGTTAAATGGGTTAAAATGGCAAACAAGTGAAAATACAAGTCCAAGGGCCAAAAATGTCAAAAAAATAATAAAGATTTTTGCTTCTTCACCAAGTTTGCCACCTATCTCCAATTTTTGACACCTAGCACTCATTTTGCCACACTTAATTTGGTGTTGACACATGTTAGGACACTAATCCACACTTGAGGACACTTGTCATCACCTCCTTAATCCTAAAATACTATAAATACCTCATGATTCTTCCTTTTTTTTCATACCACTTCCAAACACTTCAAAGAAAAGTGTGAAGTTCTTCTTCCTATCCTTCTAGGAGCTTGTTTCCAGCCTTTGAAAGCCTCCTATCTTGAGTTTCGAAAGTGTTCTTCAATATGAGTAAGTACTCTTCCTAGTTCTTTCATTATTTTAGCTATTTTGAACTATAAGTCGAACAACTTGGCTTCCTGATTGACTTTTGGTTCTAACCATATTTTGTCAAGTGGACTTTGCAACGTGATCGTAATCGCGAAGGTTATAATCCCTAACAATTTCACCTTCTGATTACCACGATTACAAGTCGAAATGATGAGTCAAAGTGGAAAACCCTAATTCTCTCTCCTAGCATGGCGATTTTGGTTCTTCTTTGTAATCCTATCTTTTGATCGTCGATAACTTGTGTAACAGATCTGTGATTAGTGTATGTTAATTATACATTGATACGAATTCTGGTAGAGCAGTCAGATTTTAGGGTTTTCTTGTTTCTTTCCATCTATCGCCGGCCATAATCATAGTTTCTGATCTAATTGAATAGTGTATTGGGTGTTTCGGTCCTACTGGTGTGGCAGTAACCTTGATTTACCTGGTTCTCTATTTGATTTCGAGAAGATCTATGGATTAGGGTTTTGCTAGATTAGGGTTTTGCTAGATTAGGGTTTTCTTAGTTTCTTCGGTTGAAGGTTTCTGGCTTTTTCTCTCAATTTCTTTTGCATGGTTGGCAGTGTGTTTGCTGATGGAGGGAGTTGATGATGACACTAAGAATGTACGTAAAAAACATGGTGGAAATTCGCTCAACGATCGTGGGAAATATTCAGTATCGTTCATGTGCCTGTCATGGAACAAGGTCTACCGGATCAAAAGATTGATGATGGTCGCGCAACAGGTATTAGCCAAAACGACGAGGAGAAGGGGTCTAAGTCATTATCATATGATGATTTGGTGGCCAAGCCGAGTAACAAAAAACTTAATTTCAGATCACTTGCTAATCAAATGCAGCATGAGAATTGTGATGTGGTTTTGCCAAAGGATTCGATTCGGGTAGTTCAACACAAGCTAGCAAACACATTATACGGGTACTTCCTGGGGGATCGAATTGCCTACCGGTTGTGGAGTATTATGTGAAAAATAACTGGAAAAAGTTTGGATTACAAAAATCTATGATGAATGCTAATGGTTTCTTTTTCTTCAAGTTTGCAGACTAAACTGGTATGATGGCTGTCCTCAACGAGGGCCCATGGATTATTCGATCATAACCTTTGATTTTATGTGAGTGGACTCCCACTACTAAGCTGATAAAAAAGGAAGTTAAGAATCTGCACTTATGGGTCAAGATACATGATGTTCCTTTAGCCGCGTATACAGAGGATGGTCTTAGTTTGATCGCTACAGCCATTGGTGATCCCAAACATCTAGATTCTTACACTACTTCGATGTGCTTGGATTCCTGGGGCTGTAGTAGCTATGCTAGAGCTTTAATTGAAGTGTCAGCTGATAAGGAGCTTAAAGAGGAAATTACTATGGCAATTACGGAACTTGAGGGTGATGGGTATGTCAAGGAGACTATGTCTGTTGAGTATGAATGGAATCCGCATAGGTGCTCGCATTGTTGTGTTTTTGGCCACTCAGATGATCATTGTCCTAAACATCAAAAGAAGCCGGGAAAACAAGTGAGTGATGACAAAGCTCGTAAGCCTTATGTTCTAGGACAAAGACCTGATAAAAAGCCTGTTGTTGATGAGGAAGGGTTTACGGGAGTGCATACCAAGAGAGTGGCTCAGAAGACGGGTTTTCAAGTTAACAAACAAAAGCCGAAAATTGAGTATAGGCCAGTTGGAGCTAAGTCGAAGGATAACTTGTATAAGTCAGAATCTTTAAATACTGTTGTGTCTAGAAATCCGTTTGAGGTCTTAAATGATGATAATATGGAGAAAGGTTAAAGTAGTAAGGAGGGAGAAGGTGGACAACAGGAGGCGGATGATGAAAAGGTCATGGAAGTATATAATGAAACTGACGAGTTTATCACGGAAGGCACTTGTAATCCTAATGCTTAAAAAGGGGCAAGCACTCCTAACCCGGAGGTTTCTAATGGTTAGTCTTGCTTCATGGAATATTGGGGGGTTGAACCGCCCTCTAAATCAAAAGGAGGTTCGAAAGATAGTTAAAGATAGTAATCTCAGTTTTTGTGCTATTTTAGAATCTCATGCTGATGTCGGAAATCTTAGTAAGGTCTGTAACTTAGTGTTCCGTCGTTGGGATTGGACTTCTAATGGGGGTTCTTGTGATAAAGGAACTCGTATTATCATAGGTTGGAACCCGATGGTTTTTGATTTGATGGTGTTGTCTCAAACGTCGCAAGTCATGCATATTCAGTTATTCGTTAAAGAAGACAAGAAATGGTTATTCTGTTCGGTTGTGTACGCAGATAATTACTATATCACTCGGCGAGAATTATGGTCCCACTTATCTATGCATAAACTTATGGTAGGTGATAAGCTGTGGCTGATTATGGGAGATTTTAACTCGGCTCTATACCTAGAGGATAAGTCTATGGGTGCCTCCTCTGTTTCAACGGGTATGCGAGACTTTCAAGCTTGTGTTTCAGATATTGAGGTGGTGGATATTAACCAGTCGGGTCTCCATTTTACATGGAACCAAAAGCCAAAGAAGGGTGTTGGCTTGCTTAAGAAAATTGATCGTATCATGGGCAATACTCCGTTTATTACTGAGTTCCCTAATTCAGTGGCTGTTTTTCATCCTTATAGATTGTCAGATCAATCTCCTTGTGTTCTAACAATTAAACGAGCTGTTACTAGTAAGATAAGCCCTTCAAGTTTGCGAACTTTTTGGTTCATAAGCCTGATTTTTTAAGGATTGTGAAGGAGTCGTGGGAGATGAGTGTTAATGGGGTTTATCAGTTTAGGGTTGTTAAAAAGCTTCGGATGCTAAAGACTCCATTACGTGCTTTACTCTTTAAGCAATGCAATCTCCATAAGAAGATGGCTGATCTTCGTGGTAAACTGGATGACATTCAAAAGGATATTGATAAGGATCTCATGAATGCGGACCTTAGAGCTCGAGAAAGGAAGCTGAATTCTGTCTTTCAAGAAGCGACACTTGATGAGGAAAGGTTTTTAAAGCAGAAGTCTAAGATGGAATGGTTAAGAGCTGGCGACGCTAATACTGCTTTCTTTCATGCAGCAGTGAAGAGTAGGAACCATCGAAATCTAAGGTGGGATGGTAACCCTAATGCTCTCTCCTAGCATGGCGATCCTTGTTATTCAAGCAATCTTAGTTTTTTCTTCGTGATCTGGTGTATAACAGTCTGTTATTAGTGCGTTGATTTATCAGAGCTCTAATACGAACTAGTTAGCATTAGAAGTTGGATTAAAACTAGGGTTTTGTTTCAGGTTTCATCTCAATTCGCTGCCTGAATCTGTGTTTTGAACTGGTTGTATAGATCTATTGTTTTATCGGTCCTTCTGGATAGGCAGAAACCTAGATTTAACAAGACCTCTATACGATTTTGTTAGAAGCATGGGCTAGGGTTTTCGCTAGATTAGGGTTTTTTTTCCGGTCTTTTAAATTGTTGATCTTCGGGTTCATGTTGCATGGTGTGTTCTGTTCTTGTTTGAAGTGAGAGTTAGTGATTTCTGGTATGGATGAATGTAAGAATGCTGGGGATAATAACCACGATGATCGTGGGAAGCCGCCATTGCCGTTAAAGGGTATTGCCAGCCGAGTTGTCAATATAGATGGAAACCCTGTGCTTCCTCGGCGTGGTAAATCTACTCAGATTGATGTTAATGACGAAAAGCGGGGTTCTCCAACTGTTGGGGCGGCCGACTGTAAGGGTTTTCGTGCAGGGGCCAGTGACGAAGGTAATATGGTTGATTCAGACGTGCAGCAGGATTGTCTTCCTCAAGGTGAACCCTCGAAATCAAGGACGTATGCAGATTCGGTCATGGCTACCAATTCCAAGACAGTTAATTTTAGACCTCTTGCAAGTCCTGTTATGCATGAGGGATGCGATGTTGTTCTCCTGCGTGATTCAGTTCGAGCTGTACAAGATAAGTTAGCCAACACGGTATACGGGTATTTCCTAGGGGATCGTGTTGCATTCTCGGTTGTGGAGTATTTTGTTCGCAATAATTGGAGAAGTTTGGATTACAGAAGTCCATGATGAATGCGAATGGCTTTTTCTTCTTTAAGTTTGCGGATCAAAAAGGTATGCTAGATGTCCTAAAGGAGGGTCCATGGATCATACGGTCACAACCTATTTTCCTAACTGAATGGACGCCGACTACAAAGTTGGAAAAGAAGGAGGTGACTAAAGCTCAAGTCTGGGTGAAAATACATGAGGTTCCGATTGCTGCATACTCAGAGGATGGCCTGAGTATGATTGCTACTGCCATTGGCACTCCAAAACTCTTGGATTCCTATACTAGTTCGATGTGTATGGACACTTGGGGGCGTAGTAGCTATGCTAGAGCTTTAATAGAAATATCTGCGGACAAGGCATTGAAAGAGGAGATAACGATCGCAATACCGGAGGTAAATGGGGAGGGTTTTTGTAAGGAAACTATGTATGTGGAGTATGAGTGGAAGCCATCTAGATGCTCGAGTTGTTGTATTTTCGGCCATTCTGTGGACTCTTGTCCCAAGCAAACAAGGAAACCACTTATCATTGCTAAGCAACCTCAACTTAGGATTTCAGTGAAACAAGGCAATGGGAAAGGTAAGTTGGCTTCTAGAATAGATGAGGAAGGGTTCGCCAATGTGCCTAGTAAAAAAGTAGCTAGGAAAGGAGGGTTTCTGATAAATAAGCCTAAACCAAAATTTGAATGTAGGCCGCTCATAGCTAAAGGGAAGAATTAGCTGGCCACTAGACCGTCGGTAGGGAATGTTGTCTCAACTAATTCATTTGAGGTGTTAACTGAGATAGGGGCGGATGGGCAACACACTGATAATGATGCGGAAGGGAACCGGGAAGACTCTGAGGATGAGGAGGTGGTGGAAGTGTATAATGAAATGGATGAATTACTATCAAAGGGATCTCGTAATCCTGAACACAAACAAGGGGCAAGCACTCCTACAACGGTAGTGTCTAATGGTTAGTCTAGCAGCATGGAATATTAGGGGCTTGAACCGGCCTCTTAAACAAAAGGAGGTTCGTCATGTGGTCAAGAGTAATCATCTGTCGTTATGTGCAATATTAGAATCTCATGTGGATATTGGTAATCTTCATAAAGTATGTGGAACCGTGTTTAGGGGTTGGGATTGGACTTCTAATGGTAGCATATGTAGTAAAGGTACTCGGATTATTGTAGGATGGAACCCAATGGAATTTGATGCTATGCTCATTGCCCAAACAGATCAGGTTATGCATATTCAGTTGAGTTTTAAGCTTCAGAAGAGGTGCCTGTTCTATTCGGTGGTTTATGCGGCAAATTATTATGTTCATCGGCGGGATCTATGGCAACAGCTAGCTAGACATAAAGGTTTCGTGGGTGATAATCCGTGGATTATTATGGGAGATTTCAACTCAGCTCTTCAAATGGAGGATGATTCCATGGGTTCTTCATATGGTTCAGCGGGAATGAGGGACCTTCAAGAGTGTGTCACCGAGTTGGAGGTGGTTGATATTAATAGCTCGGGATTCCATTTTGCATGGAATCAAAAGCCTAAAAAAGGCATAGGATTGCTAAAGAAACTCGATCGTGTTATGGGTAACACCGCGTTTTTGACTAATTTTCCTAACTCTTATGCGGTTTTTCAGCCGTATGGGATATCAGATCATTGCCCATGTTTGTTAAAAATCCCGTCTCCTGGTAAGCTGAAACCTAAACCTTTCAAGTTTGCTAATTTTTTGATTCACAAACCAGAATTTACTGACATTGTCAAGAACTATTGGGATATTGCCATTGATGGGGTCCCTCAATTTAGCGTGGTAAAGAAACTACGTTGTTTAAAGAAACCGTTTCGGGTTCTCTTAATGAAACAAGGTAATCTGCACAAGAAGGTTGAGAACCTAAGAGATAAGCTGGACGCTATACAACAGGATATTGATAACGATCCGTTTAATATGGATCTCCGAAGGCAGGAAGTAAAAATAAATAAAGAGTTTCAGGAAGCTTGCTTAGATGAGGAACGGTTTTTACTCCAAAAATCTAAGGTGGAATGGTTGAAAGCTGGTGATGCAAATACGAAATTCTTCCACGCTACCCTGATAAGTAGGAATCACTCGTCCAGGATTGATAGCATTAAGGATTCTAAGGTGGTTTGTTTGAGGGAGATAATGTCCAGGATGTGCTTGTGAAACACTATGAGCAATTTCTTGGCTGCCATAGTCATGGTCACTCTAGGCCCCCTGCCGAACTATTTGTGAATAATTTGAACCCAGATGATGCTGTGCATATGGTCCGTCCAGTTTCTGCTGAAGAGGTGAAATCGGCCATGTTTTCGATTGGTAATGATAAAGCCCCTGGCCCTGATGGTTTCTCAGCAGCTTTTTTTAAGAGTGCTTGGCATATCATAGGTCATGAGGTGTCGAATGCCATTATGGATTTCTTCAGAACTGGTAAACTCCTCCGGGAAATTAATAATACCCTGATAGTGCTTGTGCTGAAGAAAGTGACCCCAACTCTGATTACGGATTATCGCCCTATTGCGTGCTGTAATGTGATTTATAAATGTATTAGTAAGATTTTGGCGGATCACATGAAGGGGATGCTTAATCAGATTGTCAGTATTAACCAGTCAGCTTTCATTCCAGGTAGGAAAATATCTGATAATATCCTGCTTACTCAAGAGTTGATGCATAATTATCATAGGGATTATGGTCCTCCGAGATGTGCGTTCAAGGTGGATATCCAAAAAGCTTATGATACTGTTGATTGGAAATTTCTTAAGGATGTTCTTATAGGATTCGGTTTTAATAGTAAAATGGTGGATTGGATTATGACGTGTGTGTCAACTACGTCATATTCTATTAGTGTGAATGGGAATGTGCATGGGTATTTCAAGGGTGGCCGTGGGTTAAGACAAGGAGATCCTTTATCTCCGTATTTATTTACTCTTGTCATGGAAATCCTTACATGTATTTTGAAGAGGGATGCTCGTCTTGATACCTCTTATAGATTTCACAATAGGTGTGAAAGACAACAAATTATTAATCTCTGCTTTGCTGATGACTTGTTTCTGTTTGCCCGTGGTGATATTTCTTCTGCTCGTTGTATCATGTTGGCACTGGCTACATTCACGAACATGTCTGGAAATCCAAAAAAGTACTGCCTTCTTCTGTAATGTTCCACCCAATGTTAAAAACGAAATTCTACAGCTTTTGCGATTTGAGGAGGGATTGCTGCCGGTTAAATATCTGGGCGTTCCGCTTATTTCTTCTCGGCTACTATCTAGAGATTGTAATGTTTTAGTTGAAAAGATAGAGCAACGTGTTCTAAACTGGAGAAACAGATTTTTATCTTTTGCAGGAAGATTGCAGCTTATTAATTCGGTACTTTCAGCTTTGCATGCTTATTGGTCCGCTGTTTTTGTTTTGCCAGCACAAGTTATTAAGGATCTTGAGGCTAAATTGCGGAATTTCCTGTGGACGCAGAAGGGAAATTTTAATAGAGGAAAAGCTAAAGTTTCATGGAATTCTATCTGTGACCCTAAGTATGAGGGTGGCCTGGGTATTAGGCGGCTTGGAGATTCGAATAAAGCTCTTATGGTGAAACATATTTGGAGCATTCTTAATAAGAGGGAGTCCTTGTGGGTTAGATGGATTTATTCCTACAGATTAAAGGGCTGCAGTTTCTGGGTATGTAAGGAAGGTACGAATTGTAGCTGGAGCTGGAGGAAGCTACTTCAGATGAGGTCCAGTATCAGGGATCACGTGTGGTCTAGATTGGGCAATGGGAATAATACGTCAGCATGGTATGATAACTGGAGTCAACTAGGTCCGTTATCTAAATTTCTGTCTCCTAGGACCATTTCCAATGCGGGATTTAGACTTCATGATACGGTTGCGGATATATATAATCAAGGTACTTGGGCTTGGCCCTCGGCTTGGAGAGATTTGTTTCCAGTGTTGATTCAATTAGATCAGGTTTATCTGAAACCAAATAAATTGGACCAAATTTGCTGGAAGGATGGGGATGATATACTTGAGTTCTCGTCCTCAAATGTCTGGCATTCGATTCGGATAAGGGAGCCGGAAGTGGATTGGGTTGAAGTAGTCTGGTTTAATCAGTGCATTCCTAAGCATGCTTTCTTTATGTGGTTGATTATTCGTCGAAAACTGCTAACTCAGGATAAGATTCTCCAGTGAGACATCTCGAGAAGGAAAAACATGAATATGATGTGCTGTCTGTTGTGCTATGAGAATGTTGACTCCCATGACCATCTTTTCTTTGAATGTACGTTTTCCAAACAGGTATGGAACAAGACTAGAGATATGGTAGGTATGTCTACGGTTGATCCCAGATGGAGTGACATCATGGCCTGGCTTCTGGCTCGTGCTCGATCGAAAACAGCAGTGCATTATACAAGTAGAGTGTTTGTTGCCTGTGCAGCATACATAATATGGCAAGAACGTAATGCGAGGTTGTTCAAGAATCAAGCTAGGCCACCAGACACCATGTGTGAACAAATTTTGAAGACAGTTCGGTACAAGCTGATGGGGGTTAAGTTCAAAGATTGTGCGAATGTTAGAAGGCTGCTAGGTAAATTGAAGATTAATGGCAACTTCATATCCGATAATGGAAGCTGAGTACTGTTTTCTCTCTGTGTGATTAGTGGTTCTAGGCTCTAGCCTAGTAGATGTACTTGTGTTTTGGTCTTTGCTTTATATTGTTTGCTTGATTTACTGTCATGAGGTATGTCTCATTATTGAACTAGTGGGAGATTATTCTCACTACTTGTTTTATTGGTTGGTTAATATATAGAATTACAGGGGTAACCCATTACCCAAAAAAAAGTTGTATTGGATACGAATGGTGTAGTGAAACACTATGAAAATTTCTTGGATAGCCAAGATGATTTATCCATGCATCCTACTCCTGATCTGTTAACTAAGGTTGTGAACCCGATTGATGCTTCCCTCATGATCCGTCCGGTTAGATGGATGAGGTTAAGAAAACCATGTTTTCTATAGGTAATGACAAAGCTCCAGGCCCGGATGGTTACACTGCTGCTTTCTATGGCAATCATTGATTTCTTTCATACAGGCAGATTACTAGGCCAAATCAACCATACTCTTGTTGCACTAGTGCTGAAGAAACCCTCGCCAGTTATGGTTTCTGATTATCATCCTATAGCCTGCTGTAACGTCTTATTCAAATGTGTTAGTAAGATTATTGCTGACCGTATAAAGGGTGTGGCTCCATCAGGTTGTTAGTATCAACCAATCTGCTTTTATTCCTGGTAGGAAAATCTCGGATAACATCTTGCTGACTCAAGAGCTTATGCATAATTATCATAGAAATTCAGGTCCACCCCGGTGTGCTTTCAAGGTGGATATTCAGAAAGCTTATGATACGGTTGATTGGAGGTTCCTGAAAAACGTTCTGATTGGGTTCGGCTTTAACACAAAGATGGTGGATTGTATTATGGTTTGTGTTTCCACAACATCATATTCTGTTTGTGTTAATGGGAATGTGCATGGTTATTTTAAAGGTAAGCGTGGCCTTCGACAAGGAGACCCGTTATCTCCTTATTTATTCACGCTGGTTATGGAGGTTTTCACGTGTATTCAAAATAAATGCGAAAGGCAGCGTATCATTAACCTGTGTTTTGCAGATGATTTATTCTTGTTTGCGAGAGGAGATGTTGAGTCGGTGCAGTGTGTTTTCAAGTGTCTTTCGAATTTTTCAAACATGTCCGGTCTAGTTCCTAGTATTCAAAAGAGCACGGGGTTTTTCTGTAATGTGCTAGCTCATGTTAAAAACCATATCTTGTCTTTCATGCCGTTTATGGAGAGGTCTCTTCCAGTAAAATACTTGGGGGTTCCTCTTATTTCTTCTAGCCTTGTGTACAAAGATTTAGTGCCTTAGTGGAGAGGTTGGATCAACGGATTTCAAATTGGAGGAATAAACTTCTTTCGTTTGCGGGTCGGCTGCAGCTTATAAAATGCATATTTACGGGTCTTCAGTTTTTATCCTGCCTAACCGTATCATTCAAGAGCTGGAAGTCTGTTTGTGTTCCAAAGTACGAGGGTGGCTTAGGTATTCGTCGTATGGGGGATGTTAATAAAGCGCTTATGTCTTCTCATATTTGGAGCATTCTGGTTGAGCGTGATTCTCTTTGGGTTGCTTGGAACCATTCGTACAGACTTAGAGGTAAAAGCTTTTGGATTTGTAAGTCGGTGGCGGATTGTTGTTGGAACTGGCGGAAAATATTACAGCTTCGGCCGTTTATTAGAGAATTTGTTTGGTCCAAGTTGGGTGATGGTAGCAATACTTCAGCTTGGTACGATTCGTGGTGTCACTTGGGTCCCCTTGGTAACTTCTTGACTCCTAGAACCATCTCAAGTGCAGGTTTTACTCTTAATAATACAGTTCAAGAGATTCATGTTAGTGGTGTTTGGAGGTGGCCAGTGGCGTGGAGGGATATGTTTCCGGTTCTAAATCAGCTAGATGATATCCATACAGATCCGAATAGGTCTGACCAGCTCCTATGGAAGGATGATAATGAGTTAGTTTCGTACTCTTCGTCTCAAGTGTGGCATTCGGTTAGACAGAGAGCAGCAGAGGTGGATTGGGTTAAGTATGTTTGGTTCTCGCAGTGTATTCCAAAACATGCTTTCTTTATGTGGCTGGTGATTCGTCGTAAGCTCCTCACCCAAGATAAAATTGTGCAATGGGATATTTCCAGAAGGAAAATATGAATATGATGTGTTGTCTTCTTTGCTATGCGGAAATTGACTCCCATAACCATCTGTTCTTCGATTGTAACTACTCAACTCAAGTTTGGATCACGGTTCGCGGAAAAGGGGGTATGAGTACTGTTGGCCCAGAGTGGAATGCTATCGTTGACTGGCTGGGGGCTCGGGCTGGGTCAGCGACCAACTATATTAGTAGGCTTATTGTGGCTGCTGCGACGTATTTCATTTGGCAGGAACGTAATGTGAGACTTTTCAAGAACCAGACGACACCGCCGGATGTTCTAAGTGATACAATTTTGAAAACGGTTCGATATAAGCTAATGGGAGTCAAGTTCAAGGATTGCCACAATGTGCGAAGATTGCTTGAAACATGGGAGATTTATAGCAACCGAGTGGAAGATGAAGAAGGCTGATTATTTATTAGTTTTCTTGTTTCTCTAGATTATTGTCTAGTAGTTTGTCTTCGATGTTCTTGGTAGTTTAGTGTGTTTTTTCTTTGGCTTACATTCATGGGGAATTCCCATGTTTGAACTAGTGTGGGTGTTTCCATGCTACTTGTTTTTGGTTTGTTTATATATAAAATCACCGGGGTAACCCTTTACCCAAAAAAAAGTGATGAGTCAAAGTGTCGGTAAAAAATGCGCATGATGTGCATTTTACGACAAAACTATTTTCGGGTATCAAAACACCAAGTTTTGATACCAAATCAGTTTTATAAACTTAGTTAGATATATTTTGACATGTCTAACTTGTCACTTCTAGTTTAGTGCTTATTTAGGGTCGTAAGTCGAGCGGTCTTGACCACCACTTTGACTTTCGAATTCGACCCGTTTGGTCGATCTTAGGATCCGAACAAACACATATTTGTGACCATAGTTGTGTAGGGAATAACCTACTGTGAATATACCTTATGGTCACGTCGTTTGGTTAGTCATATGATAAGTTACTTCTATGTTCTTAAAAAGATGACCAAAATGCCCTTTTGCGCATAAATCCATTTTAAACACATGAACCAGTTTTTTGACATATAAACTGATGTTATAACATTTTCAAATATGTTTGGGCATTTAAGACTTATCATAGGACATGTTTAACCATCCGATCACGCGTTTACGCTAACGTCCCGTTAAAGTAGCATAAACTACCTTAACGAGTCATAATGGGTCAAAAGCACTTAGGATCCTTTCCAAATAAGAATGTTAAGTTTGTAAACCATATCACATGAGTTCCAACACTCGTTTGGTTTATAAGACTTTATTCTATCCAATCTCCCGTTTGTAGTCCCGACACGCTAACATTTTTATCTAACACATTTTGAGCTTTGCTTATTCCGTAGATCAAAGAACACATTTGCAATCCCAAGTGAGTACATAGTTCCCTTCTTTTACATTTTCTAAATGTCTTAGGGTGATTCATATGTGCTTATAATTATTTTCAAGATTTCAAAACAATATACATGGTTTATATATACAAAATGATTTTCAGAGTGAGTACATAGTTTCCTCTCTTTTACGTTTTGCAAATGTTTTGGGGTGACTCATATGTGCTAAATCATTTTCAAGTTTTCAAAAACAATGTCTATGGTTTATGTATAAAACAATACGATTTCAAAATCTGAACAACTTGTTGATGCTTTATCCATAACACGAATGACATTCATTAGCTTTAGCCGACCCGACCAGTAGTATGTTATGGTACCATAGGTTTGACAATCCTATTATCGGACTGTTCACTAGATTTGGTGGAAGTTTGGGTAATGACAGAACTGTTTGTGATTAACAAATCATTTGTTGATTTATTAGTCTAGTTAAAGAGACCCTTTGGTGGTCTATTAAAGATACTCTTTGGTTGTATAGTCAACACAGGTTTGAATGTGTTCATTAAAGAACGATCAAAAGTTTTCACAATTAAAAACACAGACAATTTGTTTATGACATGGACAATTGGTTTATGACACGGACGATTGATTTATAACACGGACGAACGTTTTGAACAATGTCATGCAATGATTTTCACTTAAAGATATAAACCATATAAAGTTTTCTTTTGAATCAATCTATTACAAGATTTTTACAAAAGAAATGTTTTGGTCAAGATTTATGGTTATAAGGTTTTCACAACTCTACCAACCTCCTTTAGTTGGTTAACTGTATTGCAATATCAAACACTTTTGATAGGAGGTTTTCACTTAACGACTCTTGTAGTCGAACGAGGTGTTGCAACATGTATACAAAGCCACGATTTGACACACTCACAAAACCTATGTACTCGCCGGCATTTTTATGCTAACTCTCTTTCAACATATGGTTCAAGAGTCAATGTTTGATAAGATGATGCATGCTTCCCGTAGGAATGGACGTGGGCCTTAGTGACTTAAAACATGAAAGACAATTTATTTATGTGTTGTTACTGTTTATCCCAAGACAATGTAAACATTTAACTTAATATAACAAAATTTTAAATTCCATGAGTTGTGAAACAATAGTTCTGTGACATAACTCCCCGACGTTTCCACCGCGGTTTGTTGTTTTACGCGGTCGGGGTGTTACAGAAAGATTGGTTTCAGAGCTTATGGTTATAGGGAATTAGGTTATTAGCAATGCTTTGACCTAGACTATAACCTTCCTAGGACCCTAACTCGAGTTATCTTGCGTTTAGATTCTTAAAACAATACCATCACCTATCCTTAGGTGATTACCAAAACAAATACACAAGTTACAAATTCGTTTGGAAAATCAATCATCTATCCTTAGATGATTTGTTTTGGCTTAAAGCCTTCTAAGTTTTCAAATCCCGTCAAAGTTAGGGTTTTATTAATGTGAACACGTGCAATCTGGAAGGGTGGATGCCTGTACCCTGAGTTTTTTGTCTAAGGCTAGAGTGTTCGTACAAATCCGCATTATCGGACCAGTCACTCTACCTGGGAACTCTTGGGGTGAGTGTCCACTTATAGGCTAAAGCATGTCTTCGCGATACATTGTAAAAACCCATTTACTTTGATTAGTCACCGTGTGTTGTTTGTTAGTTTTTAAGTAACGAACGAATGACCACCATCCTTATATTTCGTCGATATTTTTAACGTCTCTCTTGATTATCCAATGTCAATCTCCCATATTTTCCCTCATGTTTTCTTCTAGAATGCCTCCTCGACGTAATACAACTCAAGATGCCGAAATGACAGCTAAGATCGCTCAGCAAATTGCTGTTGAACTCCCAAACCTAGTGACCCAGATAAACTAAGCAAACAATAACAACAGTAACAACAACAATGCACCCGCACCGTGCAACTACAAACAATTTAACTCGGCTAAACCACTCAATTTTACTGGGTCCGAAGGAGCTACTGGACCCCTGCAATGGTTTGAGAGTCTCGAAAGCACATTTCGTCATGTTCAATGCCCGAATGAGCGAAAAGTCGAGTTTGCATCGAGTGTATTCCAGAAAAGAGCACTTACATGGTGGAATGGTGTGATGAGAGATAGGGGTGTCGATGTGGCAATGGCACAAACGTGGGAAGAGCTTCGAGCTCTAATGATGAGGGAATTCTGCCCATGTCATGAACAACGGGCACTGGAAGATGAATTCCACAATTTTTAAACAAGATAGTGGAGAGCATCATGCCTACACTGACCATTACTAAGAATTGAGCTTGTTGTGTCCCGCCATGGTCACCTTGTTGGATAAAGCAATCGAGAGGTACATCGATGGCCTGCTTGACCCCGTTAAGGATATTGTTACTAGTAGCAACCCTCCACTGTTTGACAGGCTATCGAATTAGCTGCTACCCTAACTGAGTCTCAGGTCAAGAAGGGGAAACTGTTTCGCAAGGGTGACAAGAAACAGGCAGCTAAGACCACTCAAGAGAAAACAAAGGAGAACAAAGTTGAGTCTTCCAAGAAGTCGAGGAAACATAAGGCTTCATAGAACTTTCCAGTTATTGCACAACCCAACCAGAACACTCAAAACCAGCCAGCACAAACTCCTGCGAGGAAACCCTATGCTGGTACTTCACCATTGTGCAACCGGTGCAATGGTCACCATCAAGCTCACCTACATTGTTGCCAATGCACATCATGTGGAAGATTCGGTCATATAGCCAATGTTTGTCGTTCGGCCCCAAAACAAGCTATTCAGAACCCTGTTCAACCCCAAGCCAACCCTCCTAGTCCTCCGTTCCCACCTGGTTCTTGCTACAACTGTGGTGAGATGGGTCACTTTAGAAACAACTGCCCAAAATTGGTGAACGCGAATGCAAATCCAGCCCGTGGACGCGCATTCAACATCAATGCCAAGGAGGCTCGAGCTGATAACAAAGTCATTAACGGTACGTTCCTTGTTAACAATCATCCTGCTTTATCTTTTTCGATTCGGGTGCCGATAGAAGGTTTCTATACTAACCTTGAACCTTTTCTTTCTATGGCTAGAACTAAACTGAAAAACCCTTAACGGTGGAAATAGCTAGTGGTGAACCCCTTATGCTCGATATGTCATTTGTAGTTGCCAATTGAACTTCGATAACCACCTTTTTCCGATTGACCTCACACCAATACAACTCGGGAGTTTTGACATCATCATAGGAATCGATTGGTTAACCAAACACCATGCTGAGGTGATCTGTTTCGACAACGTTGTTCGTATACCTCTTTCATCTGGCGAAACCTTAGAAATTCATGGAGAGAAACCCTCTAGTAGCCTAAAACTCATGACCTGTACCCAGGCCCAAAAGTACCTATGAAAGAATTATGTAGCCTTCTTGGCACATATCATAGAGGAAAATGGCAAGAGCAAAACTCTTCAGGACATCCCCGTTGTTCGGGAATATCCTGAGGTGTTTCCTGAAGAGCTACCTGATTTACCCCCAATTCGTCAAGTTGAATTTCGTATTGACCTTGTACCTAGTGCCAACCCAATTGCCAAATCTCCTTACCGTCTTGCACTGTTTGAAATGCAAGAGTTGTCAAAGCAACTCCAATAACTTTCAGACAAGGGATTCATTCGTCCGAGCTTTTCACCTTGGGGCGCTCCTATCTTATTCGTGAAAAAGAAGGATGAATCTTCCGTATGTGTATCGATTATCGTGAGCTCAACAAACTCACAATCAAAAATCGATATCCCCTACCTCTCATTGATGATCTCTTTGATCAGCTACAAGGTGCGACCTGCTTTTCAAAGATTGATCTGCGTTCTAGGTATCATCAACTTCGTTTACTCGAAGAAGATATTTCCAAGACTGCTTTTTGCACTTGATACGGCCATTACGAGTTCACTGTCATGCCTTTTGGTTTGATGAATGCTCCTGTCGTCTTCATGGACTTAATGAATAGGGTTTGTAAACATTATTTAGACAAGTTCATCATTGTTTTCACTCGACGACATGCTCATTTATTCTAAGTCTCGAGCCGAACAAGAACAACTTCTCCGTCTATCGATGGAACTCCTGAAGAAAGAAAAACTTTATGCCAAATTCTCAAAGTGTGAATTTTGGCTAAAAGAAGTTCAATTTTTGGGACACATTGTTAACGAACAAGGTATACATGTAGATCCCGCCAAAATCAGTGCGATTAGGGATTGGAGTACACCTACTACCATACCGAAGTTCGGTCATTTCTTTGTCTTGCTGGATACTATTGACGATTCATCGCGAGACTTTTCAAAGATCGCGGTTCCCCTCACCACTTTGACTCAGAAGAATAAACCTTTCGAGTGGGGACCCAAACAAGAGGAAGCCTTTCAAACACTAAAACAAAAACTTTGTAATGCTCCTGTATTATCTTTACCCGACGGCAACGACGATTTCTTTATCTATTGTGACGTATCAAACCTAGGCCTTAGTTGTGTTCTCATGCAAAGAGACAAATTCATAACCTATGCGTCAAGACAATTGAAAATCCACGAGAAGAACTACACAACTCATGATCTTGAGTTAGGAGCCGTAGTTTTTGCTCTAAAAATTTGGAGAACCTTTACGGTACGAAATGTGTGGTTTTCACTGACCACAAAAATATCCAACACATATTCAATCAATAGGAGCTAAACATGAGACAACGACGCTGGTTCGAACTTCTGAACGACTACGACTGCGAGACTCACTACCATCCTGGTAAGGCGAATGTTGTCGCTGATGCGCTTAGTCATAAGGAACGTGTAAAACTGCATTGTGTTCGAGTTAAATCTGATATCCAGACACGTATCCTTCAAGCACAACATACATGTGTGACCCAAAGCTTTTTGAAAAATGAGCTGCCACAGAATCTCGAACTTCAACTCGAAACAAAAGACAACGGATTACTCTACTACAAGAACCGTTTGTGGATAGTCAAGACAATATCCGCACCTTATTGATGGACGAAGCTCATAAGTCTCATTATTCAATCCATCCTGGTGTAGACAAAATGTATAAGGATCTTCGTACCCAGTATTGGTGGCCGGGTATGAAGAAGGACATTACCTTGTATGTGTCTAAATGCCTAACCTGTCTTAAAATTTAGGCAAAACATCAACACCCATCTGGTTTACTTGAACAACCAGAAATATCGGTATGGAAGTGGGAACACATTGCGATGGATCTCATCACTAAACTACCGCGCACACCTAGAGGTCATGATGCCATTTGGGTAATCGTCGATCGTCTAACAAAGTCAGTACACTTTTTGGCAATTCGTGAGGATCTATCTGCTGCAAACTCGCCAAGATCTACGTTGATGAGATTGTATCTCGTCATGGTGTTCCTTTGAACATCATATCCGATCGAGATGCTCGATTCTCATCTCACTTTTGGAAGACCATGCAATCTACCATGGGAACCAAACTCAATCTGAGCACTGCTTATCATCCTCAAACGGATGGACAATCTGAAAGGACAATTCAAACACTGGAGGATATGCTTATAGCATGTGTGATCGACTTTCGTGGTAGTTGGGATTCGCATCTACCATTGGTCGAATTCTCCCACAACATTAGTTATCATCCCAGCATCAATATGGCGCCTTTCGAAGCTCTATATGATCGAAAATGTCGTTCACCTGTCTGCTGGAATGAGGTCGGTGAAGCTCAGCTCTATGGACCGGAACTCATTCACGACACAACCGACAAAGTCAAGAAAATTCGTGATAACTTTCTGACAGCTAGAAGCTGTCAAAAGAGTTATGCGGACAAACGAGGCAAGCCCTTGGAATTCCAAGTTGGTGATCACGTCCTTGTCAAGGTATCCCCTTGGAAAGGTGTGATTAGATTTGGAAAGAAAGGAATACTTGCACCATGATATATTGGACCATTCAAGATCGTTGAGAGAATCGGAAAGGTGGCCTATTGACTTGAGCTACCTCCTGAACTTGGGAATATTCACCCAACATTCCACGTGTCCAATTTGAAAAAGTGTTTAGCCGATACAAACCTCCACATTCCCCTTAACAACGTTGATGACATATGCACTTTGTCGAGAAACATGTGGAGATATTGGACCGTGAAATCAAGAAACTCAAGCGTAGACGTATACCGATAGTGAAAGTTCGCTGGGAATCCAAACGTGGCCTATAATTTACTTGGGAACGAGAGGATCAAATGAAAGCGAAATATCCACATCTATTTTCACAAAGTTTCCTCTAATTAAATTTTGGGACGAAATTTCTAAAAGTAAGGGAGACTTTGACATTTGTGCCTTTCAATCATTGCACAATTAAAAAAAATCGTATTCAATGATACCCTGTATTTTATTACCAAATATTTGTGTATTTAAAAAATCTTGTATTTTATTGATGAGAATGAAAAAATGTCAATCGTTGCACAATATCGATCATTTTCGTGTTCGTTAAAGCGTTTTGCGCATATTAACGAAACGCGTAACCATACAACCGAGCGAACCGACATCCACGACATTTTCGGGCATAATCCAAGTTACACATGTCTTGAAGACTCTATATAACCTAAATATTAGGTTAAAAGGGTTAAAAATGGCAAACAAGTGAAAATACAAGTCCAAGGGCCAAAAATGTCAAAAAAAACAATTATAAAGATTTTTGCTTCTTCACCAAGTTTGCCACCTATCTCCAATTTTTAACACCTAGCACTCATATTGCCACACTTAATTTTGTGTTGACACATGTTAGGACTCTAATCCGCACTTGAGAACACTTGTAATCACCTCCTTAATCCTAAAATACGATAAATACCCTATGATTCTTCCATTTTTTACACCACTTCAAAGCAAAGTATGAAGTTCTTCTTTCTATCCTTCTTTGAGCTTGTTTCCAGTCTTTTGAAGCCTCCTATCTTGAGTTCAGAAAGTGTTCTTCAACACGAGTAAGTACTCTTCCTATTTCTTTCATTATTTTAGCTATTTTGAGCTAAAAGTCGAACAGTTTGGCTTTCTGATTGACTTTTGGTTCTGACCATATTTTGGTCAAGTCAAAGTTCAATTGAACTTTGCAACGTGATCGTAATCACGAAGGTTATAATCCCTAGCGATTCACCTTCTGATTACCACGTTTACTAGTCAAAGTGAAGAGTCAAAGTTTCGGTCAAAGATGCGCATGATGTGCATTTTACGACGAAACTATTTTTTGGGTACCAAAACACCAAGTTTTGATACCAAATCAGTTGTATAAACTTAGTTAGACATATTTTGACATGTCTAACTCGTCACTTCTAGTTTAGTGCTTATTTAGGGTAGTAAGTCGAGCGGTCTTGAACACCGCTTTGACTTTCGAATCCGACACGTTTGGACGATCTTAGATCCAACCAAACACATTTTTGTGACCATAGTTGTATAGAGAATAACCTACTAAGGTTATATCTTATGGTCACGTCGTTTGGTTAGTGTTATGATAAGTTACTTCTATGTTCTTAAAAAATGATGACCAAAATGCTCTTTTTATGCATAAATCCATTTTAAACACACGTAACCAAATTTTTGACATATAAACTGATGTTATAACATTTTCAAACATGCTTGGGCATTTAAGACTTATCGTAGGACATGTTTAACCATCTGATCACGCGTTTACGCTAATGACCGTTAAAGTAGCATAAACTACCTTAACGAGTCATAATGGGTCAAAAGCACTTAGGATCCTTTCCAAATCAGAATGTTAAGTTTGTTAAACCATATCACATGAGTTCCAACACTCGTTTGGTTTATAAGACTTCATTCTATTCCGATCTCCGGTCTGTAGTCCCGACACGTTAACATATTTATCTGACACATTAGGACACCTTTGAGCTTTGTTTATTCCGTTGATCAAGAACACTTTTGCAATCCCAAGTGAGTGCATAATACATGTTAGTTTTGAAAACAATGTCAACAAAAGCTGGTGAATTCATGTTATAAATTTGTATCAAATGAATTATCAAAAACATTTGAAATAAACTTTTTTAATATAGCTTAATGAAACTTGTAAGATCATTAGTGTGTTGCAAGGACACTAATCTGTATGCCGAATAAGGTGGCAACCAAACCTTGACGATTTATTATGTGTCTGAGACACTCGTTTTAGACACAAAAGCACTCTAATACGATCTGTTATTATTGCCGTACTAGAGTGGGGCTCGTCCAAACCCAATAGATCTATCCCCTTGCTCCTTGGTACTTGTTATTCATTAATGGCCCCAATGCTTGAGCCTTATTCACATGTGATCTAAATATTTTCATTTTCCCAGCTATATTAATTGTAACTTGTATACATCCTCGCACGTTTAAAACCATAAAAACGTTAAAATAAAAGGGGAAACATGAACTCACTGATTTGCGTTCCGTACAAATCTCTTTTCGATTCCTGATACTTCGTTCGTTTTTCGACCTACAAGTGTTCTAGTCCATTGGTTTATGTATATATATATATATATATATATATATTAGATTGATTAAATGGACCTAGTCCATAATTTAATTGTAAATAACTCAATCTAATAATTCATTACTTATGGGCCTAGCCCAAATTTGCTTACTATGTGTGGGCCTAGCCTAATTTGTTTCATGTATGTGGGCCTAGCCCAACCTAATTTTTGTTTATTTAGTAGTTTAAGCCCAATTGATTTATAAAAGTGGGTCTAGCCTAAGTTAAAATAAAAGATTTGGCCTAGCCCAAAACAACTTATAAAAATTTGATTAGTCCATGTTTACTTTTATAAAAGTGGGCTTTAGTCCAATGTTCGTTTTTATAAAATGGATTAGCCCAATTTATTTCTTTATAAAAGTGGCTTGACCCAAAGTTATCTTTTATTTAAACGGCTCTAGCCCATGTAAACTTTTATAAAAGTGGGCTTAGCCCAAAGTTTATTTTTATAAAAGTGGACCTTAGCCCAAGTTTGATTTTTATACAAGTAGGCCTAACACTTGTAAATTTTATAAAAGTGGGCTTAGCTCAAAGTTAATTTTATAAAAGTGGGCCTTAGCCCAACTAGTTTATACAAATGGGCTAGTCCATGTACTTTATAAAAATAAGTTTAGCCCAATATAGTTTTTATAAAAAATGGGCTTAGTCTAATAATTGTTTAGTTGGGCTTATCCAAAAATATTTACTAGTATTTGTTATAACTTATAAAAAAATATTTATAAGAACTATAAGTTATATATATTTAAAAATTCTAGTAAATATAAAGTGTATCGATTTATTTGTTCGTTTTGACCGTTAGGTTCGCGTCGACTATTTTATTTGTTTCGCGTCGATTTATTTGTTTCGTTTTGACCGCTAGGGATGATCTAAGAGATGAAGAAAATAGATTGATCAAGAGTTCCAAGCTTCCAAAGTGAGCTCCTAATCCTTGAAAGCTTTTTAGATCTTCATGCAAGCTTGAGATTCTTTTGTTTGATTTTTTTTTAAATGAAGTTGAAGATGATGAAGCTTGGACAATTTTTGAGAGCAAAAGGAAAGGAAAGTGTTGTGTAGTGTTTTGGAAAAATGGAAGAATGAAAGTGTATTTGGTTTTTGTTTTGGTTTTTAGTTCATAAAATACATACTACACTAATCATCTTTAAAAATTAGCCAACACATTTAGTTGAGAGATTAGTGGAATGGTGGGTGGCACCCTATAACCGTGAGGTGGGTGTTTTTTAATATATATAATTTTATATACTTTTCTAAACTTTAATAATTATATATATAAGTTTTTATAAAAACTAATACCCCAATACATTAAAGTGATGTTATAGTAGGCCAAAATAATTTATTAGTCTTGTTGTTTCGTTGTTCGGTTGATAAAGTTGGTTCAGGTCTTGTACCGGGTAATATACTGATTTATTGTGTAACTTATAAAATTTTATGTTCATAATAATTCTAGTACAATTTTTATTGTCCCGTTAATTAATCTAGCTCTTCAGACTAATAATTTTGTCATTTTGAGTTCGGTTCTGGTACCGGCTTTGTTGTCAGGTTTTTACTGAACAAACCGTTTAGCTTTAAATAATAAGATATATATATATATATATATGGGTTTTATACTATTTCTAACACCCATTATTATTCTTTAGCTAAAAATATTTATTTTTGACTTTTCGGACAATTGCTGAATTTTACTGCAGAATGTTGAATTTTGCTGCAAACTTGGACAATTTGGTATAATAGTGTAAAATTTTTATGGTATAATAGTGTAGAAATATTTTGTGTCTTAATTCTATCATATCAGATTGTACCATAACTAGTTCAGAAATATTTTAATACATGTTCGCGTCGTTGTCATTTGTCTAGGATATGGTTTTATATATTCGTGATCACGACGAATCGATTATCATACCAAACTATGATTTGGTTAAATTCCTAGACTTTTAAGACTTAAAATCAAAAATTAAGTCATGTTATACGATAAATAGACAATATACTAGTTGTTCAAGTTGTACAGCCGGAATTTTGACAATTGTCACATTCTCCCCTTGTTCAAGAATATTTCATTCCGAAATTTAAATCGTGTCATCCTTTACGTAGGATTTCTCAAACAAGTGGGGATACTTTCTTTTGATTTCGTCTTCCCGTTCCAAAGTGAACTCAGGCCCGCACTTTGAGTTCCAATGGACTTTGACTAGTTTGATACGACTCCTCCTTGTTTTCTGAACTTTCGAATCTAAAATTTCGACAGGTTCTTCGATGAAATGGTGTTTGTCGTCTATATGAATTTCGTCCATGGGGATAATAAGTGACTCGTCTGAAAGACACTTTTTAAGATTTGACACATGAAAAGTGTCGTGAACGTTATTAAGTGTTTCAGGCAATTTCAACTTATATGTGATTGTTCCAATCTTCTCTAATATTTCGTATGTTCCTATATACCTCGGGCTAAGTTTTCCTTGCTTCCCGAATCTAACTACGCCCCTCCATGGCAAGACCTTTAATAGCACTTTGTCTCCAATCTCAAAGGACAATGGTTTGCAGCGTTTATCCGCATAACTTTTCTGTTTATCCTGAGCGGCTTTAATACGGTCTCGGATTTTAAAAATTTTATCCGTAGTTTCTTGAATTAATTCTGGACCTATCATTTGTTTGTCGCCTATTTCTGCCCAACATAACGGAGATCGACATTTACGTCCGTATAATGCTTCAAATGGAGCAGCTTGGATACTCGTGTGATAACTATTGTTATATGAGAACACCACTAAAGGCAAGTGAGTATCCCAATTTCCACCTAAGTCAATTACACAAACACGAAGCATATCTTCTAAGTTTTGAATGGTGCGTTCACTTTGGCCATCTGTTTGGGGATGAAAGGCCGTACTTAGATCTAAGCGAGATCCAAAAACCTTCTGAAATGATTGCCAAATTCTTGATATGAAACGACCATCTCGATCAGAGATTATGGAAACAGGCACTCCAGGTCTTGCCACAATCTCTTTAAGATAAAGTTCGGCTAACTTCTCAGTTTTATCTTTCTCACGTACCGGCAAGAAGTGAGCTGATTTGGTTAGTCGGTCAACAATTACCCAAATCATGTCGTGACCACGAGAGGTCCTGGGTAATTTTGTTATGAAATCCATAGAAATCTGTTCCCATTTCCAAGTGGGCATTTCAGGTTGTTGTAACAATCCTGAAGGTTTTTGGTATTCAGCCTTAATTTTTGCACATGTTAGACATTTTCCAACATAGGTTGCAATATCTCTTTTAAGATTAGGCCCCCAATAGAATTCTTTAAGATCGTGATACATTTTATCCGCTCCAGGATGTATCGAATATTTGGACTTATGGGCTTCATCTAGAATTAAGTTTCGCAGATTACCAAAAAGAGGACCCAAATTCTGTTTGCAAAATACAAAGTTCCGTTCTCATTTGGTTCTAATTGTTTTTCCATACCTCTAAGCATCTCTGCTTTAAAATTTCCGCTCTTCAGGGCTTCCTGTTGAGCGTCGTGAATTCGTGAGGTAAGGTTATTGTGAATGGTGAGTCTTAATGATCGTACACGAAGAGGCTTCACTCGTTCCTTACGACTTAGAGCATCTGCGACAACGTTCGCCTTACCTGGATGTTATTTAATTTCACAGTCGTAGTCATTCAACAATTCAAGCCAACGTCTTTGGCGCATATTTAACTCTTTCTGGTTAAATATATGTTGAAGACTTTTGTGATCGGTAAAGATTGTGCACTTGGTGCCATAAAGATAATGACGCCAAATTTTTAACGCAAATACCACTGTACCTAGCTCTAGGTCATGTGTGGTATAGTTCTTTTCGTGAACTTTTAATTGGCGTGATGCTTATCAATAACTTTCTCTCGTTGCATTAATACGCATCCTAAACCTTGATGTGAAGCATCACAATAAACTACAAAGTCGTCTATGTCGTCCGGAAGTGACAGAATCGGTGCATCACAAAGTTTATTCTTTAGCAGTTGGAAAGCTTCTTCTTGTTTCTCTCCCCAATCAAACTTTTTATCTTTCTGAGTTAGGGAGGTTAGTGGTTAAGCGATCTTTGAAAAATTCTCAATGAATCTCCGATAATAACCCGCCAATCCTAAAAATTGGCGTACTTTGGTGGGTGTCTTAGGTGCGTTCCAATTCTTAATGGCTTCTATTTTTGATGGATCGACATGTATGCCTCTATCGTTGACTACATGTCCGAGAAATTGGACTTCACGAAGCCAAAATTCGCACTTAGAGAATTTTGCATACAGTTTCTCCTTCTTTAACAACTCAAGAATGGTCCTAAGATGGTGTTCGTGATCCTTCTTATTTCGTGAATATATCAATATGTCATCAACAAATAATATCACAAATTTATCGAGGTAAGGCTTGCACACACGGTTCATTAAGTCCATGAACACCGCCGGTGCATTTGTTAGACCAAATGGCATGACAAGGAACTCGTAGTGACCGTAACGGGTTCAGAATGTTGTCTTTGGAATACTTTCTTCCTGCACTCTAAGCTGATGGTATCCTGACCTTAAGTCAATCTTCGAGTAAAAACTTGATCCTTGAAGTTGATCGAACGGATCATCGATCCTCGGTAACGAATACCGATTCTTAATCGTGAGTTTGTTCAATTCTCGATAATCTATGCACATTCTAAAGCTTCCATCTTTCTTCTTTACAAATAGAACTGGAGCTCCCCAAGGTGAGAAGCTTGGTCTAATAAATCCTTTGTCCAACAACTCTTGAAGCTGTGTGGACAACTCTTGCATTTCCGAAGGAGCTAATCGGTATGGGGATTTCGCTACAGGTGCAGCTCCTGGAATCAAGTCTATGCGAAATTCGACTTGTCATTGGGGTGGTATTCCTGGCAAGTCCTCTGGGAAGACTTCAGGAAATTCCTTAACAACAGGGATCTCCTCAAGTTTTGGCTCCTTGGATTTCTTGTCAACAATGTGTGCTAAGAATGCTATACATCCTTTTCTCAAGCACTTTTGAGCTTTCATACAAGAAATAATTCGCAATGGCGTTTCGCTCTCTCGCCATGTATAAGAAGTGTTTCATTATTAGGAAGTGGAATGCGAATGATTTTGTCGTAACACACGACTTCGGCTTGATTATTGGATAACCAATCCATGCCGATTACAACATCAAAACTACCTAACTGGATGGGTAATAAATCGATGTTGAATTTTTGTCCGCCTAACTCTAAAGAACATTCTTTAATAATTTCATCAGATTCAATTATCTTTCCATTCGCTAGTTCGATAGTGAGTGGAATATCTAATTTATTTGAATTTAGTTCGAGTATATCTTTAAACTCTAAAGATATGAAACTAAAATTTGCGCCAGTATCAAATAAAATAGATGCAAAATGATTATTGACAGGGAACGTACCAGTGATCACATTCGGATCCTGACGTGCCTGGTGAGCTCCTATTACAAAGGCTCGCCCGTGGCCTTTCTTCTCTTTTAGGCAATTCTTCCTAAAGTGGCCCAATTCAATGCAACCATAACAACTTTGATTTCTTCCTCGGTCGTTTCCATTTCCATAACCTCCTTCTTTTTTGCCTTCATTCCTGTTTCCTTTGTTATTACTCGAGCAGTTTTCGGTGCGGTGTCCCAACTCCCTGCACTTATCACATTTGGTGGTTCGGCATCCACCATAACGATGATAATTGCACCTGTTGCACTTTGCATTTCCTGTATAACCTCTCGGTTCTGTCTCTGCTGATGCCACGAATACTTTGTTCCTTTTTGCTGTGGGGTTTTCTTTCTTCTTGTTACTCGGTCGGGAACCTTTCTTGAAGTGTGTAAACTTTCTCTTATTCCCATGTGAGGTTGATTCTACATGTGTTTCCTTGGGCATCTCCACATTCTTTCTTGAAAACTTATTCATTCTCACCGCTTCTTCGGTAAGGCTTACTACAATCGTAGTTGTCTCAATGATGGTTGCTGGATGTGACGAAGTAACCATACTTCGAATTTCTGGAGATAATCCCCAAATGTATCGTTCGATACGTTTGAATTCAGGGGTTACCATATATGGAACGACTCGCGAAAGGTCATGGAAACGCTGTGTATAACCATACACATCGGGTCCTATCATGGATAAGTTCCAAAATTCGGTTTCCAATTTCTGTAACTCGGCTCTAGAATAGTATTTCTTTATCATCATATCCTTCAGTCTATCCCAAGTAATAGCATAAGCAACTGCTTCTCCAAGCGTCTGTACTTGCAAATTCCACCATGACAATGCTTCATCCATAAATAAGTTTAATACGTAGACACAATCTGTTTGGTAGAACAGTTACTCATACGAATCACGGAATCCGTCTTTTCTGTCCAACGCACAAAGGCTACTGCACCGCCTGTGCCATCAAAATTCAAGGGTTTGCAATCTAAAAATTGTTTGTATGTACATCCTGAAATAGTTAGATTTCAAGAATCATCAATAATATATATTGTTAGAAATAAATATTAATGATCATACTTTGGTAATTTTATAAATAACAAACCATTTACGGGCATTTGAACTCTTGGTGGTTCTTGAACCCTTGGCTCAGCATTGCGATCATGATGCGCAAGTGCTTCAGTTATTCGTTGATTCACTAGTGCATCGAGCTCGGCTTGGGTTGTAGGTAATGGCGATGGTCTAACTCGGGGTCTACCTCTTCCTCTAGATGCCATGATCTTCATATATGAAACATATAGAAGTGATTAGACGTATATTTGAAACAAATATTGTCTTTCATGGATTAGTATTATATAATATAAGTGTATATAATATTGATATAATTCAATTTTTATGTATAGTATCCATATTAGAAGCACCATAATAGATACATAAAAAATGAACAATCAACAATGCATAAATAAAAGATAAACATCAACCATTATATATATATTGTCAACTTGATACATCATTTTTGTGAAGATAAAAAAATAACTCGGAGTTATAACACTCCGATAGACAAGTCATACACAATACATTATAAAGTAGATATTTTCCTTCACATCGTTCTTCAAAATCTTCAAGTTGACGACATATATATCTTCAAAAAATTCTATCTTCAGCAAAACTGGGTATGAGTACCTAACCTAGAGATATGACCATATACCAACTAAACAGACGGTGGAGGGGGAGGTGGAGATGAACGGATGATCCTCCGGAGGTATGCGACCTCCTCCTCGAGCGAATGGATACGCTCCTCGTGGGATGGAAATACACTCTGTACTAGAGAGTGTGGATGTGGTATAACAGGCGAAGGTGGTGATGATGTCGTCGGTAGAGACGGTGTCACGGGAGGTGTCGAAGTGGGTAATGGTGGTAACTGAGATGACAAAGATGGAGTACTCTAAGATGCTCGCAAAGTGGAAATCTGAGCCTGCAGCTCACGGATACAGCGAAATAAGATACTAATCTGTATCTCAGAAGACGTGACTCGAAACTCGGTGGTGGTTGGTGGAAAATGACTGGGATGATAGGGATCAGATGGGCTCATACTAGGTGGAGGTGATTGAATGTGTGGTGAGATGATGGGTATGATGGTCCTCCAATAGTGGGTGGTCGTGAATAGGGATGGTGTCTACTCGTATACTGACTAAAACTCAGGGAACATAACTCAGGAGGGTCCTGTAGTGTAAGAAGATGCATAAGGATCAGATGTGATAAAAGGATCTGGAATGGGTATACGTGGTATATGTAATGATCCATCAACATGGTGAAACGGTGGCTGCTCAGATGAGTAGGATGTACCTCCCAATGAATAATGTGAAGGTCCAGACAAAGGATGAGGAGTGAAATGATCAGTAGCAAATGAAACGTCTCCAGGTAAATACTGAGATGGTCCAGATGGGTAGATGTGACCAGTAGTGATAGCATCAGATGGTATGGGATCAACAAAAGTGGGTGTAATAGAATCATCAACAATGGGAAAAGTATCTGGAAGTGGTGGTAGAGCAGTATCAGAGGGCTCGGGTGAGGGTGATCTCGGAGACGATGGAGCAGAAGAGGTAATATCAATGACATCAGGCTCATGTGGAGCTACCTCCAGTAGCGCGAGATCAAAATCATCTCCGATACCCAGATCATCCTCAAAGTGATCTACGTGAACAATAGGAATGACATCGTCATCTCCATCTGTCGACAGCAAAAGGATCTACCACGTTAAGTGGTATGACATGATGCTCCACAATGTGCTCACCTTCGGGTGGCCAATGATAACTATCTGGTGGTCAAAGAGTGGTAAAGCTAAAACATCATCATCGGGAATATCCCCGGGAACGGGATCGGGTATAGGGTAGGCTGGAAATAATCGTCCATCTGTAACACCCTGACCGCGTAAAACAACAACCGCGGTGGAAACGTCGGGGAGTCATGTCACAGAACTTTTGTTTCACAACTCATGGAATTTAAAATTATGTTTGATTGAGTTAAATGTTTACATTGTCTTGGGATAAACAGAAATAACACATAAATAAATTGTCTTTCATGTTTTAAGTCACTAAGGCCTGCGTCCATTCCTACGTGAAGCATGCATCATATTATCAAGTATTGATTCCTAAAACATATGTGAAAAGAGAGTCAGCATAAAAATGTCGGCGAGTACATAGGTTTTGTGAGCGTGTCAAATTCATGGCCTTGTATACATATTGCAACACCTCATCCGACTACAAGAGTCGTTAAGTGAAAACCTCGTATCAAAAGTGTTTGATATTGCAATACAATTAACCAACTAAAACAAGTTGGTTAGAGTTGTGAAAACCTTGTAGCCATGAATCTTGACAAAAACATTTCTTTGTAAAAACCTTGTAATAGATTGATTCAAAAGAAAACTTCGTATGGTTTATATCTTTAAGTGAAAATCATTGCGTGACATTGTTCAAAACAATTTGTCCGTGTTATAAACCATTTGTCCGTATTATAAATCCGTCGTCCGTTTCATAAATCAATTGTCCATGTCATAAACAAAATCGTCTGTGTTTTTAGTTGTGAAAACTTTTGATCGTTCTTTAATGAACACATTCAAACCTTTGTTGACTATACCACCAAAGGGTATCTTTAATAGACCACCAAATGGTGTCTTTAACTAGACTAACAAAACCACAATTGATTTGTTAATCAGAAACAGTTTCTGTCATTACCCAAACTTCCACCAAATCTAGTGAACAGTCTGATAATGGGATTGTCAGTCCTATGGTACCATAACATACTACTGGTCAGCTCAGCCAAAGCTAATGAATGTTATTCCTCGTTATGGATAACGCATCAACAAGTTGTTCACATTATTGAAATCGTATTGTTTTATATATAAACCATAGACATTGTTTTTGAAAACTTGAAAATAATTTAGCACATATGAGTCACCCGAAACATTTGCAAAATCATTTTTTGTATACGTAAACCTTGTATATTGTTTTGAAATTTTGAAAATAATTATAAGCACATATGAATCACCCCAAAACATTTAGAAAATGCAAAAGAGGGGCTATATACTCACTTTGAAAATCATTTTGTATATGTAAACCATCTATATTATTTTGAAATCTTGAAAATAACTATAGGCACATATGAATCACCCCAAAACATTTGAAAACGTAAAAGAGGGGGCTATGTACTCACTTTGAAAATCATTTTGTACGTATAAACCATGTCTATTGTTTTGAAATCTTGAAAATAACTATAGGCACATATGAATCACCCCAAAACATTTAGAAAATGTAAAAGAGGGGGCTATGTACTCACTTTGAAAATCATTTTGTACATGTAAACCATGTATATTGTTTTGAAATCTTGAAAATAATTATAGGCACATAAGAATCACCTAAAAACATTTAGAAAATGTAAAAAGAGGAGGCTATGTACTCACTTTGAAAATCATTTTGTATATAAAAGAATTATCTTGAAAATAGTTATAGGCACATATGAATCACCCAAAACATTTAGAAAATGTAAAAGAGGGGAACTATGTACTCACTTGGGATTGCGAATGTGTTCTTGATCAACGGAATAAACAAAGCTCACACGTGTCCTAATGTGTCAGATAAATATGTTAGCGTGTCAAGACTACAAACAGGAGGTCGGAAAGAATTAAGTCTTATCAACCAAATGAGTGTTGGAACTCATGTGATATGGTTTACAAACTTAACATTCTGATTTGGAAAGGATCGTAAGTGCTTTTGACCCATTATGACTCGTTAAGGTAGTTTACTCTACTTTAACGGGTCATTAGCGTAAACACGTGATCGGATGGTTAAACATGTCCTATGAGAAGTCTTAAAAGCCCAAACATGTTTGAAAATGTTATAACGTCAGTATATATGTCAAAAACTAGGCTATATGTGTTTAGAATGGATTTATGTGCAAAAGGGCATTTTGGTCTTTTTTAAGAACATAGAAGTGACTTATCATAACACTAACCAATGACATGACCATAAGGTATAACCTCAGTAGGTTATTCCCTATACAACTATGGTCACAAATATGTGTTTGGTCGGATCCTAAGATTGACCAAACGGGTTGGATTCGAAAGTCAAAGCGGTGGTCAAGACCGCTCGACTTACGACCCTAAATAAGCACTAAACTAGAAGGACGAGTTAGACATGTCAAAATATGTCTAACTAAGTTTATAAATTTGGTATCAAAACTTGGTGTTTGATACCTGAAAATAGTTTTGTCGAAAATGCACATCATGCGCATTTTTGACCGAAACTTTGAGTCGTCACTTCGACTAGTAAACGTGGTAATCAGAAGGTGAAATCGGTAGGGATTATAACTTTCGTGATTACGATCACGTTTCAAAGTTCAATTGAACTTTGACTTGACCAAATATGGTCAGAACCAAAAGTCCTCAGGTTGCCAAACTGTTCGACTTTTAGCTCAAAATAGCTAAAAAAAATTAAAGAACTAGGAAGAGTACTTACTCGTGTTGAAGAACACCTTCAGAACTCAGGATAGGAGGCTTCCAAACGTTGGAAATAAGCTCCAAAAAGGATAGAAAGAAGAACTTCACACTTTGCTTTGAAGTGTTTTGAAGTGGTGTGAAAAAAATAGAAGAATCACGGGGTATTTATAGTATTTTAGGATTAAGGAGGTGATGACAAGTGTCCTCAAGTGTGGATTAGTATCCTAACATGTGTCAACACCATATTAAGTGTGGCAAAGTGAGTGCTAGGTGTCAAAAATTGGAGATAGGTGGCAAACTTGGTGAAGAAGCAAAAATATTTATTATTTTTTTGACATTTTTGGCCCTTGGACTTGTATTTTCACTTGTTTGCTATTTTTAATCCCTTTAACCTAATTTTAGGTTATATAAAGGTGTTAAGACATGTGTAACTTGGATTATGCCCGAAAATGTCGTGGATGTTGGTTCGTTCGGTTGTACGGTTATGCGTTTCGCAAAAATGCGTAAAACGCTTTACCGAACACGAAAATGATCGAAATTGTGCAACGATTGACATTTTTGCATTCTCATCAATAAAATACAAGATTTTATTTAATACAAAAATATTTGGAAATAAAACACAGGGTTTCATTGAATACGAAATTGTTTGTAATTGTGCAATGATTGAAAAGGCACAAATCTCACAGTCTCCCTACTTTTGGAAATTTCGTCCCGAAATTTAATTAGAGGAAACTTTGTGAAACAGATATGGATATTTCGCATTTATCTGATCTCTCATTCCCAAGTAAATTCTAGGACACGTTTGGATTCCCAGCAAACTTTAACTATAGGTATACGTCTACGCTTGAGTTTCTTGACTTCACGGTCCACTATCTCCACGGGTTTCTCGACAAAGTGCATAGTGTCATCAACATGAATTTCGTCGAGGGGATTGTGGAGGTTTGTATCGGCTAATCACTTTTTCAAATTGGACACGTGGAATGTTGGGTGAATATTCCCAAGTTCAGGAGGTAGCTCAAGTCAGTAGGCCACCTTTCCGATTCTCTCAAAGATCTTGAATGGTCCAATATATCGTGGTGCCAGTTTTCCTTTCTTTCCAAATCTAATCACACTTTTCCAAGGGGATACCTTGACAAGGACGTGATCACCAACTTGGATTCCAAGGGCTTGCGTCGTTTGTCCGCATAAAATCTTTTGACGGCTTCTAGCTGTCAGAAAGTTATCACGAATTTTCTTGACTTTGTCTGTTGTGTCGTGAATGAGTTCAGGCCCAGTGAGCTGAGCTTCACCGACCTCATCCAGCAGACAGGTGAACGACATTTCCGACCGTATAGAGCTTCGAAAGGCGCCATATTGATGCTGGCGTGATAACTATTGTTGTAAGAGAATTCGACCAATGGTAGATGCGAATCCCAACTACCACCAAAGTTGATCACACATGCTCTAAGCATATCCTCTATTGTTTGAATTGTCCATTCAGATTGTCCATCCGTTTGAGGATGATAAGCAGTGCTCAGATTGAGTTGGTTCCCATAGCAGATTGCATGGTCTTCCAAAAGTGAGATGAGAATCGAGCATCTCGATCGGATATAATGTTCAAAGGAACACCATGACGAGATACAATCTCATCAACGTAGATCTTGGTGAATTTGTCAGCAGATAGATCCTCACGAATTGCCAAAAAGTGTGCTGACTTTGTTAGACGATCGATGATTACCCAAATGGCATCATCACCTCTAGGTGTGCGCGGTAGTTTAGTGATGAGATCCATCGCAATGTTCTCCCACTTCCATACCGGTATTTCTGGTTGCTCAAGTAAACCAGATGGGCGTTGATGTTCTGCCTTAAATTTAAGACAAGTTAGGCATTTAGACACATATAAGGCAATGTCCTTCTTCATACCCGGCCACCAATACCGGGTACGGAGATCCTTATACATTTTGTCTGCACCAGGATGGATTGAATAACGAGACTTATGAGCTTCGTCCATCAATAAGGTGCGGAGATTGTCTTGACTAGGAATCCACAAATGGTTCTTGTAGTAGAGTAATCTGTTTTCTTTTGTTTCGAGTTGAAGTTCGAGATTTTGTGGCAGCTCATTTTTCAACAAGCTTTGGGTCACACATGTATGTTGTGCTTGAAGGATACGTGTCTGGATATCAGATTGAACTCGAACACAATGAAGTTTGACACGTTCCTTACGACTAAGCTCATAAGCCACAACATTCGCCTTACCAGGATGGTAGCGAATCTCGCAGTCGTAGTCGTTCAGAAGTTCGACCTAGCATCGTTGTCTCATGTTAAGCTCCTTTTGAATGAATATGTGTTGGAGACTTTTATGGTCAGTGAACACCACACATTTCGTACCGTAAAGGTAGTGTCTCCAAATTTTGAGAGCAAAAACTACGGCTCCTAACTCAAGATCATGAGTTGTGTAGTTCTTCTCATGGATTTTCAATTGTCTTACGGCATAGGCTATGACTTTATCTCTTTGCATGAGAACTCAACCAAGGCCTAGGTTTGATGCGTAACGTAGACAACGAAATCATCGTTGCCGTCAGGTAAAGATAAAACTGGAGCATTACAAAGTTTTTGTTTCAGTATTTGAAAGGCTTCCTCTTGTGTGGATCCCCACTCGAAAGGT
Source organism: Scalesia atractyloides (assembly GCA_947069175.1). Classification (NCBI taxonomy): domain Eukaryota; kingdom Viridiplantae; phylum Streptophyta; class Magnoliopsida; order Asterales; family Asteraceae; genus Scalesia; species Scalesia atractyloides. The sequence goes on from CAMTDV010000001.1 coordinate 37,651,852, forward strand.
TTATTCTTCTGAGTCAGAGTGGTGAGGGGAACCGCGATCTTTGAAAAGTTCGCAATGAATCGTCGATAGTATCCAGCAAGACCAAGAAATGAACGAACTTCGGTAGGAGTAGTAGGTGTACTCCAATCCCTAATCGCACTGATTTTGACGGGATCTACATGTATACCTTGTTCGTTAACAATATGTCCCAAAAATTGAACTTCTTTTAGCCAAAATTCACATTTGAAGAATTTGGCGTAAAGTTGTTCCTTCTTCAGGAGTTCCATCGTTAGAATAAGATGTTGTTCGTGATCGGCACGAGACTTAGAATAAAAGAGGATGTCGTCTATGAAAACAATGATGAACTTGTCTAAATAAAGTTTACAAACCCTATTCATTAAGTCCATGAAGACGGCAGGAGCCTTCGTCAAACCAAAAGGCATGACAGTGAACTCGTAATGGCCGTATCGAGTGCGAAAATCAGTATTGGGAATATCTTCTTCGGGTACACGAAGTTGATGATGCCCAGAACGCAGATCAATCTTTGAAAAGCAGGTCGCACCTTGTAGCTGATCAAAGAGATCATCAATGTGAGGTAGGGGATATCGATTTTTGATTGTGAGTTTGTTGAGCTCACGATAATCGATACACATACAGAATGATCCATCCTTCTTTTTCACAAATAGGACAGGAGCGCCCCAAGGTGAAAAGCTCGGACGAATGAATCCCCTTTCTGAAAGTTCTTGGAGTTGCTTTGACAACTCTTGCATTTCAGGCGGTGCAAGTCGGTAAGGAGATTTAGCAATTGGGTTTGCACCAGGTACAAGGTCAATACGAAACTCAACTTGACGAATTAGGGGTAAACCAGGTAGCTCTTCAGGAAACACCTCAGGAAATTCCCGAATAATGGGGATGTCCTGAACAGTCTTGCCCTTGCCTTTTTCCTCTACGATATGTGCCAAAAAGGCTACATAATTCTTTCGTAGGTATTTTTGGGCCTGGGTACAGGTCATGAGTTTTAGGCTACTAGAGGGTTTCTCTCCATGAACTTCTAAAGTTTCGCCAGACGAAAGAGGTATACGAACAACCTTGTCGAAACAGATTACCTCAGCATGGTGTTTGTTTAACCAATCCATTCCTATGATGATGTCAAAACTCCCGAGTTGCATTGGTGTGAGCTCAATGAGAAAAAGGTGGTTATCCAAGTTCAATTGGCAACTACGAATGACATAGTCGAGCACAAGGGGTTCACCACTAGCTATTTCCACCGTTAAGGGTTTTCCTAGTTTAGTTCTAGGCATCGAAAGCAAAGGTTCAAAGGCTAGTGATATAAAGCTTCTATCGGCACCCGAATCGAAAAGAATAGAAGCATGATGATTGTTAACAAGGAGCGTACCGTTAATGACTTTGTTATCAGAATTTATTTTTTATAATGCAATAATATGTTCTTCTAGAAGAAAACATGAGGGAAAATATGTGAGAGTGACACTGGATAATCAAGAGAGATGTTAAAAATATCGACGAAATATAAGGATGGTGGTCATTCGTTCGTTACATAAAAACAAACAAACGACACACAGTGACTAATCAAAGTAAATGGGTCTTTATAATGTATCGCGAAGACATATTTTAGCCTATAAGTGGACACTCACCTCAAGAGTTCCCAGGTAAGAGTGACTGGTCCGATAATGCGGATTTGTACAAACACTCTAGTCTTAGAAAGAAAACTCAGAGTATAGGCATCCACCCTTCCATATTGCATGTGTTCACATTAATAAAACCCAAACTTTGACGGGATTTTGAAAACCTACAAGGCTTTAAGCCAAAACAAATCATCTAAGGATAGATGATTGATTTTCAAAATGAATTTGTAACTTGTGTATTTGTTTTGGAAATCACCTAAGGATAGGTGATGGTATTGTTTTAGTAACCTAAACGCAAGATAACTCGCGTTAGGGTCCTAGGAAGGTTATATTCTAGGTCAAAGCATTACTAATAACCTAATTCCCTATAACCATAAGCTCTGATACCAATCTTTCTGTAACACCCTGACCGCGTAAAGCAACAAACCACGGCGGAAACATCGGGGAGTCATGTCACAGAACTATTGTTTCACAACTCATGGAATTTAAAATTATGTTTGATTGAGTTAAATGTTTACATTGTCTTGGGATAAACAGAAACAACACATAAATAAATTGTCTTTCATGTTTTAAGTCACTAAGGCCCGCGTCCATTCCTACGTGAAGCATGCATCATATTATCAAGTATTGATTCCTGAAACATATGTGAAAAGAGAGTTAGCATAAAAATGTCGGCGAGTACATAGGTTTTGTGAGCGTGTCAAATTCATGGCCTTGTATACATATTGCAATACCTCATCCGACTACAAGAGTCATTAATTGAAAACCTCGTATCAAAAGTGTTTGATATTGCAATACAATTAACCAACTAAAACAAGTTGGTTAGAGTTGTGAAAACCTTGTAGCCATGAATCTTGACAAAAACATTTCTTTGTAGAAACCTTGTAATAGATTGATTCAAAAGAAACTTCGTATGGTTTATATCTTTAAGTGAAAATCATTGCGTGACATTGTTAAAAACAATTTGTCCGTGTTATAAATCAGCCGTCCGTGTCATAAATCAATTGTCCATGTCATAAATAAAATCGTTCGTGTTTTTAATTGTGAAAACTTTTAATCGTTCTTTAATTAACACATTCAAACCTTTGTTGACTATACCACCAAAGGGTATCTTTAATAGACCACCAAAGGGTCTCTTTAACTAGACTAACAAATCAACAATTGATTTGTTAATCAGAAAGAGTTTCTGTCATTACCCAAACTTCCACCAAATCCAGTGAACAGTCTGATAATGGGATTGTCAGTCCTATGGTACCATAACATACTACTGGTCGGCTCAGCCAAAGTTAATGAATGTCATTCTTGTTATGGATAACGCATCAACAAGTTGTTCACATTATTGAAATCGTATTGTTTTATATATAAACCATAGACTTGGTTTGATAAGTGGGATGAGATATGCCCTTTGAATTCTTTTATTACGCCACGTATGATATCAAATGCTGGATTCTATATGAACTCAAAGGTTGCGGATGTATGTGACCATGGGGGGTGGGGATGGCCGACCGAGTGGGTAAACCGATTTCCGGCTCTCCGAAACTTGCCAAGTATCATACTGAGCTCGGGATTACACGATAGAGTTGTATGGAGAACTAGATCAGGAAAGGAGACGAACTATAGTGCCGCTATAGGGTGGGATGAATTTCGACTACACCAGAATGAAGTCCCATGGGCAAGTATTATCTGGTATCCCCAATCAATTCCTCGTCATTCCTTTTTAATGTGGCTTCTTGTGAACAAAAAACTAAAAACGCAGGATGTCATGAGTCGATGGTCTTCGGCGGGTAGTCCTAATTATAACCTTATGTGCTGCTCGTTGTGTATGGGTGGTTTGGATTCTCATGACCACCTTTTTTTCGAGTGTTTATATGCTGCTCAGGTCTGGAATGGTATTCGAGATAAAGCAGGAATGGGATCGCTACCTAACAAATGGGAAAGGATTTTTGATCATTTGGTGCAATATGCGGAATCAAAGCATGCTACTCATATTATTGGAAAGCTTGTTGTTAGTGCGGCAACTTACTTTGTGTGGCAGGAACGAAATCAGAGATTGTTTTCTACGAAAAAAAGGAGTGCAGATCAACTTATTGAGGTTATTATACTAACAGTTCGGATGAAGCTACATTTGATGAAATTTAAAGACACGAGTCACACTAGAGACCTTCTACAGGAATGGAGCCTTCCTAGAGGTTTGCTGATAAATGATGACGAATATGGCTAATGGTGTTACATGTGCTTTCCTTTTGTAATTTAGTGTTACGTGTATTGTCGAGTGACGTGCTTATTAATAGGTTTCTAGCGGATGTAGGAAGATCGCTTGATGAACTCTAGTATGGCTTGTCATACTTGAGAATTGAGGTTTTTGTCTACCTCACTTGTTATTTTGGATTGATTGATATAATATTTACCGGGGTAACCCTTTACCCAAAAAAAAAAAAAAAAAAAAAAAAAATGTTTTTGAAAACTTGAAAATAATTTAGCACATATGAGTCACCCGAAACATTTACAAAACGTAAAAGAGGGGAACTATGTGCTCACTTTGAAAATCATTTTTTGTATACATAAACCATGTATATTGTTTTGAAAATTTGAAAATAATTATAGGCACATATGAATCACCCCAAAACATTTAGAAAATGTAAAAGAGGGGGCGATGTACTCACTTTGAAAATCATTTTGTATATGTAAACCATCTATATTATTTTGAAATCTTGAAAATAATTATAGGCACATATGAATCACCCCAAAACATTTGAAAACGTAAAAGAGCGGAACTATGTACTCACTTTGAAAATCATTTTGTATATATAAACCATGTATATTATTTTGAAATCTTGAAAGTAATTATAGGCACATATGAATCACCCCAAAACATTTAGAAAATGTAAAAGAGGGGGCTATGTACTCACCTTGAAAATCATTTTGTACATATAAACCATGTATATTGTTTTGAAATCTTGAAAATAATTATAGGCATATATGAATCACCTAAAAACATTTAGAAAATGTAAAAGAGGGGGCTATGTACTCACTTTGAAAATCATTTTGTATATAAAAAATTATCTTGAAAATTGTTATAGGCACATATGAATCACCCCAAAACATTTAGAAAATGTAAAAGAGGGGAACTATGTACTACTTGGGATTGCGAAAGTGTTCTTGATCAACGGAATAAACAAAGCTCAAACGTGTCCTAATGTGTCAGATAGATATGTTAGCGTGTCAAGACTATAAACGGGATATCGGAAAGAATGAAGTCTTATCAACCAAATGAGTGTTGGAACTCATGTGATATGGTTTAACAAACTTAACATTTTGATTTGGAAAAGATCCTAAGTGCTTTTGACCCATTATAACTCGTTAAGGTAGTTTACGCTACTTTAACGTAAACACGTGATCGGATTGTTAAACATGTCCTATGATAAGTCTTAAAAGCCCAAACATGTTTGAAATGTTATAACATCAGTATATATGTCAAAAATTAGGTTACATGTGTTTAGAATGGATTTATGTGCAAAAGGGCATTTTGGTCTTTTTGAGAACATAGAAGTGACTTATCATAACACTAACCTACGACATGACCATAAGGTATAACCTCAGTAGGTTATTCCCTATACAACTATGGTCACAAATATGTGTTTGGTCGGATCCTAAGATTGGCCAAACGGGTCGGATTCGAAAGTCACAGCGGTGGTCAAGACCGCTCGACTTACAATCCTAAATAAGCACTAAACTAGAAGTGACGAGTTAGACATGTCAGAATATGTCTAACTAAGTTTATAAAACTGATTTGGTATCAAAACTTGGTGTTTTGATACCTGAAAATAGTTTCATCGTCAAATGCACATCATGCGCATTTTTGACCGAACTTTGACTCGTCACTTCGACTAGTAAACGTGGTAATCAGAAGGTGAAATCGTTAGGGATTATAACCTTCGTGATTACGATCACGTTTCAAAGTTCAATTGAACTTTGACTTGACCAAATATTGTCAGAACCAAAAGTCAATCAGGTTACCAAACTGTTCGACTTTTAGCTCAAAATAGCTAAAAAAATTAAAGAACTAGGAAGAGTACTTACTCGTGTTGAAGAACACTTTCGGAACTCAAGATAGGAAGCTTCTAAACGTTGGAAATAAGCTCCAAGAAGGATAGCAAGAAGAACTTCACACTTTGCTTTGAAGTGTTTTGAAGTGGTGTGAAAAAAAATGGAAGAATCATGGGGTATATCTATTTTTAGGATTAAGGTGGTGATGACAAGTGTCCTCAAGTGTGGATTAGTATCCTAACATGTGTCAACACCATATTAAGTGTGGCAAAGTGAGTGCTAGGTGTCAAAAATTGGAGATATGTGGCAAACTTATTGAAGAAGCAAAAATATTTATTATTTTGACATTTTTGGCCCCTGGACTTGTATTTTCACTTGTTTGCTATTTTTAACCCCTTTAACCTAATATTTAGGTTATATAAAGGTGTTAAGACATGTGTAACTTGGATTATTCCCGAAAATGTCGTGGATATCGGTTCGTTCGGTTGTACGGTTATGTGTTTCGCAAAAATGCGTAAAACGCTTTAACGAACACGAAAATGATCGAAATTGTGCAACGATTGACATTTTTGCATTCTCATCAATAAAATACAAGATTTTATTGAATACAAAAATGTTTGGAAATGAAACACAGGGTTTCATTGAATACGAAATTGTTTGTAATTGTGCAATTATTGAAAAGGCACAAATGTCACACCATCCAGTCATTGTCAGAATCATCGTGATCTGACTCGTCGTTGGAAATGATAATGACTGGTGGGTCTAGTGGTATATAATCTATCTCAGGGTTAGAACTCATGGACTCAGTGTCTGAAAGGCTACTATTGGAAGACATGGTCCTGGCAAACATAATCCGTACAACTTATTTTTGTTAATGAATATTTTTTTTTAAAGATAAATAATCGGGCAATCACTAAGTTTCAATGTAAGTTTTTCTAATCATAAGTTCAACTCAACTTACTGTTATTGTGTCAATCTCTCATAGACTAGTTTTGTATAATGACCTTGCACTATTGTTTTTGTTTTAAACATTTGATACTGGTGGACAGTTCTCCCGGGATGACAAACCAAAAATACTTATTTTAATTTTTGTAAACGACTCACAAAAATTTATAAAAGAGCATTTTGAAATTGTAGACTAGACTCAAAATAATCTTAGTTCACTACAATTGATGCTCTGATACCAGGTCTGTCACACTCTGATTTTCGATGTAGCGGAAGCGTGTCGCGAGGTGTGGCCAGAGCGGCAATCGTTGCATTCAACCAAGTAAACGACAATTGTATTACATTACAAAACATTCATCCATACTTTTCACTTGACCATAATTTACATATAAACTTTTGTCTTTAAAACAAACCACTAACAAGATTATTTAAAATTTAGACATAAGTTTATAAAACATAACAACAAAGACCGGATGAAACATAATATCTTGACTTCTCAACAAACGAACAAGATTTTTCCCCGAAGTCCATCCACTAGTTTCCTGTAATACATGTTAGTTTTGAAAACAATGTCAACAAAAGCTGGTAATTCATGTTATAAATTTTGTATCAAATGATTATCAAAAACATTTGAAATAAACTTGTTTAATATAGCTTAATGAAACTTGTAAGATCATTAGTGTGTTGCAAGGACACTAATCTGTATGCCGAATAAGGTGGCAACCAAACCTAGACGATTATTATGTGTCTGAGACACTCGTTTTAGACACAAAAGCACTCTAATACGATCTGTTATTATTGCCGTAATAGAGTGGGGCTCGCCCAAACCCAATAGACCTATCCCCTTGTTCCTCGGTACTTGTTATTCATTAATGGCCCCAATGCTTGAGCCTTATTCACATGTGATCTAAATATTTTCATTTTCCCAGCTATACTAATTGTAACATGTATACATCCCCGCACGTTTAAAACCATAAAAACGTTAAAATAAAAGGGGAAACATGAACTCACTGATTTGCGTTCCGTACAAATCTCTTTTCGATTCCTGATACTTCGTTCGTTTTTCGACCTACAAGTATTCTAGTCTATTAGACACTTAGGCTTTCGTTTTGTTTTTCGTACAAGTATTTTATCTTGAATTTCGTACTTGTATTTGTTGTTTTTCTTTGTTGATATATATATATATATATATATTAGATTGATTAAATGGACCTAATCCATAATTTAATTGTAAATAACTCAATCTAATAATTCATTACTTATGGGCCTAGCCAAAAGCTTTTGTAAGTATGGGCCTAGCCCAATTTGCTTACTATGTGTGGGCCTAGCCCAATTCGTTTCATGTATGTGGGCCTAGCCCAACCTAATTTTTGTTTATTTAGTAGGTTAAGCCCAATTGATTTATAAAAGTGGGTCTAGCCTAAGTTAAAATAGAAGATGAGGCCTAGCCCAAAACAACTTATAAAAATTTGATTAGTCCAAGTTTACTTTTATAAAAGTGAGCCAATGTTAGTTTTTATAAAATGGATTAGCCCAATTTATTTCTTTATAAAAGTGGGCTAGGCCCAAAATTATCTTTTATTTAAACGGGTCTAGCCCATGTAAACTTTATAAAAGTGGGCTTAGCCCAAAGTTTATTTTTATAAAAGTGGACCTTAGCCCAAGTTTGATTTTTATACAAGTAGGCCTAACACTTGTAATTGTTTTAAAATTGGGCTTAGCCAAAAGTTAATTTTATAAAAGTGGGCCTTAGCCCAACTAGTTTATACAAATGGGCTAGTCCATATACTTTATAAAAATAAGTTTAGCCCAATATAGTTTTTATAAAAATGGGCTTAGTCTAATAATTGTTTAGTTGGGCTTATCCAAAAATATTTACTAGTATTTGTTATAACTTATAAAAAAATTTATTTATAAAAACTATAAGTTATATATATTTAAAAATTCTAGTAAATATAAGGTGTATCGATTTTTGTTCGTTTTGACAGTTAGGTTCCGTCGACTATTTTATTTGTTTCGTCTTTGTCGTTTGTTTTGTTTATACCTTATATTTTATTTTGTCCGAATTGTCCGAATTTGTCCAAATTGTCCGATATATATTATTTTGTCAAAAGTTGAACACTTAAACATATTTTTATACAAAAATATATATATACATATTTGGTGATTTCAAAATATATATTTTTATCAAAAATATATATTTATCTCCTTTTTAGTTTAAGAAAAACTTTTTTTTTTGGGTAATGGGTTACCCCTGTGATTGTATATATTAACCATCCAAATAAAACAAGTAGTGGGGATAATCTCCCACTAGTTCAATCATGAGACACACCTCATGAAAGTAAACGAAGTAAAGAACATAACCAAAACCAAAATCACAAGTACATCACTAGACTAAAGATCTAGACACCTTAAACCCATAAATAAACACATTAATCAGTCTCCATTGCCTGATACGTAGTTGCCATTTATCTGCCATGCTCCTAGCAGCCTCCTAACATTCACACAATTTTTGAATTTAACCCCCATCAGCTTATACCGAACTGTCTTCAGTATTTGTTCACAAATGGTATCCGGTGGCCTAGCTTGATTCTTGAACAATCTTGCATTACGCTCTTGCCATATAATATATGCTGCACAGGCAACAAATACTCTACTTATATAATTGGCCGTTGTTTTCGATCGAGCACGAGCCAGTAGCCAGGCCATAATGTCACACCATCTGGGCCCTACCGTAGACATACCCACCTTAGCTCTAGTCTTGTTCCAAACCTGTTCAGAAAACGTACATTCAAATAAAAGATGGTCATGGGAGTCAACATTCTCATAGCACAACAAACAACACATCATGTTCATGTTTTTCCTTCTGGAGATGTCCCACTGGAGAATTTTATCCTGAGTTAACAATTTCCGGCGAATAATCAACCACATAAAGAAAGCATGCGAAGGAATGCACTGATTAAACCAGACTACTTTAACCCAATCCACTTCCGGCTTCCTAATCCGAATCGTGTGCCAAACGTTTGAAGAAGAGAAATCGAGTATATCATCTCCATCCTTCCAACAAAACTTATCCTCTCTAGTTGGGTCCAAGCAAATCTGATCCAATTGATTCAACACTGGAAATAAATCCCTCCAGGCTGAGGGCCAAGACCAAGTATCTTGATTATGTATGTCCGCAACCATAGCATGATGTCCAAAACCCGCATTCGAAATTGTCCTAGGAGACAGAAAATTAGATAATGGACCAAGATGACTCCAATTATCATACCAAGCCGACGTCTTAGTCCCATCACCCAAACTTGCCCACACATGATTCCTGATACTAGGCCGCAACTGAAGAAGTTTCCTCCAGCTCCAGCTACAATTCGTACCTTCCTTACATACCCAGAAACTGCGGCCTTTTAACCTGTAGGAGTGAATCCAGCGAACCCATAAGGACTCCCTCTTGTTTAGAATGCTCGAAATGTGTGTCACCATAAGGGCTTTATTCGAATCTCCAAGCAGCCTAATACCCAGGCCCCCCTCATACTTAGGTACACAGATAGAGCTCCATGAGGCTTTAGCTTTTCCTCTATGAAAGTTACCCTTCTGCGCCCAGAGGAAATTCCGTAATTTGGCTTCGAGTTCATTAATAATTTGTGCTGGCAAAATAAAAACAGCGGACCAATAAACATGCAAAGCTGAAAGCACCGAGTTGATAAGCTGCACCCTTCCAGCAAAGGATAGAAATCTGTTTCTCCAATTTAGGATACGCTGTTCCATCTTTTCAACTAAACCACTACAATCTTTGGAGAGGAGTCGAGATGAGATAAGCGGAACACCCAAATATTTGACTGGCAACAAACCCTCCTCAAATCGCAAAATCTTTAGAGTTTCGTTTTTAACATTAGGTGGAACATTACAGAAGAATGCAGTACTTTTCTGACTACTAGGGACCAATCCAGACATGTCTGTGAATGTAGCCAATGCCAACATGATACAACGAGCCGAAGAAACATCCCCTCGGGAAAATAGAAACAAGTCATCTGCAAAACATAGGTTAATAATATGTTGTTTTTCACATCTATTGTGTAGTCTAAACGATGAATCAAGACGAGCATCCCTTTTCAAAATGCATGTCAGGATCTCCATGACAAGGGTGAATAGATACGGAGATAACGGATCTCCTTGCCTTAAGCCACGGCCACCCTTAAAATACCCATGCACATTCCCATTCACACTAATAGAGTATGATGTAGTTGACACACACGTCATAATCCAATCCACCATTCTAATATGGAATCCGAACCCTATAAGAAGATCCTTAAGAAATTTCCAATTCACCGTATCATAAGCTTTTTGGATATCCACCTTGAACGCACATCTTGGAGGCCCATAATCCCTGTGATAATTGTGCAACAACTCTTGTGTAAGCAAGATATTATCAGAGATTTTCCTACCTGGAATAAAAGCCGACTGGTTTATACTGACAATCTGATTAAGCATCCCCTTCATGCGATCCGCCAAAATCTTACTAATACATTTATAAATCACATTACAACACGCGATAGGACGATAATCCGTCAGCATCGATGGGGTCGTCTTCTTCGGCACAAGCACTATTAGAGTATTATTTATTTCCCAAAGGAGTTTGCCAGTCCTGAAGAAATCTATAATGGCATTAGACACCTCCTGACCTATGATATGCCATGCACTCTTAAAAAAGCTGCTGAAAAACCATCAGGGCCCGGCGCTTTGTCATTACCTATCGAGAACATGGCCACTTTCACCTCATTAGTAGTAACTGGACGAACCATATTCACAGCATCCTCTGAGTTCAACTTATTTCGGAATAGTTCAGCAGGTGGCCTAGAGTGACCGTATCCATGGCACCCAAAAAACTCCTCATAGTGTTTCACAAACACGCCCTGTACTTTATCTCCCTCAAACAAAACACCATTAGAATCCTTGATTGCATCAATTCTCGTCGAGTGATTCCTACTTATCAGTGTAGCGTGGAAAAACTTCGTATTTGCATCACCAGCTTTTAACCAGTCCACTTTAGACTTTTGGATCAGAAAACGTTCCTCATCTAAGCAAGCTTCCTGAAAGTCCTTATTAATCTTTACTTCTTGCATTCGGATCTCCATGTTGAATGGATCACTATCAATATCCTATTGAATAGCATCTAGCTTACCTCTGAGGTTCGCAACTTTCTTGTGCAGATTACCTTGCTTCATTAATAGAACCCGAAATGGTTTCTTTAAAAGACGCAGCTTCTTTACAACACAAAATTGCGGGACTCCGGCAATGTTACTATCCCAATAGTTCTTCACAATATCAGGAAATTCCGGTTTGTGAACCAAGAAGTTAGCGAATTTGAAAGGTTTAGGTTTCAGCTTACCAGGAGACTGGATCTTTAACAGGCAAGGGCAATGATCTGAGATCCCATACGGCTGGAAAACCGCGTAAGAGTTAGGAAACTCAGTTAAGAACGCGTTGTTACCCATAACACGATCAAGTTTTTTTAGCAACCCCACACCTTTTTTTGGCTTTTGATTCCATGTAAAATGGAATCCCGAACTATTTATATCAATCACCTCTATCTCATTGACACACTCTTGAAAGTCCCTCATTCCTTGTGATCCATATGAAGATCCCATTGAATTATCCTCCAGTTGAAGAGCTGAATTGAAGTCTCCCATAATAACCCATGGTTTATTACCCACGAAATCTTTATGCTTAGTTAGATGCTGCCATAGATCCCGCCTAGTAATATAATAATTTGCTGCATACACAACCGAGCAGAAAATTCTCCTCTTATCAAGCTTAAAATTCAACTGAATGTGCATGACCTGATCCGTTTGGGCTAGAACCATAATATCACACACCCTTGGGTTCCAGCCTATAATAATCCGAGTACCTTTATTACATCTACTACCATTAGAGGTCCAATCCCAACCCCTAAAAACTGTGTTACATACCTTATGTAGGTTACCAATATCAACATGAGATTCTAAAATTGCACAGAAAGACAGAGCATTACTCTTTACCACATGACAAACCTCCTTTTGTTTAAGAGACCGGTTCAAGCCCCTAATATTCCAAGCTGCTAAACTAACCATTGGACACTACCGTTGTAGGAGTGCTTGCCCCTTTGGTTAGTTCAGGATTGCGAGAACCCCTAGACATAAATTCGTCCATTTCGTTATACACTTCAACAACCTCCTCATCCTCTGAGTCTTCCTGGTGACCTTTCGCAGCTTTACTAGCGTTGGCCTCATCCACTTCCATATCATTCAACACCTCAAACGGATTAGTTGAGAAAACATTCCCCAGCGACGTTCGAGTGACCTGTTCATTCTTCCTCTTAGCTATTATCGGCCGATATTCAAACTTTGGTTTAGGCTTATTAATCTGGACTCCTCCTTTTCTGGCTACTTTTTTACTTGGAACATTGGCGAATCCTTCCTCAACCTTTATTTAAACAAGATTAAAGTTCCTAATCACCTTTAATCACAAATTTTTAATCTAATCATATCTTAATCAAGATTAATTTTTATAAAAATTTTGTCATAGTTTCCTTTAAAAATATAAGTTTCCCATGTTTTTATAAACATGTTTTAAGTAACTAAACTAACTCAAATCATCATCAATCATAAATATTTTTTAAATGTATTAACATAATGTCATGAACTTGTTATAATTTTTAATCTTTTTTAATATAGAAACTTTATTATAACTTTTATACCAAATTTTCTAAATCATAATTTTTATTTAATGATCTAATACATGTATAATCATATTTAAAATATGAGATTATGTTCATGACATATTTTGTTAATGAATCTTGCTAATCTAAACATGCATGTGTTTAGATCACCTTTTTATTCATAATTTTGCAAGATTTAAGTTTACTAGTTCATAACAAGTTCAAGATCATCAAAAATTATTAAGAAAATCACATGATTATGTTAGTTATTTTAGATTTCTTAGTGTTTTTCAAGTGGGTTTTATATAATTTTTATGATGATCTTGTGAAATTTTATAAAATAAAAGTATAACACAAGGCTTAGGATCTTACTACTAGCACAAGGCTAGGGATGATCTAAGAAATGAAGAAAATAGATTGATAAATAGTTCCAAGCTTTCAAAGTGAGCTCCTAATCCTTGCAAGCTTCTTAGATGCAAGCTTGAGATTCTTGTGTTTGATTTTTTTTTAAAATGAAGGTGAAGATGATGAAGCTTGGACAATTTTTTAGAGCAAAAGGAAAGGAAAGTGTTGTGTAGTGTTTTGAAAAATGGAAGAATGAAAGTGTATTTGGTTTTTGTTTTGCTTTTTAGTTCATACAATACATACTACACTAATCATCTTTAAAAATTAGCCAACAAATTTAGTTGAGAGATTAGTGGAATGGTGGGTGGCACCCTATAGCCGTGAGGTGGTGTTTTTTTAATATATAAAATTTTATATACTTTTATAAACTTTAATAATTATACATATAAGTTTTTATAAAAACTAATACCCCAATAAATTAAAGTGATGTTATAGCAGGCCAAAATAATTTAGTAGTCTTGTTGTTTCGTTGTTCGGTTGATAAAGTTGGTTCGGGTCTTGAACCGGGTAATACACTGATATATTGTGTAACTTATAAAATTTTATGTTCATAATAATTCTAGTACAATTTTTATTGTCCCGTTAATTAATCTAGCTCTTAAGACTAATATTTTTTTCATTTTGAGTTCGGTTCTGGTACCGGCTTTGTTGTCAGGTTTTTACTGAACAAACCGTTTAGCTTTAAATAATAAGATTTATATATGGGTTTTATACTATTTTTAACACCCATTATTATTCTTTAGCTAAAAATATTTATTTTTGGCTTTTCGGACAATTGCTGAATTTTGCTGCAGACTTGGACAATTTCGTATTTTATATAAAATTTTTATGGTATAATAGTGTAGAAATATTTTATGTCTTAATTCTATCATATCAGATTATACCATAACTAGTTCAGAAATATTTTAATACATGTTCGCGTCGTTGTCATTTGTCTAGGATATGGTTTTATATATTCGTGATCATGACGAATCGATTATCATACCAAACTATGATTTGGTTAAATTCCTAGACTTTTAAGACTTAAAATCAAAAATTAAGTTATGTTATACGATGAATAGACAATGTACTAGTTGTTCAAGTTGTACAGAATTACCGGAATTTTGACAATTGTCACATTTTATAACATTATTAGACATGTATAAACATGTCTAACTCGTCATTTCTAGTTTAGTGCTTATTTCTTAGTCGTAAGTCGAGCGGTTTTACTACCGCTTTGACTTTCGAGTCTGACCCGTTTGGTCAATCTTAGGATTCTACCAAGCGCATTTTTATGACCAAAGTATTTTAGGGAATAACCCTCTGAGGTTATACCTTATAGTCATATAGTTTGGTTAATTATATGATGAGTCGATTTTATGTACTTTTAAAATGCTGAAAATACCCTTTTGGCGCATAAAATGGTTTTAAACATGTAAGACCATAGTTTTGACAACTAAACTGATATTATAACATAATCAAACTTGTTTTGACATATAAGCCTCATCATAGGACTTATTTAACCATCCAAACTCGTAGTTACGCTTGCGACCCGTTAAAGTGGCATAAACCATTTTAACAAGGCGTAACGGTTGAAAGCCCTTGTAAACTCTTCCAAATAAAAATGTAAGGTATTATAAACCATATCATACGAGCCCTAACACTTGTTTGGTTTATAAGAACTCATTCTATCCGATCCTCCAATTAAAGTCTCGACACACTAACAAAGTGTTCTGATACATTAGAACACACTTGAACTCTTCAATCCTTGAGCTTTGTTTGATCATTTGAACAAGACATTTACGCAATCCCAAGTGAGTACATAGCCCCTTCTTTTACGTTTTCATATGTTTTGGGGTGATTCCTATGTGCCTATCACTACTTACTTGTTTCATGATATTATCCATGTTTTGCTTATCTAGTACATATAGTACATGATTTCAAAGACATTTTGATTCATATGTTGACTTAGCATACCTAGTACATGATTTCAAAGACATTTTTGCTTCGTATGTTGACTTAGCATACATAGTACATGATTTCAAAGATATTTTTGCTTCGTATGTTGACTTAGCATACCTAGTACATGATTTCAAAGTTATTTTTGCTTTGTATGTTGACTTAGCATACCTAGTATATGATTTCAAAAACATTTTTGCTTGGTATATTTACTTAGTATGCTAAGTACATGATTTCAAAACATTTTCATGACATACTTACATTGTTCAAGACATTTTGGTGCGTTGAATATACAATGATACATTCATTAACATTGATCACGCCGACCGATAAAATGTAATGGTACTATAGGATTGACAATCCCATTCCCGCTTCCTAGGTTTTTATGGAAGTGACTTTAAGGAATAACAGAATCCGATGAACATTTGATAAACCTTTTCTTTATAAGGATTTATCCGACAGTCAACGAGGCTTGAATGTATTCGCCAACAATCCATATATTTGTGTCTACACAATAAAAGCAATTGATTTATAAGACAAGAATTTCTGTTTGGACAAGACCTTTGTTTATTCAAAACACATGTTTCATACAAGAAGTTTGACAAGACAAGACAAGACAAGACATTTTGGTTATTTTATATAAGACATTTATTTTATGGTATAAACAAGACTTTTGTTTGCCATACAAGACATTGGTTTATGCACAGACATTTGTTTATAAAAGACATTTCGTATAAACATAGCATTGGTTTATACATGACAATGGTTTAAACAAGACATCTCATTTGTTGGCTCATGGTAAGTGATTTAAATGACGAGACGTGTGTAATACGATAAAAGCATGGTGCATACGCCGCTGGTACTTCCTATATATATGTGCTTTCATTATATTATATAACATAGCGTTATCCAAAACACTTCAAACAAAATACAAGGCACGAGTTATTTTGGTTATATTAAGTTAACCATGCATCATTTCTTTAAATCATTTGTTTTCATATGATTTCATAAAAGAAACATTTTCGTAAAGTATCATGGCTACTTTTGTAATAGTTGAACATTTCTTTTAACTTTCAAAGCCAGGAATCTTCATCACAAAACCTATGTTACTCACAGGCATTTTATGCTCACGTTTTATTTTCACATATGTTTCAGGAGCTAATGTTTGACTTTGAGCATGCTTCACATAGGGCGGACTTGGGCCTTAGTGACTTTAAAATTTGCAAGACAATTGTTATGTTTTTTATTTCATTCTCCAAAGATAATGTAAACAATTAAATTTAATAATACAAAACTTTATATAGCATGTGTTGTGAAACAATAGCTCTGTGACATGAGTCCCCGATGTTTCCACCACGGTTTGTTGTTTTACGCGGTCGGGGTGTTACATTCTGATTAGTGATATTCTAGAATCCGAATCCAATCGAATATGGATGCTATCTGAATGTAGCCGACTCTGGATGCTATACGACTCATAAAACAACCATTCTAAATCTCATATGCTAGGGAAACTGAATGATCCAAATTAAACCAAGTCTGGATGGTACAGGATACGGATACCACCCGTTCTGAATCATTCTGGTTAGTGAGGGGACACGATTGGAAACTAAATGAGTATGGATGCTAACCGATGCTATAGGATCTCAAAAACACCTATTCTGAATTCCGCTGGTATGGGAATCTAATGGATCCGAATTCAAACGAGTCTGGATGAAACGGAATCCGGATAGCGCCCATTGTGAGTCCTTCTGATTAGTGATGTTACAATATCCGAATTCAACTAAGTATGGATGCTATCTGAATGTAGCCGACTCTGGACGCTATACGATCTGTAAAAAAAACATTCTGAATCTCACATGCTAGGAAGCTGAATGATCCAGATTAAATCATTCTAGTTAGTGATGGTACGTGTGCCAAAACCAACTAAGTATGGATGCTAACCGAATCAAATCGAGTCTAGATGCTATAGGATCCCAACAACACCTATTCTGAATTCCGCTTATTAGGAAATCTAAAGGATCTGAATTCAATCGAGTCTGGATTAAACAGAATCTGGATACCGCTCATTGTGAGTCCTAATTAACGATGTTACAGGATCTAAATTCAACCAAGTATGGATGCTATCTAAATGTAGCCGAATCTAGATGCTATATGATTCGTAAAACAACCATTCTGAATCTCGCATACTAGGGAATCTGAATGATCCAAACTAATCAAAGTCTGGATGGTATAGGTTACGAATACCACCTGTTTTGAATCATTCTGATTAGTGATGGTACTCGATCTGAAACCTACAGCATATGGATGTTAACCAAATAAATCGATTCTCGATGCTATAGGATCCCAGAAGCACTTATTCTAAATTCGGCTGGTAAGGGAATCTAAAGGATCCAAATTCAACCAAGTCTGAACGAAACAGAATGCGTATATCGCCCTTGTGAGTCCTTCTGATTTGTGATGTTACAGGATCTGAATTCAACTAAGTATCGATGTTATCTAAACGTAGCCGACTCTTTATGCTATACGATTCGTAAAACAACCATTCTGAATCTCCCATGCTAGGGAAACTTAAAGATCCTAATTAAACCGAGTCTGGACGATATAGGATACGGATACCACCTATTTTAAATCATTATGCTTAGTGATGGTACACGATCCAAAACCAACTAAGTGTGTATGCTAACCGAATCTAATCTAGTATGGATGCTATAGGACCCCAAAACACCGATTCTTCAATCCGTTTGTTAGGGAATCTAAAGGATCCGAATTCAACCGAGTCTGGATGAAACAGAATGCATATACCACACATTGTTAGTTCTTCTGATTAATGATGTTACGGGATACGAATAAACCGAGTATGGATGCTATTTGAATGCAGCCGACTCTGGATGCTATACGATTCGTAAAATAACCATACTGAATCTCGCATGCTGGGGAAACTGAATGATCAAATTAAACCGAGTCTAGATGGTATAGGATACTGATACAACCAGCTTTAAATCATTCCGGTTAGTGATGGTACACGATCTGAAACTAACTGAGTATGGATACTAACCGAATCAAATCGATTCTAGATGCTATAGGATCCCAAAACACCTATTCTGAATTCCGCTGGTAAGGGAATCTAAAGGATCCAAATTCAACCGAGTCTAGATGAAGCCGAATGCATATACCACCCATTGTGAGTCCTTCTGATAAGTGATATTACGGGATCTGAATTCAACCGAGTATGGATGCTAAATCATTCTGGATGGTGATGGTACACGATTCGATACCGCTTCCTAGGGAAACTAAATAATCCAAATTAAAACGAGTCTTGGTGGTATAGGATACGGATACCAACTGTTCTGAATCATTCTGGTTGGTGATGGTAAACGATCCTATACATCACTAAACGAGTATGTATGATAACCTAATCTAATCGAGTCTGGATGCTATAGGATCCCAAAAATACCAATTCTGAATCCATCACTAACTCGAAGGACTCACAATGGGTGGTATCTGTATCCTGTAATCACCACTGGTTAGGGAATCTAAAGGATCCAGATTACACGATCAGTAACCATAATGATTCAGAACGGGTGGTATCTAGATGCTATAGGATCCCAAAAACACCTTTTCTGAATTCCGCTTGTTAGGGAATCTAAAGGATCCAAATTCTATGAAGTCTAGATGAAACAGAATTCGGATACCATCCATTGTGAGTCCTTCTGATTAGTGATGTTACAGGATCTGAATGTACTCGACTTTGGATGCTATACGATTCGTAAAACAACCATTATGAATCTCGTATGCTAGGGAAGCTGAATGATCCAAATTAAACAGAGTCTGGATGGTACAAGTGTAACACCCCGACCACATAAAACAACAAATCACGGTGGAAACGCCAGGTAGTCATGTCACAGAACTATTGTCACAGCACATGGTACACAAAGTTTTGTATTATTGAATTTAATTATGTACATTGTCTTGGGAGAATAAATTAAAAAACATAACAATTGTCTTGCAAATTTAAAGTCACTAAGGCCCAAGTCCGCACTATGTGAAGCATGCTCAAAGTCAAACATTAGCTCCTGAAACATATGTGAAAATAAAACCTTAGCATAAAAATGCCTATGAGTAACATAGGTTTTGTGATGAAGATTCATAAAAATGCCTTTGAGTAACATAGGTTTTTGTAATGAAAGCACTTATATATAGGAAGTACCAGCGGCGTATCCACCATGCTTTCATCATATTACACACGTCATTTAAATCACTTACCATGAGCCAACAATTGAGATGTCTTATTTAAACCAATGTCATGTATAAACCAGTGCCATGTATAAACCAAATGTCTTCTATAAACAATGTCTATGTATAAACCAATGTCTTGTATGGCAAACAAAAGTCTTGTTTAAACTATAAAATAAATGTCTTGTATAAAATAACCAAAATGTCTTGTCTTGTCAAAATGTCTTGTATAAAACAGGTGTTTTGAATAAACAAAGGTTTTGTTTAAACAAAAACTCTCGTCTTATAAATCAATTGCTTTTATTGTGTAGACATATATATATGGATTGTTGGCAAATATATTCAAGCCTTGTTGACTGCCGGATAAACCGTTATAAAGACAAAGGTTTATCAAATGTTCATCTGATTCTGTCATTCCCTAAAGTCACTTACAAACAAACATAGGAAGCGGGAACGGGATTGCCAATCCTATGGTGTGACATACCGCAAAATACCGGTAAATCCGTACAACTTAAACAACTATTACATTAGTAATTTTCGACTTGATTTGATTTAGTTGAGTCTTAAAGGTCTAGGAATTTCAAAATCATAGCTTAGTATGATAACAAACCCGCCATAATTAGAAACATATAAACTTATATCCTAGACTGGCGGCGGAAACGCGAACACACGGAGGACTAGTCGCAGTACAGTCTGACACGGCAAAAACAAGAAATTAAGTATGTCCGTTATAATTATTATATGGGAACATTAGTTGGAAATAATGTGCAAATATTACTTATCGAATAAATTTTTATTAAAACACCAAATTGTCTAGTCCTAGAAAAATACAACAATTTTGCTGAATGTACAGCACTCCGCATAACGAAAACAACAAATCCGAAACTCAAAAATAAATATTATTTATCATAAATAATAAGTAGGGTATTAAAAACAATGCAAAACCCTTATTTAAACTATAGGTTTTTAAGCTACACGGATAGTTCAGTAAATACCCGACAACAAAGCCGGTACCGGAACTGAGTCCAAAATAACAAATCTAATAGTCCGGAGAGTTGGATTAATAAATTGGACAATAAAATTTGTACAACGACAGTTGTGTAGATAAATTTCATAAGAACACAAAATATCAGTATTTAACCCGGTACGAGACATAAACCGAATCTATCCACCGAACAACGAAACAATTAGCCTAGTGAGTTTGACATGTTATAACATCACTTTATTGTGCTGGGTCATTAAACTTTATAAAAACTAATATATACAAACATTCAAGATATTAAAGTTTATAAAATATAACAAGATTTTTATTAAAAAAATTAAAACCAAACCACCCCCCCCCCTTTTTGCACGGCAATGGTGGGTCCCCCATGTAGCCACCATTCTTCTTTGATGTGTTGGAACAAGGAAAACATGAGTAGTGTATGGAGAAGTGCAAAACTTAACCAAATCAACACACTTACACTCCACCACACTTCTCATTTCCAACATAACCAGAAACCTTTCATCTCCTCCATTCTCTCTCTCCAAAATCGGCCAACATCAATTCTCCAACATATTCATTTTTTTAAATTCAAACTCAAAGATTACTAGCAAATATGGAGGTTCATGGATGATTAAAAGCATTACAAGACTTGAAGACTCACTTGGAGCATTTTCTCAAGACTTGAAGCTCTTGGATCATCATCTTTTCTTCATATTATCATCACTTTCATCTTGTTCATCTAGCTAGTAGTAAGCTTCATATTTTATTGTTATATTCTTATATTATGATAAGCACAAGATCATCTTGAAATTTCACATAAAAATCATCTAAAAACAATGACAAGAATAAACATATTTATATGATTATTAAACTTATTTGATGATCTTGAAGTTGTCATTTTTGTAGTAGAAGTAATCTTACATTTTATGGTTGAAAATGAAGATCTAAACACATGCATGTTTAGATCTAGCAAGATTTACTAACAAAAATGTTATGAACATGATTTATGCACTTAAAATGGTCATATGCATTATACAAAATATAGATTGTTATTTAAAACTCATGATCTAGAAATTTTGTTGAAAAGTAGTAATAAAATTTCCATGATCATGAACATGCACTTATTTTTGGAAGTGATATAAACATGTCAACACACTTAAAAAGATTCCATATACTACATAAAGTATGGGTATTTATATAAAGATTTATGACATTTCTTGTTAAAGATTTATGATCTGGAAGATTAGTTATTATACTTGATCATTATTTGAGTTGAAAATGGTTTAAAACATGTTTATTTAGAACATGGGAAAGTTCATAGTTTAGGAGAAATTATGGCAAAATTTTTATAAAATTTGTTATGGTTAAACTAAAAATTTGAATGACTAAGGATTTTAATCATGATTAAGCAAAAATTTGGATGAAAAAGTTTAAACAAAATTTCAAGAGTTTTTCTCAAACTAAAATGGATATGTATATATATGTATATATATATATATATATGTATATATATATATGTGTATATATATATATATATAGTTATGATCAAGTATGTGTGTGTTTTTTATGTATAAATATTATGTATTTAGACCATGTAGGAATAAATACAAAAATACAAAATTCCACAAAATGTACAAGAACTTATATATACTTGAAACATGAAAAGTATAAATATTTTTGTCCAAACATGGACATTAACTACAAATCGGACAATAAGATAATTCAGACAAAAACGGACAATTTGGACATATCAAACAAACAATATGACACAGACGAAAGAAACGACACAAACGAAACAAACGACAAGGACGAGACGAATAATGCAAACGAAGCGGACAACGCAAATGGAAAGGTCGAAACAAACAAACCATCACACACTATACAAATATATACACACAAGAATTTATAAAAATAAACTTATTTAAGATACTAGTAGTTTTATAAAATAATTTTTATAAATTATTACTGGTGAGTGTTTAAGACATGGATTTAGCCCGATTAAATAAACTATATGGGCTAAAGCCCACTTTTATAAACTGAATTGGGCTAGAGCCCACTTTTATAAACTAAATTGGGCTAGAGCCCACTTTTATAAACTAAATTGGGCTAAAGCCCACTTTTATAAACTGAATTGGCCCACTTATATAAACTATTTTGGGCTAGGCGCATACATGATTAATTTGGGCCAGACCCACTTTAACAAACTTATTTTGAGCTTGACCCACTTTAAACAAATTCATTTGGGCTAAGCCCATACATATAAAACAAGTTGGGCTAGGCCCACACATATAAAACAAGTTGGGCTAGGCACATACATATAAAACAAGTTGGGCTAGGCCCACACATATAAAAACAAGTTGGGCTAGGCCCACACATATAAAAACATGTTGGGCTAGACCCACATATATGAAACATAAGAATTAAATTCATATACGTAATCCTCGGGCTAGGCCCACTCAAACACGAAAGATATGGAATACATATATATACAAACAAAGAAAACAAACAAATTCAAGTATAATTATGAATTCAAGATGAACACTTGTATGAAAACGATCATAAACCTAAGTGTCTAATGGAATTAGAACACTTGTAGGTTGAGAAAACGAACGAAGAATCAAACAATACATAGAGATTTGCACGGAACGCGAATCTGTGAGTTCATGTTTCCCCTTTTAATTTAATCGTTTTAAGGTTTCAAACTTTCGGGGAGAATACATGTTTCAAATGGGTATGACTGTTTTTAAGGAATGAAAATATTTAGATCACATGCGGATAAGGCTCAAGCATTGGGACCATTAGTGGATGACAAGAACCGAGGAACTAGGGGATAGATGTATTGGGTTTGGGCGAGCCCCACTCTATTACGGCAACAATAACAGATCATAATAGAGTGCTTTTGTGTCCAAAACGAGTGTCTCAGACACAATAAATCTTCAAGGTTTGGTTGCCACCTTATTCGGCAGTGTCCTTGCAAAACACTATTGGTCTTGCAAGTTTCATTTAATTACATACCAGATTCAATACTTCAAATATTTTCAAGAATTATTTGATGCAAACTATATACATGAATTCACAAGCTTTTGTTGACGTTTTTCAAAACTAACATGTATTACAGGTAACTAGTAGACAGCTTTGGAAACATACGTTCGTGTGTTTTGAATTCAAGCAGTTTGATGTCATCTAGTTTTTGGTTATCATGTTTGTAAAACTTATGCTTTAAAGTTTGAACAACGTCGTTGAAATTATACTAAGATTTCAAAACAAGTAGTTGATTGTAAATTTGGTTCAAATAGAATGAATGGATGAACATCTTATTATGTTTTACAATTGTCGTTTACTTGGTTGAATGCAACGATTGCCGCTCTGGCCACACCTCGCACACGCTTCCGCAACAACAAAAATCGGGGTGTGACAGACTTGGTATCAGAGCTTCAATTGTAGTGAACTAAGATTCTTTCAATCAAGTCTACAATTTCAAAATGGTCCTTTTATAAAAAGTCGAATAAGTCATTTTCAAATCATAACAAGTGTTTTCCATTTGCATTATCACAAATGTCCACTAGTACCAAACTAAAATTCAAAACTATAATGTAAGGACATTATACGAGTTAATCCATGAGGATTAGACACGATAATAATAACATTGATCCAAACAATACGTGAGACAACTTACAACAAAACCAATATACAATTGCCCAAAATTTTGTTCTAAGTAATAATTGTTTACCCATGAGTTGTAAGGATTATTTTGTCAGGACCGTGTCTTCCAGTACCAGTACTGACACTGATTCCACAGGATTTATCTCAGACACTGATTACATACCACTAGACGACCTCGTTCCACCCATCATCATCATCTCCGATGACGACCTCTCGGATGATGGATGGATGAATATTGACTTTCAGCCCTTTGCCCTTCCTGAGCTTGTTCCTGCAGATGTCCCTTTAGAGAATGATATACCAGTTGTACCTTACTATCATGAGATGATTATCTATGGCCACCCTGAGGGTGAACATGTTGTTGCATATGACCTCATACCACTTAATATGGTAGGTCCATTGGACGAGGATATCGATGAGAGCGACCACCTCATTCCTCCTGTTATCGACGATGATGACGATATCATCCCGGTCGTACATGTTGACCACCTTGAGGATGACCTCGGTATAGGAGAGGACTTTGACTTAGCCATGTTAGAGGTAGCTCAACCTGAGATCTCGGTTGTCGACATCTCATCTTTTGCACCATCCACACCTGAGACACCATCACCCATGCTTTCCCCGATACCGTTTTACCACCATCTTCAGATACTCCACCTATACATGTTGATCCCTTTTTACCAGACACATTCCCCACTGATCATTTATCTGAGTCTACACCACCACTGTATTCTATGGGAGATATCACACACCACACTGATCACCTAATACATCACCCTTTTGCTGGACTGTCTCATTTTATCGTTGGTGGTATATCTCAACCTGCTGATCATGTACCCCCTTATCCTTTTGCTGGATCTTTTTCTACTATTGTCACACCGACTCCCTGTTCTTATCAGGACCCGTTTGCTGCAGGGCCATCACATGTTCCACACAGTCATTCTATGACTGAGTATCCTCTTTTTATTCCGACCCCTACTGCTGGAGATCTGTCTCATCCCCCACCACATGTGCATAGTACTGTTGCATACCCCTCACCTTACTATGATGTCCCACATGTTCAGCCACATCCGGGCATGAGTCCATCCGATCCGTACCACCCGAACCATTTGCCACTTACCACCACCGAGTATAGGGTCACATCCACCGAGATACAGCTTGGTATCTTGTTTCGACGGTTTCATGAGCTTAGTGCTCAACTTTCTGCTATTCGAGCATTTCAGAGTGCTCCATCCTCATCATCCCAGCCACCACTACCTACATCATCACCTCCACCACCACACCACTACCGATATCTCCACCACCACCATCACCATCAGTATCCTCACTTCCACCACCCCATGTTGTCTCTTCATCTCATGAGAGGCGTATCAGTGCTATCGAGGAGGAGATAGCATATTTTCGTGGTGTGATACGCGCATCTTCACCCCTATCCCCACCGTCTGTCTAGATTTGGTATGTGATCATGTTTTGAGGGTAGTACCCGTACCCGCTTGGTTGAAGAATGAAGATTTTGAAGATATATATATGTCAACTTGAAGATTTTAAAGAAATGATGTGAAGAAAAATACTTACTTATTTTGTATTGTCTATGACTTGTATTCTGGAGCGATGTAACTCCAAATTATCTTTGTTCTTCACAAAAATTATGCCAGAAGTTGACAATATATATATGTGAAAGTTAGTATCTTTTCTTTTATTATGCATTAATATTATTTATGATGTGATGATTATCAAATGGAAACCTTATGTAAAGAGATGATTCAATTTATTCGATTTTTATACATTAGTATACTTTATGTTGACGTATTTATTCAATTTAAGTCCATAAATGACAATATTTATTTAAATATTTGTCTAATCACTTCTATATGTTATATATATAAAGATCATGGCACCAAAAAGAAGAAATATACGCCGACGTCAACCAACCTCTTTACCTGCATCACAAGCTGAACTAGATGCTCTGTTGAACCAGCAAATCGCCGAAGTGATCGCACAACATGAGACTAACCGTACCAATCAAGATAACGAAGCTAGAATTCAAACCCCACCAAGATTCAAAATCTTGCTAACGGTTGGTTATTCATAACCTTACCAAAAGGAATTATCAGTAATATTTATTTGCGAAAATTTATATTTTTGACAATTTTTGAAAACAAACATTTCAGGATGCACGTACAAGTAATTTTTGGATTGCAAGCCACTCAACTTTGACGGCACTTGCGGTGTTGTGGCATTTGTACGATGGACTGAAAAGACGGACTCTGTAATCTGTATGAGTAATTGTTCCCCCAATCAAAGAGTTATGTATGTTTCGGGTTTGTTCATTGACGAAGCTCTTTCATGGTGGAATCTACAAGTGCTGACACTAGGAGATGCAACCGCATATGCTATTATGTGGGAAAGATTTAAGGACATGATGAGAGAAAAATATTGTTCAAAAGCTGAATTGCAGAAGCTGGAGACGGAATTTTGGAATCCAATGATGATTGGATCCGACATTTATGGCTATACTCAACGTTTTCACGATCTCTCTCGGGTTGTTCCGTATATGGTAACTCCCGAATTCAAACGAATCGAACGTTACATTTGGGGATTAGCCCCGGATATTCGGAGTATGGTTACATCATCGCATCCGGCAACAATCACCGAAGCTATAACAATTGCCGTGAGTCTTACCGAAGAGGCAGTAAGAATGAATAAGCTTTCAAGAAAAGGTGCCGAGAAGCCCAAGGAGACACATGTGGAGTCATCTTCGCATGACAAAAAGAGAAAATTTTCTCATTTTAAAAAGAGATCAAGATCGAGCAACAAGAGAAAGGAAACCCCCGCTATCAGAGGAGGTAAAGCATTTTGTAGCCACAATAGAAACTGGACCAAAAGGTTATGCGGGGAACGCACCAAGGTGCAACAAATGTGGATATCATCACTATGGTGGATGTCGAACCACCAAGTGTGATAAGTGCGGAAAGTTAGGACACCGCACTGAGAATTGTTGAGGAAACAACAAGGGAGGCAGGAACGTAGAGAAGAGAGAAAGCAACAATGGAAATGGAAACGAGAAAGGAAAGAACCAAGGTTGCCATGGTTGTGGAGATTTGGGTCATTTTAGGAAAAATTGCCCAAAAGAAAACAAAGGTCATGGTCGAGCCTTTGTGATAGGAGCCTGAGAAGCGTGCCAAGATCCTAATGTGATCATAGATACGTTTCCTATCAACAATCACTTTGCATCTATTTTATTTTGATAGTGGCGCAGATTACAGTTTTATATCTTTAGAGTTTTTTTTTTGGTAAAGGGTTACCCCAGTGATTCTATATATTAACCAACCAAATAACACAAGTAGTGAGGATAATCTCCCACTAGTTCTATCATGAGACACACCTCATGACAGTAAATCAAGCAAACAATATAAAGCAGAAACCAAAAGACAAGTACATCTACTAGACTAGAATCTAGAACCACTAATCACACAGAGAAAAATAGTAATCAGCCTCCATTATCGGATATGAAGTTGCCATTTATCTTCCATCTACCTAGCAGCCTCCGAACATTCGCACAATCTTTGAACTTAACCCCCATCAGCTTGTACCGAACTGTCTTTAATATTTGCTCGCATATGGTATCTGGTGGCCTAGATTGATTCTTGAACAATCTCGCATTACATTCTTGCCATATTATGTATGCTGCACAGGCAACAAACACTCGACTTGTATAATGCACTGCTGTTTTCGATCGAGCACGAGCCAGAAGCCAGGCCATAATGTCACTCCATTTGGGACCAACCGTAGACATACCTACCTTATCTCTAGTCTTGTTCCATACCTGTTTAGAAAACTTACATTCAAAGAAAAGATGATCATGGGAGTCAACATTCTCATAGCACAAAAGACAGTACATCATATTCATGTTTTTCCTTCTCGAGATGTCCCACTGGAGAATCTTATCCTGAGTTAGCAGTTTCCGACGAATAATCAACCACATAAAGAAAGCATGCTTAGGGATGCACTGATGAAACCAGACTACTTCAGCCCAATCCACTTCCGGCTCCCTTATCCGAATCGAATGCCAGACACTTGAAGAAGAAAATTCAAGTATATCATCCCCATCCTTCCAGCAAATTTGGTCCACTTTATTTGGTTCCAAATAAACCTGATCCAATTGAGTCAATTCTGGAAACAAGTCTCTCCAAGCCGATGGCCAAGCCCAAGTACTTTGATTATATATATCCGCAACCGTATCATGAAGTCTAAATCCCGCATTGGAAATGGTCCTAGGAGACAGGAAGTTAGATAACGGACCAAGTTGACTCCAGTTATCATACCATGCTGACGTATTATTCCCATTGCCCAATCTCGACCACACGTGATCCCTGATACTAGGCCTCATCTGAAGAAGCTTTCTCCAGCTCCAGCTACAGTTCGTAGCTTCCTTACATACCCAGAAACTGCAGCCTTTTAATCTGTAGGAGTAGATCCAGTTAACCCACAAGGACTCCCTCTTGTTCAGAATACTCCAAATATGCTTCGCCATAAGAGCTTTATTCGAATCTCCAAGTCGCCTAATACCCAGGCCACCCTCATACTTAGGGACACAAATAGAATTCCATGAGGCTTTAGCTTTCATCTATGAAAATTTCCTTTTTGCGTCCACAGGAAATTTCGTAATTTAGCTTCAAGCTCCTTAATAATTTGTGCTGGCAAAATAAAAACAGCGGACCAATACGCATGCAAAGCTGAAAGTACCGAGTTGATAAGCTGCAACCTTCCTGCAAATGATAAAAACCTATTTCTCCAGTTTTCAATGCGCTGCTCTATCTTTTCAATTAAAACATTGCAATCTAGAGAGCAGCCGGGACGAGATAAGCGGAACACCCAAATATTTAACCGGCAGCATGCCCTCCTCAAATCTCAGGGTCTGTAGAATTTCATTTTTAACATTGGGTGGAACATTGCAGAAGAAGGCAGTACTTTTTCGGATACTAGGGACCAATCCAGACATGTTCGTGAATGTAGCCAGTGCCATCTTGATACAGCGGGCAGAGGAGATATCACCACGGGCAAATAGAAACAAGTCATCAGCAAAACACAGATTGATAATTTGTTGTCTTTCACATCTATTGTGAAATCTGTACGAGGTATCAAGCCGAGCATCCCTCTGCAAAAGACATGTAAGGACTTCCATGACAAGAGTGAATAAATACGGAGATAATGGGTCTCCTTGTCTTAACCCACGGCCACCCTTGAAATACCCATGCAGATTTCCATTCACACTGACAGAATATGTCGTAGTTGACACACAAGTCATAATCCAATCCACCATTTTACTATTAAATCCGAACCCTATAAGAACATCCTTAAGAAAGTTCCAATCAACAGTATCATAAGCTTTTTGGATATCCACCTTGAAAGCACATCTCGGAGGCCCATAATCCCTGTGATAGTTATGTAACAACTCTTGAGTAAGCAGAATATTATCAGAAATTTTCCTACCTGGAATGAAAGCTGACTGGTTAATACTGACAATCTGATTAAGCATCCCCTTCATACGATCCGCCACAATCTTACTAATACATTTATAAATCACATTACAGCATGCAATGGGCCGATAATCCGTAATCAGGGACGGCGTCACTTTCTTCGGCACGAGCACTATCAGGGTATTATTAATTTCCCGGAGGAGTTTACCAGTCCTAAAGAAATCCATAATGGCATTCGACACCTCTTGACCTATGAAATGCCACGCATTTTTAAAGAAAGCTGCTGAAAAGCGATCAGGGCCAGGGGCTTTATCATTACCAATCGAGAACATGGCCGTTTTCACCTCAGCAGCAGTAACTGGACGAACCATGTGCACAGCATCCTTTGAGTTCAACTTATTCCTGAACAGTTCAGCAGGGGGCCTAGAGTGACCATATCCATGGTACCCAAGAAATTGCTCATAGTGTTTGACAAGCACATCCCGGACATTATCCCCCTCAAACAGAACCCCATTAGAATCATTAATGCTATCAATCCTGGACGAGTGATTCCTACTTATCAGGGTAGCATGGAAAAATTTCGTATTTGCATCACCAGCTTTCAACCATTCCACTTTAGATTTTTGGAGCATAAACCGTTCCTCATCTAAACAAGCTTCCTGAAATTCCTTATTAATTTTTACTTCCTGCATTCGAAGATCCATATTAAACGGCTCAACATCAATATCCTGTTGAATAGCATCCAGCTTACCTCTGAGACTCTCAACTTTCTTGTGCAAATTTCCTTGTTTCAATAAGAGAGCCCGAAATGGCTTCTTTAAGAGGCGCAGTTTCTTTACCACACAAAATTGAGGGACCCCATCAATGGCCATATCCCAATGCTTCTTAACAATATCAGTGAATTCCGGTTTGTGAACCAAGAAATTAGCAAACTTGAATGGTTTGGGTTTCATCTTACCAGGAGATGGGATCTTTAACAAACACAGGCAATGATCTGATATCCTATATGGCTGGAAAATCGTGTAGGAGTTAGGGAACTCAGCCAGAAACGCAGTGTTACCATAACACGATCAAGCTTCTTTAGCAGCCCCACGCCTTTTTTAGGCTTTTGATTCCATGTAAAATGGAATCCCGAACTATTAATATCAACCACCTCCAACTCAGTAACACACTCTTGAAAGTCCCTCATACCCACTGAGCCATATGAAGATCCCATGGAATTATCCTCCAGAAAAAGAGCTGAGTTGAAATCTCCCAGAATAACCCACGGATTATCACCCACGAAGCCTTTATGTCGAACAAGCTGTTGCCATAAATCCCGTCGAGTGACATAGTAATTTGGTGCATATACCACCGAGCAGAGCAGGCTCCTCTTCTCCAGTTTAAAGTTCAACTGAATATGCATAACCTGATCCGTTTGGGCAATGACCATAACATCAATCTCCATCGAGTTCCAACCTAAGATGATCCTAGTACCTTTATTACATCTACTACCATTGGAGGTCCAATCCCAACCCCTAAACACAGTTCTACATACTTTATGAAGATTATATCCACATGAGATTCTAAGATTGCACAACACGAAAGATGATTACTCCTAACCACATGACGAACCTCGTTTTGTTTGAGAGGCCGGTTCAAGCCCCTAATATTCCAGGCTACTAGACTAATCATTAGACACTACCGTTGAAGGAGTGCTTGCCCCTTTTTTACGTTCAGGATTACACGATTCCTTTGAGATGAATTCATCCATTTCATTGTACACTTCAATCACCTCCTCATCCTCGGAATGTTCCTGGTTACTTGTCGCAGCATTAATACTATGGTTCCCATCCCCCTCTACCTCATTTAACACCTTAAACGAATTATTTGAGACAACACTCCCCATCAACGGCCGAGTGGGCAACTCATTCTTCCCTTTACCTATTAGCGGTCGATACTCAAACTTTGGTTTGGGCTTATTTATCTGGAACCCTCCTTTCCTAACTACTTTTTTGCTAGACACAACGGTGAAACCTTCCTCATCAATTTTAGAGCCCACCTTACCTTTCCCATTGCCTTGTTTCATTGGAAATCTAGGATGAAACTGCTTAGCAGTGTTTGCTGGTTCCCTTGTTTGCTTGGGACAGGAATCCACAGAATGGCCAAACACACAACAACTAGAACATCTAATCGGCTTCCATTCATACTCCACAAACATAGTTTCCTTGCTAAAGCCCTCCCCGTTTACCTCAGGTATTGCGATCGTCAGCTCCTCTTTCAACTCCTTGTCCGCTGAGATTTCTATTAAAGCTCTAGCATAGCTACTACGGCCCCAAGTGTCCCTACACATCGAATTGGTATAGGAGTCCAATAGTTTTGGAACACCAATAGCAGTAGCGATCAAACTAAGGCCATCTTCAGTGTATGCAGCCAGTGGAACCTCATGAATTTTCACCCAGGCTTGAACTTCGGTTACCTCCTTCTTTTCCAGCTTTGAAGTTGGTGTCCATTCAGTTAGGAATATAGGTTGTGATCGTATAATCCATGGACCCCCCTTTAGAGCATCCAACATACCTTTATGATCCGCAAACTTAAAGAAGAAGAAACCATTCGCATTCATCATTGACTTCTGTAATCCAAATTTCTTCCAGTTATTGCGAACAAAATACTCCACAACCGGGAATGCAATACGCTCTCCTAAGAAGTATCCATATAAAGTATTAGCTAGCTTATCTTGTACAGCTCGAACAGAATCACGCGGGAGAACAACATCGCATCCCTCATGCATAACAGAATTTGCAAGAGTTCTAAAGTTAACTGTTTTGGGATTGGCAGCCATAACTGAATCTGCATATGTCATTGATTTCGAGGGTTCACCTTGAGGATGACAATCCTGCTGCACATCTGAAGCAACCTTATTACCTTCATCACCGGATCCTGCATGAAAACCTTGACAGTCAGCCACCCCAATACTTTGAGAATCCCGCTTTTCATCACTAACATCAATCTGAGTAGACACTATACCACGCCGAGGGAGCATTGGGTTTCCATCTATGTTGACAACTCGGCTGGCAATACCCCTACCCGGCAATGGCTGCTTTCCACGATCACCCTTGTTATTATCCACAGTATCCCCAGGTTTTTTACATTCATCCATACCAGAAAATACTAACTCTCACTTCAAGCAATAACAGTACACACCATGCAACACGTAAACCAAGACCAGAACTCAACCGACCGGAAAGAAAACGCTAATCTAGCGAAAACCCTAGGCCATGCTTCTAACAAAATCGTATAGAGATCTTGTTTAAACTAGGTTTCTGCCTATCCAGAAGGATCAACAAAAACAATATCTCTATACAACCAGATCAAAACACAGATATAGGCAGAAACAAACTGGAACAAAAACCCTAGTTTTAATTCGATCAAGTGCTAACTAGTTCGTATTAGAGAACCGATCAGACGAGACCCTAATAACAGACTGTTATACACCAGATCACGAAGAATAACTAGGATTGTATGAAGGTCAAGAAACACCAGGATAGGAAATAAACCATGCACCGAAATCCAGAACCTAGACAAGACGAACAAAAAACTAACCCTAATTCAGAAACCCTAGACTTAATGTCAACCAATTAGAAACCAAGGTAAATTCAAGAACCCTTACCAATAAAGGGATTGAATAACCCTAACTGCTAATCGATCTAGATCAAGAACAGGATGAAAATCACGACATTAGGGTTCTTCAATAAAATCGCCAAAATCGCCAATATTGCGTAACTACATCAGAAAGAGCTCTTTATATCTTTAGAGTTCAAAGATATACTTAGAGTTATTCAAATAAATTAGACATTCCCTTCACTATCGAACTAGCGAATGGAAAAATAATTGAATCTGCAGAGATTATTAAAGGATGCTCTTTAGAGCTTGGTGGACAAAATTTTAAGATCGACTTATTACCTATTCTATTAGGAAATTTCGATATTGTAGTCGGTATGGATTGGTTATCCAATAACCGAGCTGAAGTCGTGTGTTGCGATAAATTCATTCATATTCCTCTTCCTAATGACGAAATACTTCTTGTTCATGGCGAGAAAAATGAAACACAACAACGAGTTATCATTTATATGAAAGCTCAAAAGTGCTTACGGAAAGGATGCTTAGCATTCTTAGCACATGTAGTTGATAAGAAAGCTAAGAAGTCGAAACTAGGGGAGATCCCTGTTGTGAAGGAATTCCCTGAAGTTTTCCTAGAAGACTTGCCAGGAGTGCCACCACAACGACAAGTCAAATTTCGTATAGACTTAATTCCAGGAGCCGCACCTGTTTCAAAATCCCCTTACCGACTAGCTCCTTTAGAAATGCATGTCCACGCAACTTCAAGAGTTGTTGGATATAGGTTTCATTAGACCAAGCTTCTCACCCTGGGGAGCTCCAGTTTTATTCGTGAAAAAGAAGGATGGAAGTTTTAGGATGTGCATAGACTATCGAGAATTGAATAAGCTCACGGTCATTACCGAAGATCGATGACTTGTTTGATCAACTTGAAGGATCGAGTATCTATTCGAAGGTTGACTTAACAAATGCACTAGCAGTGTTCATGGATTTAATGAACCGTGTGTGCAAACCATACCTTGATAAATTCGTGATAGTGTTTATCGATGACATATTGATGTATTCACGAAACAAGGACGAACATGAACATCATCTTAGAACTATTCTAGAGTTATTGAAGAAGGAGAAATTGTATGCAAAATTCTCAAAATGTGAGTTTTGGCTTCGCGAAGTTCAATTTCTCGGACATGTAGTCAATGAGAAAGGCATATATGTCGATCCATCTAAAATAGAAGCCATCAAGAATCGGAACGCACCAAAGACACCAACCGACGTACGTCAATTTTTAGGATTGGCCGGTTATTATCGGAGATTCCTTGAGAACTTTTCAAAGATCGCTCAACCTCTAACTTCCCACACTCAAAAAGATAAGAATTTTATTGGGGAGAAACAAGAAGCAACTTTTCAACTGCTTAGAACAAACTATGTGATGCACCGATTCTATCACTTCCGGATGGCACAGACGACTTTGTAGTTTATTGCTATGCATCGTATCAGGGATTAGGATGCGTGTTAATGCAACGAGAGAAAGTTATTACATATGCATCACGTCAATTAAAAGTCCACGAGAAGAACTATACCACACATGACCTAGAGTTAGGTGCAGTGGTATTTGCATTAAAAATATGACGTCATTATCTTTACGGCACTAAGTGCACGATTTTTACTGATCACAAAAGTCTTCAACATATATTTAACCGGAAAGAGTTAAATATGCACCAAAGGCATTGGCTTGAATTGTTGAATGACTATGATTGTGAAATCAAATATCATCCGGGCAAGGCGAATGTTGTCACGGATGCCTTGGGCCGAAAAGAACGAGTAAAGCCCCTACGTGTACAATCATTAGCACTCACAATTCACAATAACCTCATCTCTCGAATTCATGACGCCCAACAAGAAGCACTAAGGGACGAAAACTTTAAAGCAGAAATGCTTAGAGGTAAAGAAAAACATCTAGAACCAAAAGAGAATGGAGCCTTGTACTTTATGAGTAGAATTTGGGTACCTCATTCTGGCGGTCTTCGAGATCTAATTCTAGATGAAGCTCATAAATCCAAATACTCGATACATCCCGGAGCGGATAAAATGTATCATGATATAAAAGATTATTATTGGTGGCCAAATATTAAATGTGATATTGCGACTTATGTTGGAAAGTGTCTAACATGTGCTAAAATCAAGGTCGAATGCCAAAAACCTTCAGGATTGTTACAACAACCTGAAACTCCCACTTGGAAATAGGAACAAATTTCCATGGATTTCATAACTAAATTACCCAAGACCTCTCGCGGTCATGACATGATTTGGGTAATTGTTGATCGATTAACTAAGTCAGCTCACTTCTTACCAATACGTGAGAAAGATAAGACTCAGAAGTTAGCTGAATGCTATCTCAAGGAGATTGTGGCAAGGCACTGAGTGCCTATTTCGATAATCTCTTACCGTGATGGTCGTTTTGTGTCAAGAATTTGGCAATCATTTCAAAAGGCTTTTAGATCTCGCTTAGATCTAAGTACGGCCTTTCATCCCCAAACTAACGGCCAAAGTGAACGCACAATTCAAACTTTAGAAGACATGCTTCGTGCTTGTGTGATGGACGTAAGTGTCAATCTCCGTTATGCTGGGCGGAGATGGGAATAAACAAATGATAGGACCAGAGTTAGTCCAAGATACTACTGATAAAATATCTAAAATTCAAGAACGTATCAAGGCGGCCCGAGACCAATAGAAATGCTACGCTGATAAACGCCGCGAGGTTGGAGACAGAGTGTTGTTAAAAGTCTCACCTTGGAATGGTGTAGCTAGATTTGGGAAGCAAGGAAAGCTTAGCCCAAGATACATAGGACCTTATGAGGTTTCGGAAAAAGTTGGAACTGGCGCTTACAAGTTAAGATTACCAGAAACTCTTAACAACGTCCACGATTAAACCTTAAAAAGTGTCTTTCTGACGAATTACTTACTATTCCCCCGGATGAAATCAATATAGACGACAAACTCAATTTCATTGAAGAACCTGTTGAGGTTTGGATTCGAAAACTCAAAAAACAAGGAGGAGTCGTATCAAACTAATCAAAGTCCGTTGGAACTCGAAGCGCGGACCCGAGCTCACATGGGAACGAGAAGATGAAATGAAAAGGAAGTACCCTCACCTGTTCAAGGAAATCCCTGCAACGGATAATGCAACTTAAATTTCGGGATGAAATTTCCTTGAACAGGGGCACAATGTGATATACGACAAAATACTGGTAAATCCGTACTGCTTAAACAACTATTACATTAGTAGTTTTCGACTTGATTTTATTTAATTGAGTCTTAAAGGTCTAGGAATTTCAAAATCATAGCTTAGTATGATAGCAAAGCCACCACAATTAGAAACATATAAACTTATATCCTAGACTGGCGGCGGAAACGCGAACACACTGTCCATGTCAGGACTAGACGCGGTACTGTCTGACACGGCAAAAACAATAAATTAAGTATGTCTGTGATAATTATTGTATGGGAACATTAGTTGGAAATAATGTGCAAATATTACTTTTCAAAGAAATTTTTATTAAAACACCAAATTGTCCAGTCCACAGAAAAATACAGCAATTTTGCTGAATGTACAGCACTCCGCATAACGAAAACAACAAATCCGAAACTCAAAGTAAATATTATTTATCATATATAATATGTAGGGTATTAAAAACAATACAAAACCCTTATTTAAACTTCAGGTTTTTAAGCTACACGGATACTTCAGTAAATTCCTGACAACAAAGCCGTTACAGGAACTGAGTCCGAAATAACAAATTTATTAGCCCGGAGAGTTGGATTAATAAATTGGACGATAAAATTTGTACAAAGACTAGTGCGGTTACGCTGGGCTGTTACAGATGGTATCAGAGCCAGGGCCGGACCGCTGATGCCAGGTCCCGCGAGGACGCTAGATCCCTTAAAGGGGGTGAATTGTGATATCCCACATCGGTTGTGAAGGGGAACAAAGGCTTCCTTATAAGGGGCTTGATACCTTCACCATCATGACGCGTTTTAAAACCGTGAGGGGCAGGCGCTGAGGGCGTGCTGGCTGCCAAAGCGGACAATATCATGGTGCTGTTACGCTGGGCTATTACATCCTAGGTTTGTTTGGAAGTGACTTAAGGGAATGACAGAATCCGATGAACATTTGATAAACCTTTGTCTTTATAAGGGTTTATCCGACAGTCAACAAGGCTTGAATGTATTCGCCAACAATCCATATATATGTGTCTACACAATAAAAGCAATTGATTTATAAGACAAGAGTTTTTTTGTTTAAACAAGACCTTTGTTTATTCAAAACACTTGTTTTATACAAGACATTT
The DNA here is from genome assembly GCA_947069175.1 of Scalesia atractyloides. Classification (NCBI taxonomy): domain Eukaryota; kingdom Viridiplantae; phylum Streptophyta; class Magnoliopsida; order Asterales; family Asteraceae; genus Scalesia; species Scalesia atractyloides. The sequence goes on from CAMTDV010000001.1 coordinate 37,689,810, forward strand.
TGACAAGACAAGACATTTTGGTTAATTTATACAAGACAATTGTTTTATGGTTTAAACAAGACTTTTGTTTGCCATACAACATATTGGTTTATACATAGACATTTGTTAATAAATAACATTTGGTTTATACAAGACATTGGTTTATACATAGAAATTTGTTTATAAAAAACATTTGGTTTATACATGACACTGGTTTAACAAGACATCTCAATTGTTGGCTCATGGTAAGTGATTTAAATGACGAGACGTGTATAATATGATAAAAGGCATGGTGGATACGTCGCTGACACTTCCTGTATAAGTGCTTTCATTATATTACATAATGTAGCGTTATCTAAACCACTTCAAACAAAATACAAGACATAACATATTTTATACAAGGCACGAGTTATTTTGGTTATTAAGTTAACCATGCATCATTTTTTTAAATCATTTGATTTTCATATGATTTCATAAAAGGAACATTTTTGTAAAGGATCATGGCTACTTTTGTAATAGTTGAACATTTCTTTTAACTTTCAAAGCCATGAATCTTCATCACAAAACCTATGTTACTCACAAGCATTTTTATGCTGACATTTTATTTTCACATATGTTTCAGGAGCTAATGTTTGACTTTGAGCATGCTTCACATAGGGCGGACTTGGGCCTTAGTGACTTTAAAATTTGCAAGACAATTGTTATGTTTTTAATTTCATTCTCCCAAGACAATAAACAGTTAAATTCAATAATACAAAACTTTATGTACCATATGTTATGAAACAATTAAATCCACATTATCGGATCAGTCACTCTTACATGGGAACTCCTGGGGTGAGTGTCCACTTATAGGCTACAGCAGATATATTATAAAGACCCATTTACTTTGATTAGTCACTATGTGTTGTTTGTTTGTTTTAGGTAATAATGAACAGATGATCACAATCCTTATGTTTCGTCGATATTTTTAACGTTTCATTTTGACTATCCAATATCAATCTCACCAGTTTTCTCTCATATTTCCTTCTCTTTTTGAATGCCTCCACGTCAAAATGTTGCTCAGGACGCCAATACGGCGGCAATGATAGCTCAGCAGATAGCTGCTGTGCTACCAAATCTTGTGACTCAATTAAACCAAGCCAACAATAAGAATAACAATGCACCTGTTTTGTGCAACTTTAAACAATTCAATTCGGCAAAACCGCTTAAGTTTAGTAGTTCTGATGGAGCTACTGGGCTCCTACAGTGGTTTGAGAGTCTTGAGAGCACATTTCGTCATATTCAATGTCCGAATGAGCGCAAAGTAGAATTTGCTTCAAGTGTATTCCAAAAGAGGGCGCTCACGTGGTGGAACAGAGTGGTGAGAGATAGTGTATTCCAAAATTCTGCCCACGCCACGAGCAAAGAGCACTTGAGAACAAATTCCACGACTGAAAGAGGATAGTGGAGAACATCATGCCTACGCTGACTGTTACGAGAGGCTAAGTTTGCTATGTCCTGCTATGGTCACGCCATTGGATAAGGCTATTGAAAGTACATTGATGGCCTTCCTGACCCAGATCAGGACATAGTCACTGGTAGCAACCCTACTACAGTCAGACAGGCTATCGAGTTGGCTGCAACCCTGACTGACTCGCAAGTCTAGAAGGGCAAACTTTTTCGCATAGGTGACAAGAAGCAATCTACCAAGACTTCACAAGGAAAACAAAAGGGAAACAAGGCCAAAACCTCCAAGAAGTCTAGGAAGCGTAAAGCTTCCAAGAATTTCGCTGTTGTTAGACAACCCAACCAAGCTGTTCCCAATCAACCAGCACAACCTCTACAATTGTGGTCATCTTACTCACTACCGAAACAACTGCTCGAAGCTAGTTAAAATCCATCCCGGGGACGAGCATTTAACATAAATGCTAATGAGGCTCGTGCTGACAATAGCGTGATTAACGATACGTTCCTTGTCAATAATCAGCCTGCTTCTATTCTTTTTGATTCGGGTGCCGATAGGAGTTTTGTATCCTTATAATTTTGTGCCTTATCTTTCAACACCATGAACCAACTAGGAAAACCCTTAACAATGAAGATAGCTAGTGGCGAACCTCTTGTACTTGATTATGCTATTCGTAACTACCATCCTTGTAAGGCGAATGTCATAGCTAAAGCTCTTAGTCGTAAAGAACGTGTCAAGCTACATTGTGTTCAAGTTCGATCTGATATCCAAACACGTATTTTTGAAGCCCAACGCACTTGTGTAACCCAAGGTTTGTTGAAAAACGAACTACCCCTCATCTCGACCTTCAGCTTGAAACAAAAGACAATGGGTTACTCTATTACATGAACCGTTTATGGGTTCCAAGCCAAGACAATCTCTGCACCCTTTTGATGAACGAGGCTCGCAAATCTCGTTATTCAATTCAACCTAGTGCAGACAAAATGTACAAGGATCTTCGTACCCAATATTGGTGGCAAGGTATGAAGAATGATATTGCCTTATACGTATCCAAATGCCTAACTTATCTTAAAGATAAGGTAGAACATCAACATCCATCTGGTTTTCTTGAGCAACCAGAAATTCCGGTTTGGAAAAGAGAAAACATTGCTATGGATCTCATCACCAAACTACCACGTACTTCTAGAGGTCATGATGCCATTTGGGCAGTCATTGATCGTTTAACAAAATCAACACACTTTTTGCCAATTCGTGAGGATCTATCTGCTGAGAAACTTGCGAAGATCGATGTTGATGAGATAGTATCTCGTCATTTCTAGTTTAGTGCTTATTTCTTAGTCGTAGGTCGAGCGGTTTTACTACCGCTTTGACTTTCGAGTCTGACCTGTTTGGTCAATCTTAGGATTCGACCACGTATGACATTTGTGCCTTTTCAATCATTGTACAATTACAAATAATTTTGTATTCAATGAAACCATGTGTTTTATTTCCGAAATTTGTATAATTATCCAAGACATTTACACAATTTCAATTTCTTGCAAGATTTCGAACCCTCAAATTTTTTGTGGAAGGAATTCATTAACTGACACTCAAACACAATCAGTTTAACGCGCGACTACACTTCGAAACAAGGACATAAGCTACACATATTTGTTCAAGTCAAAGTTCAATTAAACTTTGTAATATGATCGTAATCACGAAGGTTATAATCCATAGCAATTTCACTTTTTGATTACCACGTTTACTAGTCGAAGTGACGAGTCAAAGATTCGGTTAAAAATGCGCATGATGTGCATTTTATGATGAAACTATTTTTCGGGTATCAAAACACCAAGTTTTGATGCCAAATTAGTTTTAAACTTAGTCACTTCTAGTTTGGTGCTTATTTAGGGTCATAAGTCGAGCGGTCTTGATCACCGCTTTAACTTTCGAATCCGACCAAACACATATTTGTGACCATAGTCGTATAGGGAATAACCTACTGAGGTTATACCTTATGGTCACGTCGTTTGGTTAGTGTTATGATAAGTTACCTCTTTGTTCTTAAAAAAATGATGACCAGATTACCCTTTTGCGCATAAATCCATTTTAAACACATGTAACCAAATTTTTGACATATAAATTGATGTTATAAAATTTTCAAATATGATTGGGCATTTAAGACTTATCATAGGACATGTTTAACCATCCGATCACGCGTTTATGCTAATGACCCGTTAAAGTAGCATAAACTACCTTATCGAGTCATAATGGGTCAAAAGCACTTAGGATCCTTTTCAAATCAAAATGTTAAGTTTGTTAAACCATATCACATGAGTTCCAACACTAGTTTGGTTTATAAGACTTCATTCTATCCAAGGGCCAAAAATGTCAAAAAAAAAATAATAAAGATTTTTGCTTCTTCACCAAGTTTGCCACCTATCTCCAATTTTTTACACCTAGCACTCACTTTGCCACACTTAATTTGGTGTTGACACATGTAAGGACACTAATCCACACTTGAGGACACTTTTCATCACCTCCTTGATCCCAAAATACTATAAATACCCCATGATTCTTCTATTTTTTTTCACACCACTTCAAAACACTTCAAAGCAAAGTGTGAAGTTCTTCTTTCTATCCTACTTGGAGCTTGTTTTCAGCCTTTGGAAGCCTCCTATCTTGAGTTCCGGAAGTGTTCTTCAACACGAGTAAGTACTCTTCCTAGTTCTTTCATTATTTTAGCTATGTTGAGCTAAAAGTTGAACAGTTTGTCTTTCTGACTGACTTTTGGTTCAGACCATATTTGGTCAAGTCAAAGTTCAGTTGAAATTTGCAACGTGATCGTAATCATGAAGGTTATAATTCCTAACGATTTCACCTTCTGATTACCACGTTTGCTAGTCGAAGTGATGAGTCAAAGTTTCGGTTAAAATGCGCATGATGTGCATTTTACGACGAAACTATTTTTGGGTATTAAAACACCAAGTTTGTGTTTTGATACCAAATCAGTTTTATAAACTTAGTTAGACATGTTTTGACATGTCTAACTCGTCACTTCTAGTCTAGTGCTTATTAAGGGTCGTAAGTTGAGGTCTTGACCACCGCTTTGACTTTCGAATCCGACCCGTTTGGTCGATCTTAGGATCCGACCAAACACATATTTGTGACCATAGTTGTATAGGGAATAACCTACTGAGGTTATATCATATGGTCACGTCGTTTGGTTAGTGTTATGATAAGTTACTTCTATGTTCTTAAAAAAATAATGATCAAAATGCCCTTTTGCGCATAAATCCATTTTAAACACATGTAACCAAATTTTTGACATATAAACTGATGTTATAACATTTTCAAACATGCTTGGGCATTTAAGACTTATCATAGGACATGTTTAACCATCCGATCACGCGTTTATGCTAATGACCCATTAAAGTAGCGTAAACTACCTTAACGAGTCATAATGGGTCAAAAGCACTTAGGATCCTTTCCAAATCAGAATGTTAAGTTTGTTAAACCATATCACATGAGTTTCAACACTCGTTTGATTTATAAGACTTCATTCTATCCGATTTCCTGTTGGTAGTCCCGACATGCTAACATATTAATCTGACACATTAGGACACGTTTGAGCTTTGTTTATTCTGTTGATCAAGAATAATTTCGCAATCCCAAGTACTCATAGTTCCCCTCTTTTACGTTTTGCAAATGTTTTGGGGTGACTCATATGTGCTAAATCGTTTTCAATTTTTTAAAAACAATGTCTATGGTTTATATATAAAACAAGACGATTTCAATAATGTGAACAACTTGTTGATGCGTTATCCACAACACAAATGACATTCATTAGCTTTGGCCAAGCCAGCCAGTAGTATGTTATGGTACCATAGGACTGACAATTCTATTATCGGACTGTTCACTGAATTTGATGGAAGTTTGGGTAATGACAGAAACTGTTTCCGATTAACAAATCATTTGTTGATTTGTTAGTCTAGTTAAAGAGACCCTTTGGTGGTCTGTTAAAGATACCCTTTGGTGGTATAATCAACACAAGTTTGAATGTGTTCATTAAAGAACGATCAAAAGTTTTCAATTAAAAACACGGATGATTTGTTTATGACACGGACAATTGACTTATAACACGGACAAATGGTTTTGAACAATGTCACGCAATGATTTTACTTAAACATATAAACTATACGAAGTTTACTTTTGAATCAATCTATTACAAGGTTTTTACAAAAGAAACGTTTTGGTCAAGATTCATGGCTATAAAGTTTTCACAATTAAAAACACGGACGATTTGTTTATGACATGGATAGTTGGTTTATGACATGGACGATTGATTTATAACACGGACGAATGGTCCGTACAAATGGTTTATAACACAGACAAATGGCTTTTAATAATGTCACACAATGATTTTCACTTAAAGATATAAACCACATGAAGTTTTCTTTGAATCAATCTATGGCAAGGTTTTTATAAAAGAAACGTTTTGGTAATTCATGGCTATAAGGTTTTCACAACTCTAACTAACTTGTTTTAGTTGGTTAATTGTATTGCAATATCAAACACTTTTGATACGAGGTTTTCACTTAAAGACTCTTGTAGTCGGACGAGGTGTTGCAATAGGTATAGAAAGCCACGAATTTGACACACTCACAAAACCTATGTACTCGCCGGCATTTTTATGCTGACTCTCTTTTCACAAATGTTTCAAGAGTCAATGCTTGATAATATGATGCATGCTTCATGGAGGAATGGACGCAGGCCTTAGTGACTTAAAACATGAAAGACAATTTATTTATGTGTTGTTTCTGTTTATCCCAAGACAATGTAAACATTTAAGTTAATAAAACAAAATTTTAAATTCCATGAGTTGTGAAACAATAGTTCTGTGACGTGACTCCCTGACGTTTCTGTCGCGGTTTGTTGTTTTACGCGGTCGGGGTGTTACAGAAAGATTGGTATCAGAGCTTATGGTTATAGGGAATTAGGTTATTAGTAATGCTTTGACCTAGACTATAACCTTCCTAGGACCCTAACGCGAGTTATCTTATGTTTAGATTCTTAAAACAATACCATCACCTATCCTTAGGTGACTACCAAAACAAATACATAAGTTACAAATTCGTTTTGGAAATCAATCATCTATCCTTAGATGATTTGTTTTGACTTAAAGCCTTGTTAGTTTTCAAAATCCTGTCAAAGTATGGGTTTTATTAATATGAACACGTGCAATCTGGAAGGGTGGATGCCTGTCACTGAGTTTCCTGTCTAAGACTAGAGTGTTCGTACAAATCCGCATTATCGGACCAATTACTCTTACCTGGGAACTCTTGGGGTGAGTGTCCACTTATAAGCTAAAGCATGTCTTCGCGATACATTATAAAGACCCATTTACTTTGATTAGTCATCGTGTGTCGTTTGTTTGTTTTTAAGTAACGAACGAATGACCACCATCCTTATATTTCGTCGATAGTTTTAACATCTCTCTTGATCATCCAATGTCAATCTCGCATATTTTCCCTCATGTTTTCTTCTAGAACGCCTCTTCAACGTAATACTCGAGAGTATTTACCTGAGCTAGTCTTCTTTTAATTTCAATAACTCAGCCGTATACAAAAGTACTAACGTGCAGATAGCATTTACCGGTAAGGCTCTAGTCTGGATTATGGCATAAGCTAACCAATTAAATACTATCGGTCTTTATTTAAGTCATAGACTTAGACCGAGTAGTGTACATGATCAAAACGTATAACGCTTGATTAAACGATGATCGGATAGAATGTAATTTAACCAACAAGTACCTTGACTTGTATTTTATGGGTAAACAATTAAAATTCTGGATTTTGAGATTAAAATGATAAGGTTAAACCTATTTCGGTTGAATTCCGTAAACTAGTTACGTATAATCAACCGTACGCTTATAAGCGATAATGGGTAACCGGATAAGTCATGGACAAGTAAGTTCTATATGCCATTACATTTTAAATAAGTTAAAATATCAGTAGGATATCAACTTATATGCCCGTTAAGGTTTTAAAACGAATATATGCCTCATAAGGGCATTTTGGTAATTTCATACTATATAAAAGGAACTTGAATATAATTTAATGTTATAATTATAATTATTCTGAAAAATACTTTATTTATGATATAATATCAGTAGGATACCAATTATTTGTGTAATTTATCTTTTATGACCAAACTATGCACCGAAGGGGCATTTTGGTCATTTTACACACAGTTTATGAATTATTTGGGATTCTGAGTTTATAACATGTACCTACTGTAAATATGTTTAAAATAAGTTTTAAAATCAGTAGCTAACAAGTCTTGGTCAATTAATATGGTTTAAAACCATACTATGCGCCGAACCGGTGCTTATGTCGTAAAATGACGTCTTTATGCGATATTTACGAAAACTGATTTTAAGGTCAGATTAAAATATTTAAAATATGTTATTTAATATAACATATCAGTAGGTAAATGATTACCTAGGAAATATTTGATTAAAACCATTTTATGAGACACAAGGGCTAAAATCGTCATTTATCGACATAGTTTAAGGACCTGTTTAAAAACTCAGCTTATAACTTGGTTTAGCATCCCAAATAATCCTACTTATAATATTACATAAGTAGTAAACTCATTTTCAAGTTCATTATTATTTAAAACCTTGTTTTATGCAAAAAAGGCATTTTGGTCAAAGATGGCATAATAATGGAACTTACGCATAAACTTGGATTCTGATTATGATCATGTAATATAACCTCAGAGGGTTATGCTACATTATATTACGATCATAATGCAACTTTAGATCAGTAGGTAACTAATCTAAATCGGGTCAGAATCAAAAGTCAAAGCAGAAGTCAAATTTCGCGACTTTCGGTTGCGAACCGACCCTAGAACTGAAACTGACGAGCCGAAATGTTCTTACATGTTCTAATAAATATTACCAACTTGCTTAAGTGTCAAAACAGGTTTCATAACATATATAAAATCAATTTATGATTTTTCCGAAAAATGGCATGTTTGACTTTTTAATATCATAACTTTGACCCGTCAATTGGTCTAGCAAACATGATCTTCAGGAGGTGCCATTTATAGGGATTAACACCTACCTTATTACGATCACTTAGTCATGTTCATTTCGAACAATGGCTGGACCATAATGGTCTTAACCGAAAGTCAAAGCGTTTTCCGTAAAACGCTTGACTTTTGGCTATAAAAGCCTATAAAGAAAATGCACAAGGAAGGAACACTTACCACTGATTCCTAGGGTGCAAAAGAACTACATTGGATGCTCCTTTCAGTTAGGAACTTCCAGAGGAGGGAGATGAGTGTATGAATGAGAAAGGTGCAAGTTGAAATGGTGAACTTAAGCACCTATTTATAGTTGGAGAACTCAAAGAAGGTGATCCCAGGTGTTTAGGGGTGTAAGAGGAAGCTTACAAGTGTCCCAAAACGCGGCATAGCAGTTTGGGAAGCCATAGTTTCGATTTAATGGTTTTTGGAGCTTTGTTTGGCAGCCAAGCAAATCTTTTTTTGCAACAGAGCCCTTCTCGCTCCCCGCGAGAGACCCACACCTGGTCTCTCGCGGCCCGCGACCGCCCCTTGGCCAATTTCAAATTTTGAAACTTTTAGCCCCTTAACTGTTAGAACTCTCTAAACCTTTCTAAAACATCTATTTGGCATATTTAGCCCTCTGTAGCCAATACTTGGCATACTCAGGATTATGCCCGGACATTGTCGAGCTCTCGGTTCGTTAAAAGGTCACTCAGAGGTATAAATTAACATGTTGACACTTTTAATCCCTCCATTATCCAACTTTCACATATTTAATCACTCTCGTCCAACAAACGGGGCATATGAGAGTTAGGACTTCGCAAAGGATCACTCAGAGGCTTATTATAAGCATGTTAACTCCGATGTCACTTAGAGGCTGGGCATGTTGACATATCAGTCACTCAGAGACCAAGTTTTAAGCATGTTGACACATCAGTCACTCAGAGGCTATTGATTTGAGCATGTTGACATATCAGTCACTCAGAGGCTGTTATTTATGCATGTTGACATCGGACCGTCACGCAGAGGCTCAGTTTGAGCATGTTGACGCCTTTAGTCCTTGTTATATTTAAAATACAACACGTGTCACTTTGGACACAATTTTACAAGGTGTTGCAACAATAAAGTTGGCGAGTTCACAATTTTAGTTAAGTGTAGAGCGTAAGCGTAAGTTTACAAGTAAAAGCGTTATAAGTATGACTCGGGTAGCTAACCCTCATCATATGACTAAACTATGTAGATATCGAAAACTAACGTAATAAGTTTTTGTGCCCTCCATCAATGTCTATGCGCATTGATTCAATAGGAAGGGTTAATAGTTCACGTCCAGCTCCCAACATGGTGTGAGGTTTGTCAAACCTAATAGCACTATCAACTAATACCCCGTCTGCCAACCCGGCAAGCAAATCGGTATAATGTGTAGGGACTTTCATGATAGATTTTCGTTTAGTCCAAGTGTACTATCCACCTCTAGTAGATCGTATGTTTCAGTGGTTATCACAAGGAACGCGTGCGTAGCCCAAACCATGGCTACCGTAAAAAGTGTTGTCCCAAACCAGGGACACATGCTTTCAGAAAAGAGTTGTGAACTCACCTTAGTTTGCTAGGCAGTAAACGTGAAGGTGATCAGGAATGGTCAATCTCTTCCTGATATGTTTACCATTTCAATTAGTTTAACTCATGTAATCCTATAAGTAGTCTAACACATAGCCCCAAAATCACTTTAGCATACAATTAGCCGTTCATGTAAGTTAGTGCATGTGATCATATTATTTCATAAATCACATTCATTGACACCCAATAATGTTGCTAATAACATTTAACACCTTTTGATAACATGTGTAGATATTCAAAATAGTCACAATCACAATCACTTTCAGCACATTGCACATCAGATTTTAGACATTTTTCTGTAATTTATTTAAAATACTAAAAGAACTTCAAAAATTACGATATTTTAACACAACATGTTATTCAATCCCTATATACTAGTATATTTTACTCATGACCTAAATCTTTACAGAAAAATCACTAAAAATCACTCTTTACACCTAGGTCTGATTTATAACATTCTGATGACAGATTATGCCAAAAATCACTTAAAAATCCTTGTTTATTCTTTTTACGAAATTCCAATTGGAGATTTTCGACACCTCCTGGAAGTACTCACAGTAAAAATTTCAAATCATAACTCAATTCCTACATTGAGTTATGACATTCGTAATGGGCTGAAAATTCTGATTGAAAATGCAGCCTAGACCTTTGACACCAAATAAATCATTTAAAATACTATAAACGACATCGAAAAAATGCGATTCTAGTGGGATTTGAAAGGTATTTCATGTGAGTTCATCATGTACTCAAGAAACAATGGATTTTGTTAAGTTTTGAGCTCGTTACAGCCAACAGCCGGCTATAAAGATTTGGACAAAATTTGTTTACTTTCAGCTCTTCCTAAAAACGTGTTTATGATCTTGTTTACCCCAAATCCGACCAGTACATCATGCATAACCCCAAATACATCAGATTAAACAACCAAGTATCATCAGTATCAAGTTATAATCAAAACCCTAATGTTTAAATCATTAGAAACATCAAAATGGATCAAGAAAACTTACTTGTAAGCATTAAAGGGTATTGAAATCGATCAAGCAAGCCACCTCTTGAAAGATCCAAGTAACAAATCAAAGTGGAATGGTGTTTTGAAGGCAAAATTTCGAAATTATGGTGGAGGTGGGGCTGGCATATGTATTTGGGGATTTAGGATTAGGTTATGTATTTTTTTAAACTGATTTAAACCCATGGGTGGGCCTTTTGGTGGGCTTTGTAACTTTTAATGGCCCTTTCTAGCTAATACAAGCCCACCAAACCATTTTTACTAATTTTTAATAGCCCAAGTCTATAAAAATAAACCCACTAGTTTGTTTATAAAAATAAATATTTTTATAATGATCACACAAAAACGCACATTGTGCGCAATTATGAGAAACAACTAACAAGTAGTCCATGTAATCAAATAACATATACTTCCACTCAATTATATTATTATTTCTATGTTTGCAATACTATATCCATGTTTCACCAACGTTCGGGGTCAACTTATGTGCAGTTTGGTAATTCGGTTGATTCGCTGAATTATTGTTACGTGAGTGTTCGTGTACTAACTGACATACTTAACCAACCATATGAAATGAAATGCTATAATGAATGTTTTAAAGTCATGTTAAAGATAACGAAGTTGTGCTAACGTGGTTAACCTGAAAAATCTAAGTTATCACATTTTAATTACGGAATTACCTAAAAAAACTACACACTGATGGCAACTGTAACGGTCGTGAAATAGTAAAGTGAGTAAGACCGAGTATCGAACCTAGGGACTAGATGTGGCAAACTCTAAAACTCAATCTAAACCGAATTACTAGCTAAAATTAATTTGGATTTTTTAATTGTTTTAATTTAACTAACTAATAACCTAAAATTATACTAATGGGAACTAAGACGAAAAAGAGATCAAAAGCAAGCACGAGTGTAACCAGTAATGATGAACAAACCACCTAGGCAAGAATCAATAACCACATGCAAGACTTCTACCGTTGACAATTACCAAGTTTTCTGATTTTAGACCAACTACCCTCTCGTTGAAGAGGACAAATGCTATAGTAATTAGGCACAATAAATGTGACCCACACACAAAAGCCTAAGAACCAATCTATGACGCGCAATCAGATAGTGAATGAAGTGCTAGATTGAAACGACTCGACCTATCGAAACCGAATCACACAACTAGAGACATGAAAAAGCAACTCACTTTAACACCTTTTAATTGTGAAGCTAGCTTTAAATTGATACACTGAAAATCTAGAATCTTTTAGACGCGAATAAATAGAAAGACCCCGAGCTATCGAGTGCCTAAAATTACCAAACAACGAATAAACAAATCCTAGCAATCCCAAATTGTATTTCTATTCATGGAATTGGATGGCCACTTATGTCTACTGATTTTTAATTGATTAAGTTACCTATATTATATCTAATAATAGGGTTAAAACGAGAATTGGTCAGATTAACGAATTAACTAGTGATTTTAACGTGTCTATGGTGAATAAACCAATTAATTAATATCAGCAAATAATAGTACACATGATCATATGCAGCAACAATAAAAACTATTTTAAATCAAACACATAAACTTGGTAAAAAGTCGAACCGAACAAAGTCAAAACATGCAAACTAGTTCATCAAACCTAGGCGGTTATAGAAGTTTAGCCTCTAATCATGTTTAAATAATTAAAACAAAGTTCAAACGCAGAAAACATCTTGTTCATATTAGAAAAAAAGGGATAAAAATCGAAACTAAAACCTTACGGGTTGCACTTTTCAATAAGCGATCTCGGACTTCGATCTTCGGAACCGACACTTCGTGGTCTCCTCTTGTATCTCCAGGAACGTGCTCTCAAAATTTTGTATCAAAAGGTTCTCTATTTTGTTCGATCTTAAATAATACTTACCATACCAATTTGTATCAAACTCTAGCTCTTGCTACGTGACAAAACTGGCGGTCAAAGAATTAATGGCTCGGTCTAAACAAGAATTGCGGCTCTAACAATTTTCTCTTTTCTTTTAGTTTTGTCGTGATGTGAAAGTATTTAATATCAACTTTCATAAAAAGTGCAAATCAACCCCTCAACTTTTGTTAGCTATTTTTAAATAGCTTTCCTATAATTTCAGTTAAGGTCCCTCATCTTTATATAAAATATTGCGATGTGTCTTGTACGCTTTTCAGCAAATGTCGTTATCGTCCCTCAATTTTATTCTAAACTCCCGGTTCTCATTCTTTGTTTGTTTAAGCTCGTATTTAATTCTTTTCCGCACTAGGACCTACAAATACACCAACTAATAAAATAAAAACTAAAAACTAATAAAAACAACTCTAAAACTAATAACAATTATACAATTTACATAGGATAAATATGTGTGTTTTACAACACATCACTAATAGTATCCAGACTTGGGTTGGATTCGGATATTATCCAGACTCAGCTGAATTTGAATCCTCTAACGAACCTAATTAGTAGCATTTAGAATGGCTCGTATCCGGATCATGTATCCAAAATCGGTTAAATTCGGATCTTGCTGCCGCCCAAACCTATAGAATTCAGAATCGGTGCTTTTCCAAGTCTAGTAGCATCTAGACTCGATTGATTCGAATCCCCTGGCATCCCTAACAAGTAGGATTTAGAATGGCTGGTATCCGAATTATGTAACCGGAATTGGTTAAAATTCGGATTTCGCTGCCTCCCATACCTATATGACTCACAATCGGTGCTTTCCTAGTCCAATAGCAACTAGACTCGATTATGTTCGAATCTTCTAGCATCACTAACTAGTTGGATTCAGAATGGTTGTTATTTGAATCATGTATTTAGAATCTGTTAAATTCGGACACTGGTGTGTCTCCCAGGCCTGTTGGATTCAGAATCGGTGCTTTCCTGTTCTAATTGCATCCAGACTCGGTTAGATTCGAATATCATGCAGCCTCGGTTGAATTTGAATCCTCTTGCAAGCCTAACCAATAGCATTCGGAATGGCTTGTATCGGGATCATGTATTTGTAATCGTTTAAATTTGGATCATGCTGCCTCTAAGACCTGTAGGATTTAGAACGTGCCATTTCCTTTTCCAATAGCATCAAGACTTGTTGAGATTCGAATATCATTCAGATTCGGTTGAATGTGAATCCACTAACAAACTTAACCATTAGCACTCAGAATGGCTCATATCCATATCATCTATCTGGAATCGGTTAGCTTCGGATCCTGCTGCCCCCATACCTATAGGATTCAAAATCGGCGCTTTCCTAGTCCATGCTTAGCTTAACGGGATTTTTTTGGTTTGAAGTATATGCATGCTTATGCTTGCTAATTAATATGATTAAATAAAATAAGATTATAATTAAGGTTAAAATTGTACAGTGATGATTCTCAACAACATCGTTTTCTTTTGCTTTGTGCAAGGCGGATCGAGACGACATGGGCGTGCTAATAGTGTGCACAACCATGCATAGCTTGCAGATTGCTTTTTTCCTTCTGCTCTTCACTTTTTTTTTTCATTTTAGATGCCTAAATACCTGCAATTATAAAAAGGAACGACTTAGGCAGTGTTCCATCATGATGAAGCCTCAAAAATAAATAAGAATGAGAATAAATATTCATATAAAACATGTGTAAATGATGACACATCATGCAACAAGTTATTGGACCATTTTGTTGTGAGTGAAATGTTCATAATTTGAGCGAAATGTTAGTTGTTTATGTAGTTTTCCTATAAATATGATAGTTATGTTTGTGCTTGTATCGTCCTTAGTTTCAGTGAAATCTTGTACACAACCGATTTACTATCAATACAAAGAACCTTTATTTACCTTGTGTTTTAAATTGATTTGATATGCCTGTTATATGTAGATCAATTATATGGATCTAAACATTGTTTCTTGTTCCAATTCTTGAAGATACAGAGAGTTACAGGACCTACAACTATAAAACCTAATAGACTCCGACCCAGAACACCATAAGAAAACCTGATAGAATTGACACAGCCCCAATTTGTTACCCACTAAGTATATTGAAAATGTATTCTTTTAAGTATTGACCATAATCATAATACACACACTTCTTAATGAGTATTCTTCTGACAACCAGATGTATTTCATAGCCATTTCATAATATGCACGTACACTTCTTAAAGAGTATTCTTCTGACAACCCCATCTATTTCATAGAATATGGTATTTAAATTGATATTGCCGAAAATATCTAGTATCGATATCACTTAGTACCGCTTATCAAAACCCCAAAAATAGGTATAAGCACTAATACTGATATCTTAGCTTAGCTTAACTTTTTTATATTTTAATTAAATCGATAACCATGTTGTTAGAGCATTCACATTAGCACCTCCATATTACTCTTTTTAATTTAACTAAAATCATATATTTTTCAAAATTTTGGCTATCTTCTAAAACTCCCACATCTCATTCTTCATTTATATCTCCATCCTACTCACAAAAGCTTATTTTATTAGTTTTTTCTTAATTTTATATACTCACAAAATTTACTTTGGAGATGACTAGTAACATATTAAATATAGAAATTGAATTTATTCTCTAATATGTATTTTGAGATAAAGAGTAAGAAAACCTAATGTAGATGCTAAATAAATGAAACATCTATATTTTCTATAATTTGAGATAGAGGAAGAAATGAAGAAGCTATTGTGAACATCCTTCATCTTTAAAATTATTATTTTTAACTAAAAGCTCACTCACTTCCTTCTAATACCCAACCTTAAATTATATATATATATATATATATATATATATATATATATATATACTTGTAGAAGCATTTTTAATAAAAAAATAAAAAACTGAGAATGTAAAAAATAGTTAAAAAAGGCTTGATTTTTTTACAAAAATATCTTTTATTGGAATAGTTTCTACCCATTTGTATAAGGAAAAACGCTGAAAAATTTAAAAAAAAAGGTTTTTTAACATTTTAAGTTAATTTTATAAGATATATTTTTAACCGTTTTTAAACATTTTTTTATATTTTTTTAGTTTTTTATTTTTTATTAAAAATGTTTCTACATATATTTATAAGAAAAAACATCGAAAAAATTTAGAAAAAGTTAATTTTTAACATGCTAAGTTGATTTTTAAAAGTGTTCCCCGGTTCCCTATTCTTTTAGTGTTCTGCAATGAACCTTCCTATATATAGGAGAAAGATCCGTTAGAAACCACCCTTTATTGCGAGATCCAATGTGAACACACCAAAAATAGCTAAAAAACAAAAAAAAAAACACAAATTTTTTTAATATTCTTTTTTTAAAAAATCACTATATTTCGTCACTAAAAAAAACCAGAAAAAAATTCAAGTAACAATTATCCATGCACATGTACATATGTATCATTTCTTTGACAAATTCCGTAATACATTACCAATATTAGACAATTATACTTTTTTTACACTACTTTTTACATTAACAATAT
Organism: Scalesia atractyloides; assembly: GCA_947069175.1. Lineage (NCBI taxonomy): Eukaryota > Viridiplantae > Streptophyta > Magnoliopsida > Asterales > Asteraceae > Scalesia > Scalesia atractyloides. The sequence goes on from CAMTDV010000001.1 coordinate 37,706,331, forward strand.
TAGAAAAGCACATGTGCATCTATATGTATGAACATGATATAATGTGTTTTGGTACGCTACTTTGAATACACTTTTCCTTTTATTTATCATACCATCCATAATACACTACAATTACCTCCTACCATCCATAATACAATACCATTACCTCCTACCATCTACAATACAAAATACCATTATCAATATTCACTTTATTACATGTATATCAACACCCTTTATACCATCTAAACAACATATTACATCATAAAGTGACAAATATAATCAAACCATCAACCACTAGACATAACTAACTAAAAACATGTATATGGCCTACTTCATCATTCAAAATCACAAACTTTTTGTACCAAAACACGTTATATCATGGTTATACATAATGATGCACATGTGCATTTTTAATGTTGGTAATGTAAAAAGTAGTGTATTACGGATGTTAGTGTAAATGAAAGTGCATTTTTCTACTATTGGTAATGTATTACGGAATTTGTCCAAGAAACGATACATAAGCACATGTGCATCGATAATTGTTACTTGAATTATTTTTTGAAAGCAATATAGCGATTAGTTTTAAAAAAAAATTTGGTGTGTTTTTTAGATTTTTTAGGTATTTTTTTGTGTTCACACTGGTAATCACGGTTCTCGCAATAAAGATGTTTCCTTTATCTATATCCTTTTTTTCAGACGGTATCCTTTGACGCAAAACTTAAAAGTTTTATGCTTAATGTTTTAAAATCTTGTATGACAGTTAAATTTTTTTTGTTAAATCTGGTCACCCAAGAATATTATTTTCTTTTTCCTTTCTAATTTATAAATGATTTTTTTAGAAAACAAATAAAATCCAGCCCATCTTAAAATTTCTCTCTCTAAACACACCCACTCTCTCCATCGCTTCAACCACCACTTGCCACCACCTGCCGCCCCTGACTTGAATACTAAGGAAATGGAAAAATCCAGGACATGTAGAAGAGAATCTTCTTAAGTTGAAATAGATGTCTTGACATTTTTCGGTATTATAAATTTAGGTTTTCATTTTTCAATTAAAAATGTGGAAATGGATGTCTTGATTTATTGAGATAAAGACAAATGGCGTAGATGCAGGTGTTATTACTCCAAAAGAAACGTTTTGTACAAAGAATTTTGAAAGAAAACCAGCTTTTCTATGGTTACATGCATCATGTATATACAAAGAACACAAACACCACCTACACCGTTGCCCGCCACCCACCTGCAACCGCCCCTGACATCACCTACACTGCCGCCCCTAACGCCACAACCACCCACCATTACCGTCCACCACCGCTAACCCCATCCACACATCACCATCCACCACCACCACCCACCATCACCACCATCACAATCACACCGCCACATGTCTCCACCATTACCACCCACCACCACATCCACCATTACAAAACTGCCATCGTCTCCACCATCACCATCACCATCAACCACCGCTAAACCCACCCCACCGTCTCCACCATCAACATCAGATCTGAGAAGAGAGAGAACAAAAGAGAAGGAAAGAGATTTTTATTTTTATTTATACAGCTATTTATTTTTACAAACTACTCCCTATATATATGTTCTTTTACACAATGATCCTTTGAGAGAGATGAAATAACAAGAGTACCTTCATGTGTAAGTGTCTTATACATGATGAGATTTAATAAAAATAATTAATTGAGTTAGACTCAAATGATATAAAAACTTCAAAATATTAAGTAAAAAGTAGGTCAAGTTTTATATGAAAAAACGACATGGTCTATAAATTAAATATAGATAAATGATAAAACTTATTATATACTTTATATAAAAAATAAAAAATTTAAATAATGAAATAAGAGTTTGTGATGTGAGCTCAATAGTAGGAATTAACACCGGTGTTTTAATTTGCGAATGGCAATATATGCGGAAATAAAACACAGATAAACTTATCTTGTTGAGCGTAACAAATTTCCTGCACCCCATCCGCTATCTCTAAGTAGTTGAAGAATAAGAAGAAACGATGATCCTTCTTCAATCACGAATTTCGCCTCCTCTGAAGCTACCGCTAATTGGGTCTCATGCTTCTGTCTTCATTCTCCGCAAACTTCCCGTCACTCGTCAACATTCCTTCCTTCAGGTTTCTCTGTGTCTGTCTTCACCTGTAATTTTGATTAATTTGTAGATAAATGAGAATTTTCCCGAGATGGGTATATTAATTAATAATAGATTAAGTAAAAGTGGTTTTATGGATTTAGTTTTGACATTTTGGATAAGGTAACCGGTGTTCACACAAACTTGGGGAATTTCTTTGTACCAGGTTTCTTGTAAAAATTTAGGGTTTTTCTTTTATCTTTAAACAGGCGTGTAGAAGAGAAATGGGAACTTTTCAGACACACACATCAGCTAAAATCGCTGGTAAACCCCTGTAAAGCTATAATACTATTTTGTTGTGTTACATATGCATATGTATATGTTGTTGATGCTCAATATACACATTGCACCAAGATGACAAAGAAATGTTTAAATAATCGTTACATGACGTGGTCAAGAAATCTCGTTCTAATATAAGTTACTTCATTTGTCACATAACTAGGTAACACGTTTCAATTTGAGTTCTCTGGCAACATTTTCTTTTGTGTTAGTTCGAGTCCTAGGTCGTTTTCTTGGAACTTAGTTTGATCAACATTTGGAAATTTGATAAATAACCGAGCATCTTTTTAAAACTGTGCAATTTGATACATGACAATAACCAAAAACTACATTTTCTTTGTTGAAATTCAAAACAAGGTCGCATGGGTACCTTTGTTTGGTTGAACTTCTAACACTCCCCCATGCGATGGGCTCTACTCTCCATTCTTGTTTATACTGTATTCGACCAGTGAACCTTTCATAGAGTTTGTGAACACATGTGTACTGACCACTAGAATTAACAAACTAAATTACAATGGTCACCAATTGTTCTCTCAAAAAAAACTGGATTAAAGGTGATATCAGTTTCAAGAAATTTATATTCTGGAATCTAGATTTATTATGGCTAGGAAAAGGAAACACGATATGAAATAACCACGGTACACATAAAGTTGAAAACCAAATAAACTAAATTGCAATTTGTTACCCATAAGGATTCTTGTTGAGACTGGATGGTTCTTGTGGAAAATATTAACGGGAACCAAGTAAGGACATTGAAAGGTACTGAAATACAGTCAAGTAGGCTAGAACGGGAAACAATCATCTTGGGACAGTACAGCAAGCACAAAGACTCCAGTTTGAATGTAATCTGAAACATAATCAAAATCAATAATTACAACTTAATGTCATTGTGATTATCCAAACCAAGCTCTAGGACTTCAGGCCATAAAGGAACTTTCAGAGAGGCAATTTAAGTTTCAAGTAGACGAAAAGACCAATTACCATTGGTTATTTTGTAATCAGTTCTAGGAATAGGAACATAGAGAGAATTGCAAAATAGACGTAGTAGGTAGGTAGGCGATGAACGACCAACCATACTTTGAATATCAATATACAGGATAAGTATCATTGTGTACCATTCCACTCTTCAAGTTCGACTCATTCAACGTTATGTGTTTGGTTGATTTCTAACATTTGAATGGTGATAGGCATGGGCATTTATAAATTGTCACCTTGCTGGGTGTGTACGGGTCAAAATGTATGGATTCTTAGTTGGTGTTGGGGAATTTTGTAAACACGGATAATCAGAGAGGCGTGTAATCACACTTAGATCAAATTATTTCGGTGGTTCTCCCGAATAATTCAAACAGATACAACTCTGATTGAGAAATTGAACAAACAGCATGTGTGTGTTGTGTGAAATTCGTGAATGAATCAGAGAGTGACCAAGAACCCTAATTTCGAATTTGGGGATGAAAGGCTGGTAACAAAATTGCTTCCAAGATGCCTTTAATTTTTATTGAAAATTATGACGGTTTTTAAGATAGTTAATTTTAAACAAGGCATTTCCAATAGAGCATTTACTTGGAATTATAACAACTCGAACAAGCGTGCACTCCCGCATATCCTAACTTGTTTGATGTATATTATAATTCCCTTTGGTCACCAAGTTAATCCCGATTACACTAAAACATCTAACAGGTGTTGGACATAATTTGTTGTTTTTATGGTTCTGGTTGTAAAATGTGATTCAAATCCATCTGTAGATGTACAAAAGAATTTGATTAGGATGTCAGTGTTTTCAAGTGGATCAATGGCATGGGGAAAGCCTGCAGCAGCAGCAAGCCAACATCTGAAAATAAATCCTGTTTATGATGTCGGGGAGTTATTTGAATTAGGAATCCAGCTGTCCTACCTTCTTTTGTTGTTAGGATTGCTTGGTGTTGGAACATTTTTTGTCATACGACAAGTTCTTGTCCGCAGAGAACTTGATCTTTCTGCTAAAGAGTTGCAGGTACTTACTTTACTTTTCTGATTTTGAGTATTATATGTTTTTTTAGTCTGGTTTGATTTAATAAATCCAGGAACAAGTGAGGAGTGGTGATGCAAGTTCAATGGAGCTGTTTGAACTAGGGGCAGTGATGTTAAGAAGGAAGTTCTATCCAGCTGCTACAAAGTACTTGCTTCAAGCAATTGATAAATGGGATGGAGATGACCAGGATCTTGCCCAGGTACCTTTCCTTTAAATGAGCAGCTTTTTAGCTAAAATATTTCCTTTGAATGAGCTAGCGGTTTGATCAGGTTTACAATGCTTTGGGTGTGAGTTATGTTCGTGATGGGAAAACTGACAAGGGAATATCTCAGCTTGAAACAGCTGTGAAGATTCAGCCAGGTTATGTCACCGCTTGGAACAACTTGGGTGATGCATACGAAAAGAAAAAGGAATACAAATCAGCTCTAAAAGCATTTGAGGAAGCCCTGCTGTTTGATCCTAACAACACCGTGGCACGCCCCAGGCGAGATGCCTTGAAAGAAAAAGTGCAACTGTATAAAGGAGTTCCTCTCAAGTCTAAGCAGAAATGATTTACAATTTCATTTTTCTTTTTCTTTTTTTCATTTTCAATTTGTTATGTGATTGAAATTTTTATAGCTCTAGAAATTTTGATTGTGCTGCTGTTTGTAGAAACAGTACGTTACTTCTATGTTGTTGGAGAATACAGTCATATCAATGACGTTATGTCAGCCAACTTGATGACATCAATCTATATGTCCCCTATCAGTTTTTTTACATCTCAAGTTAGTCATAAATACAACTCTTGGGAAATAAAATAAAAAATTTAAAAATCGCCTAGTAGGTACGAGTTCTCACACACTCCCACTAACTTGATTCTTTACATGTCTTAAAAGTAATGAAATGTTCTAGTGGTTAAGCATGTTAACAGGGCAGCCCCGAAATTTCTCAAAAAAAGTTTTAGGCCTTCGGTGACATAAAACACTAGGCTATTCAGCCTTGAACTGGAAAGTTCTACATTATCTTGAGTTGGCATTTTCTATTCGACTACTCATAATAAATTGCTACATATACTAAATATATTGTTTAACATATATAAATGCATATAAAAACTTTCAGGCCCTTGGAAAATTTGGGCGTTGGATGACGGCACGGGTCGGCCTGCCCAACAGCCGGCCCTGCATGTTAATGTTCTCTAAGAGATCATGTGTTCAAATTTGCTCCCCGACCGATTTTTCATACCTAGGCAAAGGAGATTAACGTAAGATTATTGGTGTAAAGTAAGAGTAAGTGTTGCCATTAAAAAAGGGTAGAAGTTCTCACGGTTCTCTCAATTTATGAGAGTTCTGATGGTTCTCTCAACTTAGGGGAGTTCTCAAATGATCTTGGTAACACACACTAGAGAGGTGCCCGTGCTATGCAGCAGGAAATATAGACCATGATAACCCGTAACATGTTGATTTTTTTAAATTAAAATATAAAACTCTAAAAATATCATTACTCAAATTTAAAAGAATAAAATGCTCGTTTTTAGTTTTTATGGTGTAATTTTTTTATTTTCCTAAATTGCTTATGAGTCACTTTTGTATTTGGAGTAAAATGCATGAATAGTCCCTATGATTTGCTCAAATTTCACCTTTAGTCCTAAATTTTCTATAATTACACTCTTACTCCCTGTGATTTTACTATTTGTTACTCGAATAGTCACTAAGTGAATAGAGCTTAGTTTTTTAAGTTAAGTATGAAATTAATAAACTACCCTAACCATAAAAAATAAAATAACCAAATAGTTAAAAGAAATATAATTAATATTTCTGAATTTAAGTAGAGCCCATCACCTACTACACCCACTTCATCTTCTCCCCTTTAAATTTACCCACCACCATCTTCACCTTTCACTACCACTAACATCCACCAACCACCGTCATCCACGCATCCCGAACGGTGTCACCACCTTCACTGGTGGCCGGTATGTCACCAGTTTTTCACCTTATCTCTATCGTTATCTATCTCTCTCTCTCTCTATCTCTCTCTCTCTTTCCTTCTCTCTCTAAATCCGTCTCTCTCCGTTTTTATGGTTGCAGACCCCTTTTTCTCTCTTATTTCTGGAAAACACTAATCTTTCTCTATCATACATGTGTGTCTACGTGTATAGTGAGAATATATGAGCCATGTGAACTTTACACAAACCACTAATGAATCTTGAATGAACCGTTGATTGAGTGCACCCAAATAATCAATGATCAAGAACTAGTAAAGGTGGACTTAAAGACTCAAACCTTTACAAAATTAATCTGCTAAGCTATAACCTAATCAACCCAAATAAATGAATAATCAATAATCAAGAACCCAAATAAATGGATAGATAACATTCATCGTGGACAGAGGTGATACTCTTCAACCGACGCATGAGATTCATCGTATTTGATCAAATCTTAACCTTAACTCCTCGTCTCTGTAGATCTCACAACACTTTTGGACAATTCTTCAACAAAACAAATTAAAAATCAACAAATGGAAGAGAAACTGCGAGCATTACATGCAATCCTCCTCCACCGTTCTCTTCTTCTTGTCTCTAAAACGATTGCTCGATCTTCTCTCTGCAAAAAACTACTTGTTTCTCTATCTCTATATCTCTCTCTAAAACTGAATTTATGGTCTAAAACTGCAAAAAACTGAATTCATGGTCTTTATGGTCAAAAGGTCAAGCTTAAAAAAGCACAATCATCCATTATTGCCTATTTTTTATGGTGATGGTAGTTTAGTAATTTCACACTTGCTTAACTTAGAAAACTAATCTCCATCTATTTCAAGAACTATCCAAGTAACAATTAGTCAAACCATAGGGAGCAAGAGTGTAATTTTAGAAAGTTGGGGACTAAAGATGAAATTTGAGCAAACCACAGGTACATCCGTGCATTTTACTCTTGTATTTTCTTTGAGACTGGTTTTATTCTAATACGCTCTCCCTGATGTTTTAGTTTTTTCGGCCAACAACCACCACACCCATCGACCTGTCACACCCTGACCCGCAGCGGAAATGGTAGTCGGGGCGTGATTGGGTTTTCATCAAAGTTCATGACATTTACTATAATAAAGTTTCATATTTATTATTTCAAATTTTAAGGAAAAATTACAACAATCATACTAGCACAACAATATTCATGAACTTTTTATATTTCTTCTAAGGCAATTTCCTATGTGTTCCTTGCTTCAACCTGTCCACCTGTATCATGTGTAAAAAAATATGGTTTTGGGTCAACAAAAGTTGGCGAGTGAATCTTATTTAAACATTTAAACGAATTAGTTATATTGGTTAAAAAAATGTGCTTAAACCAAATATGAGTAAACCATATGTAAATCTAACCACAAACCACATATTATCAATCAATGTACATACAAGCATGACAAATGATGAACAATGAGATCAAAGCTCAATCAAACGAAGCCGATCTAATGAGGCACCTAATGCTCAACTCGTCTCCAATGAGGAACTGATGGGCCTAATGTAAATGATTGCACGCAACTGACAAAAATGTAAACACACAATACAACAAATAAGATTTACATCACACGTTAGATCATATAATGGTAATAGCACAAGTGTTTGAATAAACGAGATATATGAAACGACACATGATACACCCCAAAACATGAATAAAAAGGGGAATTTGTAAGGATTCACTCACCGTGTTTGCGTTTTTAATCCTTAGTGAAAAACCGCACGAGAATAAGGAGAAAATCCAATTGATAAGCGTGATTTAAGCTAGACAAACGAATGCAACAAGAAAAAAAGTAAACGTTATGCTAGGCATAGCTAAATGAACGAACATAATATGTTAGTCTCGTTGAGCCTAACGAGCCTCTATAAGGCTACGACAAGCCTAAAGGCGAGCCTAAACTAGGCTACCTTAACGAGCCTAATGCTCCTTAACTAAGAACCTAAACTAAACTAAGAAAGCAATAAATAAATGAATATTAAAAAAAAGAACAAAGAAAGGAAGATTACCTCGAAGAAGAATTTTACAAAATGAGAAGAGCTTGAAGGGCAGCACCTCCTCGTCGAAAGCGGAAATAAAAACTACTACACACCACACCCAAAGGGGTATTGTGCTTGTGAAGCCACCAAATTTGGTTATTCCACTTGTTTATACTCAAACTAGGAGTTGCAAGCTAGAAAAAACCAAGCAAGGGTATTTATAGGTGTGAAATGGAGCACAAAATGGTGATTGGGGCGATGTGGGATGACTTTAAAACAAGATTTTCGCGTCTTTCAAATCAGCAACAAACACCAAACTTGTTTTCACGATTCCCGCTTCGTTATAACTCCGTTTCGTGCACGGTTTTCGCCTACGTTCATTATTTTCAGAGTACTATCATATGGAAGAGAGTAATCCAACATCCATGGGTGTCGAGAATTGGGCTTAAACCTTGGGTCTTGATGCGGGTCGAGGGTTATGTTCTAAAACTTGTGTTTGTGATTCCCGTTACGCTGGAGCTCAGTTTTATGCACCATTTGAACCTACTTGATCCTTGATATACCAAGTATATCTTGGAGCTTTGAATGGACCATAATGATAGCTCAAGGATGGAGAAAAGTTGGCAAGAAAATCACCCGAAAGTCATCTTATGACAAAACTAAGAATACGACATGTAGAGCTTCTTACTTGCTATCATTTACATCTAAACCCTCCAAAACACAATGTCTTATCTTAAGGCATGTATATAATGAAGTTTGGATGATAAGAAGGTTAGGATATGATGTGCTAGGTATGTTCACAAAGTCTCCAAAGTTTTTGATTAACTTAAGGAAAACCTTAGTTTTAAACCTTAGAGATATGGAGGGTTGCTTCAAAATACATGGAAATGAATTTACAAGGTCGTCTAAAACATGTATAAGACTATAAATCACCAGATATGATAACATGTATGATCAAAACATAGAATCCAAGACATTTTATTGCTTAAACATTAAACAAAAATTATGTGGAATATGAAAACGGATTGAGTTACAAAAACGGGTCGGGTTTTAGGATTCATTGACCTCCCTATCTCTATCCATCACCATCAACCTGAACCGACCACCATTCCCACCATTTTGTTCATCGTTGATCTGGCCAAGGATTTCAGGTGGTGACAATTGTTTACAGGCGGCTACACTCGTTTATCGTTGACCAACATCATCATTGTAGGCTCCATCGTTTTTTTACCACCTAATACTTGCTAGGGCATAGGTTTTATTGAGTGTGTATCATACATTCTGAGACTGGGTCTGGCTCACTTATTCTTAGCAGATGGAGCATGGAGTCTAAGGACTTATGTTTACTAACAATTGTTCTCTATGTTTTCTAATGTTCGTATGCAAGTTGTGGACGATGTGGACCAAGTCAAAGTCAGAATCTCGGTCAATATTTGTTGGAGATGCTGCACGTGATGGATTGCACTAACGTTCATGGGCTTGGACGTGGTCTACCATGAAAATGGGACCTAGTTGTTAGCTTATTTCAAAAAAGGGTTGATCAAGTGTTTTAGGCATACATTCATACTCACGAACACATACACTCGCATACATTGCAAACAAGAACTATAGAAAACAATCATTGTACCATACTTGATCAACAGCCGAAGTTGTAATCTTTTTGTTCAATATAGCTGGTGATCGGTAGTTTTCATCACCCTAGGTTTTTTATGCCGGAGATCTTCTAAATATCAAGGGCTTTTTCCTCGTATAAATCTTTGTGTTCATTGCCATTTACAATTCATTTATTGATCATTTAATTGTTCAACAGTCAAGCACACTACCTCACAAATCAGATGTGGTTACATTATATTTAATCAAATTTTTGACCAAACAATTTGGCGCCCACCGTGGGGCAAGTGGTGCTTCAACTCTAAAAATTTTCGTTCATTTCCATCAACTTTCATCAACTTCATGGCCTCTTAGGGGAAAGCTACTTCAAGTGCCATGCCAGCGATTAACTCATGTCAAACCAATGCCATTGCATCCCATTCCCCCTGCATTCCAGAAGAATGCTGAAAATGCTCAGAAGAAGACATCATCCGTCTTCACAGGATCAAAAACTTCTGCTATTTCTTCCTCTACAACTACTAACAATGATGTTTCTGTTTTGATTTCGCAGATCAAAATCTATATGGAGTAGCAAGATAAAACCAATCAAAGGATCCTTCGTGAGATTGATGACAACATCATCAAGAAGCAGAAGATCAGTCTCACTAATGCATAGGGTGTTGGATTTGTCACTCCATCATCATTAATCCAGCATTCTAGGGGATCCACTGTCTAGCCTCAAGGATTCTCTATCCTTCAGCAAGGATCACTGGCGATGACTCAGCCTCAAGGATCCTTATTCCAACCTGGAGGATCAGTGGCGATGACCCAACCTCAAGGATTCTATTTCCAGCATCAAGGATCCTCAGCTCGGTTCAAGGATCCATGGATTATCCATCAAGACCTTCAGCACCAACATATCCTAGATCCGACATCTTTCAGGATCAAGGATCCTCAAGGAGTCAACCACTTAGAAGCTCTGAAGTCCATGATGGGGATGTCATCCTGATGCAAACTATCGCTTCCTCAAGCCCTAGTGTGACAGTAGACACGTCTTATCCCCAATACATACCACCTTTAAGTCAAACGGGAGGTAACAATTTTAAAACACCATTATGGATACTAATTATGGTTTCATGCAGGATGCAGGGATCAGCAGACCATTGCTAGGGAGCTATAGAAGCTTAAGGATATGATATCCAACGTTCTAGGAACAGTTAAGCCTATTCCTGAAATCCCAGATGAAAGTCACAAGGTTTCTCGCTTTGCACCACCCATATGCCATGCAAAGATTCCAAAACGCTTCCAAACACCAAACATGAAGTTATACGACGGAACAATTGATCCAGAGGAACACGTGGCACCAACTTTTGAAAGGCTAACTAGTGACTTATATAGGATAACCCAGGCTCGTGATGAATCCTTAAGGGATTATGTCACCAAGTTAGGAAGAGAATCCTCATAAATCCTGAATCTAGATGTTGCAACTACTGTTGAGCGTTTAAAATGGGATTACAAAAGTATTCTCCACTTTACGATGACCTTGCTATGACCCTTGCATGAACTTGTATGAAGTAAGAAACAGTGCACTGAGATTCATCCAGTTAGAGGATGATAAGAGAATACAAGACAGGCTCACTGGTTCTAACAAACAGGAGTACAACGAAAGGAAGCACGGATCCTTCTATAAGAATAACAGATCCAAGCCGTACTCCAAGCCTGATAATATTTGTTCATGCGGTTGAACAAGATGAAGATGAGGAGGAATATCCTCGAATATCTGAATATTGCTATTCTGTTAATAATAATGAATTGATGAACTTAGGTGAAAAAGCTAGGTGGCCGAAGAAGATCGAGAAGTCTAACTCCTTCAAGGATAAGTCCAAGTAGTGTGCATACCATGAAGACTTTGGGCATTTGACGGACGAATGCATAGCTTTAAGGAGAGAAATTGGCTATCTCCTTAGTAAGAGGCACTTGAAAGAGTTGCTGGGCAGGAAGAAGTCAAGGATCCAGGATCCTGAAAATGTTCCAGAAAAAGCTACTTTACCTCCGACCGATGCACAAATCATTAACTTTATCTTCAGAGGATCAGATATCTATGGAACCTCGTTCTCGGCGGCAAAGAGGTATGCCAAAGAAACAAAATTGGAGAATGGAGACATGCCTATTAGGACCTCCACTCTAACTCAACAGAAAATTATATTCTTTGGTGAGGATATTCGTGTTGATATTCCGGATCCTCATCATGATGGCCTGGTTATTACTTTGTTTACAGCTAACCACTTTGTTCGCAGTATCCTGATAGACGTGGGAGCTCTATGAACATCATACAGCTTGATGACTTGAAGAAGATGAGCATCCCAAAAACAGAAAAAATTACAAGATCATCTGTCCTTGTATGATTCAGCGGTGAAACAAAAAACACGCTGGGGGACATCAAACTCCCAATCTACATCGAGGGGGTAAACTATGTACAAAAATTTTGTGTTATTGACTGCTTGGCTTGTTGCAATGTTATCCTTAGCAGGCCTTGGATTCATGAAATGAAAGTTGTCTCATCAACCTACCACCAATGTGTAAAACTACCGACACTTTAGGGGGTAGTGAAGATAGAAAGCGATTAACAAGAAGCCAAGAATTGTTACACCTCTTTAATGAAACCGGCTTCAAAACCAAGGGGGGCATAGCAATCACAGCAACCTCCAAGGAATGTCCTGGAGGCGGCAGAGCAAGACATCAAGATGTAATACTGGATCCTTAGGATCCTGAAATCAAAGTCATTATAGGATCCGGGCTCCTTAACAGTATAGAACAGCATCTGGCATCCTTCCTAAAAATAAGAAAGTCTACCTTTGCTTAGAAACATGAGGGTATGACAGGTATCTCTAAAGATATTATAACACATAAATTGGGAATTGATAAATCCAGGCCAATTCATCAAAAAGAAGAAAATTTGCACCTGAAAGGAACCTTATCATCTAAGAGGAGCTAGACAAACTCTTGAATGCAGGTATGATTAGGGAGGTTAAGTATCATAGATGGTTGGCCAATGTGGTGGTTGTTCAAAAGAAAAACAGAAAGTGGAGGGCATGTGTCGACTTTACAGATTTAAACAAGGCATGTCCCAAGGATCCTTTCCCACTTCCACACATTGACTCCATGGTGGATGCAACAGTAGGACATGAGTTGCTAGCCTTTATGGATGCCTCCTTTGGATTCCAACAAATTCAGATGGAACCATCTGATCAAGAGGATACAACATTCATGACTCCTACTGCGTATATTGTTATATTGCAATACCTTTTGGACTAAAAAATGCAGGTGTCACCTATCAAAGACTGGTCAATATGATGTTCAAAAGGCAGATAGGAGACGACACTATGGAAGTTTATATAGATGACATAGTGGTCAAGTCCAAGAAAGCTAAGGATGTTAATGTAGCGACTCGGTGCACTCCACAGGTCTTGAATCGGCCATGTTTTCGAATGGTAATGATAAAGCCCCTAGCCCTGATGGTTTCTCAGCAGATTTTGTTAAGAGTGCTTGGCATATCATAGGTCATGAGGTGTCGAATGCCATTATGGATTTCTTCAGAACTGTTAAACTCCTCCGGGAAATTAATAATACCCTGATAGTGCTTGTGCCGAAGAAAGTGACCCCAACTCTGATTACGGATTATCGCCCTATTGCGTGCTGTAATGTGATTTATAAATGTATTAGTAAGATTTTGGCGGATCGCATGAAGGGGATGCTTAATCAGATTGTCAGTATTAACCAGTCAGCTTTCATTCCAGGTAGGAAAAATATCTGATAATATCCTGCTTACTCAAGAGTTGATGCATAATTATCATAGGGATTATGGTCCTCCGAGATGTGCGTTCAAGGTGGATATCCAAAAAGCTTATGATACTGTTGATTGGAAATTTCTTAAGGATGTTCTTATAGGATTCGGTTTTAATAGTAAAATGGTGGATTGGATTATGACGTGTGTGTCAACTACGTCATATTCTATTAGTGTGAATGGGAATGTGCATGGGTATTTCAAGGGTGGCCGTGGGTTAAGACAAGGAGATCCTTTATCTCCGTATTTATTTACTCTTGTCATGGAAATCCTTACATGTATTTTGAAGAGGGATGCTCGTCTTGATACCTCTTATAGATTTCACAATAGGTATGAAAGACAACAAATTATTAATCTCTGCTTTGCTGATGACTTGTTTCTGTTTGCCCGTGGTGATATTTCTTCTACTCGTTGTATCATGTTGGCACTGGCTACATTCACGGACATGTCTGGATTGGTCCCTAGCATCCAAAAAAGTACTGCCTTCTTCTGTAATGTTCCACCCAATGTTAAAAACGAAATTCTACAGCTTTTGCGATTTGAGTAGGGATTGCTGCCGGTTAAATATCTGGGCGTTCCGCTTATTTCTTCTCGGCTACTATCTAGAGATTGTAATGTTTTAGTTGAAAAGATAGAGCAGCGTGTTCTAAACTGGAGAAATAGATTTTTATCTTTTGCAGGAAGATTGCAGCTTATTAATTCGGTACTTTCAGCTTTGCATGCTTATTGGTCCGCTGTTTTTGTTTTGCCAGCACAAGTTATTAAGGATCTTGAGGCTAAATTGCGGAATTTCCTGTGGACGCAGAAGGGAAATTTTAATAGAGGAAAAGCTAAAGTTTCATGGAATTCTATCTGTGTCCCTAAGTATGAGGGTGGCCTGGGTATTAGGCGGCTTGGAGATTCGAATAAAGCTCTTATGGTGAAACATATTTGGAGCATTCTTAATAAGAGGGAGTCCTTGTGGGTTAGATGGATTTATTCCTACAGATTAAAGGGCTGCAGTTTCTGGGTATGTAAGGAAGGTACGAATCGTAGCTGGAGCTGGAGGAAGCTACTTCAGATGAGGTCCAGTATCAGGGATCACGTGTGGTCTAGATTGGGCAATGGGAATAATACGTCAGCATGGTATGATAACTGGAGTCAACTAGGTCCGTTATCTAAATTTCTGTCTCCTAGGACCATTTCCAATGCGGGATTTAGACTTCATGATACGGTTGCGGATATATATAATCAAGGTACTTGGGCTTGGCCCTCGGCTTGGAGAGATTTGTATCCAGTGTTGATTCAATTGGATCAGGTTTATCTGGAACCAAATAAATTGGACCAAATTTGCTGGAAGGATGGGGATGATATACTTGAGTTCTCGTCCTCAAATGTCTGGCATTCGATTCGGATAAGGGAGCCGGAAGTGGATTGGGTTGAAGCAGTCTGGTTTAATCAGTGCATTCCTAAGCATGCTTTCTTTATGTGGTTGATTATTCGTCGAAAACTGCTAACTCAGGATAAGATTCTCCAGTGGGACATCTCGAGAAGGAAAAACATGAATATGATGTGCTGTCTGTTGTGCTATGAGAATGTTGACTCCCATGACCATCTTTTCTTTGAATGTACGTTTTCTAAACAGGTATGGAACAAGACTAGAGATATGGTAGGTATGTCTACGGTTGATCCCAGATGGAGTGACATCATGGCCTGGCTTCTGGCTCGTGCTCGATCGAAAACAGCAGTGCATTATACAAGTAGAGTGTTTGTTGCCTGTGCAGCATACATAATATGGCAAGAACGTAATGCGAGGTTGTTCAAGAATCAAGCTAGGCCACCAGACACCATATGTGAACAAATTTTGAAGACAGTTCGGTACAAGCTGATGGGGGTTAAGTTCAAAGATTGTGCGAATGTTAGAAGGCTGCTAGGTAAATGGAAGATTAATGGCAACTTCATATCCGATAATGGAGGCTGAGTACTGTTTTCTCTCTGTGTGATTAGTGGTTCTAGGCTCTAGCCTAGTAGATGTACTTGTGTTTTGGTCTTTGCTTTATATTGTTTGCTTGATTTACTGTCATGAGGTATGTCTCAAGATCAAACTAGTGGGAGATTATTCTCACTACTTGTTTTATTGGTTGGTTGATATATAGAATTACAGGGGTAACCCATTACCCAAAAAAAAAAAGCTAAGGATCATCTTAAGGATCTTGAAGTGGCATTCAATATCCTTAATACAACATGAAGCTGAATTCTTCAAAGTATCACTTTGGTGTCAAAGCTGGGAAATTCTTAGGTTACATGGTGACAAAAAGAGGGATTAAGCAAGCCCTGAACAGATCAAGGCGATTGTGAATATAAAATCTTCTACCAATGCCAAGGATGTCCAGAGACTGACATGGAGGATCGCAGCCCTAAACAGATTCATTTCAAAGTCCTTAGAGAAGTGCAAGGATTTCTATGATATTTTAAGGAAGAATAATAAATTTGAGTGGACTGAGAAGCAAGAAGTTGCACTTAAGGCTCTCAAAGATTATTTATCCTCAGCACCAGCCTTGATGAAACCAGAGGATGGTGAGCCATTATCCTTGTACTTAGCTGTCTCAGGAAAAGCAGTAAGTGCAATATTAGTTAAGGATAATGAAGGCCAACAACATCCGGTATATTATGTAAGTAAAAGCCTTCTTGATGCCGAGGCCAGTTACTCTCATTTAGAGAAATTAATTCTTGCATTGATCATGGCTTCCACCAAACTTAGACATTATTTTGAAACACATACTATTATTGTGAAAACTAATTTTCCCATTAAGAATGTTCTCAGGAAGCCTGAAATGTCAAGAAGAATGGCGAAATGGGCAGTCAAACTTAGTGCATACGATATAAAGTATGAACCAAGGACTGCTTCCTTGGTTGACTTTGTGGCTGATTTCAGTAGTGATCTACAAAGGGAAGCTTAATTAGAGATTCAACAGCTTGAAGAGACCAAGGATCCTTGGACACTCTTCACCGATGGTGCCTCAAATGTCAAAAGGAACTGGGCTAGGAATACTACTAAAATCGCCACGGGGGACATAATACCCAGTCCATTGCCTGTGAATTTCAGACTACTAACAATGAAGCAGAATATGAGGCCCTAATAGCAGGTTTGCAATTAGCTAAACAGATAAGGATCAGGTATCTTCAAGTGTACATAGATTCAAACCATTATAACGGCTCATATGCTGTGAAGGGTGAGAAATTAATCAAATATTTAGAAATTATTAAAGTACTAGCAAATGCTTTCGACCTTTTAGTATAGCGCAGGAACCTAGAGAAGAAAATGCTGGGGCAGAAGCGTTGGCAAATTTAGGATCGGCCTTGAAAATACCAGGATACGTGAGATTACTTATTATCCACATTCTTTTTCCTACATTTGAGGAAAATGAAGCATTAGAAATAGTTGAGGATACTGCAATTGTACCCAGCGCTGTATAGTCAAACTCAGGATCATGGATCCTTCCGATTGTAAAGTTCATTCAGAACGGGGAAATTCCCACAGGGGAGAATCCCAGAGCCTTCAGAATTAAGGTATCCCAATTAACTATATTAAATAACATTTTGTATAAAAGATCTCTTGCAGGTCCCTACTTGCCAATGCATTGAGGATCAAAAAAATTCAAGAAGTCTTGAAGGATTTCCATGAAGGAGATTGTGGAAATCATACTGGGGGCAGAGCACTATTCTCAAGGATCCTTAGAACAGGATACTACTGGCCCACAATGAAGAAGGATGCAGTAGATTATGCAAGGAAATGTGATGCTTGCCAAAGACATAGTAAAATCCTACATCAATCAACAGAGCCTTTATATCCAACCACTGTTGGATATGCTGGCTTCCTAGGAACTGTAGGATCCTTCTTTCTCAGCTGTTCCAGTCTCTTGTAAGTTTCAACAATTCTTGACTCTGACCATCTGGCAACAGACCTTGCGGTACCATACTTAGCAGCAACTAGCTCTTCTCTCACTCTTTTTAGCTTCAATGCCCTGTTTTGATCAACTTGTTTATAGTTTTTTCCAATCTGGTGGAGTTTGCTGATGTAAACGATCATTGAGCATCTTTTGAATTTTGTCTATTTCTTCTTTGAGAGCATCTGTTGACCAATCTTTGAACTGTGCTCTGTTTGCTTTGTATGGTTTATACTGCATGATGTGATCAAGATAATCCTGCCTTAGTTCCTTATCAAGCTCAGCATTGATTGGCTTCTCAAACATGGACTTGCTTAGTTCCTTATCAAAATCTTCTATATTTCTCACCTTGCTAAGTTCTAGTGATAAGATCCCTTGAGCAGTCCTATCATCCTTCTCTTTGCACAACTCTTTTCCAATATTCTCAGTCTGTCTTGCTTTTAGCTTCAAATATGCATCTTCTGTTGAGAAAAATGATTCAATTTCACCTTGTATGGCAAGAATCTCAAGAGGATACCGAGCAGCCAGTGGGATGACATGTGATGGTGGTTGAGTGGATGGTAGTGAAGTAGATTTAGGTGGAAATGATGAGAGTGGATTGGCTGCAATGGGGGCAGATGATAAGGGAGTTGGTGATGGAACCTCCTCATCATCTTCTTCCACAACAAAAGTTTTCCTTTTGCATGTGAATTTGATTTTAGGTGAAGGTGGGTGTGTTGGAATTCTTGGTGGTGTAGAAAATGGTTGTGTTAATGTGGGAAAGGTTATCATGGTAGTGGTTTGTGGAACATCTGCTGATACATCTGTTGTTCCAGCATCTGTTAGGTGATTTTGTAGAGATTTTGGTGGTGATGGTTCCTTTTGAGGTGGTTTTTATGGTGAGGGTTTGGTTTTGGTTGCAGTAGAGGATACACTTTTTGTAGACCTAGCAAAGGTTTTAGGAGGGGTGGAGATTGGTTGTCTAATATTTCTTGTTGACTTTCTCCTTTTTGAAGTGCCAATGTCTTCTTTTTTCCTCTGCATGGCCTGTTCTTGTTCAATCAGCATAAAGCTTTGCTTTGAAGTGTATCTTGGCTTCTCTGCTGTTCTAAGGCAATCTCTTTAAACTTTTTGTTCAGGGTCTCATTAATCCCTTTTTCCCTTCTAGCATCTGATGCCTTAGTAGAGGTTGTGATTGATTTTTTAGGAGCAGACCCTAGCTTTTGTTGTTGCACCTTAGATGGTTTTGCTTGTGATGAGGTTGCAAATTTCTCAATTTATCATTCTCCCCCTTTTTGGCATCATCTTCTACTTACAGTTGAAGGGGCAGAACCGGTGGCCTTTAAAATATGTTCGCTGATGGCCTTGATGTCAGCTTGTGAAACCTTGTACCTGGCGTCAACCATATTCCTTATCAACTCCACGTGGGTGTTATGATTTATATCAGCCAAATTCCATTGAGCTTGGATAATTGGTTGCACTGATTTCCACAACTCATTGGCATTTGGTTGTGTGGAAGGTTGATTGGCGGAGTTTTGTAACATCTATTTCATCATGCTTTTCATTTCATCTATTGCAGATTCCATGGATGTCATTCTCTCCGTCAATTCTTTGTATCTTAATTCATCACCTAGTTTAATAGGATCATCTGAATTCTTACATAGGTGGTTTTATTTGGTTCTATAATAGGAGAAGACTCCAATTAACAGAACCAAATGCCCCTTTGTCTTGGTACTGCTGACTTCCAACTAGAACAGAGGTTACAATTGTACCCTCAACAGTTCTTGCCTTCAAGGAAGTCTTATGAATGAAACCACTGTCCAACTGAGAAACTATTTTTCACAAGTTGTAGTGGCTGCTTCACTTGAACTACCACCAAGAGTTACAGGTAACTCAAGGGTGTAGCCGCATCAGTTGTTTGTGGTCTAACAAGTTGATTTTTCTCAGACTCAGTCACTTGTGGAAGTTTGCTCTTTTTAATTGGTGATGGAGAGGAACTGATTTGTGTCTGAGTAGTATCAATTGCTGCAAACAGAGGTATAAATGTTGGTGGAATTGGAGTGGAGGGTTGTGGAATTGAAAGAGAGACAACCCTAAGAGAGGTGCCTAAAAACAGACTTTCAAGTGAAAAATCTGCCTCACGAGTTGGTGTCCCTATGCTTACCACTTGATCATTTTGTGAGGATTCAAGAGGAGTTTGGTTGGGTGGAGATCTTCCCATCTGTTGTGAGGAATAACAACAGTGGTCAAGTGGCTTTGGTCCACAAGGATATATATCCTCTTGGATCTTATCTTCCAGAAGTGCCTTTTTATGTTGTTTCTTTTTGTGGGCTTTTTGGATGTGGAAGGTTTCTTTATGGATTTTTCTAGTGTGGGTTTCACAACACCGGTTGTGGTGTCATGATCACCAGGAGCAGTGGGCTTAGCAACAGAGGTATGACCAAAAGATGTGGACTCATCTAAAACATTGTCACCCCTCTTTGCTTGTGTTTTAGAAATTTTAGACTCTTTATCTTGCACTCTGGTAAAAGTTTCATTTGTAAGACTTGTTATTTTAAAAGCTGTTGTTGAAAATCTTTTTAGACACTTGTTTTTTAAGGT
Organism: Scalesia atractyloides; assembly: GCA_947069175.1. NCBI lineage: Eukaryota > Viridiplantae > Streptophyta > Magnoliopsida > Asterales > Asteraceae > Scalesia > Scalesia atractyloides. The sequence goes on from CAMTDV010000001.1 coordinate 37,726,649, forward strand.
AATAGCCTAGAAATCTGGGATACATAAGAAAAGCTTTGGGTTTGTTCCCTTTAATAACAATCACATTTGCCACCAAGTACAAGAACAATGCATGGGATAGATTATAATTAGAATTTGTCAAAATAGCATATCCCAAGTATTGAACCTTTTGTGGAATCTCATTAATTGAGGTGGTCTTTGGTGAGAGACATAAAAGTAAGGTATGGAAAAAATATCTCATTTCAGCAGGAAATTGAGGTTTAAAATTGTAACACCTATCAATTGACCAACATACCCTCTTTCCATGAACTCTGTATTACCTGCCTTGTCATTTAGAGCAAATACTGTGGATATGGAATATGGGGATATCTGAACCTTGTTCCTCCGACTTTTGACGTTATACCAAAGGGCTTTTTATTTGAGATTGAACTTTAGCATTTGCCCAGAATTGTCGGAGGGTATCCACGTATATTGGTGCATCGGCAGTTAGAATGTTGTAATATTTTGATGATGTCAAAACATCAATTATTGAGTGGAAGGATTTATTTTTGTTGGTTTTCTCGAAGTAAGGAAGGTTGTTATGAGGAGTTTTGATTTGCAGAGCCATGATCGTAGATGGGAGGTGAGAAATTTTGGAGAAGATGTATGAGAGTGAAAACCGGTTTTTATGAATTTTGAATTCGATAAGCTCTGTTTGGATGAAACAGGTTTTTATAAAGTGAAAAAGTGAATGCTGATGTGGCAGCAGATGTTTGATAGATCTGATGGCTAACATCTGTCCACGTGGTAACCTTTGTTTGTGGATGACAGTTGTTAGATAACCTCTGCTGGAGATCAACAGAGGTTGGGAACAGTGGCTGATTTTAGTCTATCAGAGGATAGACATCAAACGTTAGGGCAAATAGTGGTTATTCTTAACAGCTATTGTGAAACTGTGGTAAAAGAGAACAGAGGATACCTTTCAGCAGTGGATAAATTTTAGCCAAACAGAGGTTCTAGAAACAGTGGTTTGGAACAGACTTTAAGTTTAATATGACAAATTTTCAAACAAGCTATTTTTAAGGATGGATATTTGATTTTCTAAAAATATTATAATGCTTTCTATTCATGGAAAACAATAATTTGCTTTTAATCCAAGTTTAGCATACCATTCCTAGAGATCAAACTTTCAAAGGTGGATGTGTCTAAAGCTTTTGACAACACATCTGCCAGCTGATCTTTAGTTGGAACATGATGTAGAGAATTCAAACATTTTTCATAGTAATCCCTCACAAAGTGTTGTCTGATATCAATGTGCTTGGTTGTTGAATGAGAAACTAGATTTTTAATGATGTTTTGAGCTGCTTGACTATCCAACATGAGAGGAGTCTTTGAAGCAGTCACACCAAAATCCAGCAACTGATTTTGTAGCCACAGGGAGTTGGGTTGTACAACTAGCAGCAGCAATATATTCAGCCTATGCTGTTGATGTGGAGACTACTGCTTGCTTTTTGCTTTGCCAAGAAACCAAACAATTGCCTAGAAACTCACAACCTCCTGAAGTGGACTTCCTTGTAGTATGACAACCAGCAAAGTCACTGTCTGAATAACCTGAAAGCTCAATATTTCCATTAGCAGGATACCAGCTACGAAGTGTGGGAGCACCTTTTATGTATATGAATATCCTTTTCACATCTATAAGGTTGGACTTTCTAGGTGCTGACTGGGATCTGGCATAGACACATGTGGCAAACATGATATCTGGCTTTGATGTAGTTAGGTACGATAGTGACCCAATCATGCTTCTTTAAAGTGTTTGATCAACCAAGTCATCTTTATCATCAACAGTGACCAATTTTGAGGTACATATGGGTGTACGACATGGTTTAAAATCATTAATGTCAAATTTTGTTAATAGTTCTTTGGCATATTTACTTTGATGAATGTCTGTACATTTTTGCATCTGCTTACTTGGAGACCAAGAAAGCATTGAAGTTCACCCATGGCACTCATCTCAAACTTTGCTGTCATGAGTTCCCTGAACTCCTCACACATGGAATTACATGTGGATCAAAAAATGATGTCATCCATATAAATCTGGACAATCATTAAATCATTTCCTTTCCATTTTAAAAACAATGTTTTATCAATTTTACCTCTTGTGAAGTCTATGGATAAGAGAAAGGTGGAACGAGTTTCAACCAGGCCCTCGGTGCTTGTTTCAAGCCATACAAAGCTTTATTAAGCTTGAAGACATGATCATGATAAAAGGCATCTTCAAAATAAGAAGGTTAGCATACATATACCTCTTCCTAGATCTTACCATAAAGGAATGCACACTTGATATCCATTTGGTACACCTTGATGTTATGGTTGACACTAAAAGCAAAAAACAATCTGATGGCCTCTAATCTTGCTATTGGAGCAAATGTTTCATTATAATCTATGCCTTCTTCTTGTCTATAGCCTTGAACCACAAGCCTAGCTTTGTTTTTTTTTTACAACAATGTCCTTTTCCTCTGTTTTATTCTTGAAGACCCATTTTGTGCCAATTGAACATACATCCTTAGGCAATAGTACAAGTTCCCATTGTTGTTGTCTTTTGAACTGTAGGAGCTCTTCCTACATGGCTTCTACCCAACTATTGTCTCTTAGTGCCTCTTGGTACTTGAAAGGTTGTGTGAGTGATAGAATACCAGCAAAATAACTTAGTACTTCTACCCCTTCATTGATGTTGCCAATAACTTGGTCTGGTGGATGATTTTTATTGTAGATTACATCTCCCTTGTATGGAATGATGGCATTTAGAGGTGAAGGTTGCAGATGAGAATCATATGAGCTACCGTCTGTTGGCAATTTTGAAGAGTCAACAGATGTATGGAATGGAGGTGGAGGCATGGATGCAATAGGTGTAAAAATGGGTTGAATTTTGTTCATAGAGAATGGACTTTTGTCAACAGTAAGTTGACTGGATGAGGCGGCAGAGGTTTGAGGATCAACAACTGTTGATGTAGTAGTGGTAGAGTTTTGACAGATGTTTTGAACATCTGTTCCTCTGGTGGTGGAAGTGGCTTTATATTGTTGAATCACAATGTCAAATCCATAATCATGATGGGAAGACTGTGGTGCACCTGCATTATTAGTCTTGACAGACACATCTTCAAATGTAAATTTATCTAGATCAAACAATTCAGCAGGATTTGCTAGGATTTTAAAGAAGAAAGTTCATTGAACTCTTCTACAAACCTTGTCCTTGTGTTAACACTTTGTAGGCTTTGGCTGCAAATTTTGGCTGCAAATTTTGAAATTAAATCTTTTAACTTTGAAATGAAACAAGGGCAGCCAAAGATTTTGGAATAAGAGGTCAGTGGTTTGATTTTGAACAAAATTTCATAAGCAGTCTTTTGATGTCTAGGATTGATTAAAACTTTGTTTTGCACATAGCAAACAGTGTTTACAGCCTCTGCTCAAAAGGAAAATGGTAAACCTGAATCTGCAAGCATTGTTCTGGCAGCCTCAATCAAGGTCCTATTTTTCCTTTTGACCACCTCATTTTGTTTTGATGTCCTTGGGATGTTGTACTGCCTTACAATCCCTTTTGACACACAGAAGTCATCCAACTCCTTATTTTAAACTTTGTTCCATTGTCACTTCTGAAGATTTTTACAGCAGATCAAATTGCTTTTCAACTTTTCTTATAAAGTCCTGCAAAATGCCTGCAGTCTCATCTTTGGAGTGCAAAAGGTAAATCCATGTAAACCTTGAAAAATCACCAATTATGACAAGACAATACCTCTTCTTTTTAAGACTCATGATTTTAACAGGGCCAAACAAGTCCATGTGTAACAGTTGTAAACACTAACTAGTTTTGGACTTATCAATGGACTTGAATGAACTTTTATGTTGTTTACCTTTTAGACAGGAAACACAATGTTCATCACATATGAATTGTTTTGGTGGAAGGCCCCTTACAAGACCTTGTTTTGAGAGTGTGTAGTAGTTTTGAGATTTGTGTGACCAAGTCTTTTATGCTATAGTTCTGTTTCTTTGTTAGAGGCAGTTTGAGAATAGGCAAGCATTAGACATTGAGTTATATTTCAACATATCTACCACATACACATTGCCACTTCTGTGAGCAACAAGCTGTGTTTTGCTCTCAGCTATGATTGTTTCAATCTTTTTCACCACATCTGGCCCAACAATCTTACAAGTTTCCTTAGCAAAGAATAACCCATAGCCTTTGTCACAATTTGAGACACACTTAGGAGGTTAAATTTTAAGTTGTCTATAAGATTGGCATTTTCAAACTTGAGTTTCCCTGCTTGAACTGCCCCTAACCCTAACACCTTTCCTTTTGAGTTGTTATCAAAGGATATATCACCCCTCCATGTGCTAGAAAATCTTTGAGAAGGGCTCTACATCCTGTCATGTGCCTGGAGCCTCCACTAACTACATACCATACTATCAAGACAAGTAGAAGGTCCCTGCACATCAGTACATATTAGCTTTGGAGAGTGTCCAAAGCTAAAATGGCTTTGGATAGGGTTACAGACATTCCAGCCTCAAGTCCAGGAGAATGGTCAGAGTTTTGAGCAGATTTTTGAAGCATCTACTGTGGACCATTTCCTGTCAAGTGTTTGTAACCATGAGGATGCTTGTTTACTCTTGGCTTTGAGGGTCTTTTGTAGATCTCATAACCAAGTAGTACACTTTTGTAAGGTGGTTGGCCCATATCTTCTTGGAAATTTGTTTGCTGGTGGTGCATATATTCCCTGAACCTCTCTTAGAGCAGAGGTTACATCAAGCTGTTTGGTGACAGGTGTTTGGACTGGGATAAAGGTCTGTTTGGACTTTCATTTTTTAGTACTAGCCCGTGGACTCTCAAGTTTTTTAGATTTATACTCATTTTCTGGACATCAAAATTTTTGAGATAAACACACTCTTGAGTTTTGTGATTTTTCTTGCCACATATAGTGCAATGAGATGCAGCAACAATAACACTTGTTTTGTTTATGTCATATGCTTTTTAGTGAAAACAATCTTTAGTGACATGTTTTTCTTTTCACAAAAGTCACAAAACAAGTTTGATATCTTTTCTTTCTTATCCCTTTCAACCTTTTTGTCAACAAATGTTATAACATTTGCTGCAAGGTCTTTTAAGGGAATGATTTTCAGTTTAGTTGCCACCCTCAATGGTTGGGAAATCCATTAGTTTAAAATTTTCAAGAATGTCACATTCATTTGACCATGTTGGTTTGAATTGATATTTATCAATTTCCTCAAAAGATGAGGATCCTTCAGGTCTTTCTAAAACAATTTTCTTTCAATTTGGTTATGTGACTTTAATTTCTTGACCAGCCAAGTTTGTAGGGATTATTTCAACCAAACCAGAATCATTTACAATAGTGTTTTGAGAAACTTGGTCATTTTTGCGGAAGCCTATGCCAAATTTTACATTGCTTTTGATCTGTTTTTCTAGCATCAACTCATACCCTTTACAGGACTCTACTCATTTTTCACATGTGATCTGGTTAGATTCAAGCTCCTTTTTACACTTTGATATTTTTCTATCATTGTTTGGAGTTGATCCTTGGTTATGCTTGATTCATGTTTGAGACTGCTGATTTCATTTTCTTTTTCAAACAGTTTTGATTTTAACTCTTTAACAAGTTTTTCAAACTAAATTTCATCATCTAAGATCTTGTTCCTAAGGTTTTCATTCAGCTCTTTAATGTAGCAAAAACAATAATACATTTGTCAGAACATAAGTCTTTGGACTTGAGGTGATACCTTGGCAGCAACCATCATGGCACAATCGCAGTTTTCTTCACAAACACTAGACTCCCATGGGTCTAACAGACGATTCACATCGTCTTCACCAACCTTTTCTTCTGAAACATCTATTTCAACATTATCACAAACTTCATCAGAATTGGACACCACTTCCTCAGACTCTACCTCTTCCAATATTGTCTCTAGTGCTATAAACAAAAATCATCATGTTTCTTTTTAAAATTGGCAACTAGGGCAAAATTTTCATCTGTAAGTTCTTCAGGTAAGCTGCTCTAATCAACAAAGCCTTGTGTGAAAAAGCTCTGTTGACTAGTTTCTACAGGAGCAAAGTTTTGTGCAGCTTGTTGTGGTGCTGGTTGCACTTGAACCTGAGGGACTAGGGTTTGAACATATTGTATCTTAGCAGTAGTGGATTGGACATACTGTACTGGAACAATGGTTGCAGGGTGTGCAAAATGAGCAGTGTTTTGAATGTGTTGAGCAGGGGTATATTGGGTATAATGGACAATGTATTTGAGTGTTTTGAGGTCTAGGACTTGGATGTGTGATAATATGCCCACTTGTTTGGTTCCTACACTCTCTAGCAAAATGACCTAGCTATTACACTTATAACACTTGATTTTAGAATTATGCAACCCAACTTTCAACCCCCCATGCAACCCTGGAAATTTTTCACCGTTTGTTTTGTAAAATTTGCTAGTTCTAACACTTAGTAGAGCAAGTTGATGCAATATGTCCATTTCTTCCAAAAATCAGTGGGGTCAAAATGTTGAAGATCATTTAACTTAAAAGATAAGTTGTTAGAAACTTGGTTTTCCCCATTAGCTACAAAAGCTAACTGGGTGAGTTAGAGTTAGGGTAAATCCTCCACCAGAGGTTATGTCAATAAAATGATCATAACCCTGATCCTTACTTCCACCAGAGTTTTCCTCTTGACCAAAAAGTGTTGTACTACCAAAAGCATAGTAATCAGCAACTTTTCCTGACTCTTGAAGCTTCTTTTCTGGTTAAGCTCTCTTTCATAAGTTAAGAGCCTACCATGAAGCTGAGTCAAACTCATCTCTTTGAACCCAATAGAGTTTCTTGTTACGAAAGCAATAGTGTCCCATTTATCTGGTAGTGTTCTTAGGAATCGGCTATTAAAGGTTGAGTTAGCACAAGTAACATTACCAGTTTAAGCTCACGTATTAGACAACTAAACCTCTCGAATTGTTGAGTTAATGATTCTCCTTTAACGTGACAAAATGTTTTATACTGTTGGTTTAAAATTTCTCAGTTATTTTCTGTAACTTACTCTGTACCTCCAAACTGCTCTTTCAAAGCATCCCACAACTCTCTAGCACTGTTGCACTGGTATAGAAATCATTCGACAAAGTCGTAGCAACGATACTAAATGCCTTGGCATCTAGCTCAATTTTCTAAAAATCTCGCTCAGAGTAGTTTTCCAGCTTCTTTGGTACTTGAACCTTGGGGTCTTCAGCACTTGGCACCATCGAACATCTGGTCCGAAGATAACCGATTTCCAACAACTCGTGTTCTGTTGAGCAAGTATGTGACCCATCTGATGTTTCCAGATATTATACTCTGATCTGACAAGTATCGGAGCTTTGTACAGAGTACCAGTGTTGTGTGGATCTTATGCATTTTGAGACATTTTTTATTGTTTACAAACAATTTCTTGTTTAAAATACTTTTGAATGTAAATGAACTTTTACTTTGTTTTCAATTTAACGAACAGACGATATCAGTAGTAGGAGCTGATCTGTTTATATCAAATTGATTGTTCAGATCGAATTTGATTGACCAAACCTTATACCAATTGTTAGATATGAGTTTGATTGTTGTGACAGTTATAATGAAAATAGTGAAAGAAGATAAAACAAAGATGAAATATGTAGCAGAATAATTAACTTTTCAATCACAACAATGAAGACATTGCTTTCCTCAACATGCTTTTTATAAGCACAATGATTTGCGTATACATGAAGAATTACAACTCCCCCTCAGCCTGATCCCTCTCTATTTGTTCGTACAAAAATCTCAAGATAAAAAGTGATTAATAGAACAGTACAGGCATTGTTCTGTTTATAGCACAAACGAAACATCTGAGGAATCTAAGCTGACGTCACCTAGACAGTGACATCTAACATCCTAACAAACTCCTAACATCTGCTATAGCCTATTCACTGTTACATTGGTAATACAAGTAAACTCTGTTGATAAACATCTATTGAGAAACCTCTTTAGTAGACCTTAGCTTCATCAGACTTTGTCTATTGGTCTTTAACATCTGTTGATCCATAGCAGACCTTAGTTTCATCAGACTTTGTCTTCATCAGCAGAGGTTCTCTTTAGTAGACCTTTGGCTTTAAGCAGACCTTTGGCTTATGAACAGACTTTGACCTATGAAGACTTTTAGAGTGTAACCACCCTAAAAAATATTCCTGACGACAACCTGTAATCAAAACCCCAAATGCGCACGACGAAACTTGTAAAACTTAGCAGTTAAGAAAACTTGGCGGTGGATGAACCAACCAGCACAAAAGTTCCCTTCTTAAACTCGCAATTAAAAATCAAATCATTTGGGATCAAGACCCTAGCATACGCGATAAGAACCGACACGAAAATCGAGAAAGAAACGCGATATTTGACGAAAAAGGAGGCAGAGGACATGTGTCACCATGGCCCGACACGTGTCAAACCTAGATAGGACACGTGGCAGACCTAGACCAGGCCGACCTCCCTGGCGCCATGCGGGAGGAGACACAGTATCTCCCGCGACGTGCGGGAGAGGTCCACCAAGCCTATATAAGGGCCAAGTCTAGGACAGATCTAGTTGCTCATTTTTGTCTTCTGAATCGATCCTCTGATCTCTCGTAACTATGTTTCTCTGAATTCTCGTGTATGAAACTCTAATCACTGAAACGATACACTGTCTAATCGATCTATAAACATTCAACGAATGTCTAGTGCTGGCTGAATAAGGCTAAACTTTGTCATCTACGTTGAGGTTTTGATCTCTGTGATTATCATTAAAGGTTTATACATTAATACGGATTTCAGTCTGTGTAATAAGAGGTTAGAATCAAACGGATTAAAACTATAAATTCATTGATAAAGTGGATGCTTAATTATCAGAAGATTCATAACTATAAACCTATGGCTAAACAAGAAGCTTAGTATCATAAGGCTTAGAATCATGAGGTCTGTTAAATCAAGAGCTAGAGACCTACAGAATGAGTTCGCTACTCTTTCACAAGCATGCGTCCTGGGGGTGGGGGGCAAACTACTATTCCTTGGAGGATACTTTTTTAAAAATGTTTTAGTTTAAATTTGATGTTAATTAATAAACTCAAACTCTATCATGGAAGTCCCTACTTACTACCAAAACTAGTTGCCTTGGAGGCAACGGGGTATTAGTTGATAGCACTATTAGGCTTGACAACCTCACACCGTACTTGGGATGGCAGGCGTGAACTAAGGACCTTAAACACATGGCCAATGTTGATAGGCATTGATGGGGCACAACAAACATAACAGTTACTTCGGTAAATCGAGTTTATTATTGACATGTCTTTAAACTAAACACTTAACTATTTTACGTTAGACAAAACTGTGAACTTACCGGCTTTATCGCTAATACATTTTTTCTGCGTGTTTGCAGGTCGTTAGATACAAATTGCTTGGGAACTTGAAGTTTGAGAAGCTAGTAGTGTCATGGGGTGTGTTATGCGTTACAAACATTTAATATTTTGCATTATAAAAACATATTGGTTTTGATTGTTTGAACTCTTACGTTTGCTTCCGCTGAACACATACTATGTTTGAAACGTTTAGTTTGAAATTCATATTAATGTGGGACATGATGACTTTGTTTATATTATTTTCTATTAGTTCGACATGATTAGTGGCTACTGCAGCAATCTAAAGAAAGAGGTTATTTTTTTTCTTCATGAAAACTCTAAGTTTTGCTTCGTGATTCTTTGTGTAATAGATCTGTGATTAGAGTTTGATCATTCAAACGCTAATACGAACTCTATTAGCAATATTGATCGATCCGAAACTAGGGTTTCTTGTGTTTTTTTGTTTTTCCATCGCCGCCTTAGTTTATGAATCTTATTCGGATTGAATACGGTTGCGGGTTAATCGGTCCTACTGGTTGGGCAGTAACCTTGACCTACCTGTCTCACTATTGGATCTTGGAAAGTTTCATGAGTTAAGGTTTTGCTAGAATTAGGGTTTGTGCATGCGTTAGGTGTTTCACGTTGTTCCGACTGGTTTACGTGGTATTTGGCTGCATGGAGAGGTATAGGGAGGGTGAACAAATGCCCGATGACGGAGGAACATCTCCTATACGAGGGATAGGAATGAAAGTGACGAATATAGAGGGGAACTCAAAGCTACCAAGGAGGGGTCTTTACCCAGCTTCTAACTCTACGATTCTGGATGGGTTACGGGATATATCGAAACCTGTGGACAATACTTTGGCTGCAAAATCTAAGGGACCGAATGCTCAAAACCCTGATAAGATGAAGTCTTTTACAGCTGAATCTGAGGGTGGAGTTTCATCGTCTGAGTCCAAGGAGGCAACGACCACTCAGGTTGTAGAACCTCTATCTATCGTTTGCTAGAGTTGTTCAGCAGAATAAGGATGGTATTAAAGTTAATTTTAGGTCTATGGAAACTGATGAAATAATTGATGGGGCGGATGTTGTCATCCCATTATCATCGGTAAAGCAGGTTAATGATAGATATTCGAATACCCTTTATGCGCTTAGCGTTTCCGGTGGTAGACTATTTTGTTAAAAATAATTGGTCGAAGTATGGTTTATCCAGGATGATGATGAATGCAAAGGGGTTCTTCTTCTTTAAGTTTCAAACAAAAAAAGGGATGGCACAGCTACTGGAAGATGGGCCATGGATGATACGAAATGTTCCAATTATTCTTAATGAATGGACTCCTGATGTTATGGTTGAGAAAAAGGATATAACATCTATACCGGTTTGGGTAAAGATGCATGATGTACCGTTGGCTGCGTTTACGGAGGACGGGTTGAGTTTACTGGCATCGAAAATAGGTGTTCCAAAGTTGCTGGATTCTTATACAACAACAATGTGTGTAGATTCATGGGGAAGAAGTAGTTATGCTAGGGCGTTAATTGATGTTCAAGCAGGGTCTGAATTAAAGAGAGTCGTTACGGTTGCAATCCCGGCACTTGATGGAAAGGGATACTCTAAAGTGGAGGTGAAAATCGAATATGATTGGGAACCGTTGAGATGTTCAACAAGTTGCGTGTTTGGTCATGATGATAACTCGTGCCCAAAGAAACAAAGCCCAGTGCTGATGGATGATAAGATGAAAAAAAATGATGATTTTCAGGAGGTATCGTCGAAGATTAGGAAAGGGATCACTCAAGGGCTGCATGTTAAGAATCAGAAGCCGAAGTTTGTGTATCGTCCGGTAGTAAAGTCTAAGTCCAAGGCTGATGGGAAAGTGCAACCGAAAAACCAAGTGCCTATCTCTAACCCGTTTGCTGTGCTTCAAAAGGAGGGCAATCACTCTAATGAATTTGGTGGAATAGAAGGTATAACTTCAAAGGGTAATCAACAAAATAAAAATACCAATTCGGAGGAAGTAATTGCGGATGCAGTTGAAGTCGAGGAGCTCTTAGGTGATATCCCAAAATTTATGGATCAGAAAGTGGAAAATAAAAGGTCTGAGGGTGCAAGCACACCTGGTGATACTAGTGTCCATGGATAGTTTGGCTTCTTGGAACATAAGGGGTTTGAACCGGCCCCTCAAACAAAAGGAGGTTCGCCAGGTGGTACTGGATAATCATCTTCAAGTTTGTGCAATTATGGAAACTCATGTTGACTCGTCTAATGTCTATAATGTTTGTAAGAAAGTTTGCCGGTCATGGAGCTGGGCGACTAATGCTGATTGTTGTGAGAAAGGTACTCGTATTATGGTAGGGTGGGACGCTAACATGGTGGATGTTATGATTATATCCCAAACAGATCAGGTAGTGCATTCTCAGATCATTTTTAAAATGGATCAAAAGTCTATTTTTTGTTCGTTTGTTTATGCTGACAACTACTACAAAAAAAGAAGGGTGCTATGGCAGAATTTATGTGTTCATCATTCTTATATGCATGATAAACCATGGGTTATCATAGGAGATTTTAATTCTTCTTTGTTTCATGAAGATATAGCTGAGGGCCGTCCACTTTTAATATTAGGAATAGGGAGTTTAAGGAGTGTATTGATGAAATAGAGGTGTTTGATGTTAACCGAATGGGTTTACATTTTACGTGGACGAATAAGCAGCAAAAGGGGATCATTGTCAAGAAAATTGATCGAATATTGGGGAATATTCAATTAATTGATACTTTCCCTAATGCGGCAGCATGTTTCCTTCCGTACCGAATATCAGATCATACTCCGTGTATCTTAAAATTGTCTAATGTGACCAGGGAAAAACCTAAGCCGTTTAAGTTTGCGAACTTGGTAGCCGATAAGCAGGGTTTTATGGATGAAGTTAAAACGATTTGGAATATGGACATTCAGGGTTATCGTATGTTTCTGATTGTTAAAAAGCTTAAGTTGTTAAAAAACCCGATGAGGAAACTCTTGTATATGCAGGGTAATTTGCATGAGAAGGTTAAGACGATGAGAAAGGATCTAGATGACTACCAGCTAGCTATTGATAATGATCCTTTCAACAATGAGCTTTTTGCTAAACACAGCCGATTACTTCAAGCGTATAAGAAAGCGGTTCTTGATGAGTGTTCTTTTTTGCAGCAAAAATCTAAGTTCGAATGGCTTTCGCTTGGTGATAAGAACTCAAAGTTCTTTCACAACACTGTCAAAGCAAAAAATCATCAGAGTAGAATTTTCTTGGTTAGAGATGGTAGCGGTACATTACACGAAGGACTGTCGGTTCCGCAGATCATGGTGAATCATTATACCCAGTTTTTTGGTAGTGTTGGAAGTATAAATTTGCATCCTACGCCTGATCTATTCCATAGTGTCTTATCGGTTGACAAAGCTTCTGCTATGGTTCGGATGGTTACTGATGATGAAATTAAATAGGCAATGTTTTCGATTGATGGGAATAAAGCTCCAGGTCCTGATGGTTACACCTCGGTCTTCTTTAAAAAGTCTTGGGATGTTGTCGGGAAAGATGTTTGCAGTGCGGTACAGGAGTTCTTTCAAAATGGTAAACTTCCCCGTCAACTTTTTTTTGGGTAAAGGGTTACCCCGGTGATTTCATATATTAACAAACCAAAAACAAGTAGCATGGAAACACCCACACTAGTTCAAACATGGGAATTCCCCATGAATGTAAACCAAAGAAAAAACATACTAGACTACCAAGAACATCGAAGACAAACTACTAGACAATAATCTAGAGAAATAAGAAAATTAATAAATAATCAGCCTTCTTCATCTTCCACTCGGTTGCTATAAATCTCCCATGTTTCAAGCAATCTTCGCACATTGTGGCAATCCTTGAACTTGATTCCATTAGCTTATATCGAACCGTTTTCAAAATTGTATCACTTAGAACATCTGGCGGTCTCGTCTGGTTCTTGAAAAGTCTCGGATTACGTTCCTGCCAAATGAAATACGTCGCAGCAGCCACAATAAGCCTACTAATATAGTTGGTCGCTGACTTAGACCCAGCCCGAGCCCCCAGCCAGTCAACGATAGCATTCCACTCTGGGCCAATAGTACTCATACCCCCTTTTCCGCGAACCGTGATCCAAACTTGAGTTGAGTAGTTACAATCGAAGAACAGATGGTTATGGGAATCAATTTCCGCATAGCAAAGAAGACAACACATCATATTCATATTTTTCCTTCTGGAAATATCCCATTGCACAATTTTATCTTGAGTGAGGAGCTCAACGAATCACCAGCCACATAAAGAAAGCATGTTTTGGAATACACTGCGAGAACCAAACATACTTAACTCAATCCACCTCTACTGCTCTCTGTCTAACCGAATGCCACACTTGAGACGAAGAGTACGCAACTAACTCATTATCATCCTTCCATAGGAGCTGGTCAGACATATTCGGATCTGTATGGATATCATCTAGCTGATTTAAAACCGGAAACATATCCCTCCACGCCACTGGCCACCTCCAAACACCACTAACATGAATCTCCTGAACTTTTAAGAGTAAAACCTACACTTGAGATGGTTCTAGGAGTCAAGAAGTTACCAAGCGGACCCAAGTGACACCATGAATCGTACCAAGCTGAAGTATTGCTACCATCACCCAACTTGGACCAAACAAATTCTCTAATAAACGGCCGAAGCTGTAATATTTTCCGCCAGCTCCAACAACAATTCGCCACCGACTTACAAATCCAAAAGCTTTTACCTCTAAGTATGTACAAATGGATCCAAGCAACCCAAAGAGAATCACGCTCAACAAGAATGCTCCAAATATGAGAAGACATAAGTGCTTTATTAACATCCCCAATACGACGAATGCCTAAGCCACCCTCGTACTTTGGAACACAAACACACTTCCAGGAAGCTTTAGCCTTCCCTTATGATAGGAACCATCTGAAGACCATAAGAAGTTTCGCATTTTGGCTTCCAGATCTTGAATGATACGGTTAGGCAGGATAAAAACTGAAGACCAGTAAATATGCATTGAAGAAAGAACAGAGTTTATAAGCTGCAGCCGACCCGCAAACGAAAGAAGTTTATTCCTCCAATTTGAAATCCGTTGATCCAACCTCTCCACTAAGGCACTACAATCTTTGTACACAAGGCTAGAAGAAATAAGAGGAACCCCCAAGTATTTTACTGGAAGAGACCCCTCCATAAACGGCATGAAAGACAAGATATGGTTTTTAACATGAGCTGGCACATTACAGAAAAACCCTGTGCTCTTTTGAATACTAGGAACTAGACCGGACATGTTTGAAAAATTCGAAAGACACTTGAAGACACACTGCACCGACTCAACATCTCCGCTCGCAAACAAGAATAAATCATCTGCAAAACACAGGTTAATGATACGCTGCCTTTCGCATTTATTGTGAAATTTGAAGGATGAATCAATCCTAGAAGCATGCTGTAATATACACGTTAAAACCTCCATAACCAGCGTGAATAAATAAGGAGATAACGGGTCTCCTTTTCGAAGGCCACGCTTACCTTTAAAATAACCATGCACATTCCCATTAACACAAACAGAATATGATGTTGTGGAAACACAAACCATAATCCAATCCACCATCTTTGTGTTAAAGCTGAACCCAATCAGAACATTTTTCAGGAACCTCCAATCAACCGTATCATAAGCTTTCTGAATATCCACCTTGAAAGCACACCGGGGTGGACCTGAATTTCTATGATAATTATGCATAAGCTCTTGAGTCAGCAATATGTTATCCGAGATTTTCCTACCAGGAATAAAAGCAGATTGGTTGAAACTAACAACCTGATGGAGCACACCCTTTATACGATCAGCAATAATCTTACTAACACATTTGAATAATACGTTACAGCAGGCTATAGGACGATAATCAGAAGCCATAACTGGCGAGGGTTTCTTCGGCACTAGTGCAACAAGAGTATGGTTGATTTGGCCCAGTAATCTGCCTGTATGAAAGAAATCAATGATTGCCATAGAAACATCATTACCTATAATTGGCCAAGCCACTTTAAAGAAAGCAGCATTGTAACCATCCGGGCCTGGAGCTTTGTCATTACCTACAGAAAACATGGTTTTCTTAACCTCATCTATCGTAACCGAACGGATCATGAGGGAAGCATCAATCGGGTTCACAACCTCAGTAAACAGATCAGGAGCAGGATGCATGGATAAATCATCTTGGCTACCCAAGAAATTTTCATAATGTTTCACAAAAGCATCTTGAACCGCATCACCCTCATGCACTACACCATTCGTATCCAATACAACTTGGATTCGGCTTCGATGGTTCCTACTCTTCACTGCTGCATGAAAGAAAGCAGTATTAGCGTCGCCAGCTCTTAACCATTCCATCTTAGACTTCTGCTTTAAAAACCTTTCCTCATCAAGAGACGCTTCTTGAAAGTCAGAATTCAGCTTCCTTTCTCGAGCTCTAAGGTCCGCATTCAT
Organism: Scalesia atractyloides; assembly: GCA_947069175.1. NCBI lineage: Eukaryota > Viridiplantae > Streptophyta > Magnoliopsida > Asterales > Asteraceae > Scalesia > Scalesia atractyloides. Next base: position 37,742,531 of record CAMTDV010000001.1, read on the forward strand.
GGGATCCTTATCAATATCCTTTTGAAGGTCATCCAGTACCACGAAGATCAGCCATCTTCTTATGGAGATTGCCTTGCTTAAAGAGTAAAGCACGTAACGGAGTCTTTAGCATTCGAAGCTTCTTCACAACCCTAAACTGATAAACCCCATTAACACTCATCTTCCACGACTCCTTCACATTCTTAGAAAATCAGGCTTATGTACCAAAAAGTTCGCAAACTTGAAGGGCTTAGGCTTACTAGTAACAGCTCGTTTAATTGTTAGAACACAAGGAGAGTGATATGACAATCTATAAGGATGAAAAACAGCCACTGAATTAGGGAACTCAGTAATAAACAGAGTATTGCCCATGATACGATCAATTTTCTTAAGCAAGCCAACACCCTTCTTTGGCTTTTGGTTCCATGTAAAATGGAGACTCGATTGGTTAATATCCATCACCTCAATATCTGAAACACATGCTTGAAAGTCTCGCATACCCGTTGAAACAGAGGAGGCACCCATAGACTTATCCTCCAGGTATAGAGCCGAGTTAAAATCTCCCATAATCAACCACAACTTATCACCTACCATAAGTTTATGCATAGATAACTGGGACCATAATTCTCGCCGAGTGATATAGTAATTAGCTGCGTACACAACCGAACAGAATAACCATTTCTTGTCTTCTTTAACGAATAACTGAATATGCATGACTTGCGACGTTTGAGACAACACCATCAAATAAAAAACCATCAAGTTCCAACCTATGATAATACGAGTTCCTTTATAACAAGAACCCCCATTAGAAGTCCAATCCCAACGAGGGAACACTGAGTTACAGACCTTACTAAGATTTCCGGCATCAACATGAGATTCTAAAATAGCACAAAAACTGAGATTACTATCTTTAACTATCTTTCGAACCTCCTTTTGATTTAGAGGGCGGTTCAACCCCCTAATATTCCATGAAGCAAGACTAACCATTGTAAACCTCCGGGATAGGAGTGCTTGCCCCTTTTTTAGCATTAGGATTACAAGTGCCTTCCGTGATAAACTCGACAGTTTCATTATATACTTCCATGACCTCTTCATCATTTGCCTCCTTTTTCCACCTTCTCCCACCTTACTCCTTTGAACTTTCTCCATATTATCATCATTTAAGACCTCAAACGGATTTCTAGACACAACAGTATTTAAATATTCCGACTTATACAAGTTATCCTTCGACTTTGCTTCAATCGTCCTATACTCAAATTTCGGCTTTTGTTTGTTAACTTGAAAACCCGTTTTCCGAGCCACTCTCTTGGTATACATTCCCGTAAACCCTTCCTCATCAACAACAGGCTTTTTATCAGGTCTTTGTCCTAGAACATAAGGCTTACAAGCTTTGTCATCACTTACTTGTTTTCCTGGCTTCTTTTGATGTTTAGGACAATGATCATCTGAGTGGCCAAAAACACAACAATGCGAGCACCTATGCGGATTCCATGCATACTCAACAGACATAGTCTCCTTGACATACCCATCACCCTCAAGTTCTGGAATTGCCATAGTAATTTCCTCTTTAAGCTCCTTATCAGCTGACACTTCAATTAAAGCTCTAGCATAGCTACTACGGCCCCAGGAATCCAAGCACATCGAAGTAGTGTAAGAATCTAGATGCTTGGGATCACCAATGGCTGTAGCAATCAAACTAAGCCCATCATCTGTATACGCGGCTAAAGTAACATCATGTATCTTGACCCATAATTGCAGATTCTTAACCTCCTTTTTTATCAGCTTAGTAGTGGGAGTCCACTCACATAAAATCAAAGGTTGTGATCGAATAATCCATGGGCCCTCATTGAGGACAGCCATCATACCATTTTGGTCAGCAAACTTGAAGAAAAAGAAACCATTAGCATTCATCATAGATTTTTGTAATCCAAACCTTTTCCTGTTATTTTTCACATAATACTCCACAACCGGGTAGGCAATTCGATCCCCCAGGAAGTACCCGTATAATGTGTTTGCTAGCTTGTGTTGAACTACCCGAATCGAATCCTTTGGCAAAACCACATCACAATTCTCATGCTGCATTTGACTAGCAAGTGATCTGAAATTAAGTTTTTTGTTACTCGGCTTGGCCACCAAATCAGCATATGATAGTGCGCGACCATCATAAATCTTTTGATCCGGTTGACCTTGTTCCATGACAGGCACAGTAATCTTGGTCAGTTCATCAATACTATTAAACATATCAGGTATTTGTCGAGCAGGAGTCACAATACCCCTCCGAGGCATTAACGTGCTACACTCAGCATCTACCACTCTTGAAGCCAAATCCAGGAACGATAATGAATGTTTCTCACGATCGTTGAGCGAATTTCCACCAGGTTTTTTACGTACATTCTTAGTGTCATCATCAACTCCCTCCATCAGCAAACACACTGCCAACCATGCAAAAGAAATCGAGAGAAAAGCCAGAAACCTTCAACCGAAGAAACTAAGAAAACCCTAATCTAGCAAAATCCTAATCCATAGATCTTCACAAAATCAAATCGAGAACCAGGTAAATCAAGGTTACTGCCACACCAGTAGGACCGAAACACCACCCTATTCAATGAGATCAGAAACTGTGATTATGGCCGGCGATAGATGAAAAGAAACAAGAAAACCCTAAAATCTGACCGATTCAGACTTGCTACCAGTTCGTATCAATGTATGATTAACATACACTAATCACAGATTTGTTACACAAGTTATCCACGATCAAAAGATCGGATTACCAAGAAGAACCAAAATCGCCATGCCAGGAGAGAGAATTAGGGTTTTTTTTCGATTGATCTACAAAATCGAAGTAACTCCTCCGTCAACTTAATCATACGATAATCTCTTTAATCCCTAAGGTTAGTACACCGTCTTCCATTACGGGCTATCGTCCTATATCTTGTTGTAACACACTATATAAGTGTATCAGCAAGATTATTACAAATCGTATAAAAGAAGGGTTATGTGCCATTGTGAGCATCAACCAGTCAGCTTTTGTTCCGGGTAGAAGGATTTCAGATAATATCCTTTTAACACAGGAGTTAATGCATAACTATCATCATAATCAGGGGCCACCAAGGTGTGCCTTTAAGGTGGATATTCAAAAGGCTTATGACACGGTAGATTGGAACTTTCTTGAACAGATTCTGATAGGTTTTGGGTTTGATCGGAAAATGGTGAAGTGGATAATTTTTTGTGTCACATCCACGTCTTTCTCATTGGCTATAAATGGTAATTTGTATGGGTATTTTAAAGGGCACCGGGTTTACGACAAGGAGACCCTATGTCTCCGTACCTTTTTACGTTGGTTATGGAGGTTCTTACATTGATTTTGCAACAACAGATTTCTTTGGTAGCTGAGTTTAGGTTCCATAATAAGTGTGAAAATCAGCGAATAATTAATCTCTGTTTTGCTGATGATCTGTTTTTGTTTTCCCGGGGCGATCATAGATCAGCAAAAGTGATTTTGGAGGCGTTAGATTTATTTAAGGACATGTCAGGTCTTGTTCCTAGTATGACTAAGAGTACGGTTTTCTTTGGTAATGTTCCGGACATAGTGAAAGACCGAATTAGAAGCATCATCCCATTTGATGAGGGCGCCGGCCATAATCATAGTTTCTGATCTAATTGAATAGTGTATTGGGTGTTTCGGTCCTACTGGTGTAGCAGTAACCTTGATTCACCTGGTTCTCTATTTGATTTCGTGAAGATCTATGGATTAGGGTTTGCTAGATTAGGGTTTTCTTAGTTTCTTCGGTTGAAGGTTTCTGGCTTTTTCTCTCGATTTCTTTTGCATGGTTGGCAGTGTGTTTGCTGATGGAGGGAGTTGATGATGACACTAATAATGTACGTAAAAAACCTGGTGGAAATTCGCTCAACGATCGTGGGAAACATTCATTATCGTTCCTGGATTTGGCTTCAAGAGTGGTAGATGTTGAGGGTAGCACGTTAATGCCTCGGAGGGGTATTGTGACTCCTGCTCGACAAGTACCTGAGTATTGATGAACTGACCAAGATTACTGTGCCTGTCATGGAACAAGGTCAACCGGATCAAAAGATTGATTGATGATTAGCCAAAACGACGAGGAGAAGGGGTCTAAGTCACTATCATATGCTGATTTGGTGGCCAAGCCAAGTAACAAAAAACTTAATTTCATATCACTTGCTAGTCCAATGCAGCATGAGAATTTTGATGTGGTTTTGCCAAAGGATTCGATTCGGATAGTTCAACACAAGCTAGCAAACACATTATACGGGTACTTCCTGGGGGATCGAATTGCCTACCCGGTTGTGGAGTATTATGTGAAAAATAACTGGAAATAGTTCGGATTACAAAAATCTATGATGAATGCTAATGGTTTCTTTTTCTTCAAGTTTGCAGACCAAACTGGTATGATGGCTGTCCTCAACGAGGGCCCATGGATTATTCGATCACAACCTTTGATTTTATGTGAGTGGACTCCCACTACTAAGCTGATAAAAAAGGAGGTTAAGAATCTGCAATTATGGGTCAAGATACATGATGTTCCTTTAGCCGCGTATACAGATGATGGGCTTAGTTTGATTGCTATAGCCATTGGTGATCCCAAGCATCTAGATTCTTACACTACTTCGATGTGCTTGGATTCCTGGGGCCGTAGTAGCTATGCTAGAGCTTTAATTGAAGTGTCAGCTGATAAGGAGCTTAAAGAGGAAATTACTATGGCAATTCCAGAACTTGAGGGTGATGGGTATGTCAAGGAGACTATGTCTGTTGAGTATGCATGGAATCCGCATAGGTGCTCGCATTGTTGTGTTTTTGGCCACTCAGATGATCATTGTCCTAAACATCAAAAGAAGCCAGGAAAACAAGTAAGTGATGACAAAGCTCGTAAGCCTTATGTTCTAGGACAAAGACCTGATAAAAAGCCTGTTGTTGATGAGGAAGGGTTTACGGGAATGTATACCAAGAGAGTGGCTCGGAAAACGGGTTTTCAAGTTAACAAACAAAAGCCGAAATTTGAGTATAGGTCGATTGAACCAAAGTCGAAGGATAACTTGTATAAGTCGGAATCTTTAAATACTGTTGTGTCTAGAAATCCGTTTGAGGTCTTAAATGATGATAATATGGAGAAAGGTCAAAGGAGTAAGGTGGGAGAAGGTGGACAACAGGAGGCAGATGATGAAGAGGTCATGGAAGTATATAATGAAACTGTCGAGTTTATCACGGAAGGCACTTGTAATCCTAATGCTAAAAAAGGGGCAAGCACTCCTATCCCGGAGGTTTACAATGGTTAGTCTTGCTTCATGGAATATTAGGGGGTTGAACCGCCCTCTAAATCAAAAGGAGGTTCGAAAGATAGTTAAAGATAGTAATCTCAGTTTTTGTGCTATTTTAGAATCTCATGTTGATGCCGGAAATCTTAGTAAGGTCTGTAACTCAGTGTTCCCTCGTTGGGATTGGACTTCTAATGGGGGTTCTTGTGATAAAGGAACTCGTATTATCATAGGTTGGAACTTGATGGTTTTTTATTTGATGGTGTTGTCTCAAACGTCGCAAGTCATGCATATTCAGTTATTCGTTAAAGAAGACAAGAAATGGTTATTCTGTTCGGTTGTGTACGCAGCTAATTACTATATCACTCGACGAGAATTATGGTCCCAGTTATCTATGCATAAACTTATGGTAGGTGATAAGTTGTGGTTGATTATGGGAGATTTTAACTCGGCTCTATACCTGGAGGATAAGTCTATGGGTGCCTCCTCTGTTTCAACGGGTATGCGAGACTTTCAAGAATGTGTTTCAGATATTGAGGTGATGGATATTAACCAATCGGGTCTCCATTTTACATGGAACCAAAAGCCAAAGAAGGGTGTTGGCTTGCTTAAGAAAATTGATCGTATCATGGGCAATACTCTGTTTATTACTGAGTTCCCTAATTCAGTGGCTGTTTTTCATCCTTATAGATTGTCATATCACTCTCCTTGTGTTCTAACAATTAAACGAGCTGTTACTAGTAAGCCTAAGCCCTTCAAGTTTGCGAACTTTTTGGTTCATAAGCCTGATTTTCTAAGAATGTGAAGGAGTCGTGGAAGATGAGTGTTAATGGGGTTTATCAGTTTAGGGTTGTGAAGAAGCTTCGGATGCTAAAGACTCCGTTACGTGCTTTACTCTATAAGCAAGGCAATCTCCATAAGAAGATGGCTGATCTTCGTGGTACTGGATGACCTTCAAAAGGATATTGATAAGGATCCCATGAATGCGGACCTTAGAGCTCGAGAAAGGAAGCTGAATTCTGACTTTCAAGAAGCGTCTCTTGATGAGGAAAGGTTTTTTAAAGCAGAAGTCTAAGATGGAATGGTTAAGAGCTGGCAACGCTAATACTGCTTTCTTTCATGCAGCAGTGAAGAGTAGGAACCATCGAAGCCGAATCCAAGTTGTATTGGATACGAATGGTGTAGTGCATGAGGGTGATGCGGTTCAAGATGCTTTTGTGAAACATTATGAAAATTTCTTGGGTAGCCAAGATGATTTATCCATGCATCCTACTCCTGATCTGTTTACTGAGGTTGTGAACCCGATTGATGCTTCCCTCATGATCCGTCCGGTTACGATAGATGAGGTTAAGAAAACCATGTTTTCTGTAGGTAATGACAAAGCTCCAGGCCCGGATGGTTACAATGCTGCTTTCTTTAAAGTGGCTTGGCCAATTATAGGTAATGATGTTTCTATGGCAATCATTGATTTCTTTCATACAGGCAGATTACTGGGCCAAATCAACCATACTCTTGTTGCACTAGTGCCGAAGAAACCCTCGCCAGTTATGGCTTCTGATTATCGTCCTATAGCCTGCTGTAACGTATTATTCAAATGTGTTAGTAAGATTATTGCTGATCGTATAAAGGGTGTGCTCCATCAGGTTGTTAGTATCAACCAATCTGCTTTTATTCCTGGTAGGAAAATCTCGGATAACATATTGCTGACTCAAGAGCTTATGCATAATTATCATAGAAATTCAGGTCCACCCCGGTGTGCTTTCAAGGTGGATATTCAGAAAGCTTATGATACGGTTGATTGGAGGTTCCTGAAAAATGTTCTGATTGGGTTCAGCTTTAACACAAAGATGGTGGATTGGATTATGGTTTGTGTTTCCACAGCATCATATTCTGTTTGTGTTAATGGGAATGTGCATGGTTATTTTAAAGGTAAGCGTGCCTTCGACAAGGAGACCCGTTATCTCCTTATTTATTCACGCTGGTTATGGAGGTTTTAACGTGTATATTACAGCATGCTTCTAGGATTGATTCATCCTTCAAATTTCACAATAAATGCGAAAGGCAGCGTATCATTAACCTGTGTTTTGCAGATGATTTATTCTTGTTTGCGAACGGAGATGTTGAGTCGGTGCAGTGTGTCTTCAAGTGTCTTTCGAATTTTTCAAACATGTCCGGTCTAGTTCCTAGTATTCAAAAGAGCACAGGGTTTTTCTGTAATGTGCCAGCTCATGTTAAAAACCATATCTTGTCTTTCATGCCGTTTATGGAGGGGTCTCTTCCAGTAAAATACTTGGGGGTTCCTCTTATTTCTTCTAGCCTTGTGTACAAAGATTGTAGTGCCTTAGTGGAGAGGTTGGATCAACGGATTTCAAATTGGAGGAATAAACTTCTTTCGTTTGCGGGTCGGCTGCAGCTTATAAACTCTGTTCTTTCTTCAATGCATATTTACTGGTCTTCATTTTTTATCCTGCCTAACCGTATCATTCAAGATCTGGAAGCCAAAATGCGAAACTTCTTATGGTCTTCAGATGGTTCCTATCATAAGGGGAAGGATAAAGCTTCCTGGAAGTCTGTTTGTGTTCCAAACTACGAGGGTGGCTTAGGCATTCGTCGTATTGGGGATGTTAATAAAGCGCTTATGTCTTCTCATATTTGGAGCATTCTTGTTGAGCGTGATTCTCTTTGGGTTGCTTGGATCCATTTGTACATACTTAGAGGTAAAAGCTTTTGGATTTGTAAGTCGGTGGCGAATTGTTGTTAGAGCTGGCGGAAAATATTACAGCTTCAGCCGTTTATTAGAGAATTTGTTTGGTCCAAGTTGGGTGATGGTAGCAATACTTCAGCTTGGTACGATTCATGGTGTCACTTGGGTCCGCTTGGTAACTTCTTGACTCCTAGAACCATCTCAAGTGCAGGTTTTACTCTTAATAATACAGTTCAGGAGATTCATGTTAGTGGTGTTTGGAGGTGGCCAGTGGCGTGGAGGGATATGTTCCCGGTTTTAAATCAGCTAGATGATATCCATACAGATCCGAATAGGTCTGACCAGCTCCTATGGAAGGATGATAATGAGTTAGTTGCGTACTCTTCGTCTCAAGTGTGGCATTCGGTTAGACAGAGAGCAGCAGAGGTGGATTGGGTTAAGTATGTTTGGTTCTCGCAGTGTATTCCAAAACATGCTTTCTTTATGTGGCTGGTGATTCGTCGTAAGCTCCTCACTCAAGATAAAATTGTGCAATGGGATATTTCCAGAAGGAAAAATATGAATATGATGTGTTGTCTTCTTTGCTATGCGGAAATTGACTCCCATAACCATCTGTTCTTTGATTGTAACTACTCAAGTCAAGTTTGGATCACGGTTCGTGGAAAAGGAGGTATGAGTACTGTTGGCCCAGAGTGGAATGCTATCGTTGACTGGCTGGGGGCTCGGGCTGGGTCTAAGTCAGCGACCAACTATATTAGCAGGCTTATTGTGGCTGCTGCGACGTATTTCATTTGGCAGGAACGTAATGCAAGACTTTTCAAGAACCAGACGAGACCGCCAGATGTTCTAAGTGATACCATTTTGAAAACGGTTCGATATAAGCTAATGGGAGTCAAGTTCAAGGATTGCCACAAATGTGCGAAGATTGCTTGAAACATGGGAGACTTATAGCAACCGAGTCGAAGATGAAGAAGGCTGATTATTTATTAGTTTTCTTGTTTCTCTAGATTATTGTCTAGTAGTTTGTCTTCGATGTTCTTGGTAGTTTAGTGTGTTTTTTCTTTGGCTTACATTCATGGGGAATTCCCATGTTTGAACTAGTGTGGGTGTTTCCATGCTACTTGTTTTTGGTTTGTTTATATATAAAATCACCGGGGTAACCCTTTACCCAAAAAAAAGATTATTACAGACCAAATTGTTCGAAACCAAAACACCATCAAACAACAACTACAAACAATAAAAAATGGGCTCAGGCCTAGACATCAACATCCTTCGTTGCCCACTTGAACAGTTTTCACCACAGCTCCACGACCTCACCAGCATCACCTCCAGCAACCTCAGCCACCTCCTTCGTCCCGCTTTAGCCAACCTCTAGCATCTTCACCGCTTCCGACTCCACTTCACCACCAAGCTCGAGGAGTCTCTGCTTCCTCCCAGCTAAATCCCATGAAGACCGGTCGAAGTCGGGATCCATCGCCTCTTGAACACTCCTAATCCTCGCCTGGAGGATAGCACAACCAGCGTACAACTTGGCTTCTTCAGTTGCTTCCATCTCCGCCTTATTAGCCTGCATGTTAGCATCCAAGATCTTCTTTTCCATGAACTTATTTTCCTTCTCTAGTTTGGAGATCGTCTTATCTTTGGTAGCAGCGATAGATCAGAGGTCAGCCAGATTGTCCTCAGCCTTAGCCAGGCTCTTACCCTTGTGGGCATTCAAGCGGACAAACCTCTGCAAAGGGTACCACACATAGTCAGAATCAAGGATCCTTCACTAAAGGTAACACTAATAGAAAAGGATCAAGGATCCTTACATCAGCAACAAAGTCGTGGATCAACCTCGAGTTCATCCTCCTCAACCTCCATGGGCTTCTTAAATTTTGACCCGGCTTTGGCCTGATGGTGATGGCCTTGGGCTCCGGGATGCTTGGTCCTTTGGCCAGCTCCTTCTTGATGGAGCGAGGAGATGATGTTGTCAATGCCATCTAGGCCAAACTTGGTGGCCGACTTGCTGGTAGACTTCTGAGCACCTACATCATAAACAAACAAGATAAATCCTCATATTTCACATAACTTATTCGATACAGACTTATATCTTTCAAAAATATACGAATACTTACTCCACATCATATAGGAAGTGGAAGTGTTGGCTTCTGGATCCTTTTTCCTTGATTTGAACGTCCTAAACGTTGAGTCAAGAGCCCAAACGCTGCACTTCTTTCTTCAGTACGTACCCGGTGAGTTGGCAAGGCAGGCAAAGTTAGTCACTTCATGCAAACAGGAGAGGAAAACAAGTTAGCAACATAAAGATGATCTTCTACAGCGGTTACTTGAGGATCCTATATCCTACCCTTCAAGATCCACTTTTTGGGGTTACTATTCCCGAGAGGAATAAAATCCCTTCGCACAAAGAAGAACTGATTCTTCCAGGTGGAACCATTTTGAGTAGACTTAAGGACGGGTAAAGGCTGTTGGGGTTAGGCTTTGAAGAAGAAATGATAGGAACCATGGGTAACAACGCTATAAAGGTAGTAAAGCTCCCACAAGTTGAAACAATCCCTTCTGTTCAAGGGTATACATAACCCTCCAAAGCACAGGCATTACTTGGCTGTAGCTAATGCTTGTGAGGGTGAAGAACCGTTGGGTTAGGTTAGGGAAAGGATACGTGTAGCCAAAAAGAAATGGCAGGGCTGGAAAGCAAACCCAAACGGGTGAAACGACGTCACTCTTCATGGAGAGTCAAACGGCCGGAATACTGTTTCCGGTGGAAAACAAGGGAAGAGATCCTCAATCTTTGGATCAGTGAATTGCAGAGTTCCGAGGATGAATTTGATAACAGATTCTGGCTCTCGGGCATGTTATTCTTCTCTGGGCTTTTGCTGGGCGAGGATCGGGTAGCCATTTTAGCCATATTCAAGTAAGGGGAGATGAAGAATTTCAGAGAAAGCGAAAAGATTTAAGAGAGAAGAAGAATACCTGAGTTGGTTCAGGAATGGAAATTTAAAAGAGGATCTTCTGATCTTTAAATGAATATTTGAGCTTGTCTCTACCCTATATAATGCGATGATGGTTATAATTTATCCCATCAATGACGTCACAAGACTCGCAATGGCTAGTTAGATTTGCAAAGGTTAGTCCGCATCTAACGGAAATACGATAGATTCGATTCATATATTATCTACCATATTTGGGGGCAATTGTTAGGGCTTAGGTTTTATTGAGTGTGCATATCCTGAGACTATACCTAGATCACTTACCCTTAGGATGTTGGAGCAGGGAGTTTGAGGATCAAGGATCCTTATATTTACTTATGTTTACTAACAATTGTTCTCTATGTTTTCTAATGTTCGTATGTAGGTTGTGGACGACATAGCTGGAATCCACTAACGTTCATGGGCTTGGACGTGGTCTACACGTGATGGATTCATGCTTGAATGATGCTACACGTGATGGATTCCACTAACGTTCATGGGCTTGGCTGTGGTCTACCATGAAAATCGGACCTAGTTGTTAGCTTATTTCAAAAAGGGGTTGATCAAGTGTTTTAGGCATACATTCATACTCACGAACACATACACTCGCATACATTGCAAACCAGAGCTCTAGAAAACAATCTTTGTACCACACTTGATCAACATCCGAAGTTGTAATATTTTTGTTCAATATAGTTGGTTTTTTGGTAGTTTCCATCACTTGAGGTTTTTTATGCCAAAGATCTTCTGAAGATTAAGGGCTTTTTCCTCGTATAAATCCGTGTGTTTGTTGTCATTTACATTTCATTTATTGATCATTAAACAGTTCAACATTCAAGCATACTACCTCAAAAATCAGATTTGGTTACATTATCCTTAATCAGATTTTTGACCAAAACATACTGTAATGATGATCTAGGGTTTTTTTTATGGTAGATTTGAAGATCTAGAAGAGCTTGTTGAAAAAGCGTAGATGTAGAAGAATCCGGTTGTGATAACTCATTATTTCAAGGTTAGAACCATTCGTTTTCGTATGCATAATCTAACCTTATACTTATTTTATTTGACGAGTTAATTATACTTAACGAAATTATATTATAAGTTCATATTATTCAAGCGGCTAACTAGAACGTTATCCTTTTGAACCGACTCGAACCGTTTGAACCGAAGCCCATGTAGCGTGTCGGCCAACCCACTCGTGTAGCTCGAAACTTTTGAGGCCCATTTGTTAACTATATACTCATGTTTATAGTTAAGTAACTATTCTTTAGCATTGGTTGATTGTTAAAAAAATATATTTGTGAGTATAGCTGTGAGTATAACAACAAACGTAACCACCTCCAATTTATTCTTCCTTTGCATTTCTTTGGTCACAGCCCAAGAACCCAACTCTTTCCTAGCCACTCTCTTAACTCTCGGCCCGCAAAACAAGTCCCCACCGCCCCCAAGTTTTTTTGGATTTAATAGTTATGTATGATGCATGTGCTTATCTAAAGAAATCTCATAACCCTAATCCTCCAAACCTTGCTATCGTCCCCCTTCGACTATGGATGAAAATCAAGCCCAAAGACTCCAAGTTCTTTATTTCTAGGCTCAGTCATATTCATTTCTTCATTAGGTATCTCTACCATGTTTTTCTTTGTGATAGTCATTAAGGCTCATGCATAATTTATATATAATGGTTGTGGTATGATTACACAATGAGTATTGGTGTTATACTTACTTGTGGTGGATATCGAATAAAAATTATGCATGATGTGTTGCTAAAATTGTTTGTGTATGTGTTGACGCAAACAGGTCGATCAGGGTGGTAATCGTCTTGATGATCATCTGGTTCGTGATAATCAGTATTACATGATCTGGTTTATGAAAAACCTGCAGTGAATGGTAGTTCTAAGTCGTTGGGGTCGATAAATAATAGGTTGGTAGAGGTCAGGTAGCGAAAACAGAATCTGCCGAAAAGTTACAACCGAATTTAATCGGCTGTAACCAGGTCATAACTTAACGAAATCTGGATTTTTTTTAGTCTATAACGTGTTATTTCGAAATACGATTCAAATGGCGCTGGAATCAGAATTTTTCGACGTCGCTTGCTATTTTAAATAAATTGTTTCTTTTCAGCAATCAAAGCTGCGTTTTTCTGCAGATTTTACGTGTTATGTTTTTTGTCATAACTTGGTGTATAGTTAGAGTTAGATAATGAAATTCGTACTGTAGATAGCCTTATATTATTGTGCGAACCTCCAACTAGAATTACTTCAATCGGATAACCGTGGATTTTTAAATGAATTTTCAGTAAGCTGCAGTCAGAAAGTGATGAATCTGATTGTTGCTTAGTAAATGATTTTTTTATAAAGTTTTCATTAAGAGTTAGAGTCGAAAATTTTAACACAAGTCCAAACCTTCTTAGGGACATGCCACATAAAAATATCATAATTTTTCTGCTTCGTAAGTATGTAAAACGAGCTTACCAAAACAACATGTTTTCAATGATTTTATCTATACATGGTTTTAAGTTAATAAGTGATGAATTTGCTACTTTTGAGGCCCATTTGTTAACTATATACTCATGTTTATAGTTAAGTAACTATTCTTTAGCATTGGTTGATTGTTAAAAAATATATTTGTGAGTATAGCTGTGAGTATAACAACAAACGTAACCACCTCCAATTTATTCTTCCTTTGCGTTTCTTTGGTCACAGCCCCAAGAACCCAACTCTTTCCTAGCCACTCTCTTAACTCTCGGCCCGCAAAACAAGTCCCCACCGCCCCCAAGTTTTTTTGGATTTAATAGTTATGTATGATGCATGTGCTTATCTAAAGAAATCTCATAACCCTAATCCTCCAAACCCTGCGATCGTCCCCCTTCGACTATGGATGAAAATCAAGCCCAAAGACTCCAAGTTCTTGATTTATAGGCTCAGTCATAGTCCTTTCTTCATTAGGTACCTCTACCATGTTTTTCTTTGTGATAGTCATTAAGGCTCATGCATGATTTATATATAATGGTTGTGTTATGATTATACAATGAGTATTGGTGTTATACTTACTTGTGGTGGATATCGTAATAAAAATTATGCATGATGTGTTGGTAAAATTGTTTGTGTATGTGTTGACGCAAACAGGTCGATCAGGGTGGTAATTGTCTTGATGATCATCTGGTTCGTGATAATCAGTATTACATGATCTGGTTTATGAAAAACTTGTAGTGAATGGTAGTTCTAAGTCGTTGGGGTCGATAAATAATAGGTTGGTAGAGGTCAGGTAGCGAAAATAGAATCTGCCGAAAAGTTACAACCGAATTTAATCGGCTGTAACCAGGTCATAACTTAACGAAATCTGGATTTTTTTGTGTCTATAATGTGTTATTTCGAAATACGATTCAAATGGCGCTGGAATCAGAATTTTTCGACGTCGCTTGCTATTTTAAATAAATTGTTTCGTTTCAGCAAGTAAAGCTGCGTTTTTCTGCAGATTTTACGTGTTATGTTTTTTGTCATAACTTGGTGTATAGTTAGAGTTAGATAATGAAATTCGTACTGTAGATAGCCTTATATTATTGTGCGAACCTCCAACTAGAATTACTTCAATCGGATAACCGTGGATTTTTAAACGAATTTTCAGTAAGCTGCAGATAGAAAGTGATGAATCTGATTGTTGCTTAGTAAATGATTTTTATAAATTTTTCATTAAGAGTTAGAGTCGAAAATTTTAACACAAGTCCAAACCTTCTTAGGGGCATGCCAAATAAAAATATCATAATTTTTTTTGCTTCGTAAGTATGTAAAACGAGCTTACCAAAACAACATGTTTTCAATGATTTTATCTATACATGGTTTTAAGTTGTTAAGTGATGAATTTGCTACTTTTGAGGCCCATTTGTTAACTATATACTCATGTTTATAGTTAAGTAACTATTCTTTAGCATTGGTTGATTGTTAAAAAATATATTTGTGAGTATAGCTGTGCGTATAACAACAAACGTAACCACCTCCAATTTATTCTTCCTTTGCGTTTCTTTGGTCACAGCCCAAGAACCCAACTCTTTCCTAGCCACTCTCTTAACTCTCGGCCCGCAAAACAAGTCCCCACCGCCCCCAAGTTTTTTTGGATTTAATAGTTATGTATGATGCATGTGCTTATCTAAAGAAATCTCATAACCCTAATCCTCCAAACCCTGCGATCGTCCCCCTTCGACTATGGATGAAAATCAAGCCCAAAGACTCCAAGTTCTTGATTTATAGGCTCAGTCATAGTCCTTTCTTCATTAGGTACCTCTACCATGTTTTTCTTTGTGATAGTCATTAAGGCTCATGCATGATTTATATATAATGGTTGTGTTATGATTATACAATGAGTATTGGTGTTATACTTACTTGTGGTGGATATCGTAATAAAAATTATGCATGATGTGTTGGTAAAATTGTTTGTGTATGTGTTGACGCAAACAGGTCGATCAGGGTGGTAATTGTCTTGATGATCATCTGGTTCGTGATAATTAGTATTACATGATCTGGTTTATGAAAAACCTGCAGTGAATGGTAGTTCTAAGTCGTTGGGGTCGATAAATAATAGGTTGGTAGAGGTCAGGTAGCGAAAGAATCTGTCGAAAAGTTACAACCGAATTTAATCGGCTGTAACCCGGTCATAACTTAACGAAATCTGGATTTTTTTGAGTCTATTACGTGTTATTTCGAAATACGATTCAAATGGCGCTGGAATCAGAATTTTTTGACGTCGCTTGCTATTTTAAATAAATTGTTTCGTTTCAGCAATCAAAGCTGTGTTTTTCTGCAGATTTTACGTGTTATGTTTTTGGTCATAACTTGGTGTATAGTTAGAGTTAGATCATGAAATTCGTACTATAGATAGCCTTATATTGTTGTGCGAACCTCCAACTTGAATTACGTCAATCGGATAACCGTGGATTTTTAAATGAATTTTCAGTAAGCTGCAGTCACAAAGTGATGAATCTAATTGTTGCTTAGTAAATGATTTTTTATAAATTTTTCATTAAGAGTTAGAGTCGAAAATTTTAACACAAGTCCAAACCTTCTTAGGGGCATGCCACATAAAAATATCATAATTTTTTCTGCTTCGTAAGTATGTAAAACGAGCTTCCTAAAACAACATGTTTTCAATGATTTTATCTATACACGGTTTTAAGTTGTTAAGTGATGAATTTTCTACTTTGAGGCCCATTTGTGAACTATATACTCATGTTTATAGTTAAGTAACTATTCTTTAGCATTGGTTGATTGTTAAAAAAATATATTTGTGAGTATAACAAAAACGTAACCACCTCCAATTTATTCTTCCTTTGCGTTTCTTTGGTCACAGCCCAAGAACCCAACTCTTTCCTAGCCACTCTCTTAACTCTCGGCCTGCAAAACATGTCCCACGGCCCCCAAGTTTTTTTGGATTTAATAGTTATGTATGAAGCATGTGCTTATCTAAAGAAATCTCATAACCCTAATCCTCCAAACCCTGCGATCGTCCCCCTTCGACAATGGATCAAAATCAAGCCCAAAGACTCCAAGTTCTTGATTTCTAGGCTCATTCATATTCATTTCTTCTTTAGGTACCTCTACCATGTTTTTCTTTGTGATAGTCATTAAGGCTCATGCATGACTTATATAATGGTTGTGTTATGATTATACAATGAGTATTGGTATTATACTTACTTGTGGTGGATATCGTAATAAAAATTATGCATGATGTGTTGGTAAAATTGTTTGTGTATGTGTTGACGCAAACAGGTCGATCAGGGTGGTAATTGTCTTGATGATCATCTGGTTCGTGATAAACAGTATTACATGATCTGGTTTATGAAAAACCTGCAGTGAATGGTAGTTCTAAGTCGTTGGGGGTCGATAAATAATAGGTTGGTAGAGGTCAGGTAGCGAAAACAGAATCTGTCGAAAAGTTACAACCGAATTTAATCGGCTGTAACTAGGTCTTAACTTAACGATCTGGATTTTTTTAGTCTATAACGTGTTATTTCGAAATACGATTCAAATGGCGCTGGAATCAGAATTTTTCGACGTCGCTTGCTATTTTAAATAAATTGTTTCGTTTCAGCAATCAAAGCTGCGTTTTTTGCAGATTTTACGTGTTATGTTTTTGGTCATAACTTGGTGTATAGTTAGAGTTAGATCATGAAATTCGTACTGTAGATAGCCTTATATTATTAAGCGAACCTCCAACTAGAATTACGTCAATCGGATAACCGTGGATTTTTAAATGAATTTTCAGTAAGCTGCAGTAAGAAAGTGATGAATCTGATTGTTGCTTAGTAAATGATTTTTTATAAAATTTTCATTAAGAGTTAGAGTCGAAAATTTTAACACAAGTCCAAACCTTCTTAGGGGCATGCCACATAAAAATATCATAATTTTTTCTGCTTCGTAAGTACGTAAAACGAGCTTCCTAAAACAACATGTTTTCAATGATTTTATCCATACATGGTTTTAAGTTGTTAAGTGATGAATTTGCTACTTTTAGTGTCCGCGCATGAATGATAATTGTATAATTGATGAATGGCATGTCGTAGTGTACATTATAAACCTATGCTTGAAAGCTACTCGGTATTATGTTGTGACAACTTGTTTGCATGATAGTTGTTAGATGCATGTAAGGCTTGCGTGAATTACATAAACGACCCTAATGTTCTTGGTAACCATCTTAGGACGCGGTTGATCGTCTTCGCTACTATTTGCACTTATTTCTTACCTCGCAAAACAAATGTGAGTTCACACCTTTACTAAAAGCATGTATTCTCGGTGGTTGGGAACCTCACTTTCTCGGGTATGGGATTGCCTTAGTATTCCTGGCATGTGATACTGTTAACTTCACTTTCCCTGGTTAGGGGCTTGCCTAGTATTCCTGGGGATGGAATATGTGACATTTGTGCCTTTTCAATCATTGCACAATTACAAACAATTTCCTATTCAATGAAACCCTGTGTTTTATTTCCAAATATTTTTGTATTCAATAAAATACAAAATCTTGTATTTTATTGATGAGAATGCAAAAATGTCAATCGTTGCACAATTTCGATCATTTTCGTGTTCGTTAAAGCGTTTTACGCATTTTGCAAAACGCATAACCGTACAACTGAACGCACCGACATCCATAACATTTTGGGCATAATCCACGTTACACATGTCTTAACACCTTTATATAACCTAAATATTAGGTTAAACGGGTTAAAAATGGCAAACAAGTGAAAATACAAGTCCATGGGCCAAAAATGTCAAAACAAATAATAAATATTTTTGCTTCTTCACCAAGTTTGCCACATATCTCCAATTTTTGACACCTAGCACTCACTTTGCCACACTTAATATGGTGTTGACACATGTTAGGACACTAATCCACACTTGAGGACACTTGTCATCACCTCCTTAATCCTAAAATACTATAAATACCCCATGATTCTTCCATTTTTTTCACACCACTTCAAAACACTTCAAAGCAAAGTGTTAAGTTCTTCTTTCTATCCTTCTTGGAGCTTGTTTCCAACCTTTGGAAGCCTCCTATCTTGAGTTCCAAAAGTGTTCTTCAACACGAGTAAGTACTCTTCCTAGTTCTTTCATTTTTTAGTTATTTTGATCTAAAAGTCGAACAGTTTGGCAACCTGATTTACTTTTGGTTCTGACCATATTTGGTCAAGTCAAAGTTCAACGAGGTAATAACCCCTAATGATTTCACCTTCTGATTACCACGTTAGTCGAAGTGACGAGTCAAAATTTCGGTAAAAAATGCGCATGATGTGCATTTTATGACGAAACTATTTTCGGGTATCAAAACACCAAGTTTTGATACCAAATCTGTTTTATAAACTTAGTTAGACATATTTTGACATGTCTAACTCGTCACTTCTAGTTTAGTGCTTATTTAGAGTCGTAAGTCGAGTGGTCTTGACCACCGCTTTAACTTTCGAATCCGACCCGTTTGGTTGATCTTAGTATCCGACCAAACACATATTTGTGATCATAGTTGTATAAGGAATAACCTATTCCTTATGGTCACGTCGTTTGGTTAGTGTTATGATAAGTTACTTCTATGTTCTTAAAAAAAACGATGACCAAAATGCACTTTCGCGCATAAATCCATTTTAAACACATGGAACCAAATTTTTGACATAGAAGTATGTTATAACTTTCAAACATGTTTGGGAATTTAAGACTTATCAATTTTTGACATAGAAGTATGTTATAACTTTCAAACATGTTTGGGAATTTAAGACTTATCATAGGACATGTTTAACCATCCGATCACGCGTTTACGCATAAACTACCTTAACGAGTCATAATGGGTCAAAAGCACTTAGGATCCTTTCCAAATCAGAATGTTAAGTTTGTTAAGCCATATCACATGAGTTCCAACACTCGTTTGGTTTATAAGACTTCATTCTATCTGATCTCCCGTTTGTAGTCCCGACACACTAACATATTATCTAACACATTAGGACACATTTGAGCTTTGTTTATTCCGTTGATCAAGAACACTATCGCAATCCCAAGTGAGTACATAGCCCCCTCTTTTACGTTTTCAAATGTTTTGGGGTGATTCATATGTGCCTATAATTATTTTCAAAATTTCAAAACAATATACATGGTTTATGTATACAAAAATGATTTTCAAAGTGAGTACATAGTTTCCCTCTTTTATGTTTTGCAAATGTTTTGGGGTGACTCATACACTAAATCATTTTCAAGCTTTCAAAAACAATTCTATGGTTTATATATAAAACAATACGATTTCAATAATGTGAACAACTTGTTGATGCGTTATCCATAACACAAATGACATTCATTAGCTTTGGCCGAGCCGACCAGTAGTTTGTTATGATACCATAGGACTGTCAATCCCATTATCGGAATGTTCACTGGATTTGGTGGAAGTTTGGGTAATGACAGAAACTGTTTCTGATTAACAAATCATTTGATGATTTGTTAGTCTAGTTAAAGAGACTCTTTGGTGGTCTATTAAAGATACCCTTTGGTGGTATAGTCAACAAAGGTTTGAATGTGTTCATTAAAGAACGATAAAAAGTTTTCACTATTAAAAACACGGACGATTTTGTTTATGTCATGGACAATTGGTTTATGACACGGACGATTGATCTATAACACAGACAAATTGTTTTGAACAATGTCACGCAATGATTTTAACTTAAAGATATAAACCATACGAAGTTTTCCTTTGAATTAATCTATTACAAGGTTTTTACAAAAGAAATGTTTTTGTCAAGATTCATGGCTACAAGGTTTTCACAACTCTAACCAACTTGTTTTAGTTGGTTAATTGTATTGCAATATCAAACACTTTTGATACGAGGTTTTCACTTAACGACTCTTGTAGTCGGACGAGGTGATGCAATATGTATACAAGGCCACGAATTTGACACACTCACAAAACCTATGTACTCGCCGGCATTTTTATGCTGACTCTCTTTTCACATATGTTTCAGGAATCAATACTCGATAATATGATGCATGCTTCACATAGGAATGGACGCGAGCCTTAGTGACTTAAAACATGAAAGACAATTTATTTATGTGTTGTTTTGGTTTATCCCAAGACAATGTAAACATTTAACTTAATCAAACATAATTTTAAATTCCAGGAGTTGTGAAACAATAGTTCTGTGACATGACTCCCCGACGTTTCCGCCGCTGTTCGTTGTTTTACGTGGTCGACGGTGTTACAGAATACTGTTAAATACTATTCATATTTCATGTCTTTAGCGGACTAAACGAACTCTATCTGAAAGTCAAAGTTTTCCTTGGCAACTGGTCAATGATGATAGACATTGACCAATGGCACAAACAACTTAAACAGTCAAAGTTTCGGTACCACACAGTTTAGTAGCTTAAAGATGAGGTAGCTCTCCGTGACATGTTTTTTAAATTTAGTTATTTAACAACCTAAGTTTTTGGAAAATAATACTGAAAAACTGTGAACTGGCCATGTCACACCCTGATTTTCGATGTAGCGGAAGCGTGTCGCGAGGTGTGGCCAGAGCGGCAATCGTTGCCTTCAACCAAGTAAACGACAATTGTATTACATTACAAAACATTCATCCATACTTTTTATTTAACCATAATTCACATATAAACTTTTGTCTTTAAAACAAACCACAAGTTTAACAACTTTATTTAAAATTTAGACATAAGTTTATAAAACATAACAACAAAGACTGGATGAAACATAACATCTTGACTTCACAACAAACGAACAAGATTTTTCCCCGAAGGCCATTCACTAGTTTCCTGTAATACATGTTAGTTTTGAAAACAATGTCAACAAAACCTGGTGAATTCATGTTATAAATTTTGTATCAAATGAATTATCAAAAACATTTGAAATAAACTTGTTTAATATAGCTTAATGAAACTTGTAAGATCATTAGTGTGTTGCAAGGACACTAATCTGTATGCCGAATAAGGTGGCAACCAAACCTTGACGATTTATTATGTGTTTGAGACACTCGTTTTAGACACAAAAACACTCTAATACGATCTGTTATTATTGTCGTAGTAGAGTGGGGCTCGCCCAAACCCAATAGATCTATCCCCTTGTTCCTTGGTACTTGTTATTTCATTAATGGCCCCAATGCTCGAGCCTTATTCACATGTGATCTAAATATTTTCATTTTCCCAGCTATACTAATTGTAACATGTATACATCCCCACACGTTTAAAACCATAAAAACATTAAAATAAAAGGGGAAACATGAACTCACTTATTTGCGTTCCGTACAAATCTCTATTCAATTCCTGATACTTCGTTTGTTTTTCGACCTACAAGTGTTCTAGTCTATTAGACACTTAGGCTTTCGTTTGTTTTTCGTACAAGTATTTTATCTCGAATTTCATACTTGTAATTGTTGGTTTTCTTGGTTGATATACATATATATATATATATATATATATATATATGTTAGATTGATTAAATGGACCTAGTCCATAATTTAATTGTAAATAACTCAATCTAATAATTCATTACATATGGGCCTAGCCCAAAGCTTTTGTAAGTATGGGCCTAGCCCAAATTTGCTTACTTTGTGGGCCTAGCTCAATTCGTTTCATGTATGTGGGCCTAGCCCAACCTGATTTGTTTATTTAGTAGGTTAAGCCCAATTGGTTTATAAAAGTGGGTTTTAGCCCAAAGTTAGTTTTTATAAAATTGATTAGCCCAATTTATATTTTTTATAAAAGTGGGCTTGGACCAAAGTTATCTTTTATTTAAATGGGTCTAGCCCATGTAAACTTTTATAAAAGTGGGCCTTAGCCCAAAGTTTGATTTTATACAAGTGGGCCTTAGCCCAAAGTTAATTTTATGAAAGTGGGCTAGTCTATATATTTTTATAAAAATAGTTTTAGCCCAATATAATTTTTATAAAAAGTTGTTTAGTTAGGCTTATCCAAAAATATTTACTAGTATAAAAATTTATTTATAAAAACTATAAGTTATATATATTTAAAAATTCTAATAAATATAAAGTGTATCGGTTTCTGTGTTTGTTTTGACCGTCAGGTTTGCGTCGACTATTTTATTCGTTTCGTCTTTGTCGTTTGTTTCGTTTATACCTTATATTTTGTCCGAATTCTCCGAGTTTGTCCAAATTGTCCGATATATATTATTTTGTCAAAAGTTGAACACTTAAATATATTTTTATACAAAAATACATGTGCACATGGTGGTTTAAAATATATATTTTATTAAAAATATATCTTTATCTCATTTTTAGGTTAAGAAAATATAAGTAATTATATTCTTAAATTTTTATCCAAATCCTTTATCTAAACATGATTAAAGTTCCTAATCACTTTTAACCATCAAATCTTTAGTTTAATCATATCTTAATCAAGATTAATTTTAATAAAATTTTTGCCATAGTTTCCTTTAAAAATATAAGTTTCCCATGTTTTTATAAACGTATTTTAAGTAATTAAACTAATTCAAATCATCATCAAACACAAATATTATATAAATGTATTAACATAATTTCATGAACTTGTTATAATTTTAATCTTTCTTAATATGGAAACTTTATTATAACTTTTATAAAAAATTTCTAAATCATAATTTCATTTAATGATCTAAATACATGTATGATCATATTTAAAATATGAGATTATGTTCATGATATATTTTGTTAATGAATCTTGCTAATCTAAACATGCATGTGTTTAGATCACCTTTTTATTCATAATTTTGCAAGATAAACAACTTCAAGATCACAAAAATTTATCAAGAAAATCACATGATTATGTTAGTGATCTTAGATTTACTAGTGTTTTTCAAGTGGGTTTTATATAATTTTTATGATGATCTTGTGAAATTATATAAAATAAAAAGTATAACACAAGGCTTAAGATCTTACTACTAGCACAAGGCTAGAGATGATCTAAGAGATGAAGAAAATGGATTGATCAAGAGTTTCAAGCTTCCAAAGTGAGTTCCTAATTTTTGCAAACTCTTTAGATCATCATTAGGTCTTCATGCATGCTTAAAGTTTCTTGTGTTTGGGTTTTAAAAAGTTGAAGGTGATATGGATGAGGCTTTTCCAATTTTTGGAAGCAAGATGGGAGTATTCTTGAGTTTTTGGTGTATGGAGAATGAAAGAAAATGTTTTTGATTTTATGGTGTTATGTTTAGTTTTTTTATACAACTTTCCAAACACTAAACCCATTCATAATTTTGCCAACACATTATAGTTGAGTTGGTGGCATGGGGAGAAGATCCCATAGTGGCCGTGAGGTGTTTGATATTTTCTTTTTTATATATATATATATATATATATAATTTTATATACTTTTATAAACTTTAATAATTATATATATAAGTTTTTATAAAAACTAATACCCCAATACAATAAAGTGATGTTATAGTAGGCCAAATAATTTATTAGTCTTGTTGTTTCATTGTTCGGTTGATAAAGTTGGTTCAGGTCTTGTACCGGGTGAAATACTGATATATAGTGTTACTTATAAAATTTTATGTTCATAATAATTCTAGTACAATTTTTATCGTCCCGTTAATTAATCTAGCTCTTCAGACTAATAATTTTGTCATTTTGAGTTCGGTTCTGGTACCGGCTTTGTTGTCAGGTTTTTATTGAACAAACCGTTTAGCTTTAAATAATAAGATTTATACATGGGTTTTATACTATTTCTAACACCTATTATTATTCTTTAGCTAAAAATATATATTTTTTGACTTTTCGGACATTTGCTGAATTTTGCTGCAGAATTGCTGAATTTTGCTGCAGACTTGGACAATTTAGTATTTTATATAAAATTTTTATGGTATAATAGTGCAGAAATATTTTATATCTTAATTTTATCATGTTAGATTGTATCGTAACTAGTTCTGATATTTAATACATGTTCGCGTCGTTGTCATTCGTCTAGGATATGGTTTTATATATTTTTGGGTAAAGGGTTACCCCGGTGATTTTATATATAAACAAACCAAAAACAAGTAGTATGGAAACACCCATACTAGTTAAAACATGGGAATTCCCCATGAATGTAAGCCAAAGGAAAAAACACACTAAACTACCAAGAACATCGAAGACAAACTACTAGACAATAATCTAGAGAAACAAGAAAACTAATAAATAATCAGCCTTCTTCATCTTCCACTCGGTTGCTATAAATCTCCCATGTTTCAAGCAATCTTCGCACATTGTGGCAATCCTTGAACTTAACTCCCATTAGCTTATATCGAACCGTTTTCAAAATTGTATCACTTAGAACATCTGGCGGTCTCGTCTGGTTCTTGAAAAGTCTCGCATTACGTTCCTGCCAAATGAAATACGTCGCAGCAGCCACAATAAGCCACTAATATAGTTGGTCGCTGACTTAGACCCAGCCCGAGCCCCCAGCCAGTCAACGATAGCATTCCACTCTGGGCCAACAGTACTCATACCTCCTTTTCCGCGAACCGTGATCCAAACTTGAGTTGAGTAGTTACAATTGAAGAACAGATGGTTATGGGAATCAATTTCCGCATAGCAAAGAAGACAACACATCATATTCATATTTTTCCTTCTGGAAATATCCCATTGCACAATTTTATCTTGAGTGAGGAGCTTACGACGAATCACCAGCCACATAAAGAAAGCATGTTTTGGAATACACTGCGAGAACCAAACATACTTAACCCAATCCACCTCTGCTGCTCTCTGTCTAACCGAATGCCACACTTGAGACGAAGAGTATGCAACTAACTCATTATCATCCTTCCATAGGAGCTGGTCAGACCTATTCGGATCTGTATGGATATCATCTAGCTGATTTAAAACCGGGAACATATCCCTCCACGCCACTGGCCACCTCCAAACACCACTAACATGAATCTCCTGAACTGTATTATTAAGAGTAAAACCTGCACTTGAGATGGTTCTAGGAGTCAAGAAGTTACCAAGCGGACCCAAGTGACACCACGAATCGTACCAAGCTGAAGTATTACTACCATCACCCAACTTGGACCAAACAAATTCTCTAATAAACGGCCGAAGCTGTAATATTTTCCGCCAGCTCCAACAACAATTCGCCACCGACTTACAAATCCAAAAGCTTTTACCTCTAAGTCTGTACGAATGGATCCAAGCAACCCAAAGAGAATCACGCTCAACAAGAATGCTCCAAATATGAGAAGATATAAGCGCTTTATTAACATCCCCAATACGACGAATACCTAAGCCACCCTCGTACTTTGGAACACAAACAGACTTCCAGGAAGCTTTAGCCTTCCCCTTATGATAGGAAACATCCGAAGACCATAAGAAGTTTCGCATTTTGGCTTCCAGATCTTGAATGATACGGTTAAGCAGGATAAAAACTGAGGACCAGTAAATATGCATTGAAGAAAGAAAGAGTTTATAAGCTGCAGCCGACCCGCAAATGAAAGAAGTTTATTCCTCCAATTTGAAATCCGTTGATCCAACCTCTCCACTAAGGCACTACAATCTTTGTACACAAGGCTAGAAGAAATAAGAGGAACCCCCAAGTATTTTACTGGAAGAGACCCCTCCATAAACGGCATGAAAGACAAGATATGGTTTTTAACATGAGCTGGCACATTACAGAAAAACCCTGTGCTCTTTTGAATACTAGGAACTAGACCGGACATGTTTGAAAAATTCAAAAGACACTTGAAGACACACTGCACCGACTCAACATCTCCTCTCGCAAACAAGAATAAATCATCTGCAAAACACATGTTAATGATACGCTGACTTTCGCATTTATTGTGAAATTTGAAGGATGTATCAATCCTAGAAGCATGCTATAATATACACGTTAAAACCTCCTTAACCAGTGTGAATAAATAAGGAGATAACGGGTCTCCTTGTCGAAGGCCACGCTTACCTTTAAAATAACCATGCACATTCCCATTAACACAAACAGAATATGATGTTGTGGAAACACAAACCATAATCCAATCCACCATCTTTGTGTTAAAGCCGAACCTGATGGAGCACACCCTACCATGCACGTTCCCAATCAACTTGATGGAGCACACCCTACCATGAATAAAAGCAGATTGGTTGATACTAACAACCTGATGGAGCACACCCTTTATACGATCAGCAATAATCTTACTAACACATTTGAATAATACGTTACAGCAGGCTAAAGGACGATAATCAGAAACCATAACTGGCGAGGGTTTCTTCGGCACTAGTGCAACAAGAGTATGGTTGATTTCGCCCAGTAATCTGCCTGTATGAAAGAAATCAGTGATTGCCATAGAAACATCATTACCTATAATTGGCCAAGCCACTTTAAAGAAAGTAGCAGTGTAACCATCCGGGCCTGGAGCTTTGTCATTACCTATAGAAAACATGGCTTTCTTAACCTCATCCATCGTAACCGGACGGATTATGAGGGAAGCATCAATCGGGTTCACCACCTTAGTAAACAGATCAGGAGTAGGATGCATGGATAAATCATCTTGGCTACCCAAGAAATTTTCATAATGTTTCACAAAAGCATCTTGAACCGCATCACCCTCATGCACTACACCATTCGTATCCAAAACAACTTGGATTCGGCTTCGATGGTTCCTACTCTTCACTGCTGCATGAAAGAAAGCAGTATTAGCGTTGCCAGCTCTTAACCATTCCATCTTAGACTTCTGCTTTAAAAACCTTTCCTCATCAAGAGACGCTTCTTGAAAGTCAGAATTCAGCTTCCTTACTCGAGCTCTAAGGTCAGCATTCATGGGATCCTTATCAATATCCTTTTGAAGGTCATCCAGTTTACCACGAAGATCAGCCATCTTCTTATGGAGATTGCCTTGCTTAAAGAGTAAAGCACGTAACGAAGTCTTTAGCATCCGAAGCTTCTTCACAACCCTAAACTGATAAACCCCATTAACACTCATCTTCCACGACTCCTTCACAATTCTTAGAAAATCAGGCTTATGAACCAAAAAGTTCACAAACTCTAAGGGCTTAGGCTTACTAGTAACAGCTCGTTTAATTGTTAGAACACAAGGAGAGTGATCTGACAACCTATAAGGATGAAAAACAGCCACTGAATTAGGTTAAATTCCAAACTATGATTTGGTTAAATTCCTATACTTTTAAGACTTAAAAATTAAGTCATGTTATACGATAATAGACAATGTACTAGTTGTTTAAGTTTTATAGAATTACCAGAATTTTGCCAATTGTCACAGGCCAACCTTTGTTGATACACTCGTACATGCTTTGCAGGTCGTTAGGTACAACACGGGAGCTTGCATAGCAGGAGTGTCGTGGCTGCGTGAGTTATTTGAATTGGTTTTATTTTAAACATTATTTGGATTTTTAACTGTTTGCTTTCGCTGTTGGTTAAACAATGTTTTTGGACATCCCTAATAGTGTTGATGGTGATGCTTTTGCTAACTGTGATAATGGTTTAACATGATTAGTGGCTTGATCCTGGTCGGTCGCACCTCTCGCTGTAAAACTCCGCACATGGAAATTTGAGGGTGTGACATCGGTGGTTATGAGAGGAAGCCAACGTAGTAGAAAGATGATGGTAAGAGAAGATGATCGGAAAAATCTAGGAGTTAAGTGCCCTTTAATAATACTACTACTACTACTACTACTACTACTAATAATAATAATAATAATAATAAGAAGAAGAAGAAGAAGAAGAAGAAGAAGAAGAAGAAGAAGAAGAAGAAGAAGAAGTAGTAGTTTTAAAAATAAAAAATTTAGAAGTTAAGTTTCATTTAATAATAATAATAATAATAATAATATAATAATAATAAGTTAAAAAATAAAAAAATCAGAGTTAAGTGTCATTTACGTCCCTAAAGTTTATGTGCCATTTACGTCTCTGCGCTAACTTAGTTATTAGTCTTTTTTAACTATGTTAGTTTTTTGGACTGAAATAACATGTTTTATGAATGTCAAAGAGCAAAATAGTACAATTTCAAAATTTGGCCTAAAATGGCGAAAGTGTACAACCCATATGTGTGTATATGGCACTTAACTCTACATTTTATTCTCTAATAAAAAACTAACTACCCCGTCGATTTTCAAAAGGTCATAACTACTTTTTTTGTATGTTAATATTTTTTTTAAATTACACAATAAAGGTGTATTTTATACTCTTTAATTTGGCTATATTGCTATTGTTTTTTAATTGAAATATTTGATATGTTACGTGATTAACAGTGTCTAAGGGTGAGCAATAACTGAATCGTTAACCAAAATCAAACAAAAATAGAAGAATCTAAACTGAAATCAACAAAAACCGAATTAACTGAAAATTGATTAACCAAAACCTAAATTAACCAAAACTAATTATCAAATTTTTTGTATTCTCGTTTAACTAAAATTAACTGAGCCGTATCATTCATATTTTCATATATTTCTAGCTTTTATACTTTCAGTTCATGTATTTCATATTTATACCTCCATTTTTAATGTATTTATATTTCCATTTCATGTATTTATACATCCATTTCATGTATTTATACTTTAGTTTTATATATTTCTAAGCAAAAGTTCTAGCAAAGTATGGTTTTGATATTAATCGAAATTAAACGAACCAAACCAAAAACCATCAATCTAAATAAATAAATCAAAACGATTGGTTAATAAATAGACTAATTGATGACTTTTGTTTCGGTTGAGGATAATAACAAAACTATGCATACCCTAGCAGTGTTTTTGTTTCTCGTAAAAAATAGACGAAACCTAAATCAACCTGAATTAACTAGAAACCTATTACCAAAAACAGAAGATTTTTTAGCCTCATTTAACCAAATTTAACTGAACTTACAGAACCATTTATATTTTCATATATTTCTAGCTTTTAGACCGCCAGTTCATGTATTTCATATTTTATACTTTTGTTTCATGTATTTAAACTTCCATTTCAGATATTGATACATATAGTTCATGTAGATATACCTCTATTTCATGTATTTCTAAAAAAAAGTTTAACCCAATTTTGGTTTTGGCTAATAACCAAATTTAAATGAACTAGACCATAAACTATCAATTTAACCAAATAAAAGAAACTCATTAACCGAAAACCGATTGGTTGATAAAATAGACTAACCGATGACTTTGGTTTCAGCTTCGCTTGAGGATAATAGCCAAACCGACCAACCTATGCATACCACAATGAAATGGACTAACCCATGACTTTTCTTATGACGTATATCCACCACAATTATGCTACAATAAATATTATACGAATAAGAAAATTACCAGAAACGAGGACCACACTGCAAAGTGCCATCATCGGCGCATCGCGCGAGCACCCTGCTAGTTAAAAGAAAGTGAGAAAAAGGCACATAACCAACATGTAGAAATTTGCAGTTTTTGGTTATGCGTTCCACGCGTCGTCCATTTTTGGTTTTCATGTCAAAAGTTGATTCAGGTGATTTACGGGTTCGTGAACTTGTCATTTAACGTGACGTCTGTCAGATCGATCGTGTGTGTTCTTCAGTTTTTTCGTTTAGGGTAGAAACCTAAAATCTTATGGTTGAAGTATATAATTGTTTATATGAACTGTAACTGGATCACTAACATGATTTAAATCTAACTCATATTTAATATTTTGTGTACACGCATCCGTTGCTCGATTTATGTGATATTAATAAAACATCGGATTTTATTAAAATATAAATTGTACACCGATTTCCAACAGACGTCACTCCGGTCTGATCGGGGCAGCGGGTTTAGTTTTCGAACTGTCAAAAATCCGGTATTATCGGTGCATACCGGTAAACCAATGTTCATTTTTTTTACTTTTAAACTCAATATTATTATATATAGTGGGAAAAATAGTTATGTTGTTGTTGATGAGGATGACGATGATGATGAAATTTGTATTATATGATCATGAACTTGATGCATTCAAACCTTCAATATCATAAACGTATTGTAAACTTCTATTAAAATACCTTGTTGGAAAATTGATTTTTGATTATGGAATTATGTAATTTTGGATTATTTTTTGAGTTGAAGTTATATACTTTTAAACTATAAGGTTGAGTAGTCATCCGTTGAATCGCCCGATACCATCAATTATACCATTGAAAGTAAAGTGCAATCTGCCTCCCTAAGGTTTGGTCCAGATTGCCGTCTGACTCCATGTCTTTCACTTTTTGCCCGATGAGACCCTGACGTGGGTATTTTGTTGCCAAATGCCCCAGACGTTACTCAACAGCTAAGGAAAGATTGTTTGACTGTCCACTGGAGGGCAATAATTGTAAATTCGCATCTCCCTCTTCACTAAAACCCCCAAATCCATTGTTCTGTATGTGTATGACCCTGTGGTATCCTCAAATTCCATGCCCATCGTTCATTTGATGGTCCTCCGAACATCGAACATTTGTCGTTTAGAGCTTCAATTACAATGCAGTTATTGTTATGGCCGGTAGACATTGGAGAATTCGTCCAATTGAAGACCCTTTTGACCCATAACGATCATACCACAGTAAGTATCGATTGTAATGTTCAATGTAGCAAAGGATGATGCTTTGTATATGAAACTGAAATTTCTTGTTGTCTTTGTTTGTAGCCGACTAAGTAATGTAACGCTCTGCATTTTTGTACTTTCCTTAATTAGAAAGTATAATCGTATTTCTATTTCTGGAAACTTGTAATCCTATTGTATTCAGATTTCGTTTCCAACTATATAATCCGAGACTTTGATCATAATGAAATTAATATTTTATACATACATGTTATGCATATAATCAATCTTTTAAAATACGTGTTTACTTGCAAACTGACACTTGTTATAGTGAAATACTCATACATACATTCACGATACTCGAATTATACTTACATATGCTTTCCAAAAACATGCCAAAACATGCCAAAACATCAAGTTATGGCATAAAAAATAAACAATGGGAAGTTCAGGAGCCAAAACGTGAAAGATGAAACTTGGGACGGACAAGGGAGGCGTCGCGTCACGCGATCCCCTACCCCTCCTGCCGTCGCGTGACGCCACGGAGGTTGATCATAAGAAAGTTGCTTCCGCTTCATGGTAACTCACTTGTTTAAAGGTTGCTTTACAGTTCGTTAATCTTTGCTAACATAATCAGGTACTATCTCAGAGTCCTGACAAAATTACATAATCTTAGGTTAGGCAATGATACAATTAACTAATCATTATCATTGTTGGATATTGATTAATGTTGCCTTGTTTAAGCATGGGTGATCAGTCCATGCCTAACTAAGGCTTGACTACCCAATACCCGCCCCGGACAATAACCCTAGTACCCAAACATAATACTAACACTACTACTAATAATAAATTAATAATAATAATAATAATGAATAAAATTAAATAATAAATAACTAAACATAAACTTAAATGAGAGCATACCTTAAAGCTATCTACGACAATTTGATGTAGAGTCTACTTACTCGAGTTCCTACTCGTACTCCAAAAACGACTACTAACAACACCCAACGGAGTATCGTATGCTTGGGATTCTCTATAGTAGAGCGTTCCCGTTAACACAAACTGATACCTAAAAGTTATATTGAGCTTCCTATTTATATACAAAGATGAACAGTGGTTTTCCTTTACTCTTCGATGTGGGAAAGCAACGATTTGTGTGTCTGCTTGCTTATAAGGTTTTGATGATTATTGTTATATTATATTTTATATATTATAACTAATTCAACTACTTCACTCGTTTTTTTCGTATAACTTTCAAAATATGATGTTTTATAAATCAGCAAATATGCCATTGGGACGAGCTCATTTTTATCTACGTTTTAACCTAAGTTTCATTAAAAACGGAGTAAGGTCAAATATTATATATTTTATTATTAATATCAAACGGTCTTCTATAATAGCTAAGGCTTGTCAACATAATTCATATATCACACAACCATCCTACTCGTTACTTACTCTTTCAACAGTATATGAATTATAAGTTTTGTATATATATATACATACATATATATATATATATACACACACACAAAACGAGTGATTAAGACAAGATATATTTTGCATACACATACTTTATCATATTTAAAATCCGAATCCTTCGCCAAATTTGAATACCAAGTAATATAACGCTCTGCATTTTTATACCTTCCTAAATTAAAAAGTATAATCATATTTCTATTTCTAGAAACTTGTAATCCTATTGTATTCGTATTTTGTTTCCAACTATATTATCCGAGACTTTGATCATAATGAAATCATATATACATACATGCTATGCGTACAATCAATCAATCATTTAAATCCGTGTTTACTTGCAAACTGACACTTGTTATACGTGCAAATAATGAACATACATTCACGATACTCGAATTATACTTACATACGCTTTCCATACTTAAAAACATGCCAAAACACCAAGTTATGGCATAAAATATAAATAATGGGAAGTTCATGGGCAACACATGAAAGATGAAAGGTTCTTCCCCTTCATGGATTGGCCATTTCCTTCTTCCCTAATCACCATTCAATCTTCTTTAACACAAAACCCTACCTCCTCTCTATATAAACAAGCCTCCATCCTCCCATTTTCACTTTCCAAACTCATTTACACTCTCAAATCAATTGCAAAAACAAGAAAAAGGCAGAATACTTAAGTCCTAAAGTGAGTTCAAACTAATCTTTATTCATCTTTTCTTCCACTACAAAGCTTGGAACGCTTGTAGGAGTGTTTCCACAAGTTTACCATGGTAAACTAAGGTGGAACATCACCATTTTAAGGTCCAAACTTTCTGTTTTGGAAGTTATATGTTGTAACTTTTTATAAACTTAACTTTCTTACATGAATCTTATGCCTATCATGTTCCTAAACCCACCTATGGTTATGGGACTTGTATAAGGTTGCACCCTCTAAACCTTCTATTTTGACAAGGTTTAGACAACCTACAAGTGTTGAGACCTTCCAAGTTTACCTTAGTTCATACGGCAAGACTTGTGTGTTTTGGCAAAGGTGTGAACCATGGAAGCTTTGGCTTCCCAAACTTGTTCCACCACCTCACTTGATGAGTTCAACTAAGTAGTTTCCTAGACCCAAAGTAAGTTAACCCCACCTCGCCTCCAACATTTGCCATATTGAGTATGACACGCCCGGGTTGTTCTTATTTGGCTACTTAGTATCTTAAAGAATAGTTGTATTTTACTTTCATTCATGACCAACCGGGTTTACCAACTACATTGGTAAACTTTGTGCTTTGGTGAATCATACAACGAGGTAGTCATACCTCCATGCTTGACTTCTATGACTCTACATGATAATACATGATCGACCTATAATTTTTCTACATGATATAACATACTTAACTGAATTCTTGATGTTAACCTGTTTATGGTTATATTTCATGAATATAGTTTATATTATCTTTGTTCTAAATTCCTCGTTTATGATTCTAATGGGTGAATTAGGACCCATTGAATCACATAAAAACTTAGTGTCAAAATGTAACACCCCACCCATAACCCGGGTGATTATGCACAATTGATCACTTACAACGGAAGCAAAACTAAACTTTCATTAAAACTTATAAAATTCAACATCTAGATACTTCTAGATCTTCAGACCTCAGTTGTCTTCTCTCTATTCTTAGGAGTGTCTCATTGATCACCTGTGACATGTATACTCAAACGACATCAGCTATATGCTGGTGAGTTCATGTTATACAATTTATAAAAACAACACAATTGACATGCATGCAACATGGGTTATAATATTTTGGGCCAAGGGAAGTGCCATTCATGACCTTTTCACAACCACCATCGCATAGGTATTGTAGTGTTGTGATGCATACGAGGAACCTATCCTCTTTTCAGCCAGTTCCAACACATCCCATTAAGCATAAAAGGATCCAAATATACCGGTTCAGACATAACGAGTATACAATAACATTTCTATAAAAAAACATGATAACTCACCTGTTTAAGGTTGCTTTACGGTTCCTTAACCTTTGCTAACACAATCAGGTACTATCCCGGAGTCTAAACTGATATTATAACATAATCAAACTTGTTTTGACATATAAGACTTA
Organism: Scalesia atractyloides; assembly: GCA_947069175.1. Lineage (NCBI taxonomy): Eukaryota > Viridiplantae > Streptophyta > Magnoliopsida > Asterales > Asteraceae > Scalesia > Scalesia atractyloides. The sequence goes on from CAMTDV010000001.1 coordinate 37,777,002, forward strand.
TCATAGGACTTATTTAACCATCCAAACACTTGCGACCCGTTAAAGTGAACCATTTTAACAAGTCGTAACGGGTCAAATGTGACATTTGTACATTTTTAGTCATTGAACAATTCCGGAACATTTTCGTATTTAATAAAATCTTGTGTTTTATTTGCAAGGATTTATATTTATCAATCATTATACAATCTCGGATATTTTTATTCAAAAAATCTTGCGTTTTATTGGTAAAAATGCAAAAATGTCAATCATTGTACAAATTCGGTCATTTTCGTGTTCGATAAAGTTTTATACTTTATTTACGAAATGTGTAACTCTACAATCGAATGAACCGACATCCATGACATTTCTGTACAAAATCCAAGTTACACATGCCTTAATGCCTTTATATAACCTAAATATTAGGTTAAGAGGGGTTAAAAATGACAAAACGTAACAATACAAGTTCAGGGGGCCAAAATTGTCAAAAAAAGTTTGCTTTATCACCAAGTTTGCCACCTATCTCCAATTTTTGACACCTTGCACACATTTTGCCACACTTAATTTGGTGTTGACACATGTTAGGACACTAATCCACACTTGGTAACACTTGTCATCACCTCCTTGATCCTAAAACACTATGATTAGCCTTTGATTCATCCATTTTTTTCACACCACTTCAAAACACTTCAAAGAAAAGTGTGAAGTTCTTCTTTATATACTTATTGGAGCTTGTTCCGGCTTTTAGAAGCCTCCTATCTTGAGTTCTGAAAGTGTTCTTTAATGTGTAAGTACTCTTCCTAGATCTTCCATTATTTTAGCTATTTTGAGCTAAAAGTCAAACAATTTAGCTTCCTGTTTGAATTTCGTTTCTGACCATTTTAGTCAAGTCAAAGTTCAAATTGAACTTGCAACGTGATCGTAATCACAAAGGTATTAATCCCTTACGATTCCACCTTCTGATTACCACGTTTAGTAGCAGATGACGAGTTAAAGTCTTTACACAATAACATAGTATTCCGATACATTAGGACACACTTGAACTCTTCAATCCTTTAGCTTTGTTTGGTCATTTGAACAAGACATTTACGCAATCCCAAGTGAGTACATAGCCCCTCTTTTGTGTTTCAAATGTTTTTGGGGTCATTCATATGTGCCTATCACTACTTCTTGTTTTCATGACATTATACATGTTTTGCTTATCAAGTATATAGTACATGATTTCAAGAAATTTTGGCTTTGTATGTTGACTTAGCATACCTAGTACATGATTTCAAAGACATTTTTGCTTCGTATGTTGACTTAGCATACCTAGTACATGATTACAAAGACATTTTGCTTCGTATGTTGACTTAGCCTACCTAGTACATGATTTCAAATACATTTTTACTTCGTATGTTGACTTAGCATACCTAGTACATGATTTGAAAGACATTTTTGCTTGGTATCTTGACTTAGTATGCCAAGTACATGATTTCAAAATATTTCCATGACATGCTTACACTGTTCAAGACGTATTGGTGCATTGAATATACAATGATACATTCATTAACATTGATCATGCCGACCGGTAGTATGTAATGGTACCATAGGATTGACAATCTAGTTCCCGCTTCCCAGGTTTGTTTGGAAGTGACTTTAGGGAATGACAGAATCCGATGAACATTTGATAAACCTTTGTCTTTATTAGGGTTTTATCCAACAGTCAACAAGGCTTGAATGTATTCGCCAACAATCCATATATATGTGTCTACACAATAAAAGCAATTGGTTTATAAGACAAGAGTTTTTGTTTAATCAAGACCTTTGTTTATTCAAAACACCTGATTTATACAAGATATTTTGACAAGACCAGACATTTTGGTTATTTTATACAAGATATTTATTTACGGTTTAAACAAGACTTTTGTTTGCCATACAAGATATTGGTTTATACATAGACATTTGTTTATAAAAGACATTTGGTTTATACATGACATTGGTTTAAACAAGACATCTCAATTGTTGGATCATGGTAAGTAATTAAATGACGAGACGTGTGTAATATGATAAAAGCATGGTGGATACGCCGCTGGTACTTACTATATATAAGTGCTTTCATTGTATTACATAACGTAGCATTATCTAAACCACTTCAAACAAGATACAAGACATGACATATTTTATACAAGGCATGAGTTATTTTAGTTATTAAGGTAACCATTCATCATTTTTCTTTTTAAATCATTTGATTTTCATATGATTTATAAAAGAAACATTTTTGTAAAGGATCATGGCTACTTTTGTAATAGTTGAACATTTCTTTTAACTTTCAAAGCCATGAATCTTCATCACAAAACCTATGTTACTCACAGCCATTTTTATGCTAACGTTTTACTTTCACATATGTTTCAGGAGCTAATGTTTGACTTGAGCATGCTTCACATAGGGCAAACTTGGGCTTTAGTGACTTTAAAATTTGCAAGACAATTGTTATGTTTTTGATTTCATTCTCCCAAGACAATGTAAACAATTAAACTCAATAATACAATAATTTATGTACCATGTGTTGTGAAACAACAGTTCTGTGACATGACTCCTCGACGTTTCCGCCGTGGTTTGTTGTTTTACGCGGTCGGGGTGTTACCGAAAGATTGGTACCAGAGCTCATGGTTATAAGGAATTAGGTTATTAGTAATACTTTGACCTAGATTATAACCTTCCTAGTTCCTTAACACAAGTTATCTTGTTTTTAGATCTTAAAACAATAGCATCACCTATCCTTAGGTGATTACCGAAAAAAATCACAAGTTACAAATCCGTTTTGAAAATCAATCATCTATCCTTAGATAATTTGTTTTTAGGCTTCATGCCTTCAAAGTTTTCAACATCTCGTCAAAGTTTGGGTTTTAATAATGTGAACACGTGCAATCTGGAATGGTGGATCCTTGTACCCTGAGTTTTCTGTCTATGGCTAGAGTGTTCGTACAAATCCGCATTATCGGACTAGTCACTCTTACCTGGGAACTATTGGGGTGAGTGTCCACTTATAGACTAAAGCATGTCTTCGCGATACATTATAAAGACCCATTTACTTTGATTAGTCAGTATGTGTCGTTTGTTTGTTTTAGATAACGAACAGATGATCACAATCGTTATGTTTCGTTAGTATTTTTAACATTTCCTTTTGATTGTCCAATATTAATATCTCTCATTTTCTCTCATATTTCCTTCTCTTTTTGAATGCCTCCTCGTCGAAATGCTGCTCAGGGCGCCGATATGGCGACAATGATTGCTCAGCAGATGTGCTACCAAATCAACCAAGAATAACAGCAACAATGCACCTATTTCGTGCAACTTTAAACAATTCAATTTGGCTAAACCGCTCAAGTTTAGTGGTTCTGAGGGAGCTACTGGGCTCCTACAGTGGTTTGAGAGTCTTGAGAGCACATTCCGTCATGTTCAATGTCCGAATGAGCACAAAGTAGAATTTGCTTCGAGCGTATTCCAAAAGAGGGCGCTCATATGGTGGAACAGAGTGGTGAGAGATAGGGGTGTTGATGTTGCAATGGTTCAGACATGGGAAGAGATTCGAGCTCTTATGATGAAGGAATTCTGCCCACGTCACGAGTAAAGAGCACTTGAGAATGAATTCCATGACCTGAAATATGGATAGTGGAGAACATCGTGCCTACACTGGTCGTTATGAGGAGCTAAGTTTGTTATGTCCTGCTATGGTCACGCCCTTGGATAAGGCTATTGGAAAGTACATTGATGGCCTTCCTGACCCAGTTCAGGACATGGTCACTGGTAGCAACCCAGCTACAGTCAGACAGGCTATCGAGTTGGATGTAACACTGACTGACTCGCAAGTCAAGAAGGGTAAACTTTTTCCGCATAGGCAACAAGAAGCAATCTACCAAGACTGCACAAGGGAAATAAAAGGGAAACAAGGCCGAAACGTCCAAGAGTCTAGGAAGCGTAAAGCTTCCAAGAATTCGCTGCTGTTACACAACCCAATCAAGCTGCTCTCAATCAACCAGCACAACCTCCCACCAAGAGAAAATATATCGGTACTGCACTTCTGTGCAACAAGTGTGATAGTCATCACCAACCCCATCTATCGTGCCGTCATTGTACCAATTTTGGATGATATGGCCATCTGGCCAACACTTGTCGTATTGCTCCTGCACCGAATCAAGTGGTTCGAAATCCTGTTCAATCACAAGCCAATCCTGAACGACCCCACTACCCACCTGGATCTGCTACAATTGTGGTGATCTTACTCACTACCGAAACAACTGCCCGAAGCTAGTTAATCCAAATCTAGCCGGGGACGAGCATTTAACATATTTAATGATGCTCGTGCTGACAATGACGTGGTTAATGATACGTTCATTGTCAATAATCAGTCTGCTTCTATTCTTTTTATTTTCGGGTGCCGATAGGAGTTTTGTGTCCTTAGATTTTGAGCCTTATCTTTCAACATCAAGAACCAAACTAAGAAAACCCTTAACAGTAGAGATAGTTAGTGGCGAACCTCTTGTACCTGACTCTGTTATTAGTAACTGCGAATTGAACCTCATAACCATCTTTTTTCCATTGACCTCACGCCAATGCAACTTGGGTGTTTTGACGTCATAGTAGGCATGGACTGGTTAACCAAACACCATGCTGAAGTGATCTGTTTTGATAAGATTGTTCACATCCAACTTTTGTCTGGTGAAATCCTAGAAGTTTGTGGAGAGAAATCCTCTCACAGCCTCATGACATGTACCCAAGCCCAAAAATACCTATAAAAGAATTGTGTAGCCTTTTTGGCTCATATCGTAGAGGAGAAAAGCAAGGGTAAGAGTATTCAAGACATCCCCGCTGTTCGAGATTTTCCTGAGGTGTTTCCTGAAGAACTACCTGGTTTACCCCCAGCACGTCAAATCGAGTTTTGCATAGACCTTGTGCCTGGTGCCAACCCAATTAAATGAAAGAGTTGTCAAAACAACTCCAAGAATTTTCAGACAAGGATTTATTCGTCCGAGCTTTTCACCTTGGGGCCCTCCTGTCCTATTCGTGAAAAAGAAGGATGGATCCTTTCGCATGTGCATCGATTATCGTGAGCTCAACAAACTCACGATTAAAAATCGATATCCTCTACCTCGTATTGATGATCTTTTTGATCAACTACAAGGTGCTACAGATTTCTCCAAGGTTGATCTGCGTTCTGGGTATCATCAGCTTCGTGCACTCGATGAAGATATTCCCAAAACTGCTTTTCGCACTCGATATAGCCATTACGAGTTTAATGTCATGCCCTTTGGTTTGACAAATGCTCCTGCCGTCTTCATGGACTTAATGAATAGGGTTTGTAAACCTTATTTAGACAAGTTCATCATTGTTTTCATCGATGACATTTTGATTTATTCAAAATCATGAGCCAATCATAAATGCCATTTTCGTCTAACGATGGAGCTCCTAAAGAAAGAACAACTTTATGCCAAATTCTCCAATGTGAATTTTGGCTGAAGGAAGTTCAATTTTTGGAACACATTGTCAACGAACAAGGTATACATGTAGATCATGCCAAAATCAGTGCGATTAGGGATTGGAATACACCTACTACTCCTACCGAAGTTCGTTCATTTCTCGATCTAGCTGGCTATTACCGCCGCTTTATCGCAAACTTCTCCAAGATTGCGGTTCCCCTCACTGCTTTGACTCAAAAGAATAAACCTTTTGAGTGGGGACCCAAACAAGAAGAAGCTTTTCAGACCATGAAACAAAAGCTTTGTGATACGGAATTTATCCTTACCCAATGTTAACGACGAATTTGTCGTATATTGTGATGCATCGAATCTAGGCCTTGGCTGTGTTCTCATGCAAAGAGACAAAGTCATAGCCTATGCATCAAGACAATTGAAAATCCACGAAAAGAACTACACAATTCATGATCTTGAGTTAGGTGTCGTTGTTTTCGCTCTCAAAATTTGAAGACATTACCTCTATGGTACAAAATGTGTGGTTTTCACTGACCACAAAAGTCTCCAACACATTATTAATCAGAAAGAACTGAACATGAGACAACGACGTTGGGTTGAACTTCTAAACGACTATGACTGCGAGATTCGCTACCATCTTGGTAAGGTGAATGCCGTAGCTGATGCTCTTAGTCGTAAAGAACGTGTCAAGCTACATTGTGTTCAAGTTCGATCTGATATCCAAACACGTATTTTTGAAGCCCAACGCACTTGTGTAACCCAAGGTTTGTTGTAAAACGAACTACCCCATCATCTTGAGCATCAACTTGAAATAAAAGACAATGGGTTACTCTACTACATGAACCGTTTATGGGTTCTAAGCCAAGACAATCTCTGCACCCTATTGATGAACGAGGCTCACAAACTTGTAATTCAATTCATCCTGGTGCAGACAAAATGTACAAGGATCTTGGTACCCAATATTGGTGGCAAGGTATGAAGAAGGATATTGCCTTATACGTATCCAAATGCCTAACTTGTCTTAAAGTAAAGGCAGAACATCAACATCCATCTGGGTTGCTTGAGCTACCAGAAATTCCGGTTTGGAAATGGGAAAACATTGCTATGGATCTCATCACCAAACTACCACGTACTTCTAGAGGTAGTGATGCCATTTGGGTAGTCATTGATCGTTTAACAAAGTCAGCACACTTTTTGCCAATTTGTGAGGATCTATCTGCTGACAAACTTGCGAAGATCTACATTGATGAGATAGTATCTCGACATGGTGTTCCTTTGAACATCATATTGGATCGGGATGCTAGATTCTCATCTCAGTTTTGGAAGACCATGCAATCTGCCATGGGAACCAAACTTAACTTGAGCACTGCTTATATCCTCAGATGAATGGACAATCGGAAAGGACGATCCAAACATTGGAGGATATGCTTAGAGCTTGTGTGATCGACTTTGGTGGTAGTTGGGATTAGCATCTACCTTTGATCGAATTCTCCTACAACAATAGTTACCACTCCAGCATTAACATGGCTCATTTCGAAAGTCTATAAGATCGAAAATGCCGTTCACCTGTCTGCTGGAGTGTGGTTGGTGAAGCTCAGCTCACCGGACCAGAATTCATTCTACAGACTACAGACAAAGATAAGAAAATACGTGATAACCTTTTGACTGCTAGAAGCCGTCAAAAGAGTTATGCCGATCAGCAACGCAAGCTCTTGGAATTCCAAATTGGTGATCACGTCCTTCTCAAGGTATCCCCTTGGAAAGGTGTGATTAGATCTGGAAAGAAAGGAAAACTTGCACCTCGATATGTGGGACCATTTAAGATCGTTGAGAGGATCGGAAAGGTGGCCTACAAACTTGAGTTACTTCTTGAGCTTGGGAATGTTCATCCGACTTTCCACGTGTCCAATTTGAAAAAGTGTTTGGCTGATGAAAACCTCCACATCCCTCTCAATGAAATTCACATTGATAACACAATGCACTTGTCGAGAAACCTGGAGAAATATTGGACTATGAAGTCAAGAAACTCAAACACAAACGCATACCGATCGTTAAAGTTCACTGGGAGTCCAAACGTGGCCCAGTGTTTACCTGGGAACGAGAGGATTAAATGAAGGCGAAATACCCACATCTTTTCTCACAAATTTTCTCTAGTTAAATTTTGGAACGAAATTCCTAAAGTAGGGGAGACTGCAACATTTGTACATTTTTAATCATTGAACAATTCCGAAAACATTTTCGTATTTAATAAAATCTTGTGTTTTATTTACGAGGATGTATATCAATCATTATACAATCTCGGACGTTTTTGTTCAAAAAAAATCTTGCATATTATTGGTAAGAATGCAAAAATGTCAATTATTGCACAAATTCTGTCATTTTCATTTCGATAAAGTTTTATACTTTATTTACGAAATGTGTAACTGTACAATCGAATGAACCGACATCCATGACATTTCTGTACAAAATCCAAGTTACACGTGCCTTAATGCCTTTATATAACATAATATTAGGTTAAGTGGGGTTAAAAATGACAACGCGACAATACAAGTTCAGGGGCCAAAATTGTCAAAAAAAAGTTTGCTTTATCACCAAGTTTGCCACCTATCTCGAATTTTTGACACCTTGCACTCATTTTTCCACACTTAATTTGATGTTGACACATGTTAGGACACTAATCCACACTAGGTAACACTTGTCATCACCTCTTTGATCTTAAAACTCTATAAATACCCTTTGATTCATCCATATTTTTTTCACACCACTTCAACACTTCAAAGAAAAGTGTGAAGTTCTTTTTCTATCCTTATTGGAGCTTGTTTCCATCCTTTGGAAGCCTCCTGTCTTGAGTTCTGAAAGTGTTCTTTAACACAAGTAAGTACTCTTCCTAGATCTTTGATTTTTTTTCCCCAATCTGAGCTAAAAGTCAAATAGTTTGGCTTCCTGTTTGACTTTCGGTTCTGACCATTTTAGTCAAGTCAAAGTTCAAATTGAACTTTGCAATGTGATCGTATCACGAAGGTATTAATACCTTACGATTGCACCTTCTGATTACCACGTTTAGTAGGCGAGATGACAAGCCAAAGTTTTACGAGTAAAAAATGAATAAAAATGCATTTTACGACGAAAATGTTTTTGGGTATTAAAACTTAGGGTTTTGACACCAAATTAGTTTTATAACATTATTAGACATGTTCAAACATGTCTAACTCGTCACTTCTAGTTTAGTCCTTTTTTCTTAGTCGTAGGTCGAGCGTTTTACTATCGCTTTGACTTTCGAATCTGACCAATCTTAGGATTTGACCAAGCGCTTTTTTATGACCATAGCAATTTAGGGAATAACCCTCTGAGGTTATACCTTATAGTCATATTGTTTGGTTAGTTATATGATGAGTCGATTTTATGTACTTTTAGAATGCCAAAAACACCCTTTTGGCGCATAAAATGGTTTTAAACATGTAAGACCGTAGTTTTGACATCAAAACTAATATTATAACGTACTCTCAGCTCTACATGCTCATTGGTCCGCGGTTCTGTAATGTCCCACCCAATATTAAAAACGAAATCCTTCAGCTTTTACGATTTGAGGAGGGATTGCTGCCGATTAAATACCTAGGTGTCCCGCTTATTTCTTCTCGGCTGCGCTCTAGAGATTGTAATGTTCTAATTGAAAAAATAGAGCAGCGTGTCTTAAACTGGAGAAATAGAATGTTATCTTTTGCAGGAAGATTGCAGCTTATTAATTCGGTACTCTCAGCTCTACATGCTCATTGGTCCGCGGTTTTTGTTTTGCCAGCTCAAGTTATTAAGGAACTTGAGGCTAAATTGCGGAACTTCTTGTGGGCGCAGAAGGGAAATTTTTATAGAGGAAAAGCTAAAGTTTCATGGAACTCCATCTGTGTCCCCAAGTATGAGGGTGGACTGGGTATTAGACGGCTGGGGGATTCGAATAAAGCTCTTATGGTGAAACATATTTGGAGCATTATTAATAAGAGGAAGTCATTGTGGGTTAGCTGGATTTACTCCTACAGATTAAAGGGAAACAATTTCTGGATATGCAAGGAAGGTACAAATTGTAGCTGGAGCTGGAGGAAGCTTCTGTAGATGAGATCCAGTATCAGGGATCACGTATGGTCTAGATTGGGCAATGGGAACAATACGTCAGCATGGTATGATAACTGGAGTAAGCTAGGTCCGTTGGCTAAATTTCTATCCCCTAGGACCATATCCAATGCGGGATTTAGACTTCAGATACGGTTAAGGATATATATAATCAAGGTACTTGGGCTTGGCCACCGGCTTGGAGAGACATGTTCCCAGTGCTGATTCAGTTGGATCAGGTGAATCTGGAACCAAACAAAATGGACCAAATTTGCTGGAAGGATGGGGATGATATACTTGAATTCTCGTCCTCAAATATCTGGCACTCGATTCGGATAAGGGAGCCGGAAGTGGACTGGGCTGAAGTTGTCTGGTTTAGTCAATGCATCCCTAAGCATGCCTTTTTTATGTGGTTGATTATTCGCCGAAAGCTCCTAACACAGGATAAGATTCTCCAGTGGGACATCTCGAGAAGGAAAAATATGAATATGATGTGCTGTTTGTTGTGCTATAAGAATATTGACTCCCATGACCATCTTTTCTTTGAATGCACGTTTTCTACACATGTGTGGAACAAGACTAGAGATATGGTAGGCATGTCTACGGTCGATCCCAAATGGAGTGACATCATGGCATGGCTTCTGGTCCGTTCTCGATCAAAAACAGCAATGCACTATACAAGTAGAGTGTTTGTTGCCTGTGCAGCATACACAATATGGCAAGAATGTAATGCGAGGTTATTCAAGAATCATGCTAGACCACCTGACAACATATGCGAACAGATTTTGAAGACAGTTCGGCACAAGCTGATGGGGCTTAATTTCAAAGATTGTGCGAATGTTAGAAGGTTGCTAGGTAAATGGAAGATCAATGGAAATTTCATATCCGACAATGGAGGCTGACAACCGCTTACTCTTTGTGATCAGTATCTCTAGATTCTAGTCTAGTAGTTGAAAGTGTAATTTTGATCTTTGCTTTAATTTGTTTTGCTTGATTACTGTCATGAGGTATGCCTCATGATTGAACTAGTGGGAGACTATTCTCACTACTTGTATTATTTGGTTGGTTAATATATAGAATCACAGGGGTAACCCTTTACCCAAAAAAACTAATATTATAACGTAATCCAACTTGTTTTGACATATAAGACTCATCATAGGACTTTTTTAACCATCCAAACCCATAGTTACGCTCGCGACCCGTTAAAGTGGCGTAAACAATTTTAACAATTCGTAACGGGTCAAAGCACTTAGAAACTCTTCCAAATAAGAATGTAAGGTATTATAAACCATATCAAACGAGTCCCAACACTTGTTTGGTTTATAAGATCTCATTCTACCCAATCCTCCGATTAAAGTCTCGACACACTAACATAGTATTCCGATACATTAGGACACACTTGAACTCTTCAATCCTTGAGCTTTGTTTGATCATTTGAACAAGACATTTATGCAATCCCAAATGAGTACATAGCCCCCTCTTTTACATTTTCAAATGTTTTGGGGTGATTCATATGTGCCTATCATTACTTTATTATTTTCATGACATTATACACGTTTTGCTTATCTACTACATAGAGTACTTGATTTCAAAGATACTTTGGCTTCGCATGTTGAATTAGCATACCTAGTACATGATTTCAAAGACAGTTTTGCTTCGTATGTTGACTTAGCATACCTAGTACATGATTTCAAAGACATTTTTGCTTCGTATGTTGACTTATCATACCTAGTACATGATTTCAAAGACATTTTGCTTCGTATGTTGACTTAGCATACCTAGTACACGATTTCAAAGACATATTTACTTTGTATGTTGGCTTAGCATACCTAGTACATGATTTGAAAGACAGTTTGCTTGGTATCTTGACTTAGTATGCCAAGTACATGATTTCAAAACACTTTCATGACATGCTTACATTGTTCAAGACATATTGGTGCATTGAATATACAATGATACATTCATTAACATTGATCATGCCGACCGGTAGTATGTAATGGTACCATAGGATTGACAATCCAGTTCCCGCTTCCTAGGTTTGTTTGGAAGTGGCTTTAGGGAATGACAGAATCCGATGAACATTTGATAAACCTTTGTCTTATTAGTTCTATCCGACAGTCAACAAGGCTTGAATGTATTCGCCAACAATCCATATATATGTGTCTACACAATAAAAGCAATTGGTTTATAAGACAAGAGTTTTTGTTTAATCAAGACCTTTGTTTATTCAAAACACCTGATTTATACAAGACATTTTGACAAGACCAGACATTTTGGTTATTTTATACAAGATATTTATTTACGGTTTAAACAAGATTTTTGTTTGCCATACAAGACATTGGTTTATACTAGACATTTGTTTATAAAAGACATTTGGTTTATACATGACATTGGTTTAAACAAGACATCTAAATTGTTGGATCATGGTAAGTGATTTAAATGACGAGACGTGTGTAATATGATAAAAGCATGGTGGATACGCCGCTGGTACTTACTATATATAAGTGCTTTCATTGTATTACACAACATAGCATTATCTAAACCACTTCAAACAAAATACAAGACATGACATATTTTATACAAGGCACGAGTTATTTTAGTTATTAAGGTAATTATGCATCATTTCTTTTAAATCATTTGATTTTCATATGATTTCATAAAAGAAACATTTTTGTAAAGAATCATGGCTACTTTTGTAATAGTTGAACATTTCTTTTAACTTTCAAAGCCATGAATCTTCATCACAAAACCTATGTTACTCACAGGCATTTTTATGCTAACGTTTTACTTTAACATATGTTTCAGGAGCTAATGTTTGACTTGAGCATGCTTCACATAGGGCGGACTTGGGCCTTAGTGACTTTAAAATTTGCAAGACAATTGTTATGTTTTTGATTTCATTCTCCCAAGACAATGTAAACAATTAAATTCAATTTTACAAAACTTTCTGTATCATGTGTTTTGAAACAATAGTTCTGTGACATGTTTGACAAGTGTCACTTTTGGATAATTTTTGTACAATTAGACAGTAAAGTAGGTGATATAAATATGTGTTTTGAATGACTGAACTGCTTGAATTGCATGACCTCAATCTAGAAAGTGCACTGAATATTTTATATGATGCATATTATTTGTTTAGTGGTTACCAATTAAAAACTGTCTGAAACAGTGCATCGGAAACGACTATTAGACTAGCTGCGGCAGCGCAGTGTCAACACGCAGTTAAACTGCAGATTTAGGACTTAGATGAGAGTCCAATGCAAACTGTATATTAAACCCCATGTGGGAAGCAAGGATTAATGGTAACACTTTCCGAAAACAATACATGCACTGAAAACTGCCGGAACTATACACTAAGCAACAATTCAGCAAAATCCAGAAAAAAATCTGCAAATACAAGCTTAAATATTATGCAGAATTATTGTTAAACATCCTGCATTGCTTATAGACATTGAAAGTATTGTTTGGCACAAAAACATATCATATCACATAAGTCTTGAAAGTTAACGTTTTAATGAACCGACAACGAAACGAACATCCGGACACAATTTGAAACATCATATGAACTAGTTAACAATATTTTTACATCATATAACTAGGTAAAAGCATTAAACACATTGTTTTGATGTAAAATCCCTAAAATCCCTACTAGTTGCTTAAACTTCCGTTAAGGATCTGTTAACGAACCGAGCACCCGTTAAGCAACCGAACACGAATTAGACATAAAATATAAACTAGTTAACATTGTTTAGTATATTATTACTAGTTTAACTTCATAACACTCTAAACCTCTAAAAAAAAACTACTAAATACGTAATAACATTTAATTTTAATTGTTAATTCCTAAATTAACTAAATAATAACATAAATAACAATTACTACCCAACAAATGCCCACCCCCTTACATTTGACGGTCAACATGGGGGGGCATTAACCCTATGTTGTCTAGTCATGTTGGATGAAGGACTAGTGGGTAATAGAAATGTTTAGTGGAAGGAGAACTTGTATGGTGTTATATACAAACTTTATCCAAACATAACTCATCACACTTATCTTCATCTAAAAATTAAACTTCACTCCTTTCTAACACCATCACAACCTACGGCCACTAAGGGGCTCTCAAGAGCCACCATTTTCAAATTATTACAAGCCATTTCAAGCATAGTCAAGGGTGATTCAAGACATTCTAAGGAAGGTTCAAGACTTGGAAGTGCAAGGACCAACTTGAGGAGCTTTTATCCACCATTTTCTCATCATCTTCATCTTTTTGATTTTCTTGTTACTTCCCTAGCCACAAGTGCTAGTAGTAAGTCACTCTACACCATCTTAACCTTCATGTCTTATGTAGTTTGTGTATATATATATATATATATATATATATATATATATATATATATATATATATATATATATATATATGTATATATATTTTAAGAATCCATCTTGAAGCTCACTTTAAAAATACATGGTAAACTAATACTATATATATATATATATATATATATATATATATAACATGTTTACTTGGTTGTTTAAGTTGTTTATGTGCTAGATCTAGTAAAATGGTTGTTATGGACCTAGTGATCTTGTTAACATTATGTTGAAAATATAGATCTAACATAAAAATGATAGATCTAGCAAGATCCACCAACTTGATGTTATGAACTTGAAACTTGTATAAGAAAAATAATTTTTAGAAGATATAACAAGTAATTACATGAAAAGATTTTTCTTGTAAACTTTGTTCTTGAAAAAGTGTACTTTAAAAGTCTAACAAAAACTTGTTAAAGTATGGATGAACATAAGAAAAATGTGGATTTGAAGGATTTAAATTATTTACAAGTTCATACTTGTGGAAATGTTAGTAAAAAAAGTCTTGTTAAATAGTTGGGTGATTTGTTGGATTTTGAACATAAAACCACATGTTTTAAAACATGGGAAACCTCCTGAATCTAGGAGAGACTATGGCAAAATTTTATAAAATTTAAAAACTTAGAAAAATATATATTTGGTGATCATAAGAATCACAATTTATGTGTTTATTGTTTGTATTACATATGTATATAGCTAGGAACTTGAAAAATAAATCACACAAACAAATACATAATAAGTGGCAAACAAAGAACTACAAAATATATATATATATATATATATATATACCCATCCATAAGCATACATGGCAACAAATGTGGACTATTCGGACATTAAACTATATATGAATTAGGGTCTAAAAATATATAATATATCGAAGCTTGGTAAGTATTATTTTCGAAACCGAACAAGTGACAAAATATATATTTTTACAAATATAGAAACCATATGGTATTTCGTCAACACTAAAAACATATTATTTTCAAAGTGTATAAAAATATATATTTCGTAAACCTCCTAAAAATATATTATTTTGGTGGAAACTAAAACATATATTTTCTAGAACTAATCGCAAAAATATATTTTGGATGCATACAATTACCAAAGCATAATAATACTTACACTAATTTGAATATATCTTAAAATTATATAATTTAAGAATGCCACAAAAATAGGGTGATAAATACAAGAAATATATGTATTCCTATACGTACAAATACATGCTAACATATACCACTAATATTTGGTGAAAATATCATTATACAAGTATTATACTAAACCATGAGAATACGAATGTAAATACACAAATACACACAATACAGTACACTCATACTTGGGGTAAATACACATGTATAATACTTAACAAATATTAAACGTGGTTATGTAAACCATGAGACCAAAGAAATAATTATATATATCAAGACACGTTAAAAATAGATTATTTTTAACAAACCCATCGTAAACAAAATGATATATATAAAGGGGTGCATTCCAATAATACAAGTTAAAATATAATATTTTAAACATACACATCGATCTTGAGATTATATATAATTAAAAAGAATTATATATGGAACTTATCCCATGATGGTATCGTCGAGGCAAGCGGGTGAAACCCAAGTATGAAAAGTCAGGAAACATATACATCTTTCTCGTGCGAGGCGCGGAGGCTAACGGGCTAGGCCCATACATGAAACACAGGAGATGCAAGGATATATATATATATATATATATATATATTGACATCATGCACCGAAATCGCATCTCAGTGGAGCACCGTACATTGAAAATACATCCAAATGGAACAAAACATCGAATAACTCTTAACAAATATTTAAGACAAGAAAAATGAACATGAATCATTCAAAGACCAAAGTGTCTAGCAAAACCTAACGCGTTTGTAGGTTGTGGTACGAATTCAAAGAAAGGTATTTGAGTTAAATAGTGAACGCGGAAAGCGAAACAGTGAGTTCATGTCCCCCTTTTCATCTTAAATGTTTTACTGTTTTACAACTATCGGGGGAAATACATGTTTAGTGGTATGATAAGCTAAGTAATGAAACAAATTAGATCATGTGCGAATAGGGTGGAACTTAAGCACCATTAATCTTATTTAAGACCACGGTACAAAGGTTAGATCTAGCGGGTGTTGGCGAGCCCCACTCTTGGTCATGGACCCACACAGAAGAGTGCATTTGTCGTCCCAGTCGAGGTTAATCGACAGAAATCGTCTAGGTTTGGATTGCTTCCTATGTCGTCACACATATTAACGTCCTTGAAAAACATTAATGATTAACGATTTAGTTGATGCTTTACATACCGGGTTTTGATACAAATACTTATACATTTTATGGATATAACGCATACAGTTAAAACACATGAACTCGCCAACTTTGGTTGATTTTCAACTTATCATGTATTCATGTAATTAGTGGATCAATGCAGAAGGCTGCAAATCAAGGAACAAGTATCAAGTCTCCTATACCATCTTTTGAAGGATTTGTCAAGTATATCCCGCCTACTTGCGGTGATATAAGGGTCAAAACCGTAGTATTTAAAATCTTGCATTTTGAATATTTAACAATTTGACATTTAATGGTTTGTAACAATATACTTAACCTATTTTACATTTTGAAACAATTTCAGTAATGGTATGTGGAGAATGTTTTATTCATATAGTTTGTTCACTTATGTTGTATGCAATGAGAACCAATCAGATCACACCGTGCGCTTCCGCCTATGAGCGGGTGTGACAGATTGGTATCAGAGCTTCGATTGTAGTGAACCAGGATTCCATCTCGAGTCTAGTCTACAATCACTAGGATCCTCTCATGAAAACAAATTTTACATCAACAAAGGGTTTTCATTGCATAAATATTTCAAAAGATCCGCTACATAATTCATTTTACAAAATAATGCAAGGACATTATGGGACTTAGCCTACAAAGGATAGAAACAGAACAATAAGTTGATTCACCCAAAACAAATAGTGCAACTTGAAATGAACAATATGTGATGTCTGCATTTTCTCTCTCTCTCTCTCTCTCTCTCTATATATATATATATATATTAAATAACAATTAATTATACATGTTGTACGAATCCTTTTTCCAGGTTACAATGTCTTTCGCAAAAAGTGGGATTTACGACGATCATGACCCTATGGAGATTGACTAGGACGGTGAGGTTGGACCTATCATTCACTACATCTCTTCAGACAGCGAGTCGGAGCCAGAGGAGGACCCCGACTTTGTAGCTGAGGCAGACGTCCCTCTGGTGGACGACGTTTTAGCCTTACCTCCCCAGCACCACCAACAGATTATCATAGGTCACCCGGAGGGTGAACATCTTGTAGAGATTCTTCCGATTGACGCCATCCCTCTTGCTGCATGGCCACCTGTTATCGATATATCAGATGACGAGGACGAGGTCCCGATATTTCATGTCGACCACATAGATGAGGACCTTTTTTTTTGGGTAAAGGGTTACCCCGGTAAATATTATATCAATCAACCCAAAAATAACAAGTGAGGTAGCCAGAAACCTCAATTCTCAAGTATGACAAGCCATACTAGAGTTCATCAAGCAATCATCCTACAGCCGCTAGATACCTATTTAATAAGCACGTCATTCGACAATACACGTAACACTAAATTACAAAAGGAAAACACATGTAACACCATTAGCCATATTCATCATCATTTATCAGCAACCCTCTAGGAAGGCTACATTCCTGTAGAAGATCTCTGGTGTGACTCGTGTCTTTAAATTTCATCAAATGTAGCTTCATCCGAACTGTTAGTAGAATAACCTCAATGAGTTGATCTGCACTCCTTTTTTTCATAGAAAACGCTATCTTAGAGGTATCCTTGGTGACAGAGAGGTGATCGACATCGCTATCTTAGAGGTATCCTCACCCATTGTCTCTGTCGCGGCTATCTCATCATCAGTGAGGGCGACCGCGCGTCCTCTGCTGCTATCCGCCAAGCCGGGCTTCGGGCGGATGCCACTGACAGCAGCTTTGATACCCCACCCATCGCTACCCCGACACCTACACCCGTCCCCACCCATATATCCGTTCGTACCCTCACACCTACCACTGAGAGTATCATCCTTATGTCTAGACCCCTAGGAGGCACTGCTCGGATTAGATTGATCCCTGACTAGGAGGCTTTTGGTTCCCATCACCCACCCTTCTCTGGACCGTCATATATACCCCCATCTCCGCGCTATAAGGCAGGTCCGTCCCAGGTGCCGATTAGCCCTACCCCTGCTCACCGCCACACGTAATGCCCATGTCGGACCCCTACCACCCCACCACTATGACCCTTTCTCCACGGACAGTTGGATCCGCTCTCTGGAGCATCAGATTCAGACCCTACGTCAGAGGGTCTGCGACCTGGAGAGGCAGGCGGTTATCATGCCTCCAACACCACCTACCATGCCATTTGATGGCCACGCTGCTCGTATCCTAATGCTCGAGCAACAAATAGACGTCTTACTCCGTCGAGTCCGGGAGCTTGAGGAGGAGGTTATCCACCTCCGTAGTCTAGTTACCCCTACCCCACCACCATCTCCCCCAGCACCTTAGGGTTTTTATTGCAGGTACTTCTGGAAGGGAACTAGGTACGTTTTTTGGTGAAGACTACACGTCAAGTTTTGAAGACAACTCGAAGATCGCAAGTGAAGGAAGATTTTGTTTTTATATGTTTTAAACTTGTATGACCGGGTGGTGTA
Organism: Scalesia atractyloides; assembly: GCA_947069175.1. NCBI lineage: Eukaryota > Viridiplantae > Streptophyta > Magnoliopsida > Asterales > Asteraceae > Scalesia > Scalesia atractyloides. The sequence goes on from CAMTDV010000001.1 coordinate 37,795,658, forward strand.
TTGTTTCCTTTACAAATGATCGTGTAACAACTTGTCTTATTATATAAAAACTTGATGTCTTCGTTGTGATGCATGATATCGATTTCTATGCTTGATGTATTGCGTGGAGCCGACTTATTTATTTGATGGATCGTATATATATATATATACATATATATATATATAAAGTTATTATGTGTTATTACTTGCTACTTGATTATTTGTTTATATAAATATATATATGTATGAATAATTATAAATTATAACTAACCGAGAGAATATATAATACATAAACGTCTAATCTTTGCTACCATATTATCTTGAAAGATCATGCCACCAAAATGGAGAGCCCCTCGCACTCGGAACGTAAACCAAGCACAATCCATGCCTAGGAATGAGGCCGAACTGAACGCCTTATTGGAACAGAGAATGTCCCAGGCCCTAGCCCAATATGAGGCCAACCAAAACGAAAGTAATACTGGAGGGACTGGTGGAACGGGCAGAGCAGGTGGAAGTGGTGGAACTGGCGGATCAGGAAGCCAGGGACAAGGCGGTTCCTCCGGTAGGAACCAAGCGAACGGTAATATTCAGTTGTTATCACAACTTAAATAATTTTTTTATTCTACTCGTGCTTTTCATTATTTGCTCATTCATAATCTGTTTATGAATATCTCAGGGTGCACCTACAAGCAGTTTCTAGACTGCAGGCCGCTGAACTATGATGGCGACGGTGGTGCCGTGGCCTTTGTACGTTGGACAGAGAAGACAGATTCCACACTTCGAATGAGGAAATGCTCCCCAGACCAGCAAGTCACTTTTATCACTGGTCTGTTCATTGATGAAGCACTTACTTGGTGGAACTTACAAGTGCAAACGCTGGGTGATGACGCTGCATATGGAATGACGTGGGAAAGTCTAAAGGAGAGAATGAGAGAAAAGTATTGTTCAAGGGCTGAGCTGCAAAAGCTAGAAACTGAGTTCTGGAACTTGTCTATGAATGGAGCTGACATCATGGGTTATACCCAGAGATTCCATGACCTATCTCGTATGATACCATACCTGGTGACACCGGAGTTCAAGCGCATTGAGCGCTATATCTGGGGTTTGGTGCCCGAAATCCGTAGTATGGTAATTGCATCGAGCCCTGCTACTATTACTTCGGCTGTGACACTGGCGGTTAGTCTTACAGAAGATGCAGTAAGAATTAAGAAATTGTTTGTGAAGGGGACGGAAAAGAAGGAATCGCACGTTGAATCGACAAACGATGGGAAAAGGAAATATTCCCACTTCAAGAAGGGTATATAGGTGAACTACAACAACAATAACCGTACCTACCATTCCAACAACAACAGTGGTAACAAAAGGAGGGTGGCTAATCAGACACGGGAAGTGAGAGCTTTCGTAGCTACAACCACCACTAGCCCAAAGAAGTATGAAGGCCCCTATCCCAAGTGCGACAAGTGTAAGTATCACCATTTGGGTGCTTGTCGAGTTTTTTAAATGTGAAAAGTGGCAGGGTTGGCCACTGTTCTGAGACATGTTGGGCGACGACAGGAAATGGTGGAAACGGAAACGGTGTGGAAATGGAAATGGAAATCGGCGTGAGACGGGATGCTATGGTTGTGGAAGCAAAGATCATTGGAAGAAAGATTGCCCCAAGGGAAATCAAGCTCGTGGGAGAGCTTTTATGATCGGGGCAAAGGATGCACGCAGAGACCCTAACGTGGTCACTGGTACGTTCCCAATCAACAGTCATTTTGCATCCATATTATTTGATACCGGTGCCGATTTTAGCTTTATTCCATGGAATTTAAAAATATATTGGGCGTAGAATCAAGTAAACTAGACCCTCCCTATTCTATAGAGTTGGCGAATGGTAAATTAGTTGAGTCGAAGGAAATCATTAAAGGATGTTCGTTGGAGCTGGGTCAGCAAAAGTTCAACATCGATCTCTTACCAGCTCAGTTAGGTAGCTTTGACGTAGTAGTCGGTATGGATTGGCTGTCCGATAACCGAGCTGAAGTCGTGTACCATGAGAAGATTATCCGCGTACCGCTACCGAATGAAGAGACCATTGTTTTTCACGGAGAAAAACGCGACACACCTTTGCGGATTATTCATTGTATGAAAGCTAGAGCATGCTTACAGAAGAGTTGCATAGCCTTCCTAGCACATGTGGTTGACAAGAATGCCGAGGAGCCTAAGCTTGAAGATATTCCTGTGGTGAAGGAATACCCTAAAGTTTTCCGTGAGGACTTGCCGGATTACCACCCCAACGGCAAGTCGAGTTTCACTCGACTTAGTGCCGGGAGCTGCACCTGTAGCCAAGTCTCCATATTGTCTAGCACCGTCAGAAATGCAGGAATTATCTGTCACACCCCGACCCGCAGCGGAAATAAGAGTCGGGGCATAATTGGGTTATCACCAAAGCACATGACATTTACTATTATGTTTCATAATTAAATGAAGTCAAAGTTACATTTTTCAAACATCCAAACATGTTCATTCAATACAAGGGAAAGTAACCAAACATAACAATCCAAATACTAAATCGTTTTATTCTTCTAATCCAGGTCCTATGTGTTCCTAGCTGCTGCTGGTTCACCTGTAACATGTGTAAAATGGGAGGTTTTGGGTCAACATAAGTTGGCGAGTGAACCTTATTAGATAAACATTTGAATATGATTTTATGGTTAGTTTATCAATAAAATATTGTGCATAACCATAAAAGAGCAAATGTAAGTAATCAAGCATTGGCATATAGCAGTTACAATTATAACATACAATAACACTTGATAGCATACATGAGCATACCAATATCAATAGATAACTAACATAAATGAACTGTGCGATCAAGGCTCAATCAAACGGAGCCGATCGTATTGCATGAACTGGAAATGTAAATTGAACTGTGCGCTCAAGGCTCAATCAAACGGAGCCGAACGTATTGTATGAACTGGAAATGTAAATTGAACTGTGCGCTCAAGGCTCAATCAAACGGAGCCGAGCGTATTGCATGTATTGAAATGTAAAATGAAATGACCGATCAAGGCTCAATCAAACGGAGCCAATCGTGCAGGCACGCCACAGATCAACCGCATAATAAAATGGGGATCAAGCTCAACCTCATGGATGGGGAGCTACGGCCTCGGCAAATGCATGTACTGAAATAATAATTTGCATCCAATAATAACTACTTAACAGCAACAAACTAATACACATGTCATGATATGATGTATGCACAATAGTTTCGTTATAATATGTAAATAAACAAAGACACATGATACACCCCAAAAACGTGATTAAAACGGGGAATTTGAAAGGTTCACTCACATTGGGTGCGTTGAATTTGAGATGGTGAGATGCGCACGATTTAGATGAGCGAGTCGACGAGGAATACTAACCTAAATAATAATGGAAAAATATATTAAGTGGATGGATGTTAGTAAGGATTTTAATGAAATTTTTAGATATATTTTTATGAGTTTATGGCTATTTTCTATCTTTAAAAATGTTATTTTTAAGTATTTTTAATTGATTTTTAAATTAAATTAAATAAATAAATATATAAAAAAAATATTATTTTTTTTTCACTGTTGACCGTTGACCGTTGACCGGTTCGGTCAGCGGTAAATTCCTGCGCCGGGCGGGATTCGAACCGGCGACCTTCCGTTCACGTGCACGTAGCTCTACCAACTGAGCTACGTGACTAACCCGTTATAAACCCGGTTTTAATTATATTTATATGCTTATTTGAATTAACCGAAAATTCCTTTATTTACAAAAACGTTTTAATTCAACTGGACCGGTGCTCGTGACATGGTTCGAACGCGCGACGTGAACTTCATTTTGCACACAGTCCACCGCTGGACTGTGTGTCTAACCCGGTTATATTCTTGATTTATATTATACTTAACAACTACTTGTTTTAACCCGGGTTAGTTCATGATTAAAAAGGAATGTTATTACACAAAGCGTGCGCGTAGCAAGGATCGAACTCGGGACGTGTATATGAACTTTGCACACAGTCCACCGCTGGACTGTGTGTCTAACTCGTTTATAATCCGGATTTTAATTACTCTTATCTCATTATTAAGTTCGTCTTCTTCATTACGATCACAGACTTTACTCAAACATCTGGTTCGTGATTAATCTAATTAATAAACATGACGACTAGCTTGAATGTACTAAACCGAACAGTTTGGGGAAAGAAGATACCGGACAGGTTGTCTTCCTCAGAGAGTCCAGCGAGAATTTGACGGCTCTGTTTTTGAACCTTCGGCTGAGAGGGTCTATCAACAGAATTAAGGAATTAGATATGAAATTGAACTAGTGTGTATTGATTATTAGTACGTTTGAATGTGCATACCGATAACTAGCGAGTTTCCGGCAATTCCAGAAATTCTCCTGCGAACACAGAAAATCCAGCAAGGTCGTCTGTGGCTGATTTTGAGTGATGGGTTAATGTTAGTAAAGTTCTAACAATAGATTGAAATCGTAAAGAAGGAGTATCTTACCGGTTTGTGTTGAATACGGTTTTCTGGCGATTTCTGCAGAGAATTCCAGCGAACTGTTTTAGGTGCTCAAATGATTTGAAAACGCGACGAAAAGGAAATGGAGTGTTGTTGTGATAGTTCTGAATCGTGCAAATGATCGGAACTTGAATTAAATCAGAGTTTGATAAATTTTCGGTTTCAAATACCGAAAATGATGAAACTTTAAGTTCATTCATTACTGACTTAATTAGAAACCGAAATACATCGGTTATAAGTTGGCCAGATGAATTCGAAATGATTTGGCGATCGGTTTGCCGATTTCCGTTATTCAGATGGCATCAACGGTTGATTTGAGTTTGCGTATAAGATCCAATTGTTTGCCTAGTGTTAACAGAAAACACATTGTGGCGGAGTGGTTTAGTGAAAGAAGGTTAAGTTGCTTTGAAGGCTTGGCTGACCCGGGTTCGAGTCCCGGCAGCTACAAATGTTTTTTATTTATTTTATTTTAACTTTTTATCAAATATAATTTTTATAGTTTAGTTTATTTATTAATTATGTAACGTTTAAACTCAAAATAATCATAAATAATTAACGAATCTTTTATAACATGGTACAAGATTACAAAACGGAGCGGGTTTTGGAGACCCGATTTTTACAAATGTTACATTATCCACACAACTTCAAGAGTTGTTGGATAATGGATTCATTCGACCAAACTTTTCGCCTTGGGGAGCTCCAGTCTTATTTGTGAAGAAAAAGGATGGAACATTAGGATGTGCATAGACTATCGAGAGTTGAATAAGCTCACCATCAAGAATCGGTACCCACTACGAGAATTGATGGTTTGTTCGATCAGCTGCAAGGATCAAGTTTCTATTCCAAGATAGACTTTAGGTCTGGATATCACCAGTTGCAAATACAAGAAGAGAGCATACCGAAGACGGCGTTCAGAACTCGTTATGGTCACTACGAGTTTCTTGTTATGCCGTTTGGCCTGACTAACGCACCGGCGGTTTTTATGGATCTGATGAATCGAGTGTGCAAGCCCTATCTCGACAAATTTGTGATAATATTTATCGACGACATATTAATATATTCAAAGTCGAAGGACGAGCATGAGCAACATTTGAGAGCCATTTTGGAGCTATTGAAGAAAGAGAAACTATATGTGAAATTTTCCAAATGTGAGTTTTGGATTCGTGAGGTGCAATTTCTCGGGCATGTAGTGAACGAGAAAGGTATTCATGTAGACCCATCAAAGATAGAAGCGATCAAGAATTGGGAAGCACCCAAGACGCCAACCGAGATTCGACAATTTTTGGGTTTAGCAGGTTACTATCGGAGATTTATTGAGAACTTTTACAAGGTTGCTCAACCACTAACCTCACTCACGCAGAAAGACCGGAAGTTCGATTAGGGAAAGAAACAAGAAGAGGCATTTCAACTCCTAAAAGATAAATTATGTGATGCACCAATCCTTTCACTCCCTGAAGGTACCGATGATTTCGTAGTGTTCTTTGATGCTTCGCATCAAGGGTTAGGTTGCGTGCTTATGCAACGGGAAAAAGTCATCGCATATGCATCACGGAAACTAAAGGTGCATGAAAAGAACTACACCACGCACGACCTTGAGTTGGGTGCGGTGGTATTCGCCTTGAAGATATGGCGACATTATTTATATCGTACTCAGTGTACTATATTCACGGACCACAAAAGCCTGCAACACATATTTAACCAAAAAGAATTAAATATGCATCAACGACGTTGGGTTGAGCTGTTGAATGATTATGATTGTGAGATCAAGTACAATCCAGGCAAAGCGAACGTCGTAGCAGATGCGTTGAGTCGTAAGGAACGAGTTAAAACCTTTAGGGTTCAAGCATTAGAGATGACTATTCAAACAAACCTTACTACTCAGATTCATGACGCGCAAGTAGAAGCACTCAAGGAAGAGAATATTAAAGCGGAACTTCTCCGAGGTATGGAGAAGCAATTAGTGCCAAAAGAAGATGGAACTTTATACCTTATGGGACGAGTTTGGGTCCCACTTTTTGGCGGTCTTCGGAAACAGTGATGGACGAGACACAAAAATCTAAATATTCAATCCATCCGGGTTCGGAAAAAATGTACCAAGATTTGAAGGAATATTATTGGTGGCCTAATCTCAAAAGCGACATCGCAACTTATGTCGGTAAATGTTTAACTTGTGCAAAGGTTAAGGCCGAGTATCAGAAGCCTTCGGGATTATTACAACAACCCGAGGTTCCCGTGTGGAAACGGGAACAAATATCCATGGACTTTATTACAAAATTACCCAGAACCTCAAGAGGTCACGACATGATTTGGGTAATAGTGGATAGATTGAAAGAGTCCGCGCATTTTCTACCGATCCGTGAAAAAGACAGCACAGAGAAGCTAGCTGAGCTATATCTTAGAGAAATAGTGGCTCGTCATGGAGTGCCTATTTCTATCATCTCAGACCGAGACGGTCGCTTCGTGTCAAGAATCTGGCAATCTTTTCAAAAGGCATTTGGATCTCGACTAGATCTAAGCACGGCCTTTCATCCCCAAACCGACGGCCATAGTGAACGAACCATCCAAACGCTGGAAGATATGCTTCGTGCATGTGTGATGGATCTAGGCGGCAATTGGGGTACTCACCTACCTTTGGTGGAGTTTTCCTATAACAATAGTTAGCACACAAGCATACAAGTCGCACCGTTCGAAGCTCTATATGGTCGAAAGTGTCGTTCTCCGCTATGTTGGGCAAAAGTTGGCGACAAACAGCTAATTAGTCCTGAATTAGTCCAAGAGACTACTGATAAGATATTCCAAATCCGAGACCGTATCAAGGCGGCTCGTGACAGTGCAAGGAGCCACCATTTTCAAATTATTACAAGCCATTTCAAGCATAGTCAAGGGTGATTCAAGACATTCTAAGGAAGGTTCAAGACATGAAAGTGCAAGGACCAACTTGAGGAGCTTTTATCCACCATTTTCTCATCATCTTCATCTTTTTTATTTTCTTGTTACTTCCCTAGCCACAAGTGCTAGTAGTAAGTCACTCTACACCATCTTAACCTTCATGTCTTATGTAGTTTATATATATATATATATATATATATATAAGAATCCATCTTCAAGCTTACTTTAAAAATACATGGTAAACATAACTAACACTAAAAAAATATATATATAACATGTTTACTTGGTTGTTTAAGTTGTTTATGTGCTAGATCCAGTAAAATGGTTGTTATGGACCTAGTGATCTTGTTAACATTATGTTGAAAATATAGATCTAACATAAAAATGATAGATCTAGCAAGATCCACCAACTTGATGTTATAAACTTGAAACTTGTATAAGAAAAATAATTTTTAGAAGATATAACAAGTAATTACATGAAAAAAAATTTCTAGTAAACTTTGTTCTTGAAAAAGTGTACTTTAAAAGTCTAACAAAAACTTGTTAAAAGTATGGATGAACATAAGAAAAATGTGGATTTGAAGGATTTAAATTATTTACAAGTTCATACTTGTTGGAAATGTTAGTATAAAAAGTATTGTTAAATAGTTGGATGATTTGTTGGGTTTTGAACATAAAAACACATGTTTTAAAACATGGGAAACCTCCTAAATCTAAGGGAGACTATGGCAAATTTTTTATAAAATTTAAACACTTAGAAAAATATATGGTTATAAAGATATTACAAGTGAACTTGATTAAAACCCATAAATATAAAAATCCCCATGTTTTTATATAAAATATAAGTTCAAGAAGGCATGATTTTTATAAAGATAAAAATGGGTATAAATATATATCTTTGGAAAAATATATATTTGGTGATCATTAGAATCACAGTTTATGTGTTTATTGTTTGTATTACATATGTATATAGCTAGGAACTTGAAAAATAAATCACACAAACAAATACATAATAAGTGGATTTGAAGGATTTAAATTATTTACAAGTTCATACTTGTTGGAAATGTTAGTATAAAAAGTATTGTTAAATAGTTGGATGATTTGTTGGGTTTTGAACATAAAAACACATGTTTTAAAACATGGGAAACCTCCTAAATCTAAGGGAGACTATGGCAAATTTTTTATAAAATTTAAACACTTAGAAAAATATATGGTTATAAAGATATTACAAGTGAACTTGATTAAAACCCATAAATATAAAAATCCCCATGTTTTTATATAAAATATAAGTTCAAGAAGGCATGATTTTTATAAAGATAAAAATGGGTATAAATATATATCTTTGGAAAAATATATATTTGGTGATCATTAGAATCGCAGTTTATGTGTTTATTGTTTGTATTACATATGTATATAGCTATGAACTTGAAAAATAAATCACACAAACAAATACATAATAAGTGGCAAACAAAGAATTACAATATATATATATATATATATATACACCCATCCATAAGCATACATGGCAACAAATATGGACTATTAGGACATTGGATTATATATGAATTAAGGAGTGAAAATATATAATGTATCGTAGCTTGGTAAGTATTATTTTCGAAACCGAACAAGTGAAAAAAATATATATTTTTACAAATATAGAAACCATATGGTATTTCGGCAACACTAAAAACATATTATTTTCGAAGTGTATAAAAATATATATTTCGTAAACCTCCTAAAAATATATTATTTTTGGTGAAAACTAAAACATATATTTTCTAGAACTAATCGCAAAAATATATTATTTTGGATGCATACACTTAACAAAGCATAATAATACTTACACTAATTTGAATATTTCTTAAAATTATATAATTTAAGAATGCACAAAAATGGGGGTGATAAATACAAGAAATATACGTATTCCTATACATACAAATACAAAGGCCGACGGGATGGTAACCCTAATGCTCTCTCCTAGCATGGCGATCCTTGTTATTCATGCAATCTTAGTTTTTTCTTCGTGATCTGGTGTATAACAGTCTGTTATTAGTGCGTTGATTTATCAGAGCTCTAATACGAACTAGTTAGCATTAGAAGTCGGATTAAAACTAGGGTTTTGCTTCAGGTTTCATCTCAATTCGCTGCCTGAATCTGTGTTTTGAACTGGTTGTATAGATCTATTGTTTTATCGGTCCTTCTAGATAGGCAGAAACCTAGATTTAACAAAACCTCTATACGATTTTGTTAGAAGCATGGGCTAGGGTTTTTGCTAGATTAGGGTTTTTTTTTCCGGTCTTTTTGATTTTGATCTTCGGGTACGTGTTGCATGGTGTGTTCTGTTCTTGTTTGAAGTGAGAGTTAGTGATTTCTGGTATGGATGAATGTAAGAAAGCTGGGGATAATAACCACGGTGATCGTGGGAAGCCGCCATTGCCGTTAAAGGGTATTGCCAGCTTAGTTGTCAATATAGATGGAAACCCTGTGCTTCCTCGGCGTGGTAAATCTACTGAGATTGATGTTAATGAGGAAAAGCGGGGTTCTCCAACTGTTGGGGCGGCCGACTGTAAGGGTTTTCGTGCAGGGGCCGGTGACGAAGGTAATATGGTTGATTCAGACGTGCAGCAGGATTGTCTTCCTCAAGGTGAACCCTCGAAATCAAGGACGTATGCAGATTCGGTCATGGCTACCAATTCCAAGACAGTTAATTTTAGACCTCTTGCAAGTCCTGTTATGCATGAGGGATGCGATGTTGTTCTCCTGCGTGATTCTGTTCGAGCTGTACAAGATAAGTTAGCCAACACGGTATACGGTTATTTCCTAGGAGATCGTCTAGCATTCCTGGTTGTGGAGTATTTTGTTCGCAATAATTGGAAGAAGTTTGGATTACAGAAGTCCATGATGAATGCGAATGGCTTTTTCTTCTTTAAGTTTGCGGATCAAAAAGGTATGCTAGATGTCCTAAAGGAGGGTCCATGGATCATACGGTCACAACCTATTTTCCTAACTGAATGGACGCCGACTACAAAGTTGGAAAAGAAGGAGGTGACTAAAGCTCAAGTCTGGGTGAAAATACATGAGGTTCCGATTGCTGCATACTCAGAGGATGGCCTGAGTATGATTGCTACTGCCATTGGCACTCCAAAACTCTTGGATTCCTATACTAGTTCGATGTGTATGGACACTTGGGGGCGTAGTAGCTATGCTAGAGCTTTAATAGAAATATCTGCGGACAAGGCATTGAAAGAGGAGATAACGATCGCAATACCGGAGGTAAATGGGGAGGGTTATTGTAAGGAAACTATGTATGTGGAGTATGAGTGGAAGCCATCTAAATGCTCGAGTTGTTGTGTTTTCGGCCATTCTGAGGACTCTTGTCCCAAGCAAACAAGGAAACCACCTATCATTGCTAAGCAACCTCAACTTAGGAATTCAGTGAAACAAGGCAATGGGAAAGGTAAGTTGGCTTCTAGAATAGATGAGGAAGGGTTCGCCAATGTGCCTAGTAAAAAAGTAGCTAGGAAAGGAGGGTTTCTGATAAATAAGCCTAAACCAAAATTTGAATATAGGCCGCTCATAGCTAAAGGGAAGAATGAGCTGGCCACTAGACCGTCGGTAGGGAATGTTGTCTCAACTAATTCATTTAAGGTGATAACTGAGATAGGGGCGGATGGGCAACACACTGATAATGATGCGAAAGGGAACCGGGAAGACTCTGAGGATGAGGAGGTGGTGGAAGTGTATAATGAAATGGATGAATTACTATCAAAGGGATCTCGTAATCCTAAACACAAACAAGGGGCAAGCACTCCTACAACGGTAGTGTCTAATGGTTAGTCTAGCAGCATGGAATATTAGGGGCTTGAACCGGCCTCTTAAACAAAAGGAGGTTCGTCATGTGGTCAAGAGTAATCATCTGTCGTTATGTGCAATATTAGAATCTCATGTGGATATTGGTAATCTTCATAAAGTATGTGGAACCGTGTTTAGGGGTTGGGATTGGACTTCTAATGGTAGCATATGTAGTAAAGGTACCCGGATTATTGTAGGATGGAACCCAATGGAATTTGATGGTATGGTCATTTGCCCAAACAGATCAGGTTATGCATATTCAGTTGAGTTTTAAGCTTCAGAAGAGGTGCCTGTTCTATTCGGTGGTTTATGCGGCAAATTACTATGTTCATCGGCGGGATCTAATGTAACAGCTAGCTAGACATAAAGGTTTCGTGGGTGATAATCCGTGGATTATTATGGGAGATTTCAACTCAGCTCTTCAAATGGAGGATGATTCCATGGGTTCTTCATATGGTTCAGCGGGAATGAGGGACCTTCAAGAGTGTGTCACCGAGTTGGAGGTGGTTGATATTAATAGCTCGGGATTCCATTTTACATGGAATCAAAAGCCTAAAAAAGGCATAGGATTGCTAAAGAAACTCGATCGTGTTATGGGTAACACCGCGTTTTTTACTAATTTTCCTAACTCTTATGCAGTTTTTCTGCCGTATGGGATATCAGATCATTGCCCATGTTTGTTAAAAATCCCGTCTCCTGGTAAGCTGAAACCTAAACCTTTCAAGTTTGCTAATTTTTTGATTCACAAACCAGAATTTACTGACATTGTCAAGAACTATTGGGATATTGCCATTGATGGGGTCCCTCAATTTAGCGTGGTAAAGAAACTACGTTGTTTAAAGAAACCGTTTCGGGTTCTCTTAATGAAACAAGGTAATCTGCACAAGAAGGTTGAGAACCTAAGAGATAAGCTGGACGCTATACAACAGGATATTGATAACGATCCGTTTAATATGGATCTCCGAAGGCAGGAAGTAAAAATAAATAAAGAGTTTCAGGAAGCTTGCTTAGATGAGGAACGGTTTTTACTCCAAAAATCTAAGGTGGAATGGTTGAAAGCTGGTGATGCAAATACGAAATTCTTCCACGCTACCCTGATAAGTAGGAATCACTCGTCCAGGATTGATAGCATTAAGGATTCTAATGGTGGTTTGTTTGAGGGAGATAATGTCCAGGATGTGCTTGTGAAACACTATGAGCAATTTCTTGGCTGCCATAGTCATGGTCACTCTAGGCCCCCTGCCGAACTATTTGTGAATAAGTTGAACCCAGATGATGCTGTGCATATGGTCCGTCCAGTTTCTGCTGAAGAGGTGAAATCGGCCATGTTTTCGATTGGTAATGATAAAGCCCCTGGCCCTGATGCTTTCTCAGCAGCTTTTTTTAAGAGTGCTTGGCATATCATAGGTCATGAGGTGTCGAATGCCATTATGGATTTCTTCAGAACTGGTAAACTACTCCGGGTAATTAATAATACCCTGATAGTGCTTGTGCCGAAGAAAGTGACCCCAACTATGATTACGGATTATCGCCCTATTGCGTGCTGTAATGTGATTTATAAATGTATTAGTAAGATTTTGGCGGATCGCATGAAGGGGATGCTTAATCAGATTGTCAGTATTAACCAGTCAGCTTTCATTCCAGGTAGGAAAATATCTGATAATATCCTGCTTACTCAAGAGTTGATGCATAATTATCATAGGGATTATGGTCCTCCGAGATGTGCGTTCAAGGTGGATATCCAAAAAGCTTATGATACTGTTGATTGGAAATTTCTTAAGGATGTTCTTATAGGATTCGGTTTTAATAGTAAAATGGTGGATTGGATTATGACGTGTGTGTCAACTACGTCATATTCTATTAGTGTGAATGGGAATGTGCATGGGTATTTCAAGGGTGGCCGTGGGTTAAGACAAGGAGATCCTTTATCTCCGTATTTATTTACTCTTGTCATGGAAATCCTTACATGTATTTTGAAGAGGGATGCTCGTCTTGATACCTCTTATAGATTTCACAATAGGTGTGAAAGATAACAAATTATTAATCTCTGCTTTGCTGATGACTTGTTTCTGTTTGCCCGTGGTGATATTTCTTCTGCTCGTTGTATCATGTTGGCACTGGCTACATTCACGGACATGTCTGGATTGGTCCCTAGCATCCAAAAAAGTACTGCCTTCTTCTGTAATGTTCCACCCAATGTTAAAAACGAAATTCTACAGCTTTTGCGATTTGAGGAGGGATTGCTGCCGGTTAAATATCTGGGCGTACCGCTTATTTCTTCTCGGCTACTATCTAGAGATTGTAATGTTTTAGTTGAAAAGATAGAGCAGCGTGTTCTAAACTGGAGAAATAGATTTTATCTTTTGCAGGAAGATTGCAGCTTATTAATTCGGTACTTTCAGCTTTGCATGTTTATTGGTCCGCTGTTTTTGTTTTGCCAGCACAAGTTATTAAGGATCTTGAGGCTAAATTGCGGAATTTCCTGTGGACGCAGAAGGGAAATTTTAATAGAGGAAAAGCTAAAGTTTCATGGAATTCTATCTGTGACCCTAAGTATGAGGGTGGCCTGGGTATTAGGCGGCTTGGAGATTCGAATAAAGCTCTTATGGTGAAACATATTTGGAGCATTCTTAATAAGAGGGAGTCCTTGTGGGTTAGATGGATTTATTCCTACAGATTAAAGGGCTGCAGTTTCTGGGTATGTAAGGAAGGTACGAATTGTAGCTGGAGCTGGAGGAAGCTACTTCAGATGAGGTCCAGTATCAGGGATCACGTGTGGTCTAGATTGGGCAATGGGAATAATACGTCAACATGGTATGATAACTGGAGTCAACTAGGTCCGTTATCTAAATTTCTGTCTCCTAGGACCATTTCCAATGCGGGATTTAGACTTCATGATACGGTTGCGGATATATATAATCAAGGTACTTGGGCTTGGCCCTCGGCTTGGAGAGATTTGTTTCCAGTGTTGATTCAATTGGATCAGGTTTATCTGGAACCAAATAAATTGGACCAAATTTGCTGGAAGGATGGGGATGATATACTTGAGTTCTCGTCCTCAAATGTCTGGCATTCGATTCGGATAAGGGAGCCGGAAGTGGATTGGGTTGAAGTAGTCTGGTTTAATCAGTGCATTCCTAAGCATGCTTTCTTTATGTGGTTGATTATTCGTCGAAAACTGCTAACTCAGGATAAGATTCTCCAATGGGACATCTCGAGAAGGAAAAACATGAATATGATGTGCTGTCTGTTGTGCTATGAGAATGTTGACTCCCATGACCATCTTTTCTTTGAATGTACGTTTTCTAAACATGTATGGAACAAGACTAGAGATATGGTAGGTATGTCTACGGTTGATCCCAGATGGAGTGACATCATGGCCTGGCTTCTGGCTCGTGCTCGATCGAAAACAGCAGTGCATTATACAAGTAGAGTGTTTGTTGCCTGTGCAGCATACATAATATGGCAAGAACGTAATGCGAGGTTGTTCAAGAATCAAGCTAGGTCACCAGACACCATATGTGAACAAATTTTGAAGACAGTTCGGTACAAGCTGATGGGGGTTAAGTTCAAAGATTGTGCGAATGTTAGAAGGCTGCTAGGTAAATGGAAGATTAATGGCAACTTCATATCCGATAGTGGAGGCTGAGTACTGTTTTCTCTCTGTGTGATTAGTGGTTCTAGGCTCTAGCCTAGTAGATGTACTTGTGTTTTGGTCTTTGCTTTATATTGTTTGCTTGATTTACTGTCATGAGGTATGTCTCATGATTCCACTAGTGGGAGATTATTCTCACTACTTGTTTTATTGGTTGGTTAATATATAGAATTACAGGGGTAACCCATTACCCAAAAAAATACATGCTAACTTATACCACTAATATTTGGTGAAAATACCATTATACAAGTATTATACTTAACCATGAGAATACAAATGTAAATACACAAATACACACAATACAGTACACTTATACTTGGGGTAAATACACATGTATAATACTTAACAAACATTAAACGTGGTTATGTAAACCATGAGACCAAAGAAATAATTATATATATATCAAAACACGTTAAAAAGAGATTATTTTTAACAAACCCATCGTAAACAAAATGATATATATAAAGTGGTGCATTCCAATAATACAAGTTAAATATAATATTTTAAACATACACATCGATCTTGAGATTATATATAATTAAAAAGAATTATATATGGAACTTATCCGATGATGGTATCGTCGAGGCAAGCGGGTGAAACCCGACTATGAAAAGTCAGGAAACATATACATCTTTCTCGTGCGAGGCACGGAGGCTAACGGGCTAGGCCGATACATGAAACACAGGAGATGCAAGGATATATATATATATACATATATATATGTATATATATATATTTGACGAAATATATATATTGACATCATGCACCGAAATCGCATCTCAGTGGAGCACCGTACATTGAAAATACGTCCAAATGGAACAAAACACTGAATAAGTCTTAACAAATATTTAAGACAAGAAACATGAACATGAATCATTCAAAGACCGAAGTGTCTAACAAAACCTAGCGCGTTTGTAGGTTGAGGTACGAATTCAAAGAAAGGTATTTGAGTTAAACATCGAAAGCGGAAAGCAAAACAGTGAGGTCATGTCCCCCTTTTCATCTTAAATGTTTTACTGTTTTACAACTATTGGGGGAAATACATGTTCAATGGTATGATAAGCTAAGGAATGAAACAACTTAGATCATGTGTGAATAGGGTGGAACTTAAGCACCATTAATCTTATTTAAGACCACGGTACAAAGGTTAGATCTAGCGGTTGTTGGCGAGCCCCACTCTTGGTCAGGGACCCACACAGAAGAGTGCATTTGTCGTCCCAGTCGAGGTTAATTGACAGAAATCGTCTAGGTTTGGATTGCTTCCTATGTCGTCACACATATTAATGTCCTTGCAAAATATTAATGATCAACGATTTCATTGATGCTTTACATACCGGGTTTTGATACAAATACTTATATATTTTATGGATATAACGCATACAGTTAAAACACATGAACTCGCCAACTTTTGTTGAATTTTCAACTTATCATGTATTTCAGGTAATTAGTGGATCAATGCAGAAGGCTGCAAATCAAGAAACAA
Source organism: Scalesia atractyloides (assembly GCA_947069175.1). Lineage (NCBI taxonomy): Eukaryota > Viridiplantae > Streptophyta > Magnoliopsida > Asterales > Asteraceae > Scalesia > Scalesia atractyloides. Next base: position 37,812,048 of record CAMTDV010000001.1, read on the forward strand.
GTATCAAGTTGTAACACCCGACCGCGTAAAACAACGAACCGCGGCGGAAGCGTCGGGGAGTAATGTCACAGAACTATTGTTTCACAACTCATGGAATTTAAAATTATGTTTGATTAAGTTAAATGTTTACATTGTCTTGGGATAAACAGAAACAACACATAAATAAATTGTCTTTCATGTTTTAAGTCACTAAGGCCCGCTTCCATTCCTACGTGAAGCATGCTTCAAATTATCAAGTATTGATTCCTGAAACGTATGTGAAAAGAGAGTCAGCATAAAAAATGCCGACGAGTACATAGGTTTTGTGAGTGTGTCAAATTCGTGGCCTTGTATACATATTGCAACACCTCGTCCGACTTCAAGAGTCGTTAAGTGAAAACCTCATATCAAAAGTGTTTGATATTGCAATACAATTAACCAACTAAAACAAGTTGGTTAGAGTTGTGAAACCTTGTAGCCATGAATCTTGACAAAAACATTTCTTTGTAAAAACCTTGTAATAGATTGATTCAAAAGAAAACTTTGTATAGTTTATATCTTTAAGTGAAAATCATTGCGTGACATTGTTCAAAACAATTTGTTCGTGTTATAGATCAATCGTCGGTGTCATAAACCAATTGTCGATGTCATAAACAAATCGTCCGTGTTTTTAATTGTGAAAACTTTTGATCGTTCTTTAATGAACACATTCAAACCTTTGTTGACTATACCACCAAAGGGTATCTATAATAGACCACCAAAGGGTCTCTTTAACTAGACTAATAAATCAACAATTGATTTGTTAATCAGAAACAGTTTATGTCATTACCCAAACTTCCACCAAATCCAGTGAACATTCCGATAATGGGATTGTCAGTCCTATGGTACCATAACATACTACTGGTCGGCTTGGCCAAAGCTAATGAATGTCATTCGTGTTATGGATAACGCATCAACAAGTTGTTCACATTATTGAAATCGTATTGTTTATATATAAACAATAGACATTGTTTTTGAAAACTTGAAAATGATTTAGCACATATGAGTCACCCTAAAACATTTGCAAAATATAAAAGAGGGAAACTATGTACTCACTTTGAAAATCATTTTGTATTTATAAACCATGTATATTGTTTTGAAATCTTGAAAATAACTATAGGCACATATGAATCACCCCAAAACATTTGAAAATGTAAAAGAGGGGGGCTATGTACTCACTTGGGATTGTGAAAGTGTTCTTGATCAATGAATAAACAAAGCTCAAACGTGTCCTAATGTGTCAGATAAATATGTTAGCGTGTCGGGACTACAAACGGGAGATCAGATAGAATGAAGTCTTATAAACCAAACGAGTGTTGGAACTCATGTGATTGGTTTAACAAACTTAACATTCTGATTTAGAAAGGATCCTAAGTGCTTTTGACCCATTATGACTCGTTAAGGTAGTTTACGCTACTTTAACGGGTCATTAGCGTAAACGTGTGATTGGATGGTTAAACATGTCCTATGATAAGTCTTAAATGCCCAAGCATGTTTGAAAATGTTAAAACATCAGTTTATACGTCAAAAATTTGGTTACATGTGTTTAAAATTGATTTATGCGAAAAAGGGCATTTTGGTCATCATTTTTTTAGAACATAGAAGTAACTTATTATAACACTTACAAACAATGTGACCATAAGGTATAACCTCAGTAGGTTATTCCTTATGTAACTATGGTCACATATATGTGTTTGGTAGGATCCTAAGATCTACCAAAGGGGTCGGATTTGAAAGTCTAAGCGGTGGTCAAGACCGTTTGACTTACGACCCTAAATAAACATTAAACCAGAAGTGACGAGTTAGACATGTCAAAATATGTCTAACTAAGTTTACAAAACTGATTTGGTATCAAAACTTGGTGTTTTGATACCCGAAAATAGTTCCGTCGTGAAATGCACATCATGTGCATTTTTTACTAAAACTTTAACTCGTCACTTCGACTAGTAAACGGGGTAATCAGAAGGTGAAATCGCTAGGGATTATAACCTTCGTGATCACGATCACGTTGCAAAGTTCAATTGAACTTTGACTTGACCAAATATGGTCAGAACCAAAAGTAAATCAGGAAGCCAAACTATTCGACTTTTAGCTCAAAACAGCTAAAAAATTAAAGAACTAGGAAGAGTACTTACTGGTGTTGAAGAACACTTTCGGAACTCAAGATAGGAGGCTTCCAAAGGTTGGAAACAAGCTCCAAGAAGGATAGAAAGAAGAACTTCACACTTTGCTTTGAAGTGTTTTGAAGTGGTGTGAAAAAAATGGAAGAATCATGGGGTATTTATAGTATTTTAGGATTAAGGAGGTGATTACAAGTGTCCTCAAGTGTGGATTACTGTCCTAACATGTGTCAACACCATATTAAGTGTGGCAAAGTGAGTGCTAGGTGTCAAAAATTGGAGATAGGTGGCAAACTTGGTGAAGAAGCAAAAAATATTTATTATCTTTTTGACATTTTTGGCCCTTGGACTTGTAATTTCACTTGTTTGCCATTTTTAACCCCTTTAACCTAATATTTAGGTTATATAAAGGTGTTAAGACATGTGTAACTTGGATTATGCCCGAAAATGTCGTGAAAGTCGGTTCGTTAGGTTGTACGATTATGCGTTTCGCAAAATGCGTAAAACGCTTTAACGAACATGAAAATGATCGAAATTGGGCAACGATTGATGTTTTTGCATTCTCATATTTGGAAATAAAACACAGGGTTTCATTGAATACGAAATTGTTTGTAATTGTGCAATGATTGAAAAGGCACAAATGTCACAGTCTCCCCTACTTTTGGAAATTTCGTCCTGAAATTTAATTAGAGGAAACTTTGTGAAACAGATATGGATATTTTGCTTTCATCTGATCCTCTCGTTTCCAAGTAAATTCTGGGCCACATTAGGATTCCCAGCGAACTTTAACTATCGGTATACGTCTACGCTTGAGTTTCTTGACTTCACGGTCCACTATCTCCACAGGTTTCTCGACAAAGTGCATAGTGTCTTCCACGTGAATTTCGTCGAGGGGAATGTGGAGGTTTGTATCGGCTAAACACTTTTTCAAATTGGACACGTGGAATGTTGGGTGAATACTCCCAAGTTCAGGAGGTAGCTCAAGTCGGTAGGCCACCTTTCCGATTCTCTCAACGATCTTGAATGGTCCAATATATCGTGGTGCAAGTTTTCCTTTCTTTCCAAATCTAATCACACCTTTCCAAGGGGACACCTTGACAAGGACGTGATCACCAACTTGGAATTCCAAGGGCTTGCGTCGTTTGTCCGCATAACTCTTGTGACGGCTTCTAGCTGTCAGAAGGTTATTGCGAATTTTCTTGACTTTGTCTGTTGTGTCGTGAATGAGTTCAGGCCCAGTGAGTTGAGCTTCACCGACCTCATTCCAGCAGACAGGTGAATGACATTTTCGACCGTATAGAGCTTCGAAAGGCGCCATATTGATGCAGGAGTATAACTATTGTTGTAGGAGAATTCGACCAATGGTAGATGCGAATCCCAACTACCACCAAAGTCAATCACACATACTTTAAGCACATCCTCCAGTGTTTGAATTGTCCTTTCGGATTGTCCATCCGTTTGAGGATGATAAGCAGTGCTCAAATTGAGTTTGATTCCCATGGCAGATTGCATGGTCTTCCAAAAGTGAGATGAGAATCGAGCATCTCGATCGGATATGATGTTCAAAGGAATACCATGACTAGATACAATCTCATCAACGTAGATCTTGGCGAGTTTGTCAACAGATAGATCCTCACGAATTGCCAAAAAGTGTGCTGACTTTGTTAGACGATCGATGATTACCCAAATGGCATCATGACCTTTAGGTGTGCGTGGTAGTTTAGTGACGAGATCCATCGCAATGTTCTCCCACTTCCATACCGGGATTTGTGGTTGCTCAAGTAAACCAGATGCCTCTTAACTCCAAGACAAGTTAGGCATTTAGACACATATAAGGCAATGTCTTTCTTCATACCCGGCCACCAATACTGGGTACGGAGATCCTTATACATTTTGTCTCCACCAGGATGGATTGAATAACGAGACTTATGAGCTTCGTCCATCAATAAGGTGCGGAGATTGTCTTGACTAGGAATCCACAAACGGTTATTGTAGTAGAGTAATCTGTTATCTTTTGTTTCGAGTTGAAGTTCGAGATTTGGTGGCAGCTCATTTTGCAACAAGCTTTGGGTCACACATGTATGTTGTGCTTGAAGGATATGTGTCTGGATATCAGATTGAACTCGAACACAATGAAGTTTGACACGTTCCTTACGACTAAGCGCATCAGCCACAACATTCGCCTTACCAGGATGGTAGCGAATCTCGCAGTCGTAGTCGTTCAGAAGTTCGACCCAACGTCGTTGTCTCATGTTAAGCTCCTTTTGATTGAATATGTGTTGGTGACTTTTGTGGTCAATGAAAACCACACATTTTGTACCGTAAAGGTAGTGTCTCCAAATTTTAAAAGCAAAAACTACGGCTCCTAACTCAAGATCATGAGTTGTGTAGTTCTTCTCATGGATTTTCAATTTTCTTAAAGCATAGGCTATGACTTTGTCTATTTGCATGAGAACACAACCAAGGCCTAGGTTTGATGCGTCACAATTGACAACGAAATCATAGTTGCCGTCAGGTAAAGATAAAACAAGAGCATTACAGAGTTTTTGTTTTAGTGTTTGAAAGACTTCCTCTTGTTTGGGTCCCCACTCGAAAGGTTTATTCTTTTGAGTCAAAGTGGTGAGGGGAACCGCGATCTTTGAAAAGTTCGCGATGAATCGCGGATAGTATCCAGCAAGACCAAGAAATGAACGAACTTCGGTAGGAGTAATAGGTGTACTCCAATCCCTAATCGCACTGATTTTGGCGGGATCTACATGTATACCTTGTTCGTTAACAATGTGTCCCAAAAATTGAACTTCGTTTAGCCAAAATTCACATTTGGAGAATTTGGCGAAAAGTGGTTCTTTCTTCAGGAGTTCCATCATTAGACGAAGATGTTGTTCGTTATTGGCACGAGACTTAGAATAAATGAGGATGTCGTCGATGAAAACAATAATGAACTTGTCTAGATAAGGTTTACAAACCCTATTCATTAAGTCCATGAAGACGCAGGAGCATTCGTCAAACCAAAAGGCATGAAAGTGAACTCGTAATGGCCGTATCGAGTGCGAAAAGCAGTCTTGGGAATACCTTCTTCGAGTACATGAAGTTAATGATACCTAGAACGCAGATCAATATTTGAAAAGCAGGTCGCACCTTGTAGCTGATCAAAGAGATTATCAATGCAAGGATTTCGATTTTTTATTGTGAATTTTTTGAGCTCATGATAATCGATACACATACGGAAGGATCCATCCTTCTTTTTTACGAATAGGACAGGAGCGCCCCAAGGTGAAAAGCTCGGACGAACGAATCCCCTTTCTGAAAGTTCTTGGAGTTGCTTTGACAACTCTTGCATTTCAGACGGTGCAAGTCGGTAAGGAGATTTAGCAATTGGGTTTGCACCATGTACAAGGTCAATACGAAACTCAACTTGACGAATTGGGGGTAAACCAGGTAGCTCTTCAGGAAACACCTCAGGAAATTCCCGAACAATGGGGATGTCCTGAACAGTCTTGCCCTTGCCTTTTTCCTCTACGATATGTGCCAAAAAGGCTACATAATTCTTTCGTAGGTATTTTTGGGCCTGGGTACAGGTCATGAGTTTAAGGCTACTAGAGGGTTTCTCTCCATGAACTTCTAAGGTTTCGCCAGACGAAAGAGGTATACGAACAACCTTGTCGAAACAGATCACCTCAGCATGGTGTTTGGTTAACCTCCATTCCTATGATGATGTCAAAACTCCCGAGTTGCATTGGTGTGAGGTCAATGGGAAAAAGGTGGTTATCCAAGTTCAATTGGCAACTACGAATGACATAGTTGAGCACAAGGGGTTCACCACTAGCTATTTCCACCGTTAAGGGTTTTCCTAGTTTAGTTCTAGGCATCGAAAGCAAAGGTTCAAAGGCTAGTGATATAAAGCTTCTATCGGCACCCGAATCGAAAAGAATAGAAGCAGGATGATTGTTAACAAGGAACATACCGTTAATGACTTCATTATCAACACGAGCCTCATTGGCATTGATGTTGAATGTGCGTCCACGGGCTGGATTTGCATTCGCGTTCACCAATTTTGGGTAGTTGTTTCTAAAGTGACCCATCTCGCCACAATTGTAGCAAGAACCAGGTGGGAACGGAGGTCTAGCAGGGTTGGCTTGGGGTTGAATAGGGTTCTGAACAGCTTGTTTTGGGGCCAAACGACAAACATTGGCTAATCTAGAGAGATGTTAAAAATATCGAAGAAATATAGGGATGGTGGTCATTCGTTCGTTACTTAAAAACAAACAAACGACACACGGTGACTAATCAAAGTAAATGGGTCTTTATAATGTATTGCGAAGACATGCTTTAGCCTATAAGTGGACACCCACCCCAAGAGTTCCCAGGTAAGAGTGACTGGTCCGATAATGCAGTTTTGTACGAACAATCTAGCCTTAGTCAGAAAACTCAGGGTACAGGTATCCACCCTTCCAGATTGCACGTGTTCACATTAATAAAGCCCAAACTTTGACGGGATTTCAAAACTTACAAGGCTTTAAGCCAAAACAAATCATCTAAGGATAGATGATTGATTTTCAAAACGAATTTGAAACTTGTGTATTTGATTTGTAGTCACCTAAGGATAGGTGATTGTATTGTTTTAAGAATCTAAAAGCAAGATAACTCGCGTTAGGGTCCTAGGAAGGTTATAGTCTAGGTCAAAGCTTTACCAATAACCTAATTCCCTATAACCATAAGCTCTGATACCAATCTTTCTGTAACACCCCGACCGCGTAAAACAACGAACCGCGGCGGAAACGTCGGGGAGTCATGTCACAGAACTATTGTTTCACAACTCATGGAATTTAAAATTATGTTTGAGTAAGTTAAATGTTTACATTGTCTTGTGATAAACAGAAACAACACATAAATAAATTGTCTTTCATGTTTTAAGTCACTAAGGCTCGCGTCCATTTCTACGTGAAGCATGCATCATATTATCAAGTATTGATTCCAGAAACATATGTGAAAAGAGAGTCAGCATAAAAATGCCGGCGAGTACATAGGTTTTGTGAGTGTGTCAAATTCGTGGCCTTGTATACATATTGCAACACCTCGTCCGACTTCAAGAGTCGTTAAGTGAAAACCTCGTATCAAAAGTGTTTGATATTGCAATACAATTAACCAACTAAAACAGGTTGGTTAGAGTTGTGAAAACCTTGTAGCCATGAATCTTGATAAAACATTTCTTTTGTAAAATCCTTGTAATAGATTGAATCAAAAGAAAACTTCGTATGGTTTATATCTTTAAGTGAAAACCATTGCGTGACATTGTTCAAAACAATTTGTCCGTGTTATTGATCAATCGTCCGTGTCATAAACCAATTGTCGATGTCATAAACAAATCGTCCGTGTTTTTAGTTGTGAAAACTTTTGATCGTTCTTTAATGAACACATTCACACCTTTGTTGACTATACCACCAAAGGGTATCTTTAATAGACCACCAAAGGGTTTCTTTAACTAGACTAACAAATCAACAATTGATTTTTTAATCAGAAACAGTTTTTGTCATTACCCATACTTCCACCAAATCCAGTGAACAGTCCGATAATGGGATTGTCAGTCCTATGGTACCATAACATACTACTGGTCGGCTTGGCCAAAGCTAATGAATGTCATTCGTGTTATGGATAACGCATAAACAAGTTGTTCACATTATTGAAATGGTATTGTTTTATATATAAACCATAGGCATTGTTTTTGAAAACTTGAAAATGATTTAGCACATCATTTGCAAAATACAAAAGAGGGGAACTATGTACTCACTTTGAAAATCATTTTGTATTTATAAACCATGTATATTGTTTTGAAATCTTGAAAATAATTATAGGCACATATGAATCACCCCAAAACATTTGAAAATGTAAAAGAGGGGGGCTATGTACTCACTTAGGATTGCGAAAGTGTTCTTGATAAACGAAATAAACAAAGCTCAAACGTGTCCTAATGTGTTAGATAAATATGTTAGCGTGTTGGGACTACAAACGGGAGATCGGATAGAAAGAAGTCTTATAAACCAAACGAGTGTTGGAACTCACGTGATATGGTTTAACAAACTTAACGTTCTGATTTGGAAAGGATCCTAAGTGCTTTTGACCCATTATGACTCGTTAAGGTAGTTTACGCTACTTTAACGCGTCATTAGCGTAAACGTGTGATCGGATGGTTAAACATGGCCTATGATAAGTCTTAAATGCCCAAGCATGTTTAAAAATGTTAAAACATCAGTTTATATGTCAAAAATTTGGTTACATGTATTTAAAATTGATTTATGCAAAACTTATCATAACACTAACCAAACGATGTGACCATAAGGTATAACCTCAAATAAGTTATTCCTTATGTAACTATGGTCACAAATATGTGTTTGGTAGGATCCTAAGATCTACCAAACGGGTCGGATTCGAAAGTCAAAGCGGTGGTCAAGACCGTTTGATTTACGACCCTAAATAAGCATTAAACTAGAAGTGACGAGTTAGACATGTCAAAATATGTCTAACTAAGTTTATAAAATTGATTTGGTATCAAAACTTGGTGTTTTGATACCCGAAATAGTTTCGTCGTGAAATGCACATCATGTGCATTTTTTACCGAAACTTTAACTCGTCACTTCGACTAGTAAACATGGTAATCAGAAGGTGAAATCGCTAGGGATTATAACCTTCGTGATTACGATCACGTTGCAAAGTTCAATTGAACTTTGACTTGACCAAATATGGTCAGAACCAAAAGTCAATCAGGAAGCTAAACTGTTTGACTTTTAGCTCAAAACAGCTAAAAAATTAAAGAACTAGGAAGAGAGAGTACTCACTGGTGTTGAAGAACACTTTCGGAACTCAAGATAGGAGGCTTCCAAAGGTTGGAAACAAGCTCCAAGAAGGATAGAAAGAAGAACTTCACACTTTGCTTTGAAGTGTTTTGAAGTGGTGTGAAAAAAATGGAAGAATCATGGGGTATTTATAGTATTTTAGAATTAAGGAGGTGATAACAAGTGTCCTCAAGTGTGGATTACTGTCCTAACATATGTCAACACCATATTAAGTATGGCAAAGTGAGTGGTAGGTGTAAAAAATTAGAGATAAGTGGCAAACTTGGTGAAGAAGCAAAAATATTTATTATTTTTTTGACATTTTTGGCCCTTGGACTTGTATTTTCACTTGTTTGCCATTTTTAACCCCTTTAACCTAATATTTAGGTTATATAAAGGTGTTAAGACATGTGTAACTTGGATTATGGCCGAAAATGTCATGGATGTCGGTTCGTTCGGTTGTACGATTATGCGTTTCGCAAAATGCGTAAATCGCTTTAACGAACACGAAAATGATCGAAATTGGGCAATGATTTACGTTTTTGCATTCGCATCAATAAAATACAAGATTTTATTGAATACAAAAATATTTGAAAATAAAACACAGGGTTTCATTGACTACGAAATTGTTTGTAATTGTGCAATGATTGAAAAGGCACAAATGTTACACAAGGCTCCTATGCCATCTTTTGAAGGATTAGTATATCCCGCCTACTTTTGGTGATATAAGGGTCAAAACCTTAGTATTTAAAATCTTGCATTTTGAATATTTAACAATTTGACAAATTTAATTGTTTGTAGCAATATACTTAACCTATGTTGCGTTTTGAAACAATCTCAGTAATGGCATGTGGAGAATGTTTTATTCATATAGTTTGTTCACTTATGTTGTATGCAATGAGAACCAATCAGATCACACCGTGCGCCTCCGATTATGAGCAGGTGTGACAACATGACTCCCCGAAGTTTCCACCGTGGTTTGTTGTTTTACGCGGTCGGGGTGTTACAACTATGTCACGAGACTAATCTCGTTAATACAGACTTTCGCAAAAACCTTTTTGTTTTATAATCCTTGCGAATAGGAAGTTTTTATGTTGATTTAGTAAACCAATCTACTATCACCTATAGAGCATTTTGTCTAAGACTCGATCACTGGAGTTTATTAACAAGTCCACTGTTACTTTCTCAAATTTCCATTTTGCGATTTTGATTGTTGTAGGTTGTTAGATTACGGTAACATCTGATGCTTTATATATACTCCTTTTTTTTTGGGTAAAGGGTTACCCCGGTGATTTTATATATAAACTAACCAAAAATAACAAGTAGCGTGGAACGCCCACACTAGTTCACACACTAGACTACCAAGAACATCGAAAACAAACTACTAGACAATAATCTAGAGAAACAAAAAAAACTAATAAATAATCAGCCTACTTCATCTTCCAATCGGTTGCTACAAATCTCCCATGTTTCAAACAATCTTCGCACATTGTAGCAATCCTTGAACTTGACTCCCATTAGCTTATATCGAACCGTTTTCAAAATTATATCACTTAGAACATCCGGCGGTCTCGTCTGGTTCTTGAAAAGTCTCGCATTACGTTCCTGCCAAATGAAATAAGTCGCAGCAGCCACAATAAGCCTACTAACATAGTTGGCCGCTGACTTAGACCCAGCCCGAGCCCCCAGCCATTCAACGATAGCATCCCACTCTGGGCCAACAGTACTCATATCCCCTTTTCCGCGAACCATGATCCAAACTTGAGTTGAGTAGTTACAATCGAAGAACAGATGGTTATGGGAGTCAACATCCGCATAGCAAAGAAGACAACACATCATATTCATATTTTTCCTTCTGGAGATATCCCATTGCACAATTTTATCTTGAGTGAGGAGCTTACAACGAATCATCAGCCACATAAAGAAAGCATGTTTTGGAAACACAACCAAACATACTTGACCCCAATCCACCTCTGCTGCTCTCTGTCTAACCGAATGCCACACTTGAGACGAAGAGTACTCAACTAACTCATTATCATCTTTCCATAGGAGCTGATCAGACCTATTCGGATCTGTATGGATATCATCTAGCTGAATTAAAACCGGAAACATATCCCTCCATGCCACTGGCCACTTCCAAACACCACTAACATGAATCTCCTTAACTATAGTATTAAGAGTAAAGCCTGCATTTGAGATGGTTCTAGGAGTCAAGAAGTTACCAAGCGGACCCAAGTGACACCACGAATCGTACCAAGCTGAAGTATTGCTACCATCACCCAACTTGGACCAAACAAATTCTCTAATAAACGGCCGAAGCTGTAATATTTTCCACCAGCTCCAACAACAATTCGCCACCGACTTACAAATCCAAAAGCTTTTACCTCTAAGTATACGAATGAATCCAAGCAACCCAAAGAGAATCACGCTTAACCAGAATGCTTGAAATATGTGAAGACATAAGCGCTTTATTAACATCCCCAATACGACGAATACTTAAGCCACCCTCGTACTTTGGAACACAAACAGACTTCCAGGAAGCTTTAGCCTTCCCCTTGTGATAGGAGCCATCCGAAGACCATAAGAAGTTTCGCATTTTGGCTTCCAGATCTTGAATGATACGGTTAGGCAGGATAAAAACTGAAGACCAGATCTTGAATGATACGGTTATGTTATATATACTCCTTTGTAGGTGAGGCTTCTTTTTGCGGTTTGCCATCAAGGCTTCTTGTTGTGCATTCTTTATTTGGTGTAAGAGGTTTATCTTAACACCCTAGATACCTCGATTCTTATAGGTCTGGTTCTTTCTTTTCTACTGAGTGCATCAACGACTACTTTTGCCTTACTAACTTAGTTCATGAGATCCATGTATACTACAGGTGTGTTGGTCTTATACAAATTACATCACTAAGAACTTATAGTGATTGTATTCAAGTCTCTATAGAAACTGAGCTTGCGGGCTTAGGTTACAATGATGTTTTTCATCTTTTCCATTAACTTTTCAGATAGACTAGTTTTTTATTCTTAAGCAATCTAAGTCATGTTATCTTTCTATTACAAATGATTTATACTTAATAGTTCTAAGCAATCCATTTCTATGACCAAGTTTCATAGGCACATAATCTATAGGTATCAGGTTGTTGTTCGCTTATTGTACAGTTCTTAATTATTCCAACTATCTCCTTTTGATACCCATCATTCATCTCAACTATAAAGGTATGGCTAAGAATCTAGGATTCTTGATTTAGATAGGTTTGAATATGGTCGATACTAAGCTTCTATTTGTGACATTTACAATTTTTGAATATTATACAATTTCGATCATTTTCGTATTCAATAAAATGTTATATTTTTTACGAAATACGTATCGTATGATCGAGCGAAAAGATACTCATGACATATTCAGAACAAGATCCAAGTTTCATATGCCTTAATACCCCTCATGAAGCTTAAATATTAGGTTAGAGGGATTAGAAATGAAAAAATGCGACAATACAAGTCTAGGGGCCAAAACTGTCAAAAGAAAAAGTTCTGTCCGCCAGAGGGCCTTACGGACAGTAAGATCCACAACCCCAGCTCCAAGTTCTACCATCCATCTCCTTATTTTGCCACCTAGCACGTATTTGCCACCTTTCTCCTTGTTCAAACACCTCATTAGACCCTTGTTATCATCAAAGATCATTGCCAACACATTGCACGATCTTGTGAGCTTGAAACAAGTATAAATAGATGTGCAAGAACCTCATTTCAACTTGCTCATTTCTAAATCCTTTCTCTCTACTCTCTTCTGGAGTTTGCTTCTTCATAGAGATCTCCTACTATGTTCATAATCTTCCTAGAACACAAGTAAGTGTTCTCTCTAGTTCTTTTCATTATTTTGGCTAGTTATGAGCCAAAAGTCAAGCAGTTTGATTTTTTGTTTAACTTTCGATTCTGACCATTTTGGTCAAGTCAAATTTCAATTGAACTTTGTTACGTGATCGTAATAATAAAAGTGTTAATCTCTTGTGATTACACTCTCTGATCATCACATTTAGTAGGTGAAAAGACTAGTCAAACTTTTACGAAATAAAAGTAAACAATGCTTAAAATTTGCATTTTACGATGAAAGTGTTTTCGGGTATCAAAACTTGAAGTTTTTAACACCAAATCATTTTTATAACATTATTAGACATGTTCTAAGATGTCTAAATCATCATTTCTAGTTTAGCACTTTTTTTCCTTAGTCAAAAGTCAAGCGGTTTGACTTTTTTAATCTGACTCGTTTGGTTGACCTTAGGATCCGACCAAGCCCATTTATATGACCATAATAATATAGGTAATAACCCTTTGAGGAGTCAAAATTATATGGTTTTAAAATGCCGAAAATACCCTTTTGGCGCATAAATTAGTTTTAAACATATAAGATCATTGTTTTAACATCTAAACTAATCACACAACATTATTAAACTTGTTTTAACATGTTAGACTCGTCATAGGACTTATTTAACCATACGAACCCGTAGTTACGCATACGCTCGTTAAAATGGCACAAACCACTTTAACAAGTCGTAACAAGTCAAAACACTCCTAGATACTACCAAATCAGAATGTAAGGTTTAACAAACCATATTACACGAGATCCTTCACTTGTTTGCTTTATAAATCTCATTCTATCCAATCTTTCGTTTAAAGTCTCAATATACTAACTCATAGTTATCCAACATATTTGGAAACACTTGAGCCTATTTGAGCTTTGTTTACACAAGACATATACGCAATCCATGTAAGTACATAGTTTCCCTCTTTTACGTTTTTCAAATGTTTTGGGGTGATTCATATGTGCCTATCATTATTTTCATGATTTCAAAACACTATACATGGTTTAAATACCTAGTATACGTAATACATGGTTTATATACACAACATGCTTACATTGTACTAAACCTAATGGTGCATTGAATATGATAATGATACATTTATTAACATTGATCACACGAACCGACAGTTTGTTATGGTACCATAGGATTGACAACCCCATTCCCGCTTCCTAGGTCTGTTTGGAAGTTACCTTTGGGAATGACAGAAACTAAGTGACATAATTGATAAACCTTTATTTTATAAAGGTTTGCCCGACAGTCAACAAGGCTTGAATGTATTCGCCAACAATCCATACTTGCTTTATAATAAGGCAATTGTTTTATACAAGACAAAACTCTTTGGTTTAAACAAGACATTTTGTTTACCAAAGACATTTGGTTTATGAAGTGAAATGATATTAAATCAACTAATCAACAATGGAAATTAGGGAACAACTAACACATATTCATAATAATCCAAGAAGAGATGGGAAATACAAAGAGAAAACTGAGATGAGAAACTAGAACTTTTCATACAATCAAATTCTTAAACCTATATTCTTCTATTCCTTTCTTTATATATTGCAACTGAAGCAAACACCCAAACAAACACCTGATCATTCGCTTATTGGGCCTTTTGATCATCTTTGAATGGGTTGTCATGCGTGGCCCAGTTTGATGTAGTCACAAGTAATTGAGTGGACACCCACATCAAAGTGTTCATAACATTACCCCCTCTTTTACATTCACCTTGTCCTCAAGGTGCAATGTTGTAAAAGATCGAAATAAACTGATATGGGTTTGACATACGGCAAAATACCGGTAAATCCGTACAGCTTAAGCAACTGTTACGTTAGTAATTTTCGACTTGATTTTATTTAATTGAGTCTTAACGGTCTAGAAATTTCAAAATCATAGCTTTGTATGATAATAAAACCCGCCACAATTAGAAACATATAAACTTATATCCTAGACTGGCGGCGGAAACGCGAAGACACTCTACATGCCAGGACTAGTCGCAGTAAAGTCTGACACGGCAAAAAAAAACGAGAAATTAAGTATGTCCGTGATAATTATTATAGGGGAACATTAGTTGGAAATAATGTGCAAATATTACTTTTCAAAGAAACTTTTATTGAAACACCAAATTGTCCAGTCCGCAGAAAATACAACTATTTTGCTGAATGTATGCACTCCGCATAATGAAAACAACAAATGTCCGAAACTCAAAATAAATATTATTTATCCTAAATAATATGTAGGGTATTAAAAACAATACAAAACCCTTATTTAAAATTAGGTTTTTAAACTACACGAATAGTTCAGTAAATTCCCGACAACATAGCCGGTATAGAAACTGAGTCCGAAATAACAAATTTATTAGTCCGGAGAGTTGGATTAATAAATTGGACAATAAAATTTGTACAAAGATAATTGTATAGATAAAATTACATAAGAACACAAAATATAGTATTTAACTTGGTACGAGACCTGAACCGAATCTATCAACCGAACAACGGAACAATTAGCCTAATGAGTTAGTTTGACATGTTATAACATCACTTTAGTGTGTTGGGTCATTAAACTTTATAAATACTAATATATACAAACATTCAAGATTTTAAAATTTATAAAATATAACAAGATTTTTATATAAAAAAATAAAACCAAACCACCCCCCCCCCCTTTTGCATGGCAATGGTGGGTCCCTCACCTAGCCACCTTTCTTCTTTGATGTGTTGGAACAAGGAAAACATGATTAGTGTATGGAGAAGTGCAAAACTTAACCAAATCAACACACTTACACTCCACCACACTTCTCATTTCCAACATAACCAAAAACCTTTCATCTCCTCTCTTCTCTCTCTCCTAAAAACGGCCGTACCAAAATCTTCACCATCTTCATCTTTTCAAAATTGAAATATCATAATTTCAAACTTGCATGGATGATTCAAGGCACATGTAAGGTTTGGAAGTACACTTGAAGCACTTTGGAAGCATTGGGAGCTCTTGGATCATCATTTTCTCTTCATCTTTTTACCATTATCATCTTGTTTATCTAGCAAACTAGTAAGCTCCATAACTAGTATCTACATTCTTATGGTTTTGGTTAAACACCCATGTACAAGTTCATCTTGAAAGCTTACTTTAAAAACCCACTTAAAAATCACTAATAAAACTAAAACTACTAGCATGATCATGTGATTTTCTTAATGATTGTTGATGATCTTAAAGTTTTCTTAGTGTAGTAAACTTGAATCTTGCATCTTCATGTATAAAATATGATTTAAACACATGCATGTTTAGATCTAGCAAGATTTACTAACAAAAATGATATGAACATGATTTATGCACTTAAAATGGTCATATGCATTATACAAAAGATAGATTGTTATTTAAAACTCATGATCTAGAAATTTTGTTGAAAAGTAGTAGTAAAGTTTCCATTTTTAGAAAGATCGTGAACATGCACTTATTTTTGGAAATGATATAAACATGTCTGCACACTTAAAAAGATTTCATATACTACATAAAGTATGGGTTTTTATATTAAATAAATAATCTAAGAGTTTTGTTAAAATGTGATGATAAAGTTTCCATTTCTGGAAAGTTTAGAACCACTACAAGTTCATAACATTTCTTGTTAAAGATTTATGATCTAGAAGATTAGTCATTATACTTGATCATTATTTGAGTTGAAAATGGTTTAAAACATGTTTGTTTAAAACATGGGAAAGTCCATAGTTTAGGAGAAACTATGGTAAAATTTTTATAAAATTTGTTATGATTAAAGTATGATTAAACTAAAAATTTTGAATAACTAAGGATTTAATCATGATTAAACAAAATTTTGGATGAAAAAGTTTAAATAGAAATTTCAAGAGCTATTCTCAAACTAAAATGGGTAAATATATATTTTAGATGAAATATATATTTAGTTATGATCAAGTATGTGTGCGTATTTTGTGTGTAAATATTATGTATTTAGACTATGTAAGAATAAAATACAAAAATACAATTTTCACAAAATGTACAAATGACAAGTATAATATTTGTGTCCAAACATGGACATAAACTAACAAACCGGACAATAAGATAATTCCGACAAAACGGACATTTGGACATATCAAACAAATAAAATGACACGGAGGAAACAAACGACACGGACGATACGAATAACGCAAACGAAAAGGTCGAAACAAACAAACCGTCACACACTATACAAATATATACATACAAGAATTTATAAAAAACAAACTTCTATAAGATACTAGTAGTTTTATAAAATATTTTTTATAAATTGTTACTAGTGAGTGTTTAAAACATGGATTTAGCCCAATTAAATAAACTATATGCACAAAAGCCCACTTTTATAAACTGAATTGGGCTAGAGCCCACTTTTATAAACTACATTGGGCTAGAGCCTACTTTTATAAACTGCATTGGGCTAAAGCCCACTTTTATAAACTAAATTAAACTAAGCCCACTTCTATAAACTATTTTGGGCTAGGCCCACTCTTACATGATTGACTTGGGCTAAAGCCCATTTACAAACTCATTTGGGCTTGACCCATTTTAAGTAAATTTAGTTGGGCTAGGCCCACACATCTAAAACAAGTTGGGCTAGGCCCATACATCAAAATCAAGTTGGGCTATGCCCACACATATGAAACCAATTGGGCTAGGCCCACACATACAAAAATATAAGAATTGAATTCTTACACATAACCCTTAGGCTAGGCCCATTCAAATACAAAAGATATGAAATATATATATGGGATATATATATACCAACAAAGAAAACAAATAAATACAAGTATAATTTTGAATTTAAGATGAACATTATACAAAAAAGATCATAAACCTAAGTGTCTAATGGAATTAGAACACTTGTAGGTTGAGAAAACGAACGGAGAATCAAACAATACATAGAGATTTGCACAGAACGCGAATCTGTGAGTTCATGTTTCCCCTTTTTATTTAATCGTTTTAAGGTTTTAAACATACAGGGAGAATACATGTTTCAAATGGGTATGACTCTTTTTAAGGAATGAAAATATTTAGATCACATGTGGATAAGGCTCAAGCATTGGGACCATTAATGGATAACAAGAACCGAGGAACAAGGGGATAGATCTACTAGGTTTGGGCGAGCCCCACTCTATTACGGCAACAATAACAGATCCTAATAGAGTGCTTTTGTGTCTAAAACGAGTGTCCCGGTCACAATAAATCGTCAAGGTTTGGTTGCCACCTTATTCGGCATACAAATTAGTGTCCTTACAAAACACTAATGATCTTACAAGTTTCATTTGATTACATGCCAGATTCAATACTTAAAATATTTTCGAAAGTTATTTGATGCAAATTAAATACATGAATTCACCAGCTTTTGTTGACGTTTTTCAAAACTAACATGTAGTACAGGTAACTAGTGGACAGCTTTGGAAACATATGTTCGTGTGTTTTGAAGTCAAGCAGTTTGAGGTCATCTAGTTTCTCGTTATCATGTTTGTAAAACTTGTGTTTTAAAGTTTGAACAATGTCGTTGAAAATGTACTAAGTTTTTGAAACAAGTAGTTGATTGTAAATTTGGTTCATATAAAATGTATGGATGAACATCTTATTATGTTTTTACAATTGTCGTTTACTTGGTTGAATACAACAATTGCCGCTCTGGCCACACCTCGCACACGCTTCCGCAACAACAAGAACCGGGGTGTGACAGACCTGGTATCAGAGCTTCAATTGTACTGAACTAAGATTCTTTTGAGTCAAGTCTACAATTTCAAAATGGTCATTTTATAAAAAGTCGAATAAGTCGTTTATGAAATCGCAACAAGTATTTTTCATTGCATTATCACAAAGTGTCCACTGGTACCAAATTAAAGTTCGAAACTATAATGCAAGGACATTATACAAGTTAGTCTATGAGGATTAGACACGATAACAATAAGATTGATCCAAACAATACATGAGGCAACTTACAACAAAACCAAAATACAATTGCCCAAATTTATTTTAAGTAATAATTGTTTACGCATGAGTTGTACGGATTATTTTGCCAGGACCATGTCTTCCAGTACCAGTTCCGACACTGATTCCACAGGATTTACCTCAGATGCTGATTACATACCACTGGACGACCCCTTTCCACCCATCATCATCATCTCCGATGACGACCTCTCGGACGATGAATGGATGAACATTGACTTTCAGCCCTTTGCCCTTCCTGAGCCTGTTCCCGCAGATGTCCCTTTAGAGGATGATATACCAGTTGTACCTTACTATCATGAGATGATTATCTATGGTCATCCTGAGGGTGAACATGTTGTTGCATATGACCTCATACCACTTAATGTGGTAGGTCCATTGGACGAGTATATCGATGAGAACAACCACCTCATTCTTCCTGTTATCGACGATGATGACGATATCATCCCGGTCGTACATGTTGACCACCTCGAGGACGACCTCGGTATAGGAGAGGACTTTGACATAGGTAGCTTAGCCTGAGATCTCGGTTGTCGACATCTCATCTTCTGCACCATCCACACTTGAGACACCATCACCTATGCTTTCACCCGATACCGTTTTACCGCCATCTTCAGATACTCCACCATACATGTTGATCCCTTTTTACCAGTCACATTTCCTGTCACACCTTGGTCGTAGCGGAAGCGCAAGTGTGTGACTATTACGTAATCATTGCATCCAATCTAGTAAACAATATAATTTAGCAATGATGCCATGCCATTTATACAACCATCAAAAGTGAAATCACATTGTTATTTGTTTCAGCTGGTCATTACAGAACATAGTTTCAAAATAAGACATTTTTTTCATCATAAATGCATATTGACGCTTTGAACTCTATACCTGGAGGATAAGTCTATGGGTGCCTCCTCTGTTTCAACGGGTGTGCGAGACTTTCAAGCTTGTGTTTCAGATATTGAGGTGATGGATATTAACCAGTCGGGTCTCCATTTTACATGGAACCAAAAGCCAAAGAAGGGTGTTGGCTTGCTTAAGAAAATTGATCGTATCATGGGCAATACTCCGTTTATTACTGAGTTCCCTAATTCAGTGGCAGTTTTTCATTCTTATAGATTGTCAGATCACTCTCCTTGTGTTCTAACAATTAAACGAGCTGTTACTAGTAAGCCTAAGCCCTTCAAGTTTGCGAACTTTTTGGTTCATAAGCCTAATTTTCTAAGAATTGTGAAGGAGTCGTGGAAGATGAGTGTTAATGGGGTTTATCAGTTTAGGGTTGTGAAGAAGCTTCGGATGCTAAAGACTCCGTTACGTGCTTTACTCTTTAAGCAAGGCAATCTCCATAAGAAGATGGCGGATCTTCGTGGTAAACTGGATGACTTTCAAAAGGATATTGATAAGGATCACATGAATGCTGACCTTAGAGGTCGAGAAAGGAAGCTGAATTCTAACTTTCCAGAAGCGTCTCTTGATGAGGAAAGGTTTTTAAAGAAGAATTCTAAGATGGAATGGTTAAGAGCTGGCGACGCTAATACTGCTTTCTTTCATGCAGCAGTGAAGAGTAGGAACCATCGAAGCCGAATCCAAGTTGTTTTGGATACGAATGGTGTAGTGCATGAGGGTGATGCGGTTCAAGATGCTTTTGTGAAACATTATGAAAATTTCTTGGGTAGCCAAGATGATTTATCCATGCATCCTACTCCTGATCTGTTTACTAAGGTGGTGAACCCGATTGATGCTTCCCTCATGATCCGTTCGGTTACGATGGATGAGGTTAAGAAAACCATGTTTTCTATAGGTAATGACAAAGCTCCAGGCCCGGATGGTTACACTGCTGCTTTCTTTAAAGTGGCTTGGCCAATTATAGGTAATGATGTTTCTATGGCAATCATTGATTTCTTTCATACAGGCAGATTACTGGGCCAAATCAACCATACTCTTGTTGCGCTAGTGCCGAAGAAACCCTCGCCAGTTATGGTTTTCGATTATCGTCCTATAGCCTGTTGTAACGTATTATTCAAATGTGTTAGTAAGATTATTGCTGATCGTATAAAGGGTGTGCTCCATCACGTTGTTAGTATCAACCAATCTGCTTTTATTCCTGGTAGGAAAATCTCGGATAACATCTTGCTGACTCAAGAGCTTATGCATAATTATCATAGAAATTCAGGTCCACCCCGGTGTGCTTTCAAGGTGGATATTCAGAAAGCTTATGATACGGTTGATTGGAGGTTCCTGAAAAATGTTCTGATTGGGTTCGGCTTTAACACAAAGATGGTGGATTGGATTATGGTTTGTGTTTCCACAACATCATATTCTGTTTGTGTTAATGGGAATGTGCATGGTTATTTTAAAGGTAAGTGTGGCCTCGACAAGGAGACCCTTTGAATTCTTTTATTACGCCACGTATGATATCAAATGCTGGATTCTATATGAACTCGAATGTTGCGGATGTATGTGACCATGGGGGGTGGGGATGGCCGACCGAGTGGGTAAACCGATTT
Source organism: Scalesia atractyloides (assembly GCA_947069175.1). Lineage (NCBI taxonomy): Eukaryota > Viridiplantae > Streptophyta > Magnoliopsida > Asterales > Asteraceae > Scalesia > Scalesia atractyloides. The sequence goes on from CAMTDV010000001.1 coordinate 37,833,353, forward strand.
CCGGCTCTCCGAAACATGCCAAGTATCATACTGAACCCGGGATTACATGATAGAGTTGTATGGCGAACTAGATCAGGAAAGGAGACGAACTATAGTGCCGCTATAGGGTGGGATGAATTGCGACTACACCAGAATGAAGTCCCATGGGCGAGTATTATTTGGTATCCCCAATCTATTCCTCGTCACTCTTTTTTAATGTGGCTTCTTGTGAACAAAAAACTAAAAACGCAGGATGTCATGAGTCGATGGTCTTCGGCGGGTAGTCCTAATTATAACCTCATGTGCTGTTCGTTGTGTATGGGTGGTTTGGATTCTCATGACCACCTTTTTTTCGAGTGTTTATATGCTGCTCAGGTCTGGAATGGTATTCGAGATAAAGCAGGAATGGGATCGCTACCTAACAAATGGGAAAGGATTTTTGATCATTTGGTGCAATATGCGGAATCAAAACAGGCTACTCATGTTATTGGAAAGCTTGTTGTTAGTGCGGCAACTTACTTCGTGTGGCAGGAACGAAATCAGAGATTGTTTTCTACGAAAAAAAGGAGTGCAGATCAACTCATTGAGGTTATTCTATTAACAGTTCGGATGAAGCTACATTTGATGAAATTTAAAGACACGAGTCATACTAGAGATCTTCTACAGGAATGGAGCCTTCCCAGAGGGTTGCTGATAACTGATGATGAATATGGCTAATGGTGTTATATATGTTTTCCTTTTGTAATTTAGTGTTACGTGTATTGTCGAGCGACGTGCTTATTAAATAGGTATCTAGCGGCTGTAGGATGATTGCTTGATAAACTCTAGTATGGCTTGTCATACTTGAGAATTGAGGTTTCTGTCTACCTCACTTGTTATGTTTGGATTGATTGATATAATATTTACCGGGGTAACCCTTTACCCAAAAAAAAGACAAGGAGACCCGTTATCTCCTTATTTATTCACGCTGGTTATGGATGTTTTAACGTGTATATTACAGCATGCTTCTAGGATTGATACATCCTTCAAATTTCACAATAAATGCGAAAGGCAGCGTATCATTAACCTGTGTTTTGCAGATGATTTATTCTTGTTTGCGAGAGGAGATGTTGAGTCAGTGCAGTGTGTCTTCAAGTGTCTTTCGAATTTCTCAAACATGTCCGGTCTAGTTCCTAGTATTCAAAAGAGCACAGGGTTTTTCTGTAATGTGCCAGCTATGTTAAAAACCATATCTTGTCTTTCATGCCGTTTATGGAGGGGTCTCTTCCAGTAAAATACTTGGGGGTTCCTCTTATTTCTTCTAGCCTTGTGTACAAAGATTGTAGTGCCTTAGTGGAGAGGTTGGATCAACGGATTTCAAATTGGAGGAATAAACTTCTTTCATTTGCGGGTCGGTTGCAGCTTATAAACTCTGTTCTTTCTTCAATGCATATTTACTGGTCTTCAGTTTTTATCCTGCCTAACCGTATCATTCAAGATCTGGAAGCCAAAATGCGAAACTTCTTATGGTCTTCGGACGGTTCCTATCATAAGGGGAAGGCTAAAGCTTCCTGGAAGTCTGTTTGTGCTCCAAAGTACGAGGGTGGCTTAGGTATTCGTCGTATTGGGGATGTTAATAAAGCGCTTATGTCTTCTCATATTTGGAGCATTCTTGCTGAGCGTGATTCTCTTTGGGTTGCTTGGATCCATTCTACAGACTTAGAGGTAAAAGCTTTTGGATTTGTAAGTCGGTGGCGAATTGTTGTTGGAGCTGGCGGAAAATATTACAGCTTCGGCTGTTTATTAGAGAATTTGTTTGGTCCAAGTTGGGTGATGGTAGTAATACTTCAGCTTGGTACGATTCGTGGTGTCACTTGGGTCCGCTTGGTAACTTCTTGACTCCTAGAACCATCTCAAGTGCAGGTTTTACTCTTAATAATACAGTTCAGGAGATTCATGTTAGTGGTGTTTGGAGGTGGCCAGTGGCATGGAGGGATATGTTTCCGGTTTTAAATCAGCTAGATGATATCCATACAGATCCGAATAGGTCTGACCAACTCCTATGGAAGGATGATAATGAGTTAGTTGCGTACTCTTCGTCTCAAGTGTGGAATTCGGTTAGACAGAGAGCAGCAGAGGTGGATTGGGTTAAGTATGTTTGGTTCTCGCATTGTATTCCAAAACATGCTTTCTTTATGTGGCTGGTGATTCGTCGTAAGCTCCTCACTCAAGATAAAATTGTGCAATGGGATATTTCCAGAAGGAAAAATATGAATATGATGTGTTGTCTTCTTTGCTATGCGGAAATTGATTCCCATAACCATCTGTTCTTCAATTGTAACTACTCAACTCAGGTTTGGATCACGGTTCGCGGAAAAGGGGGTATGAGTATTGTTGGCCCAGAATGGAATGCTATTGTTGACTGGTTGGGGGCTCGGGCTGGGTCTAAGTCAGCGACCAACTTTATTAGTAGGCTTATTGTGGCTGCTGCGACGTATTTCATTTGGCAGGAACGTATGCGAGACTTTTCAAGAACCAGACGAGACCGCCAGATGTTCTAAGTGATATAATTTTGAAAACGGTTCGATATAAGCTAATGGGAGTCAAGTTCAAGGATTGTCACAATGTGCGAAGATTGCTTGAAACATGGGAGATTTATAGCAACCAAGTGGAAGATGAAGAAGGCTGATTATTTATTAGTTTTCTTGTTTCTCTAGATTATTGTCTAGTAGTTTGTCTTCGATGTTCTTGGTAGTTTAGTGTGTTTTTTCTTTGGCTTACATTCATGGGGAATTCCCATGTTTGAACTAGTGTGGGTGTTTCCATGCTACTTGTTTTTGGTTTGTTTATATATAAAATCACCGGGGTAACCCTTTACCCAAAAGAAGTTCGGATATAAAAGGCAAACCCTTCAAAAGATGGTACATCGTTGTCTTGACAATTTCCCATACCCGAATCCTATCACCAACTCATGCCTTGCGTCCTGAAATACATGTAATTTAAAAAGTCAACATAAAGTTGGCGAGTTCATGTAGTTAATGTTTTCGTATAAAAATGTCATTCTTGAAATCCAGTAATGAAATCCGAGTATGTTATTAGCATCATGGTGTTCTGGGGATCTATCAAAGTGTCGCGAGTACCCTGACATATATGTGCCATAAGTAAGTAACCAACCCGAGACAACTCTGACATCATTGGGATCACAAAAGCACTCCTAACCGGTTATCATACCAGGAGCGGAGCGTGTCTCAAACTCGATAGATCTATACCTTTTGCACCTTGGTCACTACGTGATTAATGGTTACTATTGTCATCATCCTACTTATGCACAAATGATCCTGTTATCAACTGAACCCATAGCTAACATACTATTTGTTATGACATGTATTTCCCCTCGATAGTTTGTAAAACAAAACTTTGAAATCATTGAAAGGAGGGACATGAACTCACAGTTTTGCGTTCCGTACGTCGTATTACTCACGATTGGTGTCTGTACATGTGTATAACCTACATGTGTATCGAGTTTATTAGACACCTAGGCCTCAATGGACCTTGTACTCGTTGTTCATCTTGAATTCTTGTTATGTATTTCTTTGTTATGATGGAACAACTAATGTTATCATAGTGTTGGTAGTATGTTTGCTTGATTAATATTGTTATATATATTTCTCAAAAATATATATGTATATACATTGTTGTTTTCAGATCGTGTGTGAACTAAGCCTTGCCTTTCACATGTCCTCGTGCCTTGCACGCGTGTCATTGGGCCTTGCCCATGACATCTATGCCATTGGGCCTAGCCCATGTTTTCTTGTCATTGGGCCTAGCCCATGTTATCTTGTCATTGGGCCTATCCCATGTTATCTTGTCATTGGGCCTAGCCCATGTTTTTATATCTTTGGGCCCAACCCATGTAATTTATATGTTTTTGGGCTTTGTCCATATAGTTTATACAATTGGGCCTTGCCCATGTTGTTTATAAATTGGGCCTAGCCCAAATTTAAATTTTACAAGCCCATTTTTATAAGTCTTATACTTATATATTTTCACTAGTATTAGTGTATAAGTATACATGTCTTAGACTTTTATATTTTCAACTTTCCGGATTTTGATTTCGGTAACATATATTTATGTTAAGTGTCTAAAATATATATTTTAGACTTGTCGTCGTCGTCGTTCAATACACGCTTTTTCTCATAACAAATCGTTCGTCGTCGTAATAGCTTTTTGTATGGGCGATTTATTCGTTGGTCGTCGACGCAATGATGTATTTGTGAACGTTCGCCCATCGTCCGCATTGCTTCGTTTGTCCGTTTATTTTTTCGACGCATTGTGAGAATATATTGGCTTATGTCACCAACACTTGGTATTATTTTCAAGTGGTTGTATTTTTGTGTATGATTGGGTATTTTTATTGTGAATACCCTATGCTTCTAAATACATACACATACTATACACATATGTATTTATACAACATTCTTGGTGAAAAATATGTATACATATTTTTATTTTCCCAAGTATGTATATATATATATATATATATTTATAAGAGTTACTTATTTTCTTTGTAAAAATATATGTATAAACTTGTTGAATACTTGGGTATTTAGGGTTTAACCCTTGTCATCAAAGCTTACTTAATGATGATTTAAGTTACTAATCGCGTTTATTCCCGCTAATCACCCCTTTAATCATGTCTTAATTGCGGTTAGATTTTTAGAAAATTTCGCCATAGTTTCCCCTAAACTATGGCGTTTTCCATGTTTTAAAACGTATTTAAAACATGTTTAAGCTCACAATCAAGATCAACAATCCATCACATATCTTCCTAATATTTATTTTACAACATTAATGTATCATCATCCATGGCTTTTTAGTGTTAAAAATCCTATTAAAACATGATGATATTTTCAATATTTTTAGCACTTTTAAATCACCACTTTGTTATATCATTTAAATCAAGTCTATCACTTTAAATCTTTTGATTTCTATACTTTTTAAGATGGTTACAACTTAAATACTAGTGTTTATTTCTTAAAAAAAACCACTCATGTGTAGTAAAGTTATCTTTAAGTTGTGGGAATCTTCATGGATGATGTAGTTGATGATCTTGTTTAGATTTAAACATCTTGATCACACAAGATCATCTAACTTTTATACCCTACTTTAACATAAACAACATCAACATGCTAACTAACTACCATATAAACACATAATCAACACAAAATAAACAATATTTAGTGTTATTATTAAGTTGTGAGTTAGGGTTTTTAGGTTATTGTTTCTTCATTTTCAAGTTGATCAACTTGTACATCATTAACTTAGACATAAAAATAAGCTAGATTATGGAAGAATTTGCCTTACAATGGGTGCACAAGTTTATGATGATCTTAGAAGGTAAATGAAGCTCCAAAGAAGACATAATGATCCTCCACCCTTGCTAGCTTCTTGAATGGTCTTGATGAGGCTTTAAAGTGAGTGTGAAGTGGTGGTTTATGGTGGCTAAATGGTGGTGTTGTGGTGATGATGGTAGCCGTGGGTATGAGGAAGGAAGGAGGTGATGGTTGCAATTTTTCTTAAGTGAAAATGATGAAAAACATGTAGGTTATTATATATATATATATATATATATATATATATATATATATATATATATATGGTGATGATGGTAGCCGTGGGTATGAGGAAGGAAGGAGGTGATGGTTGCAATTTTTCAATTTTTCTTAAGTGAAAATGATGAAGAACATGTAGGTTATGATATATATATATATATATCATTAACATGTCACAACATAATACAACACCATACTCCTAATCTCCATGTTTTCAACAAAATCAAGTGGGTGGGGCGCACATGGGCGGTTTAGTGTAAATATTATTTATGACATGTGTTAATTTATTAGATATTTTAGCCATTAAGTTAAGTGTTGTGATTAGGGGATTGATCTTGTATTCTTAGTATATAATTAGGGTTTAGAGTGTTATTATATGGTAATTAATCCACTTGATCATCTAATATAGGTTCCGGATGACGGAAACATCATTAGATCGTTCATCGATACAATATTCGCTAATAAACTAACTTTATTATTTAGTACCGGAAGCTTTTGTTTACGACCACCATAATTGTCATGGTGTCTACTTAGTGCATTTCCGACCTAAAAATACGCATAATAGTTTGCTAGACAATTATACGATGAGCTAGGATGGCCAAGATGTCTTTCATTCGATCGTTCGTCGAAATCGGCACTTTTATATCATGTCGTCGAACTTTTTCAAAAGTTGTGTTTCCGTGACCTCATGTTAGTTGAAAGGATTCCGAGTTCCAAATGAGGCTTAACTAGTTCGTTAGATGCATGAATGAAGCTATCAACCACTAAAATGTTCGTCGTTTTGACAAACGGTCGCGTACCGGTCTCATTGTGCATTATTTGCCGAATGACCGAAAACAATGTCTTTTGTGAATTCTTGCTATTCTCACATTGTTTTAGGATGATTAACATCATTCTATTATTATTTTGACATCCGGAATCCACCGAATTAGTGTTGCGGACAAACTGACATTTGTCGGCTTTTTTGTCGAAACGGACAATTTTTTCAATTTAGGCGTTGTACCGGAAAGTTGTATTTTTGTAATGGTTGATCTCATATCAATGTTTTCATTTATATATGGACTCAGGTATGGCATTAACATGCTGTTATCCCTTGTTCTGATTTGTTCTAGCGGATTTACCGACACAGTTAGTGTCACCGCAATTAGTGCGCCCAACACTTTATACCAGCACTTTTAGGGCATCGTTTTGGTTTGTTGCGCGTCATAAGGGAACCAGTATATGTTATGTTCAGATTTACTTGCCCTAATACTTATGATACGACGTACGACTCAGTTACGTAATCAAAATACGATATAATGCATGAGATTACGTACTAAAAATAGTTATTAGATTGTACAGAATTACCGGTTATTTACCATTTGTCACATACTCCCCCTGTTAATAAGAATTTCGTCCCGAAATTCAGTTTGAGACATCCTCTGAAGGAGTCTTCTTAAACAGGTGGGGGTATTTTGACTTGATTTGATCTTCACTTTCCCATGTGTACTCGGGACCGTGATGCGAGTTCCAGCAAACATTCACCAGTTTAATTTGGCTTCTTATCGTCTTTTGGACTTTCTAGTCCATGACATCAACTGGTTCTTCGGTAAATTGTAATTTGTCATCAACATGAACCTCATCCGCTGGAATGATAACTGTGTCATTAGTCGGGATTTTCTTTAATCACATGAAATGTATCGAGTATGTTGTTGAGTTCTTATGGTAGTTTTAGCTTGTAAGCTACTATACCAACCTTTGCCAGAATTTCAACAGGCCCAATGTATCCTGGATTTAGTTTTCCGTGCTTCTCGAATCTAGCTACGCCCTTCCAAGGCAAGACTATTAGTAACACTTTGTCTCCGACCTCAAAGGATTTGCATATCCGATCTGCGTAGCTCTTTTGTCTATCTCGGGCCACTTTGATACACTCACGGATCTCGAATATTTTGTCTGTGGTCTCTTGTACTAGTTTGGGACCAATGAGTTGTCTGTCACCGACTCTCGCCCAACATAGCGGAGATCGGCACTTTCTTCCATATAGTGCTTCGAACGGCGTGGCCTTGATACGGGTGTGATAACTGTTATTGTGGGAAAACTCTACCAACAGTAAATGAGTATCCTAGTTTACGCCTAAATCCATCACACAGGCCCGAAGCATGTCTTCCAACGTTTGGATGGTTCGCCGCTTTGACCATCAGTCTGCGTGTGACAACCGGCGTTTTCTGATTGTAATTAAGCGCTTAACGATCGGTAATACCATCATAATTAACATAATTAGACGTAAATCAACTCGATCAGGCCTTTGGAAAGCCTAGGAACGTCTATTGGATTCACGTTACGCGATATGGTGACAATCGAGAACAGTAAACGCGAAATTGAACGTTAAGCGAACTGACGCCCTACAAATACTGACAACGTCTGAAAACACGAATTTTATACTTGTAATTATCATACAGTCATGATTATGCGATGAATTTGGATTGTTGAACGTCGCAAAGCACAACACGGAAGTTACGCGGAAAACCGGAACGCACCGACAGGGAAACGGAAGCCACGGACTAGAGATACGTCTAAATATTAATATATTACGATATATTAGGCTTCGTTTTCAAATTTTAATACTCGCGGTAGAAACCGGATCGAAAAACGGATCAGAATCGACAAACAGGGCAACTACGCGATGTTTAACGCAACAAACGGATTACGCGTCAAAACCCGACACCCGATATAATTTAAAACGTTTTCGAGTCTAAATGAATAAATTTCGATAAATTATAAATGGCGATTGTAGAAATTTTCCGCAAATTTTGACGCAAACAACGAGCGGGCGCGCCAAACACCGACCTTCGACAAAATCTTAAGTATTTTGAAACGCTGAATAAACATGTTACGATAAAACACAGGTTTGAAAACGGGCCATGGATATATTTGGGCCCTGTACGCGTTAACGGGCCTTGGGCCCGACCCATTTAAAACCCACTAATCAAAACCCTAAGTATATAAGCATATTAACCCTAATTTCCCCTCATTTCTCACAACTGAAAACCCTAGCCCCTTTGCAAGAATCCCCTGCTCCTCTCCTTCAAATCCAATCGCCGGAATCCGGCGATGATTCCGGGCGACTTCGGTCGGTTTTCCGGCCGATACACACACCTGCACATCCACCTCCCTCCTGTACCTTTGTTCTCGCACACCCATCTAGATCGAAAAGAGAGAGGGACAAATCGTAGCGATATAGTGATGACGGAGAAAGATAGATCGGAGAGGGAGAGAGGCAGATCAGAAAGGTAGAGAATCAGCAAAGAGAGTGGCGGCGGTTGTTGTCGGTTTGGGTGTCACTACCGGTGATGATGCCGGCGGCTGTAGCGGTGGTCGACGCGGTTTCAGTGGCGGTCCACGGCAGCGGCGGTAGACAGTAGGGGTAGTGATGATGCTGGTTCGATTAGTTCAGTTTTTCAGATTCACTTTCGGTTCAAGGTTCGGGTTCTGGTTCCACAAAGTTTCAGTTTCGCTACATTCAGTTCAGTTCCGGTTCATCTCCGGTTCAGGTTCAGTCTCGGTTTGAGTTCGGTTCAACTCGGTCAACGAAAGTCAACTGGTCAAACCCAGTCAACACGAGTCAATCTAGTCAAACGTGGTCAAACCCGATCAACGCTAGACTTGGAATGCTATAGATTGCATGCTAGCGAGTCACATTTTGGAATTTCATTATGCTAGCTTTGCACATGGATGTCAAGGTGAGTTCATAACCCCCTCCCACTCTTTACTGTTTTACATTTTTATAAATGTTTTTGGGGGTGGAAAGACATGCAAGTTTTGCAAAAGTACACAAGATTTCGATGAACGAAAAACTACACATTTCTAACCCATGATACGAATGAACTTCAACAAACTCAAATGGTTTTACAAAAGGTTATTGCTAAATATACCAGTTTACGAAACACACGCGTATTTATGAAACGTGCATGAGTTACATACATTTTAAGGACGGGATTGTCCTTGTTACAACAGAAACAAGAGGGCTAGGCCCTTACATACAACACGCGAGATGCAAGGAGATATATATATATGTTTGACGAAATATATATGGACATCATACACCGAAAATACATCTCAGCTCGTGAGTTCATGTCCCCCTTTTCATGTTACTATTTTACAACTATCAAGGGAAATACATGTTCAATGGTATGATAAGCTAAGGAATGAAACCACTTAGATCATGTGCGAATAGGGCGGAACTTAAGCACCATTAATCTTATTTAAGACCATGTTACAAAGGTTAGATCTAGCGGGTGTTGGCGAGTCCCACTCTTGGTCATGGACCCACACAGAAGTGTGAATTTGTCGTCCCAGTCGAGGTTAATCGATAGAAATCGTCTAGGTTTGGAATGCTTCCTATGTCGTCACACATATTAATGTCCTTGCAAAACATTAATGATCAACGATTTCATTGACGCTTTACGTCCTGATTTTTTTATACAAATACATCTTACAGTTACAGAACTTTTGTATACAAGAGTTTATACAAGTACAAAGTTTTCAATCAATGTGCTGAGAAAAATGGTTTTATTTACGCTTTCTCAACAATATTTAAATCGGTTACCAAAAAGATTTATTTAAAAATCTTTTCGAACAAACTATGAACTCTCCAACTTTATGTTGATTTTTCGCGTGTTACTTTCTCAGGTTATATTTTCAAACTAAGGCACGGTTGGAATAGGAGAACCCATGGGGATTCGAGTACTTAGCAGGCGTTCACCTTTTAGAAGTCTTAGCATTTTCAAACACTTCCGCTGTGCAATGAAGATACCAGTCAGATCATGCCCGGCTCTGATGGCTAAATCAGGGTGTGACATATTGGTATCATAGCTATAGGCTTTAGCGAATTAGGTATCAAACCTGGCTATGATAACAGATAGGTTTCTGTGGAGATACCTAGGCTTTAACCTCAGTTTCCTTTGGGGACATTAGATCAATAAGACTTGAATACATATAGAACGCCTAGCACTCGAATATGGGTTCCAACCGTGGTCGAAACATTAAGTCAACATTATGGTTTTAATCATACACTAGTGTTGTGTTTGATACACGGTACACGAAAACATTACATACCGTAAGCAAAACTTTGAGAGTTTTGACAACATGCACTTAGGACCTTCTGAAGACTTATAACAATATCCAATAAAGGTCATCACGTAGGAACCACGATTATTAACTCAGGAAAACACATTACATGTATTATCGCTACTATTTTATTTACCTGAGCAGGCAGCCTACGTAAAACAAAAACACTAGTGTGAAAATATACGTGAAACTTAAACGATACGACAACGGATGTTGGAGTACATCACATACGACTATCGAGGCGTGACCTTGAGGAAGCACAACATTACGACAACGATGCTAATCCCGTCAGCGGGAGAACTACCGACCAGAATACGACAATTTATCACGTGGTCCTGTAATCGACACGAAACAACGCTGATGTACGTTCAAACGAGATATCACAATAGTTGGAACTTTTTACAATGGTAATCACAATAACTGGCGTTGTAAAAGAAGTCACACGTCTTTGTATTCTCCCTACATTATTAACGACAATTACGCCATGTTCGAATTCTGTGGTAATGTCACGAAAACAATAAGTCATCACAAGAAATACAAGGTAAAGTCCTCGAATTCCTTTGTTGAAATTTCAACTTTGCATATATTGAGTAGGTTTGCATACCTCTACTCCTCATGACGGTCATTGTGTCATGCAAATTCTTTCTTGATTAGCGAACGCGTATTGCATCAGTTCTTGACAAATTTACATGATACGCATGCTTTTTTTGTTATGCACGTGGTTAACTTGATACGTGGAGGCCATCAGGGTCTTCACTTCGAATGGTCATTTCATCAAAAATTCAAGGTTGGTTTGCTAAATTCAATTTTTTTGCTTTGTGATCTAGATGACCTGCATTATTGCAAGTATTGAGTCCTTGATATCGAGTCAACGAATTTCTAGAAATTCATTTTCCTTCCAAGTTTCATACATGGGTTTTTGTAGTAATCATACCAAAACTTCTTGATCGAATCATGTATTTATTGTTGGATTGTGTCAAACCAAGTTCAATTGCTTGAACTTCCTCACGGTATACATATTCAATTCAAGGATTTCATATGATGGATTGAGGCCGTCATATTCGAAGTAATATCAACAAGCAATTCATTTGTTTCGAACCATAGCAGACTGGTTCAGTCTGCACCCTTATTAAGTCATTTATTGGTTACGACACCTTGTGGTGGCGTTTACACTAGTTGAAGCTTGTGCTAATCTCGCTTTCACATTCATGTACGGATTTAATTACTTGTTTATTTATTCATTTTTAAATCCCCTTGTTGGATCATTTTCTTAAAACATTCTTAATACAATCGTGTATTAAGAAGACGGTACACAACTTTATGATCTATTTCAGTGTATCTCTTAACGGATTCTTTCAATATCCGTCGAAAATTTTGGGATATTTATTGTTCTTCCACTAGCGACTGAAAAATTATATTTATTTGTTCTTTCATTTTCAGTTGAAAATCCTATGGGATTTATTTGGAACAAATATTCAGACTTACTTGATTAAACATTTCGTTGTAAACACGGTGAATTTGTTCGATTACCGCTATTATTGAATTATTTCAATGGCTATGATGCCTTGTGGCGTTGGTATAAACTTGTAGCTCGGGCTAATCATTGAAAGTGGTCTTAATGCAACTACGTATTAAGATAATGATACACTAACTTCGGTTGTAATTCCGTATATCCTTGCAATTCAATAGTGTTAACTTATGGTTCGAAAAGTTAACAAATCATCTTCATGTTTCTAATTCAGTTGAGCTTGTTGATTCTAAGTCTCACCAATCCAACAACCAACACCAGTTTCTGTTGGTAGAGATTTCTATTGATTATGAAATTCATTTACAGATTGTGAACGTCTTGGAAATTTATTGTCGAGAATCCGCACTTGTATGACCCATGTAAACTCAGTCACATTGGTGATTATGTCATTACGTTTCGTTCACTTGGCATCGATTTTGAAAACATATTCAATTCAACCAGTGGGTTCACGTTGTTGTAGTAAGACATTGTGTTCATATAATCCAGACAAGTCTCGATGCGATTACATGGTTATTTACCTGGGTATTTTTAATACTTACCTACGTATGACAAAAACCTAAGGAGATAACATAACATAAATTTCGAGAACGAAATTTTTATAACAAGGGGAGAATGTGACAACCGGCGTTTTCCGATTGTAATTAAGCACTTAACGATAAATAATACCATCATAATTAACATAATTAGACGTAAATCAACTCAATCAGGCCTTTGGAAAGCCTAGGAACGTCTACTGAATTCACGTTACGCGATATGGCGACAATCGAGAACAGTAAACGCGAAATTGAACGTTAAGCGAACTGATGCCAAACAAATACTGACAACGTCTGAAAACACGAATTTTATACTTGTAATTATCATACAGTCATGATTATGCGATGAATTTGGATTGTTGAACGTCGCAAAGCACAACACGGAAGTTACGCGGAAAACCGGAACGCACCGACAGGGAAACGGAAGCCACGGACTAGAGATACATCTAAATATTAATATATTACGATATATTAGGCTTCGTTTTCAAATTTTAATACTCGCGGTAGAAACCGGATCGAAAAACGGATCAGAATCGACAAACAGGGCAACTACGCGATGTTTAACGCAACGAACGGATTACGCGTCAAAACCCGACACCCGATATAATTTAAAACGTTTTCGAGTCTAAACGAATAAATTTCGATAAATTATAAATGGCGATCGTAGAAATTTTACGCAAATTTTGACGCAAACAACGAGCGGGCGCGCCAAACACCGACCTCCGACAAAATCTTAAGTATTTTGAAACGCTGAATAAACATGTTACGATAAAACACGGGTTTGAAAACGGGCCATGGATATATTTGGGCCCTGTACGCGTTAACGGGCCTTGGGCCCGACCCATTTAAAACCCACTAATCAAAACCCTAAGTATATAAGCATATTAACCCTAATTTCCCCTCATTTCTCACAACTGAAAACCCTAGCCCCTTTGCAAGAATCCCCTGCTCCTCTCCTTCAAATCCAATCGCCGGAATCCGGCGATGATTCCGGGCGACTCCGGTCGGTTTTCCGGCCTATACACACACCTGCACACCCACCTCCCTCCTGTACCTTTGTTCTCGCACACCCATCTAGATCGAAAAGAGAGAGGGACAAATCGTAGTGATAGAGTGATGACGGAGAAAGATAGATCGGAGAGGGAGAGAGGCAGATCAGAAAGGTAGAGAATCAGCAAAGAGAGTGGCGGCGGTTGTTGTCGGTTTGGGTGTCACTACCGGTGATGATGCCGGCGGCTGTAGCGGTGGTCGACGCGGTTTCAGTGGCGGTCCACGGCAGTGGCGGTAGACAGTAGGGGTAGTGATGATGCTGGTTCGATTAGTTCAGTTTTTCAGATTCACTTTCGGTTCAAGGTTCGGGTTCCGGTTCCACAAAGTTTCAGTTTCGCTACAGTCAGTTCAGTTCCGGTTCATCTCGGGTTCAGGTTCAGTCTCGGTTCGAGTTAGGTTCAACTCGGTCAACGAAAGTCAACTGGTCAAACCCAGTCAACACGAGTCAATCCAGTCAAACCCGATCAACGCTAGACTTGGAATGCTATAGATTGCATGCTAGCGAGTCACGTTTTGGAAACGACATTTTGGAATTTCATTATGCTAGCTTTGCACAAGGATGTCAAGGTGAGTTCATAAACCCCCACTCTTTACTGTTTTACATTTTTATAAATGTTTTCGAGGGTGGAAAGACATGCAAGTTTTGGAAAAAGTACACAAGATTTTGATGAACGAAAAACTACACATTTCTAAACCATGATACGAATGAACTTCAACAAACTCAAATGGTTTTACAAAAGGTTATTGCTAAATATACCAGTTTACGAAACACACGCGTATTTATGAAACGTGCATGAGTTACATACATTTTAAGGACGGGATTGTCCTTGTTACAACGGAAACAAGAGGGCTAGGCCCGTACATACAACACGCGAGATGCAAGGATATATATATATATATACATATATATATATATATATATATACATATATATATATATATATATATACATATATATATATATATATATATATATTCGACGGAATATATATATGGACATCATACATCGAAAATGCATCTCGGTGGACATCATACACCGAAAATACATCTCAGCTCGTGAGTTCATGTCCCCCTTTTCATCTTAAATGTTTCACTGTTTTACAACAATTAGGGAAAATACATGTTCAATGGTATGATAAGCTAAGTAATGAAACAACTTAGATCATATGCGAATAGGGTGGAACTTAAGCACCATTAATCTTATTTAAGACCACGGTACAAAGGTTAGATCTAGCGAGTGTTGGCGAGCCCCACTCTTGGTCATGGACCCACACAGAAGAGTGCATTTGTCGTCCCAGTCGAGGTTAATCGACAGAAATCGTCTAGGTTTGGATTGCTTCCTATATCGTCACACATATTAATATCCTTGCAAAACATTAATGATCAACGATTTCATTGACGCTTTACATACCGATTTTTTTATACAAACACATCTTACAGTTACAGAACTTTTGTATACCAGAGTTTATACAAGTACAAAGTTTTCAATCGATGTGCTGAGAAAAATGGTTTTATTTACGCTTTCTCAACAATATTTAAACCGGTTACCAAAATAATTTATTTAAAAATCTTTTCGAACATACTATGAACTCGCCAACTTTATGTTGATTTTTCGCATGTTTCTTTCTCAAGTTATATTTTCAAACTGTGGCACGGTTGGAATAGGAGAACCCATGGGGATTCGAGTACTTAGCGTGCGTTCACCTTTTAGTAGTCTTAGCATTTTCAAACACTTCCGCTGTGCAACGAAGATACCAGTCAGATCACGCCCGACTCTGATGGCTAAATCGGGGTGTGCACTGCGGGTGAAAAGCCATGCTTAAATCTAAGCGTGAACTAAACGAAGTTTGAAATGATTGCCAGATCCGCGACACAAAGCGACCATCTCTATCAGAGATTATCGAGATATGCACTCCATGATGTGCCATGATTTCCTTAAGATACAGTTCAGCTAACTTCTCTGTACTGTCTTTTTCGTGGATGGGTAAGCACTGAGCTGATTTGGTTAACCGATCAATGATAACCCAGATCATGTCATGACCTTGAGAGGTCCGGGGTAACTTTGTAACGAAATCCGTTGATATCTGTTCCTACTTCCAAACAGGGATCTCACGTTGTTGTAATAAGCCTGATGGTTTCTGGTATTCGGCCTTAAACTTTGCACAAGTTAGGCATTTCCCAACATAGGTCGCAATATCTCCCTTGAGATTAGACCACCAATAATACTCACTTAGATCCTGGTACATTTTATCTGATCCTGGGTGTAGCGAGTACTTGGACTTGTGTGCTTCTTCCAGCACCAAGTCTCTCAGCTCACCATAATAGGGAATCCAGATCCTTCCATGAAACATAAAGTTCCATCCTTGTTGGTTCCATTCAGCTTCTTGTTGTGCATCACGCACTCAAGCTATAAAGTTCATCTGAATCGTCATTTCTAAAGCTCGTACCCGTAATGTTTTGACTCGCTCTTTCCTGCTCAAGGCATCTGCCACAACATTTGCCTTGCCCGGGTGATACTTGATCTCACAGCCATAATCATTCAACAGTTCCACCTAACATCGTTGACACATATTCAGTTCCTCTTGATTGAATATATGTTGAAGACTTTTATGATCCGTGAATATGGTACACTTAGTGCCATATAGATAATGACGCCAGATCTTTAAGGCAAATACCACTGCACCCAATTCTAGGTCATGTATGGTATAATTCCTTTCATGAACTTTTAACTGGCGTGACGCGTACACGATGACTTTTTCACGTTGCATTAGTATGCAACCCAAACCTTGATGCAATGCATCATAGTACACCACAAAGTTATCGGTACCGTCTGGGAGTGATAATATCGGCGCCTTACATACTTTCTCCTTTAATACTTGAAACGTCGATTCTTGTTTTTCTCCCCAATCAAACTTTCTATCCTTCTGTGTAAGCGAGGTTAGCGGCTGAGCAAATTTTGAGAAGTTCTCAATAAATCTCCTGTAACATCCGGCTAAGCCCAAGAATTGTCTTATTTCCGTGGGGGTTCTTGGCGTGGTCCAGCTCTTTATAGCTTCGATCTTCGAAGGGTCTACACGTATTCCATTCTCGTTCACCACGTGACCGAGAAATTATACCTCGCGAATCCAAAATTCGCATTTCGAGAACTTGGCATATAATTGCTCCTTCTTCAGCATCTCCAAAATAGTCCTCGGGTGTTGTCCGTGTTCTTCCTCGGTTCACGAGTATATCAATATATATCATCTATGAAGACGATCACGAACTTGTCGAGGTATGGCTTACATACCTGGTTCATCAAATCCATGAATACTGCAGGGGCGTTCGTTAGACCAAAAGGCATAACAAGGAACTCGTAATGACCATAATGAGTCCTAAATACTATCATAGGGATACTTTCCTCTTGGATTCTCAACTGATGATACCCGGATCTTAAATCAATTTTTGAGTAAAAACTCGACCCTTGTAATTGATCTAACAGATCGTCCTTCCTTGGTAATGCGTACCGATTCTTGATGGTTAACTTGTTTAGTTCTCTGTAGTCGATGCACATTCAGAAGGTTCCATCCTTCTTTTTCATAAACAGCACCGGAGCTCCCCAAGGCGAGAAATTCAGTCTTATAAATCCTTTGGCTAACAACTTTGAAGTTGTGTAACTAGTCTTTACATTTATGATGGAGCTAGTCGGTATGGAGGCTTCGCTACTGGTGCGGCTCCTGCCACCAAATCAATGCGAAAGTTGGCGTGTCGTTGTGGAGGTAATCCAGACAAGTCTGATGTAAAGACTTCGAGGGAATTCCTTCACAATGGTTATTTCCTCCAATTTCAGCTCCTTAGATTCCTTGTCGACTACTTGAGCTAGAGAGGCTATGCAACCTTTCTGTAGGCACTTCTGGCCTTCATGCCATTAATGACTCGTAAGTGCGTCTCGTGCTTCTCTCCATGTACTACAATTGTTTCTCGTCTGGCCGGGGGATGCAGATATTTTCTCAGGACAACCTACTTCCGCTCGGTTACAAGTCTATGAAAAAAGCTACACCGTAACAACCAAGATAAATGGGTAAAAGATCTATATTAAACTCTTGTTCTCCAAGTTCCAAAGTGTATCCTTTTACAACTTCCCCTGACATTGACTAATTTACCGTTGGTAAATCCTATAGAATGAGGGAACGTCTATCTTACTTGACTCGAGGTCGAGTATATTTTGAATTTTATGAAGATAAACTAAAATTGGCACGGGTATCAAACAAGATGGATGCTAGATGTTGGTTGATAGGAAACGTGTCGGTGATCTTTTAATGATTCCTCATTACTCAGGGATCAAAACAGTGCATCTCGGATCACCATCTCGGATAGCAATTCGGATTACCATCTCGGACTATTGTTTCGAATTGGGTACTGTTCCGATTAAACTCGAAAAAAGTGTGAAGTTAACTGGCTGAGTACTAAACGTTTTGGTACACAGAAATTGGTCCAGAAACAATTTTACAAACCGATTGCATGGTTAGAATCGTGTGATTTTTTTTAGAAAAAAAATTGGACGTTATATATCATTAGATTCGTATCGATGAGACGAATCTAACACTAATTCTCCATTAGCTACCTTGATAACGCGTCTAATTTACAAGACTCTAAATCAGGTATAAGCTTAACACCTAAAGACACTAGTTAAGCTCGGTGTTGGTATAAAAAAATTGACACGTAATGAATGTAGAGTAGAACGTACGCATGACGACATCAGGATCTTGTGGGGTATCCATAGTTTCTGCTCACCCACACTTTCATTCACTTGCCTGATTCATTCTTGAGACGTTCATGCTTGAAGTGGCCTTCATACCACACTTAACATCCTTGTTCTTGGTTGAGTCTTGCTAACTTATTGGTTTCTGTTTTATGTCTTCATTCACCACACTTCTACTCTTGGCAGCTTGAGGAAAATTTTCACTTATCACTTTTAGGATTTCAGTAAGTTATCAGCATATTTCTTGGTGCTAGCATCAATTATGGCAGCAATTGCCTTCGTTTCTATCATCACGGGAGTTCCCTTTCGTTTGTTACTCACTCTCGATCCTGCCTTAAGGGGTGAGTATTTTTGCTTCCTGTCGCTAGTAGATTCCACATGCGTTTCCTTCCTTTCTGCACGTTTCTTTGATAATTTCCCCTTCTCACTGTATCCTTGGTGAGACTAACTACGAGAGTTACTGTTTGAGTGATGAGGGTAGGGTGGGATGATGTGGTCATGTTTTGGTTCTTAGAGTCTAAACTCCAAATGTAGCACTCAATTCGTTTGATTTCAGGCGTTCCCCGGTATGGAACAACCCCTGAGAGATCGTGAAAGCGTCGAGTGTAACCAACAACGTTGGCTGCAATCATGATCAAGTTTTAGGATCCCGTTTCTACCCTTGGAATTCTAGTCAGCGAGCAATATTCTTCTCGCATAAGATTCTTGAGTTCTTCCCATGATAACCTATTTGTAGTATCACTCCTTATAGATTCTATTTGAGGATTTCACAAAGTTAATGCTGCATTCAGCAGGTGACTCTTTGTTTACCAATCGTTTACTCAGGAGTGCATTTACTAGCACTGCTAACCGACTTCGTTGTCTTTATTTAGCGGACCTAACCTACCGCACCTCTCACACCAAAGAGGTCTCGCGGCTTACAGTCCGGGAAAGCCTTAGAATTTAAAACTTTGATTAATCGCATCTTCAGGTGTAGCGCTGCCACTCGTTCCGAATCTATTGAATTTGAACTATCGGTACCACCAGTACCGTTACTAGTGTTGACTAAGTTACCCTCGTGTCGTGCGATTTCCGCAACCGTGTGTCCTTCCATAAGAACTCTAGGTCGGCTTACCCAGTAAGTCATAGATTAACTAACCCCCCTGTGACATTTGTGCCTTTTCAATCATTGCACAATTACAAAGAATTTCGTATTCAATGAAACCCTGTGTTTTATTTCCAAATATTTTTGTATTCAATAAAATCTTGTATTATATTGACAAGAATGCAAAAATGTCAATCGTTGCACAATTTCGATCATTTTCATGTTCGTTAAAGCGTTTTACCCATTTTTGTGAAACGCGTAACCGTACAACCGAACGAACCGACATCCACGACATTTTCTTGCATAATACAAGTTACACATGTCTTAACATCTTTATATAACCTAAATATTAGGTTAAAGGGGTTAAAAATGGCAAACAAGTGAAAATACAAGTCTAAGGGCCAAAAATGTCAAAAAAAAATAATAAATATTTTTGCCTCTTCACCAAGTTTGCCACCTATATCCAATTTTTGACACCTAGCACCCACTTTGCCACACTTAATATGGTGTTGACACATGTTAGGACACTAATCCACACTTGAGGACACTTGTCATCACCTCCTTAATCCTAAAATACTATAAATACCCCATGATTCTTCCATTTTTTCACACCACTTCAAAACACTTTAAAGCAAAGTGTGAAGTTCTTCTTTCTATCTCTTGGAGCTTGTTTCCAGCCTTTGGAAGCCTCCTATCTTGAGTTCCGAAAGTGTTCTTCAACACGAGTAAGTACTCTTCCTAGTTCTTTAATTTTTTTAGCTATTTTGAGCTAAAAGTCGAACAGTTTGGCAACCTGATTGACTTTTGGTTCTGACCATATTTGGTCAAGTCAAAGTTCAATTGAACTTTGAAACGTGATCGTAATCATGAAGGTTATAATCCCTAACGATTTCACCTTCTGATTACCATATTTACTAGTCGAAGTGACGAGTCAAAGTTTCGGTAAAAAATGCGCATGATGTGCATTTTACGACGAAACTATTTTCAGGTATCAAAACACCAAGTTTTGATACCAAAACAGTTTTATAAACTTAGTTATACATATTTTGACATGTCTAACCCGTCACTTCTAGTTTAGTGCTTATTTAGGGTCGTAAGTCGAGCGGTCTTGACCACCGCTTTCACTTTCGAATCCGATCCGTTTGGTTGATCTTAGGATCCGACCAAACCCATATTTGTGACCACAGTTGTATAGGTAATAACCTACTGAGGTTATACCCTTATGGTCACGTCATTTGGTTAGTGTTATGATAAGTCACTTCTATGTTCTTAGAAAATGACCAAAATGCCCTTTTGCACATAAATCCACTCTAAACACATGTAACCTAATTTTTGACATATAAACTGATGTTATAACATTTTCAAACATGTTTAGGCTTTTAAGACTTATCATAGGACATGTTTAACCATCTGATCATGTGTTTACGCTAATGAACCGACGTTTTCCCCAAAGACTTGCCTGGTCTGCCACCACATCGGCAAGTCGAATTTGAAATTCAACTAGCAAAGCACGCTGTGCCGATTGCCATAGCTCCTTACCGATTAGCTCCATTTGAACTACAAGCCTTTATCTAAGAGTTGCTGCTACAGAAACAACTTTATGCCAAGTTTTCTAAGTGCGACTTCTGGATTCGAGAAATCCAATTCCTTGGCATATCGTGAACGAAAAGGGTATCCACGTTGATCCGGCAAAAAATTGAGGCTATCAAAAGTTGGGAAGCACCAAAGACTCCAACGGAAATAAGACAGCTTCTAGGTTTGGCAGGCTATTATCGTTGTTTTATTGAGGGATTCTCAAAAATCGCTCAACCTCTTACATCCTTGACCCCGAAAGGAACCAAATATATCTGGGGTGAGAAACAGGAAGAAGCTTTCCCAGGTGCTGAAATAGAAGCTTTGTAGTGCGCCTATTTTGTCCCTACCTGAGGGAACTGAAGACGTTGTGGTGTACTACAAGGCTTCCATTCAGGGGCTTGGATGCGTACTCATGCAACCCGATAAGGTCATTGTGTACGCATCCCGGTAGTTGAAGGTACACGAGAAAAACTACACAACTCACGACTTAGAGTTAATAGCCGTGGTATTCGCTTTAAAAATATGGAGGCACTATCTTTATGGAACCAAGTGTACCATTTAAACCGACCACAAAAGCCTTCAACACATTTTTTATCAAAAAGAGTTGAACATGCGACAGCGTCGCTGGCTCGAACTTTTAAATGACTATGAATGTGCCATCCAGTACCACCCAGGAAAGGCTAATGTGGTAGCCGACGCTCTTAGTTGAAAGGAACACGAGAAACCCCGACAGGTTCGGTCGTTACAACTCATGATACACTCTAACCTATCCGAACAAATTCGCAACGCTCAGTTGGAGACGGTCAAACCTGAAAATCTGGAAGCTGAGAAATTACGCAAAATGGAGAGTGATTGGGAAACCAAATCAGATGGAACTCGTTACTTTCTTAATCAGATATGGGTACCCCTCTACAGGAACTTGAGGGAACTCATAATGGACGAAGCTCACAAATCAAAGTACTCGGTTCATCTAGGATCGGATAAGATGTACCAAGATCTCAAAACGACTTAACGGTGGCCGAACATGAAGGCTAAAATAGTCACCTACAAATGCCTAAACTGTGCCAAGGTCAAGGTAGAATACCAGAAACCCTCAGGGCTATTGCAACAGCCGGAGATTCCCGTTTAGAAATGGGAACAAGTTGCTATAGACTTCATCACAGGACTACCCAGGACAACCAGTGGAAAGGATAGTATATGGGTGATCATTGATCGGCTAACCAAATCGGCTTACTTCTTAGCAATCAAGGAAACCGATAAGTTTGATATGCTGGCGACACTGTACTGAAGGAAATAGTGGCCAGGCAAGGAGTGCCAACATCCATTATATCTGACAGTGATCCACGTTTTACTTCTCATTTGTGGTGGTCAGCGTAGAAATCCTTAGGATCACTGTAACACCGCGATCGCGTAAAACAATGAATTGTGGCGAAAACGTCAGGGAGTCATGTCACAGAACTATTGTTTTACAACTCATGGAATTTTAATTTTGTTTTATTAAGTTCAATGTTTACATTCTCTTGGGATAAACAGAACAACACATAAATAAATTGTCTTTCATGTTTTAAGTCACAAAGGCCCGCATCAATTTCTACGTGAAGCATATCAAGCATTGACTCCTGAAACATATGTGAAAAGAGAGTCAGCATAAAAATGCCGGCGAGTACATAGGTTTTGTGAGTGTGTCAAATTCGTGGCTTTGTATACATATTGCAACACCTCGTCCGACTACAAGAGTCGTTAAATAAAAACCTCGTATCAAAAGTATTTGATATTGCAATACAATTAACCAACTTAAAACAAGTTGGTTAGAGTGGTGAAAATCTTATAGCCATGAATCTTTACCAAAACGTTTCTTTTGTAAAAACCTTGTAATAGATTGATTCAAAAGAAAACTTCGTATGGTTTATATCTTTAAGTAAAATCATTGCGTGACATTGTTCAAAACCATTTGCCCATGTTATAACCATTCGTCCGTGTCATAAACCAATTGTCCATGTCATAAACAAATCGTCTGTGTTTTTAATTGTGAAAACTTTTGATCGTTCTTTAATGAACACATGCAAACCTGTGTTAACTATACCACCAAAGGGTATCTTTAATAGACTACCAAAGGGTCTCTTTAACTATACTAACAAATCAACAATTGATTTGTTAATCAGAAACAGTTTCTATCATTACCCAAACTTCCACCAAATCCAGTGAACAGCCCGATAATGGGATTATCAGTCCTATGGTACCATAACATACAACTGGTCGGCTCGGCCAAAGCTAATGAATGTCATTCGTGTTATGGATAACGCATCAACAAGTTGTTCACATTATTGAAATCGTATTGTCTTATATATAAACCATAGACATTGTTTTTTTTGAAAACTTGAAAATGATTTAGCACATATGAGTGACCCAAAACATTTGCAAAACGTAAAAGAGAGGAACTATGTACTCACATAAGCCTTCAATAGTAAATATGTAGATTTGAAAAGATAGTTAAGCACATATGAATCACCCCAAAACATTTAAAACGTAAAAGAGGGAAACTATGTACTCACTTTGAAAATCATTTTGTATATATAAACCATGTATATTCTTTTGAAACTTTAAAATAATTATCGGCACATATGAATCACCCCAAAACATTTAGAAAATGTAAAAGAGGGGGCTATGTACTCACTTGGGATTGCAAAAGTGTTCTTGATCAACGTAATAAACAAAGCTCAAAAGTGTCCTAATGTGTCAGATAAATATGTTAGCGTTTCGGGACTATAAACGGGAGATCGGATAGAATGAAGTCTTATAAACCAAACGAGTGTTGGAACTCATGTGATATGGTTTAACAAACTTAACATTCTGATTTGGAAAGGATCCTAAGTGCTTTTGACCCATTCTGACTCGTTAAGGTAGTTTACGTAATGGGTCATTAGCGTAAACGCGTGATCGTATGGTTAAACATGTCCTATGATAAGTTTTAAATGCCCTAACATGTTTGAAAATGTTATAACATCAGTTTATATTTCAAAAATTTGGTTACATGTGTTTAAAATCGATTTATACGCAAAAGGGCATTTTGGTCATTTTTTAAGAACATAGAAGTAATATATCATAACACTAACCAAACGATGTGACCATAAGGTATAACCTCAGTAGGTTATTCCCTAGATAGCTATGGTCACAAATATGTATTTGGTCGGATCATAAGATCGACCAAACGGGTCGGATTCGAAAGTCAAAGCGGTGGTCAAGACCGCTCGACTTACGACCCTAAATAAGCACTAAACTAGAAGTAACGAGTTAGACATGTCAAAATATGTCTAACTAAGTTTATAAAACTAATTTGGTATCAAAACTTGGTGTTTCGATATCTGAAAATAGTTTCATCGTAAAATGCACATCATGCGCATTTTTAACCGAAACTTTGACTCGTCACTTCGACTAGTAAACGTGGTAATCAGAAGGTGAAATCGTTAGGGATTATAACCTTCATGATTACGATCAGGAAGCCAAACTGTTCGACTTTTAGCTCAAAATAGCTAAAAAAATGAAAGACCTACTTACTCGTGTTGAAGAACACTTTCGGAACTCAAGATAGGAGGCTTACAAAGGCTGGAAACAAGCTCCAAGAAGGATAGAAATAAGAACTTCACACTTTGCTTTGAAGTGTTTTGAAGTGGTGTGAAAAAAATGGAAGAATCATGGGGTATTTATAGTATTTTAGGATTAAGGAGATGATGACAAGTGTCCTCAAGTGTGGATTAGTGTCCTAACATGTGTCAACACCATATTAAGTGTGGCAAAGTGAGTGCTAGGTGTCAAAAATTGGAGATAGGTGGCAAACTTGGTGAAAAAGCAAAAAAGTATTTATTATTTTTTTTGACATTTTTGGCCCTTGGAGATGTATTTTCACGTGTTTGCCATTTTTAACCCCTTTAACCTAATATTTAGGTTATATAAAGGTGTTAAGACATGTGTAACTTGGATTATGCCTGAAAATGTTGTGGAAGTCGGTTCGTTCGGTTGTACGGTTACGCGTTTCGCAAAAATGCGTAAAACGCTTTAACGAACACGAAAATGATCGAAATTGTGTAACGATTGACATATTTGCATTCTCATCAATAAAATATAAGATTTTATTGAATACAAAAATACTTGGAAATAAAACACAGGGTTTCATTGAATACGAAATTGTTTGTAATTGTGTAATGATTGAAAAGGCACAAATGTCATAATCACGCGTCGATTTGGGCACAGCATACCAACCTTAGACTGATGGTAAAAGTGAATGTACTATTCAGACCCTCGAAGACATGCTTAGAGCGTGTGTAATCGACTTTTGCAAAAATTGGGAGAAACATCTACCTTTGGTAGAGTTTTCCTATAACTATAGCTATCACACGAGTATCCAACGGCACCATTCGGGGCACTGTATGGAAGGAAGTGTCGATCGCCCGTTCGTTGGGCCGAAGTTACTGACAGTCAAATCACAGGGCCAGAGTTGGTTCTAGAAGCAACTGAAAAGATCGTACAAATCCTGAATCGTATGGCAGCAGCTCGAGACTGCCAAAAGAGCTATGCCGATCATCGTCGCAAACCGTTAGAATTTCAAGTTGGCAATCAGTATCGCCTTGGAAGGCCGTGATTTGTTTTGGTAAGAGAGGTAAGCTAAACCCGCGATACGTTGGCCTGTTTGAAATTACAAAGAAAATCGGTTCTGTGGCTTATGAGTTGAACCTTCCTGATGAACTCAATGGAGTTGATAACGTTTTTTGTGTCTCAAATATGAAGAAGTGTCTATCAGATGAAACACTAAGCGTTCCATTGGATGAGATCCATATGGAAAAACAACTACGGTTCATTGAAGAACCAACCGAAATCATGGACCGAGAGGTCAAATTGCAGAGACATAGCAAAATACCGATTGTCAAGGTTCGTTGGAACTCTATGCGTGGACCGGAGTACACATGGGAAAGAGAGGATCAAATGAGAGACAAGTACCTTCACCTCTTTGCAACCGAATCAAAAGATCCAAGCTACGCGAACTGAATTTCGGGGCGAAATTCCTTAACTGGGGGAGAATGTGACAATTCGGAAATCTTTCTTATTCCAACACTTTCAACCGCCTGCTCACTCAATTTTCGGGACGAAAATTCCTTCAACATGGGGATAATGTAACACCCGAACATTTGAGGTTAGTGCCTTGTCCTTATATTTACGATGACACATTTTACTTTTTATATTTACGACATTACCTTACGTAATAACAATATTTATTGACATGACGAGATTTAATATAAAAAAACAATCAAAACCGAACCAAGCCCAAACCGCCCCCACCTTGCGGCCACACCCTTGCGGCCCAAGGTTCCCCCACTCTTGGAGCCCAAGGCTTTATTTAATTATATATTTGCATGGGGAGTTTAAAAAAACACACAAAACCCTAATCACCTCTCCTTCTCCTCCCCCCTTGGTCGACGGCAACAAGCATACGCCTTGACCGCCGCTCCTTCCCTCTCTCGCTACTCTCTCTCTTTCACCTTAGCACTCTCATCCATCTCCACAAGGTTATTCTTGTATGCGTGGATGTGTTTTTATGTGCTTTGATAGTCATGATGATAATTTTGGTGCTAGGGTTCATAAAAATCAAGTATGATGCTTAGAAATAGTTTTATGCATGTATAGATAGATATATCTCGATTAGGGTTTGAGATGCTTGATAGTTGTGCATCGAAAAACGCAATTCCAATGGGGTTCGAAAGGTATTTTCTGGAAGTACATCATGGACTCAAGAAACAACACTTTTTGTTAACTTTTTACCCGGTTTCTGGTTCATCACCCAACGCCACAAATGATTATCTAATGCACCAACGACCTAAAATCTTTAATCACAACAGATTATCATCCTAAATTAAATCATATAACAATTAATTGAATGTTTTATGAATTTTTCCGTACCGAAGGTTCTGGCTGCGTTTTCTGGCAGAATTTTCATCCCATTACGAATGTCATAACTCAATGTAGGAATTGAGTTATGATCTCAAATTTCTACTGTAGGTAGTTTTCGAAGGTCACCAAAATCTCCAATTAGAATTACTTCAATCGGATAACTGGGGATTTTTAAATAAATTTTTCCGTAAACTGCAGTCAGAAAGTGATGAATCTAATAGCTGCTTTATAAATGATTTTTATGGATTTATTGGTAAAGAGTTAGGTCTTGAAATTTTTACACAAGACCAACCTTCCGAGGGGTGCGTCACATAAAACAATCATAATTTTTGCAGCCCTATAAAAGGTTAAACGAGTCTCACAAAACAGCTAGTTTCATTGATATTTGATAGGCAGGAAACATGAATGTGTAAGAACCGAACTTGCTATTTTTAATATCCACGATTGCTTGTTAATTGTATAAATAGCATATATCATATCAGAGGAAGGTTGTGAACACGATTATGGAACCATATAATAGAAGTGCCATGTGATTACTTGTTCGTGTGTAGGACTTTCGTGTTAATCATAAGCAAAACCTAATAAACCTTGCTAACTATTATAGGGCGTGGTTGATCGCTCTAGATTTCATATACTTAGTCTAATCTTACAGAGCAACACAAATGTGAGTTCACGGCCCCTACATTTTAAGCGGTTTTAAATACACGGGGGAGAAAACATGTACTCTTACGGTAATGTAACGCTTTTATTGTTATGTATTAATGAACTATATTGGGGGGTTATGTTATACGGTTATGGTCACAAGGAAGCATTATATCACATGTCAGTCCCCTTAAAACTTACGATGCCGTTAGTATTGGATTATAGCGAGGGAATTTTTAGTAGTACTACTAGGTCCAACATGCCCAACTCGTGCTGGTCGCGCCAGCTAGACCGAACGTCGAAGGTCACGGGTGTAGAATGTGCCTAATACTTAGCCATGGTTGGTGATAAACCTGGTACAACAGGGGCAGCAACGTCAGCTTTGGATCGAACACTTTGTTGACATGACCTAGGCTAGCTACATAAACATAAGACATATACTGCTAAACAATATAATAACATGATTCGGGAATTGAATCGGGAAACTTACGATAATCTGATTCGGTTGGGCTCATGGAAACTTTATAACACACTAGTTCGGGGCTTGAACTAGTGGAAAAAACTTATCTTTAAAAATTGTGAACTTAAACCTGTTAACTCACTCTTCATTAAATGTTGACACTTGATTTTACATGTTTTCTCAGGTTGTTAAGGTATCTTCCAGAGTAGGAGCACATCACGAGCATGAAAACTATTTTGTTTAAATGTTTGCATCTTTACTTTTAAATTCTTTTGTTTGGGCATTTGTTTTGATGCACACTTTACTTACGTTTACTTACGCTTCCGCATTTTCTTTAACTGCATGGTTAAACTTGTTTAAACATACTTTACATACAGAGTCATTCTATGTGACTAGTGTCTTGGATCCTGGTTTGTCACGCGCCTCGCGGTAAAACCCCGCAAGTGGATTTTGAGGGTGTGACATATACTTAGTCATTAACTTCGATCAAGCCTCCCTTAACATGTACAACGTTGTAAGATTAACGCACCACCCGTATTTTTGAGGCTATGTTAAGTAAATTACTTAAGTATATTCATTGCTATGATTAGATCACACTTGCGGTAAGTCTTTGGGTTGACACGTATAAACGCATGCTAGTATTTGACATGATAGTTCTAAGTTAACATTTATGCATGAGGATTTGTTCACGCTTTTTGTTATCTTAGTATTCAAACTTGTATACTCGCCATTGCCTTGTGTGTTGAACTATACTTTAACGTGTATTGCAGGTTGATGACAATGACGATCCATGGAATCTAGTAGGAAGAACATAGAAAGTCATCTTAACTTAGAATTACGTAGGATCGTGTTTCTAATTGAAATGTTGTATTTTTTTGTTGTAATTGTACTTGAAATTTATGTTGTATTTGTTACCAAGCATTGTACTTGAATCTTTAGTAATGAAATGAAATCTTGTTCCTTTAAATACTTGTCACAATTTACGTTATGTTGTCTCGAGCAATCTATTTATGTTCGCCTCGATGATTTCGCCATCGGTTGGGGTGTGACATATAATTAATCAGAAAGAACTAAACATGAGGCAACGACGTTGGGTCAAACTTCTGAACGACTACAACTACAAGATTCGCTACCATCCTTGTAAGGTAAATGTCATAGTTGATGCACTTAGTCGTAAAGAACATGTCAAGCTCCATTGTGTTCGAGCTCGACCTAATATCTAAACACACATTTTCGAAGCCCAACGTTCTTGTGTAACCCAAGGCAAGATGTGTAACGAATTACCACATCATATTGAGCTTCAACTTGAAACTAAAGATAACGGGTTACCCTATTTCTTAAATCGATTGTGGATTCCAAACCAAGACAATCTTCGTACATTATTGATAAATGAGGCCCATAAGTCTCGTTATTCTTTCCATCCTTGTGCGGACAAAATGTACATGGATCTTCATACCTAGTATTGGTGGCCGGGTATGAAGAAGGACATAGCCTTGTACGTTTCTAAATGCCTAACTTGTCTTAAAGTCAAGGGAGAACATCAACGTCCCTCAGGTTTACTTGAACAACCAGAAATAGTAGTATGGAAATGGGAGAACATTGCTATGGATCTCATCGCTAAACTGCCATGCACTTCTAAAGGTCATGATGCCATTTGGGTAGTCATTGACTGTCTGACTAAATCAGCACACTTTTTACCGATTCGTAAAGATTAATCTATTGACAAACTTGCTAAGATCTATGTTGATGAGATTGTATCTCGTCATGGTTTCCCTTTGAACATCATATCAAATCGTGATGCTCGTTTCTCATCCCAGTATTAGAAGACCAATGCAATCAGCCATGGGAACCAAATTAAATCTGAGCACTTCATATCATCCTCAAACGGATGGACAGACCGAAAGGATAATCCAAACACTTGAGGATATGCTTAGAGCTTGTGTTGGATCTATTGTACCTTACAAAAGAACAGATAATTGAAAAGACAAAACAATTTCTAACATCTGATTCTTTATAATAAAGATCTGCTACTCCAAACTCTATTGAGACTAAAAGACTATTCACAAGATCTGACCAATGGCTAAGATATGCTGGAATCCAAGGTCTGTTGATGAGAACCTCTGATAAAGATAAAGTCTATTGAAGTAAAGTCTACTGAAGACTAACACAGGATAAAGCCCAACAGAGGATATCTCAACAGTTGTTATCATCAGAGTCTATATTGTATTTTAATGTAATAGTGTTTATATCTAGCAGAGGTTAGAGTTTGTTAGGTTGTTAAATGTCACTTTCATAGTGATGTCAGCCAAAGATATTCAGTGGTTTGCAATGTACTATAAATAGAATAGTGCTTGTACTGTTCTATCCATCTCTTCTTCTACACATTTTGTACGAACAAATTAGAGTGATCTTAGGCTGAGGGGGAGTTTGCAATTTGCATGCATACGTGATTAATATTACAAAAGCATGTCAATGAAAACAATCTTTCTATTGTTGTGAGTTCAAAGTTTGACACATTTCCGCTGCACTGTTTCATTGATTATTATCTTCTTTTATTGGTTTCATCTAAAATAATCACACCAATATCAAATCAGATCCTAAGAATTGGTATCAGAGCTTGGTCGTTCAAATTTGATTTAACAATCAATTTGATATAAACTGGTAGCTCTCACTACTAATTTGTTTGTTCGTTTTTATTGAAAACAGAGTAAAAGTTTATTTACGTTCAAAGTTTTTAAACAAAAACCTGTTTGTAAACAATCAAAATGTCTCAAAATCCACAAGATCCACACAACACTGGCACCATGAACAAACCTCTGATACTTGTCAAATCAGAGCACATTATCTGGCAACGACAGATGGGTCACATACTTGCACAACAGAATATGGGTTGCTGGAAATCGGTTATTTCGGACCACATGTTCCGATGGTACCGAGTGCCGAAGACCCAAAATTTCAAGTTCCAAAGAGTCATGGACATTACTCCGAGCAAGATTTTCAAGAAAATTCAGCTAGATACAAAGGCCTTTAGTATCGTGGCAACTACTTTTCCTAATGATATCTATGATGGCCTGTTGCACTGCAATAGTGCATAGGAGTTATGGGATGCTATGAAAGAACAATTTGTTGGCACTGAAGAGGTTATTGAAAATAACAGAGAAGTTTTGAACCAACAGTATGAAACATTTTGTCATGTGAAAGGAGAATCATTAACTCATCAATTTGAAAGATTGAGTTGTCTAATTAGTGAGTTAAAACTAGTAAAAGTCGAATATACAAATTACACTTTGAATAGTCGATTTCTAAGATCTCTACCAGAAAAATGGGACACTATTGCCTTTGTAACTAGAACCACTATTGGGTTCAAAGAGATGAGTTTGACTCAGCTTCATGGTAGGCTTCTTACTTATGAGAGAGAGCTTAACCATAAAAAGAAGCTACAAGAGTTAGGAAAAGTGGCTGATGATTATTTTTTGGTAGTACAACACTTTTGGGTCAAGAAGAAACCTCTGGTAGTAGTAAGGAACAGAGTTATGATCATTTTATTGACATAATATCTGGTGGGAATTTCAACTCAGATTCTTGCTCACCCAACATTGCTTTTGTAGCAAATGGAGAAAACCAAGTTTCTTACAACTTATCCTTTGAACTTAATGATCATCAACATTTTGACCCAATGAATTTAGAAGAAATGGACATATACACCAACTAGCATTGCTGAGTGTTAGGACCAACAAGTTCTATAAAAGAACTGATTGAAAATTCCCAGGGTTGCATGGAGGGTTAAAGTTAGGTTGGATAAGTCAAAGATTAAATGCTACAAGTGTAACAGGTTAGGTTATTTTGCTAGGGATTGTAGGAGTCAAACAAATGGTCCAATTATCACACACCCAAATCCTTGACCTCAAAACACATAAAACACTATCCATTATTCCCAATATACCCCTGCTCCTCATATGCAAAACACTACTCATTTTGCACACCCTGTAACCATTGTTCCAGTTCAATATGTTCAAACCAGTATTCCTCAGATACAGTATGTTCAAGCCCCAAGTCCTCAGGTTCAAGTGCAACCTACACCACAAGTTACACAAACCTCTGCTTCTATAGAGACCAGTCAACAGAGCTTCTTTACATAAGGTTTTGTTGATTGGAGTAGCTTACCGGAGGAGCTGACTGATGAAAATTTTGCTCTAGTTCCTAATACTAGAAATAACATGATGATTTTTGTTTCATAGTACTAGACACAATACTTGAAGTGGATGAGTCTGAGGAGGTAATGTTAAATTCAAATGATGTTTGTGAAAATGTTGTGGCAGATGTTTCAGAAGAGAAAGTTGGTGAAAAAACTGTGATCTCAGTGTCAGATCAATGGGAAACCAATGTTTGTGAAGAAGAATGTGACTGTGCCGTGATGGCTGCTGCTAAGGTATCACCTTAGGTTCTTAAAGACCTATCTTCAAACAAATGTATTATTGCTTTTGCTAACATAAAAGAGGTAAACGAAAACCTTATAAACAAAATTTTAGATGATGAAATTAAGTTTGAAAAACTTGCAAAAAAGTTAAAATCTAAACTGTTTGAAAAAGAGTCTGAAATCAGTAGCCTCAAACATGAGTCTAGCATAACCAAGGATCAACTCCAAACTATGATAGAAAAATATAAAAGCTATAAAAATGAGCTTGAATCTACCGAAATTACTTATGAAAAGTCGGTAGAATCCTGTAAAGGTTATGAGTTTATGTTAGATACACAAATCAAAAGCAATGTAAAATTTGGTGTAGATTTTAGAAAACATGACCAAGTTTCTCAAAACACTGCTGGAAATTATTGTGAGTTGGTTGAAATTATTCCAACAAATTTTGCTGGTCAAGAAATGAAAGTCACTAAACTAAATGGCAAGAAAATTGATTTAGAAAGACCAGCAGGATCCTCAACTTTTGAGGAAATTGAAAAGTATCAATTCAAGCCTACCTGGTCAGATGAGTGTGAGATTTTTAACAACTTTAAGCCAATGGATTTTTCAACCATTGACGGTGTAAAGGCATCATAAGTCAAGATCATTCCCTTAAAAGATCTTCCAGCAAATGTTATTTGCTGACAAAAAGACAGAAAAAGGGAAGAAAAGAGAGAAAATATCAAACTAGTTTTGTGATGTTTGTGAAAAGAGGAATCATGTCACTAAAAAGCGGTTTTCATTACTCTCATCTTCTTCATTACTCCTCACTTCCATATCCAGTCATAGCTCTCAACATCAAACTCCCACTTTCGAGAAAACCAACACTAATACTTCATTACATTCAATAATTTTTCTCACATCATCAAAGTACAAAGACATCATGGTTCCATTCAATAATGGATACACTCCGACAGTTCTAAGCAAATGCTAAAGTTCAATCTTAAAAGAAAAAGCCATATGCTATCATTTCCAAGGTCGGAGAAATCCTTGTCCGAATTTCCCCATCCTTAATTTCCATAACTTTTGGTCTCAATGACCTAGATGGGAACACTTCTTTTGGCAAGCAAGAATTACATGCTAAGTTCATAAAAGGTGGGTATGAGGGTCAGTTATCTGTAGTTACCATTATTTCCATACCTTACTTACCTATCATTCAGCGAAGACCCCCTCATTTAATGAGATTCCACAAAATATTCGATTTTTGGGATATGGTATATTGACAAAATCTGATTTTAATCTATCGCAGTTATTGTTTATGGACTTGGCGGCAAATTATAATAAAATTTCAAAAAATAAAGCTTTTCTTTTATATCCAAGGCTTTTAAGCTATTATCTACAAAAACAACTTCCAGAAAAAGATTTTAAACAGGGATTTGTCTTTGAGATGAAGATTCTTACTACTGAACCCTTTACAAGAATAAAAAATATGGAGTCAAAGGTTTCCAAAACAAAAGCTAAGGGGGATGAGAAAACTTTGGATGAGTCCACATCTCAAGCTCAAAGCTCTATTGCTGAGCCTACTGCTCCTGGTGATCATGACACCATAACTAGTGTTGTGAAACCCACACCAGCAAAATCCAAAAAGAAACCATCCAAATCCAAAAAGCCCACCAAAAACACAATTCATAAAAAGGCACCTCTGGAAGGTGAGATCACAGAGGATAACCTTGTGGTAGCACAAAAGCCACTTGAAACCACTGCTGTTACTTCCTCGCAATAGTGGGAAAGATCTCCACCTCAAAGCCAAACTCCTCCTGCTTCCTCACAAACGGAACAACTTGTAAGCACAGGGATCTTGCATTATGAAGCAGATGATTCAATTGAATCTTTGTTTCTAAGCCCCTCTCCCAGGGCAAATTCTCCTTCTACTCCACAAGCATCACCCTCAATTCCACCTACATCATACCTCTGTTTCGTGCAATTGAGATAACTCAGATACAAATCAGTTCCTCTCAATCACTTCCTCATGAGAGCTCACCTCCATATGTGTTTGAGTTTGAGTTAAATCTCTTTGCCAACCTAGAAACAACTAAGGAGGTTACACCCCATGAGTTACAAGTAACTCTTGGTGGTAATTTAAGTGAAGTAGCCACTACAACTGATGACACAATAGTGTTTCAGTTGGATAGTGGTTTATATCCATCAGACTTCCTTAAAGGCAACAATTGTTGAGACTACAATTGTAACCTCTGCTCTAGTTGGAAGTCCCCAGTACCAAGACAAAGGGGGCATTAGGTCTAATAACATGGATATTCCTCTTGTTGATGATCCAAATACAACTACCTATGGTAGGAATTCAGATGATCTATTAAATTCGGTGATGAATTGAGATAAAAAGAATTGACGGAGAGAATGACATCAATGGAGTATTCAATCACTAAAATGAAAGATCTTATGAAGCAGATGTTATGAAATTCTCAAAGCCAACCATCAACACAACAACATACCAATGAGCTATGGAAACCTATGCAACCAATCATTATAGCTCAAAAGGAATTTGGCTGAATTCACCATGAAACTCACATGAAGCTTATCAGAAACATGGTTGAGACTAGATATAAAGATACTAAAACTGACATCAAGGCCATTAAAGAATATTTTGTAAAGACCACTGGCTCTGCCCCTACACCAGTCCTTCATGAAGAAGTAGAGGATGATACCGAAAAGGGGGAGAGTGATAAACTGAGAAAGTTGTAGCCAGACTCAAAGGTGCAACAAAAGCCAAAAGGGATTGGTGAGACCCCGAACAAACAAGTAGAAGAGATTGCTGAAGAAAAGCAGAAAAGGCAAGATACACTGGAAAGCAAGGCTTCCAAGCTCATTGAATATGAAAAGGCTAAGGCTAAACAGATGAAAAAAAGAAGACATTGGCACTTCAAAAAGAAGAAAGTCAACAACCAATATCCACTCTTCTAAAACCACTGCCATGCCTACAACAAGTGTATACTCTGCTCCAACAAAACCAACACCACTACCTCAAAAGAAACAAAAACCCTCACCAAAGAAATCATCTCCACCACCAACAGATGTTAGTACAGCTGATGTGCCACCAGATGTTCCAAAAGATGTTAATCAAACCTCTGCCATGATTTACATTTCCCACATTAACCCAGCCAATATCCACACCACCAAGAATTCCATTACTACCACATTCACTACAAATCAAATTCCAAGCAAAACAAAACTTTTGTTGTTGAAGATGACGATGAAGGGATTCCATCACAAGTCCCTTTGTCATCAAAACCTATCACTTCATCACCATCCTCATCATCTTCACCTAAAACCACTTCACTTCCAACCATTTATCAACCACCATTCATCATACCTTTTGCTACCAAATATCCTCTAGAACTGATGGTTGTGCGAAAAGAAATTAAATCATTCTTCACAGCAGAGGATATTACAAAACTTGACTTTCCATCTCTCTTTGGTTACAGAAAGCCAAGAAATTTAGATGAATATCTAAAGTTGAAGGTTAACAGGCTGAGAATATTGCCAAAGAGAAGAGCGAAGGAAAAGATGACCGGACTACTCAAGGCATTTTGTCTTAGGAACTGAGCAAAGTAAGAAAGATTGAAGACTATGCCAAAGATATGAGTAAATCTATATCATAAAGGCTTGTGAATGCTGAGTTGGATGAAGAACTGAAACGGGATTACCTTGACCACATTATGCAACACAAACCTTACAATGCTACCAGAGCACAGTTCAAAGATTGGTCAACAAATGATCTTAAAGAAGAAATTGACATATTACAAGCAATGCTCAAATATCCTTTACACAAGCCAACACCACCTGATTGGAAAACAGGCAGATAGATCAGAACAGACTTTAAAACTTAAAAGCATGAAGCAAGAGCTGGTTGCTGCTAACTATGGTCTGAGTCCAGGGTTGTAGACACCTACAGAAAACTGGAAGAGCTTAGCAAGAAAGATCCTATAGTTCCAAGAAAGCAAGACTACTCAACAGATGTTATTCCTCATCAGACCCAAACCTTTTAAAAGCAGCCCTTATCCTCTGTCTTACCCACAATTGCCTTACATCAAGTAAAAGGGCAAAAGCAGATGGATGAGGATGATGAACAAAGGTTTGAAGAACACAGAAAAGAGGGAATCAAAAACCAATTACTCTAACAAAGTCAGCACACTTTTTGGCAATTCGTGAGGATCTATCTACTTACAAACTCGCTAAGATCTACGTTGATGAGATTGTATCTCGTCATGGTGTTCCTTTGAACATCATACCCAATCGAGATGCTCGATTCTCATCTCACTTTTGGAAGACCATGCAATCTGCCATGGGAACCAAACTCAATCTGAGCATAGCTTATCATCCTCAAACGGATGGACAATCTGAAAGGACAATTCAAACACTGGAAGATATGCTTAGAGCATGTGTGACCGACTTTGGGGGTAGTTGGGATTTGCATCTACCATTGGTCGAATTCTCCTACAACAATAGTTATCACGCCAGCATCAATAGCGCCTTTCGAAGCTCTATACGGTCGAAAATGTCGTTCACCTGTCTGCTGGAATGAGGTCGGTGAACCTCACCTCACTAGACCGAACTCATTCACGACACAACAGACAAAGTCAAGAAAATTCGCGATAACCTTCTAACAGCTGGAAGCCGTCAAAAGAGTTATGTGGACAAACGACGCAAGCCCTTCCAAGTTGGTGATTACGTCCTTGTCAAGGTATCCCCTTGGAACGGTGTGATTAGATTTGGAAAGAAAGGGAAACTTGCACCACGATATATTGAACCATTCAAGATCGTTGAGAGAATCGAAAAGGTGGCCTACCGACTTGAGCTACCTCCTGAACTTGGGAATATTCACCCAACATTCCACGTGTCCAATTTAAAAAAGTGTTTAGCCGATACAAACCTCCACATTCCCCCTGACGAAATTCACGTTGGTGACACTATGCACTTTGTTGAGAAACCTGTGGAGATATTGGACCGTGAAGTCAAGAAACTCAAGCGTCTATACGTATACCGATAGTAAAGTTCGCTGGGAATCCAAACGTGGCCCAAAATTTAATTGGGAACGAGAGGATCAGATGAAATCGAAATATCCATATCTGTTTCACAAAGTTTCCTCTAATTAAATTTTGGGACGAAATTCTCAAAAGTAGGGGAGACTGTGACATTTGTGCCTTTTCAATCATTGCACAATTACAAACAATTTTGTATTCAATGAAACCCTGTGTTTTATTTCCAAATGAGAATGCAAAAATGTCAATCGTTGCACAATTTCGATCATTTTCGTGTTCGTTAAAGCGTTTTACGCTTTTTTCCAAACGCGTAACCGTACAACTGAACGAACCGACATCCATGACATTTTCGGGCATAATCCAAGTTACACATGTCTTAACACCTTTATATAACCTAAATATTAGGTTAAAGGGGTTAAAATGGCAAACAAATGAAAATACTAGTCCAAGGGTCAAAAATGTCAAAAAATAATAAATAACTTTTCTTCTTCATGAAGATTGCCACCTATCTCCAATTTTTGAAACCTAGCACTCACTTTGCTACACTTAATATGGTGTTGACACATGTTAGGACACTAATCCACGCTTGAGGACGCTTGTCATCACCTCCTAAATCCTAAAATACTATAAATACCCATGATTCTTACATTTTTTTTCACACCACTTCAAAACACTTCAAAGCAAAGTGTAAAGTTCTTCTTTCTATCCTTTTTGGAGCTTGTTTCTAGCCTTTGGAAACCTCCTATCTTGAGTTCCGAAAGTGTTCTTCAACACGAGTAAGTACTCTTCCTAGTTCTTTCATTATTTTAGCTATTTTGAGCTAAAAGTCGAACAGTTTAGCTTCCTGATTGACTTTTGGTTTTGACCATATTTGGTCAAGTCAAAGTTCAACGTGATCGTAATCACGAAGGTTATAAGCCCTAGCGATTTCACCTTCTGATTACCACGTTTACTATTCGAAGTGACGAGTCAAAATTTCGGTCAAAAGTGCGCATGATGTGCATTTTACAACGAAACTATTTTCGGGTATCAAAACACCAAGTTTTGATACTAAACAGTTTTGTTTTGGGTAAAGGGTTACCCTGGTGAATATATTAAAACCAACCAACCAAAAAAGCACAAGTAGGCGGCAGAGTACCACCTAGTTCACGTATGTGATATGCCACAAACGAGGATACAAAGATAACCAAACAACAACCTATCCATCTAGGCAAACAAAGAAAACAATAAGCACAATGCAAAACGGCTATATTAAAGCGTATAGGGAATAACCTACTGAGGTTATACCTTATGGTCACGTCGTTTGGTTAGTGTTATGGTAAGTTACATCTATGCTCTTAAAAAATGATGACCAAAATGCCCTTTTGCGCATAAATCAATTCTAAACACATGTAACCAAATTTTTGACATATAAAATGATGTTATAACATTTTTAAACATGTTTGGGCATTTAAGACTTATCATAGGACGATCACGCATTTACGCTAATGACCCGTTAAAGTAGCATAAACTACCTAAACGAGTCATAATGGGTCAAAAGCACTTAGGATCCTTTCCAAATCAGAATGTTAAGTTTGTTAAACCATATCACATGAGTTCCAACACTCGTTTGGTTTATAAGACTTCATTCTATCCGATCTCCCGTTTGTAGTCCCGACACGCTAACATATTTATTTGACACATTATGACACGTTTGAGCTTTATTTATTCTGTTGATCAAGAATACTTTCGCAATCCCAAGTGAGTACATAGTTCTCCTCTTTTACGTTTTAAAATGTTTTGGGGTGATTCATATGTGCCTATAATTATTTTCAAGATTTCAAAACAATATACATGGTTTATATATACAAAATAATTTTCAAAGTTAGTACATAGTTCCCCTCTTTTACATTTTCCAATTGTTTTGGGGTGATTCATATGTGCCTATAATTATTTTCAAGATTTCAAAACAATATACATGGTTTATATATAAAATGATTTTCAAAGTGAGTACATAGTTCCCTCTTTTACATTTTCTAAATGTTTTGGGGTGATTCATATGTGCCTATAATTACTTTCAAGATTTCAAAACAATATACATGGTTTATATATACAAAAAAAACTGTTTGGTATCAAAACTTGGTGTTTTGATACCCAAAAATAGTTTCGTCGTAAAATGCACATCATGCATTTTGACCAAAAACTTTGACTCGTCACTTCGACTAGTATACGTGGTAATCAGAAGGTGAAATCGCTAGGGACTATAACCTTCGTGATTACGATCACGTTGCAAAAACCAATTGAACTTTGACTTGATCAAATATGGTTAGAACCAAAAGTCAATCAGGAAGCCAAATTGTTCGACTTTTAACTCAAAATAGCTAAAATAATGAAAGAACTAGGAAGAGTACTTACTCGTGTTGAAGAACACTTTCGGAACTCAAGATAGGAGGCTTCCAAAGGCTGGAAACAAGCTCCAAGAAGGATAGAAAGAAGAACTTCACACTTTGCTTTATAGTGTTTTGAAGAGGTGTGAAAAAATGGAAGAATCATGGGGTATTTATAGTATTTTAGGATTAAGGAGGTGATGACAAGTGTTTTCAAGTGTGGATTAGTGTCCTAACATGTGTCAACACCATATTAAGTGTGGTAAAGTGAGTGCTAGGTGTCAAAAATTGGAGATAGGTGGCAAATTTGGTGAATAAGCAAAAATATTTATTATATTTATGGCCCTTGGACTTGTATTTTCAGTTGTTTGCCATTTTTAACCCCCTTAACCTAATATTTAGGTTATATAAAGGTGTTAATACATGTGTAACCATGATTATGCCCGAAAATGTCGTGGATGTCGGTTCGTTCAGATGTACGGTTACGCCTTTTGCAAAAATGCGTAAAACGCTTTAACGAACACGAAAATGATCGAAATTGTGCAACGATTGACATTTTTGCATTCTCATCAATAAAATAAAAGATTTTGTTGAATACAAAAATATTTAGAAATAAAACACAGGGTTTCATTGAATACGAAATTGTTTGTAATTGTGCAATGATTGAAAAGGCACAAATGTCAAAATCTTCCCGACTTTTGGAATTTTTCCAAAATTTAATTAGAGGAAACTTTGTGAAACAGATGTGGATATTTCACTTTCATCTGATCCTCTTGTTCTCAAGTAAATTCTGGGCCACATTTGAATTCCCAGCAAACTTAAACTATCGGTATACGTCTACGCTTGAGTTTCTTGACTTCACGGTCCAATATCTCCACAGGTTTCTCGACAAAGTGCATAGTGTCATCAACGTGAATTTCGTCGAGTGGAATGTGGAGGTTTCTCGACAAAGTGCATAGTGTCATCAATGTAGATCTTGGCGAGTTTGTTAGCAGATAGATCCTCACGAATTGCCGAAAAGTGTGCTGACTTTGTTAGACGATCGATGATTACCCAAATGGCATCATGACCTCTAGGTGTGCACGGTAGTTTAGTGATGAGATCCATCGCAATGTTCTCCCACTTCCATACCGGTATTTGTGGTTGTTCAAGTAACCAGATGGGCGTTGATGTTCTGCCTTAACTTTAAGACAAGTTAGGCATTTAGACACATATAAGGCAATGTCCTTCTTCATACTTGGCCACCAATACTGGGTACGGAGATCCTTATACATTTTGTCTGCACCAGAATAGATTGAATAACGAGACTTATGAGCTTCGTCCATCAATAAGGTGCGGAGATTGTCTTGACTAGGAATCCACAAACGGTTCTTGTAGTAGAGTAATCCGTTGTCTTTTGTTTCAAGTTGAAGTTCAAGATTTTGTGGCAGCTCATTTTTCAACAAGCTTTGGGTCACACATGTATGTTGTGCTTGAAGGATACGTGTCTCGATATCATATTGAACTCAAACACAATGAAGTTTGACACGTTCCTTTACGACTAAGTGCATCAGCCACAACATTTGCCTTACCAAGATCATGAGTTGTGTAGTTCTTCTCATGGATTTTCAATTGTCTTGACACATAGGCTATGTCTTTGTCTCTTTGCATGAGAACACAACCAAGGCCTAGGTTTGATGCGTCACAATAGACAACGAAATCGTCGTTGCCGTCGGGTAAAGATAAAACAGGAGCATTAAAGAGTTTTTGTTTCAGTATTTGAAAGGCTTCCTCTTGTTTGGGTCCCCACTCGAAAGGTTTATTCTTCTGACTCAAAGTGGTGAGGGGAACCGCAAACTTTGAAAAGTTCGCGATGAATCATTGATAGTATCCAGCAAGACCAAGAAATGAACGAACTTCGGTAGGAGTAGTAGGTGTACTCCAATCCTTAATCGCACTGATTTTAGCAGGATCTACATGTATACCTTGTTCGTTAACAATGTGTCCCAAAAATTGAACTTCTTTTAGCCAAAATTCACATTTGGAGAATTTGGCGTAAAGTTGTTCTTTCTTCAGGAGTTCCATCGTTAGACGGAGATGTTGTTTGTGATCGGCTCGAGACTTAGAATAAATGAGGATGACGTCAATGAAAACAATGATGAACTTGTCTAAATAAGGTTTATAAACCCTATTCCTTAAGTCCATGAAGACGGCAGGAGCATTCATCAAACCGAAAGGCATGACAGTGAACTATCATAATGGCCGTATCGAGTGCGAAAAGCAGTCTTGGGAATATCTTCTTTGAGTACATGAAGTTGATGATACCCAGAACGCAGATCAATTTTTGAAAAGCAGGTCGCACCTTGTAGCTGATCAAAGAGATCATCAATGCGAGGTAGGGGATATCGATTTTTGATTGTGAGTTTGTTGAGCTCACGATAATCGATACACATACGGAAGGATCCATCCTTCTTTTCACGAATAGGACAGGAGCGCCCCAAGGTGAAAAGCCCGGACGAATGAATCCCTTGTTTGAAAGTTCTTGGAGTTGCTTTGACAGCTCTTGCATTTCAGACGGTGCAAGACGATAAGGAGATTTAGCAATTGGGTTGGCACCAGGTACAAGCTCAATACGAAACTCAACTTGACGAATTGGGGTAAACCAGGTAGCTCTTCAGGAAACACCTCAGGATATTCCCAAACAATGGGGATGTCCTGAATAGTTTTGACCTTGCCATTTTCCTCTACGATATGTGACAAAAAGGCTACATAATTCTTTCGTAGGTATTTTTGGACCTGGGTACAGGTTATGAGTTTTAGGCTACTAGAGGGTTTCTCTCCGTGAACTTCTAAGGTTCCGCCAGATGAAAGAGGTATACGAACAACCTTATCAAAACAGATCACCTTAGCATGGTGTTTGGTTAACCAATCCATTCCTATGATGATGTCAAAACTCCCGAGTTGCATTGGTGTGAGGTAAATGGGAAATAGGTGGT
Organism: Scalesia atractyloides; assembly: GCA_947069175.1. Lineage (NCBI taxonomy): Eukaryota > Viridiplantae > Streptophyta > Magnoliopsida > Asterales > Asteraceae > Scalesia > Scalesia atractyloides. The sequence goes on from CAMTDV010000001.1 coordinate 37,876,373, forward strand.
TATCCAAGTTCAATTGGCAACTACGAATGACATAGTTGAGCACAAGGGGTTCACCACTAGCTATTTCCACAGTTAAGGGTTTTCCTAGTTTAGTTCTAGGCATCGAAAGCAAAGGTTTAAAGGCTAGTGATATAAAGCTTCTATCGGCACCCGAATTGAAAAGAATAGAAGCAAGATCATTGTTAACAAGGAACGTACCGTTAATGACTTCGTTATCAGCATGAGCCTCATTGGCATTGATGTTGAATGCGCATCCACGGGCTGGATTTGCATTCGCGTTGACCAATTTTGGACAGTTGTTTCTAAAGTGACCCATCTCGCCACAGTTGTAGCAAGAACCAGGTGGGAACGGAGGTCTAGCAGGGTTGGCTTGGGGTTGAACAGGGTTCTGAACAGCTTGTTTTGGGGCCGAATGACAACATTGGCTATGTGACCGAATCTTCAACATGATGTGCATTGGCGACACTGTATACGAGCTTGATGGTGACCATTGCACCGGTTGCACAATGGTGCAGTACCAGCATAGGGGTTTCCTCGCAGGAGGTAGTGCTGGCTGGGTTTGAGTGTTCTGGTTGGGTTTTGCAACAACTGCAAAGTTTTGTGAAGCCTTACGCTTCCTCGACTTCTTGGAAGACTCGGCTTTGTTCTCCTTTGTTTTCTCTTGAGTGGTCTTAGCTGCCTTTTTCTTGTCGCCCTTGCGAAACAGTTTCTCCTTCTTGACCTGAGACTCAGTCAGGGTAGCAGCTAAGTCGATAACCCGTCGAACAGTGGTAGGGTTGCTACAGTAAAATGTCATGAACGGGGTCAGGCAGGCCATCGATGTACCTCTCGATTGTTTTATCCAACGGGGTAACCATGGCGGGATACAACAAGCTCAATACTTCGTAACTGTCAGTGTAGGCACGATGCTCTCCATTATCTTGTTTAAGATTGTGGAATTCATCTTCCAGTGCCCGTTGTTCATGACGTGGGCAGAATTCCCTCATCATTAGAGCTCAAAGCTCTTCCCACGTTTGTGCCATTGCCACATCGGCACCCCTGTCTCTCATCACACCATTCCACCATGCAAGTGCTCTTTTCAGGAATACACTCGATGCAAACTCGACTTTTCGCTCATTCGGGCATTGAACATAACGAAATGTTCTTTCGAGACTCTCAAACCACTGCAGGAGTCCAGTAGCTCCTTCGGACCCAGTAAACTTGAGTGGTTTAGCCGAGTTAAATTGTTTGTAGTTGCACGATGCAGGTGCATTGTTGTTGTTATTATTGTTATTGTTTGCTTGGTTTATCTGGGTCACTAAGTTTGGGATTACAGCAACAATTTGCTGAGGGATCATAGCTGCCATTTCGGCATTTTGAGTTGTATTACGTCGAGGCATTTTAGAAGAAAACATGAGGGAAAATATGTGTGATTGACATTGGATAATGAAGAGAGATGTTAAAAATATCGACAAAATATAAGGATGGTGGTCATTCGTTCGTTACTTAAAAACAAACGACACATGGTGATTAATCAAAGTAAATGGGTATTTATAATGTACCGCGAAGACATGCTTTGCGTATAAGTGGACACTCACCCTAAGAGTTCCCAGGTAAGAGTGACTGGTCCGATAATGCGGATTTGTACGAACACTCTAGCCTTAGACAGAAAACTCAGGTACAGGCATCCACCCTTCCAGATTGCACGTATTCACATTAATAAAACCCAAACTTTGATGGGATTTTGAAAACTTACAAGGCTTTAAGCCAATAACAATCATCTAAGGATAGACGATTGATTTTCAAAACGAAATTGTAACTTGTGTATTTGTTTTGGTAATCACTTAAGGATAGGTGATGGTATTGTTTTAAAAATCTAAATGCAAGATAACTCGCGTTAGGGTCCTAGGAAGGTTATAGTCTAGGTCAAAGCATTACTAATAACCTAATTCCCTATAACCATAAGCTCTGATACCAATCTTTCTGTAACACCCCGACCGCGTAAAACAACGAACCGCGACGGAAATATCGGGGAGTCATGTCACAGAACCATTGTTTCACAACTCATGAAATTTGAAATTTTGTTTTATTAAGTTAAATGTTTACATTGTCTTGGGATAAACAGAAACAACACATAAATAAATTGTCTTTCATGTTTTAAGTCACTAAGGCCCGCCTCCATTCCTACGTGAAGTATGCATCATATCATCAAGCATTGACTCTTGAAACATATGTGAAAAGAGAGTCAGCATAAAAATGCTGGCGAGTACATAGGTTTTGTTAGTGTGTCAAATTCGTGGCTTTGTATACATATTGCAAAACCTCGTCCGACTACAAGAGTCGTTAAGTGAATACCTCGTATCAAAAGTGTTTGATATCGCAATACAATTAACCAACTAAAACAAATTGGTTAGAGTTGTGAAAAACTTGTAGCCATTAATCTTGACCAAAACGTTTCTTTTGTAAAAACCTTGTAAGAGATTGATTCAAAAGAAAACTTCGTATGGTTTATATCTTCAAGTGAAAATCATTGCGTGGCATTGTTCAAAACCATTTGTCCGTGTTATAAACTATTTGTCCGTGTTATAAACCATTCGTCCGTGTTATAAATCAATTGTCCGTGTCATAAACCAATTGTCCACGTCATAATCAAATCATTCGTATTTTTAATTGTGACAACTTTTGATCGTTCTTTAATGAACACATTCAAACCTGTCCAAAGGGTATCTTTAATAGACAGCCAAAGGGTCTCTTTAACTTGACTAACAAATCAACAAATGATTTTTTAATCAGAAACAGTTTCTGTCATTACCCAAACTTCCACCAAATCTAGTGAACAGTCCAATAATGGGATTGTCAGTCCTATGGTACCATGTCAGTCCTATGGTACCATAATATACTACTGGTCAGCTCGGTCAAAGCTAATGAATGCCATTCGTGTTATGGATAACGCATCAACAAGTTGTTCACATTATTGAAATCGTATTGTTTTAAATATTAGCGTGTCCTAATGTGTCAGATAAATATGTTAATGTGTCGGGACTACAAACGAGAGATCGGATTGAAAGAAGTCTTATAAACCAAATGAGTGTCGGAACTCATGTGATATGGTTTAACAAACTTAATATTCTGATTTGGAAAGGGTCTTAAGTGCTTTTGACCCATTATGACTCGTTAAGGTAGTTTACGCTACGTTAACGGGTCATTAGCGTATACACGCGATCATCCCATGATAAGTCTTAAATGCCCAAACATGTTTGAAAATGTTATAACATCAGTTTATATGTTAAAAATTTGGTTACATGTGTTTAAAATGGATTTATGCGCAAAAGGGCATCATTTTTTAAGAACATAGAAGTAACTTATCAAAACACTAACCAAATGACGTGACCATAAAGTATAACCTCAGTAGGTTATTCCCTATACAACAATGGTCACAAATATGTGTTTGATTGGATCCTAAGATTGACCAAACGGGTCGGATTCGAAAGTCAAAGCGGTGGTCAAGACCGCTTGATTTAACACCCTAAATAAGCACTAAAATAGAAGTGACGAGTTAGACATGTCAAAATATGTCTAACTAAGTTTATAAAACTGATTTGGTATCAAAACTTGGTGTTTTGATACCCAAAAATAGTTTCGTCGTAAAACGCACATCATGCGCATTTTTGACCGAAACTTTGACTCGTCACTTCGACTAGTAAACGTGGTAATCAGAAGGTGAAATCGTTAGGGACTATAACATTTGTGATTACAATCACGTTGCAAAGTCCAATTGAACTTTGACTTGACCAAATATGGTCAGGTCAAAAGTAATCAGGAAGCCAAATTGTTCGACTTTTAGCTCAAAATAGCTAAAATAATGAAAGAACTAGGAAGAGTACTTACTCGTGTTGAAGAACACTTTCAGAACTCAAGATAGGAGGCTTCCAAAGGCTGGAAACAAGCTCCAAGAAGGATAGAAAGAAGAACTTCACACTTTGCTTTGAAGTGGTGTGAAAAAAATGGAAGAATCATGGGGTATTTATAGTATTTTAGGATTAAGAAGGTGTGTGACAACCCGTGATTTTGAGGTAAAAGCCGCTTGTCCCGTATTTATATAAATCAAAGCATATGTTTATTTTGTTTATAAATAATATATATAAATGTGTATTCGATCTAATTCATATCGTGTTGAACCGACTCAAACTGTTTGAACCGAAGCACATGTCTCGTTTGTCGAATCAACCCACTCGTGTAACCCGAAACTTATGAGTCTCGAACCAGTGCCTGATGATTATATTTTCATTATTGTTGATTTATTATATTCTTTTTATTAGTTGTTTAAGAAAATAATAATATTAATACATTGATCAAATACAAAACATGACTTGCTGCACACTTACCCACTTCCCTATTATTTCTTTTAATTGTAATCGGCCCATTACTCCTAACTGTCCCATGCCTTTATTTACGTATGTGCATGTTTTGAGAAGTTCACAGCAAAAAAAAAGTGGTGGGGGGGGGGGGAATTAAACCCTAGAACTTGTTTCCCTTCCCCTCTAAGTTACGGCATCTGTAGCAGCCTAATACCCTCTACATCGCGAGCTCTCTCCAACCGAACATCCTCTCCCTTGCGTATCTTTCTCCTCGCGGTTAGTAACTTGTTGTATTAGCTGTTAATTTCTATTTTTACTTAGCTGCGTTCTGCATAACTTGGGTTCTGGAGGTTTTATGATGTTGCTCATAGATTAGGATTGCTAAAAATCATGTAAGGTTGATGATTGCATATGTGTTCGTATAGTTACCAGGGTATTGATTTTTATATGATCATGGTAGGAATAATTGCTAATCTTGATTTATTTTTGAAGCATACGTGACGTATAATCTGAGATATATGATGATTATCTGTTGTAAACATTACGAGTCGTTTGGTGCATTAGTTGTTCAGTTGGGATGATCAGGTAACGAAAACAGATTCTGACCGACAGTCGGCATCCGAATTTAATCGGCTATAACGGGTCATAACATAATGAAAATTTGATTTTCTGGAGTCTATTACGTGCTATTTCGAAATACGCTTCTAATGGCGCTGGAATCATGATTTTTGGATGTCGTTTGCTATTTTAAATAAATTGATTCGTTTCAGCTATGAAAGCTGCGTTTTCCTGCAGATTTTACGCGATATGTTTTGCGTCATAACTTGCTGCGTATCTGGAGTTTTCCTATGAAATTCCTACTATAGATAGCCTCTGATGTCTAAAGAATTTTACCGCAGGTTTGAAGTCAATCGGATAAACAATGTATTTTTAAGAAAATATTTAGTGGGCAGGGGTCAGATTTCGACAAATCTTGTCACACCCCGATTTTCGATGTAGCGGAAGCGTGTCGCGAGGTGTGGCCAGAGCGGCAATCATTGCATTTAACCAAGTAAACGACAATTGTATTACATTACAAAACATTCATCCATACTTTTTATTTAACCATAATTCACATATAAACTTTTTCTTTAAAACAAACCACAAGTTTAACAATATTATTTAAAATTTAGACATAAGTTTATAAAACATAACAACAAAGACTGGATGAAACATAACATCTTGACTTCACAACAAACGAACAAGATTTTTCCCCGAAGGCCATCCACTAGTTTCCTGTAATACATGTTAGTTTTGAAAACAACAAAATCTGGTGAATTCATGTTATAAATTTTGTATCAAATGAATTATCAAAAACATTTGAAATAAACTTGTTTAATATAGCTTAATGAAACTTGTAAGATCATTAGTGTATTGCAATGGCACTAATCTGTATCCCGAATAAGGTGGCAACCAAACCTTGATGATTTATTATGTGTCCGAGACACTCGTTTTAAACACAAAAGCACTCTAATACGATATGTTATTATTGCCGTAATAGAGTGGGGCTCGCCCAAACCCAATAGATCTATCCTCTTGTTCCTCGGTACTTGTCTTTCATTAATGGCCCCAATGCTTGAGCCTTATTCACATGTGATCTAAATATTTTCATTTTCCCAGCTATATTAATTGTAACATGTATACATCCCCGCACGTTTAAAACCATAAAAACGTTAAAATAAAAGAGGAAACATGAACTCAATGATTTGCGTTCCGTACAAATCTCTATTCTATTCCTGATACTTCGTCCGTTTTTCGACCTACAAGTGTTCTAGTCTATTAGACACATAGGCTTTCGTTTTTGTTACTTGTAATTGTTAGTTTTTCTTTGTTGATATATATATATATATATATATATATACATGTTAGATTGATTAAATGGACCTACTCCATAAATTAATTGTAAATAACTCAATCTAATAATTCATTACATATGGGCCTAGCCCAAAAGCTCTTATAAGTATCGGCCTAGCCCAAATTTGCTTAATTTGTGTGGGCCTAGCCCAATTCGTTTCATGTATGTGGGCTTAGCCCAACCTAATTTTGTTTATTTAGTAGGTTAAGCCCAATTGGTTTATACAAGTGGGTTTTAGCCCAAAGTTAGAATGAAAGATCGGGCCTAGCCCAATATAGTTTATAAGAATTTGATTAGCTCAAGTTTAGTTTTATAAAAGTGGGCTTTAGCCCAATGTTAGCTTTTATAAAATGGATTAGCCCAATTTATTTCTTTATAAAAGTGGGCTTGGCCCAAAATTATCTTTTATTTAAATGGGTCTAGCCCATGTAAACTTTTATAAAAGTGGGCTTAGCCCAAAGTTTATTTTTATAAAGTGCGCCTTAGCTCAAAGTTTGATTTTATACAAGTGGGCTTAGCCCAATTTTGATTTTTATACAAGTGGGCCTTAACCCAAAGTTAATTTTATACAAGTGGGCCTTAGCCCAAAGTTAATTTTATGAAAGTGGGCTAGTCCATATATTTTTATAAAAATAGTTTTAGCCCAATATAGTTTTTATAAAAAAATGGGCTTAGTATAATAATTGTTTAGTTGGGCTTATCCAAAATATTTACTAGTATTTGTTATAACTTATAAAAATTTATTTATAAAAACTATAAGTTATATATATTTAAAAATTCTAGTAAATATAAAGTGTATCGTTTTGTTTGTTCGTCTTGACCGTTAGATTCGCGTCGACTATTTTATTTGTTTCGTCTTTGTCGTTTGTTTCGATTATACCATATATTTTATTTTGTCCGAATTGTCCGAGTTTGTGCGAATTGTCCGATATATATTATTTTATCAAAACTTGAACACTTATATATATTTTTTGTATTTAATTTATCATGATCAAAAATATATATAGTTTTATACAATAATACATGTACATATATAAGATTGTTTAAAAATATATTTTATCAAAAATATATATTTATCTCATTTTAGTTTAAGAAAATATAAGTAATTATATTCCTAACTTTTTATCCAAATCCTTTATTTAAACAAGATTAAAGTTCTTAATCACTTTTAACCACCAAATCTTTAGTTTAATTATATCTTAATCAAGATTAATTTTTATAAAAATTTTGCCATAGTTTCCTTTAAAAATATAAGTTCCCCATGTTTTTATAAACATGTTTTAAGTAGCTAAACTAACTCAAATCATCATCAAGCACAATTATAATATAAATGTATTAACATAATGTCAAAACGTGTTATAATTTTTAATCTTCTTAATATAGAAACTTTATTATAACTTTTATACAAAATTTCTAAATCATAATTTTTATTTAATGATCTAATACATGTGTAATCATATTTAAAATATGAGGTTATGTTCAATGACATATTTTGTTAATGAATCTTTCTAATCTAAACATGCATGTGTTTAGATCACCTTTTTATTAATAATTTTGCAAGATTCATGTTTACTAGTTCATAACAACTTCAAGATCATAAAAAATTATCAAGAAAATCACATGATTATATTAGTGATCTTAGATTTATTAGTGTTTTTCAAGTGGGTTTTATAAATTTTTTATGATTATCTTGTGAATTTTTTATAAAATAAAAAGTATAACATAAGGTATAAGGATCTTACTACTAGCACAAGGCTTAGGGTGATTTAAGAGTTGAAGAAAATGGATTGATCAAGAGTTCCAAGCTTCCTAAGTGAGCTCTAATCCATGCAAGTTCCTTAGATCATCCTTGGATCTTCATGCAAGCTTGAAATTCTAGTGATTGTTTTTTTATTTTAAAACTGAAGGTGAAGATGATGATTTCTTGGCCGATTTTTTAGGAGCAAAAGGAAATGTTCTTGTTGAGTTTTGGTGTATGGAGAAAATGAATGAAATGCAAGTGATTATAATCTTGGTTTTGTGTTGGTGATTATAGCTCTTACACCTCACTTCACACTAAACATGCTCATATTAAGCCAACACACAACACTTGAAGTTAGTTGCATGGGGGAATGATCCCATGTTGTCGTGAGGTTAGGGGAGGGGGTTTGGTTTATTATATATTTTTTTATAAATAAAATATAACTTTTATAAACTTATATAACTTTAATAATTTTATATATAAGTTTTTATAAAAACTAATGCCCCAACACTTTAAAGTGATGTTATAGCAGGCCAAAATAATTTATTAGTCTTGTTGTTTCGTTGTTCGGTTGATAAAGTTGGTTCGGGTCTTGTACCGGGTGAAATACTGATATATTGCGTAACTTATAAAATTTATGTTCATAATAATTCTAGTACAATTTTCATCGCCCCGTTAATTAATCTAGCTCTTCATACTGATAATTTTGTCATTTTGAGTTCGGTTCCGGTACCGGCTTTGTTGTCAGGTTTATACTGAACAAACCGTTTAGCTTTAAATAATAAGATTTATATATGGGTTTTATACTACTAACACCCATTATTATTCTTTAGCTACAAATGTTTATTTTTGACTTTTCGGACAATTGCTGAATTTTGCTGCAGAATTGCTGAATTTTGCTGCAGACTTGGACAATTTGGTATTTTATATAAAATTTTTATGGTATAATAGTGCAGAAATATTTTATATCTTAATTCTATCATATCAAATTGTATCGTAACTAGTTCTGATATTTAATACATGTTCGCGTCGTTGTCATTCGTCTAGGATATGGTTTTATATATTCGTGATCATGACGAATCTATTATCATACCAAACTATGATTTGGTTAAATTCCTAGACTTTTAAGACTTAAAATAAAAAATTAAGTCATGTTATACGATAAATAGACAATGCACTAATTGTTCAAGTTGTACAGAATTACCGGAATTTTGCCAATTGTCACAAATCTGACCACTGTTCAGTGTTTGATTTTTCACGGAAAATCCTTAAGGAGTTTGGTCACCAAATTTTTACACAATAGTATATGCTCCGATTGACACGCCCTGTAATTTTTTAGGAATTTTCCTGTACACGAACTATTCCGGATAACACTCTGAAAACTGTCCGAAAATGCACTATATTGCTGAATTTTTATTGAAGGGTATTTTAAATCTTTCGTGACACTTGTGTGGTCGCTAAGTGATGTCGTGATAAATTCATGCATGATAATTAGTATTTTATGATAAAATGTGCTACGTGCTAGATACGTGTAGGATTCGTGTTTCCGCGTGAGCATGCACACTAACTCTTAAACGATAATCATGTTAGGACGTGATTGACCGGTTCCATCTCGCGTATTTCTTTCCATTCCTTATTCCGAGTATTCAAAGGTGAGTTCACTACTCTTTTACAGGCATGCGTCTCGAGAGGACAAACTATTATTCTCTGGAGGAATACTTTTATAAATGTTGTAGTTTAATTTCGATATTAGTTAATAAACTCAAAATCTATCATGAAAGTCCCTACTTACTACCAAACTAGTTGCCTGGGAGGCAACGGGGTATTAGTTGATAGCTATTAGGCTTGACAAACCTCACACTATGCTGGGAGCCGGGCGTGAAATAAGGACCTTAAACACATGGCCAATGTTGATAGGCATTGATGAGGGCAAACAAACATACGTCACCCGGTATCGAGTTATTAACGACATGTCTTTAAACTAAACACCAACCCGTTTACGTCAAAAATAAAACTATGAACTCGCCGGCTTAATCGTTGATACATTTTTCTGCATGCTTACGGGTCGTTAGATAATCTTCTTCAAGTGTCTGGCATTCGATTCGGATAAGGGAGCCGGAAGTGGATTGGGCTGAAGTAGTCTGGTTTAATCAGTGCATCCCTAAGCATGCTTTCTTTATGTGGTTGATTATTCGTCGGAAATTGCTAACTCAGGATAAGATTCTCCAGTGGGACATCTCGAGAAGGAAAAACATGAATATGATGTGCTGTCTTTTGTGCTATGAGAATGTTGACTCCCATGATCATCTTTTCTTTGAATGTAAGTTTTCTAAACAGGTATGGAACAAGACTAGAGATAAGGTAGGTATGTCTACGGTTGGTCCCAGATGGAATGACATTATGGCCTGGCTTCTGGCTCGTGCTCGATCGAAAACAGCAGTGCATTATACAAGTCGAGTGTTTGTTGCCTGTGCAGCATACATAATATGGCAACAACGTAACGCGAGATTGTTCAAGAATCAATCTAGGCCACCAGATACCATATGCGAACAAATATTGAAGACAGTTCGGTACAAGCTGATGGGGGTTAAGTTCAAAGATTGTGCGAATGTTAGGAGGCTGCTAGGTAAATGGAAGATAAATAGCAACTTCATATCCGATAATGGAGGCTGATTACTATTTTTCTTTGTGTGAATAGTGGTTCTAGATTCTAGTCTAGTAGATGTACTTGTCTTTTGGTTTCTGCTTTATATTGTTTGCTTGATTTACTGTCATGAGGTGTGTCTCATGATAGAACTAGTGGGAGATTATCTTCACTACTTGTGTTATTTGGTTGGTTAATATATAGAATCACAGGGGTAACCCATTACCCAAAAAAAAAACTTACAGTCTGGGAGCTTGAAGTGTCATGGGGCGTGTTACTTGATTGCAAACAATAAAACTTTACGCTTTAAAACATTTTGTTTTTGATTGTATGAGATATTTACATTTGCTTTCGCTGATTACATACTATATTTGAAATGATTTAATTGGAATTCACTATTCATGTTGGACATGATGACCTTGTTTTTGAATATTTACTATTAGTTCGACATGATGCTGGTATGGCACACGCCTCGCGGTAAAACTCTGCGTGTGGATTTTGAGGGTGTGATAAGGTGATGACAAGTGTCCTCAAGGGTGGCAAAGTGAGTGCTAGGTGTCAAAAATTAGAGATAGGTGGCAAACTTGGTGAAAAAGCAAAAATATTTATTATTTGTTTTTGACATTTTTGGCCCTTGGACTTGTATTTTCACTTGTTTAACACGGACGAATGTTTTATAACACGGACAAATGGTTTATAACACGAACAAATGGTTTTAAACAATGTTACGCAATGATTTTCACTTAAAGATATAAACCATACGAAGTTTTCTTTTGAATCAATCTATTACAAGGTTTTTACAAAAGAAACGTTTTGGTCAAGATTCATGGCTACAAGGTTTTCCCAACTCTAACCAACTTGTTTTAGTTGGTTAATTGTATTGCAATATCAAACATTTTGATACGAGGCTCTCACTTAACGAATCTTGTAGTTGGACGAGGTGTTTCAATATGTATACAAAGCCACGAATTTGACACACACAAAATTCACGATTGCCTATTGAAAAGTAAGACGATCCCCCCCATGGAGAGTTAAGTTGAACAGGGAAACCCTAGGCGACGCAACCCTAATGCTCTCTCCTAGCTTGGCGATTCTTGATCTTCATGCAATCTTAGTTTATTCTTCGTGATCTGGTGTATAACAGTCTTTTATTAGGGTGTTGATTTATCGGTTCTCTAATACGAACTAGTTAGCACTCGATCGAATTAAAACTAGGGTTCTTGTTCCGGGTTTATTCAGATCGCTGCCTGAATCTGTGTTTTTGAACTGGTTGTATAGATATATTGTTTTATCGGTCCTTCTGGATAGGCAGAAACCTAGATTAAACAAGACCTCTATACGATTTTGTTAGAAGCATGGCCTAGGGTTTTCGCTAGATTAGGGTTTTTCTTTCCGGTCTTTCGGTTTCTGGTCTTCGTCTCCGTGTTGCATGGTGTGTTCTATTCTTGTTTGAAGTGAGAGTTAGTGATTTCTGGTATGGATGAATGTAAGAAAGCTGTGGATAATAATCAGGGTGATCGTGGGAAGCCGCCATTGCCGATCAGGGGTATTGCTAGCCGAGTTGTCAATATAGATGGTAACACAGTGCTTCCTCGACGTGGTACAGTGTCTACTCAGATTGATGTTAGTGATGAAATCACTAATGTCACGATACCTGTTCCCTTGGAAAAGCGGGGTTCTCACAATGTTGGGGTGGCCGATTGTCAGGTTTTTCGTGCAGGAGCCGGAGATGAGGGGAATATGGTTACCTCAGACTTGCAGGAGGATCGTACTCCTCAAGGTGAACTCTCGAAATCCATGACGTATGCAGATTCGGTTATGGCTACCAACTCCAAAAAAGTTAACTTTAGATCTCTTGCAAGTCCTGTTATGAATGAGGGATGCGATGTTGTTCTCCCGCGTGATTCTGTTCGAGCTGTACAAGATAAGTTAGCCAATACTTTATATGGGTATTTCCTAGGAGATCGTATTGCTTTCCCGGTTGTGGAGTATTTTGTTCGCAATAACTGGAAGAAATTTGGATTACAGAAGTCAATGATGAATGCGAATGGTTTTTTCTTCTTTAAGTTTGCGGATCATAAAGGTATGCTGGATGCTCTAAAGGAGGGTCCATGGATCATACGATCACAACCTATCTTCCTAACTGAATGGACGCCGACATCAAAGTTGGAAAAGAAGGAGGTAACCAAAGTTCAAGTCTGGGTGAAAATTCATGAGGTTCCGCTGGCTGCATACACAGAGGATGGCCTTAGTATGATCGCTACTGCCATTGGTGCTCCAAAACTCTTGGACTCCTATACTAGTTCGATGCGTATGGACACTTGGGGGCGTAGCAGTTATGCTAGAGCTTTACTAGAAATCTCAGCGGACAAGGCGTTGAAAGAGGAGCTGACGATCGCAATACCGGAGGTAAATGGGGAGGGCTTTAGTAAGGAAACTATGTATGTGGAGTATGAGTGGAAGCCGTTTAGATGCTCTAGTTGTTGTGTATTTGGCCATTCTGAGGACTTCTGTCCCAAGAAAACCAGCTATCATTGCTAAGCAGACTCAACCTAGATTTCCAAGGGAAAGGTAAGTTGGTCTCTAGAATAGATGAGGAAGGGTTCACCAATGTGCCTAGTAAAAAAGTAGCTAGGAAAGGAGGGTTCCAGATAAATAAGCCTAAACCAAAGTTTGAGTATCGGCCGCTAATAGTTAAAGGGAAGAATGAGCTGGCTACTCGGCCGTCGTTGGGGAATGTTGTCTCAAATAATTCGTTTGAGGTGTTAACTGAGGTAGAGGTGGATGGGCACCACAGTGATAATGCTGCGAAAGGTAACCAGGAAGACTCAGAGGATGAGGAGGTGGTTGAAGTGTATAATGAAATGGATGAATTCCTTTCAAAGGGATCTCGTAATCCTGAACACAAAAAAGGGGCAAGCACTCCTACAACGGTAGTGTCTAATGATTAGTCTAGCAGCATGGAATATTAGGGGCTTGAACCGGCCTCTTAAACAAAAGGAGGTTCGTCATGTGGTTAAGAGTAATCATCTGTCGTTCTGTGCAATCTTAGAATCTCATGTGGATATTGGTAAACTTCATAAAGTATGTAGAACCGTGTTTAGGGGTTGGGATTGGACTTCTAATGGTAGTAGATGTAATAAAGGTACTCGGGTCATTTTAGGTTGGAACCCGATGGAGTTTGATGTTATGGTCATTACCCAAACGGATCAGGTTATGCATATTCAGTTGAATTTTAAACGTGAGAAGAGGAGCCTGTTCTGCTCGGTTGTTTATGCAGCAAATTACTATGTTACTCGGCGGGATCTATGGCAACAGCTAGTTAGACATAAAGGTTTCGTGGTTTATTATGGGAGATTTCAACTCAGCTCTTCTTCTGGAGGATAATTCCGTGGGATCTTCATATGGTTCAGCGGGCATGAGGGACTTTCAAGAGTGTGTCACCGAGTTGGAGGTGGTTGATATTAATAGTTCGGGATTCCATTTCAAAAGCCTAAAAAAGGCGTGGGGTTGCTAAAGAAGCTTGATCGTGTTATGGGTAACACCACGTTTTTGGCTGACTTTCCTAACTCTTACGCGGTTTTTCAGCCGTATAGGATATCAGATCAATGCCCATGTTTGTTAAAGATCCCGTCTCCTGGTAAGCTGAAACCTAAACCATTCAAATTTGCTAATTTTTTGGTTCACAAACCGGAATTTACTGATATTGTGAAGAACTATTGGGATATTGCCATTGATGGGGTCCCTCAATTTTGTGTGGTAAAGAAACTGCACCTTTTAAAGAAACCATTTCGGGTTCTCTTAATGAAACAAGGAAATTTGCACAAGAAAGTTGAGAGCCTCAGAGGTAAGTTGGATGCTATTCAACAGGATATTGATAATGATCCGTTTAATATGGATCTCCGAATGCAGGAAGTAAAAATGAATAAGGAGTTTCAGGAAGCTTGCTTAGATGAGGAACGGTTTTTGCTCCAAAAATCTAAAGTGGAATGGTTGAAAGCTGGTGATGCAAATACGAAATTCTTCCACGCTACCCTGATAAGTAGGAATCACTCGTCCAGTATTGATAGCATTAAGGATTCTATGGGGTTTTGTTTGAGGGTGATAATGTCCGGGATGTGCTTGTGAAACACTATGAGCAATTTCATGGTTGCCATGGATACGGTAACTCTAGGCCCCCTGCCGGACTATTCATGAATAAGTTGAACTCAGAGGATGCTGTGCATATGGTTCGTCCAGATACTGCTGCTGAGGTGAAATCGGCCATGTTCTCGATTGGTAATGATAAAGCCCCTGGCCCTGATGGTTTTTCTGCAGCTTTCTTTAAGAGTGCGTGGCATATCATAGGTCATGAGGTGTCGAATGCCATTATGGATTTCTTCAGGACTAGTAAACTCCTCCGGGAAATTAATAATACCCTGATAGTGCTTGTGCCGAAGAAAGTGACTCCATCTTTGATTACGGATTATCGCCCCATTGCGTGCTGTAATGTGATTTATAAATGTATTAGTAAGATTTTGGCGGATCGCATGAAGGGGATGCTTAATCAGATTGTCAGTATTAACCAGTCAGGTTTCATTCCAGGTAGGAAACTATCTGATAATATCCTGCTTACTCAAGAGTTGATTCATAATTATCACAGGGATTATGGGCCTCCGAGATGTGCGTTCAAGGTGGATATCCAAAAAGCTTATGATACTGTTGATTGGAAGTTTCTTAAGTATGTTCTTATAGGTTTCGGATTTAATAGTAAAATGGTGGATTGGATTATGACTTGTGTGTCAACTACGTCATATTCTATCAGTGTGAATGGGAATGTGCATGGGTATTTCAAGGGTGGCCGTGGTTTAAGACAAGGAGATCCGTTATCTCCGTATTTATTCACTGTTGTCATGGAAATCCTTACATGTATTTTGAAGAGGGATGCTCGTCTTGATACCTCTTATAGATTTCACAATAGGTGTGAAAGACAACAAATTATTAATCTTTGTTTTGCCGATGACTTGTTTCTATTTGCCCGTGGTGATATTTCCTCTGCTCGTTGTATCATGTTAACGCTGGCTACATTCACGGACATGTCTGGATTGGTCCCTAGTATCCAAAAAAGTACTGCCTTCTTCTGTAATGTTCCACCCAATGTTAAAAATGAAATTCTACGGACTTTGCGATTTGAGGAGGGCTTGCTGCCGGTTAAATATTTGGGTGTTCCGCTTATTTCTTCTCGGCTACTCTCTAGAGATTGTAATGATTTAGTTGAAAAGATAGAGCAGCGTATTCTAAACTGGAGAAATAGGCTTTTATCTTTTGCAGGAAGGTTGCAGCTTATCAACTCGGTACTCTCAGCTTTGCATGCTTATTGGTCCGCTGTTTTTATTTTGCCAGCACAAATTATTAAGGATCTTGAAGCTAAATTGCGGAATTTCCTGTGGGCGCAGAAGGGAAATTTTCATAGAGGAAAAGCTAAAGCCTCATGGAATTCTATCTGTGTCCCTAAGTATGAGGGTGGCCTGGGTATTAGGCGGCTTGGAGATTCGAATAAAGCCCTTATGGTGAAACATATTTGGAGCATTCTTAATAAGAGGGAGTCCTTGTGGGTTAGCTAGATTTACTCTTACAGATTAAAAGGCTGCAGTTTCTGGGTATGTAAGGAAGGTACGAATTGTAGCTGGAGCTGGAGAAAGCTTCTTCAGATGAGGCCTAGTATCAGGGATCACGTGTGGTCTAGATTGGGTAATGGGAATAATACGTTAGCATGGTATGATAACTGGAGTCAAATTGGTCCGTTATCTAACTTTCTGTCTCCTAGGACCATTTCTAATGCGGGATTTAGACTTCATGCTACGGTTGCGGATATATATAATCAAGGTACTTGGGCTTGGCCCTCGGCTTGGAGAGATTTGTTTCCAGTGTTGATTCAACTGGATCAGTGGCATTCGATTCAGATAAGGGAGCCGGAAGTGGATTGGGTTAAAGTAGTCTGGTTTAATCAGTGCATCCCTAAGCATGCTTTCTTTATGTGGTTGATTATTCGTCGAAAATTGCTAACTCAGGATAAGATTCTCCAGTGGGACATCTCGAGAAGGAAAAACATGAATATGATGTGCTGTCTGTTGTGCTATGAGAATGTTGACTCACATGACCATCTTTTCTTTGAATGTACGTTTTCTAAACAGGTATGGAACAAGACTAGAGATAAGATGGGTATGTCTACGGTTGCTTCCAGATGGAGTGACATTATGACCTGGCTTCTGGCTCGTGCTCGATCGAAAACAGCGATGCATTATATAAGTAGAGTGTTTGTTGCCGGTGCAGCATACATAATATGGCAAGAATGTAATGTTTGATTGTTCAAGAATCAATCTAGGCCACCAGATACCATATGCGAACAAATATTGAAGACAGTTCGGTACAAGATGATGGGGGTTAAGTTCAAAGATTGTGCGAATGTTAGGAGGCTGCTAGGTGAATGGAAGATAAATGGCAACTTCATATCCGATAATGGAGGCTGATTACTGTGTCTCTTTGTGTGATTAGTGGTTCTAGATTCCTAGTCTAGTAGATGTACTTGTGTTTTGGTCTTTGCTTTATGTTGTTTGCTTGACTTACTTTCATGAGGTGTGTCTCATGATTGAACTAGTGGGAGATTATCCTCACTACTTGTTTTATTTGGTTGGTTAATATATAGAATCACAGGGGTAACCCATTACCCAAAAAAAAAAAAATTTGACACATACATAAACCTATATACTCGCCGGCATTTTTATGCAGACTCTCTTTTCACATATGTTTCAGGAGTTTTTTGGGTACAAGAGTCGTTAAATGAAAACCTCGTATCAAAAGTATTTGATATTGCAATACAATTGACCAACTAAAACAAGATGATTAGAGTTTTGAAAACTTTGTAGCCATGAATCTTGACCAAAATGTTTCTTTTGTAAAAACCTTGTAATAGATTGATTCAAAAGGAAACTTCATATGGTTTATATCTTTAAGTGAAAATCATTGCTTGACATTGTTCAAACCATTTTTCCGTGTTATAAACCATTTGTCCGTATTATAAACCATTCGTCCGTGTTATAAATCAATGGTTCGTGCATTTAATTGTGAAAACTTTTGATCGTTCTTTTAATGAACACATTCAAACCTGTGTTGACTATATCTCCAAGGGGTATCTTTAATAGACCACCAAAAGGTCTCTTTAACTAAACTAACAAATTAACAAATGATTTGTTAATCAGAATAGTTTCTGTCATTACCCAAACTTCCAACAAATCCAGTGAACAGTCCGATAATGGGATTGTCAGTCCTATGGTACCATGTCAGTCCTGTGGTACCATAACATACTACTGGACGGCTCGGCCAAAGCTAATGAATGTCATTCGTGTTATGGATAACGCATCAACAAGTTGTTCACATTATTGGAATCGTATTATTTTATATATAAACCATAGACATTGTTTTTATGAAAACCTAAAAATGATTTAGCACATATGAGTCACCCAAAAACATATGCAAAACATAAAAGAGGGGGCTATTTTACTCACTTTGAAAATCATTTTGTATATATAAACCATGTATATTGTTTTGAAATCTTGAAAATAATGGTAGGCACATATGAATCACCCCAAAACATTTAGAAAATGTAAAAGAGGGGGCTATGTACTCACTTTGAAAATAATTTTGTATATATAAACAATGTATATTATTTTGAAATCTTGAAAATAATTATAGGCACATATGAATCACCCCAAAACATTTATAAAATGTAAAAAAGATAGTTTAGCACATATGAATCACCCCAAAACATTTGAAAACGTAAAAGAGGGGAACTATGTACCCACTTTGAAATCATTTTGTATATATAAACCATGTAATTTGTATTGAAATCTTGAAAATAATGATAGGCACATATGAATCACCCCAAAACATTTAGAAAACATAAAAGAGGGGGCTATGTTCTCACGTAAACCTTGTGTAGTAAATATGTAGATTTGAAAAGATAGTTTAGCACATATGAATCACCCAAAACATTTAAAATGTAAAAGAGGGGAACTATGTACTCACTTTGAAAATCATTTTGTATATATAAACCATGTATATTGTTTTGAAATCTTCAAAATAATTATAGGCACATATGATTCACAGTAAAACATTTAGAAAATGTAAAAGAGGGAAACTATGTACTCACTTTGAAAATCATTTTGTATATATAAACCATGTATATTGTTTTAAAAACTAGAAAATAATTATAGACACATATGAATCACCCCAAAACATTTGAAAACGTAAAAGAGGGGAACTATGTACTCACCTTGTAAATCATTTTGTATATGTAAACCATGTATATTGTTTTGATATCTTGAAAATAATTATAGGCATATATGAATCACCCCAATACATTTAGATAATGGAAAAGAGGGGAACTATGTACTCACTTTGAAAATCACGTTGTATATATAAACCATGTATATTGTGTTGAAATCTTGAAAATAATTATAGGCACATATGAATCACCCCAAAACATTTGAAAATATAAAAGAAGGGGCTATGTACTCACTTGGGATTGCGAAGTGTTCTTGATCAACGGAATAAACAAAGCTCAACTGTGTCCTAACGTGTCAGATAAATATGTTAGTGTTTTCGGACTACAAACGGGAGATCAGATAGAATGAAGTCCTATAAACCAACGAGTGTTGGAACTCATGTGATATGGTTTAACAAACTTAACATTCTGATTTGGAAAGAATCCTAAGTGCTTTTGACCCATTATGACTCGTTAAGGTAGTTTATGCTACTTTAACTGGTCATTAGCGTAAACGCATGATCGGATCGTTAAATATGTCCTATTATAAGTCTTAAATGCCCAAACATTTTTGAAAATGTCATAAATCAGTTTATATGTCAAAATTTTGTTTACATGTGTTTAAAATGGATTTATGCGCAAAAGGGCATTTTGGTCATCATTTTTTAAGAACATAGAAGTAACTTATTATAACACTAACCAAATGACGTGACCATAAGGTATAACCTCGGTAGGTTATTCCCTATACAACTATGGTCACAAATATGTGTTTGGTCGGATCCTAAGATCGACCAAACGGGTCGGATTCGAAAGTCAATGCGGTGGTAAGACCGCTCGACTTACGACCCTAAATAAGCACTAAACTAGAAGTGACGAGTTAGACATGTCAAATATGTCTAACCAAGTTTAAAAAACTCGTTGTAAATTGCATATCATGCAGATTTTTGACCGAAACTTTGATTCGTAACTTCGACTAGTAAATGTGGTAATCAGAAGGTGAAATCACTAGGGACTATAACCTTCGTGATTACGATCACGTTGCAAAGTAAAATTGAACTTTGACTTGACCAAATATGGTCAGAACCAAAAGTCAATCAGGAAGCTAAATTGTTCGACTTTTAGCTCAAAATAGCTAAAATAATGAAAAAACTAGGAAGAGTACTTACTCGTGTTGAAGAACACTTTTGGAACTCAAGATAGGAGGCTTCCAAAGGCTGAAAACAAGCTCCAAGAAGGATAGAAAGAACTTCACACTTTGCTTTGAAGTGTTTTTGAAGTGGATTAGTATTAAGGAGGTGATGACAAGTGTCCTCAAGTGTGGATTAGTGTCCTAACATGTGTCAACACCATATTAAGTGTGGCAAAGTGAGTGCTAGGTGTCAAAAATTGGAGATAGGTGGCAAACTTGGTGAATAAGCAAAAATATTTATTATTTTTTGACATTTTTGCCCTTGGACTTTTATTTTCACTTGTTTGTCATTTTTAACCTCTTTAAACTAATATTTAGGTTATAAAAGGTGTTAAGACATGGGTAACTTGGATTATGCCCAAAAATGTCGTGGATGTCGGTTCGTTCAGTTGTACGGCTATCAATCTTTCTTTAACACCCCGACCACGTAAAACAATGAACCGCGGCGGAAACGTCGGGGAGTCATGTCACAGAACTATTGTTTCACAACTGATGGAATTTAAAATTTTATTTTATTAAGTTAAATGTTTACATTGTCTTGGATAAACAGAAACAACATAAATAAATTGTCTTTCATGATTTAAGTCACTAAGGACCGATCCATTCCTACGTGAAGCATGCATCATATTATTAAGCATTGACTCCTGAAACATATGTGAAAAGAGAGTCAGCATAAAAATGCCGGCGAGTACATAGGTTTTGTGAATGTGTCAAATTCGTGGCTTTGTATACATATTGCAACACATCGTCCGACTACAAGAGTCTTTAAGTGAAAACTTCGTATCAAAAGTGTTTTATAATGCAATATAATTAACCAACTAAAATAAGTTGGTTAGAGTTGTGAAAACCTTATAGCCATGAAACTTGACCAAAACGTTTCTTTTGTGAAAACCTTGTAATAGATTGATTCAAAAGAAAAATTCGTATGGTTTAGATCTTCAAGTGAAAATCATTGCGTGACTGTAACACCCCGACCGCGCAAAACAACAAACCGTGGTGGAAACGTCGGGGAGTCATGTCACAGAACTATTGTTTCACAACTCATGGAATTTAAAATTATGTTTGATTAAGTTAAATGTTTACATTGTCTTGGGATAAACAGAAACAACACATAAATAAATTGTCTTTCATGTTTTAAGTCACTAAGGCAAGCGCCCATTCCTACGTGAAGCATGCATCATATTATCAAGTAATTGATTCCTGAAACATATGTGAAAAGAGAACCAACATAAAAGTGCCTGCGAGTACATAGGTTTTGTGAGTGTGTCAAATTCGTGGCCTTGTATACATATTGCAACACCTCGTCCGGCTACAAGAGTCGTTAAGTGAAAACCTCGTATCAAAAGTGTTTGATATTGCAATACAATTAACCAACTAAAACAAGTTGGTTAGAGTTGTGAAAACCATATAGCCATGAATCTTGACAAAAACATTTCTTTTGTAAAAACCTTGTAATAGATTGATTCAAAAGAAAACTTCGTATGGTTCATATCTTTAAGTGAAAATCATTGCGTGACATTGTTTAAAACAATTTGTCCGTGTTATAAACCATTTGTCCATGTTATAGATCAATCGTCCGTGTTTTTAATTTTGAAAACTTTTGATTGTTCTTTAATGAACACATTCAAACCTGTGTTGACTATACCGCCAAAGGGTATATTTGACCACCAAAGGGTCTCTTTAAGTAGACTAACAAATCATCAAAAGATTTTATAATCAGAAACAGTTTCTGTCATTACCCAAACTTCCACCAAATCCAGTGAACAGTCCAATAATGGGATTGTCAGTCCTATGGTACCATAACATACTACTGGTCGGCTTGGCCAAAGCTAATGAATGTCATTCGTGTTATGGATAACGCATCAACAAGTTGTTCACATTATTGAAATCATAATGTTTTATATATAAACCATAGACATTGTTTTTTAAAACTTGATAATGATTTAGCACATATGAGTCACCCCAAAACATTTGCAAAACGTAAAAGAGGGGAACTATGTACTTACTCTGAAAATCATTTTTGTATACAAAAACCATGTATATTGTTTTTAAATTTTGAAAATAATTATAGTCACATATGAATCACCCAAAACATTTGAAAATAATTATAGGAAGGGTTTGGCTTGACGGAATTGTGCGTTAGGGCGAATTTGGCAATTTATTTAAGAACCCTAATTTTGTGAGTTTCATCCTATTCTTGATCTAGATCGATTAGCAGTTAGGGTTATTCGATCCCTTTATTGGTAAGGGTTCTTGAATTTACCTTGGTTTCTAATTGATTGACATTAAGTCTAGTGTTTCCGAATTAGGGTTAGTTTTTTGTTCGTCTTGTCTAGGTTCTGGATTTCGGTGCATGGTTTCTTTCCTATCTTGGTGTTTCTTGATCTTCATACAATCCTAGTTATTCTTCGTGATCTGGTGTATAACAGTCTGTTATTAGGGTCTTGTCTTATCGGTTCTCTAATACGAACTAGTTAGCACTTGATCGAATTAAAACTAGGATTTTTGTTCCAGTTTGTTTCTGCCTGTATCTGTGTTTTGATCTGGTTGTATAGAGATATTGCTTTTGTTGATCCTTCTGGATAGGCAGAAACCTAGTTTAAACAAGACCTCTATACGATTTTGTTAGAAGCATGGCCTAGGGTTTTCGCTAGATTAGTGTTTTCTTTCCGGTCGTTTGAGTTCTGGTCTTAGTTTACGTGTTGCATGGTGTGTACTGTTCTTGCTTGAAGTGAGAGTTAGTGTTTTCTGGTATGGATGAATGTAAAAAAGCTGGGGATACTGTGGATAATAACAAGGGTGATCGTGGAAAGCCGCCATTGCCGAGTAGGGGTATTGCCAGCCGAGTTGTCAACATAGATGGAAACCCAATGCTCCCTCGGCGTGGTATAGTGTCTACTCAGATTGATGTTAGTGATGAAAAGCGGGGTTCTCAAAGTATTGGGGTGGCCGACTGTCAGGGTTTTCGTGCAGGATCCGGTGATGAAGGTAATAAGGTTGCTTCAGACGTACAGCAGGATTGTCATCCTCAAGGTGAACCCTCGAAATCAATGACATATGCAGATTCGATTATGGCTGCCAATTCCAAAACAGTTAACTTTAGAACTCTTGCAAGTCCTGTTATGCATGAGGGATGTGATGTTGTTCTCCCACGTGATTCTGTTCGAGCTGTACAAGATAAGCTAGCTAATACTTTATATGGATATTTCTTAGGAGAGCGTATTGCATTCCCGGTTGTGGAGTATTTTGTTCGCAATAACTGGAAGAAATTTGGATTACAGAAGTCAATGATGAATGCGAATGGATTTTTCTTCTTTAAGTTTGCGGATCAAAAAGGTATGCTGGATGCTTTAAAGGGGGGTCCATGGATTATACGATCACAACCTATATTCCTAACTGAATGGACACCGACTTCAAAGCTGGAAAAGAAGGAGGTAACCAAAGTTCAAGTCTGGGTGAAAATTCATGAGGTTCCACTGGCTGCAACTGAAGGTGGCCTTAGTTTGATTGCTACTGCCATTGGTGTTCCAAAACTATTGGACTCCTATACTAATTCGATGTGTATGGACACTTGGGGCCGTAGCAGTTATGCTAGAGCTTTAATAGAAATCTCAGCGGACAAGGAGTTGAAAGAGGAGCTGACGATCGCAATACCGGAGGTAAATGGGGAGGGCTTTAGTAAGGAAACTATGTTTGTGGAGTATGAGTGGAAGCCGATTAGATGTTCTAGTTGTTGTGTGTTTGGCCATTCTGTGGACTCCTGTCCCAAGCAAACAAGGGAACCAGCTATCAACGCTAAGCAGACTCTTCCTAGACTGAAACAAGGCAATGGGAAAGGTAACTTGGTCTCTAAAATTGATGAGGAAGGTTTCACCGTTGTGCCCAGCAAAAAAGTAGCTAGGAAAGGAGGGTTCCAGATAAATAAGCCCAAACCAAAGTTCGAGTATCGGCCGCTAATAGTTAAAGGGAAGAATGAGCTGGCCACTTGGCCGTCGTTGGGGAGTGTTGCCTCAAATAATTCGTTTGAGGTGTTAAATGAGGTAGAGGAGGATGGGAACCATAGTGCTAATGTTGCGACAGGTAACCAGGAACATTCCGATGATGAGGAGGTGATTGAAGTGTATAATGAAATGGATGAATTCATCTCAAAGGAATCTTGTAATCCTGAATGCAAAAAAGGGGCAAGCACTCCTACAACGGTAGTGTCTAATGATTAGTCTAGCAGCCTGGAATATTAGGGGCTTGAACCGGCCTCTCAAACAAAACGAGGTTCGTCATGTGGTTAGGAGTAATCATCTTTCGTTTTGTGCAATCTTAGAATCTCATGTGGATATTGGTAACCTTCATAAAGTATGTAGAACCGTGTTTAGGGGTTGGGATTGGACCTCCAATGGCAGTAGATGTAATACAGGTACTAGGATCATCTTAGGTTGGAACCCGATGGAGATTGATGTTATGGTCATTGCCCAAAAGGATCAGGTTATGCATATTCTGTTGAATTTTAAACTTGAGAAGAGGAGCCTGCTCTGCTCGGTGGTTTATGCAGCAAATTACTATGTCACTCGGCGGGATTTATGGCAACAGCTAGTTCGACATAAAGGTTTCGTGGGTGATAATCCGTGGGTTATTCTGGGAGATTTCAACTCAGCTCTTTTTCTGGAGGATAATTCCATGGGATCTTCATATGGCTCAGCGGGTATGAGGGACTTTCAAGAGTGTGTTACTGAGTTGGAGGTGGTTGATATTAATAGTTCGGGATTCCATTTTACATGGAATCAAAAGCCTAAAAGGCGTGGGGCTGCTAAAGAAGCTTGACCGTGTTATGGGTAACACTGCGTTTTTGGCTGAGTTTCCTAACTCCTACACGGTTTTTCAGCCATATAGGATATCAGATCATTGCCCATGTTTGTTAAAGATCCCATCTCCTGGTAAGATGAAACCTAAACCATTCAAGTTTGCTAATTTCTTGGTTCACAAACCGGAATTCACTGATATTGTTAAGAAGCATTGGGATATGGCCATTGATGGGGTCCCTCAATTTTGTGTGGTAAAGAAACTGCGCCTTTTAAAGAAGCCATTTCGGGCTCTCTTATTGAAACAAAGAAATTTGCACAAGAAAGTTGAGAGTCTCAGAGGTAAGCTGGATGCTATTCAACAGGATATTGATGTTGAGCCGTTTAATATGGATCTTCGAATGCAGGAAGTAAAAATTAATAAGGAATTTTAGGAAGCTTGTTTAGATGAGGAACTGTTTATGCTCCAAAAATCTAAAGTGGAATGGTTGAAAGCTGCTGATGCAAATACGAAATTCTTCCATGCTACCCTGATAAGTAGGAATCACTCGTCCAGGATTGATAGCATTAAGGATTCTAATGGGGTTCTGTTTGAGGGGGATAATGTCCGGGATGTGCTTGTCAAACACTATGAGCAATTTCTTGGGTACCATGGATATGGTCACTCTAGGCCCCCTGCCGAACTGTTCATGAATAAGTTGAACTCAGAGGATGCTGTGCATATGGTTCGTCCAGTTACTGCTGCTGAGGTGAAAACGGCCATGTTCTCGATTGGTAATGAGAAGCCCCTGGCCCTGATGGCTATTCAGCAGCCTTCTTTAAAAATGCGTGGCATATCATAGGTCAAGAGGTGTCGAATGCCATTATGGATTTCTTCAGGACTGGTAAACTCCTCTGGGAAATTAATAATACCCTGATAGTGCTTGTGCCGAAGAAAGTGATGCCATCCCTGATTACGGATTATCGGCCCATTGCATGCTGTAATGTGATTTATAAATGTATTAGTAAGATTGTGGCGGATCGTATGAAGGGGATGCTTAATCAGATTGTCAGTATTAACCAGTCAGCTTTCATTCCAGGTAGAAAAATTTCTGATAATATTCTGCTTACTCAAGAGTTGTTACATAACTATCACAAGGATTATGGGCCTCCGAGATGTGCGTTCAAGGTGGATATCCAAAAAGCTTATGATACTATTGATTGGAACTTTCTTAAGGATGTTCTTATAGGGTTCGGATTTAATAGTAAAATGGTGGATTGGTTTATGACTTGTGTGTACGACATATTCTATCAGTGTGAATGGTAATCTGCATGGGTATTTCAAGGGTGGCCGTGGGTTAAGACAAGGAGATCCATTATCTCCGTATTTATTCACTCTTGTCATGGAAGTCCTTACATGTCTTTTGCAGAGGGATGCTTGGCTTGATACCTCTTATAGATTTCACAATAGATGTGAAAGACAACAAATTATCAATCTTTGTTTTGCTGATGACTTGTTTCTATTTGCCCATGGTGATATCTCCTCTGCCCGCTGTATCAAGATGGCACTGGCTACATTCACGAACATGTCTGGATTGGTCCCTAGTATCCAAAAAAGTACTGCCTTCTTCTGCAATGTTCCACCCAATGTTAAAAATGAAATTCTACAGACCCTGAGATTTGAGGAGGGCGTGCTGCCGGTTAAATATTTGGGTGTTCCGCTTATTTCTTCTCGGCTGCTCTCTAGAGATTGCAATGTTTTAATTGAAAAGATAGAGCAGCGCATTCTAAACTGGAGAAATAGGTTTTTATCATTTGCAGGAAGGTTGCAGCTTATCAACTCGGTACTTTCAGCTTTGCATGCGTATTGGTCCGCTGTTTTTATTTTGCCAGCACAAATTATTAAGGAGCTTGAAGCTAAATTACGGAATTTCCTGTGGGCGCAAAAAGGAAATTTTCATAGAGGAAAAGCTAAAGCCTCATGGAATTCTATTTGTGTCCCTAAGTATGAGGGTGGCCTGGGTATTAGGCGACTTGGAGATTCGAATAAAGCTCTTATGGCGAAGCATATTTGGAGCATTCTGAATAAGAGGGAGTCCTTGTGGGTTAACTGGATCTACTCCTACAGATTAAAAGGCTGCAGTTTCTGGGTATGTAAGGAAGCTACGAATTGTAGCTGGAGCTGGAGAAAGCTTCTTCAGATGAGGCCTAGTATCAGGGATCACGTGTGGTCGAGATTTGGCAATGGGAATAATACGTCAGTATGGTATGATAACTGGAGTCAACTTGGTCCGTTATCTAACTTCTTGTCTCCTAGGACCATTTCCAATGCGGGATTTAGACTTCATGATACGGTTGCGGATATATATAATCAAAGTACTTGGGCTTGGCCATCGGCTTGGAGAGATTTGTTTCCAGAGTTGACTCAATTGGATCAGGTTTATCTGGAACCAAATAAAGTGGACCAAATTTGCTGGAAGGATGGGGATGATATACTTGAGTTTTCTTCTTCAAGTGTCTGGCCTTCGATTCGGATAAGGGAGCCGGAAGTGGATTGGGCTGCAGTAGTCTGGTTTAATCAGTGCATCCCTAAGCATGCTTTCTTTATGTGGTTGATTATTCGTCGGAAATTGCTAACTCAGGATAAGATTCTCCAGTGGGACATCTCGAGAAGGAAAAACATGAATATGATGTGCTGTCTTTTGTGCTATGAGAATGTTGACTCCCATGATCATCTTTTCTTTGAATGTAAGTTTTCTAAACAGGTATGGAACAAGACTAGAGATAAGGTAGGTATGTCTACGGTTGGTTCCAGATGGAGTGACATTATGGCCTGGCTTCTGGCTCGTGCTCGATCGAAAACAACAGTGCATTATACAAGTCGAGTGTTTGTTGCCTGTGCAGCATACATAATATGGCAACAACGTAACGCGAGATTGTTCAAGAATCAATCTAGGCCACCAGATACCATATGCGAACAAATATTGAAGACAGTTCGGTACAAGCTGATGGGGGTTAAGTTCAAAGACTGTGCGAATGTTCGGAGGCTGCTAGGTAAATGGAAGATAAATGGCAACTTCATATCCGATAATGGAGGCTGATTACTATTTTTCTTTGTGTGATTAGTAGTTCTAGATTCTAGTCTAGTAGATGTACTTGTCTTTTGGTTTCTGCTTTATATTGTTTGCTTGATTTACTGTCATGAGGTGTGTCTCATGATAGAACTAGTGGGAGATTATCCTCACTACTTGTGTTATTTAGTTGGTTAATATATAGAATCACAGGGGTAACCCATTACCCAAAAAAAAAAACATTTGAAGATGTAAAAGAGGGGGGCTATGTACTCACTTGGGATTGCGAAAGTGATCTTGATCAACGGAATAAACAAAGCTCAAACGTGTCCTAATGTGTCAGATAAATATGTTAGCGTGTCAGGACAACAAACGGGAGATCGGATAGAATGAAGTCTTATAAACCAAACGAGTGTTGGAACTCATGTGATATGGTTTACCAAACTTAACATTATGATTTGGAAATGATCCTAAGGGCTTTTGACCCATTATGACTCGTTCAGGTAGTTTACGCTACTTTCACGGGTCATTAGCGTGAATGCATGATCAATCCATGATAAGTCTTAAATGCCCCAAACATGTTTGAAAATGTTATAACATCAGTTTATATGATAAAAAAAATTGGTTACATGTGTTTAAAATGGATTTATGCACAAAAGGGCATTTTGGTCATCATTCTTTTAGAACATAGAAGTAACTTATCATAACACTAACCAAACTCAGTACATAAACCATCTGTATTGTTTTTAAACGGGTCGGATTCGAAAGTCAAAGAGGTGGTCAAGACCGCTCGACTTACAACCCTAAATAAGCACTAAAATAGAAGTGACGAGTTAGACATGTCAAAGTATGTCTAACTAAGTTTATAAAACTGATTTGGTATAAAAACTTGGTGTTTTGATACCCGAAAATAGTTTCGTCGTAAAATGCACATCATGCGCATTTTTGACCGAAACTTTGACTCGTCACTTCGACTAGTAAACGTGGTAACCAGAAGGTGAAATCGTTAGGGGTTATAACCTTCGTGATTACGATCATGTTTCAAAGTTCAATTGAACTTTGACTTGACCAAATATGGTCAGAACCAAATGTCAATCAGGTTGCCAAACTGTTTGACTTTTAGCTCAAAATAGCTAAAACAATTAAAGAACTAGGAAGAGTACTTACTCGTG
The DNA here is from genome assembly GCA_947069175.1 of Scalesia atractyloides. Classification (NCBI taxonomy): domain Eukaryota; kingdom Viridiplantae; phylum Streptophyta; class Magnoliopsida; order Asterales; family Asteraceae; genus Scalesia; species Scalesia atractyloides. The sequence goes on from CAMTDV010000001.1 coordinate 37,905,495, forward strand.
TTGAAGAACACTTTCGGAACTCTAGATAGGAGGCTTCCAACGGTTGGAAACAAGCTCCAAGAAGGATAGAAAAAGAACTTCACACTTTGCTTTGAAGTGTTTTGAAGTGGTGTGAAAAAAAATGGAAGAATCATGGGGTATTTATAGTATTTAGGATTAAGGAGGTGATGACAAGTGTCCTCAAGTGTGGATTAGTGTCCTAACATGTGTCAACACCATATTAAGTGTGGCAAAGTGAGTGCTAGGTGTCAAAAATTGGACATAGGTGGCAAACTTGGTGAAGAAATAAAAATATTTATTATTTTTTGACATTTTTGGCCCTTGGACTTGTATTTTCACTTGTTTGCCATTTTTAACCCCTTTAACCTATTATTTAGGTTATATAAAGGTGTTAAGACATGTGTAACTTGTATTTTTTACGAAAATGTCATTGATGTCGGTTCGTTCGGTTGTACTGTTACGCGTTTCGCAAAATGGCGTAAAACGCTTTAACGAACACAAAAATGATCGAAATTGTGCGACAATTGACATTTTTGCATTCTCATCAATAAAATACAAGATTTTATTGAATACAAAAATATTTGGAAATAAAATACAGGGTTTCATTTAATATGAAATTGTTTGTAATTGTGCATTGATTGAAAAGGCACAAATGTCACAGTCTCCCCTACTTTTGGAAATTTCATCCCAAAATTTAATCAGAAGAAACTTTGTGAAACAGATGTGGATATTTCGCTTTCATCTGATCCTCTCGTTCCCATGTAAATTATGGGCCACGTTTGGATTCCCAGCGAACTTTAACTATCGGTATACGTTTACGCTTGAGTTTCTTGACTTCACGGTCCACTATCTCCACTGGTTTCTCGACAAAGTGCATAGTGTCTTCAACGTGAATTTCGTCGAGGGGAATGTGGAGGTTTGTATCGGCTAAACACTTTTTCAAATTGGACACGTGGAATGTTGGGTGAATATTCCCAAGTTCAGGAGGTAGCTCAAGTCAGTAGGCCACCTTTCCGATTCTCTCAACAATCTTGAATGGTCCAATACATGCTGGTGTAAGTTTTCCTTTCTTTCCAAATCTAATCACACCTTTCAAAGGGGATACCTTGACAAGGACGTTATCACCAACTTGGAATTCCAAGGGCTTGCGTCGTTTGTCCGCATACTCTTTTGACGGCTTCTAGCTATCAGAAGGTTATCTCGCGAATTTTCTTGACTTTGTCTGTTGTGTGGTGAATGAGTTCAGGCCCAGTGAGCTGAGCTTCACCGACCTCATTCCAGCAGACAGGTGAACGACATTTTCGACCGTATAGAGCTTCGAAAGGCGCCATATGGATGCTGGCGTGATAACTATTGTTGTAGGAGAATTCGACCAATTGTAGATGCGAATCCCAACTACCACCAAAGTCGATCCACAATGCTCTAAGCATATCCTCCAGTGTTTGAATTGTCCTTTCAGATTGTCCATCCGTTTGAGGATATAAGCAGTGCTCAGATTGAGTTTGGTTCCCATGGCAGATTGCATGGTCTTCCAAAAGTGAGATGAGAATCGAGCATCTCGATCGGATATGATGTTCAAAGGAAACATGATGAGATACAATCTCATCAATGTAGATCTTGGCGAGTTTGTCAGCAGATAGATCCTCACGAATTTCCAAAAAGTGTGCTGACTTTGTTAGACGATTGATGATTACCCAAATGGCATCAAGACCTCTAGGTGTGCGCGGTAGTTTAGTGACGAGATCCATCGCAATGTTCTCCCACTTCCATACTGATATTTGTGGTTGCTCAAGTAAACCAGATGGGCGTTGATGTTCTGCCTTAACTCTAAGACAAGTTAGGCATTTAGACACATATAAGGCAATGTCCTTCTTCATACCCGGCCACCAATACTGGGTACGGAGATCCTTATACATTTTGTCTGCACCAGGATGGATTGAATAACGAGACTTATGAGCTTCGTCCATCAATAAGGTGCGGAGATTGTCTTGACTAGGAATCCACAAACGGTTCTTGTAGTAGAGTAATCCGTTATCTTTGTTTCGAGTTGAAGTTCGAGATTTTGTGACAGCTCATTTTTCAACAAGCTTTGGGTCACACATGTATGTTGTGCTTGAATGATACGTGTCTGGATATCAGATTGAACTCGAACACAATGAAGTTTGACACGTTCCTTACGACTAAGCGCATCAACCACAACGTTCGCCTTACCAGGATGGTAGCGAATCTCGCAGTCGTAGTCGTTCAGAAGTCCGACCCAGCGTCATTGTCTCATGTTAAGCTCCTTTTAATTGAATATGTGTTGGAGACTTTTGTGGTCAGTGAAAACCACACTTTTCATACCGTAAAGTAGTGTCTCCAAATTTTGAGAGCAAAAACTACAGCTCCTAACTCAAGATGTTGTGTAGTTCTTCTCATGGATTTTCAATTGTCTTGACGTATAGGCTATGACTTTGTCTCTTTGCATGAGAACACAACCAAGGCCTAGGTTTGATGCGTCACAATAGACAACGAAATCATCGTTGCCATCGGGTAAAGATAAAACAGGAGCATTACAAAGTTTTTGTTTCAGTGTTTGAAAGGCTTCCTCTTGTTTGGGTCCCCACTCAAAAGGTTTATTCTTCTGAGTCAAAGTGGTGAGGGGAACCGCGATCTTTGAAAAGTTCGCGAAGAATCATCGATAGTATCCCGCAAGACCAAGAAATGAACGAACTTCGGTAGGAGTAGTAGGTGTACTCCAATCCCTAATCGCACTGATTTTTGCGGGATCTACATGTATACCTTGTTCGTTAATAATGTGTCCCAAAAATTGAACTTCGTTTAGCCAAAATTTACATTTGGAGAATTTGGTGTAAAGTTGTTCTTTCTTCAGGAGTTTTATCGTTAGACGAAGATGTTGTTCGTGATCAGCACGAGACGTAGAATAAATGAGGATGTCGTCGATGAAAACAATGATGAACTTGTTTAAATAAGGTTTACAAACCCTATTCATTAAGTCCATGAAGACGGCAAGAGCATTCATCAAACCAAAAGGCATGACAGTGAACTCATAATGGCCGTATCGAGTGCGAAAAGCAGTCTTGGGAATATCTTCTTCGAGTACACAAAGTTGATGATACCCATAAAGCAGATCAATCTTTGAAAAGCAGGTCGCACCTTGTAGCTGATCAAAGAGATCATCAATGCGAGGTAGGGGATATCGATTTTTGATTGTGAGTTTGTTGAGCTCACGATAATCGGTACACATACGGAAGGATCCATCCTTCTTTTTCACGAATAGGGCACCCCAAGGTGAAAAGCTCGGACGAATGAATCCCCTTTCTGAAAGTTCTTGGAGTTGCTTTGACAACTCTTGCATTTCAGACGCTGCAAGTCGGGGTAAGGAGATTTAGCAATTGGGTTTGCACCAGGTACAAGTTCAATACGAAACTCAACTTGACGAATTGGTGGTAAACCAGGTAGCTCTTCAGGAAACACCTCAGGATATTCCTAAACAGTCTTGCCCTTGCCTTTTTCCTATACGATATGTGCCAAAAAGGCTACATAATTCTTTCGTAGGTATTTTTGGGCCTGGGTACAGGTCATGAGTTTTAGGCTACTAACTAGAGGGTTTCTCTCCGTGAACTTCTAAGGTTTCGCCAAATGAAAGAGGTATACGAACAACCTTGTCGAAACAGATCACCTCAGCATGGTGTTTGGTTAACCAATCCATTCCTATGATGATGTCAAAACTCACGAGTTGAATTGGTGTGAGGTCAATCTAAAAAAGGTGGTTATCCAAGTTCAATTGGCAACTACGAATGACATAGTCGAGCACAAGGGTTCACCACTAGCTATTTCCACCGTTAAGGGTTTTCCTATTTTAGTTCTAGGAATCGAAAGCAAAGGTTCAAAGGCTAGTAATATAAAGCTTCTATCGGCACCCGAATCGAAAAGAATAGAAGCAGGATGATTGTTAACAAGGAACGTACCGTTAATGACTTTATTATCAGCACGAGCCTCGTTGGCATTGATGTTGAATGCACATCCATGGGCTCGATTTGCATTCGCGTTCACCAATTTTGGGCAGTTGTTTCTGAAGTGACCCATCTCGCCACAGTTGTAGCAAGAACAGGTGAGAACGAAGGTCTAGCAAGGTTGGCTTGGGGTTGAACAGGGTTCTGAACAGCTTGTTTTGGGGCCAAACGACAAACATTGTCTATGTGACCGAATCTTCCACATGATGTGCATTGGCGACACTGTATGTGAGCTTGATGGTGACCATTGCACCGGTTGCACAACAGTGCAGTACCAGCATAGGGTTTCCTCGCAAGAGGTTGTGCTGGCTGGTTTTGAGTGTTCTGGTTGGGTTGTGCAATAACTGCAAAGTTCTATGAAGCCTTATGCTTCCTCGACTTCTTAGAAGACTCCACTTTGTTCTCCTTTGTTTTCTCTTGAGTGGTCTTAGCTGCCTGTTTCTTGTCGCCATTGCGAAACAGTTTCCCTTCTTGACCTGAGACTCAGTCAGGGTAGCAGCTAATTCGATAGCCTGTCGAACAGTGGTAGGGTTGCTACTAGTAACAATGTCCTGAACGGGGTCAGGCAGGCCATCGATGTACCTCTCGATTGCTTTATCCAACGGGGTGACCATGGCGGGACACAACAAGCTCAATTCTTCGTAACGGTCAGTGTAGGCACGATGCTCTCCACTATCTTGTTTAAGATTGTGGAATTCATCTTCCAAGTTCCCGTTGTTCATGACGTGGGCAGAATTCCCTCATCATTAGAGCTCGAAGCTCTTCCCACGGTTGTGACATTGCCACATCGGCACCCCTATCTCTCATCACACCATTCGACCATGTAAGTGCTCTTTTCTGAAATACACTCGATGCAAACTCGACTTTTCGCTCATTCGGGCATTGAACATGACGAAATGTGCTTTCAAGACTCTCAAACCACTGCAGGAGTCCAGTAGCTCCTTCGGACCCAGTAAACTTGAGTGGTTTAGCCGAGTTAAATTGTTTGTAGTTGCACGGTGCGGGTGCATTGTTGTTGTTATTATTGTTATTGTTTGCTTGGTTTATTTGGGTCACTAGGTTTGGGAGTATAGCAGCAATTTGCTGAGCGATCATAGCTGCTATTTCGGCATTTTGAGTTGTATTACGTCGAGGAGGCATTCTAGAAGAAAACATGAAGGAAAATATTTGTGATTGACATTGGATAATGAAGAGAGATGTTAAAAATATCAACGAAATATAAGGATGGTGGTCATTCGTTCGTTACTTAAAAACAAACAAACGACACACGGTGACTAATCAAAGTAAATGGGTCTTTATAATGTATCGCGAAGACATGCTTTAGCCTATAAGTGGACACTCATCCCAAGAGTTCCCAGGTAAGAGTGACTGGTCAGATAATGTGGACTTGTACAAACACTCTAGCCTTAGACAGAAAACTCAGGGTACAGGCATCCACCCTTCCAGATTGCACATGTTCACATTAATAAAACCCAAACTTTGACGGGATTTTGAAAACTTACAATGCTTTAAGCCAAAACAAATCATCTAAGGATAGATGATTGATTTTCAAAACAAATTTGTAACTTGTGTATTTGTTTTGGTAGTCACCTAAGGATAGGTGATGGTATTGTCTTAAGAATCTAAACGCAAGATAACTCGCGTTAGGGTCCTAGGAAGGTTATAGTCTAGATCAGAGCATTACTAATAACCTAATTCCCTATAACCATAAGCTCTGATAACAATCTTTCTGTAACACCCCGACCGCGTAAAACAACGAACCGCGGCGGAAACGTCGGGGAGTCATGTCACAGAACTATTGTTTCACTACTCATGGAATTTAAAATTATGTTTGATTAAGGTAAATGTTTACATTGTCTTGGGATAAACAGAAACAACACATAAATAAATTGCCTTTCATGTTTTAAGTCACTAAGGCCCGCGCCCATTCCTACGTGAAGCATGCATCATATTATCAAGTATTGATTCCTGAAACCTATGTGAAAAGAGAGTCGTTAAGTGAGTGTGTCAAATTCGTGGCCTTGTATACATATTGCAACACCTCGTCCGACTACAAGAGTCGTTAAGTGAAATCCTCGTATCAAAAGTGTTTGATATTGCAATACAATTAACCAACTAAAACAAGTTGGTTAGAGTTGTGAAAACCTTATAGCCATGAATCTTGACAAAAAATATTTCTTTTGTAAAAACCTTATAATAGATTGATTCAAAAGAAAAGTTCGTATGGTTTATATCTTTAAGTAAAAATCATTGTGTGACATTGTTCAAAACAAATTTGTCCGTGTTATATAAACCATTTCGTGACATTGTTCAAAACAATTTGTCCGTGTTCTCCCACTTCCTTACCGGTATTTGTGGTTGCTCAAGTAAACCAGATGGGCGTTGATGTTCTGCCTTAACTTTAAGACAAGTTAGGCATCTAGACACATATAAGTCAATGTCCTTCTTCATTCCGGCCACCAATACTGGGTACGGAGATCCTTATACATTTTGTCTGCACCAGGATGGATTGAATAACGAGACTTATGAGCTTCGTCCATCAATAAGGTGCGGAGATTGTCTTGACTAGGAATCCATAAACGGTTCTTGTAGTAGAGTAATCCGTTGTCTTTTGTTTCGAGTTGAAGTTCGAGATTTTGTGGCAGCTCATTTTTCAACAAGCTTTGGGTCACACATGTATGTTGTGCTTGAAGGACACGTGTCTGGATGTCAGATTGAACTCGAACACAATGAAGTTTGACACGTTCTTTACAACTTAGCGCATCAGCCACAACAATCCCCTTACCAGGATGGTAGCGAATCTTGCAGTCTTAGTCATTCAGAATTTCGATCCAGCGTCGTTGTCTCATGTTTAGCTCCTTTTGATTTAATATGTGTTGGAGACTTTTGTGGTCAGTGAAAACCACACATTTCGTACCGTAAAGGAAGTGTCTCCAAATTTTGAGAGTAAAAACTACAACTCCTAACTCAAGATCATGAGTTGTGTAGTTCTTCTCATGGATTTTCAATTGTCTTGACACATAGGCTATGACTTTGTCTCTTTGCATGAGAACACAACCAAGGCCTAGATGTCACACCCCCAAATTACAACTTGCGGAGTTTTACACCAGCATGTCGAACTAATAGTAAATATTCAAAAACAAGGTCATCATGTCCAACATGAATAGTGAATTCCAATTAAATCATTTCAAAAATAATATGTAATCAGCGGAAGCAAATGTAAATATCTCAAACAATAAAAAAATAAAATGTTTAAAGTGTAAAGTTTTATTGTTTGAAATCCAGTAACACGCCCCATCACACTTCAGACTTCTCAGACTGTAAGTTCCCATGCAATGATTATCTAACGACCTTCAAGCATGCAGAAAATTGTATCAACGATTAAGCCGGCGAGTTCACAGTTTTATTTAACGAAAACGGTTTGTTGTTTAGTTTAAAGACACGTCGTTAATAACTCGATATCGGGTGACGTATGTTTGTTTGCCCTCATCAATGCCTATCAATGTTGGCCATGTGTCCTTAGTTCACGCCTGGCTCCCAGCACGGTGTGAGGTTTGTCAAGCCTAATAGCGCTATCAACTAATACCCCGTTGCCTCCCAGTCAACTAGTTCGGCAGTAAGTAGGGACTTTCATGATAGATTTTGAGTTTATTAACTAACATCGAAATTAAACTACAACATTTATAAAAGTATTCCTCCAAGGAATAGTAGTTTGTCCCCTCGGGACGCATGCCTTTAAAAGAGTAGTAATGCTCGGATTAAGGAATGGAAATAAATACGCGAGATGGAACCGGTTAATCACGTCCTAACATGATTACCGTTTAAGAGTTAATGTGCATGCTCACGCGGAAACACGAATCCTACACGTATCTAGCACGTAGCATATTTTATCATAAAATACTAATTATCATACATGCATCTATCACGACATCACTTAGCGACCACACAAGTGTCACGAAAGATTTAAAATACTCTTCAATAAAAATTAAGCAATATAGTGCATTTCTGGACAGTTTTAGGAGTGTTATCCGGAATAGTTCGTGTACAGGAAAATTCCCAAAAAATTACAGGGCGTGCCCATCGGAGCATCTACTATTGTGTAAAAATTTGGTGACCGAAGAACTCCTTAAGAATTTCCCGTGAAAAATCAAACACTGAACAGTGGTCAGATTCGTCGAAATCTGACCCCTGCCCACTAAATATTTTCTTAAAAATTCATCATTTATCCGATTGACTTGAAACTAGCGGAAAAATTCTTTAGACATCAAAGGATATCTACAGTAGGAATTTCATAGGAAAACTCTAGATACACAGCAAGTTATGACGCAAAACATATCGCATAAAATCTACAGAAAAACGCAACTTTCATAGCTGAAACGAACTAATTTATTTAAAATAGTAAAGGATGTCCAAAAATCATGATTCCAGCGCCATTAGAAGCGTATTTCAAAATAGCACGTTATAGACTCAAGAAAATCAAATTTTTGTTAAGTTATGACCCGGTAACAGCCGATTAAAGTTGGCTGTAATTGTCGCACAGCTTCCTGTTTCTTTACCCAACTCCCGAAAACAATTACTTAACAAACAAAACGACCCATATGCATCATATACAGCAGGTAATCATTATAAATCAGGTTATACTCAACTAATTCACTAAGAACTAACAAGGTTCAAACCAAGATCATGCAATAATCGAACCCTAATGACTGACCGAACCCATAAGCGATCAATCACCAATCAAGTATGAATTCAACAACCCTACATGAAATCATCATAAACGTTAAGAACATCAAGAAATCAGAAAAACACAGCCAAGATAACATAATATTATCAAGCATGAACATTTATATTAACATGAAACACAAATTAGGATACCTAGCGATGAAGGAATTCGATTAGCCTTGAAACCTAGATTACTTGAAGTCCTTGGGCTCTTGATCACGTCGACAGTAGGGGAGGGAAGGAGGGAACGAATTTTGAGTTAGGGTTTTTTTGTGAGTTGCATGTACGTACATCTAAATTAAGGGGGGTGTTGGGCTTTGGCTTGGGCCGCAAGGGTTTGGGGGTTCTGCTTTTAGCTTGGGCCGAAATGGTGGGGACTAGTGGGTCGGGTTTGGACTAGCGGATAGGGTTTCAACTACTTATTTGTTTTTTTACACTAATGTACATGTATAATAAATGAGGAATGATAATAATATAGTATACATGCTATGGTTTGGACCTCCTAGGTTTCGGGTTTCGTGAGTGGGTGGCGAGACACAACTTTGGTAGAAACGGTTCAGATCGGTTCAACACAATATGGATTTGGTATCAACTACACGCTTAAATTAAATAGGCATAAATTAAATTTGTCGAATAAGATAAGTATATAATTCGATTTATAAATACTAAAACGAACGGTTCTATCCTCGAAATTACGAGTTGTCACATCATCCCCAAGTTGAAAGAAATGTCATCCCGAAATTTGATAAGTAGACACAGGAAAGTGAAAGACGAGTTAAGATGATTGTGGATTTTCCTCGGGTACCACATCATCCCCAAGTTGAAAGAAATTTCGTCCCGAAATTTTGCTAAGCAGTCACGGAAGAATGAAAGGTATGTGTTAAGTTGACTGCATCAAAACTACTAAGAGTAACAGGAAGGATGTCAATGTCAAACACCTAACCTAAAGATCGAGTTTACACCAGTATAAAATTATGGGATGTTTCGCTCGGCTGACCGTCAACCAATTCCTTAATGCGTTTGGTTTTAAAGAGAGGTTTGGAGTCGATCCTAACAGTCTACTGAACTTTTAAGGATACGAAACTCCAATCGGCAATAGAATAGAATAGAACAGAAACGAAGATTACTTACAAAAACATAACAATCATAAAGTGTTATCGTTCCTAGCGTCACCCGTGCCAATCGTAAATGCTCTCCCGCGAGCACCATTTCCGCCATTGTTGTCGTTGTTGTTGTTCCCCTTATTGTTAGCGTTCCGGCTAAGCTGCGGGCAATCCCTCTTGAAGTGACCCTCACTTCTACACTGGAAGCAACCCTTTCGATTACTTTGTTGCTGTTGTGGTTTTTGCCCCTGTTGCTGTTGTTGTTTTGGGAATGGAGCTCTGCAATCTTTCACCATATGCCCTACCTTCTCGCATCTCTGACATGTTCTAGTACACTACCCATAGTGATGATAGTTACACTTGTTGCACCGCGTAAAACAACAAACTGCGGCGGAAACGTCGGGGAGTCATGTCACAGAACTATTGTTTCACAACTCATGGAATTTAAAATTTTGTTTTATTAAGTTAAATGTTTACATTGTCTTGGGATAAACAGAAACAACACATAAATAAATTGTCTTTCATGTTTTAAGTCGCTAAGGCCCGCGTCCATTCCGACGTGAAGCATGCCTCATATTATCAATCATTGACTCCTGAAACATATGTGAAAAGAGAGTCAGCATAAAAATGCCGATGAGTACATAGGTTTTGTGAGTGTGTCAAATTCGTGGCTTTGTATACATATTGTAACACCTCGTCCGACTACAAGAGTCGTTAAGTGAAAACCTCGTATCAAAAGTGTTTGATATTGCAATACAATTAACCAACTAAAACAAGTTGGTTAGAGTTGTGAAAACCTTATAGCCATGAATCTTGACCAAAACGTTTCTTTTGTAAAACCTTGTAATAGATTGATTCAAAAGAAAATTCCGTATGGTTTATATCTTTAAGTGAAAATCATTGCGTGACATTGTTCAAAATCATTTGTCCGTGTTATAAACTATTTGTCCGTGTTATAGATCAATCGTCCGTGTCATAAACCAATTGTCCATGTCATAAACAAATTGTCCATGTTTTTAATTGTGGAAACTTTTGAATGCGTTCTTTAGCTACTTTAACGAGTCATAATGGGTCAAAAACACTTAGGATCTTTTACAAATCAGAATGTTAAGTTTGTTAAACCATATCACATGAGTTCCAGTACTCGTTTGGTTTATAAGACTTCATTCTATCCGATCTCCCGTTGTAGTCCCGACACGCTAACATATTTATCTGACACACTAGGACACGTTTGAGCTTTGTTTATTCCGCTGATCAAGAACACTTTCGCAATCCCCAGTGAGTACATAGTTCCCCTCTTTTATATTTTCTAAATATTTTGGGGTGATTCATAGGTGCCTATATTTATTTTTCAAGATTTCAAAACAATATACATAGTTTATATATACAAAATAATTTTCAAAGTGCGTACATGGTTCCCCTCTTTTACATTTTCTAAATATTTTGGGGTGATTCATATGTGCCTATAATTATTTTTCAAGATTTCAAAAAAATATACATGGTTTATATATACAAAATAATTTTCAAAGTGAGTACATAGTTCCCCTCTTTTACGTTTTGCAAATGTTTTGGGATGACTCATATGTGCTAAATCGTTTTCAAGTTTTAAAAACAATGTCTATGGTTTATATATAAAGCAATACGATTTTTAATAATGTGAATAACTTCTTGATGTGTTATCCATTACACGAATGACATTCATTAGTTTTGGCCGACCCGACCAGTAGTATGTTATGGTACCATAGGACTGACAATCCCATTATCGGAATGTTCACTGGATTTGGTGGAAGTTTGGGTAATGACAGAAACTGTTCTGATTAACAAATCATTTGTTGATTTGTTAGTCTAGTTAAAGAGACCCTTTGGTGGTCTATTAAAGATACCCTTTAATGGTATAGTTAACACAGGTTTGAATTTGTTCATTAAAGAACGATCAAAAGTTTTCATAATTAAAAAAACAGACAATTTATTTATGACATGGACAATTGGTTTATGACACGGATGATTGATTTATAACACGGACGAATGGTTTATAACACGGACTAATGGTTTATTACATGGACAAATGGTTTTGAACAATGTCACGCAATGATTTTCATTTAAAGATATAAACCATACGAATTTTTCTTTTGAATCAATCTATCACAAGGTTTTAAAAAAGAAAAATTTTGGTCAAGATTCCTAGCTACAAGGTTTTCACAACTCTAACCAACTTATTTTAGTTTGTTAATTGTATTGCAATATCAAACACTTTTGATACGAGGTTTCCACTTAAGGACTCTTGTAGTCGGACGAGGTGTTTCAAATATGTATACAAAAAAAAAAACACACAAATTCACAGTTGAAAACCCTAATGGTCTCTCCTAGCTTGGCGATTCCTGCTCTTCATGCAATCTTAGTTTCTTCTTCGTGATTTGGTGTATAACAGTCTGTTATTAGGGTGTTGATTTCTCAGATCTCTAATACAAACTAGTTAGCACTTGAATCGAATTAAAACTAGGGTTTTTGTTACGGGTTATTCAGATCGCTGCCTGAATCTGTGTTTCCGAACTGGTTGTATAGATATATTGTTTTATCGGTCCTTCTGGATAAGCAGAAACCTTGACTAAACAAGACCTCTATGCGATTTTGTTAGAAGCATGGCCTAGGGTTATCGCTAGATTAGGGTTTTTTTCTTTCCGTTCTTTCGGTTTCTGATCTTCGTCTCCATGTTGAATGGTGTGGTTCAGTCTTGTTTGAAGTGAGAGTTAGTGATTTCTGGTAAGGAGGAATGTAAAAACGCTGTGGATGATAATCAGGATGATCGTGGGAAGCCGCCATTACCGATTAGGGGTATTGCTAGTCGAGTGGTCAATATAGATGGGCACACAGTGCTTCCTCGGCGTGGTACAGTGTCTACTCAGATTCATGTTAGTGATGAAATAACTAATGCCACGATACCTGTCTCCTTGGAAAAGCGGGACTCCCACAATGTTGGGATGGCCGACGGTCATGCCCTTCATGCAGGAGTCGGAGATGAGGGGAAAGTGGCTACTTCAGATTTGCAGAAGGATCGTAATTCTAAAGGTGAACTCTCGAAAGCCATGACGTATGCAGATTTGGTTACGGCTACCAATTCCAAAAGAGTTAACTTTAGATCTCTTGCTAGTACTGGAATGCATGAGGGATGCGATGTTGTTCTCCCGCGTGATTCTGTTCGAGCGGTACAAGATAGCCAATACTTTATATGGGTATTTCCTAGGAGAACGTATTGCTTTCCCGGTTGTGGAGTACTTTGTTCGCAATAACTGGAAGAAATTTGGATTACAGAAGTCAATGATGAATGCGAATGGTTTCTTCTTCTTTAACTTTGCGGATCATAAAGGTATGCTGGATGCTCTAAAGGAGGGTCCTTGGATTATACGATCGCAACCTATCTTCCTAACTGAATGGACACCGACTTCAAAGTTGGAAAAGAAGGAGGTAACCAAGGTCCAAGTCTGGGTGAAAATTCATGATGTTCCGCTGGCTGCATACACCGAGGATGGCCTTAGTATGATCGCTATGCCATTGGTGTTCCAAAACTATTGGACTCCTATACTAGTTCGATGTGTATGGACACTTGGGGCCGCAGCAGTTATGCTAGAGCCTTAATAGAAATCTCAGCGGATAAGGCGTTGAAAGGGGAGCTGACGATCGCAATACCGGAGGTAAACGGGGATGGCTTTAGCAAGGAAACTATGTTTGTGGAGTATGAATGGAAGCCGATTAGATGTTCTAGTTGTTGTGTGTTTGGCCATTCTATGGATTCCTGTCCCAAGCAAACAAGGGAACCAGCTAACACTGCTAAGCAGATTCATCCTAGACTTCCAGTGAAACAAGGCAATGGGAAAGGTAAGGTGGGCTCTAAAATTGATGAGGAAGGTTTCACCGTTGTGTCTAGCAAAAAAGTAGCTAGGAAAGGAGGGTTCCAGATAAATAAGCCCAAACCAAAGTTTGAGTATCGACCGCTAATAGGTAAAGGGAAGAATGAGCTGCCCACTCGGCCGTCGATGGGGAGTGTTGTCTTAAATAATTCGTTTAAGGTGTTAAATGAGGTAGAGGTGGATGGGAACCATAGTATTAATGCTGCGACAAGTAACCAGGAACATTCCAAGGATGAGGAGGTGATTGAAGTGTATAATGAAATGGATGAATTCATCTCAAAGGAATCTTGTAATCCTGAACGTAAAAAAGGGGCAAGCACTCCTACAACGGTAGTGTCTAATGATTAGTCTAGCATCCTGGAATATTAGGGGCTTGAACCGGCCTCTCAAACAAAACGAGGTTTGTCATGTGGTTAGGAGTAATCATCTTTCGTTTTGTGCAATCTTAGAATCTCATGTGGATATTGGTAATCTTCATAAAGTATGTAGAACCGTGTTTAGGGGTTGGGATTGGACCTCCAATGGCAATAGATGTAATAAAGGTACTAGGATCATCTTAGGTTGGAACCCGATGGAGATAGATGTTATGGTCATTGCCCAAACAGATCAGGTTATACATATTCAGTTGAACTTTAAACTGGAGAAGAGGAGCCTGCTCTGCTCGGTGGTTTATGCAGCAAATTACTATGTCACTCGGCGGGATTTATGGCAACAGCTTGTTCGACATAAAGGTTTCGTGGGTGATAATCCGTGGGTTTCTGGGAGATTTCAACTCAGCTCTTTTTCTGGAGGATAATTCCATGGGATCTTCATATGGCTTAGCGGGTATGAGGGACTTTCAAGAGTGTGTTACTGAGTTGGAGGTGGTTGATATTAATAGTTCGGGATTCCATTTTACATGGAATCAAAAGCCTAAAAAAGGCGTGGGGCTAAGCTTGACCGTGTTATGGGTAACACTGCGTTTTTGGCTGAGTTTCCTAACTCCTACACGGTTTTTCAGCCATATAGGATATCAAATCATTGCCCATGTTTGTTAAAGATCCCATCTCTTGGTAAGATGAAACCTAAACCATTCAAGTTTGCTAATTTCTTGGTTCACAAACCGGAATTCACTGATATTGTTAAGAAGCATTGGGATATGGCCATTGATGGGGTCCCTCAATTTTGTGTGGTAAAGAAACTGCGCCTTTTAAAGAAGCCATTTCGGGCTCTCTTATTGAAACACAGGAAATTTGCACAAGAAAGTTGAGAGTCTCAGAGGTAAGCTGGATGCTATTCAACAGGATATTGATGTTGAACCGTTTAATATGGATCTTCGAATGTAGGAAGTAAAAATTAATAAGGAATTTCAGGAAGCTTGTTTAGATGAGGAACGGTTTATGCTCCAAAAATCTAAAGTGGAATGGTTGAAAGCTGGTGATGCAAATACGAAATTCTTCCATGCTACCCTGATAAGTAGGAATCACTCGTCCAGGATTGATAGCATTAAGGATTCTAATGGGGTTCTGTTTGAGGGGGATAATGTCCGGGATGTGCTTGTCAAACACTATGAGCAATTTCTTGGGTACCATGGATATGGTCACTCTAGCCCCCCTGCCGAACTGTTCAGGAATAAGTTGAACTCAGAGGATGCTGTGCATATGGTTCGTCCAGTTACTGCTGCTGAGGTGAAAACGACCATGTTCTCGATTGGTAACGAGAAAGCCCCTGGCCCTGATGGCTTTTCAGCAGCCTTCTTTAAAAATGCGTGGCATATCATAGGTCAAGAGGTGTCGAATGCCATTATGGATTTCTTCAGGACTAGTAAACTCCTCCGGGAAATTAATAATACCCTGATAGTGCTTGTGCCGAAGAAAGTGACGCCATCCCTGATTACGGATTATCGGCCCATTGCATGTTGTAATGTGATTTATAAATGTATTAGTAAGATTGTGGCGGATCGTATGAAGGGGATGCTTAATCAGATTGTCAGTATTAACCAGTCAGCTTTCATTCCAGGTAGGAAAATTTCTGATAATATTCTGCTTACTCAAGAGTTGTTACATAACTATCACAAGGATTATGGGCCTCCGAGATGTGCGTTCAAGGTGGATATCCAAAAAGCTTATGATACTGTTGATTGGAACTTTCTTAAGGATGTTCTTATAGGGTTCGGATTTAATAGTAAAATGGTGGATTGGATTATGACTTGTGTGTCAACTACGACATATTCTATCAGTGTGAATGGTAATCTGCATGGGTATTTCAAGGGTGGCCGTGGGTTAAGACAAGGAGATCCATTATCTCCGTATTTATTCACTCTTGTCATGGAAGTCCTTACATGTCTTTTGTAGAGGGATGCTCGGCTTGATACCTCTTACAGATTTCACAATAGATGTGAAAGACAACAAATTATCAATCTTTGTTTTGCTGATTACTTGTTTCTATTTGCCCGTGGTGATATCTCCTCTGCCCGCTGTATCAAGATGGCACTGGCTACATTCACGAACATGTCTGGATTGGTCCCTAGTATCCAAAAAAGTACTGCCTTCTTCTGCAATGTTCCACCCAATGTTAAAAATGAAATTCTACAGACCCTGAGATTTGAGGAGGGCGTGCTGCCAGTTAAATATTTGGGTGTTCCGCTTATTTCTTCTCGGCTGCTCTCTAGAGATTGCAATGTTTTAATTGAAAAGATAGAGCAGCGCATTCAAAACTGGAGAAATAGGTTTTTATCATTTGCAGGAAGGTTGCAGCTTATCAACTCGGTACTTTCAGCTTTGCATGCGTATTGGTCCGCTGTTTTTATTTTGCCAGCACAAATTATTAAGGAGCTTGAAGCTAAATTACGAAATTTCCTGTGGGCGCAAAAAGGAAATTTTCATAGAGGAAAAGCTGAAGCCTCATGGAATTCTATTTGTGTCCCTAAGTATGAGGGTGGCCTGGGTATTAGGCGACTTGGAGATTCGAATAAAGCTCTTATGGCGAAGCATATTTGGAGTATTCTGAACAAGAGGGAGTCCTTGTGGGTTAACTGGATCTACTCCTACAGATTAAAAGGCTGCAGTTTCTGGGTATGTAAGGAAGCTACGAATTGTAGCTGGAGCTGGAGAAAGCTTCTTCAGATGCGGCCTAGTATCAGGGATCACGTGTGGTCGAGATTGGGCAATGGGAATAATACGTCAGCATGGTATGATAACTGGAGTCAACTTGGTCCGTTATCTAACTTCTTGTCTCCTAGGACCATTTCCAATGCGGGATTTAGACTTCATGATACGGTTGCGGATATATATAATCAATGTACTTGGTATTGGCCATCGGCTTGGAGAGACTTGTTTCCAGAGTTGACTCAATTGGATCAGGTTTATCTGGAACCAAATAAAGTGGACCAGATTTGCTGGAAGGATGGGGATGATATACTTGAGTTTTCTTCTTCAAGTGTCTTGAATCGCCATTCGGATAAGGGAGCCGGAAGTGGATTGGGCAGAAGTAGTCTGGTTTAATCAGTGCATCCCTAAGCATGCTTTCTTTATGTGGTTGATTATTCCTCGGAAATTGCTAACTCAGGATAAGATTCTCCAGTGAGACATCTCGAGAAGGAAAAACATGAATATGATGTGCTGTCTTTTGTGCTATGAGAATGTTGACTCCCATGATCATCTTTTCTTTGAATGTAAGTTTTCTAAACAGGTATGGAACAAGACTAGAGATAAGGTAGGTATGTCTACGGTTGGTCCCAAATGGAATGACATTATGGCCTGGCTTCTGGCTCGTGCTCGATCGAAAACAACAGTGCATTATACAAGTCGAGTGTTTGTTGCCTGTGCAGCATACATAATATGGCAAGAACGTAACGCGAGATTGTTCATGAATCAATCTAGGCCACCAGATACCATATGCAAGCAAATATTAAAGACAGTTCGGTACAAGCTGATGGGGGTTAAGTTCAAAGATTGTGCGAATGTTCGGAGGCTGCTAGGTAAATGGAAGATAAATGGCAACTTCATATTCGATAATGGAGGCTGATTACTATTTTTCTTTGTGTGATTAGTGGTTCTAGATTCTAGTCTAATAGATGTACTTGTCTTTTGGTTTCTGCTTTATATTGTTTGCTTGATTTACTGTCATGAGGTGTGTCTCATGATAGAACTAGTGGGAGATTATCCTCACTACTTGTGTTATTTGGTTGGTTAATATATAGAATCACAGGGGTAACCCATTACCCAAAAAAAAAAATTTGACAGACTCACAAAACCTATGTACTCGCCGACATTTTTATGCTGATTCTCTTTTCACATATGTTTCAGGAGTCAATGCTTGATAATATGATGCATGCTTCACGTAGGAATGGACGCGGGCCTTAGTGACCAAAAACATAAAAGAAAATTTATTTATGTGTTGTTTCTATTTATCCTAAGACAATGTAAACATTTAACTTAATAAAACGAAACTATAAACTTCATGAGTTGTGAAACAATAGTTCTGTGACATGACTACCCGACGTTTCCTCTTTCTGTAACACCCCGACCGCGTAAAACAACAAACTGCGGTGGAAACGTCGGGGAGTCATGTCACAAAACTATTGTTTTTTGAAAATTTGAAAATGATTTAGCACATATGAGTCACCCCAAAACATTTGCAAAACGTCAAAATGGAAACTATGTGCTAACTTTGAAAATCATTTTGTATACACAAACCATGTACTTACTTTGAAAATCATTATGTATATAGTTTTGAAATCTTGAAAATAATTATAGGCACATATGAATTACCCCAAAACATTTATAAAATGTGAAGTAGGGGAACTATGTACTCACTTTGAAAATCATTATGTATATATAAACCAAGTGTATTGTTTTGTAATCTTGAAATAATTATAGACACATATGAATCACCCCAAAACATTTAGAAAATGTAAAAGAGGGGAACAATGTACTCACTTTGAAAATCATTTTTTATACATAAACCATGTATATCGTTTTGAAATCTTGAAAATAATTATAGGCACATATGAATCACCCCAAAACATTTAGAAATGTAAAAGAGGGGAACAATGTACTCACTTTGAAAATCATTATTTATACATAAACCATGTATATCGTTTTGAAATCTTGAAAATAATTATAGGCACATATGAATCACCCCAAAACATTTAGAAATGTAA
Source organism: Scalesia atractyloides (assembly GCA_947069175.1). NCBI lineage: Eukaryota > Viridiplantae > Streptophyta > Magnoliopsida > Asterales > Asteraceae > Scalesia > Scalesia atractyloides. The sequence continues at coordinate 37,924,384 of CAMTDV010000001.1, forward strand.
AAGAGGGGGGCTATGTACTCACTTTGAAAATTATTTTGTATATATAAACCATGTATATTGTTTTGAAACTTGAGAATAATTATAAGCACATATGAATCACCCCAACACATTTAGAAAATGTAAAATAGGGGGCTATGTACTCACTTTGAAAATCATTTTGTATATATAAATCATGTATATTGTTTTCAAATCTTGAAAATAATTATAGGCAAATATGAATCACCACCAAAACATTGAGAAAATGTAAAAGAGGGGAAATATGTAGTCAAATAATCCTTGCGTAGTAAATATGTAGATTTGAAAAGATAGTTTAGTACATATGAATCACCCCAAAACATTTAAAACGTAAAATAGGGGAACTATGTACTCACTTTGAAAATCATTTTGTATATATAAACCATGTGTATTGTTTTGAAATCTTGAAACTAATTATAGGCACATATGAATAACCCCAAAATATTTGAATATGTAAAAGAGGGGGCTATGTATTCACTTTGAAAATCATTTTGTATATATAAACCATGTATATTGTTTTTAAATCTTGAAACTAATTATAGGCACATATGATCACCCCAAAATATTTGAAAACGTAAAAGAGGGGGCTATGTACTCAATTTGAAAATCATTTTGTATATATAAACCATGTATATTGTTTTGAAATCTAGAAAATAATTATAGGCACATATGAATCACCCAAAACATTTAGAAAATATAAAAGAGGGGACTATGTACTCACTTTGAAAATAATTATATATATATAAACCATGTATATTTTTTGAAACTTGAAAATAATTATAAGCACATATGAATCACCCCAACACATTTAGAAAATGTAAAGAGGGGGCCATGTACGCACTTTGAAAATCATTTTATATATAGCCTCCTCACTTTGAAAATCATTTTCTATATATAAACCATGTATATTGTTTTGAAATCTTTAAAATATTTATAGGGACATATGAATCTTGAAAATCGTGAGGATCTATCTGCTGACAAACTCGCCAAGATCTACGTTGATGAGATTGTATCTCGTCATGGTATTCCTTTGAACATCATGTCGGACCGGGATGCTTGATTCTCAGCTCACTTTTGGAAGACCATGCAATCTGCCATGGGAACCAAACTCAATCTGAGCACAACTTATCATCCTCAAACGGATGGACAATCTAAAAGGACAATTCAAACACTGGAGGATATGCTTTGAGCATATGTGATCGACTTTGGAGGTAGTTGGGATTCGCATCTACCATTGTTCGAATTCTCCTACAATAATAGTTATCATGCCAGCATTAATATGGCGCCTTTCGAAGCTCTATACGGTCGAAAATGTCGTTCACATGTCTGCTGGAATGAGGTCAGTGAAACTCAGCTCACTGGACCTGAACTCATTCACGACACAACAGACAAAGTCAAGAAAATTCGCGATAACTTTCTGACAGCTAGAAGCCGTAAAAGAGTTATGCGGACAAATGATGCAAGCCCTAGGAATTCCAAGTTGGTGATCACGTCCTTGTCAAGGTATCCCTTTGGAAAGGTGTGATTAGATTTGGAAAGAAAGCAAAACTTTCACCATGATATATTGGACCATTCAAGATCGTTGAGAGAATCGGAAAGGTGGCATACCGACTTGAGCTACCTCCTGAACTTGGGAATATTCACCCAACATTCCATGTGTCCAATTTGAGAAAGTGTTTAGCCGATACAAACCTCCACATTCCCCTCGACAAAATTCACGTTGATGAAGTAATGCACTTTGTTGGAGAAACCTGCAGAGATATTGGACCGTGATGTCAAGAAACTCAAGCGTAGACGTATACCGATAGTTAAAGTTCGCTGGGAATCCAAACGTGGCCCAGAATTTACTTGGGAACGAGAGGATCGGATGAAAGCGAAATATCCACATCGGTTTCACAAAGTTTCCTCTAATTAAATTTTGGTACGAAATTTGCAAAAGTAGGGGAGACTGTGACATTTTGGTCTTTTCAATCATTGCACAATTACAAACAATTTCGTATTCAATGAAACTTTGTGTTTTAATTCCAAATATTTTTGTAGTCAATAAAATCTTGTATTTTATTGATGAGAATGCAAAAATGTCAATCGTTGCACAATTTCGATCATTTTTGTGTTCGTTAAAGCGTTTTACGCATTTTTGCGAAACGCGTAACCATACAACCGAACGAACCGACATCCACGACATTTTCGGGTATAATCCAAGCTACACATGTCTTAACACCTTTATATAACCTAAATATTAAGTTAAAGGGTTTAAAAATGGCAAACAAGTGAAAATACAAGTCCAATGGCCAAAAATGTCAAAAACATAATAAATATTTTTGCTTCTTCACTAAGTTTGCCACCTATCTTCAATTTTTGACACCTAGCACTCACCTTGCCACACTTAATATGGTGTTGACACATGTTAGGACACTAATCCACACTCGAGGACACTTGTCATCACCTCCTTAATCCTAAAATACTATAAATACCCCATGATTCTTTCATTTTTTTCACAGCAGTTCAAAACACTTCAAAGTAAATTGTAAAGTTCTTCTTTCTATCCTTCTTGGAGCTTGTTTCCAGCCTTTGGAAGCCTCATTCCGAAAGTGTTTTTCAACACGAGTAAGTACTCTTCCTAGTTCTTTCATTATTTTAGTTATTTTGAGCTAAAACTCGAACAGTTTGGCTTCCTGCTTGACTTTTGGTTCTGACCATATTTGGTCAAGTTAAAGTCCAATTGAACTTTGCAACGCGATCGTAGTAACGAAGGTTATAATCCCTAGACATTTCACCTTCTGATTACCACATTTACTAGTCGAAGTGACGAGTTAAAGTTTCGGTAAAAAAGATGTGCATTTTACGACTAAACTATTTTCAGGTATCAAAACACCAAGTTTTGCTGCCAAATCAATTTTTATAAACTTAGTTAGACATATTTTGACATGTTTAACTCGTCACTTCTAGTTTAGTGCTTATTTAGGTAAGTCGAGCGGTCCTGACCACCGCTTTGACTTTTGAATCTGACCCGTTTGGTCGATCTTAGGATCCGACCAAACACACATTTGTAACCTCAGTTGTATAGAGAATAACCTACTGAGGTTATACCTTATGGTCATGTCATTTGGTTAGTGTTATGATAAGTTACTTCTATGTTCTTAAAAAATGATGACCAAAATGCCCTTTTTTCCGCATAAAGCCATTTTAAACACATGTAACCAAATTTTGACACATAAACTGATGTTATAACATTTTCAAACATGTTTGCGCATTTAAGACTTATCATAGGACATGTTTAACCATCCGATCACGCGTTTACGCTAATGACCAGTTAAAGTAGCATAAAGTACCCTAACGAGTCATAATGGGTCAAAAACACTTAGGATCCTTTCCAAATCAGAATGTTAAGTTTGTTAAACTATATCACATGAGTTCCAACACTCTTTTGTTTATAAGACTTCATTCTATCCAATCTCCCGTTTTTCGTCCCGACACGCTAACGTATTTATTTTTTTTGGGTAAAGGGTTACCCCGGTGATTTTATATATAAACAAACCAAAAACAAGTAGCATGGAAACACCCACACTAGTTCAAACATGGGAATTCCCCATGAATGTAAGCCAACGAAAAAACACACTAAACTACCAAGAACATCGAAGACAAACTACTAGACAATAATCTAGAGAAACAAGAAAACTAATAAATAATCAGCCTTCTTCATCTTCCACTCGGTTGCTATAAATCTCCCATGTTTCAAGCAATCTTCGCACATTGTGGCAATCCTTGAACTTGACTCCCATTAGCTTATATCGAACCGTTTTCAAAATTGTATCACTTAGAACATCTGGCGGTCTCATCTGGTTCTTGAAAAGTCTCGCATTACGTTCCTGCCAAATGAAATACGTCGCAGCAGCCACAATAAGCCTACTAATATAGTTGGTCGCTGTCTCTACCCAGCCCGAGCCCCCAGCCAGTCAACGATAGCATTCCATTCTGGGCCAACAGTACTCATACCCCCGTTTCCACGAACCGTGATCCAAACTTGAGTTGAGTAGTTATAATCGAAGAACAGATGGTTATGGGAATCAATTTCCGCATAGCAAAGAAGACAACACATCATATTCATATTTTTCCTTCTGGAAATATCCCATTGCACAATTTTATCTTGAGTGAGGAGCTTACGACGAATCACCAACCACATAAAGAAAGCATGTTTTGGAATACACTGCGAGAACCAAACATACTTAACCCAATCTACCTCTGCTGCTCTCTGTCTAACCGAATGCCACACTTGAGACGAAGAGTACGCAAGTAACTCATTATCATCCTTCCATAGGAGCTGGTCAGACCTATTCGGATCTGTATGGATATCATCTAGCTGATTTAAAACCAGAAACATATCCCTCCACGCCACTGGCCACCTCCAAACACCACTAACATGAATCTCCTGAACTGTATTATTAAGAGTAAAACCTGCACTTGAGATGGTTCTGGGAGTTAGGAAGTTACCAAGCGGACCCAAGTGACACCACGAATCGTACCAAGCTGAAGTATTGCTACCATCACCCAACTTGGACCAAACAAATTCTCTAATAAACGGCCGAAGCTGTAATATTTTCCGCCAGCTCCAACAACAATTCGCCACCGACTTACAAATCCAAAAGCTTTTACCTCTAAGTCTGTACGAATGGATCCAAGCAACCCAAAGAGAATCACGCTCAACAAGAATGCTCCAAATATGAGAAGACATAAGCGCTTTATTAACATCCCCAATACGACGAATACCTAAGCCACCCTCGTACTTTGGAACACAAACAGACTTCCAGGAAGCTTTAGCCTTCCCCTTATGATATGAACCATCCGAAGACCATAAGAAGTTTCGCATTTTGGCTTCCAGATCTTGAATGATACGGTTAGGCAGGATAAAAACTGAAGACCAGTAAATATGCATTGAAGAAAGAACAGAGTTTATAAGCTGCAGCCGACCCGCAAACGAAAGAAGTTTATTCCTCCAATTTGAAATCCGTTAATCCAACCTCTCCACTAAGGCACTACAATCTTTGTACACAAGGCTAGAAGAAATAATAGGAACCCCCAAGTATTTTACTGGAAGAGACCCCTCCATAAACGTCATGAAAGACAAGATATGGTTTTTAACGTGAGCTGGCACATTACAGAAAAACCATGTGCTCTTTTGAATACTAGGAACTAGACCGGACATGTTTGAAAAATTCGAAAGACACTTGAAGACACACTGCACCGACTCAACATCTCCTCTCGCAAACAAGAATAAATCATCTGCAAAACACAGGTTAATGATACGCTGCCTTTCGCATTTATTGGGAAATTTGAATGATGTATCAATCCGAAGCATGCTGTAATATACACGTTAAAACCTCCATAACCAGCGTGAATAAATAAGGAGATAACGGGTCTCCTTGTCGAAGGCCACGCTTACCTTTAAAATAACCATGCACATTCCCATTAACACAAACAGAATATGATGTTGTGGAAACACAAACCATAATCCAGTCCACCATCTTTGTGTTAAAGCCGAACCCAATCAGAACATTTTCAGGAACCTCCAATCAACCGTATCATAAGCTTTCTGAATATCCATCTTGAAAGCACACTGGGGTGGACCTGAATTTCTATGAAATTATGCATAAGCTCTTGAGTCAGCAAGATGTTATCCGAGATTTTCCTACCAGGAATAAAAGCAGATTGGTTGATGCTAACAACCTGATGGAGCACACCCTTTATACGATCAGCAATAATCTTACTAACACATTTGAATAATACGTTACAGCAGGCTATAGGACGATAATCAGAAACCATAACTGGCGAGAGTTTCTTCGGCACTAGTGCAACAAGAGTATGGTTGATTTGGCCCAGTAATCTGCCTGTATGAAAAAAATCAATGATTGCCATAGAAACATCATTACCTACAATTGGCCAAGCCACTTTAAAGAAAGCAGCAGTGTAACCATCCGGGCCTGGAGCTTTGTCATTACCTATAGAAAACATGGTTTTCTTAACCTCATCCATCGTAACCGGACGGATCATGAGGGAAGCATCAATCGGGTTCACAACCTTAGTAAACAGATCAGGAGTAGGATGCATGGATAAATCATCTTGGCTACCCAATAAAATTTCATAATGTTTCACAAAAGCATCTTGAACCGCATCACCCTCATGCACTACACCATTCGTATCCAATACAACTTGGATTCGGCTTCGATGGTTTCTACTCTTCACTGCTGCATGAAAGAAAGCAGTATTGGCGTCGCCAACTCTTAACCATTCCATCTTAGACTTCTGCTTTAAAAACCTTTCCTCATCAAGAGACGCTTCTTGAAAGTCAGAATTCAGCTTCCTTTCTCGAGCTCTAAGGTCCGCATTCATGGGATCCTTATCAATATCCTTTTGAAGGTCATCTAGTTTACCACGAAGACCAGCCATCTTCTTATGGAGATTGCCTTGCTTAAAGAGTAAAGCACGTAACGGAGTCTTTAGCCTCCGAAGCTTCTTCACAACCCTAAACTGATAAACCCCATTAACACTCATCTTCCACGACTCCTTCACAATTCTTAGAAAATCAGGCTTATGAACCAAAAAGTTCGCAAACTTGAAGGGCTTAGGCTTACTAGTAACAGCTCGTTTAATTGTTATAACACAAGGAGAGTGATCTGACAATCTATAAGGATGAAAAACAGCCACTGAATTAGGGAACTCAGTAATAAACGGAGTATTGCCCATGATACGATCAATTTTCTTAAGCAAGCCAACACCCTTCTTTGGCTTTTGGTTCCGTGTAAAATGGAGACCCAACTGGTTAATATCCATCACCTCAATATCTGAAACACAAGCTTGAAAGTCTCGCATACCCGTTGAAACAGAGGAGGCACCCATAGACTTATCCTCCAGGTATAGAGCCGAGTTAAAATCTCCCATAATCAGCCACGGCTTATCACCTACCATATGTTTATGCATAGATAACTGGGACCATAATTCTCGCCGAGTGATATAGTAATTAGCTGCGTACACAACCGAACAGAATAACCATTTCTTGTCTTCTTTAACGAATAACTGAATATGCATGACTTGCGACGTTTGAGACAACACCATCAAATCAAAAACCATCGGGTTCCAACCTATGATAATACGAGTTCCTTTATCACAAGAACCCCCATTAGAAGTCCAATCCCAACGAGGGAACACTGAGTTACAGACCTTACTAAGATTTCCGACATCAACATGAGATTCTAAAATAGCACAAAAACTGAGATTACTATCTTTAACTATCTTTCAAACCTCCTTTTGATTTAGAGGGCGGTTCAACCCCCTAATATTCCATGAAGCAAGACTAACCATTGGAAACCTCCGGGTTAGGAGTGCTTGCCCCTTTTTTAGCATTAGGATTACAAGTGCCTTCCGTGATAAACTCGTCAGTTTCATTATATACTTCCATGACCTCTTCATCATCCGCCTCCTGTTGTCCACCTTCTCCCTCCTTATCCTTTGACCTTTCTCCATATTATCATCATTTAAGACCTCAAACGGATTTCTAGACACAACAGTATTTAAAGATTCCGACTTATACAAGTTAACCTTCAACTTAGCTCCAACCGGCCTATACTCAAATTTCGGCTTTTGTTTGTTGACTTGAAAACTCGTCTTCCGAGCCACTCTCTTGGTATACACTCCCGTAAACCCTTCCTCATCAACAACAGGCTTTTTATCAGGTCTTTGTCCTAGAACATAAGGCTTACGAGCTTTGTCATCACTCACTTGTTTTCCCAGCTTCTTTTGATGCTTAGGACAATGATCATCTGAGTGGCCAAAAACACAACAATGCGAGCACCTATGCGGATTCCATTCATACTCAACAGACATAGTCTCCTTGACATACCCATCACCCTCAAGTTCTGGAATTGCCATAGTAATTTCCGCTTTAAGCTCCTTATCAGCTGACACTTCAATTAAAGCTCTAGCATAGCTACTACGGCCCCAGGAATCCAAGCACATCGAAGTAGTGTAAGAATCTAGATGTTTGAGATCACCAATGGCTGTAGCGATCAAGCTAAGACCATCCTCTGTTACGCGGCTAAAGGAACATCATGTATCTTGACCCATAATTGCAGATTCTTAACCTCCTTTTTTATCAGCTTAGTAGTAGGAGTCCACTCACATAAAATCAAAGGTTGTGTTCGAATAATCCATGGGCCCTCATTGAGGACAGCCATCATACCAGTTTGGTCTGCAAACTTGAAGAAAAAGAAACCATTAGCATTCATCATAGATTTTTGTAATCCAACCTTTTCCAGTTATTTTTCACATAATACTCCACAACCGGGTAGGCAATTTGATCCCCCAGGAAGTACCCGTAATGTGTTTGCTAGCTTGTGTTGAACAACCCGAATCGAATCCTTTGGCAAAACCACATCACAATTCTCATGCTGCATTGGACTAGCAAGTGATCTGAAATTAAGTTTTTTGTTACTCGGTTTGGCCACCAAATCAGCATATGATAGTGACTTAGACCCTTCTCCTCGTCGTTTTGGCTAATACCTGCGACGCGACCATCATCAATCTTTTGATCCGGTTGACCTTGTTCCATGACAGGCATAGTAATCTTGGTCACAATACCCCTCCGAGGCATTAACGTGCTACCCTCAACATCTACCACTCTTGAAGCCAAATCCAGGAACGATAATGAATGTTTCCCACGATCGTTGAGCGAATTTCCACCAGGTTTTTTACGTACATTCTTAGTGTCATCATCAACTCCCTCCATCTGCAAACACACTGCCAACCTTGCAAAAGAAATCGAGAGAAAAAGCCAGAAACCTTCAACCGAAGAAACTAAGAAAACCCTAATCTAGCAAAACCCTAATCCATAGATCTTCATGAAATCAAATAGAGAACCAGGTAAATCAAGGTTACTGCCACACCAGTAGGACCGAAACACCCAATACACTATTCAATTAGATCAGAAGCTATGATTATGGCCGGCGATAGATGAAAAGGAACAAGAAAACCCTAATATCTGACCGATTCAGACTTGCTACCAGAGTTCGTATAAATGTATGATTAACATACACTAATCACAAATCTGTTACACAAGTTATCCACGATCAAAAGATAGGATTACCAAGAAGAACCAAAATCGCCATGCTAGGAGAGAGAATTCCACTGCCGTTTTTTACACGCTAACATATTTATCAGACACATTAGGACACATTTGAGCTTTGTTATTCTGTTGATCAAGAACACTTTCACAAATCCATGTGAGTACATAGCCCCCCTCTTTTAAATGTTAAAATGTTTTGGGTTGATTCATATGTGCCTATAATTATTTTCAAGATTACAAAACAATACACGTGGTTTATATATACAAAATGATTTTCATAGTGAGTACCTAGCCCCCTCTTTTACGTGTTTTAAACGTTTTGTAGTGATTCATATGTGCCTATAATTACTTTCAAGATTTCAAAACAATATACATGGTTTATGTATACAAATTGATTTTCAAAGTGAGTACATAGTTCCCCTCTTTTACATTTTCTAAATGTTTTAGGTGATTCATATGTGCCTATAATTATTTTCAAGATTACAAAACAATACGCATGGTTTATATATACAAAATGATTTTCAAAGTGAGTACATAGTTCCCCTCTTTTACATTTTCTAAATGTTTAGGGGTGATTCATATGTGCCTATAATTACTTTCAAGATTTCAAAACAATATACATGGTTTATGTATACAAAATGATTTTCAAAGTGAGTACATAGTTCCCCTCTTTTATGTTTTGCAAATGTTTTGGGGTGACTCATACGTGCTAAATCATTTTCAAGTTTCCAAAAAACAATGTCTACTGTTTATATATAAAACAATACGATTTCAATAATGTGAACCACTTGTTGATGCGTTATACATAACACGAATGATATTCATTAGCTTTGACCGAGCCGACCAGTAGTATGTTATGGTACCATATGACCAACATGGTACCATAGGACCGACAATCCCATTATCTGATTAACAAATCATTTTTTTGATTTGTTAGTCTAGTTAAAGAGACGCTTTGGTGGAAGTGGATTGGGTTCTAGTTGGCGATTTTTCGTGCTCTTCGTGAAACCCGAATCTCTTGATCAATCTTAGCTGTATAACAGTCTGTGATTGTCGTTTGATCTTCCAAATAGCAATAAGAACTTGTTAGCATCCAAAGAAAGATTAGAATAGGGTTTAGTTTCGTTTTTTAATCTGATCGCTCTCTCTCTAGCCGGCGATTTTTGTTCTTCTTTCAATCCTACGATTTCGATCGGGAAATGTGTGCAACAGATCTGTTATTAGGGGTTTGAGTAATCAAATCTTAATACGAACTCTGGTGGCATATAGGATCGATCGGATAGTAGTTTTCTTTCGATTTTGTTATTTTATCGCCGGCCGTATCTTGTGTTACGGATAATTATCAACAATCCGATCAGTTTAGGGTTTGTGCTTGTTTTGTTTTATAATCGACGACTTGGGAATTAGTAGGAAATTCAGATTTATTAAAGATTGTGTTGATCGCGGTTAACGGATGTTAATTTAGCTAGATTGATACAACCTTTCTAATCGATTAAGGATTGATTACAGATTCTAGGGTTTCTTTCTGGTTTTTGGTTGTGGTTGCGGTATGGAGAGCGATGAAGTTCTAAATGGTGATGGGTATCCAAAACTGAGCAAGGAGAGAGTTGTTAGAACTGGCATGGATGAACATAAGAAACCTGATGTGCATGTTGATCAAGGCAAAGTCCCGTTACCTAATAAGGGGTTTGGAAACCGTGTGCTGAATATTGACTGTAACCCTAAGCTGGCCCGACGGGGGAATGTTCCTAACTCACTAGTGGAAGAGGTGAACTCGGATCCGAAGCTGCTTAATGCCATAGAAGAATGAAACAAGAATAAGGGTGCGGTAACCGTGGTGAATAATATTAAGGAGGACTCGGAAAACATCACGGAAAAAGGGGCTAACTTGCATGGTAATTTGGAGGATATGGCACCTGATTCGGATGGTGGTGTTTCATCAGCTGAGTCCACGAAGGTAACGACCACTAAGATTGTAGAACCTCTTTCGTTTGCTAGAGTTGTTCAGCATAATAGTGATGGTATTAAGGTTAATTTTCGGTCTTTGGAAACTGATGAAATAATTGATGGGGCAGATGTTGTTATCCCTTTATCATCGGTAAAGCAGGTGAATGATAGATACTCGAACACTCTTTATGGATATTTTTTGGGAAAGCGCTTAGCGTTTCCGGTGGTAGACTATTTTGTTAAACATAAGTGGTCGAAGTATGGGTTATCCAAGATGATGATGAATGCTAAGGGGTTCTTCTTCTTTAAGTTTCAAACAAAAAAGGGATGGCCCAGCTACTAGAAGATGGGCCATGGATGATACGAAATGTTCCAATTATTCTTACTGAATGGACTCCTGATGTTATGGTTGAGAAAAAGGATATAACATCTATACCGGTTTGGGTAAAAATGCATGATGTACCGTTGGCTGCGTTTACTGAGGACGGGTTGAGTTTACTGGCCTCGAAAATAGGTGTTCCAAAATTGCTGGATTCTTATACAACAACAATGTGTGTAGATTCATGGGGAAGAAGTAGTTATGCTAGGGCGTTAATAGAAGTTCAAGCAGGGTCTGAATTAAAGAGAGTTGTCACGGTTGCAATCCCGGCACTCGATGGAAAGGGATACTCTAAAGCGGAGGTAAAAATAGAATATGATTGGGAACCGTTGAGATGTTCAACATGTTGCGTGTTTGGTCATGATGATAACTCGTGCCCAAAGAAACAAACATCAGTGCAGATGGATGATAAGATGAAAAATAATAATGATTTTCAGGAGGTATTATCGAAGAGTAGGAAAGGGATCAATCAAGGGCTGCATGTTAAGAATCAGAAGCCGAAGTTTGTGTACCGTCCGGTAGCAAAGCCTAAGTCCAAGGCTGATGAGAAAGTGCAACCGAAAAACCAAGTGCCTATCTCTAACCCATTTTCTGTACTTCAAAAGGAGGAAAATCACTCTAATGAATTCGGTGGAATAGAGGGTATGAATTCAAAAGGTAATCAACAAAATAAAAATACCAATTTGGAGGAAATAATTGCTGATGCAGTTGGAATCGAGGAGCTTTTAGGTGATATCTCAAAATTAATGGAGCAGAAAGTAGAAAATAAAAATTCTAAGGGTGCAAGCACACCTGGTGATACTAGTGTCCATGGGTAGTTTGGCTTCTTGGAACATAAGGGGTTTGAACCGGCCCCTCAAACAAAAGGAGGTTCGTCAGGTGGTGCTGGACAATCATCTTCAGGTGTGTGCAATTATGGAAACTCATGTTGACTCGTCTAATGTCTATAATGTTTGTAAGAAAGTTTGCTCGTCATGGAGCTGGCCGACTAATGCTGATTGTTGTGAGAAAGGTACTCGTATTATGGTAGGGTGGGACGCTGACATTGTGGATGTTATGATCCTTTCTAAAACAGATCAGGTTGTGCATACTCAGATCATGTTTAAACTCGATCAAAAGTCTATTTTTTGTTCGTTTGTTTATGCTGACAACTACTACAAAAATAGAAGGGACCTATGGCAGAACTTATGTGCTCATCATTCTTATATGCATGATAAACCATGGACTATTATGGGGGATTTTAATTCTTCCTTGTTTCATGAAGATATAGCTCAAGGGCCATCCACGTTTAGCATTGGGAATAGGGAATTTAAGGAGTGCATTGATGAGATAGAGGTGTTTGATGTTAATCGAACGGGTTTACATTTTACGTGGACGAATAAGCAGCAAAAGGGTATCATTGTCAAGAAAATTGATCGAATATTGGGGAATATGCAATTAATCGATATGTTCCCTAATGCGGCAGCATGTTTTCTTCCGTATCGAATATCAGACCATACTCCGTGTATCTTAAAATTGCCTAATGTGACTAGAGGAAAACCGAAGCCGTTTAAGTTTGTGAATTTGGTAGCCGATAAGAAGGGTTTTATGGAGGAAGTTAAAACGGTTTGGAATATGGACATTCAGGGTTATCGCATGTTTCAGATTGTTAAAAAGCTTAAGCTGTTAAAAAACCCGTTGAGGAAACTCTTATATACACAGGGTAATCTGCATGAGAAGGTTAAGACGATGAGAAAGGATCTAGAAGACAACCAGATAGCTATTGATAATGATCCTTTCAACAATGAGCTACTTGATAAACACAGTCGATTACTTCAAGCGTATAAGAAAGTGGTTCTTGATGAGTGTTCTTTTTTGCAGCAAAAATCTAAGTTACAATGGCTTTCGCTTGGTGATAAGAACTCAAAGTTTTTTCATAACACGGTCAAAGCAAAAAATCATCGGAGTAGAATTTTCTCGGTAAGAGACAGTAGCGGTATACTACATGAACGAATGTCGGTTCCACAGGTCATGGTGGAGCACTATACCCAGTTTTTTGGTAGTGTTGGAAGTATAAATTTGCATCCTACGCCAGATCTATTCCATAATGTATTATCGGTTGATAAAGCTTCTGCTATGGTTAGGATTGTTACGGATGATGAAATTAAACAGGCAATGTTTTCAATTGATGGGAATAAAGCTCCAGGTCCTGATGGTTACACCTCGGTCTTCTTTAAAAAGTCTTGGGATGTAGTTGGGAAGGATGTATGCAATGCGGTACAGGAGTTTTTTCAAAATGGTAAACTACTCCGTCAACTTAACCATACGATAATCTCTTTAATCCCTAAGGTTAGTACACCATCTTCCATTACGGATTATCGCCATATATCTTGTTGTAACACACTATATAAGTGTATCAGCAAGATTATTACAAATCGTATAAAAGAAGGGTTATGTGATATTGTGAGCATCAACCAGTCAGCCTTTGTTCCGGGTAGAAGGATTTCTGATAATATCCTCTTAACACAGGAATTAATGCATAACTATCATCATAATAAGGGGCCACCAAGGTGTGCCTTTAAGGTGGATATTCAAAAGGCTTATGACACGGTAGACTGGAACTTTCTTGAACAGATACTGCTAGGTTTTGGATTTGATCGGAAAATGGTGAAGTGGATAATGGTTTGTGTTACATCCACGTCCTTCTCTTTGGCTATAAATGGTAATCTGTATGGGTATTTTGGAGGGCAACGGGGTTTACGACAAGGAGACCCAATGTCTCCGTACCTTTTTACGCTGGTTATGGAGGTTCTTACATTGCTTTTGCAAAAACAGAGTTCTTTGTCAGCTGAGTTTAGGTACCATAATAAGTGTGAAAATCAGCGATTAATTAATCTCTGTTTTGCTGATGATCTGTTTTTGTTCTCTCGGGGCGATCATAGATCAGCAAAAGTGCTTTTGGAGGCGCTAGACTTATTTAAGAACATGTCAGGTCTTGTTCCTAGTATGACTAAAAGTACGGTCTTCTTTGGTAATGTTTCGGACATAGTGAAAGACCGAATTAGAAGCATCATCCCATTTGATGAAGGCGTGTTGCTAGTGCGCTACCTTGGAGTTCCCCTTATATCTACCAGGCTTGTTTACAATGATTGTAAGAGACTTCTGGAAAGTATGGATTTAAGAATTACCGATTGGAAAAATAAGAGTCTGTCATTTTCGGGTAGACTTAATTGATTCGGTCGGTGCTGTCTTCTATGCATATATATTGGGCGTCGGTCTTTATTTTACCAAAGCGCATCATTTATGACCTGGAAGAAAGAATGCGAAGATTTTTGTGGGCGCAAGGAAATAACATAAAAGGGAAAGCTAAGGTGAGTTGGAAAAAAGTGTGTATTCCTAAACAAGAGGGTGGCTTGGGTATTCGAAGGATTGGGGATATGAATAAAGCGCTTATGGTTGCGCATGTATGGAGTCTTCTTACACATTGAGAGTCTCTTTGGGTAAAGTGGATCCATTCATATCGTATACGAGATCGAAGTTTTTGGGACTTACCAATCCGAAATAACATAACATGGAGCTGGAGGAAAATGCTACAGTTAAGGCCGATTATTCAACACCATGTATGGACGAAACTGGGAGATGGTAACAAAACACTAGTCTGGTTTGATAAGTGGGATGAGATATGCCCTTTGAATTCTTTTATTACGCCACGTATGATATCGAATGTTGGATTCTATATGAACTCGAAGGTTGCGGATGTATGTGACCATGGGGGGTGCGGATGGCCGACCGAGTGGGTAAACCGATTTCCGGCTCTCCGAAACATGCCAAGTATCATACTGAGCCCGGGTTTACATGATAGAGTTGTATGGAGAACTAGATCAGGAAAGGAGATGAACTATAGTGCCGCTATAGGGTGGGATGAATTTCGACTACACCAGAATGAAGTCCCATGGGCGAGTATTATTTGGTATCTCCAATCTATTCCTCGTCATTCTTTTTTAATGTGGCTTCTTGTGAACAAAAAACTAAAAACGCAGGATGTCATGAGTCGATGTCTTCGGCGGGTAGTCCTAATTATAACCTCATGTGCTGTTCGTTGTGTATGGTTGGTCTGGATTCTCATGACCACCTTTTTTTCGAATGTTTATATGCTGCTCAGGTCTGGAATGGTATTCGAGATAAAGCAGGAATGGGATCGCTGCCTAACAAATGGGAAAGGATATTTGATCATTTGGTGCAATATGCGAAGTCAAAGCATGCTACTCATGTTATTGGAAAGCTTGTTGTTAGTGCGGCAACTTACTTCGTGTGGCAGGAACGAAATCAGAGATTGTTTTCTATGAAAAAAAGGAGTGCAGATCAACTCATTGAGATTATTCTACTAACAGTTCGGATGAAGCTACATTTGATGAAATTTAAAGACACGAGTCACACTAGAGATCTTCTACAGGAATGGAGACTTCCTAGAGGGTTGCTGATAAATGATGATGAACATGGCTAATGGTGTTACATGTGTTTTCTTTTTGTAACTTAGTGTTACGTGTATTGTCGAGTGACGTGCTTATTAAATAGGTATCTAGCGGCTGTAGGATGATTGTTTGATGAACTCTAGTATGGCTTGTCATACTTGAGAATTGAGGTTTCTGTCTACCTCACTTGTTATTTTTGGATTGATTGATATAATATTTACCGGGGTAACCCTTTACCAAAAAAAAAGAGACCCTTTGGTGGTATAGTCAACACAGGTTTGAATGTATTCATTAAAGAATGATCAAAAGTTTTCACAATTAAAAACACGGACGATTTGTTTATGATATGGACAACTGATTATGACATGGACGATTGATTTATAACACAGACGAATGGTTTATAACACGGACAAATGGTTTTGAACAATGTCACGCAATAATTTTCACTTAAAGAGATAAACCATACGAAGTTTTCTTTTGAATCAATCTATTACAAGGTTTTTACGAAAGAAACGTTTTGGTCAAGATTCATGGCTACAAGGTTTTCACAACCCTAACCAACTTGTTTTAGTTGGTTAATTGTATTGCAATATCAAACTTGTTTTGGATAAACACCGAAATGTTTGTAACCTAATCTCTCTCTCTAGCTAGGCGATTTTTGTTCTTCATGCCAACTCTAAGTTTTGCTTCGTGATTCTTTGTGTAATAGATCTGTGATTAGAGTTTGATCATTCAAACGCTAATACGAACTCTATTAGCAATATTGATCGATCCGAAACTAGGGTTTCTTGTGTTGTTTTGTTTTTCCATCGCCGCCTTAGTTGATGATTCTTATTCGGATTGAATAGGGTTGCGGGTTACTCGGTCCTATTGGTTGGGCAGTAACCTTCACCTAGCTGTCTCACTATTGGATCTTGGAAAGTTTCATGAGTTAAGGTTTTGCTAGAATTAGGGTTTGTGCATGCTTTTGGTGTTTCACGTGGTTCTAACTGGTTTACGTGGTATTTGGCTACATGGAGAGGTATAGGGGGGTGAACAAATGCTTGATGACGGAGGAACAACTCCTATACGGGGGATAGGATTGAAGGTGACTAATATAGAGGGGAACACAAAGCTACCAAGGAGGGGTCTTTACTCAACTTCTAACTCTTTGATTCTGGATGGGTTACGGGATATATCGAAACCTGTGGACAATACTTTGGCTGCAAAATCTAAGGGACCGAATGCTTAAAACCCTCATAAGTTGAAGTCTTTTACAGGTGGATCGGAGGGTGGAGTTTCATCGTCTGAGTCCAAGGAGGCAACGACCACTCAGGTTGTAGAACCTCTATCGTTTGCTAGAGTTGTTCAGCAGAATAAGGATGGTATTAAAGTTAATTTTAGGGCTATGGAAACTGATGAACTAATTGATGGGGCGGATGTTGTCATCCCATTATCATCGGTAAAGCAGCTTAATGATAGATATACGAATACCCTTTATGGATATTTTTTGGGAAAACGCTTAGCGTTTCCAGTGGTAGACTATTTTGTTAAAAATAATTGGTCGAAGTATGGTTTATCCAGGATGATGATGAATGCAAAGGGGTTCTTCTTTTAAGTTTCAAACAAAAAAGGGATGGAACAACTACTGGAAGATGGGTAATGGTTTATACGAAATGTTCCAATTATTCTTACTGAATGGACTCCTGCTGTTACGGTTGAGAAAAAGGATATAACATCTATACCGGTTTGGGTAAAGATGCATGATGTACCGTTGGCTGCGTTTACGGAGGACGGGTTGAGTTTAGTGGCCTCGAAAGTAGGTGTTCCAAAGTTGTTGGATTCTTATACAACAACAATGTGTGCAGAATCATGGGGAAGAAGTAGTTATGCTTCGGCGTTAATTGATGTTCAAACAGGGTCTGAATTAAAGAGAATCGTTATGGTTGCGATTCCAGCACTCGATGGAAAGGGATACTCAAAAGCGAAGGTAAAAATCGAATACGATTGGGAACCGTTAAGGTGTTCAACATGTTGCGTGTTTGGCCATGATGATAACTCGTGCCCAAAGAAACAAAAGCCAGTGCTGATTGATGACAATACAAAAAATAATGATGATTTTCAGGAGGTATCATCGAGGAATAAGAAAGGGATCACTCAAAGTCTGCATGTTAAGAATCAGAAGCCGAAGTTTGTGTATCGTCCGGTAGTAAAGCCAAAGCCCAAGGCTGATGGGAAAGTGCAACCTTAAAACCAAGTTCCTATCTCTAACCCGTTTGATGTGCTTCAAGATGAGGGCAACCACTCTAATAAATTGATGGAATGGAAGGTGTAACTTCTAAGGGTACTCAACAAAATAAAAATAGCAATTCGGAGGAAGTAATTGCGGATGTAGTTGAGGAGGATGAGCTTTTAGCTGATATCCCAAAGCTTATGGATCAGAAAATGGAAAATAAAAAGTCTGAGGGTGCAAGCACACCCGGTGATACTAGTGTCCATGGATAGTTTGGCTTCTTGGAACATAAGGGGTTTGAACCACCCCTCAAACAAAAGGAGGTTCGCCAGGTGGTTCTGTCAAGTTTGTGCAATTATGGAAACTCATGTTGACTCGTCTAATGTCTATAATGTTTGTAAGAAAGTTAGCCGGTCATGGAGTTGGGCGACTAATGCTGATTGTTGTGAGAAAGGTACTCGTATTATGGTAGGGTGGGACGCTAACATGTTGGATGTTATGATCCTATCCCAAACAGATCAGGTAGTGCATTCTCAGTTCATTTTTAAAATGGATCAAAAGTCTATGTTTTGTTCGTTTGTTTATGCTGACAACTACTACAAAAAAGGGTGATATGGTAGAATCTACGTGTTCATCATTCTTATATGCATGATAAACCATGGGTTATCATGGGAGATTTTAATTCTTTTTTGTTTCATGAATAACCGAGGGGCCGTCCACTTTTAACATTGGGAATAGGGAGTTTAAGGAGTGTATTGATGAAATAGAGGTGTTTGATGTTAACCGAACGGGTTTACACTTTACATGGACGAATAAGCAGCAAAAGGGGATCATTGTCAAGAAAATTGATCGAATATTGGGGAATATTCACTTAATTCATACTTTCCCTAATGGGGCAGCATGTTTCCTTCCGTACCGAATATCTGATCATACTCCGTGTATCTTAAAATTGCCTAATGTGACCAGGGAAAAACCTAAGCCGTTTAAGTTTGCGAACTTGGTGGCCATAAGCAGGGTTTTATGGATGAAGTTAAAACGATTTGGAACATGGACATTCAGGGTTATCCTATGTTTCAGATTGTTAAAAAGCTTAAGTTGTTAAAAAACCCGATGAGGAAACTCTTGTATATGCAGGGTAATTTGCATGAGAAGGTTAAGACGATGAGAAAGGATCTAATGACTACCAGCTAGCTATTGATGATGATCCTTTCAACAATGAGCTTCTTGCTAAACACAGCCGATTACTTCAAGCGTATAAGAAAGCGGTTCTTGATGAGTGTTCTTTTTTGCAGCAAAAATCTAAGTTAGAATGGCTTTCGCTTGGTGATAAGAACTCAAAGTTCTTTCACAACACTGTCAAAGAAAAAAATCATCGGAGCAGAATTTTGTCGGTTAGAGATGGTAGCGGTACATTACACGAAGGAGTGTTGGTTCCGCAGGTCATGATGAATCATTATACCCAGTTTTTTGGTAGTGTTGGAAGTATACTTTGCATCCTACGCCTGATCTTTTCCATAGTGTCTTGTCGGTTGACAAAGCTTCAGCTATGGTTCGGATGGTTACTGATGATGAAATCAAACAGGCAATGTTTTCGATTGATGGGAATAAAATTCCAGGTCCTGATGGTTACACCTCGGTCTTCTTTAAAAAGTCTTGGGATGTTGTTGGGAAAGATGTTTGCAGTGCGGTGCAGGAGTTCTTTCAAAATGGTAAACTCCTCCATCAACTTAATAATACGATTATCTCTCTAATCCCTAAGGTTAGTACACCGTCTTCCATTACTGATTATCGTCCTATATCTTGTTGTAACACACTATATAATTGTATCAGCAAGATTATAACAAATCGTATAAAAGAAGGGTTATGTGACATTGTGAGCATCAACCAGTCAGCCTTTGTTCCGGGTAGAAGGATTTCAGATAATATCCTTTTAACACAGGAGTTAATGCATAACTATCATCGTAATCAGGGGCCTCCAAGGTGTGCCTTTAAGGTGGATATTCAAAAGGCTTATGACACGGTAGATTGGAACTTTCTTGAACAGATTTTGATACGTTTTGGGTTTGATGGGAAAATGGTGAAGTGGATAATGGTTTGGGAAAATGATTTTGGAGGCGTTAAATTTATTTAAGAACATGTCAAGTCTTGTTCCAAGTATGACTAAGAGTACGGTTTTCTTTGGTAATGTACCTGACCTAGTGAAAGACCGAATCAGAGGCATCATCCCATTTGATGAGGGTGTGTGCCAGTTCGCTACCTTGGGGTTCCCCTTATCTCTACCAGACTTATTTACAAAGATTGTAAGAGACTTGTGGAAAATATGGATTCAAGAATTACTGATTGGAAAAATAAGAGTTTGTCGTTTGCTGGTAGACTTCAATTGATCCGGTCGGTCCTGTCTTCTATGCATATATATTTGGCCTCGGTTTTTATTTTACCAAAGTGCATCATTTAGGAGCTGGAAGAAAGAATGCGAAGGTTTTTGTGGGCTCAGGGAAATAACATAAAGGGTAAAGCTAAGGTGAAGTGGAAAAAAGTTTGTGTTCCTAAACAGGAGGGTGGCTTGGGTATTCGAAGGATCGGGTATATGAATAAAGCGCTTATGGTTGCTCATATATGGAGTCTTCTACGCATAGAGAGTCTCTTTAGGTTAAGTGGATTCATTCATATCGTGTCCGAGATCGAAGTTTTTGGGACTTACCAATTCGAAATAACATAACGTGGAGCTGGAGGAAAATGTTACAGCTAAGGCCGATTATTCAACATCATGTATGGACTAAACTGGGAGATGGTAAAAAAAGGCTAGTCTGGTTTGATAAATGGGATGAGATATGTCCTTTGAATTCTTTTATTATGCCACGTATAATATCGAATGCTGGTTTCTATTTGAACTCGACGGTTGCGGATGTGTGTGACCATGGGGAATGGGGATGGCCGAACGCGTGGGTGAACCGATTTCCGTCTCTTCGACACATGCCGAGCATGATACTGAACCCGGATTTTCATGATAGGGTTGTGTGGAGAACTAGATCGGGAAAGGAGATGAACTACAGTGCCGCTATAGGATGGGATGATATTCGACAACATCAGAATGAAGTCCCATGGGCGAGTGTTATTTGGTTTCCCCAATCTATTCCTCGTCATTCTTTTTTAATGTGGCTGCTTGTGAACAAAAAACTTAAAACGCAGGATGTAATGAGTCGATGGTCTTCGGCGGGTAATACTAATTTTAAACTCATGTGTTGTTCGTTGTGCATGGTTGGTCTAGATTCTCATGAGCATCTTTTTTTCGAGTGTGTATATGCTGCTCAGATTTGGAATGGTATTCGAGATAAAGCAGGGATGGGATCGATTCCTAACACGTGGGAAAGGATCTTTGATCATTTGGTGCAATATGCGAAGTCAAAGCATGCTACTCATGTTATTGGGAAGCTTGTTGTTGGTGCAGCAGCTTATTTCGTGTGGCAAGAACGAAACCAGAGAATTTTTCTAGCAAAAAAAGGAGTGCAGATCAACTCATTGAGGTTATTCTAACAACAGTTCGGATGAAGCTACATTTGATGAAATTCAAGAGCACGAGTCACACTAGAGCTCTTCTACAGGAATGGAGACTTCCTAGAGGGTTGCTGATATATGATGATGAATATGGCTAATGGTGTTGCATGTGTTTTTTTTAAACTGAGTGTTACGTCTTGTCGAGTGACGTGTTTTTGAATTTGTGTTTAGTGTCCGTAGTGTGATTGCTCGTTTTACTCTAGTATGGCATGTCATACTTGAGAACTGAGGTTGTTGTCTGTCTCACTTGTTTTTTTTTTTGGTTGATTGATATAATATTCACCGGGATAAACCCTTTACAAAAAAAGGGACGATTTGTTTATGATATGGACAATTGGCTTATGACACATACCATTGATTTATGACACAGACGAATGATTTATAACACGGACAAATGGTTTATAATATGGACAAATGGTTTTAAACAATGTTACGCAATGATTTTCACTTAAAGATATAAACCATACGGAGTTTACTACGCAAGGCTTATGTGAGTAAATAGTTCCCCGCTTTTACATTTTCTAAATGTTTTGCGGTGATTCATATGTGCCTATAATTATTTTTAAAATTTCAAAACAATATACATGGTTTATATATACAAAATGATTTTCAAAGTAAGTACATAGTTCCCCTCTTTTACATTTTCTAAATGTTTTGGGGTGATTCATATGTGCCTATAATTATTTTCAAGATTTCCAAACAATATACATGGTTTATGTATACAAAATGATTTTCAAAGTGAGTACATAATTCCCCTCTTTTACATTCTCTAAATGTTTTGGGGTGATTCATATGTGCCTATGATTATTTTCAAGATTTCAAAACAATATACATGGTTTATATATACAAAATGATTTTCAAAGTGAGTACATAGTTCCCCTCTTTTACATTTTCTAAATGTTTTAGGGTGATTCGTATGTGCCTATAATTATTTTCAAGATTTCAAAACAATATACATGGTTTATGTATACAAAATGATTTTCAAAGTGAGTACATAATTCCCCTCTTTTACATTTTCTAAATTTTTAGGGTGATTTATATGGGCCTATGATTATTTTCAAGATTTCAAAACAATATACATGGTTTATATATACAAAATGATTTTCAAAGTGAGTACATAGTTTCCCTCTTTTACGTTTTGCAAATGTTTTGGGTGACTCATATGTGCTAAATCATTTTCAAGTTTTCAAAAACAATGTCTATGGTTTATATATAAAACAATACGATTTCAATAATGTGAACAACTTGTTGATGCGTTATCCATAACACGAAGGACATTCACTAGCTTTGACCGAGCCGACCAGTAGTATGTTATGGTGCCATAGGACTGACATGGTACCATAGGACTGACAATCCCTTTATCGGACTGTTCACTGGATTTGGTGGAAGTTTGGGTAATGACACATACTGTTTCTGATTAACAAATCCTTCTTGATTTGTTAGTCTAGTTAAAGAGACTCTTTGGTGGTCTATTAAAGATACCCTTTGATGGTATAGTCAACAAAGGTTTGAATGTGTTCATTAAAGAACGATCAAAAGTTTTCACAATTAAAAACACGGACGATTGGTTTGTGACATGGATAATTGGTTTATTACACGAACGATTGATTTATAACACGGAAGAATGGTTTATAACACGAACAAATGGTTTATAACAAGGACAAATGGTTTTGAACTATGTCACACAATGATTTTCACCTACAGATATAAACCATACGAAGTTTCTTTTGAATCAATCTATTACAAGGTTTTTACAAAAGAAATGTTTTGGTCAAGATTCATGGCTATAAGGTTTTCACAACTCCAACCAACTTGTCTTAGTTGGTTAATTGTATTGCAATATCAAACACTTTTGATACGAGGTTTTCACTTAACAACTCTTGTAGTCGGACGAGGTGTTGTAATACGTATACAAAGCCATGAATTTGACACACTCACAAAACCTATGTACTCGCCTGCATTTTTATGCTGACTCTCTTTTCACATATGTTTCAGGAGTCAATTCTTGATAATATGATGCATGCTTCACGTAGTAATGGAAGCGGGCCTTAGTGACTTAAAATATGAAAGGCAATTTATTTATATGTTGTTTTTGTTTATCCCAAGACAATGTAAACATTTAACTTAATAAAACAAAATTTTAAATTCCATGACTTGTGAAATAACACTAACCAAACCAGGTGACCATAAGGTATAACCTCAGTAGGTTATTCCCTATACAACTATGGTCGCAAATATGAGTTCGGTGGGATCCTAAGATAAGAACTTCTATGTTCTTACAAAAATGATGACCAAAATGCCTTTTGGCGTATAAATCCATTTTAAAAACAAATTTTTTGACATATAAACTGATGTTATAATATTTTTGAACATGTTTGGGCATTTAAGACTTATCATACGACATGTTTAACCATCCGATCATGGGTTTACACTAATGACCCGTTAAAGTAGCGAAAACTAACATAACTAGTCATAATGGGTCAAAAGCACTTAGGATCCTTTCCAAATCAGAATGTTAAGTTTGTTAAACCATATCACATGAGTTCAACACTCGTTTGGTTTATAAAACTTCATTCTATCCGATCTTCCATTTGTAGTCCTAACACGCTAACATATTTATCTGACACATTAGGACATGTTTGAGCTTTGTTAATTCCGTTGATCAAGAACACTTTCGCAATCCCAAGTGAGTACATAGTTCCCCTCTTTTATATTTTCTAAATGTTTTGGGTGATTCATATGTGCCTATAATAGTTTTCAAGATTTCAAAACAATATACATGGTTTATATATACAAAATGATTTTCAAAGTGAGTACATAGTTCCCCTCTTTTATGTTTTAAATGTTTTGGGGTGATTCATATGTGCTAAACTATCTTTTCAAATCTACATATTAACTATGCAAGGCTTATGTGAGTACATAGTTTCTTCTTTTACATTTTCTAAATGTTTTGGGGTGATTCATATGTGCCTATAATTATTTTCAAGATTTCAAAACAATGTAAATAGGTTTATATATACAAAAGGATTTTCAAAGTGAGTACATAGTTCCCCTCTTTTACATTTTCTAAATGTTTTGGGATGATTCATATGTGCCTATAATCATTTTTAAGATTTCAAAAAAATATACATGTTTATATATCCAAAAATGAATTTCAAAGTGAGTACATAGTTCCCCTCTTTTTACATTTTCTAAATGTTTTGGGGTGATTCATATGTGCCTATAATTATTTTCAAGATTTCAAAACAATATACATGGTTTATATATACAAAATGATTTTCAAAGTGAGTACATAGTTCACCTATTTTACGTTTTGCAAATGTTTTGGGGTGAGTCATATGTGCTAAATCATTTTCAAGTTTTCAAAAACAATGTCTGTGGTTTATATATAAAACAATATGATTTCAATAATGTGAACAACTTGTTGATACGTTTTCCATAACACGAATGACATTCATTAGCTTTGGCAAAGCCGACCAGTGGTATGTTACATGGTACTATAGGACTGACAATCCTATTATCGGACTGTTCACTGGATTTGGTGGAA
This sequence comes from Scalesia atractyloides, assembly GCA_947069175.1. NCBI lineage: Eukaryota > Viridiplantae > Streptophyta > Magnoliopsida > Asterales > Asteraceae > Scalesia > Scalesia atractyloides. The sequence continues at coordinate 37,949,605 of CAMTDV010000001.1, forward strand.
GTTTGGGTAATGACAGAAACTGTTTCTGATTAACAAATCATTTGTTGATTTGTTAGTCTAGTTAAAGAGACCTTTTGGTGGTCTATTAAAGATACCCTTTGGTGGTATAGTCAACACAGGTTTGAATGTGTTCAATAAAGAACGATCAAAAGTTTTCACAATTAAAAACACGGACGATTGGTTTATGACATGGACAATTGATTTATAACACAGACAAATGGTTTATAACACGGACAAATGTTTTATAACACGGACAAATGGTTTTGAACAGTGTCACGCAATGACTTTCACTTAAAGATATAAACCATACGGAGTTTTCTTTTGAATCAATATATTACAAAGTTTTTACAAAAGAAACGTTTGGTCAAGATTCATGGCTATAAGGTTTTCACAACTCTAACCAACTTGTTTTAGTTGGTTAATTGTATTGCAATATCAATCACTTTTGATACGAGTTTTCACTTAACGACTCTTGTAGTCGGACGAGGTGTTGCAATATGAATACAAAGCCACGAATTTGACACACTCACAAAACCTATGTGCTCGCCAGCACTTTATGCTTACTCACTTTTCACATATGTTTCAGGAGTCAATCCTTGATAATATGATGCATGCTTCACGTAGGAATGGACGCAGGCCTTAGTGACTTAAAACATGAAAGAAAATTTATTTATTTGTTGTTCCTGTTTATCTCAAGACAATGTAAACATTTAACTTAATCAAACATAATTTTAAATTCCATGAGTTGTGAAACAATAGTTCTATGACACGACTCCCCGACGTTTCCGCCACGGTTCGTTGTTTTACGCGGTCGGGGTGTTACAGAAAGATTCTGATACCAATCTTTCTGTAACACCCCGACCGCGTAAAAAAACTAACTGCGGCAGAAACGTCGGGGAGTCATGTCACAGAACTATTGTTTCACGACACATGGAATTGAAAATTTTGTTTTATTAAGTTAAATGTTTACATTGTCTTGAGATAAACCGGAACAAAACATAAATAAATTGTCTTTCATGATTTAAGTCACTAAGGCCCGCGTCCATTCTTACGTGAAGCATGCATCATATTATCAAGCATTACCCTGAAACATATGTGAAAAGAGAGTCAACATAAAAATGCCGACGAGTACATAGGTTTTGTGAGTGTGTCAAATTCGTGGCTTTGTATACATATTGCAACACCTCGTCCAACTACAAGAGTCGTTAAGTGAAAACCTCGTATCAAAAGTGTTTGATATTGCAATACAATTAACCAACTAAAACAAGTTGGTTAGAGTTGTGAAAACCTTATACCATGAATTTTGACCAAAACGTTTCGTTTGTAAAAACCTTGTAATAGATTGATTCAAAAGAAAAATACGTATGGTTTATATCTGTATGTGAAAATCATTGCGTGACATAGTTCAAAACCATTTGTCCGTGTTATAAACCATTGTTCGTCTTATAAACCATATTTCCGTGTTATAAATCAATCGTTCGTGTCATAAACCAATTGTCTATGTCACAAACCAATCGTCCGTGTTTTTAATTGTGAAACTTTTGATCTTACTTTAATGAACACATTCAAACCTGTGTTGACTATACCACCAAAGGGTCTCTTTAACTAGACTAACAAATCAACAAATGATTTGTTAATCAGAAACAGTTTCTGTCATTACCCAAAATACCACAAATCTAGTGAATAGTCCGTAATGGGATTGTCAGTCCTATGGTACCATAACATACTACTGGTCGGCTCGGCCAAAGCTAATGAATGTAATTCGTGTTATGGATAACGCATCAACAAGTTGTTCACATTATTGAAATCGTATTGTTTTATATGAAAACCATAGACATTGTTTTTGAAAACTTGAAAATGATTTAGCACATATTAGTCACCCCAAAACATTTACAAAAAATAAAAGAGGGCAACTATGTACTCACTTTGAATTTTATTTTGTATATATAAACCATGTATATTGTTTTGAAATCTTGAAAATAATTATAGGCACATCTGAATCACCCAAAACATTTAGAAAATATAAAAGAGGGGGCTTTGTACTCACTTTGAAAATCATTTTTATATATAAACCAATATTGTTTTGAAATCTTGAAAAAAGTTTTGGGCACATATGAATCCCCCAAAACATTTGAAAACGTAAAAGAGGGGGTTATGTACACACTTTGAAAATCATTTTGTATATATAAAACATGTATATTGTTTTGAAATGTACTTAAAAACAATTATAGGCATATATGAATCACCCCAAAACATTTATAAAATGTAAAAAAGGGGAACTATGTACTCACTTTAAAATCATTTTGTATATATAAACCATGTATATTTTGAAATCTTGAAAATAATTATAGGCACATATGAATCACCCCAAAATATTTGAAAACATAAAAGAGGGGACTATGTACTCACTTTGAAAATCATTTTGTATATATACACCATGTATATTGTTTTGAAATCTTATATGAATCACCCCAAAACATTTAGAAAATGTAAAAGAGGGGAACAATGTACTCACTTTTAAAATCATTTTGTATATATAAACCATGCGTATTGTTTTAAATCTTGAAAATAATTATAGGCACATATGAATCACCCCAAAAAATTTGGAAACGTAAAAGAGGGGAACTATGTACTCACTTGGGATTGCGAAAGTGTTCTTGATCAAGGAAATAAACAAAGCTCAAACGTCTCCTAACGTGTCAGATAAATATGTTAGCGTGTCAGGACTACAAACGGGAGATCGAATAGAATGAAGTCTTATAAACCAAACGAGTGTTGGAACTCATGTTATATGGTTTAACAAACTTAACATTCTAATTTGGAAAGGATTCTAAGTGCTCTTGATCCATTATGACTCGTTAAGGTAGTTTACCCTACATTAATGGGTCATTAGCGTAAATGCGCGATTGTCCTATGATAAGTCCTAAATGCCCAAATATGTTATAAGTCTCTTTGGGTTGCTTGGATCCATTCGTACAGACTTAGAGGTAAAAGCTTTTGGATTTGTAAATCGGTGGCGAATTGTTGTTGGAGCTGGCGAAAATATTACAGCTTCGGCCGTTTATTAGAGAATTTGTTTGGTCCAAGTTGGGTGATGGTAGCAATACTTCAGCTTGGTACGATTCGTGGTGTCACTTGGGTCCGCTTGGTAACTTCCTGACTGCTAGAACCATCTCAAGTGCAGGTTTTACTCTTAATAATACAGTTTAGGAGATTCATGTTAGTGGTGTTTGGAGGTGGCCAGTGTCGTGGAGGGATATGTTTCCGGTTTTAAATCAGCTAGATGATATCCATACAGATCCGAATAGGTCTGACTAGCTCCTATGGAAGGATGATAATGAGTTAGTTGCGTACTCTTCGTCTCAAGTGTGGCATTCGGTTAGATGGAGAGCAGTAGAGGTGGATTGGGTTAAGTATGTTTGGTTCTCGCAGTGTATTCCAAAACATGCTTTCTTTAAGTGGCTGGTGATTCGTCGTAAGCTCCTCACTCAAGATAAAATTGTGCAATGGGATATTTCCAGAAGGAAAAATATGAATATGATTTGTTGTCTTCTTTGCTATGCGGAAATTGATTCCCATAACCATCTGTTCTTCGATTGTAACTACTCAACTCAAATTTGGATCAAGGTTCACGGAAAAGGGGGTATGAGTATTGTTGGCCCAGAGTGGAGTGCTATCGTTGACTGGCTGGGGGCTCGGGTTGGGTCTAAGTCAGCGACCAACTATATTAGTAGGCTTATTGTGGCTGTTGCGACGTATTTCATTTGACAGACCGGCAGATGTTCTAAGTGATACAATTTTGAAAACGGTTCGATATAAGCTAATGGGAGTCAAGTTCAAGGATTGCCACAATGTGCGAAGATTGCTTGAAACATGGGAGATTTATAGCAACCGAGTGGAAGATGAAGAAGGCTGATTATTTATTAGTTTTCTTGTTTCTCTAGATTATTGTCTAGTAGTTTGTCTTCGATGTTCTTGGTAGTTTAGTGTGTTTTTTTCTTTGGCTTACATTCATGGGGAATTCCCATGTTTGAACTAGTGTGGGTGTTTCCATGCTACTTGTTTTTGGTTTGTTTATATATAAAATCACCAGGGTAACCCTTTACCCAAAAACATTAGTTTATATGTTAAAATTTTGGTTACATATGTTTAAAATGGATTTATGCGCAAAAGGGCATTTTGGTCATCATTTTTTTAAGAACATAGAAGTAACTTATCATAACACTAACCAAATGATGTGACCATAAGGTATAACCTCAGTAGGTTATTTCCTATACAACTATGGTCACAAATATGTGTTTGGTCAGATCCTAAGCTCGACCAAACGGGTCGGATTTGAAAGTCAAAGCAGTGGTCAAAACCGTCCGATTTACGACCCTAAATAAGCACTAAAATAGAAGTGATGTGTTAGAAATGTCAAAATATGTCTAACTGAGTTTATAAAACTAATTTGGTATCAAAACTTGGTGTTTTGATACCCGAAAATAGTTTCGTCGTAAAGCGCACATCATGCGCATTTTTTACTGAAACTTTGACTCGTCACTTCGACTAGTAAAACGTGGTAATCAGAAGGTGAAATCACTAGGGACTATAACCTTCGTGATTACGATCACGTTGCAAGGTCCAATTGAACTTTGACTTAACCAAATATGGCCAGAACTAAAAGTCAATCAGGAAACGTAATTGTTCGACTTTTAGCTCAAAGTAACTAAAATAATGAAAGAACTAGGAAGAGTACTTACTCATGTTGAAGAACACTTTTGGAACTTAAGATAGGAGGCTTCCAAAGGTTGGAAACAAGCTCCAAGAAGGATAGAAAGAAGAACTTCACACTTTGCTTTGAAGTGTTTTGAAGTGGTGTGAAAAAAATGGAAGAATCATGGGTATTTATAGTATTTTAGGATTAAGGAGGTGATGACAAGTGTCCTCAAGTGTGGATTAGTGTCCTAACATGTGTCAACACCATATTAAGTGTGGCAAAGTGAGTGCTAGGTGTCAAAAATTAGAGATAGGTGGCAAACTTTGTGAAGAAGCAAAAATATTTATTATTTTTTTGACATTTTTGGCTCTTGGACTTGTATTTTCACTTGTTTGCCATTTTTAACCCCTTTAACCTAATATTTAGGTTATATATAGGTGTTAGGACATGTGTAACTTAGATTATGCCCAAAAATGTGATGGATGTCGGCTCGTTCGGTTGTACGGTTACACATTTCGCAAAAATGCGTAAAACGCTTTAACGAACACGAAATTGTGCACGATTGACATATTTGGAAAAAAAACACAGGGTTTCATTGAATACGAAATTGTTTGTAATTGTGCAATGATTGAAATGGCACAAATGTCAAATTCTCTCCCCTACTTTTAGAAATTTCGTCCCGAAATTTAATTAAGGAAACTTTGTGAAACAGATGTGGATTTTCGCTTTCATCTGATCCTCTGGTTCCCAAGTAAATTCTGGGCCACGTTTGGATTCCCAGCGAACTTTCACTATCGGTATACGTCTACGCTTGAGTTTCTTGACTTCACGGTCCAATATCTCCACAAGTTCCTCGACAAAGTTCATAGTGTCATCAACGTGAATTTCGACGAGGGGAATGTGGAGGTTTGTATCGGCTAAACACTTTCTCAAATTGGACACGTGGAATATATTCCCAAGTTTAGGAGGTAGCTCAAGTCGGTAGGACTTTCCGATTCTCTCAACGATCTTGAATGGTCCCATATATCGTGGTGCAAGTTTTCCTTTCTTTCCAAATTTAATCACACCTTTCCAAGGGGATACCTTGACAAGGACGTGATCACCTACTTGGAATTCCAAGGGCTTGCGTCGTTTGTCCGTAACTGTCAGAAGGTTATCGCGAATTTTCTTGACTTTGTCTTTTTTGGGTAATGGGTTACCCCTGTAATTCTATATATTAACCAACCAAATAAAACAAGTAGTGAGGATAATCTCCCACTAGTTCAATCATGAGACATACCTCATGACAGTAAATCAAGCAAACAATATAAAGCAAAGACCAAAAGCACAAGTACATCTACTAGGGTAGAATCTAGAACTACTAATCACACAGAGAAAGTAGTACTCAGCCTCCATTATCGGATATGAAATTGCCATTAATCTTCCATTTACCTAGCAGCCTTCTAACATTCGCACAATCTTTGAACTTAACCCCCATCAGCTTGTACCGAACTGTCTTCAAAATTTGTTCGCATATGGTGTCAGGTGGCCTAGCATGATTCTTGAACAACCTCGCATTACGTTCTTGCCGTATTATGTATGCTGCACAGGAAACAAACACTCTACTTGTATAATGCACTGCTGTTTTCGATCGAGCACGAGCCAGAAGCCAGGCCATGATGTCACTCCATCTGGGGTCAACCGTAGACATACCTACCATATCTCTAGTCTTGTTCCATACCTGTTTAGAAAACGTACATTCAAAGAAAAGATGGTCATGGGAGTCAACATTCTCATAGCACAACAGACAGCACATCATATTCATGTTTTTCCTTCTCGAGATGTCCCACTGGAGAATCTTATCCTGAGTTAGCAGTTTTCGACGAATAATCAACCACATAAAGAAAGCATGCTTAGGGATGCACTGATTAAACCAGACTACTTCAACCCAGTCCACTTCCGGCTCCCTTATCCGAATCGAATGCCAGACATTTGAGGACGAGAACTCAAGTATATCATCCCCATCCTTCCAGCAAATTTGGTCATATTAATTTGGTTCCAGATAAACCTGATCCAATTGAATCAACACTGGAAACAAATCTCTCCAAGCCGAGGGCCAAGCCCAAGTACCTTGATTATATATATCCGCAACCGTATCATGAAGTCTAAATCCCGCATTGGAAATGATCCTAGGAGACAGAAATTTAGATAACGGACCTAGTTTACTCCAGTTATCATACCATGCTGACGTATTATTCCCATTGCCCAATCTAGACCACACGTGATCCCTGATACTGGACCTCATCTGAAGTAGCTTTCTCCAGCTCCAGCTACAATTCGTACCTTCCTTACATACCCAGAAACTGCAACCCTTTAATCTGTAGGAATAAATCCAGCTAACCCACAAGGACAGTTCTTATTAAGAATGCTCCAAATATGTTTCACCATAAGAGCTTTATTCGAATCTCCAAGCCGCCTAATACCCAGGCCACCCTCATACTTAGGGACACAGATAGAATTCCATGAAACTTTAGCTTTTCCTCTATAAAAATTTCCCTTCTGCGCCCACAAGAAGTTCCGCAATTTAGCCTCAAGATCCTTAATAACTTGTGCTGGCAAAACAAAAACATCGGACCAATAAGCATGCAAAGCTGAAAGTACCGAATTAATAAGCTGCAATCTTCCTGCAAAAGATAAAAATCTATTTCTCCAGTTTAGAACACGCTGACTAAAACATTACAATCTCTAGATAGTAGCCGAGAAGAAATAAGCGGAACACCCAGATATTTAACCGGCAGCAATCCCTCCTCAAATCGCAAGAGCTGTAGAATTTCGTTTTTAACATTGGGTGGAACATTACAGAAGATGGCAGTACTTTTTTGGATACTAGGGACCAATCCAGACATGTCCGTGAATGTAGCCAGTGCTAACATGATACAGCGAGCAGAGGAAACGTCACCACGGGCAAACAGAAACAAGTCATCAGCAAAGCAGAGATTAATAATTTGTTGTCTTTCACACCTATTGTGAAATCTATAAGAGGTATCAAGACGAGCATCCCTCTTCAAAATACATGTAAGGACTTCCATGACAAGAGTAAATAAATATGGAGATAAAGGATCTCCTTGTCTTAACCCACGACCACCCTTGAAATACCCATGCACATTCCCATTCACACTAATAGAGTATGACGTAGTTGACACACACGTAATAATCCAATCCACCATTTTACTATTAAAACCGAAACCTATAAGAACATCCTTAAGAAATTTCCAATCAACCATATCATAAGCTTTTTGGATATCCACCTTGAACGCACATCTCGGAGGACCAAACTCCCTATGATAATTATGCATCAACTCTTAAGTAAGTAGGATATTATCAGAAATTTTCCTACCTGGAATGAAAGCTGACTGGTTGTTACTGACAATCTGATTAAGCATCCCCTTCATGCGATCCGCCAGAATCTTGCTAATACATTTATAAATCACATTACAGCACGCAATAGGGCGATAATCCGTAATCAGAGTTGGGGTCACTTTCTTCGGCACAAGCACTATCAGGGTATTATTAATTTCCCGGAGGAGTTTACCAGTTCTGAAGAAATCCATAATGGCATTCGACACCTCATGACCTATGATATGCCAAGCACTCTTAAAGAAAGCTGTTGAGAAACCATCAGGGCCAGGGGCTTTATCATTACCAATCGAAAACATGGCCGATTTCACCTCTTCAGCAGAAACTGGACGGATCATATGCACAGCATCATCTGGGTTCAACTTATTCACAAATAGTCCGGCAGGGGGCCTAGAGTGACCATGACTATGGCAGCCAAGAAATTGGTCATAGTGTTTCACAAGCACATCCTGGACATTATCCCCCTCAAACAAAACACCATTAGAATCCTTAATGCTATCAATCATGGACGAGTGATTCCTACTTATCAGGGTAGCGTGGAAGAATTTCGTATTTGCATCACCAGCTTTCAACCATTCCACCTTAGATTTTTGGAGTAAAAACCGTTCCTCATCTAAGCAAGCTTCCTGAAATTCCTTATTGATTTTTATTTCCTGCCTTCGGAGGTCCATATTAAACGGATCGTTATCAATATCCTGTTGTATAGCGTCCAGCTTATCTCTTAGGTTCTCAACCTTCTTGTGCAGATTACCTTGTTTCATCAAGAGAACCCGAAACGGTTTCTTTAAACAACGCAGTTTCTTTACCACGCTAAATTGAGGGACCCCATCAATGGCAATATCCCAATAGTTCTTGACAATGTCAGTAAATTCCGGTTTGTGAATAAAAAAATTAGCAAACTTGAATGGTTTAGGTTTCAGCTTACCAGGAGACGGGATTTTTAACAAACATGGGCAATGATCTGATATCCCATACGGCTGAAAAACCGCATAAGAGTTAGGAAAATTAGTAAAAAGCGCGGTGTTACCCATAGCACGGTCGAGTTTCTTTAGCAATCCTAGGCCTTTTTTAGGCTTTTGATTCCATGTAAAATGGAATCCCGAGCTATTAATACCAACCACCTCCAACTCGGTGACACACTCTTGAAAGTCCCTCATTCCCGCTGAACCATATGAAGATCCCATGGAATCATCCTCCATTTGAAGAGCTGAGTTGAAATCTCCCATAATAATCCACGGATTATCTCCCACGAAACCTTTATGTCTAGCAAGCTGTTGCCATAGATCCCGCCGATGAACATAGTAGTTTGCCGCGTAAACCACCGAATAGAACAGGCACCTCTTTTGAAGATTAAAACTCAACTAAATATGCATAACCTGATCTGTTTGGGCAATGACCATAGCATCAAAGTCCATTGGGTTCCATCCTACAATAATTCGTGTACCTTTACTACATATACTACCAGTAGAAGTCCAATCCCAACCCCTAAACACGGTTCCACATACTTTATGAAGATTACCAATATCCACATGAGATTCTAATATTGCACATAACGACAGATGATTACTCTTGACCACATGACGAACCGCCTTTTATTTAAGAGGCCGGTTCAAGCCCCTAATATTCCATGCTGCTAGACTAACCATTAGACACTGTTGTGTCGTGAATGAGTTCAGGTCCAGTGACTGAACTTCACCGACCTCATTAGGACACGTTTGAGCTTTGTTTATTCCGTTGATCAAGAACACTTTCGTAGTCCCAAGTGAGTACATAGTTCCCCTCTTTTACGTTTTAATTGTTTTGGGGTGACTCATATGTGCTAAATCATTTTCAAGTTTTCAAAAACAATGTCTATGGTTTATATATAAAACAATACAATTTGAATAACGTGAATAACTTGTTGATGCGTTATCCATAACGCGAATAACATTCATTAGCTTTGGCCGAGCCAACCAGTAGTATGTTATGGTACCATAGGACTGACAATCCCATTATCGGAATGTTCACTGGATTTGGTTGAAGTTTGGGTAATGACAGAAATTGTTTATGATTAACAAATCATTTGTTGATTTGTTAGTCTAGTTAAAGAGACCCTTTGGTGGTCTATTAAAGATACCCTTTGGTGGTATAGTCAACACAGGTTTGAATGTGTTCATTAAAGAAAGATCAAAAATTTTCACAATTAAAAACACGGACGATTGGTTTGTGACATAGACAACTGGTTTATGACACGGATGATTGATTTATAACATGGAAATATGGTTTATAAAACGAACAAATGGTTTATACCGCGGACAAATGGTTTTGAACTATGTCACCCAATGATTTTAACTTACAGATATAAACCATACGTAGTTTTCTTTTGAATTAATCTATTACAGGTTTTTACAAAAGAAACGTTTTGGTCAAGATTCATGCTATAAGGTTTTCACAACTCTAACCAACTTGTTTTAGTTGGTTAATTGTATTGCAATATCAAACACTTTTGATACGAGGTTTTCACTTAACGACTCTTGTAGTCGGACGAGGTGTTGCCATATGTATAAAAAGCCATGAATTTGACACACTCACAAAACCTATGTACTCGCCGGCATTTTTATGCTGACTTCTTTTCACATATGTATTTGTCAGATAAATATGTTAGCGTGTCGGGACTACAAACGGAGATCGATAGAACGAAGTCTTATAAACCAAACGAGTTTTGGAACTCATGTGATATGGTTTAACAAACTTAACATTCTGATTTGGAAAGGATTCTAAGTGCTTTTGACCCATTATGACTCGTTAAGGTAGTTTACGCTACTTTAACGGGTCATTAGCGTAAACATGTGATTGGATGGTTAAACATCCTATGATAAGTCTTAAATGCCCAAACATGTTTAAAAATGTTATCAAAAATTTGGTTACATGTGTTTAGAATGGATTTATGCGCAAAAGGGCATTTTGGTCATTTTTAAAACATAGAAGTGGCTTATCATCACTAACCAACGACGTGACCATAAGGTATAACCTCAGTAGTGTCACACCCGCTCATAGGCGGAAGTGCACGGTGTGATCTGATTGATTCTTATTGCATACAACATAAGTTAACATACTAAATGAATAAAACAACCTCCAAATGCCATTACTGATATAGTTTTCAAAACGCAACATAGGTTAAGTATATTGTTCCCATTAAATTGTTAAATTTCTAAATAACCAAAATGCAAGATTTTAAATACTAAGGTTTTGACCCTTATATCGCCGCAAGTAGGCGGGATATACTGGGCAAATCCTTCAAAAGGTGGCATTGGAGACTTGATACTTGTTTCTTGATTTGCAGCCTTCTACATAGATCCACTAATTACCTGAATACATGTTAAGTTGAAAATCAACAAAAGTTGGCGAGTTCATGTGTTTTAACTGTATGAGTTGAATCCATAAAATGTATGAAGTACTTATATCAAAACCCAGTATGTAAAGCGCCAATGAAATCATGATCATTAATGTTTTGCAAGGACAATAATATGTGTGACGACATAGGAAACATCCAAACCTAGACGATTTCTGTCGATTAACCTCGACTGGACGACAAATGCACTCTTCCGTGTGGGTCCATGACCAAGAGTGGGGCTCGCCAACACCCGCTAGATCTAACCTTTGTACCGTGGTCTTAAACAAGATTAATGGTGCTTAAGTTCACCATATTCGCACATGATCTAGTTATTTCATTTCCTAGCTTATCATACCATAGACATGTATTTCACCCCCGATAGTCGTAAAACTGTAAAACATTTAAGATGAAAAGGGGGATATGAACTCACTGTTTTGCTTTCCGCTTTCACTTTTTAACTAAGATACCTTTCCTTTGGTTTGTATCACCACCTACAAACGTGTTAGGTTTTGTTAGACACTTCGGTCTTTGAATGATTCTAGTCTTAAATATTTGTTAAGACTTATTCAGTGTTTTGTTTCGTTTGGATGTATTGTTTTGTTTGGATGTATTTTCAATGGACGATGCTCCACTGAGATGCGTTTTCGGTGTATGATGTCAATATATATATTTCGTCAAATATATATATATATATATATATATATATATATTATCCTTGCATCTCCAGTGTTGCATGTATGGGCCTAGCCCGTTAGCCTCTATGCCATGCATGAGTAAGATGCACATGTTTCATGTCTTCTCATGGTTGGGTTTCACCCGTTTGCCTTGACGATAGTCGGATATGTTCCTTATATACTTCTTCTTAATTATATAATATTCCAAGATCGACGTGTTAGTTAAAATATTATATTTTAACTTGTATTATTTGTATGCACTATTTTACGTATCGTTTATGATTACGATGGGTTGGTTAAAAATAATCTAGTTTTAACATGTCTTGATATATCATTATCCATGTGCATGTTCCATAGTATACATGACCAAATATTGAAATTGTTAAGTATTATACTTATGTATTCCCCCAAGTATAGGTATACTTGTATTGTGTGTATTTGTGTATTTACATTCGTATTCTCATGGTTAAGTATAATGGTATTTTCACCAAATATTAATGGTATATATGGGCATGTATTTACGTATAGGAATACGTATTTTTCTTGTCTTTATTACCCCTCACTTTTGTGTATACTTAAATTATATAATTTTAATATATATTCAAATTAGCATATATATTATTATGCTTGGTAAGTGTATGAGTCCCAAAATAATATATATTTTTGCGATTAGTTCTAGAAAAATATGTATTTTAGTTTCTACCAAAAACAATATACTTTTAGGAGTTTTATGAAATATATATTTTTATATACTTCCAAAATAATATGTTTTTAGTATCGACGAAATACGATATAGTTTACATACTTGTAAAAATATATATTTTGTCACTTGTTCGGTTTTGAAAATATTACTTACCAAGCTTCGATATATTATATATTTTAGTCCGTAATTCGTATATAGTCCGATCGTTCGAAATGTCCATATTTGTTTCCATGTATGGTTATGCATAAGTATGTGTATATATATATATATATATATATTGTAGCTCTTTGTTTGCCACTTATTATGTATTTGTTTGTATGATTTATTTTTCAAGTTCCTAGCTATATACATATGTAATACAAACAATAAACACATAACTTGTGATTCTTATGATCACTAAATATATATTTTTCCAAAAATATATATTTATATCTATTTTTATTTTTTTTAGAAAAACCATGACTTCTTGGACTTATATTTTATATAAAAACATGGGGACTTTTATGTTTATGATTTTTCAACAAGTTTGCTTGTAAAGACTTGGTATTATTTGGTTTCCGCAATCTATTCCTCGTCATTCTTTTTTAATGTGGCTGCTTGTGAACAAAAAACTAAAAACGCAGGATGTCATGAGTCGATGGTCTTCGGCGGGCAGTACTAATTATAACCTCATGTGTGTGTTCGTTGTGCATGGTTGGTCTGGATTCCCATGAGCATCTTTTTTTCGAGTGTGTATATGCTGCTCAGATTTGGAATGGTATTCGAGATAAAGCAGGGATGGGATCGCTGCCTAACAAGTGGGAAAGGATCTTTGATCATTTGGTGCAATATGCGAAGTCAAAGCATGCTACTCATGTTATTGGGAAGCTTGTTGTTGGTGCGGCAACTTACTTCGTGTGGCAGGAACGAAACCAGAGATTGTTTTCTAGGAAAAAAGGAGTGCAGATCAACTCATTGAGGTTATTCTAACAACAGTTCGGATGAAGCTACATTTGATGAAATTCAAGAACACGAGTCACACTAGAGCTCTTCTACAGGAATGGAGACTTCCTAGAGGGTTGCTGATATATGATGATGAATATGGCTAATGGTGTTGCATGTGTTTTTTGTAACTGAGTGTTACGTGTCTTGTCGAGTGACGTGTTTTTTAAATTGGTGTCTAGCGTCTGTAGGATGATTGCTTGTTGAACTCTAGTATGGCTTGTCATACTTGAGAACTGAGGTTTCTGTCTGCCTCACTTGTTATTTTTTTGGTTGATTGATATAATATTTACCGGGGTAAACCCTTTACCAAAAAAAAAACATATATTTGTCTAAGTGTTTAAATTTTATAAAATTTCACCATAGTCTCCCCTAGATTTAGGAGATTTCCGATGTTTTTAAACATGTGTTAAGCTTCAAAACTCATCAATTTACCCATTACAACTTCAACAATTATTCTTTATACATATTATGCATTCTTAGATCATGATGAACTTGAAACTTTACCAAAACATGTAGTCTTTTATTTTTGTGATTAAGATGTTCATACATCTTCAAAAATGGGTTTAGTTACTAGTATTCACTAACTTTGTTAAAAATCATTTTTAACATCATGTTTATATATATATATTTAGGAAACATCATATGTTACTTTAATCACATTTTCAAGTTCATCCATTTTGTTACAACATGTTTGTTAAGACTTTTTACAAAACAATTTATGAACTTATGTTCATCCATCTTTCAAGAAGTCTTAAATTTGTATGCAACAACTTATACATTTTAACAACTTCAACTTTTATGTTCATCCATTTTTATTAACATGCTCATCATGAATCTTTCAAGATTTTTGTGTTCACTTGTTAGATTATGTTTTTAATCATCATCTAACAAGACCACATATGATGTTTATCACCACTAGCTCAAACTACCAACTAACAACTTCCATAACACAACATAAGCAACTTGTTTCTTATAATTTTTAGCTTAGTTTGAAGTGTTCTTCATCTTTGTTTTGTATGAATCTTTAGATGTTGTCTTGTACATAAGTTATATATACTTTAACTAGATGAAAATTAAGGTTCAAGGAAACTTACTACTAGCACAAGGCTAGGGAAGCAACACACAGAACAAGAAGATAAAGATGAAGAAAATAGGTGGTTAATAGCTCCTTGAAGAGGTCCTTCCACTTCCAAGACTTGACACCTTCTAGTTATCCTTGAGATACCCTTGGATCACCTTGGATTGCCTTGATTATGACTTGAAACTGGAAGTGAGTGGTGGAGTATGGTGGCCGTGAGGTATGGCAAGAGGAAAGAAGAAAGTAATGTGAAAGTGATAAAATTTAGGTGCTAATCATGTTCCTTTATGCAAGATCTTCTAACATATTAACCCTCATGTAAACACATCTTCCTTCCAACATATTGTAGATTAGGGGACAAAAGTGTTGGTGTCTTGTGGGCCCCTCTTTGACCGTCCATGTTGATGATGATGTTAGTTAACTAGGTTAGTTTCCTTAGTTAAGTAAGTAGCTAGGAATTTAGGTTTAGTTAGGGGGTTTTGGTGAATTAGGGGTTTTTGATGTATTTTGAGGTATAATATGCCATACACTAATTTAATATTGTTAAATAATGTTAACTAGTTTATATTTGGTGTCTAGTTCGTGGTCGGTTGTTTAACGGGTCCTTAAACAGAGGTTTAAGCAACTTGTAGGGTTTTTAGGGATTTTCAATCATACAATGTGCTTAATGATGTTAACTAGTTATATGTTGTTAAAATATTGTTAACTAGTTCATATGATGTATCAGATTGTGTCCGGGTGTTCGTTTCGTTGCCGGTTCGTTAAAACGTTAACTTTCAAGACTTATGTGATATGATATGTTTTTGTGCCAACTTGATACTTTCAATGTCTTTTAAGCAGTGCATGATGTTTAACATTATTTCTGCATATTACATAAGCTTGTATTTGCTGAATTTTGCTGAATTGTTGTTTAGTGTATATTTCGGACAGTTTTCAGTGCACGTATAGTTTCCGGAAAGTGTTGGCATTAATCCTTGCTTTCCCACATGGGGTTTAATATACAGTTTGCGTTGGACTCTCATCTAAGTCCTAAATCTGCAGTTTAACTGCGTACTGATACTGTAATGCCACAGCTAGTCTAAAAGTGGTTTCCAACACACTGTTTCAAGCAGTTTTTAAATGGTAACCCCTAGACAAATAATATGCATCAGGTAATATATTCAGTGAGCTTTCTATATTTGATGCCAGTTGTTCAAAACACATAATTACATCAAAAAATTCACTTTTTAAATGTACAGAATTATCCAAAAGTGACAGTTGTCACAAGTAGGTTATTCCCTATACAACTATGGTCACAAATATGTGTTTGGTCGGATCCTAAGATCGACCAAACGAGTCGGATTCGAAAGCCAAAGCGGTGGTCAAGACCGCTCGACTTACGACCCTAAATAAGCACTAAACTAGACGTGACGAGTTAGACATGTCAAAATATATCTAACTAAGTTTATAAAACTGATTTGGTATCAAAACTTGGTGTTTTGATACCCAAAAATAGCTTCGTCGTAAAATGCACATCATGCGCATTTTTTACCGAAACTTTGACTCGTCACTTCGACTAGTAAACGTGGTAATCAGAAGGTGAAATCGTTAGGGATTATAACTTTCGTGATTATGATCACGTTGCAAAGTCCAATTAAACTTTGACTTGACCAAATATGGTCAGAACCAAAAGTCAATCAGGAAGCCAATTTGTTCGACTTTTAGCTCAAAATAGCTAAAATAATGATAGTTAAATTTCGTGGGGAATCCAAACGTGGCCCAAAATTTACTTCGGAACGAGAGGATCAGATGAAAGCGAAATATCCACATCTGTTTTCACAAAGTTTCTTCTAATTAAATTTCGGGACGAAATTTCCAAAAGTAGGGAAGATTGTGACATTTGTGCCTTTTTAATCATTGCACAATTACAAACAATTTCTTATTCAATGAAACCTTGTGTTTTATTTCAAAATATTTTTGTATTCAATAAAATCTTGTATTTTATTGATAAGAATGCAAAAATGTCAATCGTTGCACCATTTCGATCATTTTCGTGTTCGTTAAAGCGTTTTATTTTTGCGAAACACGTAACCGTACAACCGAACGAACCGACATCCATGACATTTTTGGGCATACTCCAAGTTACACATGTCTTAACACCTTTATATAACCAAAATATTAGGTTAAAGGGGTTAAAATTGGCAAACAAGTGAAAATACAAGTCCAAGGGCCAAAAGTGTTAAAAAATAATAAATATTTTTGCTTCTTCACCAAGTTTGCCACCTATTTCCAATTTTTGACACCTAGCACTCACTTTGCCACACTTAATATGGTGTTGACACATGTTAGGACACTAATCCACACTTGAGGACACTTTTCATCACCTTCTTAATCCTAAAATACTATAAATACCCCATGATTCTTCCATTTTTTTTCACACCACTTCAAAACACTTCAAAGCAAAGTGTGAAGTTCTTCTTTCTATCCTTCTTGGAGCTTGTTTCCAGCCTTTGGAAGCCTCCTATCTTGACTTCCGAAAGTGTTCTTCAACAAGAGTAAGTACTCTTCCTAGTTCTTTCATTTTTTAGATATTTTGAGCTAAAAGTCGAACAGTTTGGCTTCATGATTGACTTTTGGTTCTGACCATATTTGGTCAAGTCAAAGTTCAATTGAACTTTGCAACGTGATCGTAATCACGAAGGTTATAATCCCTAACGATATCACCTTCTGATTACCACATTTACTAGTCGAAGTGACGAGTCAAAGTTTCGGTCAAAAATGTGCATGATGTGCATTTTACGACAAAACTATTTTCGGGTATCAAAACACCAAGTTTTGATACCAAATTAGTTTTATAAACTTAGTTAAACATATTTTGACATGTCTAACTCGTCACCTCTAGTTTAGTGCTTATTTAGAGTCATAAATGTGACATACGACAAAATACCGGTAAACCCGTACAGCTTAAGCAACTGTTACATTAGTAGTTTTCGACTTGATTTTATTTAATTTAGTCTTAAAGGTCTAGGAATTTTAAAATCATAGCTTTGTATGATAATAAAACCCGCCAAAATTAGAAACATATAAACTTATATCCGAGACTGGCGGCGGAAATGCGAACACACTGTACATGTCAGGACTAGTCGCAGTACAGTCTGACACGACAAAAAAACGAGAAATTAAGTATGTCCGTGATAGTTATTATAGGGGAACATTAGTTGGAAATAATGTGCAAATATTACCTTTCAAAGAAACTTTTATTGAAACACCAAATTGTCCGGTCTGCAGAAAAATACAGCAATTTTGCTGAATGTACAGCACTCCGCATAACGAAAACAACAAATGTCCGAAACTCAAAAATAAATATTATTTATCCTAAATAATATGTAGGGTATTAAAAACAATACAAAACCCTTATTTAAACTTTAGGTTTTTAAGCTACACGGATAGTTCAGTAAATACCCGACAACAAAGCCGGTACAGGAATTGAGGCCGAAATAACAAATTTATTAGTCCGGAGAGTTGGATTAATAAATTGGATAACAAAATTTGTACAAAGAGAATTGTGTAGATAAAAATTACATAAGAACACAAAATATCAGTATTTAACCCGGTTCGAGACCTGAACCGGATCTATCAACCGAACAATGAAACACTTAGCCTAGTGAGTTAGTTTGACATGTTATAACATCACTTTAGTGTGTTGGATAATTAAACTTTAAAAAAAACTAACACATAACAAGATTTTTATAAAAAAAAATTAAAACCAAACCCCCCTTTTTTTACACGGCTATAGGTGGGTCCCCATGCCCACTCACCTTTCTTTGATGTGTTGGATCAAGGAAAACATGATTAGTGTAGGTTAAGTGTAAGAACATTAATCAAAACCACACTCCACCCTTCCTCATTTCCAACATCACCCAAAACTCATTCACCTGTTTCCTCTCTCTCTCTAAAATCTGCCAACATCAAGCACCCATCATCTTCACATTTTCAAAATTCAAACTCAAGATTTCAAGCAAATATGGAGGTGCATGAATGATTCAAAGATTTTGCAAGACTTGAAGACCCACTTAGAGCATTTTCTCAAGACTTGAAGCTCTTGGATCATCATCTTTTCTTCATATTAGCATCACTTTCATCTTGTTCATCTAGCTAGTAGTAAGCTTCATATTTTATTATTACATTCTTATATTATAAAAAGTACAAGATCATCTTGAAATTCCCATAAAAATCATATCAAAACAATGAAAAGAATAAACATATTAATATGATTATTTAACTTATTTGATGATCTTGAAGTTGTCATTTTTGTAGTAGAAGTAATCTTGCATTTTATGGTTGAAAATGAAGATCTAAACACATGCATGTTTAGATCTAGTAAGATTTACTAACAAAAAATGTTATGAACATGATTTATGCACTTAAAATGGTCATATGCATTATACAAAATATAGATTGTTATTTAAAATTCATGATCTAGAAATTTTGTTGAAAAGTAGTAATAAAGTTTCCATTTTTGGAAAGATCATGAACATGTACTTATTTTAAAATAATAATCTAAATTTTTTTGATGAATAACATTAATAAAGTTTCCATCTTTGGAAGGTTTAAAGTTACTACAAGTTCATAACGTTTCTTGTTAGAGATTTATGATCTAGAAGGTTAGTCATGGATACTTGATCATTATTTGAGTTGAAAATGGTTTAAAACATGTTTATGGGAAAGTCCATAGTTTAAGGAAAACTATGGCAAAATTTTTATAAAGTTTAATATGATTAAAGTATGGTTAAACTAAATATTTTGAATGACTAAGAGTTTTAATCATGATTAAACAAAAATTTGGATGAAAAAGTTTAAGATAAAATTTAAGAGTTTTAAAAATGAAATTCTACAGCTTTTGCGATTACAGGAGGGCTTGCTGCCGGTTAAATATCTGGGTGTTCCGCTTATTTCTTCTCGGCTACTATCTAGAGATTGTAATGTTTTAGTTGAAAAGATAGAGCAGCGTGTTCTAAACTGGAGAAATAGATTTTTATCTTTTGCAGGAAGGTTGCAGCTTATTAACTCGGTACTTTCAGCTTTGCATGCTTATTGGTCCGCTGTTTTTGTTTTGCCAGCACAAATTATTAAGGATCTTGAAGCTAAATTGCGGAATTTCCTGTGGGCGCAGAAGGGAAAATTTCATAGAGGAAAAGCTAAAGCCTCATGGAATTCTATTTGTGTCCCTAAGTATGAGGGTGGCCTGGGTATTAGCCGGCTTGGAGATTCGAATAAAGCTCTTATGGTGAAACATATTTGGAGCATTCTTAATAAGAGGGAGCCCTTGTGGGTTAGCTGGATTTACTCTTACAGATTAAAAGGCTGCAGTTTCTGGGTATGTAAGGAAGGTACGAATTGTAGCTGGAGCTGGAGAAAGCTACTTCAGATGAGGCCTAGTATCAGGGATCACGTGTGGTCTAGATTGGGTAATGGGAATAATACGTCAGCATGGTATGATAACTGGAGTCAACTTGGTCCGTTATCTAAATTTCTGTCTCCTAGGACCATTTCCAATGCGGGATTTAGACTTCATGATACGGTTGCGGATATATATAATCAAGGTACTTGGGCTTGGCCCTCAGCCTGGAGAGATTTGTTTCCAGTGTTGATTCAATTGGATCAGGTTTATCTGGAACCAAATAAAGTGGACCAAATTTGCTGGAAGGATGGGGATGATATACTTGAGTTTTCTTCCTCAAATGTCTGGCATTCGATTCGGATAAGGGAGCCGGAAGTGGATTGGGTTGAAGTAGCCTGGTTTAATCATTGCATCCCTAAGCATGCTTTCTTTATGTGGTTGATTATTCGTCGAAAACTGCTAACTCAGGATAAGATTCTCCAGTGGGACATCTCGAGAAGGAAAAACATGAATATGATGTGTTGTCTGTTGTGCTATGAGAATGTTGACTCCCATGACCATCTTTTCTTTGAATGTACGTTTTCTAAACAGGTATGGAACAAGACTAGAGATATGGTAGGTATGTCTACGGTTGGTTCCAGATGTAGTGACATTATGGCCTGGCTTCTGGCTCGTGCTCGATCGAAAACAGCAGTGCATTATACAAGTAGAGTGTTTGTTGCCTGTGCAGCATACATAATATGGCAAGAACGTAATGCGAGATTGTTCAAGAATCAATCTAGGCCACCAGATACCATATGCGAACAAATTTTGAAGACAGTTCGGTACAAACTGATGGGGGTTAAGTTCAAAGATTGTGCGAATGTTAGAAGGCTGCTAGGTAAATGGAAGATAAATGGCAACTTCATATCCGATAATGGAGGCTGATTACTGTTTTTCTCTGTGTGATTAGTGTTTCTAGATTCTAGCCTAGTAGATGTACTTGTGTTTTGGTCTTTGCTCTATATTGTTTGCTTGATTTACAGTCATGAGGTGTGTCTCATGATTGAACTAGTGGGATATTATCCTCACTACTTGTTTTATTTGGTTGGTTAATATATAGTATCACAGGGGTAACCCATTACCCAAAAAAAAACTAAATGGGTCTTTATAATGTATCATGAAGACATGCTTTAGCCTATAAGTGGACAATCACCCCAAGAGTTCCCAGGTAAGAGTGACTGGTCCGATAATGCGAATTTGTACGAACCCTCTAGACTTAGACAGAAAACTCAGGGTACATGCATCCACCCTTCCAGATTGCACGTGTTCACATTAATAAAACCCAAACTTTAACGGGATTTTGGAAACTTACAAGGCTTTAAGCCAAAACAAATTATCTAAAGATAGATGATTGATTTTCAAAACGAATTTGTAACTTGTGTATTTGTTTTGGTAGTCACATAAGGATAAGTGATGGTATTGTTTTAAGAATCTAAATGCAAGATAACTCGCGTTAGGGTCCTAGGAAGGTTATAGTCTAGGTCAAAGCATTTGTTGATTTGTAAATCTAGTAAAAGAGACCCTTTGGTGGTCTATTAAAGATACCCTTTGGTGGTATAGTCAACACAGGTTTGAATATGTTCATTAAAGAACGATCAAAAGTTTTCACAATTAAAACCACGGACGATTGGTTTGTGACATGGACAATTGGTTTATGACATGGACGATTGATTTATAACACGGAAGAATGGTTTATAACACGAACAAATGGTTTATAACACGGAAAAAATGGTTTTAAACAATGTCAAGCAATGATTTCACGTAAAGATATAAACCATACAAAGTTTTCTTTTGAATCAATCTATTACAAGGTTTTTACTAAAGAAACATTTTGGTCAAGATTCATGGCTATAAGGTTTTCACAACTCTAACCAACTTTTTTTAGTTGGTTAGTTGTATTGCAATATCAAACACTTTTGATACGAGGTTTTCACTTAACGACTCTTGTAGTCGGACGAGGTGTTGCAATATGTATACAAAGCCACGAATTTGACACACTCACAAAACATATGTACTCACCGGCATTTTTATGCTAACCCTCTTTTCACATATGTTTCAGGAGTCAACGCTTGATAATGTGATGCATGCTTCACGTAGGAATGGATACCAATCTTTCTGTAACACCCCGACCGCGTAAAACAACGAACCGCGGCGGAAACGTCGGGGAGTCATGTCATAGAACTATTGTTTCACAACTCATGGAATTGAAAATTTTGTTTTATTAAGTTAAATGTTTACATTGTCCTAGGATAAATAGGAACAACAGATCAATAAATTGTCTTTCATGTTTTAAGTCACTAAGGCCCACGTCCATTCATACGTGAAGCATGCATCATATTATCAAGCATTGAATCCTGAAACATATGTGAAAAGAGAGTCAGCAAAAAAATGCCGGAGAGTACATAAGATTAGTGAGTGTGTCAAATTCGTGGCTTTGTATACATATTGCAACACCTCGTCCGACTACAAGAGTCGTTAAGTAAAAAACTTTTATCAAAAGTGTTTGATATTACAATACAATTAACCAACTAAAACAAGTTGGTTAGAGTTGTGAAGACCTTATAGCCATGAATCTTGACCAAAACATTTCTTTTGTAAAAACCTTGTAATAGATTGATTCAAAAGAAAACTTCGTATGGTTTATATCTGTAGGTGAAAATCATTGCGTGACATAGTTCAAAACCATTTGTCCTTGTTATAAACCATTTGTTCGTGTTATAAACCATTCTTCCGTGTTATAAATCAATCGTCTGTGTAATAAACCAATTATCCATGTCACAAACCAATCGTCCGTGTTTTTAATTGTGAAAACTTTTGATCGTTCTTTAATGAATACATTCAAACCTGTGTTGACTATACCATCAAAGGGTATCTTTAATAGACCACCAAAGAGTCTCTTTAACTAGACTAACAAATCAAGAAGGATTTGTAAATCAGAAACAGTATGTGTCATTACCCAAACTTCCACCAAATCCAGTGAACAGTCCGATAATGGGATTTTCAGTCCTATGGTACCATGTCAGTCCTATGGCACCATAACATACTACTGGTCGGCTCGGTCAAAGCTAGTGAATGCCATTCGTGTTATGGATAACGCATCAACAAGTTGTTCACATTATTGAAATCGTATTGTTTTATATATAAACCATAGACATTGTTTTTGAAAACTTGAAAATGATTAGCACATATGAGTCACCCAAAACATTTGCAAAACGTAAAAGAGGGAAACTATGTACTCACTTTGAAAATCATTTTGTATATATAAACCATGTATATTGTTTTGAAATCTTGAAAATAATCATAGGCCCATATGAACCACCCTAAAAAATTTAGAAAATGTAAAAGAGGGGAACTATGTACTCACTTTGAAAATCATTTTGTATACATAAACCATGTATATTGTTTTGAAATCTTGAAAATAATCATAGGCACATACGAATCACCCTAAAACATTTAGAAAATGTAAAAGAGGGGAACTATGTACTCACTTTGAAAATCATTTTGTATATATAAACCAGGTATATTGTTTTGAAATCTTGAAAATAATCATAGGCACATATGAATCACCCCAAAACATTTAGAGAATGTAAAAGAGGGGAACTATGTACTCACTTTGAAAATCATTTTGTATATATAAACCATGTATATTGTTTTGAAATCTTGAAAATAATTATAGGCACATATGAATCACCCCAAAACATTCAGAAAATGTAAAAGAGGGGAACTATGTACTTACTTTGAAAATCATTTTGTATATATAAACCATGTATATTGTTTTAAAATTTTGAAAATAATTATAGGCACATATGAATCACCGCAAAACATTTAGAAAATGTAAAAGAGGGAACTATGTACTCACATAAGCCTTGCGTAGTAAATATGTAGATTTGAAAAGATAGTTTAGCACATATGAATCACCCTAAAATATTCGAAACGTATAAGAGGGGAACTACATACTCACTTGGGATTGCGAAAGTGTTCTTGATCAACGGGATAAATAAAGCTCAAACGTGTCCTAATGTGTCAGATGAATATCTTAGCGTGTCGGGACTACAGACGGGAGATCGGATAGAATGAAGTCTTATAAACCAAACGAGTGTTGGAACTCATGTGATATGGTTTAACAAACTTAACATTCTTATTTGGAAAGGATCCTAAGTGCTTTTGACTCATTCTGACTCGTTAAGGTAGTTTACGCTGCTTTAACGGGTCATTAGCGTAAACGCGTGATCGGATGGTTAAACATGTCCTATGATAAGTTTTAAATGCCCAAAAATGTTTGAAAATGTTATAACATTAGTTTCTATGTCAAAATTTTGGTTACTCGCTTAAAATGGATTTATGCGCAAAAAGGGCATTTTGGTCATTTTTTAAGAACATAGAAGTAACTTATCATAACACTAACCAAACGACGTGACCATAAGGTATAACCTCAGTAGGTTATTCCCTATACAACTATGATCTCATATATGTGTTTGTTCGGATCCTAGGATCGACCAAACGGGTCGGATTCGAAAGTTAAAGAGGTGGTCAAGACCGCTCGACTTACTACCCTAAATAAGCACTAAACTAGAAGTGATGAGTTAGACATATCAAAATATGTCTAACTAAGTTTATAAAACTGATTTGGTATTAAAACTTGGTGTTTTGATACCCAAAAATAGTTTCGTCGTAAAATGCACATCATGCGCATTTTGACCGAAACTTTGACTCGTCACTTCGACTAGTAAACGTAGTAACAGAAGGTGAAATCACTAGGGACTATAACCTTCATGATTGGATCACGTTGCAAAGTCCAATTGAACTTTGACTTGACCAAATATGGTTAGAACCAAAAGTCGACCAGGAAGCCAAATTATTTGACTTTTAGCTCAAAATAGCTAAAATAATGAAAGAACTAGGAAGAGTACTTATTCGTGTTGAAGAACACTTTCGGAACTCAAGATAGGAGGCTTCCAAACGCTGGAAACAAGCTCCAAGAAGGACAGAAAGAAGAACTTCACACTTTTTTTGAAGTGTTTTGAAGTGGTGTAAAAAAAATGGAAGAATCATGGGGTATTTATCGTATTTTAGGACTAAGGAGGTGATGACAGGTGTCCTCAAGTGTGGATTAGTGTCCTAACATGTGTCAACACCAAATTAAGTGTGGCAAAATGATTGCTAGGTGTCAAAAATTTGAGACAGGTGGCAAACTTGGTGAAGAAGCAAAAATCTTTATTATTCTTTTTGACATTTTTGGCCCTTGGACTAGTATGTTCACTTGTTTGTCATTTTTAACCCCTTTAACCTAATATTTATGTTATGTAAAGGTATTAAACATGTGTAACTTGGATTATGCCTGAAAATGTCGTGGATGTCGGTTCGTTCGGTTGTACGGTTACGCGTTTCGCAAAAAGCGTAATACGCTTTAACGAACATGAAAATGATCGATATTGTGCAACGATTGACATTTTTGCATTCTCATCAATAAAATACAAGATTTTATTAAATAAAAAAATATTTGGAGATAAAACACAGGTTTCATTGAATACTAATTGTTTGTAATTATGCAATGATTGAAAAGACACAAAATGTAACCAAATTTTTGACATATAAACTGATGTTATAACATTTTCAAACATGTTTGGGCATTTAAGACTTATCATAGGACATGTTTAACTATCCTATCATGCATTTACACTAATGACCTGTTAAAGTAGCGTAAACTATCTTAACGAGTTATAATGGGTCAAAAGCACTTAGGATCCTTTCCAAATCAGAATGTTAAGTTTGTTAAACCATATCACATGAGTTTCAACCCTCTTTTGGTTTATAAGACTTCATTTATCCGATCTCCCGTTTGTAGTCCCGACACGTTAACATATATATCTGACACATTAGGACACATTTGAGATTTGTTTATACTGTTGATCAAGAACACTTTTGCAATCCCAAGTGAGTACATAGTTCCCCTCTTTTACATATTCTAAATGTTTTGGGTTGATTCATATGTGCCTATAATTATTTTCAAGATTTCAAAACAATATACATGGTTTATATACAAAATGATTTTCAAATTGAGTACATAGTTCCCCTCTTTTATGTTTTAAATGTTTTGGGTTGATTCATATATGCTAAACTATCTTCTCAAATCTACATATTTAGTATGCAAGGCTTATGTGAGTACATAGTTCCCTCTTTTACATTTTCTAAATGTTTTGTGGTGATTCATATGTGCCTATAATTATTTTCAAGATTTCAAAACAATATACATGGTTTATATATACAAAATGATTTTCAAAGTGAGTACATAGTCCCCCACTTTTATGTTTTGCAAATGTTTTGGGGTGACTCATATGTGCTAAATCATTTTCAAGTTTTCAAAAATAATTTCTATGGTTTATATATAAAACAATACGATTTCAATAATATGAACAACTTGTTGATGCGTTATCCATAACACGAATGACATTCATTAGCTTTGACCGAGCCGACCAGTAGTATGTTATGGTACCAAATGACTGACATGGTACCATAGGACTAACAATCCCATTGTCGGACTGTTCACTGGATTTGGTGGAAGTTTGGGTAATGACAGAAACTGTTTTTGATTAACAAATCATTTTTGATTTGTTATTCTAGTTAAAGAGACCCTTTGTTGGTCTATAAAGATACCCTTTGGTGGTACGGTCAACACAGGTTTGAACGTGTTCATTAAAGAACGATCAAAAGTTTTCACAATTAAAAACACGAACGATTGGTTTATGAAATGGACAATTGGTTTATGGACACGGACGATTGATTTATAACACGGAAGAATGGTTTATAACACGAACAAATGGTTTATAACACGGACAAATGTTTTTGAACAATGTCAAGTAATGATTTTCACTTACATATATAAACCAGACGAAGTTTTCTTTTGAATCAATCTATTACAAGGTTTTTACAAAAGAAACGATTTGGTCAAGATTCATGGCTATAAGGTTTTCACAACTCTAACCAACTTGTTTAGTTGGTTAATTGTATTGCAATATCAAACACTTTTGATACGAGGTTTTCACTTAAAAACTATTGTTTCACAACTCATGTAATTTAAAATTTTGTTTTATTAAGTTAAATGTTTACAATGTCTTGGGATAAACAGAAACAACAAATAAATAAATTGTCTTTCATGTTTAAGTCGCTGAGGCCCGCGTCCATTCCTACGTGAAGCATGCATCATATTATCAAGCATTGACTCCTGAAACATATGTGTAAAAAGAGTCAGCATAAAAATGCCAACGAGTACATAGGTTTTGTGAGTGTGTCAAATTCGTAGCTTTGTATACATATTGTAACACTTCGTCCGACTACAAGAGTCGTTAAGTGAAAATCTCGTAACAAAAGTGTTTGATATTGCAATAAAATTTACCAACTAAAACAAGTTGGTTAGAGTTGTGAAAACTTTATAGCCATGAATCTTGACCAAAACGTTTCTTTTCTAAAAACCTTGTAATAGATTGATTTTAAAGAAAACTCCGTATGCTTTATATCTTTAAGTGAAAATCGTTGCGTGACATTGTTCAAAACCATTTGTCCGTGTTATAGATCAACCGTCCGTGTCATAAACCAATGCATGTCGTAAACAAATCATTCGTGTTTTTAATTGTGAAAACTTTTGATAATGAACACATACAAATCTGTGTTGACTATACCACCAAAGGATATCTTTAATAGACCAACAAAGGGTCTCTTTAACTAGACTAACAAATCAACAAATGATTTGTTAATCAGAAACAGTTTCCATCATTACCCAAACTTCCACCAAATCCAGTGAACAGTTCGATAATGGCATTGTCAGCCCTATGGTACCATAACATACTACTGGTCGGCTCGGCGAAAGCTAATGAATGTAATTCGGGTTATGGATAACGCATCAACAAGTTATTCACATTATTGAAATCGTATTTTTTATATATATACCATAAACATTGTTTTTGAAAACTTGAAAATGATTTAGCACATATGAGTCACCCCAATACATTTGCAAAACGTAAAAGAGGGGAACTATGTACTCACTTTAAAAATCATTTTGTATATATAAACCATGTATATTGTTTTGAAATCTTAAAAATAATTATAGGCACATATGAATCACCCCAAAACATTTAGAAAATGTAAAAGAGGGGGCTATGTACTCACATAAGCCTTGCGTAAGTAAATATGTAGATTTGAAAAGATAGTTTAGCACATATGAATCACCCCAAAACATTTAAAACATAAAAGAGGGGAACTATGTACTCTATTTGAAAAGATAATTTAACACATATGAATCACCCCAAAACATTTAGAAAATGTAAAAGAGTGGGGCTATGTCCTCACTTAGGATTGCGAAAGTGTTCTTGATCAACGGAATAAACAAAGCTTAAACGTGTCCTAATGTGTCAGATAAATATGTTTGTGTGTCGGGACTACAAAAGGGAGATCGGATAGAATGAAGTCTTATAAACCAAACGAGTGTTGGAACTCATGTGATATGGTTTAACAAATTTAACATTCTGATTTGTAAAGGATCCTAAGTGCTTTTGACCCATTATGACTCGTTAAGGTAGTTTATGCTACTTTAACGGGTCATTAGCGTAAACGCGTGATCGTCCTATGATAATTCTTAAATGCCCAAACATGTTTAAAATGTTATAACATCAGTTTATATGTCAAAAATTTGGTTACATGTGTTTAAAATGGATTTATGTGCAAAAGGGCATTTTGGTCATCACTTTTTAAGAACATAGAAGTAACTTATCATAACACTAATCAAACGACGTGACCATAAGGTATAACCTCAGTAGGTTATTCCCTATACAACTATGGTCACAAATATGTGTTTCGTCGGATCCTAAGATCGACCAAACGGGTCAGATTCGAAAGTCAAAGCGATGGTCAAGACCGCTCGACTTACGACCCTAAATAAGCACTAAACTAGAAGTGACGAGTTAGACATGTCAAAATATGTCTAACTAAGTTTATAAAAATTATTTGTTATCAAAAGTTGGTGTTTTGATACCCGAAAATAGTTTCGTCGTAAAATGCACATCATGCGCATTTTGACCTTAACTTTGACTCGTCACTTCGTCTAGTAAACATGGTAATCAGAAGGTGAAATCGCTAGGGACTATAATCTTTGTGATTACTATCACGTTGCAAAGTCCAATTGAACTTTGACTTGACCAAATACGGTCAGAACCAAAAGTCAATTAGGAAGACAAACTGTTCGACTTTTAGCTCAAAATAGCTAAAATAATGAAAGAACTAGGAAGAGTACTTACTCGTGTTAAAGAACACTTTCGGAACTCAAGATAGGAGGCTTCCAAAGGCTGGAAACAAGCTCCAAGAAGGACAGAAAGAAGAACTTCACACTTTGCTTTGTAGTGTTTTGAAGTGGTGTGAAAAAAAATGGAAGAATCATGGGGTATTTATAGTATTTTAGGATTAAGGAGGTGATGGCAAGTGTCCTCAAGTGTGGATTAGTGTCCTAACATGTGTCAACACCATATTAAGTGTCACGCAATGATTTTCACTTAAGATATAAACTATACGAAGCTTTCTTTTGAATCAATCTATTACAAGGTTTTTACAAAAGAAACATTTTGGTCAAGATTCGTGGCTACAAGGTTTTCACAACTCTTACCAACTTGTTTTAGTTGGTTAATCGTATTGCAATATCAAATACTTTTGACACGAAGTTTTCACTTAACGACTCTTGTAATCGGACGAGGTGTTGCAATTTGTATACAAAGCCACAAATTTGACACACTCACAAAACTTATGTACTCGCCGGCATTTTTATGCTGACTCTCTTTTCACATATGTTTCAGGAGTCAATGCTTTATTATATGATGCACGCTTCACGTAATGGACGCGGGCCTTAGTGACTAAAAACATGAAAGACAATTTATTTATGTGTTGTTTCTGTTTATCTCAAGACAATGTAAACATTTAACTTAGTAGTACAAAATTTAAATTCCATGAGTATGCTACAAGTGACAAACTAAAAGAAACAATTTCCAAACTTGTAAGCAAATCAATTCCACCAAGCTCAACAATAAGTCTTCCCTCACAAAAGCCAGATGATTCAAAAATTCTATAATGGAAGTCATCCCCAGACACCATGAATTGACTCTGCTCAGATCAAATGGCAGGATTCTAAAGCTGAGAATGGAGGCTGCATATGGTCTGGATTCAGCTGATCTCAAAGATCTATTGAACCTAAAATTACAAAGGGATTTTGAAGACATGTTCTCTGTGAACTTTGAACTACAGTTCAAAGGGCAAATTAGGGAATTTTTGTTGAGAAATAAAGATCAGAAATAAAGAAATGTTTTGGCATCATATGTTCTAAGGAGAGATTGTTGGATCTATTGAACCCTACAAAAGAACAGAGGATTGAAAAGCCAAAGAATCTCTAACATCTTATTCTTTATAATAAAGATATGCTACTCCAAACTCTACTGAGACTTAAAGACTGCTCACAAGATCTGATCAACAACTAAGATATGCTGGAATCCAAGGTCTGCTGATACGAACCCATGATTAAGATAAAGTCTGCTTGTAGTAAAGTCTTCTAAAGACTAACAAAGGATAAAACCCAATAGAGGATATCTCAACAGTTATTATCATCAGAGTCTATATTGTATTTTAATGTAACAATGTTTAGATCTAGCAGAGGTTAGAGTTTGTTAGGTTGTTAAATGTCACTTTCATAGTGACATCAGCCAAAGATGCTCAGTGGTTTGTAATGTACTATAAATAGAACAGTGTCTGTACTGTTCTATCCATCATTTCTTCTACACATTCTATACAAACAAATTAGAGTGATCTTAGGCTGAGGGGGAGTTTGTAATTTGCATGCATACGTGTTTAATATTACAAAATCATGTCATTGAAAACAATCTTTCTATTGTTGTGATTTCAAAGTTTTACACATGTCAATGACAAACGACGCAAGCCTCTGGAATTCCAAATTGGCGATCGCGTCCTTCTCAAGGTATCCCCTTAGAAAGGTGTGGTTAGGTTTGGAAAGAAAGGAAAACTTGCACCTCGATATGTGGGACCTTTTAAGATCGTTAAAGGATTGGAAAGGTAGCCTACAAACTCGAACTACCTCCTGAAATTGCAAACATTCATCCAACTTTCCACGTGTCCAACTTGAAAAAGTGTTCAACTGATGAAAACCTCCACATTCCTCTTGACAAAATCCATATTTATGACACTATGCACTTTGTCGAGAAACCTATAGAGATTATGGACCCTGAAGTCAAGAACTCAAGCATAGACAAATACCGAATGTTAAAGTTCGTTGGAATCCAATGTGGCCCAGAGTTTACCTAGGAACGAGAAGGTCAAACGAAAGCAAAATACCCACATCTTTTCTCACAAGTCTCCTCTGATTAAATTTTGGGACGAAATTTCCTAAAGTAGGGGAGGCTTTGACATTTACAATTTTTGGACAATGTACAATTTCAATCATTTTCTATTCAATGAAATGTTATATTTTATTTACAAAATACGTAATCGTATGATTGAGCGAAACGATATTCACGACATATTCAGAACAAGATCTTCATATGCCTTAATACCCCTCATGAAGATTAAATATTAGGTTAGAGAGGTTAGAAATGACAAAAATGCGATAATACAAGTCTAGGGGCCAAACTGTCAAAAGAAAAAGTTCTGCCCGCTAGAGGGCCTTACGAACCGCAAACCCACACCCTCAGTTGTAGAATTTTTGCTTGGCCTCCAAGTTCTGCCATCCATCTCCTTATTCTGCCACCTAGCATGTATTTGCCACCTTTCTCCTGGTTCAAACACCTCATTAGACCCTTGTTATTATCTAAAGATCATTGCCAACACATGGCATAATCTTGTAAGCTTGAAACAAGTATAAATAGATGTGCAAGAACCTCATTTCAACTTACTCGTTTCTAAATCCTTTCTCACTACTCTCTTCTTGAGTTTGCTTATTCATAGAGGCCTCCTACTGAGTGATAATCTTCCTAGAACACAAGTAAGTGTTCTCTCTAGTTCTTTTCATTATTTTGGCTAGTTATGAGCCAAAAGTCAAGCCATTTGATTTTCTGTTTGACTTTCGGTTCTAACCATTTTGGTCAAGTCAAGGTTCAAATTGAACATTGATACGTGATAGTAATAAAAAAGGTGTTAATCCCTTGTGATTACACCCTCTGATCATCACGTTTAGTAGGTGAAATGACGAATCAAACTTTTACGAAATAAAAGTCAAAGATGCTTAAAATTTGCATTTTACGACGAAAGTGTTTTCGGGTATTAAAACTTAAAGTTTTAACACCAAATCAGTTTCATAACATTATTAGACATGTTATAACATGTCTAACTCATCATTTCTAGTTTAGCACTTTTTTTCCTTAGTCGAAAGTCGAGCGGTTTGACTTCCAACTTTGATTTTTCAAATTTGACCCGTTTGGTCGACCTTAGGATCTGACCAAGCGCCTTTATATGACCATAATAATATAGGTAATAACCCTCTGAGGTTATACCTTATGGTCATTACGTTTGCTTAGTCAAATAACGAGTCAATTATATATGCTTTTAAAATGCAGAAAATACCCTTTTAGCGCATAAAATAGTTTTAAACATATAAGATCTTTGATTTGACATCTAAACTGATCACACAACATTATTTAACTTGTGTTGACATGTTAGACTCGTCATAGTACTTATTTAACCATCTGAACCCGTAGTTACACATACGACCCTTAAAATGGTGCAAACCACTTTAACACCCCTAGATACTTCCATTTCAGAATGTAAGGTTTAAGAAACCATATTACACGAGATCCTTCACTCGTTTGGTTTATAAACCTCCTTCTATCCAGTCTTTCATTTAAAGTCTCGATATACTAACTCATAGTTATCCAACATATTAGGAAACACTTCAACCTATTTGAGCTTTGTTTACACAAGACATATACGCAATCCATGTAAGTACATAGTTTCCCTCTTTTACGTTTTTCAAATGTTTGGGGTGATTCATATGTGCCTATCACTATTTTCATGATTTCAAAACACTATACATGGTTTAAATACCTAGTATACATAGTACATGGTTTATATACACAACATGCTTATATTGTACTAAACTTGATGGTGCATTGAATATGAAAATGATACATTCATTACATTGATCGCGCCGCCCGATAGTATATTATGGTGCCATAGGATTGACAACCCCATTCCCGCTTCCTAAGTCTGTTTGGAAGTTATCTCTGGGAATGACAGAAACTGAGTGACATAATTGATAAACCTTTATTTTTTTATAAAGGTTTGTTCGACAGTCAACAAGGCTTGAATGTATTCACCAACAATCCATACTTGTTTTATACAATAAGGCAATTGTTTTATACAAGACAAAACTCTTTGGTTTAAACAAGACATTTTGTTTACCAAAGACATTTGATTTATACAAGACAAGTCATCTGTTTGGTTTATACAAGACAAGTCATATGTTTGGTTATACAAAACAAGTCCTTTTGATGGTCTATACAAGACAAGACATTTTGATTGGTTATTACAAATACATAATTGGTTATTAAGTTAACCATTCACTATTTCCTTTAAAATCGAACGTTTTCTCATACGGTGTTACAAAAGAAACACTTTTTGTCAAAGATTCATGGCTACTCTTGAAATTGCTTAAACATTTTTTTAACACTCAAAGCCAAGAGTTTTAACCACAACACCTATGTTACTTACCAGCATTCAATGTTGACTTATTTTCGCACATGTTTCAGGTACTAATGTATGATTGCTAAAGCATGCTACACGTAGGATGGACTCAGGCCTTAGTTTACTTTAAAACTTAAAGACAATTGTTTGTATTTTGTTTATGTTATCCAAAGACAATGTAAATGATTAAATCCAATATAACAAAACCTTGAATACCATGTGTTTGAAACAATTCTTGTAACGTGACTCCCCGACGTTTCCGCCGTGGTTTGTTGTTTTACATGGTCGGGGTATTACACTATTCACGTCAACTTCCATGATTTTAGAGAAATTCAGAGGGCTCTAGCGTAACAAACATTTGGATTAATTATAGTAGACTCCATGTAAATTGATTCAACATTTGTTCATCTTTTGCCACTAGGTAGGGAACTAATCATCCTTAAGCTACATGACATATTCTCTGTCTATCTTGTTCCCTATATTTAGTTGAATAATTCTATCTTTAATTGTTCAGTCTCACCTAGGGGACAAAGTTTCTTAAAGAAGTGCTAGGTGAATTCTTCCATGAACATTTACTTACTGGTGTCATTTCCTTTGGTCCATAGCAAGTATTCCACTAATGTAGTGCTTCTGATTAATAACAAGTGCACCACCAATTGGACCTTATTGCTTTTGGCGTAGTCACAATTGTCGTAGACAAATTCTTTTTCACTTAACCCCTTGTCTATCTCTACACTGCCTTTTTGCCATTAAAGGAAGGAGGGTTACAGGACATGAAGTATATGTAAGTACACTCCTTGTACTTGTCTTTTTTTTTTGTTTTCTAGTTTCATTGTCTACAATCTAGGTTGTGGAGGATGAGGAACTTTACTCTGGTTTATTCTCTAATATATCAATACTCATTTTCAGATAGTGGCTACCATAATCTTAGCTACCTCGACGATAATTTTCTATATTGACTAGCCATCCAACTATCCGATCGAGCTTCACTCGATCCTGACAATCTGGGACAAGGTTTCTTTTTGGAATGACCTATGTTTCTGTAATTAACAGAGTTGTTGACCTTTCTTTCTAGTCATAGTGTTTATCTAATATATTATATAAGTTAGTTCATAGGTTACTTTCATTCTATGATGTATCAGAAAGTATACTTATGTTACTAAACCATATAACGTCATACACAATAGCTTATGTTCTCAGTTTGATTGATATTTAAGGAACACAAACTTAGATTGGCACATGTTATAACTAATTAAGTGACTTCGCATTTACTTTTACAGGTGTGGTATACATCCCATCCACCTTACAGACTATACAAAAACCCGTATTGGGTTGGCATACTGCCATTATATAATGGTGGCATACTGCCTATTACGAGTGTAATTTACTACTGGGCAAACCAGAATGGGAAGGCTCACTTTGATTTCCCCAGCCTCAACACCTCATTACGTATCGATGGACCCGGAATCCCTTAATTCCATGCATGTATGATACATCATATTTACTTATTTATTCAAGTGTGGCTCTTTATTTTTCAGATATATATCATATACAAATACATCATACAAAGATATGGTTTCTGGAAAAATCCATGGTACTCAGATTCACACGAGCCTAGTATAAAAAACTTAATAAATCATTCTTCTTAGCCGAGTATAGTTATCATGACATAGGACAATAGTCTTAGCGACATGCCTATAAAGTCTCGGTATCACTTAGTAGTCATAATAAAAGTAATCAAGCCTAAAAGTTCCATTATTCATACTTAAGTATTCTAAGGACAACGAATGTAATCAAGTCTTAGTGTCCAAGTCTCAGTCATCCCGGAACCAAAGATGTTCTGGTTAAAGACTAGGTATTCTCAGTACAATACCTAATTTGCTAAAACCTCGTGGTCTAATACAAACTGTAACACCGCACCCGTAACCCGGGTGATTATGCACAATTCATACACTTACAACAGAAGCAAACTGAACTTTCATTAAAACTTATGTTAGTCAGGTACAACACTTTATTTATTTACGATATTTGACATCTAGGAACTTCTAGATCTTCAGACCTCAGTTGTCTTCTCTCTATTCCTAAGAGTGTCTCATTGATTACTTGTGACATGTATACTCAAACGACGTCAGTTATATGCTGGTGAGCTCATGTTATACAAATTATAAAAACAACACAATTGACATGCATGCAACATGGGTTGTGATATTTTGGGCCAAGGGCAACCCTGTGCTATCCATGACCTTTTCACAACCACCAGCAATTGGCTTGTCATACCCCCGGCCATCACATAGGTATGGTAGTGTTGTGATGCATACAAGGAACCTTTTCCTCTTTTCAGCCAGTTCCAACACACCCCATTAAGCATATAAGGATCCAAATATACCCCTACCTATAATTGTACATTACAACATTTTTATATTATTACTAGTTCAGACATAACGAGTATACAATCATAGTTCTATAAATAAACATAGTAACTCACTTGTTTAAGGGTTGCTTTACAGTTCCTTAACCTTTGCTAACACAACCAGGTACTATCTTAGAGTCCTGACACAATTACATAATCCTAGGTTAGGCAATGGTACACTTAACTAGTCATTATCATTGGTTAGATATTGGTTAACGCTGCCTTGTTTAAGCATGGGTGATCAGTCCATGCCTAACTAAGGCTAGGCTACCCAATACCCGCCCGTGACAATAACCCTATTACCAAAACATAATACTAACATTACTACTAATAATAAATTACTACTAATATTAACTAATATTATTAAATAATTAATAACTAAATAAAAATTAAACGAGAGCATACCTTAAAACTATCTATAGCACTTTGATGTAGAGTCTCCTTACTCGAGCTCCTACTCGTACTCCAAAACCGACTACTAACAACACCCAACGGGGTATTGTATGCTTAGGATTCTCTATACTAGAGTGTGCCTGTTAACAGAAACTGATACCTAAAAGTTGTACGGAGCTTCCTATTTATACACAAAGATGGACGGTGGTTTTCCTTTACTCTTCGATGTGGGAAAGTAGCGATATATGTGTCTACTTGCTTATATGTTTACGTAAGATAAGGTTTTGATGAATATTGCTTATTATATTTTATATATAATAACTAATTCAGCTACTTCACTCGTTTTTCTCGTATAACTTTCAAACTGTGATGTTTTATAAGACAACAAATATGCCATTGGGATGAGATTGGTGTATGTTATCTACGTTTTAACCTAAGTTTCATTAAAAACGAAGTAAGGTCAAATATTATATATTTTATTATTAATATTAAATGGTCTCCTATAATAGCCAAGGCTCGTCAACAGAATTCATATTTCACACAACCATCCTACTCGTTACTTACTCTTTCAACAGTATATGAATTATAAGTTTCATAATATACATACATATATATATATATATATATATATATATATATATATATATATATATATATATATATATATATATATATATATATATATATATATATTATATATATATATATGGAGAGGATCATGAGAAAACTACATATAAATGAGAAAACTAAAAAACGAAATAAAAAAGCCTCAACATACCAATTTTTTACAATTTTTTTATAAAAAATCGCTACTTTTATGTATAAAAAACTTGTACTTCACATGTACATTATATATGTACTGCACATGTGCATTAAATGTATGTGATGGACATGCGCATTATATGCTTAGATTTAGCTTTTTAGTTTAGTTTAGCTTTTAGGTAGCCTTTTTGTGGGTTTAGGATTAGGATTAGGTTTTTGGGTGTATGGGGGGGTTTAGGTTTTATGAGGGGTGTGGGTAGGGGGAGGGTTTAGATTTTTTGGTTGGTTTACATTTAGGGTTTAGTTTTACGTTTTTTTGGGAGTGGGGGTGGGGAGTTTAGGATTTTTTTGGGGGTGTGGGTTTAGGCTTTTGGTAGGAGGGTGGATTTAGGTTTTTGGGGGTGGGGGGTTCAGGCTTTTGGGGGTGTCGGTAGGGGCTGGGTTAGGTGGTTTAGGCTTTTTCATATTAATGCACATGTACAGTACAATTTTTTTTTTGAAAAAAAGTTTTTATATATTATATATAGCGATTTTTATTAAAAAATTCAAAAAAAAAGTTGATATGTTTTTTGGCTTTCTTAGTTAGTTTTTTGGTCTTCTCATTTAAACTAGTTTTCTCATGATCCATTTAATATATGTAGGGTTAGGTTCATTTGTGAACACCCCCTTGAGAGTGAATTGCGTGAACTAATCCTAGCCCTTGATTATCAATACACAAGTGTAAATAAATGGCTAGGATTTGATCGGGACTTGGTGATGAAAATTCACTGGTGTATTTTACAATTTGATGATGTAAATGAATGGTCAGGATTTGTTCACTTAGTTCACAAATATACTAGTTTTCACTCTAGAACCTATATAGGTCTAGAAAATGGGGTGTTACACAAAACGAGTGTTTAAGACAACATATATTTTCGCATACATATACTTATCATATTTAAATTCCGAATCTGAATCCTTTGCCAAATTCGAATACTCACACACCTCCGTTTCCCCCATGTAGGGTAACTCCGGTGTTCTAGTCTCAATGCTCGTCAACTCTCGGTTTAATCGAAAAGCTTTGTAAACCGTGAGTGTACATGACCCCTTTTATTTTAACACTTTTGGGTGCAATACTTGTAACTTATAAAAAAATGCACACATACACTTATTAACATGCTTACAAACAAACAATTCAAAATACAGGCTTGATACGATATACTTGAACTCATACATGATACTTGTTGCTTTATACGTGTCATTAACTTCGTACGAGCCTCCCTCAACATGTATAGCACTATAGGATTAACGCACCGCCCGTATTCTTGGGGTCATGTTAAGTAAACAAAACGGTTTTATCATTGCCATGATAGGATTATGCTAGCAGGAATCTTTGGATTGACAGTAATAGTTGCATGATAGTATTGCATTGTTAGGTTCTTAGTATCCGAATTTTTCCATGTGGAGCCGTTTAAACTTTTATGCCCACCAATACTTCATGTATTGATCTATACTTTAATATGTATTGTAGGAAATTGATGACGATGATGATTATGAAGGATGAAATCTAGTAGGGAGACTAAAAACGCACCTTTAAATTTTAGTACTTGTTCTAATTTTGTTTCTTGTTGTATGTTGTCGTAATTTGCTTTCAAACGATGTACTTAAATTTAGCGTTGAAATGAAATTTTGATGTTATTAAATACTGTCACAAATAGTGTTATAAAGTCTCTTGCAATCTATTTTGTCCTGCCCTGATGTTTTCGCCATCGGTTGGGGTGTGACAGATTTGTATCGAAGCCATAACTATTGAGAATTAGGAAAAATTGCCATGATTTGACCTGGTTTATAGTTTAAGTACCAAACTAAACCATTCTTGATTTTCATGCTTAAAATGTTTAAGTTCTTCCTATTTTGCTTCTTATATATTCTTTTTGTCTTAAATTATACATGCCTTTCCTAAGACAAACACAATACACACATGAAGACGTGAAGACACTCTTATTATACAAACGAAACGATCTCACCAAAAATAGGTGTGAAAACCCACAATTTTTTTACGAAGTCCCTTAATCCGTGTTATCCGATTTTCCACGAAATTATGCCATCAAGTTAGGAGTGATATCCACATCCTGATGGAAAATTTCCCATTCCAAATCTAGTGAACCCTCACCAATGAGTCGAAATTTACTTCCTTGACCCGTTCAGTGAGTACTAACCGCACTTAGGGTACCATGTTGCCAAGTTAGGGGTGAAACCCGCATCTTGACAACTAGTCCCACTCCTCGATTTTCAATCCCGCCAAAGTCTTGAATTTTCGATCGACTACGGACATGTAGCAACTGGAAGGGTGAATGTCGTTAACCGCTCCTTGTTGAGAGTATTCTACCTATTAGGCCAAAGCATGTTACTCTAACTCGAAAGAACTTTCGATCACTTTGGAATAGTCTTAGTTTCGTTCCGAGACACTTCAAGTTTTACATTGAATCTTTTTTATGTCATATCCATTTTAATGTGTTTTTATACTTGATACTTCGTTCGTTTCAAAACTGATGCACAAATCGCACGTTACCCGCAATCTAAAACAACATTAATACTCGAGAACAAACTAAATTGACATCCCTTATTGTCCCTATTCGTAATTAAACAATGTGAATACATGTTATACTTGTGCAAACTATGTGAACTTACGTGTTATGTGAAATCCTGATGTGCTCATTCATACAAGCAAACATTATTTTATAAACACATTATGATCAAGTCTCACCCTTTTCCCCTATTTGAATCCTTTAGGTGTCTTCCAACCGTAATTCGAACTCAAGGAGGAACTCCAAGTCCAACTCCAACGCCGATTTGATGTCCAAGAAAGACATGATGAAGTTCATGGCCAAGAAAATGGCCAAGGTTATCCCCGACATCATCATTAAAATCTAAACCCCAACAACGTTGAATCCCCTCATGCCTCGGTTGAATCCAAAGTTGACCCTCCCAAATCAACCTTCACGTTCAAACAGTTCAACTCGTGTATCCCAATGCCGTTTACGGGAGAAGATTGGGCGACAAAGATGCTCCAATGGTTTTACTCCATTGAGGTCACCTTCCGACAAAGTGGGTACCCTGAGCATCTACGCACCACTAACACCACCGGCGTCCTCCGATCGAGTGCCATCAATTGGTGGACCGCCAAGCGTAACACGCACAAGGACGACGCCGTCTAAGCGTTGACTTGGACTGAGCTCAAGAAGCTCATGAACGATTGCGCACCCCACGAGCTCCAACAACTTGAAAATGAGTTTTGGAACATCAAGCAAGTAGGGAGTGACAATACCGGTCTCACCACTAGGTTCAAGCAACTTAGCGCCCTTTGCCATGGCCAAGTCGATTCAACTGAAAAATCCATCGCCAAGTAAATCTGAGCCCTACCATCCTCTATCTCTTACTTTGTTGAGTCTGGCCAACCCAAAATCCTTGAAGACACCTTCCGTTTGGCCGCCAAATTCAACCATAACCGAATTTTGGCTGGAACCTATGAAACAAAGGGTTCTACCAAAACGGTTCACCAAGCCACCACCGAACCAGTCACCGAACCATCCAAACCAACACCCAAACCCAACACTAATGGTAAGGGCAGAAGGCTTTGAACCAAACTGTGGGGTTGTTACTTTGCAAAACCCTCCTCAACCACAACTACAACAACTTGCTATAGCCCAAAAATTCCTAAATCGGCTAAACGAGCATACACTGGACTCATCCCCAGTGAGTAACTTGTACCTATCATCACCCAGTCCACACACCGTGCCACCTTTGCACCTCGTGCAATGGGTTTGGGCACTTTAACACCCAATGCCAAAATGGCCAAAAGCCACAAGGCAACCAAACCCAACCACCTGCCGAAAACCAAAACCATAACCAGCCGCCAGCAAACAACGGTCGTACATGTTACAAGTGTGGCGACTCGAACCACCTCAGCAACGCCTGACCTCAACATAACAACAATCAGCAGCAAGCTCCTCATGGACGAGCTTTCGTCATCGCCGCTGCTCAGGCCCAGAACAACAACGACGTCATAAATGGTACGTTTCTCGTAAACGATGTATACGCTTCTTGTTTTTTGATATTGGTGCGGATAAGAGTTTTGTATCCGTTTAATTTGAACAAATGCTTAAGTGAAGACGCTCTAAGTTGCCAAAATCCTTCCCTGTCGAAGTTGCTAACGGTAA
Organism: Scalesia atractyloides; assembly: GCA_947069175.1. NCBI lineage: Eukaryota > Viridiplantae > Streptophyta > Magnoliopsida > Asterales > Asteraceae > Scalesia > Scalesia atractyloides. The sequence continues at coordinate 37,991,420 of CAMTDV010000001.1, forward strand.
ATCTATAACGGTTGATTCTATCCTTCTCAATTGTTCTCTTAAACTCAACGATCACAAGTTCTCGATTGATCTCATACCCATGCAATTGGGTAGTTTTCACAATAGTAGGCATGGATTGGCTTTAAAGAGTCTGTGTCGAAGTTGTTTGCTCCGAGAAGTTTATTCGTCTTCCTCTTCCATCTGGTGATTCGTTACACGTCTACAGTGAGAAACCTTCAAAAGGTCTTAAATTTATGTCATATACTCAAGCGAACATATACTTACGCAAGAGTACTTTGCTTTTCTTTCCCACATTGTGGAAAACAAGGACAAAAGAAAAGGCTTGAGTGATGTCCCTGTTGTTTGTGATTTTCCCGACGTGTTTCCCGAAGACCTCCCTGGTCCCACTCCTCTTCGTTCTATTGACTTTCGCCTTGACCACATTCCTTCGGTACACCTATGGCAAAATCCCCTTACTGTCTCGCACCCTCGGAAATGCAAGAGCTATCTGGTCAATTTCAAAAATTACTTGATAAAGGCCTTATAGGCCTCTAGTACTTCTACTTGGGGCGCTCTAGTCCTCTTGGTCAAAAAGAAAAATGAATCATTCCACATGTGCATCGACTACCGCGAACTCAACAAGCTTACCATCAAGAACCGTTATCCTCATCCTCGCATCGACGACTTCTTCGATCAACTCCAAGGCGCTACATGTTTTTCTAAAATCGACCTTCGTTCTGGCTACCATCAACTTGGAGTCCTTGAAGAGGACATTCCTAAAACTGTGTTTCGTACTAGATATGGTCACTACGAGTTCATAGTCATGCTTGGATCGCTTTGTCGTTTTCATAGACGATATCCTTATCGATTCCAAAACCCAAGATGAACATGAACGACACTTGCGTCTAATCCTCAAACTCCTACAAACCGAACAACTTTACGCCAAATTTTCCAAGTGTGACTTTTGGGTAAAAGAAGTTCAATTTTTGGGTCACGTTGTGAACGAGAAAGGCATTCACGTTGAACTTGCTTGTCACACCCCAAGAGATGGCGGAATCATCGGGGCGGACGTAAATAGATTGCTTGAGACATCATAACACTATTTGCGACAATATTAAATTCAAAACCCATTTCATTTCATTGATCAAATAGTCAATTCAACATAAATCCAAATACAACATGTTCAACAATATCATAACATAAAACCTAGCATTCTAGATGTGTTTCTGTGTCGCCCGTACTAAGTTTTCGTCATGTTCAACATCCTTAACCTGCACCATGTCAAAAGTATAGTTCAACACAAAAGCATTGGCGAGTACACAAGTTTAATTATAGCATAAGTAATAAATCGTTTAAACAAATCCACATGTTAAGCTAGCATACTAGATTAATGTAAACATGACATGCGATCTACAAGTCAATCCTCGCATGTCACTGCAAAAATAGAATAATCTTAACATGACCTCAAGAATACGGGCGGTGGGTTACTCCTATAGTACTATACATGTTAAAGGCGAGGCTTTAAAAAAGTTAATGACAAATAGCATCACATAAGAATGTTCCAAGTATACGAATCGTGTATCACATAACTATAGCGTGTATGATGAATTGTTTCTGTGTTTGCATAAAGGTATAAGTGTCATTGCGTGTATTTTTGATAGGTTAACATATTGCACCCAAAAGTGTAAAGCGTAAAAAGGGTGTTCGAGTGTACTCAATTTTTGCGAAGAAATTTTAATTAGTGGGTTTGATGAGTCTTGAGTTGATGGAATATCGAAGTTACCAATTTTGGTTCTTGAACTTTTTGACCAAAGTTGAAAATCTTGGAGATTTGAGAGAGTTTGGAAGTGATTTGGAGGTGGTGCAAGTGTTTGGAATGTGTTAGGGTCGGTATTTACTAGAGAGTTAAGTGGTTGGGGTTTAAATGTAGGTGAAAGGTGATTGGAGGAGAAAAGAGGTGGAAAAGGGTGAAATCTAATGGATAAAGAAGAGTAGAAGATGATTGGAGGAGAAAAGAGGTGGAAAAACTTTTGGTTTTGCTTACTTTTAGTCCCTGCACTTTGTAACTAGGTTATTTTATGCCGTTTCTTGTATTTTAACTTGTTTTTAGGTATCCAAAGTGTATTTTAAGTCTAGGTTTTGCGTATAAACATGCATTTAAAGATCGATTGCATACATAATACAAATATGAAAGGTAACACGTATATGTATAAAAATGAATTCCATTATGATCAACGCCTCGAATTGTGAGATTGAAATTGAAATACGAATGTAAGATTACTAAAATAGGATGCGAATACAAACTTTCTAAAAATAAGAATACAAAAATACGAGGTGTTACAGTCTCCCCTACTTTAGAATATTTCATCCTGAAATTTATTTAAGAGGAAGACATGGGATAAGATGGTTTTTTGATGGTTTGATACGAGTGATAATCGGTTAAAATGTTTGAATAAACGTGAATTTTTTTATGCTTAGTGCCGAAGTAAGGTTTTATGTATTAGTGTGTTTAAAAATGCATGGGTTAAAGTTTTGGCTAAATTGATAGCCTATGGTTAATTGGGCGTACGTAGGTAAATGTTGAGTGATAAAAGAAAGGTTTGTAAAAGCAACTCGTTTGACTAAGCGGATTGGGACATCAACCGTAATTAAGTGTAAAAATAAGTAAAACTTGTGTGTGATAGGCAATGCGAGTTGAACAACTCAATTGGGAGAAATGTTTTAAAATGATGTGACCTAAAAGTTTTTGTGTAAGTAAGGATGTAGTTTAACAAAATGTGTTGGCCCGCACCGTAGGTTGTAGGAAAAATTTTCATTGGTTCAAATGCGTATTAGTAAAATCACACGTAGAATAAAAAAGTTTATAGGTGAGAAGCTAGGATGGCAGGTAGTTATGGTTTCAAAAAAGCTTTAGCGGTAGTAGGCCGTCTAGTTGATGTTTGCGCGTAATAAAGAACGAAAGATATTTTAAAAGTATTTTGCCCTGACTCGAACCTGTGAGGATGTTTGTAAAAATGAATAAATCGTTTAGGCCGATTTGCTGAAAATAAAGTTTGGATGAGATGTTAAGGGAGAATTTGGGAATATTCGTGGTATGAGAGCGTATGAACGATTCAGTGGGTGTAAGCAAGGGGTAAGAATGGTGTGGATATTGAATGAAATACGAACACAAAAGTTGAGAGATGCTAGTGATAGTTGTAGCGGTTAAAGCTAACGATTTTGAGTATGAAGCTTTGTCATGGATAATCGAGTACCAAGCATTTCAAAGTTGTGTCACCAAAGTTTGTTATAATTCAAATGTATTTAACAAGGTCCATGAAATCACTGAATTTCTCATGGCACGTTTTACGAAAGTTTGGTAACTTGGTAGGGACACTTATATATAGGAAGTACGAGCGGCGTATCCACCATGTTCACACCATGTTCGTTCGTTTCGCTATGCGGTGTCATGTTACGTTCCGTGTTGCGATACACAGCAGAACCCACTACGGTTTTCATGTGCCTATCAATATAATCCCGTGTGCACCCGCAATTATTTTTGTTTGTGCATGATCCGCATAGTTTGTACTAGTAGTGTACGGGTCAGGTTTCATTTTAGTATTACAAGCAAAATGTGTGTGTAAGATAGCGTATAAAAATTAAGTATGTATGTATGTATGTATGTATGTATGTATGTATGTATGTATGTATGTATGTATGTATGTATGTATGTATGTACGTATGTATGTATGAGTGTCGAACGTAGGCGAAACCACTCGGGTTATGCCTACTTATAGATTTCAAGTATGACTATCGAGTAGTGCGAATGTATAAATTTTGAGTATGATTGAAGACAAATACGTATAACATTAGCATGTGGTATTGAGCGTATAGGTGGAATTGGGATTTAGCATATATAAGTTACCATGAAGTTGCGAGTGTGTAAAATAGAAGTGTAATGGAGACATGTGTAAGATTGTCATGTAATATTGACTGCATAAATGGAAACATGTAAGGCGATATGCATGTGTATGGTCGCTTGAGTCAAAACATTGAGTTGGTTGAAATAAAATAAATCGGGTTTGTTGAGAATGAAGGACCAAAATTGTGAATGTCGACGGAATATTGAGAAAAGTATTAATTTTTGATGTAAGATGTGGTTTGTAAAAAAAAGAAATGCTACTTTTGTTTAAAAATTTGTATTTGCATACGTCGTAGGTTATCCGATCTTATGAAATTTTCTTGCTCATGTGTTTATATTTAGATTTGCATATTAGCGGTTTTTGAAAAGGTTATAAAATAGTGAGCTTGCTTTATTTTTATATTGATACAAGGAAAGTTGTGTTTTGAAATTTTTCGTGGAAAACTTGGGTTTTGAAAAGTATTTTAGCAAAGTGGACTTATACGTATGTGAGATAAAGTTTTCGTTGGTTTCTTACTGGAAATAAAATGTCTTTAGAATGGTAGTATAAAGTGAGTGTGTTTTTGCGATTGGACGAGTTATGAAAATCGAGGGCAAGAGGTTCGTTAGACCGACTAAGTTGATAGGTAGCATTTCATAAAGTTAAAATTGTGAAAGAAACGTTTAAAGTATCATTAGGAGTTTCGTGTATGTAATTTACGTAAATAAATTGTAGGGTGAGAAATCGTTTGGATAAAATAATAAGGTTTGAATTTTATGCATAAATGAGAAAAATTGAAACAATGATAAAAGGTTTGAGTATAAGTTTTGATCTAGTGATTGTTACGAAAGTAGTCGAGTTGTGATTTGATCTTCCATTGAGGTGTGGACATCACTCCAATCTCAAGGACAAGATTCCTTTGAGAAATGGGCGGAGTCAAGTCATAAAGGTAATGGAATCACTCCTATTTTGATGATAAGACTTCCATTTTTGGGAATGCGAGTAGTGTTTATCTTGTGGGTGACGTTTTTGAAATCGTATTTATAAATAGTGTGTAAGGTACATGAAAAGTATAAGTATGATACATGAGTTATCATTGTGAAATAATTTGAATTTTGAAAGAAAGGGATATTTGAATTACGTTGTGCATAAAATTGATATAATATAATGATGGTTTTGACTAAAACTTGGATTGTTCGAAACGAAACCTTGACTAAAACTTGGATTGGCCTAATAGGTAAAATACTCTCGCCAAAATTTTGGTTAACGGGATTCACCCTTCCGGTTACTACATGTCCTTAGTCAATTGAAAGTTCGAGGCTTTGGCGGGATTCAAAAGTCGAGGAGTGGGACTAGTTACCAAGGTGTGGGTATCACCCCTAACTTGACACCGTCATTCCCTAAGTGTGGTTAATACTTATCAAATGAGGTAAGGACTTAAATCCGACTTGTTGGTAAGGGTCCACAAAAATAAGCATGGGGAAATTTCATCAAGGTGAGGATGTCACTCCAAACTTGATGTATAATTTCATGGAAATCGAGAATGCGGATTGAGAGTCTTTCACCAAAGTGAGGGTTTCACTCCTATTTTGATGAAATCGTCTCCTTTGTATAATGCGAGTGTGTTCATGTCCTCATGTGTGTATGTTAAATCGTTGTCGGAAAGACATAAGAAATTTTAAGATAAAAGATGAGATATAAGCAAATAGGGAGAATTTGAGTATACGAAGCATGAAATCAAGAATGGTCAAGTATGGGTACTTAGACTATGGACTAGGTCAAATCATGCCAATTTTTCTTAATTCCCTATAGTTATGACTCTCATACCAATCTGTCACACCCCAAACCGATGGCGGAATTATTGGGGTGGACGTAAATAGATTGCTCGAGACATCATAACACTATTTGCGACAATATTAAATTCAAAACCCGTTCCATTTCATTCTTCAAATAGGCAATTACAACATAAATCCAAATACAACAAGTTCAACAATATTATAACATAAAACCTAGCATTCTAGATGCGTCTCTATGTCGTCCCTACTAAGTTTCGTGATGTTCAACATCCTTAACCTGCAACGTGTTAAAAGTATAGTTCAACACAGAAGAATTGGCGAGTACACAAGTTTAATTATAGCATAAGTAATAAATCGTTTAAACAAATCCACATGTTAAGCTAGCATACTAGATTAATGTAAACATGGCGAGCGATCTACAAGTCAATCCTCGCGTGTCACCGCAAAAATAGAATAATCTTAACATGAGCTCAAAAATACTGGCGGTGCGTTACTCCTATAGCGCTATACATGTTAAGGGGGAGGCTTTAAACAAAGTTAATGACAAATTGCATCACATAAGAATGTTCCAAGTATACGAATCGTGTATCACATAACTATAGCATGTATGATGGATTGTTTGTGTGTTTGCATAAAAGTAAGTGTGATTGCATGTATTTTTTATAGGTTAACATATGGCACCCAAATGTGTAAAGCGTAAAAAGTGTGTTCGAGTGTACTCACGGTTTGCGAAGAAGTTTTCACTTAGTGGGTTTGATGAGTCTTGAGTTGATGGAATACCTAAGTTACCAATTTTGGTTCTTGAACTTTTTGCCCAACGTTGAAAACCTTGGAGATTTGAGAGAGTTTGGAAGTGATTTGGAGGCGGTGCAAGTGTTTGGAATGTGTTAGGGTTGGTATTTATAAGAGGGTTAAATGGTTGGGGTTTAAATGAAGGTGGAAGGTGATTGGAGGACAAAGGAGCTGGAAAAGGGTGTGAAAAGTGATTGGAGGAAAAAAGAGGTGGAAAAGGGTGAAATCTAATTGATTAAAGAAGAGTGGAAGATGATTGAAGGAGAAAAGAGGTGGAAAAACTTTTGGTTTTGCTTACTTTTAGTCCCTACACTTTGTAACTAGGTTATTTTATGTCGTTTCTTGTATTTTAACTTGTTTTTAGGTATCCAAAGTGTATTTTAAGTCTCTGTTTTGCGTATAAACACGCATTTAAAGATTGACTGCGTACATAATACAAATATGAAAGGTAACACGTATATGTATAAAAATGATTTCCATTGTGATTAACGCCTCGAATTGTGAGATTGAAATTGAAATACGAATGTAAGGTTTCTAAAAAACAGAATGCGAATACGAACTTTCTAAAAATAAGAATACAGAAATACGAGGCGTTACAATGCTAAAATCGAAAGAACTGAATTGCTCCAAAGTCTCCATCCTAAATTCATTCGTTCCTTGGATTGGCAGGTTACCACCACTGATTCATCTCCAACTTTTCGAAGATCACCGTTCCTCTCACTTCTTTGACTCAAAAAGATAACCATTTGTTTGAGGTTCCAAACAAGAGGAGCCTTTTCAAACGCTCAAGGACATGTTTTTCAATGCTCCTATTCTCGCTCTTCCAGATGGTAACGACGACTTTGTCGTGTATTGCAATGCATCTAACCAAGGTCTCGGTTGTGTTCTTATGCAACGAGACAAGGTTATTGCTTACACTTCGAGGCAACTCAAAATACATGAAAAGAATTACACTACCCATGTCCTTGAACTTAGTGCGATTGTTTTAGCGTTAAAGATATGGTGACATTACCTTTACGGTACTAAGTATGTGGTCTTCACTGACCATAAGACCTTCAGCACATCTTTAACCAAAAGAGCTCAACATGCATCAATGCCAATGGGTAGAGTTGGTCAACAACTATGACTGTGAAATTCGCTACCATCCTAGAAAAAAGCGAGTGTCGTGGCCAACGCCCTTAGTCGCAAAACTCATGTAAAGAGTACCCGTTGTTTCCAGATTCTAAACAACCTTCGAGATCGCATTCGCGAAGCACAATACTCATCCGTTAATGAGGATAACTTATAAAATAAGAGGAAAACTGGTGCTGTAATCAACTCGTGTCCAAATCCGATGGAATTCTTTACTACCTTGAACGCGTTTGGGTGTCAAACCGTGGTGACCTTCGTGAACTCTTAAAGAAGGAGGCACATAAGTCTTGATACTCTATTCATCTTGGCGCCGACAAGATGTACCAAGACCTTCATACGTCTTATTGGTGGCCTGGCATGAAGAAATATATCGCCACCTATGTTTCGAAATGTCTCATGTGTTCCAAAGTCAAAGCTGAACATCAAAGCCCCTCTTGCTTACTCAAACAACCAGAAATCCAAGCCTAGAAATGGGATAGTATAGCTATGGATTTTATCACCAAACTCCTTCGAACTTCGTCTGGTCATGATAGCATTTGGGTAATCATCGACCATTTGACCAAATCCGCTCACTTCCTCCCCATGCCTGAAGACTACAAAGCCAAGAAATTGGCTCGTATCTACGAATGAAGTCATTTGTTGTTATGGTATCCCCATTGACATCATTTCTGGCCGTGATGCTCGTTTCACCTCGCGCCTTTGGCAAACCTTTCAAACCGCTCTTGGTACTCATCTTAACCTTAGTACTACTTTTCATCCTCAATTCAATGGTAAAACCGAGCGCACTATCCAAACTCTCGAGGATATGCTTCTTTCTTACGTAATAGATTTTGGTGGAAATTGGGATATACACTTACCTTTAGTAGAATTCTCGTACAACAACAATTACACGCTAGTATTCAAATGGCACCATTGGAAGCATTGTATGGTGGAAAGTATCGCCTATTTGCTGGCACGAGATCGGAGAAGCTCAAATCACTGGTCCCAAGCTCATACAAGAGCTACACTAACAAAATTTTGCAGATTTGTGATATCCTAATCAGAGCTAGAAGCCGACAAAAAAGCTACACTGACAAAAGACGCAAACAATTGGAAATTAATGTTGGTGATCACGTACTTCTCAAGGTATCCCCTTGAAAAGGAGTAGTTCGATTTGGTAAGAAAGGCAAACTCGTTTCTCGCTTCGTAAGTCCTTTCAAGATTCTCAAAAGGATTAGCAAGATAGCGTATCGACTGGATCTACCTCAAGAACTCAACAATGTTCATCCGACATTTCATGTTTCTAATCTGAAGAAGTATCTTGCTGAAGAAGGACTTCAAGTTCCACTCGACGATCTCCAAATCAACGAGTCCTGACACTTTGTTGAAAAATAGGTCGAAATCATGGACCAAGGAACCAAGCAACTTAGGTGCAGTCGCATTCCCATAGTCAAGGTTTGATGGAAAGGAAAACGTGGCGCTGAATTCACTTGGTGTCACACCCCCTGTAATTCCTTCACATCAGAGCTGGGAGTGAACTAAACTGGTATCTTCATTGCACGGCGGAAGTAAACGTGAGTGCTAAGACTTCTAATAAGTGAACGCCCGCTAAGTACCCGAATCCCCATGGGTTCCACTATTCCAAACGTGCCATACATGTAATTGTAACCTGAGAAAGAACATGCGAAAAGTCAACATAAAGTTGGCGAGTTTATAGTTTGTTTGTTTTTGTTTCAAATGAGTCGTAAAACATTTGAGTATTTTGCATTCGAAAAACCGGTTTGTGGGATCATAGTATCCCAAAGCATTGTTTGTATAACAATATTGAAATGTTTTCCAAGTTGTTTGCAAATCCATGCATATAACTGTTATTTTATAAATCGGAGATAAAATGTTTTCAATCGTATCTGTAAATAAACCGGTATCGAAATGTTTTCTGTTATATTTGTAAACCGGTGTTGAAATGTTTTCTGTTATCTTTGTAAACTGGTTGAAATCGTAGTATGTAGTATGCCTATGGAATCTAAGGATCTGTCAGTGTGTAGCTAATACACTGATCTATGTGCCATAAGTAAGTAAACAACCCGATACAACTCTGACATCATTGGGATCACAAAAGCACTCCTAACCGGTTAACGTACCAGGAGTGGAGCGTGTCTCAAACCCGATAGATCTATACCTTTTGCACCTTGGTCACTACGTGATTAATGGTTACTATTGTCATCATCTTACTTACGCACATCGATCTGTTATCATCTAATCCCATAACTACATACCAGTTGTTGAAATTGTGTTATTGGGCCGCGCCCATGTTATCCATGTCATTGGGCCAAGCCCATGTTATCCGTGTTATTGGGCCTAGCCCATGTTTTCTTGTCATTGGGCCTAGCCCATGTTATAAATAAAGTTGGGGCCTCGCCCCCTAGTTGTGACTATGACAATCCCGTCACTAGTCATAAAACTCATGCATGTTTCGAAAATTTTTGAATAGCTGTGAAAACCGGTAAGTTTAGCATAAACCTTTCGTAAACCATTTGAGTTCTTTGAAATCTGTTGGTAACATGGTTTAGAAATATATGATTTTCGTTCATCGAAACATTTTATGCTTTCGCAAACTTGCATGTCTTTCCACCCCGAAAACATTTATAAAAATGTAAAACGGTAAAAAGTGGGGATTATGAACTCACCTTGATTTCCTTGTGCAAAGCTAGCTTAATGTGATTTTCATAGTGTTGTCTCCACAACTTGACTTGCTAGCATGCAATCTAAGGCATTCCTAAAACGGAATAACTTGTAAGTTTCTAGATATGACGCAGCTAAACTACGTGTCACCAAGCTCTACCGAATCGTTATACGATTCTATGAAATTGTCATTGTCTTAACTCGGTTAACCAACCTATGGTTTTCTTAGAAACGATTCTGTTTTCGAGTGACTTGAAATATATGTTTACATATAAACATAACTATATTTCATGAAATCATATTTAGTCGTCATGTACGTCGACGGATAATAGTACGACTCTTCGTAGTTTTCGTAAGATATAATGCATATATACTCGAAAACATAACCGTATAGGTAACACATTTCGTATACGAGCAAAAGTCTGGCGTATCGTTTATAATAAATAAATAACGATGTATCGTGTCGTACTTCGTTAGGCGTTTGAATCGAATATAACAAATAGCATTTAAGTTCCTGAATCGTCGACGTTTGAAATAGATATAACTATATTTATTTTATAAAAGTATTCAACGTCTCGACATTCGAATATATATAATTATATTTGTGTTATACGATTTCGGAATTCTGGACGCCTTTAATGTATGATTTCTGAATTCCGCCGTTTGAAATAATACGCGCATTGTACTTATCTTGTAAAAGCGTTCGGAAATCTTGGTGTTCGAAACAAATATAAACAATATACTTATTTTTATATCATCGTTAGAATAAATTATCGTTGTTTGAAATCTAGTTTCCGAGTTTCGACTTTGAATAAAACATAAATAAATATTATTTATTTTATAATCGATTACCGAATGTTGTTATCTTGTAATCACTTTCGTTGAAAAGTTATCAGATCGATTTGTAAGCGTCGTCAAAATAAATATATATATTAATATTTATTTTATAATAATCGCTTTGAGTTGGACGTTTTTGTCTTTGGAAATGCAATGTGTTTTGTATCGCGTATTTTTACGACAAACGGGCAGAGTTTCCTCTGTTTTTTGACGATCCCGACAACAAAGGTTGTCGATTTTATTAGTCAAAACGCAATAAATCAATGTACACAATATATAATACTTCCCGTCGTATTTTCAATATAATTTTCGCCAAATATAAATCTAATTTATATTATAACAACGTCGGTTTGATTTTGACTAGTAATTTTTACGCGAATATTGCACTTGGTTCGACTATATATTTTTAACTTTTTGGCGATAAGTAATCGTTAACGGGTCGGTTTTGAGCTCGGTTTCACGATATATAATATTAACGTTTATAAACTAATATAAATAAATTTTCACGTCGTAATTAAATTTTACGGAGTCTTGATTGACCCATTGACCTGATAGTTGACCGGGTTTGACCAGTTGACTACAGTTGACCGGGTTTGACCGAACCCAAAACTGAACCGAGGCACCGAAAATGACCCAAAAATGTCCCTTGACTAGTTTTGACCCATGTTGACCTGTTGACCACGTTGAACCGAGCCCGAGAGTGTCCCAAACTTTAATTTTCCCTCGAGACGAAAGTGTTTCGTATGGACTCTACGGGTTATAAGGATCCCAAAAATATATTTTTCGTTGAAAACGGATACCCGAAACCTCGCTAAAACCATGCCAGAAGTCAGAATTTCGCCGGAGAATAAAATTTCATGAAAACCTGCAGAAATGTCTCTAAACACCTGATCTAAACATGCTCGAAGTGAAAAGTGCAAAATGGGTTCGCCGGAGTTTGGTCGGAATGTCGTCGGAGTTGCTCCAGAGCCCAAACGGCTTCGAATCTGCTAAAACCAACATCACCACATGAACCGGAATGTCGAAGATAGTTGAAAAAGTGTACTCTTGGCCGGAAAAGGGTCGCCGGAAAACCTCCATTGCCGCCGTAGGCGGTGGCGCCGCCGCTGCGCCGTCGTGGTCGGCCGCCGCTAGTCGCCGGAGTTCGGTGCCGGAAATGTTTTCTAGAGAGAGAGTGGAGAGAGTTTAGAGTTAGAGAGAGAAAGTGATTGGTAAAAATGAGAGAAAAAGGGGTAAAAAGGGTTTATATAGGTGGGTTTTTGTGAGTTTGGGCCCAAGGTCCAAAAGCACGTTTCTAGTGTTTTGAGCGGCCCAATTACGTCTACGAGGCTCGTTTTGGACCCAAACTTCATAAAACATCGTATAATATCATTTTAGGTTCAAAAACATGTAAATGGTGTCGGTATTCGATATTAATCGCGTGCGTCTGACGGTTTCGTTAAAAAGCGTAAAATGCTTCGGTTGTCGTTTCTTGTCCGGTTTTCGATCCGATTTTGACCACGAATAATAAAATTTGATTAAGAAGCTAAGTATATCATAACATATTAGTATCAAGGCGTAATTCGAGTCCGTTGCTTCCGTTTCGTTGTCGGTGCGTCTCGATTTTCGTGTACCTTTCGCGTTGTGCTTTGCGATGTCCGATTATCCAATTATATTGCATAATTATAACCGAATGATAAATACAAGTACAAAATTCGTATTTTTAGGCGTTGTCAGTATTTGTTCGGCATTAGTTCGCTTATCGTTCAATTTCGCGTTTAGTGTTCTCGATTGTCGCCAAATCGCGTAACGTGAATCAAGTAGATGTTCCTAGGCTTTCCAAAGTCCTGATCAAGTTAATTTACGTCTAATTACGCTAATTTTTAATGGTATTACTGTTCGTTATGCGCTTAATTGCCGGTTGTCATATTCTCCCCTTGTTATAAAAATTTCATCCTCGAAATTTAAAATATGTTATCTCCTTAGAGTTTGTCATGCGTAGGTAGGTATCAATAATACCAAGGTAAATGGCCATGTAATTGCATCGAGACTTGTCTGAATTATATGAATAGAATGACTTACTACAACGATACGAAACCACTAGTTCAACGGAATCTGTTTTCAGAATCAATACCAAGTGAACGAAGTGTAGTGATACAATCACAAATGTAACTAAGTTTACATGGGTCAAACAAAAGAGAAATTAAACCAATAGATGTCCAAATGAATGTTCACAATCTACAAATGGATTTTAGAAATGATGGAATTTACTACCAACAAAAACTAGCGTTGGTTGTTGGATTGGTGAAACTTAGAATCAACAAGTTCAATGAAATAGAAACGTGAAAATGATTTGTCAACTTTCAACCATAACATGAATAAAAATTTGTGTGTTGCCATTATTGAATTGCAAGGATACACCGATATACAATAGAACTTAGTGTATCGTTGTCTTAACACATAGTTGCATTAAGACTATTCAAATGTTGAGTCAAACAAAACGCTTACATAGTTTGGCTTGAAATGATTGTTCATGATTAGCCCAAGCTACAAGTTTATACTGACACCACAAGGTGTCGTAGTGATAGAAATAATTCAATGATAGCGGTGACCGAACAAATTCACCGTGTTTGCAATCAGATGAAAAGTTTAACGAAGTAAATCTGAATGTCTCTCCCAAATAGATCTCATAGGATTTTCAACTGAAGATGAAAGAACTATTAAATATAATTTTCGGTCGATAGTGGAAGAACAATAAATATCCCAAAATTTTCGACCGATGATGAAAGGACCGTTACGAGGTACACTGAAATACACCATAAATTTGTGTACCATCTTCTTAATACACGATTGTATTAAGAATGTTTTAAGAAAATGATCCAAGAAATTTAAAAATGAATAAATAAATAAGTAATTAAATCCGCACATGAGTTGTGAAAGCGATGTCAGCGCAAGCTTCAACTAGTGAAACGCCACCACAAGGTGTCGTAATCAACAAATGACTTAATAAGGATGCAGACTGAACCACTCTACTATGGTTCAAAGTAAATGAAATGCTTTTTGACATTACTTTGAATATGACAGCCTCAATCCATCATATGAAATCCTTGAATTGAACTTTGTATACAGTGAGCAAGTTCAAACAATTGAACTTGGTTTGACACAATATAACAATAAATACATGATTCGACCAAGAAGTTTTCGATATGGTTACAACGAAAACCCATGTATGCAACTTGGAAAGAAAATGAAATTTCAAGGAATTCGTTGACTCGATATCAAGGAGTCAATATTTGCAATAAGGCAGGTCATCTAGATCACAAAGTAAAAATTTGAGTATAGTGAATCAACCTTTGAATTATTGATGAAATGACCATTCGAAGTGAAGACCCTGACGATCTCCACGTATCAAGTTAACCACATGCGTAGCAACAAAGCATGCGTATCGTGTAAATTTATCAAGAAATGATGCAATATGTGTAAGAAAGAATTTCACGTGACACAATGACCGTTATGAGAAGTAGAGGTATGCCAATCTACTCATTATATGCAAAGTTGAAATTTCAACAAAAGGAATTCGAGGACTTTACCTAGTATTTCTTGTGATGACTTATTGTTTCGTGATATTACCACCGAATGTCGTATATGGCGTAGTTGCCATTAATGAAGTAGGGGGAATGCGAAGACATGTGACTTCTTTTGTAGCGCACATTTGTTGTGATTACCTTTGTAATAAATACTGACTGTTATGAAATTTCGTTTGGACGTACCTCAGCGTGTTTCGTGTCGCTTACAAGACCACGTGACAAATCGCCGCATTCTGGTCGGTAGTTCTCCCACTGAGGGATTAGCATCGTTGTCGTAGTGTCGTGCTTTCTCAAAGCCGCGCCTTGAAAGTCTTATGTGATGTACTTCAACATCCGTTGTCGTATCGGTTAACTTTCACGTATATTTGCGCACTAGTGTTTTCATTTTGCGTAGGACACCTGCTCGGGTAAATAAAATAGCATCGACAGTATATGTAATCGCGTTTGCCCGAGTTATTAGTCGCAGTTCCTACGTAATGACCTTTAATGAATATTGACATAAGTTTTCTAAAGGTCTTAAATGCATGTTGTCAACGGTAGGTAATGTTTTTGTGTACCGTGTATCAAACACAACACTAGTGTATGATTAAAATCATAATGTTGACATAACGGTTGGAACCCATATTTGAGTGCTAGGCGTTCTGTATGTATTCAAGTCTTATTGATCTAATGTCCCCAAAGGAACGTGAGGTTAAAGCCTAGGTATCCCCAGAGAAACCTAATTTGCTAAAACCTATAGCTCTGATACCAATCTGTCACACCCCCTGTAATTCCTTCACATCAGAGCTGGGCGTGAACTAAACGGGTATCTTCATTGCACAGCGGAAGTAAACGTGAGTGCTAAGACTAATAATAAGTGAACGCCTGCTAAGTACCCGAATCCCCATGGGTTCCACTATTCCAAACGTGCCATACATGTAATTGTAACCTGAGAAAGAACATGCGAAAAGTCAACATAAAGTTGGCGAGTTTATAGTTTGTTTGTTTTTGTTTCAAATGAGTCGTAAAACATTTGAGTATTTTGCATTCGAAAATCCGGTTTGTGGGATCATAGTATCCCAAAGCATTTGAAATGTCATGTTTGTATAACAGTATTGAAATGTTTTCCAAGTTGTTTGCAAATCCATGCATATAACTGTTATGTTTATAAATCGGAGATAAAATGTTTTCAATCGTATCTGTAAATAAACCGGTATCGAAATGTTTTCTGTTATATTTGTAAACCGGTGTTGAAATGTTTTCTGTTATCTTTGTAAACCGGTTGAAATCGTAGTATGTAGTATGCCTATGGAATCTAAGGATCTGTCAGTGTGTAGCTAATACACCGACCTATGTGCCATAAGTAAGTAACCAACCCGAGACAACTCTGACATCATTGGGATCACAAAAGCACTCCTAACCGGTTAACATACCAGGAGTGGAGCGTGTCTCAAACCCGATAGATCTATACCTTTTGCACCTTGGTCACTACGTGATTAATGGTTACTATTGTCATCATCCTACTTACGCACATCGATCTGTTATCATCTAATCCCATAACTACATACCAGTTGTTGAAAATATGTGTTTTGGGCCGCGCCCATGTTATCCATGTCATTGGGCCTAGCCCATGTTCTCTGTGTTATTGGGCCTAGCCCATGTTTTCTTATCATTGGGCCTAGCCCCCTAGTTGTGACTATGACAACCCCGTCACAAGTCATAAAACTCATTCATGTTTCGAAAAGCTTGTATAGCTGTGAAAACCGGTAAGTTTAGCATAAACCTTTCGTAAACCATTTGAGTTTATTGAAATCTGTTGGTAACATGGTTTAGAAATATATGATTTTCGTTCATCGAAACATTTTATGCTTTCGCAAAAATTGCATGTCTTTCCACCCCCGAAAACATTTATAAAAATGTAAAACGGTAAAAAATGGGGGTTATGAACTCACCTTGATTTCCTTGTGCAAAGCTAGGTTAATGTGAATTCCATAGTGTTGTCTCCACAACTTGACTTGCTAGCATGCAATCTAAGGCATTCCTAAAACGGAATAACTTGTAAGTTTCTAGATATGGCGTAGCTAAACTACGTGTCACCGAGCTCTACCGAATCGTTACTCATGCGATTCTATGAAATTGTCATTGTCTTAACTCGGTTAACCAACCTATGCTTTTCTTAGAAACGATTATGTTTTCGAGCGACTTGAAATATATGTTTACATATAAACATAACTATATTTCATGAAATCATATTTAGTCGTCATGTATGTCGACGGATAATAGTACGACTCTTCGTAGTTTTTGTAAGATATTATGCATATACACTCGAAAATATAACCATATAGGTAACACATTTCGTATCCGAGCAAGAGTCTGGCCTATCATTTATAATAAATAAATACCGATGTAATAGTACGCTTGTTATAGTCTTGCGGTATCGTTTAGTACTTCGTTAGGCGTTTGAATCGAATATAACAATAGCATTTGAAGTTCCCGAATCGTCGACGTTTGAAATAAATATAACTATATTTATTTTATAAAAGTATTCAACGTCTCGAACATTCGAATATATATAGTTATATTTGTGTTATACGATTTCTGAATTCTAGACGCCTTTAATATATGATTTCCGAATTTCGTCGTTTGAAATAATACGCGCATTGTACTTATCTTGTAAAAGCGTTCGGAAATCTTGGCGTTCGAAACAAATATAAACAATATACTTATATTTATATCATCGTTCAATAAATTATCGATGTTTTAAATCTAGTTTCCGAGTTTCGACTTTGAATTAAACATAAATAAATATTATTTATTTTATAATCGATTACCGAATGTTGTTATCTTGTAATCACTTTCGTTGAAAAGTGTGACAAATGGCAAAATAGCTGGTGATTCCGTACAATTTAATCACTGATTTCATATTATAATCTCATGCATAGTTAATTTAATTGCAAAACTGAGTCGTACGTCATTAGGGCAAGTACACCTGATCATAACACATACTGGTTTCCGTTACGACGAGAAACAGACCAAACAATGCCCTAAATGTGTGAAAGTGCTGGACGCACTAATTGAGGTGACACTAACTGTGTCGGAAAACCCGTTGAAACGAATCAAGACATGAAATAACGGCATGTTAATGCCATACTTGAGTCCATATACAAATGAAAACACATATTTGAGAACAACTATTACAAAAATACATAACTTTCCGGTATAACGCCTAAATTGCAAAATTGTCCGTTTCGACCAGAAAGGCGACAAATGGCGATTTGTCAGCAAGACTAATTCGGAGGATTCCGGATGTTAAACATAAAAGTGTTAAAACAATGCTAAACAACCTAAAATAATGTGAGAATAGCAAAAATGCACAAAAGACATCGTTTCCGGTCATTCGTCAAACAGTGCACAATTCAACCGAAAAGCGATCGATTGTCGAAACGATGAATATTTTAGTGGCCGATAGCCTCATCCGGACGTCTAGTGAACTAGTTAAGCATTATTTGGAACTCGGAATCCATTCAACTAACATAAGGTCACGGAAACACAACTTTCGAAAAAGTTCGACGGTCGAACGAAAGACATATCGGCCATCCTAACTCATCGTATATTCGTCTAGCGAATTAGTCATACATATTTTTAGTTCGGAAATGCACTAAGTAGACACCATATTCATTGTGGTGGTCGAAAACAAAAGTTTCCGGTACTAAATAAATAGTTTCGTTTATTAGCGATTATTACGACGTTGAGCGATCTAGCGACGTATCCGTCATCCGAAACTTATATTGGAGGACCATGTGGATTAGGTACCATGTAAATACACACTAAACTCTAATCTTATGGTAATGATGCTAGATCATAAACCCTAATCACTATACTTAATTTAATTACCAAAATATCTCAATTTTCAACATGTGGTAAAAATAAAAGTTACACTTTACCCCCCCTGGCATGAACGGTTCAAGTGGGTCCCACCTCACTTGATTTTGTTGAAAAATCAAAGATTATAAGCATGGTCTTTAGAAGATTTGATGGAATTTGATTATGATGAGAAATATATAATAATTTCTAAAGAAGTTCTTATCATTTTCTTCAACAAAAAGTTGCAACCATTCTCCCTTGTTCTTCCCTCCACCTCACGGCTACCAACCACCACCATTTAGCCACCACAATCCACCACATTCCATACACTTTGAAGCCTAATCAAGTCTAGTAAAGAAGCTTTCAAGGATGGAGATCATTAGGGATTCTTAAGGAGCTTATTTTTTCTAAATCTTCAAGGAACTTGTGCACCCATTGTGAGCTAATCTCCTCCATAATCTAACTTATTTTTATGCTTAGATTATTAGTGTACAAGTTGATCATCTTGAAAATCAAGAAAAGATAAGTTAAAAACCCTAAAACACAACATAATAATAACACTAAATATTGTTTATTTTGTGTTGATTATATGTTTTATGATTGTTAGATTGTATATTGAAGTTGTTTATGTTGATATTATGATATAAAAGTGAGATGATCTTGTGTGATTTAGTGTAAAATAAAGATTTAAACATGATAAGGTTTAAAAATAAACAAGATCATCACCTACATCATCCATGTAAAATACTACAACTTAAAGATAATTTTTATACATATGAATGATTTTTATGAGAAGTAAACATTTTTATTTAAGTTGTAATCACCTTAAAAATGTGTAGTAATCAAGGGGTTAAGTGCATAAACTTGTTTAAACAACATGCTAAGGTATTGTTTTGAAAAGGTTAATATTAAAAACCCCATTGATTTACTAGGATTTTTAAACCATAAAAATCATGGATGATGATATTTTTATTATGTAAAATAAATGTTAGATGCTTTGTTGATGATGATTATGAGCTTAAACATGTTTTAAATACGTTTTTAAAATGTGGAAAACGCCATAGTTTAGGGGAAACAATGGCGAAATTTCCTAAAAATCTAATCGCGATTAACACATGATTAGTGGGGTGATTAGTGGGACTAAACGTGAGTAGTAACTTAAATCATCATTAAGTAGACTCTAATGACAAGGGTTATCCCTAAATAGCAAAATGTTTAACAAAGTTATAAATATATATTTATAAGCAAAAATAAACACTTTTTTATATATTTCTACATGAAAAGTAATACAAGTATATATATATTTCTTTACAATTGTTGCCAATAAATTGTATGTATACATGTGAGTATTGAATGTGTATGTATTAGAAACTTAGGGTATTCACAATAAAAATACCCAATCTTATACAAATGGTAACATAATAAATATATTCTCAGAATGTGTCGAAACAATAAATCGGACAATCAAAGCAATGCGAACAATAGGCGAACATTCAAGATGTCATCGTCGCGTCGACGACCAACAGGTGAATCGCCGGCACGAAAGGTCGTCACGACAATGGGCGATTCTCGGTGAAAATGAACATATAACGAACGACGCCGACGACGAGTCTAAATATATATTTAGACATTCAACATATATATATACATACGTTATCGAAATGAAAAATCCAGAAAGTTAAGTATATAAAAAGTTAGAAAAATTATAAGTAAATACTTATAAGAAAAATGGGCTTATAAATATCTACATTTGGGCTAGGCCCAAATTGTGAAATCATATATTAGGCTCAAATTCCATAATATTATGGAGGTGGCCCAAAAACTAATAAAAGCCCAAAATTATATAAGAATACATGGGCAAGGCCCAAGGATATAAAATACATGGGCTAGGCCCAAAAACATAAAGTACATGGGCTAGGCCCAAGGACAAAAATACATGGGCTAGGTCCAAAGACAAAAAGACATGGGCTAGGCTCAAAGATAAAAAGACATGGGCTCGGCCCAAAGACAAAAAGACATGGGCTAGGCCCAATGACAAGAAAACATGGGCTAGGCCCAAAGTCATAAAATTTCATGGGCTAGGCCCGGTGACAAGAAAACATGGGCTAGGCCCAAAGACATAAAATTATATGAGCTTGGCCCGGTGACAAGAAAACATGGGCTAGGCCCAAAGACATAAATTACATGGGCTAGGCCGGTGACAAGAAACATGGGCTAGGCCCAATGACATGTGAAGGGCAAGGCCCAGTTCACATATTGTTTGAAAACAATAATATTATATATATATATATATATATATATATATATATATATATATATATATATATATACATATTATATATGAAAAATATATATAACAATTTTAGTCAAACAAACTAACTACCAACACTATAATAACATTCTAAGTTGTTCAATCATAACAAGGAAACACATAACAAGAATTCAAGATGAACAACGAGTACAAGGTCCATTGAGACCTCGGTGTCTATGAAACCAATACGCATGTAGGTTACATACGTCGTGGACACCGAACGATAAATAGTACGACTTACCAGAACGCAAACCTGTGAGTTCATGTCCCTCCTTTCACTTATTTTAAGTTTGGTTTTAAACTATCGAGGGGAAATACATGTCATGCCAAAACAGTATGTTAGCTATGAGTTAGCAGATAATAGATCACTGTGCAGTAGTAACCATTAATCACTTAGTGACCAAGGTGCAAAACAGGTAGATCTATTGAGTTTGAGACCCGTTCCACTCCTGGTTGGTATACCCATTGGAGTGCTTTTGTGATCCCAACATGTCAAAGAAGTCTCGGTTTGGTTACTTACTTATGGCACAAGTATGTCAGGGTGCTCGCGACACACTGATAGATCCTTAATTAACTCATTGATGCTAATAAAATACTTGGATTTCAATACAGGTTTTCAAGGATGAGAATCCTGGTAGACTATGCGGTTCAAGTTAAAGATCACTACTCATTCAAAATGTAAATTTGTTCGGGTTTCTATCTAGTGGGACGCTAACCGGGGTGGTTGTTATAACACCCTACGATACAGAAGCAACACACGTATGTGTTCACATCTAACGTTCGATCTATATCACGAGTCGATTGAGACTAGTCATCTAAACAGATAAAACTGGTTGGCCACCCAAGGAGGATATTTCCTCAACGGCCTAGAGTTCTTGTATATGGGTTGGTCCCATGGTGTCTTTGGTACCTCATCTTATTTACTGGAAAGAGATTACACTAAACTCCGTCATTTGACATTTGTCTTATTCCAAGGGAGAGTATGGCACGAATCATGCTTCAACGCCCCCATAGCATTCTATTCGATATCTATGGAAATTATAACAATCTAGCTGGAGCTCGTGGAGCTCAAGGGATATCAACGTATTCGTCACACAGGTTGATGTGGCGAAGGATTTTTTTTCTCCTACTTTGGGCGATTGAAGTCCACTAAGTATGGAATACATGCTATAAGGTTGAAGATGACCGTTTGGTTTCTTCTCCTTTACGAGTTATTTCCTTTCCAATTAGGCATATGCCGATACATGCAAGAGGTACTACCAATTTTGAATTGTTGTTATTCACGTTATCATTGTTTCAAACATGTATGAAGAATACAATCTTGAGGTTCCCATGACCGATGGCATCCTTTATTATTAGGCGTATGGTAGACAATATTTATTCAAATATATGTCTAGCTTATTTTAGTTTTGGGTATTAAGAAGAAACATGGCGCCAAAAGGAAGGCCTTCACCCAAAAGGGGTTAGTAAATCCATGACTTACTAGGTAAGCCGAACTATAGTTCTTATTGAAGGACATACGGTTGCGAAAATCGCACGACACGAGGGTCTCTTAGTCGACACTAGTGACGAAATTGGTGGTACCGGTAGTTCAAATGGTTCGGATCCCAATAGATTGGGAACAAGTGACAGCGCTACACCTGAAGATGCAATCATACAAGGTTTTAAATTCTAAGGCTTTTCTGAACTGTAAGCCGTGAGACCTCACTGGTGCGAGAGGTGCGATAGGTTATGTCCGCTAAATAAAGACAATGAAGTCGGTTAGCAGTGCGAGTAAATGCACTCCTTAGTAAACGATTAGGTAAACAAAGAGTCTCCTGCTGAATGCAGCATTAACTTGGTGAAATCCTCCAATAGAAACTTTAAGGAGTGAGACTACGAAGAGGTCATCATGGGGAGGACTCAGATTCTTATGTGAGAAGAGTATTGTTCGCTGATTGGAATTCCAAAGGTAGAAACAGGATCCTAGAACTCGATCATGATTACAACCAACGTTATTGGTTACACTCGATGCTTTCACGATCTCTCAGGGGTGGTTCCATACTGAGGAACACCTGATATCAAACGCATTGAGCGCTACATTTGGGGTTTAGCCTCTAAGAACAAAAATCATGACCACATCATCCCACCCTACCTTCATCACCCAAACAGTAACTCTTGCAGTTAGTCTCACCAAGGATGCGGTGAGAATGGGAAATTATCAAGAAAATGCATGTGAAATCTACTAGCAACGGAAGCCAAATGTAATTCCCGTGATGATAGAAACGAAGGCAATTGCTGCCATAATTGATGCTAGCATAAAGAAATGTGCTGATAACTTACTGAAATCCTAAATGGGATAAGTGGAAATTTCCTCATGAGGGCACTTGCAAAAGTGCCAAGAGTAGAAGTGTAGTGAATCAAGACACAAAACAAAAACCAATAAGTTAGTAAGTCTCAACCAAGAACAAGGATGTTAAGTGTGGCATGAAGGCCACTTCAAGCATGAGCGTCTCAAGAACGAATCCAATGATATATAATCTCCAATTTTTTTTCTAAAGATCACACGATTATAACCGTGCAATCGGTTTGTAAAATTGTTTACGGATCAATTTATGTGTATCAAAACGTTTATTACTCAGCCGGCTAACTTTCCACCTTTTCGAGTCCAACTCGAGTACCCAATTCGAAACAATAGTCCGAGATGGTCTGAAATCAATACCAAAGATCTGAGATGCACTATTTTGATCCCTGATTCATGGGAATCATTAAAAGGTCACTGACGCGTTTCCTATCAACAAACGTCTCGCATCCATCTTGTTGGATACCGGTGCCAATTCTAGTTCATCTCCATAGACATCAAAATATACTTGACCTAGATACAGGTAAGATAGACGTTCCCTCATTCTATAGAATTTGCCAACGGTAAATTTGTCAATGTCAGGAGAAGTTAACAAAGGATGCACTTTGGAACTAGGAGGACAAGAATTTAATATCCAAATCTTTTACCCATTTATCTAGGCTGTTACGACATAGCTTCTGGCATAGACTTGTTGACATATAACTGAGCGGAAGTAGGTTGTCCTGAGAAAACTATCCGCATCCCCATGCCAAACGAAGAAACACTTGTAGTACACGGAGAGAAGCACAATACGCCCTTACGAATCATTAACTACATGAATGCCAGAAGTGCCTACAGAAAGGTTGCATAGCCTTTCAAACTCATGTAGCGGACAAGGAAACTGAGGAGCCAAAATTGAGGAAATAACTGTTGTGAAGGAATCCCCTTAAAGTCTTTCCATTAGACTTGTCTAGATTCCCTCCACAACGACACGCCGACTTTCGCATTGATTTGGTGCCAGGAGCCGCACAGTAGCGAAGCCTCCACACCGATTAGCTCCGTCATAAATGCAAAGACTATCTACACGACTGCAAAAGTTGTTAGACAAAGGATTCAAAAAGACTGAATTCCTCGCCATGGGGAGCTCCGGTGCCTTTTGTCGAGGATAAGGATGGAACCTTCCGAATGTGCATAGGCTACTGAGAACTAAATAAGTTAACCATCAAGAATTCATACCCATTACCGAGGATTGATGATCTATTCGATCAATTACAAGGTCGAGTTATATCCATAGATGGATTTAAGATCCGAGTATCATCAATTAAGAATACAAGAGGAAAGTATTCCTAAAACAGCGTTTAGGACTCGTTACGGTCATTACGAGTTCCTTGTTATGCCTTTTGGCCTAACAAACGCCCCTGCGGTATTCATGGATTTGATAAACCGGGTATGTAAGCCATACCTCGACAAGTTCGTGATCGTTTTCATAGATGACATACTGATATACTCCCTAACCAAGGAAGAGCATGGACAACACATGAGAACTATACTGGAATTGCTATAGAAGGAGCAATTATATGCCAAGTTCTCAAAATGTGAATTCTGGATTCGCGAAGTACAATTTCTCGAACACGTGGTGAACGGGAACAGAATACATGTTGACCCTTCGAAAATCGAGGCTATAAAGAATTGGACCACGCCAAGAACCCTCACGGAAATAAGTCAATTCTTAGGCTTAGCGGGATATTACAGGAGATTTATTGAGAACTTATCCAAGGTTGCTCAGCCGCCAACCTCGCTTACCCAGAAGGATAGAAAGTTGGATTGGGGAGAAAAACAAGAATCGGCGTTCCAAGTGTTGAAAGATAAACTATGTAATGCGCCGATACTATCACTCCCGGACGGTACATATGACTTCGTGGTGTACTGTGATGCATCGCATCAAGGCTTGGGTTGCGTGTTAATGCAACGTGAAAAAATCATCGCGCACACGTCACGACAGTTAAAATTTCATGAAAGGAATTATACCACGCATGACCTGGAGTTAGGTGTAGTGGTATTTGCCTTGAAGATCTGGCGTCGTTATTTATATGGCCCTAAGTGTACCATATTCACGGATCATAAAAGTCTTCAACATATATTCAACCAAAAGGAATTAAATATGCGCCAACGACGTTGGGTGAACGGTTGAATGATTATGACTGTGAGATCAAGTATCACCCGAGCAAAGCAAATGTGGTAGCAGATGCTTTGAGTAGAAAGGAACGAGTCAAAACATTACGGGTGCGAGCTTTAGAAATGACGATCCAGACAAACTTTACAGCTCGAGTGGTAAAGCACAGCAAGAAGCACTGAAACCAGAAACATTCCAGCGGAATCCCTACGGGGAATGGAAAAACAGTTGGAACCAAACAAGGATGGAACTCTATATATCATGGGAAGGATCTGGATTCCCTATTATGGTGAGCTGCGAGACTTGGTGCTAGATAAAGCACACAAGTCCAAGTATTCGATACACCCAGGATCGGACAAGATGTACCAGGATCTGATGGAATACTATTGGTGGCCTAATCTCAAGGGAGATATTGCGACTTACGTTGGGAAATGCCTAACTTGTGCAAAGGTCAAGGCCGAATACCAAAAACCATCTGGGTTATTACAACAACCTGAGATCCTGATTTGGAAGTGGAAACAGATATCAAAGGATTTCGTTACAAAGTTACCATGGACCTCTCAAGGTCATGACATGATCTGGGTTATCATTGATCAGTTGACAAAATCAGCTCATTTCCTACCCATCCGTGAGAAAGATAGTACAGAGAAACTAGCTGAACTGTACTTGAAAGAGATTGTAGCACGTCATGGTGTGCCAATCTCAATAATCTCTAATAGAGATGGTCGCTTTGTGTCACGGATCTGGCTATCTTTTCGAAATTCATTTGGTTCTCGCTTGGATTTAAGCACAACCTTTCATCCGCAGACCGAGGGTCAAAGCGGGCGAACCATCCAAACGTTGGAGATATGCTTCGGGCCTGTGTGATGGATTTAGGCGTAAACTGGGATACTCATTTACCGTTGGTAGAGTTTTCCCACAATAACAGTTATCACACCAGTATCAAGGCCGCGCCATTCGAAGCACTATATGGACGGAAGGTCGGTGACAGTCAACTCATAGGTCCCGAATAGGTACAAGAGACCACTGACAAAATATTCAAGATCCGGGAGCGTATCAAAGCGGCCCGAGATAGACAAAAGAGCTACGCATATCGGAGACGCAAACCATTATCCTTCGAGGTCGGAGACAAAGTATTGTTAAAGGTCTCGCCTTGGAAAGGCGTAACAAAAATCAGGAAGCGCGGAAAGCTCAACCGAGATATATTGGATCTTTTGAAATTCTGGCAAAGATTGGTACAGTGGCGTACAAGTTAAAACTGTCAGAGGAACTTAATAACTTACATGACACATTTTGTGTGTCTAATCTGAAGGAAAGTCCGACAAGTGACATAGTTATCATTCTAGTAATGAGATTCATGTTGATGACAAATTACAATTCACCAAAGAACCAGTCGAAGTCATGGACTGGAAGGTCCAAAAGACTAGAAGAAGTCAAATCAGACTGGTGAAGGTTTGCTGGAACTCTCGTCCACAATCCCGAGTACGCATGGGAATGTGAAGATCAAATCATGTCAAAATACCCCTACCTGTTTAAGAAGACTCCTTCTGAGGACGCCTCAAACTGAATTTCAGGATGAAATTCTTTTTAACAGGGGGAGTATGTGACAAATGGCAAAATAGCCGGTGATTCGGTACAATTTAATCACTGATTTCATATTATAATCTCATGCATAGATAATTTAATTGCAAAACTGAGTCGTACGTCATTAGGGCAAGTACACCTAATCATAACACATACAGGTTTCCGTTACGACAAGAAACAGACCAAAACAATGACCTAAATGTGTTGGTAGAAAGTGCTGGACGCACTAATTGCGGTGATACTAACTGTGTCAGAAAACCCGCTGAAACGAATCAAGACATGAAATAACGGCATGTTAATGCCATACTTGAGTCCATATACAAATGAAAACACATATTTGAGAAAAACTATTACAAAAATACATAACTTTCCGGTATAACGCCTAAATTGCAAAATTGTCCGTTTCGACTAGAAAGGCGACAAATGGCGATTTGTCCGCAAGACTAATTCGGAGGATTCCAGATGTCAAGATAAGAATAAAACAATGCTAAACATCCTAAAATAATGCGAGAATAGCAAAAATGCACAAAAGACATTGTTTCCGGTCATTCGTCAAACAGT
This sequence comes from Scalesia atractyloides, assembly GCA_947069175.1. Lineage (NCBI taxonomy): Eukaryota > Viridiplantae > Streptophyta > Magnoliopsida > Asterales > Asteraceae > Scalesia > Scalesia atractyloides. The sequence continues at coordinate 38,018,855 of CAMTDV010000001.1, forward strand.
GCACAATTCGACCGAAAAGCGGTCGATTGTCGAAACGACGAATATTTTAGTGGCCGATAGCCTCATCCGGGCGTCTAGTGAACTAGTTAAGCATTATTTGGAACTCAGAATCCATTCAACTAACATAAGGTCACGGAAACACAGCTTTCGGAAAAGTTTGACGGTAGAACATAAAAGTGCCGATATCGATCGACTGGTCGAACGAAAGACATATCAGCCATCCTAACTCATCGTATATTCGTCTAGCGAATTAGTCATACATATTTGTAGATCGGAAATGCACTAAGTAGACACCATATTCATTGTGGTGGTCGAAAACAAAAGCTTTCGGTACTAAATAAATAGTTTCGTTTATTAGCGATTATTACGACAATGAGCGATCTAGCGACGTATCCATCATCCGAAACTTATATTGGAGGATCATATGGATTAAATACCATGTAAATACACCCTAACTCTACTCTTATGCTAATGATGCTAGATCTTAAACCCTAATCACTATACTTAATTTAATTACCAAAATATCTCAATTTTCAACATGTGGTAAAAATAAAAGTTACACTTTACCCCCACCCCCCTGGCATGAACGGTTCAAGTGGGTCCCACCCCACTTGATTTTGTTGAAAAATCAAAGATTATAAGCATGGTCTTTAGAAGATTTGATGGAATTTGATTATGATGAGAAATATATAATAATTTCTAAAGAAGTTCCTATCATTTTCTTCAACAAAAAGTTGCAACCATTCTCCCTTGTTCTTCCCTCCACCTCACGGATACCATACCACCACCACACACCACCATTTAGCCACCACAATCCACCACATTCCATACACTTTGAAGCCTAATCAAGTCTATTAAAGAAGCTTTCAAGGATGGAGATCATTAGGGATTCTTAAGGAGCTTATTTTTTTCTAAATCTTCAAGGAACTTGTGCACCCATTTTGAGCTAATCTCCTCCATAATCTAACTTATTTTTATGCTTAGATTATTAGTGTAAAGTTGATCATCTTGAAAATCAAGAAAAGATAAGTTAAAAACCCTAAAACACAACATATTAATAACACTAAACATTGTTTATTTTGTGTTGATTATATGTTTATATGATTGTTAGATTGTATATTGAAGTTGTTTATGTTGATATTATGATATAAAAGTGAGATGATCTTGTGTGATTTAGTGTAAAAATAAAGATTTAAACATGATAAGGTTTAAAAATAACACAAGATCATCACCTACATCATCCATGTAAAATACTACAACTTAAAGATAATTTTTATACATATGAATGATTTTTGTGAGAAGTAAACATTTTTATTTAAGTTGTAATCACCTTAAAAATGTGTAGTAATCAAGGGGTTAAGTGCATAAACTTGTTTAAACAACATGCTAAGGTATTGTTTTGAAAAGGTTAATATTAAAAACCCCATTGATTTACTAGGATTTTTAAACCATAAAAAGTCATGGATGATGATATTTTTATTATGTAAAATAAATGTTAGATGATTTGTTGATGATGATTATGAGCTTAAACATGTTTTAAATACTTTTTTTAAAACGTGGAAAACGCCATAGTTTAGGGGAAACAATGGCGAAATTTCCTAAAAATCTAATCGCGATTAAGACATGATTAGTGGGGTGATTAGTGGGACTAAACGTGAGTAGTAACTTAAATCATCATTAAGTAGACTCTAATGACAAGGGTTATCCCTAAATAGCAAAATGTTTAACAAAGTTATAAATATATATTTATAAGCAAAAACAAACACTTTTTTATATATTTCTACATGAAAAGTAATACAAGCATATATATATTTCTATACAATTGTTGCCAATAAATTGTATGTATACATGTGAGTGTTGAATGTGTATGTATTAGAAACTTTGGGTATTCACAATAAAAATACCCAATCTTATACAAAATACCAACACTTGATCAATACACTAAGTGTTGGTAACATAATAAATATATTCTCACAATGCGTCGAAACAATAAATCGGACAATCAAAGCAATGCGAACAATAGGCGAACATTCAAGATGTCATCGTCGCGTCGACGACCAACGGGTGAATCGCCGGCACGAAAGGTCGTCACAACAATGGGCGATTCTCGACGAAATGAACAAATAACGAACGACGCCGACGACGAGTCTAAATAATATTTAGACGTTCAACATATATATATAAAAAGTTAGAAAAATTATAAGTAAATACTTATAAGAAAAATGGGCTTATAAATATATACATTTGGCCTAGGCCTAAATTGTGAAAATCATATATTAGGCCCAAATTCCATAATATTATGGAGGTGTCCCAAAAACTAATAAAAGCCCAAAATTATATAAGAATACATGGGTTAGGCCCAAGGATTTAAAAACACATGGCTAGGCCCAAAGACATAAAGTACATGGGCTAGGCCCAAAGACATGGGCTAGGCCCAAGGACAAAAAGACATGGGCTAGGCCCAAAGACAAAAAGAGATGGGCTAGGCCCAATGACAAAAAGACATGGGCTAGGCCCAAAGACAAAAAGACATGGGCTAGGCCCAATGACAAGAAGTCATGGGCTAGGCCCAATGACAAGAAAACATGGGCTAGGCCCAAAGTCATAAAATTTCATGGGCTGGCCCGGTGACAAGAAAACATGGGTTAGGCCCAAAGACATAAAATTACATGGGCTAGGCCCGGTGACAAGAAAACATGGGCTAGGCCTAAAGACATAAATTACATGAGCTAGGCCCGGTGACAAGAAAACATGGGCTAGGCCCAATGACATGTGAAGGGCAAGGCCCAGTTCACACATTGTTTGAAAACAATAATATATATATATATATATATATATATAATATATATATATATATATATATATATATTAGAAATATATATAACAATTTTAGTCAAACAAACTAACTACCAACACTATAATAACATTTGAAGTTGTTCAATCATAACAAGGAAACACATAACAAGAATTCAAGATGAACAACGAGTACAAGGTCCACTGAGACCTGGTTGTCTAATGAAACCAATACACATGTAGGTTACATACGTTGCAGACACTGAACGATAAATAGTACGACTTAACAGAACGCAAACCTGTGAGTTCATGTCCCTCCTTTCACTTATTTTAAGTTTGGTTTTAAACTACCGAGGGGAAATACATGTCATGTCAAAATAGTATGTTAGCTATGAGTTAGCAGATAACAGATCACTGTGCATAAATAGCAAATAACAGTAGTAACCATTAATCACTTAGTGACCAAGGTGCAAACGAGCTAGATCTATTGAGTTTGAGACCCGCTTCACTCCTGGTTGGTATACCCATTGGAGTGCTTTTGTGATCCCAACATGTCAAAGAAGTCTCGGTTTGGTTACTTACTTATGGCACAAGTATGTCAGGGTGCTCGCGACACACTGACAGATCCTTAATTAACTCATTAATGCTAATAACATACTTGGATTTCAATACAGGTTTTCAAGGATGACATTTTGATACGAAAACATTAAACTACATGAACTCACCAACTTTTTGTTGACTTTTTAAAATTACATGTGTTTCAGGACGCAGGACTTGAGCTGGTGATGGGATCCGGGTATGGGATTTTCAAGACAACGATGTACTACCTTTTGGAGGGTTTACCTTTATATCCCAACCTCGTTTGGGTATATAGAGGTCAAAGCCTCAACCTGAATTTGTGATAAAAACAATATCTTATTTTGGAACACGTGCTTTAAACTTTGTTTGTAATGGTAATCTGATACTGATAACAATGTGGTTTCACTTTTGAAGGATGAAAATGTATAACGAAACTTAGTAATGGCATGACATCGTTGTTGTTAATACTGTTTACTAAATTGGATGCAATGATTACCTAATAGTCACACACTTGCGCTTCCGCTACGACCAGGGTGTGGCAGGTTGGTATCAAAGTTTCGATTGTAGTGAACCGGGGAAAAACTTTTTATTAAAAGTTGGTCTACAATCACCAGGGGCTCACACATGAAAACAAAGTTTAAAACATAATAGAAATGTTTTGGGATTATAACAAGATAACAAAAAGGTTTTCATTGTGTCACGATAACATGAGGATCTATCACACGAGCTCAACAATAAGTAACGAGCAGGTTAAATCCATGATTAGTCTGTAGTGGATAGACATGAAACAATAAGATTACACGTGAAAACAAAAGAGAACAAATTTTGCATGAGAAATGGTGATTAATATGAAATATATCATATGTAATAATGGATTACTAACATGAATATATATATATGCATTGTACGAAATATTTTGCCAAGAACGAAATACCTTCGACTATGGATATTATTATTATCCTTGACTCTCACGATGAGAGTATCGACCTCGCGTCTATTATGGAGCTTATGGCGAACGTGGTTCCTAAGTGAGACCTTAGGATTGATTTCACATAAGGTGGTTGCTTTTCCCGCGGATGCGGAGATGCCTGGCTTCGGTAGTGACGAAGAGGCGGAGGTGGTAGCCTTGGACGATAACTCTATTAGTGGGACGAGGTCCCTGTGATCCATATGAATCATTAATAATGACACTCTCGTCCAGACAAGGAAGGTGAAGTACTCATCTTGAAGGTGCCCCTCCAGTTGTTATTGTTGCAAATTCTCTCTATTTCTAAATCTGTCTAACGACGTGCCTTTCGCGAGTAATGTCAAGGGACGATAGCACGTGGACCAACCATGAAGGTCCCTTATATGTTGAAGGTATGTAGACAATAAGCGTCCTCTTTCTGACTGATCGTCGTCTTTGAACGGTAGGACACTAGGGTGACCATGCAAGGCAATTTATTATTACGGGGGCCCACGTAATAATAACTTGCAGTGGATGAGAATCCTGGTAGACTATGCGGTTCAAGTTAAAGATCACTACTCATTCGAAATTGTAAATTTGTTCGGGTTTCTATCTAGTGGGACGCTAACCCGGGTGGTTGTTATAACACCCTACGATACATAAGCAACACACGTATGTGTTCACATCTAACGTTCGATCTATATCACGAGTCGATTGAGACTAGCATCTAAACAGACAAAACTGGTTGGCCACCCAAGGAGGATATTTCCTCAACGACCTAGAGTTTTTGTACATGGGTTGGTCCCATGGTGTCTTTGGTACCTCATCTTATTTATTGGAAAGAGATTACACTAAACTCCGTCGTTTGACATTTGTCTTATTCCAAGGGAGAGTATGGCACGAACCATGCTTCAACGCGCCCATAGCATTCTATTCGATATCTATGGAAATTATAACAATCTAGCTGGAGCTCGTGGAGCTCAAGGGATAACAATGTATTCGTCACACGGGTTGATGTGGCGAAGGTTTTTTTTCTCCTACTTTGGGCGATTGAAATCCACTAAGTATGGAATACATGCTATAAGGTTGAAGACGACCGTTTGGTTTCTTCTCCTTTACGAGTTATTTCCTTTCCAATTAGGCATATGGCGATACTCGTAAGAGGTAATATGAATTTTGAATGGTTGTTATTCACGTTATCATTGTTTCAAACATGTATGAAGAATACAATCTTGAGGTTCCCATGACCGATGGCATCCTTTATTCTTAGGCGTATGGTAGACTATATTTATTCAAATATATGTCTAGCTTCTTTTAATTTTGGGTATTAAGAAGAAACATGGCGCCAAAAGGAAGGCCTTCACCCAAAAGGGGTTAGTAAATCCATGACTTACTAGGTAAGCCGAGCTATAGTTCTTATTGAAGGACATGCGGTTGCGAAAATCACACGACACGAGGGTAACTTAGTCGACACTAGTGACGAAACTGGTGGTACCGGTAGTTCAAATGGTTCGGATCCCAATAGATTGGGAACGAGTGGCAGCGCTACACTTGAAGATGCGATCGTACAAGGTTTTAAATTCTAAGGCTTTTCTGGACTGTAAGCACCCGATCTAAATATGCACGAAGTGAAAAGTCCAAAACGGGTTCGCCGGAGTTTGGCCGGAATGTCGTGGGAGTTGCTCCTGAGCCCAAACGGCTTCGAATCTGCTAAAAACAACATCACCACGCGATATAAATTGTGTGCATTTGACGGTTTCGTTAAAAAACGTAAAACGCCCTCCGGTTGTCGTTTCTTGTCCGTTTTTCTATCCGATTTTGACCATGAATAATAAAATTCGATTTTGAAGCTAAGTATATCATAACATATTAGTATCAAGACGTTCGAGTCCATTGCTTCCGTTTCGTTGTCGGTGCGTCTCGATTTTCGCGTACCTTTCGCGTTGTGCTTTGCGATGCCCGATTATCCAATTATATTGCATAATTATAACCGAATGATAAATTCTAGTACAAAATTCGTATTTTTAGGCGTTGTTAGTATTTGTTCGGCATCAGTTCGCTTATCATTCAATTTTGCGTTTAGTGTTCTCGATTGTCGCCAAATCGCGTAATGTGAACCAAGTAGACGTTCCTAGGTTTTCCAAAGGCCTGATCAAGTTAATTTACGTCTAATTACGCTAATTTTTAATGGTATTAATTACAACCGGAAAATGCCGGTTGTCACACTTGGGAACTCGAGAGTGATATGAAGACCAAGCATCCGCATCTTTTCGTTGAGTCTTCCTCTTGAATAAACTTCGGGGCGAAATTTCCTAAAGTAGGGTAGACTGTAACGCTTCTCATTTTAATACTTTCCTTAATTAGAAAGTGTAATCGTATTTCTATTTCTGGAAACTTGTAATCCTATTGTATTCATATTTCGTTTACAGCTTTAAAATTCAAGACTTTGATCAGAATGAAATTCATATTTTATACATACATGTTATGCACACATTCAATCATTTAAATACGTGTTTACTTGCAAATCGACACTTGTTATACGTGCAAATACTCATACATACATTCATGATATTCGAATTATACTTACATACACTTTCCATACTTAAAAACATGCCAAAACACCAAGTTGTGGCATAAAATGATAAACAATGGGAAGTTTAGGGGCAAAATGTGAAAGATGAAACTTACGATAGACAAGTGAGGCGTCGCGTCACGCACCCCTCCCCCTCCTACCTTCGCGTGACGCCACTGAGGTTGATCGGAGAAACTTGCTTCCCTTTCATGGATTGGCCATTTCCTTCTTCCCCAATCACCACCATTCAACCTTCTTTAACACAAAAACCCTACCTCCTCTCTATATAAACAAGCCTCCATCCTCCTATTTCACTTTCCCAACTCATTTACACTCTCAAAGTACTCTCAAATCAATTGCAAACACAAGAACCAGGCAGAATACTCTAAGTCTTAAACTGAGTTCAAACTCACCTTTCTTCATATTTTCTTCCACTACAAAGCTTGGAACACCTCTAGGAGTGTTGAAGGAACTCTAGATCAACTAGACCGGAATCAAAGTAGATCTAGGGAATGGGCTCTGCATAAAAGGGTTAACCCTCCGTTTGGTTTCACGACGTATGCTGAATAGAACAATACTCCGACGGATCCTGCAAAACAGAACATCGTTAGCTCGCCAAGGGGAGAAGGGGGTTCTCTCCGTGACCACCCTTCGGCGTGAGAATAAGTACAGGTAGTCGGAAATAAGTATTGTAACTGAGAGAGTAGTTGAGTGTGAATCCTTTCCTTGAACTCCAAGTTACTTATTTGTAGCCTGTGTTTAGCGCCAAAAAGAGAGATTGTTAACGTTAACGGAATCTTTTGTTACGTTAGTGTTTGTTGGCAATCTGTTAGTGCACACGGATCGTGAGCTCATCAGCGGTTAGGGAGGCGCCACGTGTCAACATGAGATCACTACATCTTATGAATGTGAGCATGCCATCACCGTGATCGTCCTCAGCCATCCAGATGCTGCCATGTGGCAATTGGTTATAACCGAAAAGATGCTTGCACGATTGGGTGTTAATGGCTTCTAGAAGGTTTCACAGCTGTTATCCATCTATCATTCGCCATGTGTACATTCTGTTACAACAGAAAAGATTCCCCTTGCTTCTGCACCAAGTTAAGGATTTTGCTAAGGGAAAGTTTCAGGATTTACTGTTTCCTTGCGCAAGAAGCGCAAGTTAGTTAACTGATCTTCCTTCTTTTCCTTGCTGCTTGGCGCAACGTTTGGTGGATGCTTGCTTTGATATAAATATCTGCGCAAGGTTTGCGCATGGAGCATTATCAAGCAAGAATGTTCAAGGTTAACTTTGAACCTTGCGCGAGCCCACGCAAAGTAGTTAAATGAAGCATTTATCGGACAAGAATGTTCAAGATTAACTTTGAACCTTGCGCGAGCCCGCGCAAGGTAGTTAAATGAAGTATTTATCGGACAAGAATGTTCAAGGTTAACTTTGAACCTTGCGCGAGCCCGCGCAAGGTAGTTAAATGAAGCATTATCAAACAAGAATGTTCAAGCTTAACTTTGAACCTTGCGCGAGCCTGCGCAAGGTAGTTAAATGAAGCATTTATCCAAAGAGAGTGTTAAAGATTAACTTTGAACCTTGCGCGAGCCCGCGCAAGGTAGTTAAATGAAGCTTTCCTCTTTTGGATATTTGGCGTAAAGTTCTAATAAATCTTATTTTAGCAAAGAAGCCTGCGCACAGTTTCTTTAGAAGTTATTAATGGGTATGGTTTCCTAGATTGGCGCAAGGTTTTTGGGACCATACCCCTTCAAGTCCCCCCAGTCCAGTGTTGCTCCTATGTAGGAATAAAAAGTAGGTGGAGCACTGGACTTAAGATAAATGTGCTGCGCTAGGTAAGGACTAGCTTTTTGTTGCTTTATGCATCTTGTGTCGTAAGTAAATTTTGAAAAAGTATTTGAATTACAAATATGCTTAGACAGGTGTCACTTATCTGGGTGGTGTAGTTGGTGACGACGCACGTTCTTGAGACGTGGTGGTACTGTTGACAGGCTGTCAATAGTACTTGTCTTACCGTATTTAATGCTTTTTAGTGGCACTCGCGCGCGTGGAGCGGTTACTGTTCCCCACTCGCCCTTGTGGTTACTTGGGGAAACGTGACGGCCGTAAAAGTCGCTGCAGTCAAATCGTGCATTAATTGCGGTTAGTATATAAAGGGATCAACGATCCATTTGCTTCCTCACCCAATCTTGAGAGAAATTTGCGTTCAAAAATTCCAGCGACCCTCAAAGCTTTCTAAGTTTTCTTTAAAGTTCAACTTATGGCTACCGGTGCAAGCTCTGCTGAGATGTCGTTGTCAAGTTTGCCACCGCTAAAGTGGTCGAAGAAAGATTTTGATAATCTTGCCACCAACTTCCTTTTCGCTCCGTCCTGAAAAGCGTTTCTTCCGGAGGCGAATGCCACGGCGGCTGATGCGCCGGCCGGCTTCATTACATTATTCTACGATTATTTTGCCGAAGGGAAGTTCCGGCTGCCGGTGACCCATTTCTTGCTGGAAATTCTTGATTTTTACAAGATTCATATTTCTCAGTTGAGCCCGATGGGAATGTGAGGATCCGGCATTTCGAGTTCGTCTGCCGATCGATGCAGATCTTGCCGTCGGTCGAGAAGTTTAGAGTTTTCTACCAGCTGCACTGCTCGTTGGGTTTTTATTCGTTCTAACAGCGTGTGCAAGCCAAACGTTTATTGCTGGTGGCGCCGAAGTCCTACCATGACTGGAAGCAGAAATTTTTCTTTATCAAGGCGGCGGTGATCTCGATGAAGATGACATTCCGGGGCAGTGATGAGATTGAGCTGGAGACCCCTCCCATACCTACCGACGAGGTATGGTATCAAGTATTAAGGTGTGCCCAATATTGTTTTACCGGAGAGGGCCCTCATCGCCGCCGGGATGAGTATTTTTGGAAGAAGGAACGCCGAGAAAATCCGGTGTATACAGAAGATGGGACTGGTATGTAACCCTTTTAACTTCTTAGCAATATCTTTCAATAGGTGTGTACTGATGCAAAAATGTTTGCTATGTAGTTGCGCCTCTCTACTTGGTCTCTTTCAAGAGAGAGAAAGGAAAAATGGCCGCCGTGCCTATTGCTGACGGTGAGGATACTTGGTTCTCACAAATCTTGAGGAACTTTGAGTTACCCAAGTAGGAGGATCTGGAGGCGCAACCATGTTCGGAGACTGGTAAATAAGTCTATACAAAGCCTAAGTTGATATTGCAATATAACTTAATGGCGCAACCTTTACTCAATATGATTGATTATGCAGGTGATTTGCTGAACTTGGGCGTAGGCCCTGATTCGAAGAAGAAGAAGAAGAAACCAACTGCTGTTGCAGCTGCTGCGCCTCCCCCTTCCAACCCAGAGAAAAAAACCAAGCCACCAGCTGGTGCGAAAGCTGAGGGCAAGAAAGGTACATTTCCCGTATCTGACTCTTGGTGCAATTATTTGGTGGTGTCGGACTCAATGGAGGGTCTTGCGCCAGTAGGTTTGAAGAAACCGAAGCCAGAACCCGTTGACACCTCATCTCTTCTTGCTGCGAACCCAGATGATCCTTTGGAAATACCTTCAAGCCCGGAAGAGGCGTTGAAGCGTAATAGGAAGAGGAAGGAGGTGGAGACTAAAATTCCTGCGCCAACCAAGGTTGCGCGCCCGCGCATTGGTAAGAAGGGCAATCTGGATGCCTTTACAAAGAAGTTCTCACCTGGTACGTCTAATTTGTTGCGCATTTCTGTCATAAAAGTTGCGTAGAATCTGATACTTGTTATTTGTTGATATGCTTTGCAGAGAAAATGGTGAAGGCTGCGCCGGCCACCTCATCTGTTATATCATCGCCCCACAGGCCTGAGAATGTTGAGGGACATGCGGGGCAAGAAACTCCTGTTCCTGAGCCAACCCCATCGTCTCGGAACACATTGAGAAGGTGGCTCCAGAAGAAGAGACAAAAAAATTTGATACTGAGAATCCTGCTGGCGAGTAGGTTAAAGATATGGCTACAGATGCTGGGGAACCATTAAGGTTGATTTCTAGGAAGCCGGACCTTCAACACAAGGCGAAGGCTTTGTGTTTGTTGAGGATTCGGAGGGGGAATCGCCCATTCGCCCGGAGGAGACGCTTGGGGATTATTATTATCGCTCTTATTATGAGAGGCGGGCCTCTGCGATTCATCAGCCTGTGTGGAAGGTTAAGCAGGGCGATGTTTTTACCGATTGGCACTCCTATAGGGAGTGGTATAAGGGCATCTTCCCGCCGGGGGAGGTGAAGCGCCAGGAGGAAAAAGACCATGAAGCCACTTACGAGTCATATCTGCAAGAGTCTGCCCTTGCCTCGTCCACCATAAATAGAATTGTGCGCGAATGGCGCAGTATGAACAAGGAGTGGGACGAGGTTGAGCTTGAGAAAGCGAGGGCTAAGCTTGAGAAGGAGAAGACATTGAAGATGCTTGTTGATTTTGAGGCGGAAAAGGCCCAATTTGAGAAGGAGAAGAAGACTGAAGAATGGGCTGCGCTGTCTTGGAAGCGCAAGTGTGAGGCGTCTGCTGCGCAACATGCAGACGAGCGCAAGCGCTTTGTGGAGGCTTGCGAACGAGATTGAGAAACTCAAAAAGAGAAAGCTGATGCAATTGCCGCAGCAGAAGAAGCGCACTCACACCGAGAAAGAAGCGAGCAAAATGAGATATCAACCAAAATGACTCTCCTTATTAAGAATAAAGAAATTGATGATCTAACTGCTATGCTTTTTGACCAAGAGCGGTTGCAAGCTGAGGTTGACAGTTTGAAAAAAGATGTCAACCTGCACCGAACTGTGAAAGCCGAGTTGATCCGCCATTTGACTGAAGGAGATAAAAAACTTAACGACACGGAGGTCGCTCGCACTACTGTAGAAAGCTTGACCGAATCCTCATGAACCAGCTTACCTGGTTTCGGGAGTATGGGATTGTGGAGGTAATATTCACTTTTCTTTATTCGTCTGGTTTGATTGTCACAACATTTACTGATTGTATTTATGTACAGATCGCAAATGCCATCCTTAACTCTACGGAGTTGGATGAGAGAGTGGCAGAATTCATGGTGGCGGCGCGCAATGATGGGCACGCCGAGGGCTATAGAGAATGTACTTTGCACGTGGCCCATGCGCTGAAGATTGAATGGGATACCAGCCGTGCTGCCACGCATGGGCTAAATACTACCGCCATTTATTCTGCTGCCAAGGAAAAATATGATCAATTGCAAATTCCGATTATGGACCTTGTGGACACCGCGCTGCAGTAAGATGACTTTGTTGATAAGCTAAAGGAGATTTTTTCTTCAGCAGAGAAGCAGGCGGGAATCAAGTCCATAGAATAGGAAATTTGTAATTTTTACTGTATGATAACTTGTAACGTTGTGCTTTTGCACAAGTATTGTGAATATAATATATTTCAGTTTTACAATGTTTGCATGGAACCAATTACTTGTTAAGGATAGACAAATGAACAATGTCTTTTCTCATGTGTGAACGTAAGTATTAAATTAGCTTGTGGCTCATGAGTTTGTGTTTTTGTTTATCCAAAGGAATTGCATGCATTTTGTAAATGAACATATATAAGACTGTAAGTAGTGGCAAAGTATTTTAATCATACTGACAAAGCGCAAGGCTATGGTTGCCACTAAGATTACATAACCAAATAAAGTAAGCAGTCTCGTTATGCAACGCTCAGAAGTTGCTTAGAGGACTGAGATTACATATAACATCGTCACAGTTGCTGGCGTTCCAGGTTCGGGGAACGCTGGATCCGTCTATACGCTTCAGAGTGTACGCGCCTTTTCCCAATACTTCATTTATTACGTATGGGCCTTCCCATCGTGGGGCTAACTTCCCTGGTTTTTCGGCATTCGACGCTTCATTATCGCGAAGAACAAAGTCACCAGGCAAAAAGGAACAGATGCGTACCCTTTCGTTGTAATATTTTCAAGCTGGGACTTGTGTTTAGCTTCGCGAATCGCTGCGTTTTCTCGGCGCTCTTCCAATAAGTCTAGGTCGATGCGCCGTTGTTCTTCGTTATCTTGTTTTTCCAAGGCTAGCATTCTTGGAGATGGTAACCCAATTTCGGCAGGAATCATAGCTTCTGTGTCGTATACAAGGCTAAAAGGAGTTTCTCCAGTGATAGTCTTGGGCATAGTTCAGTGTGCCCACAAGATGCTAGGCAATTCGTCAACCCACCCCCGCCGTGCCGTGCCAAGGCGGGCTTTGATACCGTCGACCAATTGTTTGTTTATGCTTTCAACTTGACCATTTGCTTGCGGGTGCGCAACAGAAGCGAAAACATGCTGGATTCCCATTTCGGTCATCCATGTTTGCAATTCTTGAGCCGTTAATTTTGGACCGTTGTCTGTAATAATGCGCATGGGCAGACCAAAACGGAAAATAATATACTCCCAGATGAATTTGCGAATTACCATCGCTGTAGTAGAAGCTAAAGGTTTGGCTTCAACCCATTTAGTGAAGTAATCGACCGCAACGATGATAAACTTTACTGCGTCGGGCGCATCTGGAAATGGTCCCACTAAATCAATGGCCCATTGTTGAAATGGCCAAGCTGTTGTGACGGGTACCAAAGGATTCTTTGGGCGCAATGTTTTAGGGGCATGCCTTTGGCAGGACATGCACTTGCGCAAGATCTCTACCGCGTCAACGTACATTCCGGGCCAATAATACCCTGCGCTTTTTACTTTGGCTACAACCATGCGCGGCCCAGAATGTATGCCACATAGTCCCTCATGAATTTCCCTGATCAGGTATTGCGCGTCATGTTTGTCAACATAGCGGACGAAGGACCCATGTAAGAGCGTCGGTACAGGATACCGTCAATCATTTCATAATTGAGGGCTTTGCATCGTAACTTTCGTGCTTGCGCTCTATCTTCTGGTAAAGAACCATGCAAAAGATACATCATTATTGGAGACATCCATGATGGATCTCCTACTTCGATCATTGTCACTAGCCTGAGAAGGACGGAGGGATTACTTAAAACCTCGATGCGAACCTCTTTTGCTAAATGCTTGAAGCTAGTTGCAGCAAGTTTACTTAGAGCGTTAGCATGTTTGTTTTCGCTTCGCTTGACGTGTGTGATTTTAAATTGTTGGAACTGTGCTATAAGAGCCTTGGCTTGCGCCAAGTATAGAGCCATGATATCTCCCTTAGCATCGTATGTTCCAACTACTTGCTCAGGCACTAATAATAAATCAACATGGGCTTCTAAATTTGCTGCGCCATTTTGATAGCGAGGCGTAAGCCTGCTAGCAAAGCTTCATATTCGGCCTCGTTGTTGGTGCTTTTAAAATCCAACCGAATTGCATATGTGAATTCTGCTCCTTCTGGACTCATTAATCGAAGACCGCTCCAGCCCCATCACTGTTTGATGCGCCATCTGTAAACAATGTCCAGGCTCTGTTGTCGATGACTGGGACTGGGTTTTGGATTGCTTGACATTCTTCAAGCTTATCAGCAGAAATTTCTGCGATGAAATCTGCCAAAACTTGGCCTTTGATAGCTGGTCTAGGTTTATAACAGATGTTATAACCTCCCATTTCTATTGCCCATTTCGCAAGTCGCCCAGAAACGTCTGGTTTAGCCAGGACTTGGCCTATGTGAAAGTTTGTTAAAACTGTAATAACATGTCCATAAACGTATCTCCGCAGCCTACGCGAAGCATGGACCAATGCTAAAACTAATTTTTCCATGATTGAGTACCTTGTCTCTGGATCGTTCAACATCTTGCTGATATATAAATTGGAGACTGGACCCCTTCGCGTTCTACCAGCAAGACAGCACCTACTGCTACCTCAGATGCAGCAAGATATAAGACCATGGATTCTTTTTCTCTAGGAGCAGTAAGTGTGGGAATTTGAACTAAACAATCTTTCATCTTCTGGAAAGCTTGATCAGCTTCAGGAGTCCATGCGAACTCTTTGCTCTTTGCACAATTGCGCAAGGTTCGAATGAGTGGATAAGATTTTGTAGCATGATTGGCGAGGAAGCGGTTTAGCACAGCTAACCTTCCAGCCAAACGTTGCAAATTTTTTTACGGTAGTCGGAGAAGACATTTTTTGTATTGCATCGACCTTTTCGGGATTAACTTTGAAACCATCTTTGGTGACGATGAAACCCAAAAATTTGCCCTCCTCCAGCCGAAGGAGCATTTGCTGGGATTTATCTTTAGGTTTACTTCGCGTAGAGAATCAAAAGTTCTTTGCATGTTATCTAGCATAGTGTCTTCTGAATTACTCATAATGACCAAATCATCCATGTAGACTTCCACAGTTTTCCCAATGTCATCTCCAAACACTGTATCCATCAATCTTTGATAAGTAACTCCCGCATTGCGGAGCCAAAAGGCATCTTGGTATAACAAAAAATGCCCTTCTCCGTGCGAAAGCGGTTTTATCTTCGTCTTCTTTTTTCATCAAGACTCGATGATAACCTTTGTAACAATCTAGGAAACATTTCCAACGAAAGGAAGCTAACGAGTCAACTTTTTTGTCAATCTCAGGAAGAGAATAACAATCTTTCGGACATGCCTTGTTTAGATCTTTAAAATCTACGCACATCCGCCATCCGCCATTATGTTTCTTTACCATAACTGGGTTTGCCACCCAGGTCTGGTATTTCACTTCGCGCAGAATACCAGCATTTAATAACTCGGTGACTTGTTCATTCATCGCCGTTGTCTTTTCTGACCCGAGGCTGCGCTTTTTCTGCGCAACTGGCTCTGCTGATGGAAATACATTCAGGCAATGTTCCGTAACGTCGCGCGGGACACCAACCATGTCGGCAGGTGTCCAGGCGAAAATGTCTTTGTTGCAAAACAACAGTAGTTTAAGATTTGCGCGGATTTCAGTACTGACTGCAGGTCCTAATAGGATTGTCTGCTCAGGTTACTTATTGTTGAGTATCCACTTTTCTGGTTCATTGCTTGGTAATGTCTTGCCAGCCTTCATAACTGGTTCATTGCTTGGTAATGTCTTGCCAGCCTTCATAACTGGTTCTTCAATTGACATGATTTCTTTCCATGCATAAAGTATAGCTACGCCATTAGGTGCGGAAAACCACAAGCAGCATGCGGAGCGGAAGTAATCATACTAAAATCACGTTGCGCGCGGTGTCCCAATATTACATCGTGACAAGAATTTGCCGGCATCACCATGAAGTTGACGTTACTCGTTCGAGAGCATTTTCCATCAGATAAAGTGATAGGAAAGAGGATTTGTCCTAGAGGAAAGACAGCCTCATTACAGAACCCAGTTAATGGAAAATCAACTGGTTCCAAGCGTGCCTTATCCTCAGGATCTAGTTGCTTGAAACACTGCTCATACATGATATCCATGGAACTACCCGGATCTATAAACATATAGTCTATTTGGTAGTGCCCAAAGATACCAGTGATGACTACTGGCCGGTCTTCTTGAGGACCTCCTGGAACGATAGGAAAAATGACTTGTTGTTCGCGCCAAGTGTTGTTTTGAAAATGTTGATGGCTACGCTTGCGTGATGATCCATCTTGAATCATGGAAACGTGCTGTTTCATTTTCTTGTTACTAGGCCCTTCGTTCTCGCACGTAATCTGCTTAATCTCTTTGCGCACGTTTTGGACTAGATGTGTAAGCTTCCCACTCTTTAACGCTTTCTCAATCTCCGTGCGCAGACTAATGCAATTATCTGTTGTGTGGCCGGTGTCTCTATGATAGTCACAGAACAAATTTGGGTCTTGCCCTTTTTTGTTTTTCATTGGTTGCGGCTGTTTAAACTGATAATTCTAAGTGCTGAGAACCTCAGCCGGATATTTCGTTAGGGGAGTCCACTGGCGTTCCCTATTCTCCTGTTTAATCGCTTTTTGAGTTGTTATCCTGTTGATTGTTGCTCGCGTATCAATTGGTGAATACGGAGAAAACGAATTCTGACTTGACTCTTTCTAGTTTCTCTTATACTTGCGACTACCTCTACTCAGGTCTTGCGGACGGTTCTGAGGTAGAGGTGGCCGGTTAGAACTTAAGTTGCGCTCAGTATGGGCGTAAACCTTGGCTACCGCCATGAGTTTATCCCAGTTTTTTGGAAGGCCAGTTGTACCGAACAACACTTTAATCATTTCGTCGCAGCTTACCACATATGCGCGCGTATAAGGTCTTCATGGACATCTCCAATTTTCAACACCTCTTTATTATAACGTGTTATAAAATCTTCGAGGCTTTCATCGTCTCTCCGCCAGATGTTCATTACATCTGAGGAGTCGCGCACGTATCGCCGTTGCTGACTAAAGTGTGTAAGAAATTTTTCTTTCAAGTCATTCCAGGAGGAAAGTTTACCTACCGGCAAATTATCAAACCAAAGGCGCGCAGCGCCAGTAAGGGTTCGCACAAATAAGTGACACCACATAGGCAGTGTCCAGCACCCGAGTAACCCTGCGCCGGTAAAGAGGCGCATGTGATCATCGGGATCAGTCAAACCGTTAAACTTTCCGACGTTGGATGGTAATTTTGCTCGCTCCAACGGAGCCAGCCTATCTCTCTGGTAAACTTTGATTGTTCAGCTGCTTCGGTTGGGCGATACACCAAATTGTAATTATGCTCAGCTTCTGGATTGTATACTGCGCGTACTTTTGGCCTGTAACTAGCATGATCTGCAGATATTCGATTAAAAATACTTGCACTATCCCACTCCTCATAGGTTTTATCAAGCTCGTCGTGTTGGGTGTCCCGTTTCTGTGAAGATCGCGGGCCCAAACGAGAGTGGACAGATGCGCGACGCTGAACGTTGTCTTCTTGCCTTCTATTACCAGAATGAACAGGATCATTCCTGGTTTTAGAATGCATTTCTGTTCCATCTTCAGGCATGCGCGAAGGGAACGGGCATGACCTTGAGTATTATAACTCAAAACTCGAGGTGCCGGCGAAGCACGGACCTGAGGAGCGCTAACCGGAGCTTGAAAAGCTGGAGTTCTGGTTTGGGCACATAACTGAGCATACATAGCGTTTAGAGTCGCTTGAGATTTGATTAACCACGATAATGGAGTCTCTCCAGGTGGTAAATTCGACGTAACATCAACCTGAGGAGCCGCCGGTGTTACAGGAATACTCTCATTATTAGGATCATACTGAGCATTAGCTTCGCCGGACGAATCCTCAACTATTTGTCCGTCGACCTGAGGTCCGACAACAAAGCGTCGAATCCCTGATCGAGGACCTTGAAAAGATGATCCGTCAGCCATGACGCTGCAGATCTAAGTGAAACGAAACGGAAGGTGAGAGAATCGAAATTGGTGGGCGCCAATGAAGAAACCCTAGATCAACTAGACCGGAATCAAAGTAGATCTATGGAATGGGCTCTGCATAAAAGGGTTAACCCTCCTTTTGGTTTCACGACGTATGCTGAATAGAACAATACTCTAGCTAATCCTGCAAAACAGAACACCGTTAGCTCGCCACGGGGAGAAGGGGGGTTCTCTCCGTGACCACCCTCCGGCGTGAGAATAAGTACAGGTAGTCGGAAATAAGAATTGTAAGTGAGAGAGTAGTTGAGTGTGAATCCTTTCCTTGAACTCCAAGTTACTTATTTATAGCCGGTGTTTGGCGCCAAAAAGAGAGGTTGTTAACGTTAACGGAATCTTTTGTTATTCCATTAGCGTTTGTTGGCAATATTGTGCACACGGATCGTGAGCTCATCAGCGGTTAGGGAGGCGCCACGTGTCAACATGAGATCACTACATCTTATGAATGTGAGCATGCCATCACCGTGATCTTCCTCAGCCATCCAGATGCTGCCATGTGGCAATTGGTTATAACCGAAAAGATACTTGCACGATTGGGTGTTAATGGCTTCTAGAAGGTTTCACAGCTGTTATCCATCTATCATTCGTCACGTGTACATTCTGTTACAACAGAAAAGATTCCCCTTGCTTCTACACCAAGTTAAGGATTTTGCTAAGGGAAAGTTTCAGGATTTACTGTTTCCTTGCACAAGAAGCGCAAGTTAGTTAACTGATCTTCCTTCTTTTCCTTGCTGCTTGGCGCAACATTTGGTGGATGCTTGCTTTGTTATAAATATCTGCGCAAGGTTTGCGCATGGAGCATCATCAAGCAAGAATGTTCAAGGTTAACTTTGAACCTTGCGCGAGCCCACGCAAAGTAGTTAAATGAAGCATTTATCGGACAAGAATGTTCATGATTAACTTTGAACCTTGCGCGAGCCCGCGCAAGGTAGTTAAATGAAGCACTATTAGACAAGAATGTTCAAGATTAACTTTGAACCTTGCGCGAGCCCGCGCAAGGTAGTTAAATGAAGTATTTATCGGACAACAATGTCCAAGGTTAACTTTGAACCTTGCGCGAGCCCGCCAAGGTAGTTAAATGAAGCATTATCAAACAAGAATGTTCAAGCTTAACTTTGAACCTTGCGCGAGCCCGCGCAAGGTAGTTAAATGAAGCATTTATCCAAAGAGAGTGTTCAAGGTTAACTTTGAACCTTGCGCGAGCCCGCGCAAGGTAGTTAAATGAAGCTTTCCTCTCTTGGATATTTGGCGTAAAGTTCTAATAAATCTTATTTTGGCAAAGAAGTATGCGCACAGTTTCTTTAGAAGTTATTAATGGGTATGGTTTCCTTGATTGGCGCAAGGTTTTTGGGACCATACCCCTTCAAGTGTTTTCACAAGTTTACCATGGTAAACTAAGGTGGAACATCACCATTTTGAGGCCCAATTTCTGTTTTGGAAGTATAGGTTGTAACTTTTTATAAACTTAACTTTCTTACATGAATCTTATGCCTATCATGTTCCTAAACCCACCTATGGTTATGGGACTTGTCTAAGGTTGATTCTTATGAGTTTAGAGGTGCAAACACCCTCTAAACTTTCTGTTTTGACAAGGTTTAGACAACCTACAAGTGTTGAGACCATTCAAGTTTACCACAGTTCATGTGGCAAGACTTGTATTTTGGTAAATGTGTGAACCATGGACGTTTTGGCTTTCCAAACTTGTTCCACCACCTCACTTGATGTTTTTATTCATGTTCAACTAAGTAGTTTCCTAGACCCAAAGTAAGTTAACCCCGCCTCACCTCCAACATTTGCCATGTTGGGTATTACATGCCCAGGTTGTTCTTATTTGGCTACTTAGTATCTTAATAAAATGGTTGTATTTTAACTTCATTCATGACCAACTGGATTATGGTTATATGTCATGAATATAGGTTATATTATCTTTGTTCTAAATTCCTCGTTTATGATTCTAATGGGCGAATTAGGACCCATGAAATCATAAAAAAAACTTAGTGTCAAAACGAGTATTTAAAACAAGATATATTTTTGCATACATATACTTTATCATATTTATATTCCGAATCCAAATCCTTCGCCAAATCCGAATACTCACACACCTTCGTTTCCCCCATGTAGGGTAACTTCAGTGTTCTAGTCTCAATGCTCGTCAACTCTCAGTTTAATCGAAAAGCTTTACAAAACCGTGAGTGTACATGACCCCTTTTATTTTAATACTTTTGGGTGCAATACATGTAACTTATAAAAAAACACACACATACACTTATAAACATGCTTACAAACAAACAATCCAATATACATGCTTGATATGATATACTTGAACTCATACATGATACTTGTTGCTTTATACTTGTCATTAACTTCGTACGAGCCTCCCTTAACATGTATAGCACTATAGGATTAACGCCCCGCCCGTATTCTTGGGGTCATGTTAAGTAAATAAAACGATCTTATCATTGCCATGATAGGATTATGCTAGAAGGAATCTTTGGGTTGACAGCTATAGTTGCATGATAGTATTGCCATGTTAGGTTCTTAGTATCCGAATTTTGCCATGCGGATTCGTTTAAACTTTTATACTTATGCTAGTACCTAAACTTGTATGGTCGCCAATACTTTATGTATTGATCTATACTTAAATATGTATTGCAGGAAATTGATGATGATGAGGAGGAGGAGGAATGAAATCTAGTAGGGAGACTAGAAACGTACCTTTAAATTTTAGTACTTGTGTTAGTTGGTTTCTTGTTGTATGTTGTCGTAATTTGCTTTCAAACGATGTACTTGAATTTAGCAATCAAATGAAATTTTGATGTTATTAAATATTGTCACAAATAGTGTTATGAAATCTCTTGCAATCTATTTCGTCACATCCCGATGATTTCACCATCGGCTGGGGTGTGACAAGTAACACTGTTTACATTGAAGGTATTCCATGGAGGTGAGTTTACTCAACCTCCTAATTGGAACTACCTGCTAGGTGACACTACGTATATTGATTTTTCCGATACAAACTATTTTAGAATAAACCAGTCATGTCACACCCCGATAAATCGATTACATCAGAGCTGGGTGTGATCTGACTGGTATCTTCATTGCATAGCGGAAGTGTTGTGAGTGCTAAGACTTCTAATAAATGAACGCCCCCTAAATACTCGAATCCCCATGGGTTCTCCTATTCCAACCGTGCCATACTTGTAATCATAACCTGAGAAAGAACATGCGAAAAATCAACATAAAGTTGGCGAGTTTATAGTTTTTCTGTTTTTGTTTCAAATGAGTCATAAAACATTTGAAAGTTTTGCATTCGAAAAAACCGGTTTGTGGGATCATAATATCCCAAAGAATTTGAAATGTCATATCTGTATAACAGTATTGAAATGTTTTCTCATGTTGTTTGCAAATCCGTGCATATAATTGTTATGTTTATAAACCGGTGATAAAATGTTTTCTGTTATCTTTGTAAACCGGTGTTGAAATCGTAGTATGTAGTTTTCTGTTGTATTTGTAAAACTTGTATAATTGTCAACGTCTGCGTTGTGTTATCATTTGAGAGTTCATATATAAAAAGGTGTGGTATGTAAAGCGTCAATCAACTTGTTGATCATAAATGTTTTGCAAGGACATTAATATGTGTGCCAACATAGGAAGTACTCAACCCTAGACGATTTCTTCCGGTCCACCCGGCTGGGACAACAAAAGCACTACATGCGGCCACACAAGGACCCATGAGTGGGGCTCGCTACACCCGATAGATCTATCACTCTTGTTCCTCGGTCTTATAAAAGATTATTGGCACTTAAGAGAAAGCCTTGTCGCACATGATCTAATATTCCATTCCATAGCTAAACCACACCATCGAAAACATGATTCCCCCCGAGAGTTATAAACCGAAAATATTTAAGAGAAAAGGGGGACATGAACTCATGGAGTCTTTATGCCTCGCACATTTGAGAATGGGCCTAGCCCGTTTGAGTCTAAAAGCAGGACCAACCAGTCCTCTTATTTGTATGCAGGACACCAAGTCCCGTTGTAACTAGGACAATCCCGTCCCTAGTCATGAAACTCATGCACGTTTTGAAATACGCGAGTGTTTTGTAAAAACGGTATTTGAGCATAAACCTTTCGTAAACCATTTGAGTTTATTGAAATCCATTTGCAACATGGTTTAGAAATACGAATTTTCGTCATCGAAATTTTGTGTACTTTTGCAAAACTTGCATGTCTTTCCACCCCCGAAAACATTTATAAAAATGTAAAACTGTAAAAAAAAAGTGGGGTTATGAACTCAGCTTGATATCCTTGTGCAAAGCTAACTTAATGTGATTTCCATAGTGTTGTCTCCACAACTTAACTTGCTAGCATGCAATCTAGTGTATTCCTAAAATGGAATAACTCGTAAGTTTCTAAGAATGACGTAGCTATACTATGTGATACCGAGCTCTATCGAATCTTTACTCATACGATTCTATGAAATTGTCATTATCTTAACTCGGTTAACCAACCTATGGTTTTCTTAGAAACGATTCTGTTTCAAGCGATTTGAAATATATGTTTGTATATAAACATAACCATATTTCATGAGGTACGACTCTTCGTAGTTTTTCGTAAGATATAAGGTATATATACTCGAAAATATATCCGTATAGATAATACATTTCGTATTCGCGCGATAGTCTTGCGGAGTTGCGTCGTACTTGGTTAGGCGTTTGTATCGATTATAATCAATGTATATTATTGTTATAAAATCCTTCAAAGCATTAGAGTCGTCGACGTTTGAAATAAATATAACTATATTTATTTTATGAAGTATCCAAGTCTCGACATTCGTATATATATAATTATATTCGTTATAGGATCTCCGAATTTCTGTCGCTTGAATAATACGCGCCTTGTATTTGTCTTGTAAAAGCGTTCGGAAATCTTGGCGTTTCGAAATAAATATAGACAATATACTTATTTTTTATAACAGCGTTCGAATAATTTACCGAGGTTTGAAATCTAGCTTCCGAGTTTTGACTTTGAATTAAACATAAATAAGTATTATTTATCTTGTAGTCGATTGCCGAATGTTTGTTATCTTGAAATCGCGCTCGTGAAATGTTGTCGGCTCGAGTTTTGAACGTTTTAATAGCGTAGTCAAATAAATATACACCTATATTTATTTTATAACAATCGTTTGAACTCGGACATTTTATCCTTGAAATATAACGCGTTTCGTATTCCGTATTTTACGAAAATCGGGCGGAGTTTCCTCTGTTTTCGAACGATCCTGACAATACTAGTTGTCGATATTTTTGTCAAAATGCAACAACGAGGTAACACAATATATATAGCCTTCGATCGTGCATTCAAAATATGATTTTTTGTCGAATACGAGTCTAATTTATAAATGTGTATATATCGTAACGTCGCGCCGATTCAAATTTTTGTTTGTTTATTTATTTATTTATTATGTTTTTAACTTTGACGATATATAATTGTTAGCGGGTCGGTTTGAGCTCGGTTGCGCGTTAGTAATATTAATATTTATAGAAACTAATATAAATAAAGTTCGCGTCGTAATTAATTTTTACCGAGTCTTGGGTTGACCCCTTGACTGAGTTTTCCGTGTTGACTGAGTTGACCAGCAGTGGACCGGTTGACCGATAGTTGACCAATTGAGCTCGGTTGACCAGCAGTTGACCGGGTTTGACCGAACCCAAAACTGAACCCGGGCACAAAAAATGACCAGTTTTGACCCACGTTGACCTGTTGATCACGTTGAACCGAGCCCGAGAGTGTCCCGAACTTTAATTTTCAACCCGAGACGAAAGTGTTTCGTATGGACTCTACGGGTTACAAGGATCCCAAAAATATATCTTTCATTGAAAACGGATGCCCGGAACCTCGCCAGAACCATGCCAGAAGTCGGAATTTCGCCGGAGAACAAAATTTCACGAAAACTTATATAAAGGTCTCTGACCACCCGATCTAAACATGCATGAAGTGAAAAGTCCAAAACGGGTTCGCCGGAGTTTGGCCGGAATGTCGCTGGAGTTGCTCCCGAGCCCAAACGGCTTCAAATCTGCTAAAACCAACATCACCACGCAATCCGGAACGTCGAAGATAGTCGAAAAAGTGTACTCTTGGCTGGAAAATGGTTGCCGGAAAGTTCGCCGGAAAACCTCCATCGTCGCCGTCGGCGGTGGCGTCGCCATGGCCGGCCGCTGCTACTCGCCGGACTTCGGTTCTGGAAATGTGTTCTAGAGAGAGAGAGAGTTTGTGAGGTAGAGAGAGAAAGTGTAGGTGTGTTATGAGGATTTTTGAAGAGAATTTGGTTTATATAGGTGTGTTTTGTGGGCTTAGGCTTTTATGTGGACTGGGTCCAAGACCCATTTCTTGTGTTTTGAGCGGCCCGATAGCGTTTCTGAAGCCCGTTTTCTCACCCGAACTCCATGGAACGTCGTATAATATTGTTTTTAAAAATGTTTAAAAAAATAGGGTCGGCGTTCGATATTAATAGCGTGCGTTCGTCGGTTTCGTTAAAATGCGTAAAATGCTCCGGTTGTCGTTTCTTGTCTGTTTTGAACTACGACTAATAAAATTCGATTATGAAGCCAAATATATCATAATATATGAATATCAAGGTGTAACTCGAGTCCGTTGCTTCCGTTTTGTTGTCGGTGCGTTCCGGTTTTCCGCGTAACTTCCACGTTGTGCTTTGCGATGTTCAACGATCCAAATTTATCGTATAATCATAACTGTATGATAAATACAAGTATAAAATTCATGGTTTTAGACGTTGTCAGTATTTGTTCGGCATCAGTTCGCTTATCGTTCGATTTCGCGTTTAGTGTCTTTGATTATCGCCAAATCGTGTAACGTGAATCAAGTAGACGTTCCTAGGCTTTCCAAAGGCCTAATAGAGTTAATTTATGTCTAATTACGTTAATTATAATGGTATTACTGTTCGTTAAGCGCTTAATTAAGACCGGAAACTGCCGGATGTCACATAAACGTGTTGGAAGAGATGGTTAAACATGTTGGTTATGATGTACATATGGTTTTCTACTTCCATTATAAAGAGCCTAATTTGTCTTTGAATGATGGTTTAAGAAGTTTGTCTGTCGATAATGATTTTGAAAATATTAGAGCTCATGTCCAATCTGGTGTTAAGTTAATTGAGATTTACGTTGAACATTGGGTTTCACAGTTGTTAAACTCTAATCAATCATCTCAAGAGTTTAACAGTTTTTGCTCCATATAAGGATTCAATTAGAATTGAATCTAGTGAAACAGTTCCTTTAAGTCCTAACTTTAGTCTAGAAATGGACATTACTAGAAATGGACATTACTGAAGATCTTAATGACCCACTCGGACTAGAAGAAGTCTAAATGATGATATAAAAGATGGAGAAGAAGGTGATGCAGGATTGAAAGGTGATGCAGGATCGGAAAAATCAGACAAGGATGATGCTAACTACATGGTAGTAGATGACAATCCTTGAATGGATAGTCTAGAAGTGGACATGAGCAACTTTAAGGCAATGGTTGACCATGATGTGGTAGAGGGTGACCTCAACAATGATTGTTTTGATGAAGAAGATGAAGACTATAATGTTGATATGGACAACTTTGACACTTGTAGTAAAAAACTCAGGCGATGAGGTTTGTGTTCTAAACGAAGCAGCTAGGAGAATTAGGAAGCAAAGAACGAAAAGTAGAGAGCAACCTAATCCCTTCTACATTGGCCAATTTACCGAAGATAAGCACCAAATTAATCAAATTGTTAAAGCATGTGCTCTAAAGGCTAGCAGGGACATTTACATTGGTAGAAATGAACCATCAAGGTATAGGGTATTATGTGACGTGGTCTAGTATGGTTATAATTTTTTTTATATTTTAAGCACTTTTTACTCGTGGATCAAGCTTTAAATTTATGAAACACGATACAATACTATCACTCTACACACGTTAGGGCAAGTGCACCCATCGTGGACTTAGTATAGTGATGGTAAGATACCGAGGTCATCCAAGGACACAAGAGCTTTTAATATCAGCTTATCATTAACGTCTAATCTATCCAAATATTGAAAAAAGTTTTGAAAGTTTTAAAAGATAAAACTATATGTAAAATGTAAATAAATAAAAACAAATAGACAAGAAAGAATCACTTGGTTCTGGCTCCTCTTTTATGTATCCTTTGATGATTTCAGCACTTTGGGTTTTTAAGAGATTATTTAGTTATAGTGGTAGGCCCTTCTTGTGAAGGCGACGTTACCCTCGGCCATATTGGTCTAACTCAGCAGGGATACCGCAAGGCTGGAATACTGAAAGATAATTAAATAAGTTATTAATGCGAAAAATGGTAGGCCCCTCTTGTGAAGGTGACGTTACCCTCAGCCATATTGGTCTGAGTCAACAAGGATACAGTCCCGCAAGACCAGATAAAGTTTTAATAGTAGTTTATTTGTAAGAGGTTCAAACCGTTCTTACTTCCCCGATTTGATGCTATATGCCTCAAGGGAAGTCCTAATAAGCTTGAACCAAGTCCTCGCAGGATCTATACACTGGACGAGGCAAGAACTTTACCCAAACACCCTTCTAACCCCCTTCCAGGCAGTTAACGTGCTTTATATAGACTGTAAAGACACGAATGAGTGAATCAAAAAAACATGATGAAACGTTTAACCAAATTTCACTTTCAATATAAAAAACTAGTTATTAAAGTCATTAATACATACCCAAATAAAAATTTGCCAAAGATTCAAAATCTAAAGTAATACATAAAAGATTTGTTTTCACTAAGTGATATAAGAGATATACCTAAGCATGGCATTTGTTTGACAAGAACACTTACAATCAATCTTGGATCCTGAGACTACTACACACTCTAAAGGATGAAAGATGGATGATAGTGGTGGGTGTTGGTGTTGTAGTGGTGGTGGACTGATGGCAAGTGTGAGAGAAGTGGTTTGCCAAGGGATACCTTTCTCTTGAGCCAAGAACCTTTATTTATAGCTGGAAACAGAAAGCGACCACAGCCTTGTGTCGTCCTGGCATGGTTCCGTGGGCTTCACATTCTCTCCCTTCATTAACTTCACATGTTAGATTGTGTACCAACACGCCCAGTGGTGACAGGGCATGGCCCGTGGCCAATGTACTTGTTGTACTATCACAGATTCTGCGAATCTTAGAGTTGACCACGGCCCATGTTGGGTTGGCACGACCCCGTGTTTGTCTTTTGTTGTTGTCTTGTTCTGAAGAGAATCTTGACTGGGCACGGCCCCATGCCTAGTGGGCACGGCCCCGTGCCTGAGCTTCTATCTTTATTATTTTTTGTTATTTTGGATGCGGATGGGGGTTCGGCAAGTTGTATCAATCCTTTCTCTTTGTATTTGTGTTGGTTTTGGTTATGAATGTGCTCCTTTTGTTCGTTTAAGCTCTTTTGGTCCTGTAATTTAAAAGTAAACAAAGAAACATGCTTTTCCAACATTAATACCAAAAAAGGGTTGATTTTATGCCTTGATTGATGTAATTTATATGTTGCATTTTGTGCACATCGAATACCCCCACACTTGAATCTTTGCTTGTCCTCAAGCAAAACTCTATAACACATCTAAATGGAATTGGTAGAAGAGAAGTTTTGGGTTTATCTTTAGAGTGTCGGGAATCCAAGTTCTAAATTTATTTTGTTTTTATTTTATTTAAATCTTATTTGTCATGATTTATTTAGAGCACATTTTAACAAAAATTATTTGTTTTGGCCATAAGATGCCTTTCTAAAATTCTATTTAGTTATATACAAACTTACACACCTCACAAGTGGTCACTCAACACTCGGCCGAAGATGTTTAAGTGAAAGCGCTCGAACCCGTTGTGGAGCTTACGCCTACCATAGGCTTGACAAACAATCAAACCTCCTCCTTTGTAACGTTTAATCCTTATAAATATCAAGAGGGCTTTAAAGGGTAGGTTTTAGCTAGGAGTAGGTGTTTTTGGGTAAAATGGTGAAAAGCATAAAAAGTGTTGGTTTTTCAAGAAATTATGCTATGTGACTTAGAAAAAAAAACTTTAGCTAATGTTTTTTTTTAAATTTTTGTAACGAAAGTTGAAACTAAGCCATATTTGTATTTTATAACCGAACTTTTTACTAAAATAAAGGGTGTAATAAAAAGAAGTTTTATGGATGCAGGTGGTTGTTTTTACAAAAGTTTATATTATTGCGGGCTTAGAAACGAAAGGGTTAAGGCTCAAAGGGGTTTAACTAGGGGGATATGAAAAGGAAAATAAAGGTTTAAAATAAAAATTGGGTCCTAGTGCCTCCATCATTTACTTACTTGGATTAATGTCGGTAAGGATTGGGAATGTATTGCTTTGGCAAGTTCTAGATTCGTAGGAACCAAACGGGCTATTCACACAAGAAATGAAAAATTGAGCAATTAGTATAGATATGTGTTTGTATGCTCGGTAAAGGCTCAAAACTCACTTTTTGTGGAAAAAGGGGTGTAGTGTAAAAGTGTATATATAATCAAAATTTACAAAGATTTATTATGCTCATTTTTATATATTTATTAATTAATTCTTTTTATCATGACGCTATCAGGTGTAAATTTGTAAAACATAATTTTTTAGAACTTATGTTTCCTAAACTAAACCAAGATAAGTAAAAAAAATGAAAAATTTTTGAAAAATATTTGGGTGATTGGAGGTTTTCCAAGGTGAGTTTTGTGTAATGCTTTTTTTAGGACCAAAGATTCAAGGTTTAACATCCCCCACACTTAAATTACACAATGTCCTCAATGTGTCCCAAATAGGATTTGTTTTGATTAAATGTGCAAAAAGTGGGGTTAAACAACAAATTTTTAGGTTACTAGGCACTAGACACGGGGGCATGCCAAGTGGGCACGACCCCGTGGCCAAAGTGCTAGTAACGAGATCGAACAGAAACTTACAATGTGGTGGACACGGGGGCGTGCCTGATAGGCACGGCCCGTGTCACCTTCTCTGCAGAATTTTTTTAGAATCAGACATTTGGGCACGGGGCATGCCTGGTGGGCACGGCCCCGTGCTGCAGACTATGTTCTGCAGTTTTTGAAGCGGGAGGCTCTGGTTTACGTGCATGGGGTCCCTTTTTCTTAGTTTTCACAATATTCCATCATTTAGAGTGTGCTTTATTCCTACGAATGAAAAACTTAAAACAAAATGTATTAAATTTAAACTACATTTTATAAATTATCTAGTGATGGTTCCATGAAATGCCTTCATGGTGTGCCACGTTTTTAAGGGTCCTTGGCTAGACCCAAAGTTGGTCAAATGTTACCCGAGCGGGACGACTCGCATCCCGAGTTGCATTGTTGAAGGGCGTGGTCGAAGCTCGAGTCTATTGCCTTGATGTAGTTGACCAGATCATCCCCCGCTCGTTGTCCCACTTCAAACTTGATTTCCTTGTCACCAACCCTCAATGTTGGTCTTCCGTCACTCGTATCCACCACGACCCGTGCAGTGGCAAGGAAATGTCTTCCTAATATGAGCGGGATTTCTGCATCTTCCTCCATATCTAGGATTACAAAGTCGGCCAGAAAATAAAATTCCCCGACCTTTATCAATAGATTTCTACGACACCTTTAGGGTATTTTACCGACCTATCTGCAAGTTGTATGCTCATCCTTGTAGGGTGCGGCTTGCCTAGCCCAAGTCGATTGAACATAGAGGTGGGCATTAGATTAATGCTAGCCCTAAGTCGGCTAGTGCATTGCTTATTGGTGATCCTCCAATGGAGCAAGGAATGGTGAAGCTTCCGGGATCAATCTTCTTTTGGGAGAGCTTGTTGAGGAGTGTCGCCGAGCATTCTTCACTTAAGTTAACTTGTTGAATGGATTCCGTCTTCCTTTTGTGAGTGAGGAAATCTCTCATAAACTTGGAGTAATTTGGCATTTAAGTGAGGACTTCCACAAAAGGGAGATTGATGTGAAGTTGTTTAAGCGAGCTTACGAACTTAGTGAATTGCTCGTTGGTCTTTTGCCTTAGTAAACAACTGGGGTAAGGGACCGGGGGTGGTTTGGTTGTTTTGGTATTTTGGGGTTGAGTATTTTCTTGGTTATTGGTTGTTTCTGTAGGAGGTGAATCAGGTTATTGTGGTGTTGGTTTATTTTCGGGTCCTACCTTCCAGTTTCTTAAGTTTACGTTTACTTGGGCCTTTGGGTTTGTTTCGGTATTACTGGGCAAGGCTCCTTGTGGTCTTTCAGAGAAACTTTGGGCAAGTTGTCTTACTTGTTTGTCAATATTTTGAATGCTAGCCCTTTGGTTCCTAATTTCGGCTTCGATTTATAGGAACCTTTTCGAGTACTTTTTATCAGACTTGAAGAAAAGGTGAGTGATGAGGTCCTCAAGCCTTTCTCTTCCTCCTTGTTGTGGTTGGAAGCCTTGTTGCTCATTTCGAGGTTGTTGAAAGTTGGATCTTTGGTTTTGGTTTTGTAGGTTACTACTTCCCGAATCCCTCCAACCAAAGTTGGATTGATTTCGCCATTCGGGGTTGAAGGTGTTACCTTGACCACCCGGTGGACCAGGGCGATTATTAAGGTAGTTTACCATTTTTGTTTGATTTTCTCCATCTTTCATACAACTCCAATTTTCATATGGCCTATCTCACCCTTCACAAGCCATACCGAAGCATTTTTTGATAATTCTATTTTTTTTTATTTTTGTAGAAAGAGCTTTGATTTGGGCTTGTAAAGAGGTGTTTTCGTCCACTTTATGGGCTCCCAGAGCTATGGATTTTGAGCCCTGAGGGGTGTGCCATTGGAAACTGTTTTGAGCAATTTCTTCAATTAGATTATAAATTTCGTTGGGACGACGATTACCATGGAAGCCCCCAGAGTTTAAGTCAAGGATTTGTCTTGTGTGTGGCAAAAGTCCATTATAGAATGTGGAGACTTGTTGCCACACTTCTAAACTGAGGGCATTTCCTTAATAACTTCTTGAACTTTTCCAAAGTTTCATAAAAAGATTCCCCTTCCTCTTGAGAATATGAATTAATTTCAGTCACTAATTTAGCCATTTTAGCGGAACAGAAATATAGATAGAAATTTTTGGGCAAGGTCATCCCAAGTGTGGACGGATCCACTTGGGAGGGTATTGAGCCAAGCCTTAGCTCGGTCTTTTAGTGAAAATGGGAACATACGGAGTCAGATGGCATTGTTGGAGGCTCCGTTATCCGAAAGGTGTCACATATTTCCAAGAAATTGGTAATATGCAAATGGGGATCTTCATCAAGTAGGCCGTGAAAGGTGGCGGAATTTTGGATCATCTCAATTAGATGGGGTCGAAGCTCAAAGTTGTTAGCATTGACATTTGGTGGGTTAATAGCGGCTCCAAGATTACCGACTGTAGGCTGTAAGTAATCCATTAAAGTACGTTGATCCGCCATGGGAAAGGTTTGCTCCGAGGCTTTTTGTTGATTTTTAGCTTTTAGTCTTCTTCTTAAAAAGCGCTCGGGTTCCTCTAGTGGTTCTTTTATGCACTAGGTTGAGTTGTAGGCTTGTGATGGAGTCTCAATTTCTGCGATTAAAAACACAAAATTTTGTTGATAAGAAGGTTCAACCCGACCCCGTGCTCTAGGAACACAGCCCCGTGTTGGGTTAAAAGTTTTCTGTTTTCCGGATCCCCAGCTACTGTAAGTTGGGCACGGCCCCGTGTTGCACCTCCACGGCCCTGTGTCTGTGCTTCTCTAGCTCAGAAAACGAAATCTTTTCCGTTTTAAATCTAGGCACGGCCCCGTGCTGCAGTTTGGAGAAAATGCAAAAACGAAGAAAAATCCAAAAAATTAAAGAAAAAGATAAAAATTGACTAGGCCGTTAATTTTAAGCTTTCTTAAAATCCTTATGTCCTCGGCAACGGCGCCAAAAACTTGACGTGGTCGATTGTGGTTAGAATTTTTGTTATATTTTAAGCACTTTTTACTCGTGGATCAAGCATTAACTTTATAAAACACAATACAATACTGTCACTCTACACACGTTAGGGCAAGTGCACCCATCGTGGACGTAGTATAGTGATGGTAAGATACCGAGGTCGTCCAAGGAAACAAGTGCTTTTAATATTGGCTTATCGTTAATGTCTAATCTATCCAAATTTTGATAAAAGTTTTAAAAGATAAAACTAAATGTAAAATCGTAAAGAAATAAATAAAAACAAATAGACAAGAAAGAATCACTTGGTTCCGACTCATCTTTTATGTATCCTTTGTTGATTTCCGCACTTTGGGCTTTTTAAGAGATTATCTTAGTTATAGTGGTAGGCCCCTATTGTGAAGGGGACGTTACCCTCGGCCATATTGGTCTGAGTCAGCAGGGATACAGTCCCGCAAGGCCAGATTATTGAAAGATAATTAAATAAGTTATTAATGCGAAAAATGGTAGGCCCCTCTTGTGAAGGCGACGTTACCTTCGGCCATATTGATCTGAATACCCTTCCGCAAGGCCGGATAAAGTTTTAATAGTAGTTTATTTATAAGGGGTTCAAGCCATTCTTACTTCCCCCGATTTGATGTTATCTGCCTTAAGGGAAGTCCTAATAAGCTTGAACGAAGTCCTCACAGGATCTATACACTGAACGAGGCAAGAACTTTACCCAAACACCCTTCTAACCCCCTTCCAGCAGTTAACGCGCTTTATATAGACTGTAAAGACACGAATGAGTGAATCAACAACACATGAAGAAACGTTTAAACAAAGTTCACTTTCAATATAAAAAACTAGTTATTAAAGTCATTAATACATACCCAAATAAAAAGTTGCCAAAGATTGGAAATCAAAAGTAATACATAAAAGATTTGTCTTCACCAAGTGATGTAAGAGATTTAGCCAAGCATGGCCTTTGTTTGACAAGAACTCTTAAAATCAATCTTGGATCCCGAGACTACTACACACTCTAAAAGATGAAAGATGGTTGATAGTGGTGGGTGTTGGTGTTGTAGTGGTGGTGGACTGATGGCAAGTGTGAAGGAAGTGGTTTGCTAAGAGATGCCTTTCTATTGACCTAAGCACCTCTATTTATAGCTGCAAACAGAAGGCGACCATGGCCCCATGCCCCCTGGCACAGCCCCGTGGGCTTCACATTCTCTCCCTTCATTAACTGCAGATGTTAGATTGTGTACCAACACGCCCCGTGGTGACAGGGCACGGCCCCGTGGTCAATGTACTTTCTGTACTACCACAGATTCTACAAAACTTAGAGTTGACCACGGCCCATGTTGGGTTGGCACGACCCCGTGTTGGTTTGTCTTTTGTTGTTGTCTTGTTCTATAGAGAATCTTGACTGGGCACGGCCCCATGCCTAGTGGGCACGGCCCCGTGCCTG
The DNA here is from genome assembly GCA_947069175.1 of Scalesia atractyloides. NCBI lineage: Eukaryota > Viridiplantae > Streptophyta > Magnoliopsida > Asterales > Asteraceae > Scalesia > Scalesia atractyloides. The sequence continues at coordinate 38,052,392 of CAMTDV010000001.1, forward strand.
AGCTTCTGTCTTCGTTATTTTTGTTGTTTTGGATGTAGATGGGGGTTCGGCAGGTTGCGTCAATCCTTCCTCTTTGTGTTTGTATTGGTTTTGGCTGTGAATTTGCTCCTTTTGTTCGTTTAAGCTCTTTTGGTCCTGTAATTTAAAAGTAAACAAAGAATCATGCTTTTTCCAACAATAGTACCGGAAAAGGGTTGAGTTTATGCCTTGATTGATGTAGTTTATATGTTGCATTTTGCGCACATCAGTATGCAAGGTGCTAATCTGAAATTGGTTGGAGTTGAGGGTGTGGAAATGGAAATTGACCTAAAAAGTGGGCTAAGGATGCGAAACATAAACTTTGGAAAAGGAAAACAAAACCTGCATGCCCATTTGTTGTTCAGATCTCTAGACAAACAACCCTAGATGCTTGGTGTGTGAAAACATTCAGCCAGAACACAGATGTTTTCATACACGAGAAGTAGGTCTCTATACTAGATATTTCATGGCCAAGGAGATTAAGCCGATTATTGAAAGCAAACCTCATAAACCCTTGCCGGCTCTTCAAAATATTATCTAGAAAAAATATCAGGTGCAAGTTTCTATTATGAAAGTGTTTAGAGCAAAGTTTATTGGCTCGGCAAATTTAATGGTGAATATAGAGATCAGTATAGGTTGTTAAGAACCTGTTGTGATGAACTATTAAAGGCTAATCCAAGTAGTTCAATTAAGATCGATGTGGAGCCTCATACTAATTATTATGGTTATGTAAAGCAATTTTGGAGGATTTACATATGTTATGTTGGTATGAAGAGAGGTTTTAAGCTTTATGGCAGAGAATTGCTGGGATTGGTTGGTTGTTTCATGAAATGGCCATATCCAGGTCAGATCTTGAATGCTGTAGGTGTGGATGACAATAATGGTATCTATCCACTATGTTTTTCTCTTGTTAAAAGTGAATGTTATCAAAGTTGGGATGGTTTTTGAGGAACCTGCAAGAGGATCTTGATTGTACTATGGAGTCTATTTTCACATTTATCAGTGACCGACAAAAGGTATGTCAAACTTATGATTGATCATGTGTATGTTTGAAAGCTTCTTATGTCTATTCCTATCAGTGACATGCAGGGTCTCGTTCCAACTTTGAGAGGGTTTTCCCGCATGCAGCACATATGTATTTTCTAAGGCACATACACGAGACCATGAAAAAGCAATGGCCGAGAGATGTTTTTATAAAACATGTTACGGAGAGCAGCTATGATGACAAGCATGCCTTACTTCCAAACTTCCATACATGAGATCAAGGCTGCTAACAACAAGTTACATAATTGGCTACTTCAAATCCCACCAGAATCATGGTCGAGAGCTCAATTTACACCTAGGGCTTAATGTGATATTTTGTTGAATAACATATGTGAGGTGTTTAACATGCAGATAATTGAGGCTAAATACAAGTCTATAATCACATGTCTGGAGTTCATCAGTAAATACATGATAAAAAGAATTGTTAATGTGAAAAAACTTCAACCAAGAACAAAAGGTCTATTAACACAGTATGCTGAAAAAGTCCTCAAAGATGCTTAAGAAAAAGCTTCACAAATGAGTGCCTCATGGTTAATGTAGCAAAATACTAGGTGAGTGGTACAAGATTTTAGTGTGTGGTCATTGTGCAACAAAAGACATGTTCAAGTAGAGAGTGGGATTTAACTGGGATTTCTTGTAAACGTATTGTTACTGCAATTTGGGACATGCGAGGAATGGTATTAAGGTTGGCATTCCTGAAAACTTGTTATCCAAATTTACTGGTTGGAAATATGGAAAAAGCATACAACCATTACATTGAACCAATATGTGGACCTGAAATGTGGGACTCCTTCCCTATGCCCAACTACATTAATTCCTCTGAAGCATCATAGGCAGGTATGTCATGACATGACTTTCCTTTTGTGCTAATCAGAAAAGTTTTTTTAATATATTTGTGTGTCGTTGTTGTGGGCTGGGATACCCAAGAAGAAGAGAAAGGTGTATGTTGAGGATGTGCATAAAAATTTTGTAACAATAGGTAAGATGACCAGGAAAGGTAAAAGCATAAAATGTACGAAATGTGATAACAAATGTAAAATTCGTCGAAAACGGATCCCGAAACCTGACTTGTATTGTAATCGGATCCTATTCATGATAAATAAAAATGAACTTTTCATTATCGTTTGTTTAATTAATATATTATTAAAATTGGAAGGTTAATATAAGGTTTAATTTTGATGTAAAACAAAGTTAGAATGTTAACAGGGTTTAAAAATGTAAATATTAAATAATATAAGTTAATTACGTCAAAGTTTATAAGGGAAACCATTTAACTAAGTTATTGTAATGCTAAAACCAAGTTAGGTTATTAAAGGAACTATATAACAAAGTTATAATGCTTAACTATAGTAAATAACTAAGTTATAAAGCCTAATTATACTAAATAACTAAGTTAGGTTACTTTATGAACTCAAGGTAGAAGCTTAGGGGTAAAGTGTAATAATAGGAACTCTTTATTAAAAATGAAGAAAATAGGAGGGGCGAACTTGACTCGAACTCGTGACTTCGCTCGGATTAACTACAAACTCGCACATAAAGCAACCATTTGTGCTACAGTCCTGTTGTGTTAGGAAACAGGGTTATTTGGATGATATCTTGACAACATAGATGAAACATAAAAAAGAAGAAACAAAATGGCGGAGACCAGGATCGAACAGGGGTCTGCACTAGGTTCCGGCTCAACTTAAGTCCACAAGGCCAACTGCGCTGCAGCCTAAACCAAGAATTTGTTTCTTTAATCTTTTATCATAAATTGACTCCAATGCAACCATCTCCTTTGCCATACAGCTGCAAAAAGAAGCGACCCGCCTATTTCTTTTCGACCCGACCAGATTTTAGACCCTTTACGGGCCGCGTTTTGGTTCTACATTCATCACAAGATAATCGGTTACATGGAGATAAAGGATTCATGCCATTTCAAGTGTCTTTAACACCATTAATGGGTCAATTTATGTTCAAATAAATAACACCATTAATATGTTCTTGAGAACTTGAAAAGGTTTCAATTTAATTGACAAAACTGGCTTTTAATATTGATACTATACGAATTCTCGCATCATTTACACATCTTTCTCTCAAACAATTTCGGGTTTCATTCAACTAATTCTCTGGATTAAAGCAAAAACCAAGATTAGGGTTTGGAACTTGTTCTTATGATATCTTCTTCATACGTGCATCAAATAAGTTTTCAAAAGCCTAATCTCATTATTTATGAGCTTTACAAAACCCCTCTATCAATTTTTGTGATAGAGGGCATTTTCTATACAAATTAAATTGTAGGAAATGTAGGGTTCTTAGTTTATGTAATTTAGGGTTTTTGATCTTAGACCCATGCTTTGATAGAATTAAAGCAAAAACCAAGATTAGGGCTTGGAACTTGTTCTTATGATATCTTCTTCATACGTGCATCAAATAAGTTTTCAAAAGCCTAATCTCATTATTTATGAGCTTTACAAAACCCCTCTATCAATTTTTGTGATAGAGGGCATTTTCTATACAAATTAAATTGTAGGAAATGTAGGGTTCTTAGTTTATGTAATTTAGGGTTTTTGATCTTAGACCCATGCTTTGATAGAATTAACAGTAGGGTAATGTTCTTGTCATGTTAGAATAGTTTGGGCAAATTTTTAGAATTTTTGGACTTCATTCGAATTTTATATTAATTTTAATGGATTAGAAATAAGAACATATATCATGGAAATTCTCATGTTTGACTTGTTGATGATAAACATGTAGATTGTATATTTATTAGTTTAGATCCTTAAAATTATTAGAATGGAATATAAGATAAGAAAATGAATTATTGGATTTTTATAAATTATTATGATGAAATTCCATTTAATTTTATATCTTTGATCACTAAAATATAATATAGATAAAACCTATACTTTATATTATTTTAGGCTTAATATATAGAAAACGCTAACTAATATAAGTTTTAATTTTTATAATGAAAATTTAGATATAAAACCTTCAGTTACAATATAATATATGTATTGAATTATTAAATAAGATTACAATATTATTCTAGGGATCAGGATAGTAATATTAATTAGATTATTTTGTTGATTGATTTAGTATATTTATTATATATATTTTTAGTGTAAGAGTATTGTTCGTGGAGTTTCTTTTTCTAACGTTCGTGCGGTTATCTCGGATCACACAAACACAATTCGTGAGTAATTTCTACTATTTCCCCTTTTTAATTTTATAAATTTTTTGGGTGTATCACGTTATACAAATATTTGATTAAATCATTCATTAGCATGCTAAATAATGTGTTATTATTTGGATGTCTACATGTGTTTTGATTTATTTGTTATACGTTTGTCAGTCTATTGCATCCAGCATGTCATCTGGATCCACGGCTGACTAGGTTCCCCACAGCCATGGGTTGTAGCCTAGTATCGCCACAGTCTTAGATTCACTCTTCGAGGCTCGAGTCTCGTTTAGTCGTTTATTCGTATTGTCATTTATTCGTTGATTCCTATATGTCTAAATGTTTATTTGATGGTATACATCTCACTTTATTGTATTGTTGCTACATTATGATCTTTATACTTACATAGAAAATGCATGTTAAAGAATTTTACTTAAAAATAATATAAAAGTTATTTTATAAAAAGAGGGATTACTCATCAACATTTTGTTGACACAAAAATATCTTTTTCTAACGTGATAGAGGTAACCAAGTTTTATGATCGGGAAAAGAAGACACGAAGGATGGGCCTTAGGATAATCAATTGAAAATTTGTTTTGTTTTATATTTAAATAATTTATGAACTATTTTGAGTAGTTATATGCTATGTGACAAATTAAAATGGTTGTGCTTTAAATATTGAAATAATTGTTAGTTGTCATGAGCTATGGATAATCATCATGCGCCATACCAATCCGCTGCGAGTCGGGGTGTGACAACAAAGGTCATAACCATAGGAGTTGCAAAGGCCAGGGTGGTGCTGCCCAACCCGCTCAACAACCTATTTCACAAAACTCAACACAGGGTGCACCACAATCTACTCAAGGCTGATGTTTATGCAGTTCATTTGTTTTTCGTTGTCATTTCATGTTTCTCTACTTTAAGACAATAGTTGTTTGCATGGTGTGTGTTTTAAGACAATGTTTGTTTATATTTTTGGAGGATAATGTTGCTTTATATTTTAAGACAATGTATGTTTGGCTTGTTATGTAACACTTCACTACAGAAAGTCAAACAAAGTGTTAAAATTGTTTGACTTTAGTTAGGCATAAAACAATTGACTACAAAAAGTCGAAGATGGTAAGAAACATGATGATATTTGGTTTATTATGAAACCAACCATTTTTTGTTAGTTTTTAAACGTTTAACTGCATAAAGTCAAAATACATCAAGAAAGGTACCAAGATAGGTCATTTGTGGCCTATTACATTACTTTTCATATAACAACCATTACATAATAAGTTTCATTATCCACCCATTACATAACACAATTCTGACTATACTAAACGTGACAACACGGATCATTTTCAATGACAATCATCGTTGGACCATTCAGGATCTAACTCATGTTCGCCAGGATTTTCCACCCTGTCGTAGTCCCAAGCCTTTTTTAACACCTCACTTTCAATTTCCAACTCTTGATCGTTTACATGTTCCCCTTGCACATCTTCTTCAAACATCTTGATTTCATCCTTGTAAAAACAGTTGCAACAACTCATCTTCGGGCATATTCAGTTCCTTCACAAAATTATCTTCAACCATTTCTTTTTCTTCTGCCTTTGCCAAAACTTCAGTTGCACTTAGAGTCACACGCTTACAAAAACGCTATCAAAATAGTAAACATATTAATGGAACAACATAAATAACAATGCACACTTAAAATGTAATGAACATAGACGGCATAAGTACAAATGATCAAATCCATTACAAGTCTTTAAAAGGTTCATTACATTACAAACATCAAGCATATCAAACCAATAACATAAATGATAACAACAACCAACTAACTACTAAACCAATCTTCCGAAATGTCACTTGCTTAGCTTGGGATTAGAGCATTTCGTCTTTCTTGTCGATATTCCATAACAAGCAGGAACAATACTTTCATATCTGTCACATATGGGATCATCAACCCATATTAAGAAACCACATTTCGTCTGTTGTTCAACACATATAAACTCATCAATTCAAGGACTCGGAACACACACAATTCACATAATTTTTTCAAGACACAAACAACTCAATCTGATGATGCAGGTTTTTCACTTCAGTTACAAGAATAGAATTAGAGTAGAACAGAATAAACACTTACACATCATAGGAATGGTCGCTCAAAGTTAGCTTTAGTATGGGACAGTTTCAGGGTTGTCACACCTCCACACACTGAGCAAACACCTTTCGACGAACTCCCTTTCGAACCCTCATGATTCAGTGTGTTATGTTTCGTGGTTGAAGAAGATGATCATTCGGACATTGTTCTTGATGATCGGTTTGGAGCTGGCTTGCGATTTATAGACATGGAATCAAATGGCTTGCGATTTATAGACATGGAATCAAATTAGGGTTGGTAAAAAATGATGGAGAAGAGAGGGGATACTTAATAAAGTAGCTGAAGGTATATAAGTAAATTCATTTCTAACGGTCAACTTAACTGTTGACTAACATTTGAGGGCATTTGGCAATGAAATACCCACGTCAGGAAGTCAGACGCAATCTTAGGGATACGAGTTGCATTTTACTCATAATTGTTTGTTAGAGTTAAGCAAGCGAATTGACCAATGATGCTTGGTGACAAAAGGGAAGAGAAGCATTTTATGGCATCCTTTGTCTGTACTCTCCTCAACCCCTTCAGGTCATGCAATAAGGTAATTCTTCTGGATTTATCATTCAGTTTGTTTCTTGATTTCATGGCCCAAGTTGTGTTAGGTTTTCGATTTATCACTGTTAAAAAAATTTGTAAGCACAACAAACAAATGCTTGCTTAAGTCCAGCTTGCATACTTCGTCAGGCTTCTTTACAAAACATCTAGATATAGGAACCATATATGGAGATGAAGTATGATTCAAAATTTTTATGTTGTTGGTAATTATTTTGAAGTAGCATTTTAAATGAGAGTTGAATATTCGTTAAAGGTTAATTATTAAATTATTATATTATGTTTAGACAATTCTGAGATGTTCCATGTTGGGGAGATGGTTTGTTTATTAGGAAGCTGAGATGAGCTTGAACCGCTTGCTGCTTATTCACCCATAATAACAATAACAATAATAATAATAATAATAATAATAATAATAATAATAATAATAATAATAATAATAATAATAATAATAATATAATAATATAATAATAATAATAATAAAATAATAATAACATTCACAATAACAACAATAACAATAACAATAATAGTAGCAATAACAATAATAACAATATCAATAACAATAAGAGTAACAACAATAGTAACATAAACAATAAAAAAAGCAATAATAATAACAATAACAATAACAATAATAACAATAATAATAATAATAACAAAAACAATAATAATAATAATAATAATAATAATAATAATAATAATAACAACAACAATAATAATAATAACAATAATAATAAAAATAATAATAAGAAGAAGAAATAACAATAACAACAGCATCAACAACATCATCAACAACAACAACAATAACAATAACAATAACAAAAATCATAATAATAATAATAATAATAATAATAACAACAATAATAATAATAACAATAATAATAAAAATAATAAGAAGAACGTCCGCCATTAAGTGCACAAACCTGGGTTGTTATAAAAAACCCTCTCAACCCTATGGCGATTTCTGGCTAATCTTCTCCTTCTTCTTCCTAAATCTGATTTCCATCTAATGATTATGGGTTTTGTTATATGATTTTGGGATTATTATCTCTATACAAATTCTACAATCACCAAGATCAATCAATTATTTAGGGTTATCTTTAAGTTTTGTCAATTTCGTAAGGCTTTAGAATCGGCTGGATCTTCTGTTTTATTATAAGGTCTGTATTGATCGCGTTTAACATTTGTTAAAATAGCTAGATTATACAAATCCTTCTAATAGATTAAGTTTTGATAATCGGTTCTAGGGTTTATTCTTAGGGTTTTTCGTATACGCTGGCGGGGTTTCAAGTTTTTACGTCGATCTTTGTTGCATGGTTGTTAAGTTAGGTTGCTAACGGAGAGAGGTGTCGATAATGGTGGGGTGGAATACCCCAAACCTGATGATTTTCATAATATAGGTACTGAGACGTTGAACGAAGATGGTGAATCAACGCCTGGAACGGCTCCTGTTCGAGGTATTGGTTAAAGGTCACAAATATAGAAGGAAATCCTATGATGCCGAGGAGAGGGTTGTTTCATGCAAACCCCAACAGATGGATCTTCTAAAATTGGAGAACTTTCGTTTGCGGAAAAGATTAAAGCTGGCCAGACTTCGAAGAGGGTAAACTTTCGCTTTCTGGAAAATCTAGAAAGTCATGGGGATGTTGATGTAACTATACCGGTAGAATCTGTGAAGAGGGTACAGCAAAAATGCAGTAATGTATTGTATGGGTATTTTCTTGGTAAGCGATTAGTCTTCCCTGTGGTGGAATATTTCGTTAAGAACCGTTGGAAAAGATATGGCTTACAACAGAGTATGATGAACGCGAAGGGTTTCTTCTTTTTCAAGTTTGATTCGAAAGAGGGAATGGATAAGGTTCTTCATGAAGGACCATGGCTCATCCGGAATATACCAATATTTCTAAAACCTTGGTCGTCTAAAACGGAGATTAAAAAGGAGGAATTTAAGAAGGTTCCGGTTTGGGTAAAGATGCACGACGTTCCTTTGGCTGCATATACGAAAGATGGCTTAAGTCTGATAGCGTCTAAAATTGGTTCTCCAAAATTTCTTGACAATGAAACCTCAAACATGTGTTTGGATTCTTGGGGCCGTAGTAGTTATGCTAGGGCGGTGATAGAACTGGATGCTCAAAAAGATCTTTAGGTATCAGTTTCTGTTGCTATCCCTAATGTGGAAGATGGGGGTTTCTTAATGAGCTCGGTTAAAGTTGAATACGAGTGGTCTCCTCCTCGATGCTTTACATGCTGTGTGTTTGGTCATACAAAAACATGTTGTCCGAAAGAAGTTAAACTGGTGAGTATTGAAAAACAAAAGGGAAAGGAGAAAGTAGATGGGGATGGTTTTATTGATGTGAACAAGAAGAAAGCAGCAAAAAAAGGAGTTATTGTCAAGGAGAAACCGAAGTTTGAGTATAGGCCGATTAGAAAACAAGGTAACCTGGTAATAAAGGAACCAAATGCCCGCTCAAACAGTTTCAACCCACCAGCAACTCGTCATATCCCTACAACTTTGAATCCTATAAAACTTGGTAACTCATTTGGATGTCTTGGATCTAATACTCAGCTGATAGATGGTGAAGAGTCAGAATGTGATGAGGTGATTGAGATAAATGAGACTTCGGATTTTATGCAAACGGGAAATGATAAATCAGGGGTAAGCACTCCTACTACAAATGTTATCAATGGATAGCATTGCATGCTGGAATGTAAGGGGTTTGAACCGTCCCCTGAAACAAAGAGAGGTTCGAAATGTCATTATTGATAATAAAATTCAGGTGTGTGCTATTTTGGAATCACATGTTAATGTTTCGAAGCTTTTGGGTGTTTGCAAAAGGATATGTCGATCTTGGAGATGGTCCTCTAACGGTAATATTTGTTCAAAAGGGACTCGTATTCTCTTGGGTTGGAATGCTGACTATGTGGATGTTATGGTTTTATCCATTACTCCTCAAGTCATGCACGCTCAACTTGTTTTCAAGCATGTTAATAAAGCCTTGCTATGTTCTTTTGTGTATGCGGACAACTATCACATAGAACGACGAAAATTATGGGATAGTTTATGTTTGCACAAGCAGTTTGTTAATGATAAACCGTGGGTGATTATGGGTGATTTTAACTCCTCTTTATGTCTTGAGGATATGGCTACGGATTCCTCTAAATTTACTACTGGAATGCGAGACTTCAAGGAATATGTCAAGAACCTTGAAGCGTTTGATGTGAATAGGTCGGGTATGCATTATACATGGACTCAAAAACCGAAGAAGGGAGTTGGTATTCTAAAAAAGATTGATCGTGTGTTGGCTAATGTGTATTTTACGGATGAGTTTCCAAGTGCTTGTGCTGTTTTCCATCCTTATAGAATCTCTGACCATACTCCATGTCTTCTTAAGATGCCAGGCACTCAAGTTAGTAAACCAAAGCCTTTTAAATTTCCTAACTTTATTATATATAAGAAGGAGTTTGAAGAGATTGTTAAGGCGGAATGGATGAAACAGATTGAAGGGGTTCCTATGTTTAGAGTGGTCAAAAAGTTGAGAGCTCTTAAGCATCCTTTTCGTAGCTTCCTTTACAAACAAGGTAATCTGCATAACAAAGTTAAAACTTTACGAGATGGGGTTGGATGAAATTCAAAGAAATATTGATCAAAACCCGGCTGATGGAGTGCTAAGACAAAGAGAAGCGGTCCTGTTGGCGTCTTATCAAGAAGCATTACTCGATGAAGAACGTTTTCTGAAACAAAAGTCTAAAGTGGACTGGTTGAAGGCGGGCGATGCCAATTCAGCTTATTTCCATAGTTCGCTTAAATGTAGAAATCATCTAAGCCGCATTGACATTATTAAAGATGGTGACGGGAACCTCTATGAGGACTTGGATGTTCCAAATGCGTTTGTCAATCATTTTAATGCGTTTCTTGGTCACAAAGGAGATACCACTCGTCTACCAACCCCAGACCTCTTTCTGAATGTCCTTGACGCTCACGTGTCTGAACATATGATTCGAGATGTTACGACTGCTGAATTAAATCAGCCATGTTTCTATTGATGATAACAAAGCTCTAGGGCCTGATGGGTATTCTTCTGCTTTCTTCAAGAAGGCTTGGCCGATACTTGGTGATGATATTAGTGCTTCTATACAAGATTTTTCACATCAAACCGAATGTTAAAAGAGGTAAACCATACTATCATTGCTCTTATTCCTAAGGTGAATACTCCTTCTAAGGTCACCGATTATAGGCTGATCTCTTGTTGTAATGTGATTTATAAATGTATTACTAAAATTCTTCAACAAGAATCTTAGAAGGCCTTGATAAGGTGGTGAGTTTGAATCAGTCAGCCTTTGTGCCAGGGAGAAGAATTTCTGATAATATTCTTCTTGTGCAAGAACTTATGCATAATTACCATAGAGATATCGGGTCGCCTAGATGTGCTTTTAAGGTAGATATCCAAAAGGCGTATGATACGGTGGACTGGGATTTTCTAGGTGATATCTTAAAGGGGTACGGGTTTCATCAAGTTATGATTGGGATATTCCCAATCAGCAAAACATCTGTTGGAGTTGGAGGAAATTGCTCCAATTGAGGCCGATGGTTCGAAATTTCTTTGTGTCAAGTATAGGTAACGGGGAGCACACGTTCTTATGGTTTGATAATTGGAGCGATCACTGTCCTTTAAGCTCGTTCATTACTCCTAGACAAATTTCGCGTGAAGGGTTGTCGATTTACTCTAAAGTGGCCGATATGGTTCAGGAGAATACATGGGTTTGGCCTGAAGCTTGGCGTGATATGTTTCCTATCCTCTTTCAGCTTCCTCCGATTTCTATTTCACCTCATAAGATGGATACCATTTTCTGGAAAAAAGAAAGTAATGTTACGGAACCTTTTTCGACAAATCTGGCGTGGGATTCCTTAAGACGATCAGGCCATATGGTTAGTTGGTATAATATGGTTATGGTCTTCTTTCAATATCCCAAGACATGTGTTCCTTTGTTGGTTGATCTGTAGGAGAAAGCTTGCAACACAAGATCGGATCCAGTTATGGAATCATGCTTCGGGTAACATGAATATGATGTGCTGTCTTCTTTGTAATAGAGACTTGGAAACTCATGATCATTTATTCTTCGAATGCCCCTATTCTAATCAGATTTGGTGTTCTATCCGAAATAAGATTGATATGGTGCAAATCGATGGTAAATGGGAAGATGTTATCGCCTGGATTATTCCTAAGGCGAAATCAAAGCTCCTTATTTGGGTCATCCGCAAACTAGTGATCGCTGCTACGGCTTACTTCGTGTGGCAGGAAAGGAACTCGAGGTTTTTTAACAATCAGTTGAAACCGTCGGAGAAGGTAGAGGAGCAGATTGAGGTGACAGTCAGTCTAAAGCTTCACCCTTTCAAGTTCAAGATGAATGATTTAGTTACAAGATTGTTGAAAACATGGAGGATATCATCTTCGGATGAGGTTGACAACACCTAAATATGAGGATTACTTAGTTTGTATTTCGTGATGTTTAGTGTTTAGGTGTTGTTTTGTGTTGATTGGTGGTTTGCTTTTGTTGCTTGTTTTACTTTAATGTGGCATGTCACACTATTGAATTAGGTTGGCACTGTGCCTTCCTACTTGTTTTATTTTGATAGTAATACAATCACCAGGGTCTACCCTTTTACCCAAAAAAAAAATAATAAGAAGAAGAAGAAATAACAACAACAACAACAACAATAATAATAATAATAATAACAATAACAATAGTAATAATAACAATAACAATAATAATAACAACAATAACAATAAAATTAATAATAATAATAATAATAATAATAACAATAATAATAATAACAATAAAAATAACAATAATAATAACAACAATAATAATAATAACAACAATAATAATGATAACAATAGTAATAACAATAATAATAATAATAATAATAACAATTACAATAATAATAACAACTATATAATAATAATAAATAATAATAATAATCATAATAAATAATAATAATAACAATATTAATAATAATAACAATAACAATAATAGTAAGAAGAATAATAAATATTAATAATAATAACAATAATAATAATAATTAGTATAATAATAATAAGAATAATAATAATAATAACAATAATAATAACAATAACAATAAAAAATAATAATAATCGTAACAATGATAATAACAATAATAATAATTATAATAACAATAATAATAATAATAATAATAATAAGAGTAACAACAATAATAATAATAACAATAATAATAACAACAATAATATTAATAATTCAATTATAATAACATTAATAACAATAATAATCATAATAATAACAATAACAATAATAACAATAACAATAATAATAATAATTGTGACACCTCGCAAAAAACACTCAACCTAACTAGCTTCTTCACCGACTGTTTGCAAATTTCGGGACGAAATTTCTTTTCAACTTGGAGATGATGTGTCAACACGTAACTTTGACGTAAAAACCCGGTTTGTTTCACTGTTATTTATCAAATCATATACTTATTTTATTTGATAAATTAATTTTATGCCTATCAAATTTATATTATATAAACGAGTATTCGAACCAAATCCATATTGTGTTGAAGTGACCTGAATCGTATGAACCGAAGCATGTCTCGCTTGTCGATTCAACCCACTTACAAAACCCCAAACCTATATGACCCAAACCATAGCGTGTATAGTATATATTTACAATACTAATATATTATACGCATATAATAATTGTTGAAGTATTAAAAAAATAATAATAGACATTAGTGTACTTAAATAGCATAAATCGCTGCCAATTCCATACACTTTTTCCACTCTTTGTTATGCATTCATGAGAGCAGCCCACATTCTACAACTTTACGGCCCAACCCAAGTCTCCTTTTAATGTATTACGTAACATGCAGTTTTATATTATCTCAAACCCTACAACATTAACCTAGATCGTGACTTCTGCCTTCCCTACTCCTTTCTTTTTAAACGCTAGCAAGGCATAAACAATCCAAGGTTCGTTCGGTTCGCAAGCTCTAGCGATTCATCACCTCTTCTAAACTCGGTAACGTGTCTAACTATTGTAATAATCATACTAGTTATCCATGATCATGGTTGTGTTTGTATTTGTTCTTGATTGCCTTGATGTTTGTAATGTTAACCTGTAGTGTAGGATGCATGAGAGCCATGTATGGCGTTTGGTTTTATTGTTAGTTCCTTTGAGTTCATGCAAGATCGGATGCGTTAACCTTTGTTTATAATCTGCGTTTTCTGTTATGATAGTAATAATTGTCGTTTTGATGACTACATATGACATAGAGTCAGTAGGGATCGCATCGTGATGAGCTATGAATGAATCACGGGTTCGGATATGTCTCGCGGGTGTGGTTTATGGGTTTGACTCGGTGGTTAGTGATAAATCAGTGATTACATGATCTATTTTGTGATAGAACCCTGCTGTGTGTAAAGTATATGGGTCATTGGGTTCATAAATTAATCGTTTGTGGGCTTCGGGTGAATGAACAGATTCTGTCCAGAAAGTTATAGCCGACTTTAAGAGGCTGTAACCAGGTCATAACTTAACGAAAAATTGATTTTCTTGAGTCTATAACGTGCTATTTCAAAATACGCTTCTAATGGTGCTAGAATCATGATTTTTGGACGTTGTTTGCTATTTTAAATAAATTGATTCGTTTCAGCAACGAAAGCTGCGTTTTCCTGCATATTTTATGCGATATGTTTTGCGTCATAACCTGCTGTCTGGAGTTTCCTATGAAATTTCTGTTGTAGATAGCCTTTGATGTCGTAAGAATTTTGCCACTCGTTTCAAGTCAATCGGATAAAGAAGGAATTTTTAAGAAAATATTTAGTGGGCTGGGGTCAGATTTCGACGAAACTGACCACTTTTCAGTGTTTAATTTTTCACGGAAAATCTTTGAAGAATTAGTTCTCAAAATTTTACATTAAATGAAAGGGACTGTTGGGCACTCTCTATAATTTTCTGGAAATTTTTGCAGTTCCGAAACTATATTATAAAAATTCCCAAAAACTGCGTAGAATTTAGTGTCAAAGCTGAATTTTGATAAGTTAACTTAACGTTCTTGTTTCTTGCGTGTGAGATCATATAAAGTCCCATTGTGTTTGATGACTACATAATTGATACTTAGTATGTGATATGCAATATTTTTATGCATGCATACATTTGGTTCAATGGTTCATGTATACACGTGTTACGTGCAAAATGCTAGATTAAGTGTAGGAATATTATTGTTGCATGAATTCACTCTAATGGAATACATGATAACTATCTTAGGACGCGGTTGATCGTCTTCGCTGCTAATTGCACTTTATTTCCTACTGAGCAAAACAAATGTGAGTTCACACCTTATTAAAAGCTTGTATTCCCGATGGTTGGGAACCTCACTTTCCCGAGTATGGGATTGCCTAGTATTCCTGGGGATGGAATATTGTTAAATGCTATTTATATTGCATGTCTTTATCAGACTAAACGAACTCTATCTAAAAGTCCCCACACATTATACCGATTAATCGCCGGGGCCTGGCTAACGGGATATCAGTTGATAGCACTATTAGGTTCGACAAACCTCACACCGTATCTGGGAGGACGAGCGTAAACTTTTATGCCTTGGCAACTGGTCAATGACGATAGACATTGACTTGGGGCACAAATAACTTACACAGTCAAAGTTTCGGTATCACACAGTTTAATAGCTTAAAGATGGGGTAGCTCCCCATGACGTGTTTTATAAATTAAGTAATTTACAACCTATGTTTTTGGAAAATAATACTGTAAAACCGTGAACTCGCCAACTTTATGTTGACCTGCTATTACATTCTTTGCAGGTCGTTAGATACAGCGCAGGAGCTTGCATTGGAGGAGTATCGTGGCTACGTTAACTATTTGATTTGGTTTTATTTAAACACTTAAGGTTTTTAAACATCGTTTGGATTTTTTAAACTGTTTGCTTCCGCTGTTGGTTAAACTATATTTTTGGACATTTAAACTTTAGATCACTAATCGTGTTGATGGTGATGTGTTTGATATCTTAAATAGTGGTTCAACATTGATTAGTGGCTTGATCCTGGTCGGTCACACCTCTCGTGGTAAAACTCCGCACGTGGAAATTTGAGGGTGTGACAATAGCGAACAAAAATGAAGATTAAGATGAGAGATTGTAGACATTTTCTTTTTATAAATGTAGTGTAATTTTTTTGTATAAATCATGTGTCATAATTAATTTTCTTTTTTTTTAATAATTAAACGTAATTAATGTTGACATGAATAGTTGTTGGTGCATATTTATGACAACAACTTAGATTTGGTCTTTGGATACATGTAATTAGTAAAACGATAAACAATTAGCGGGTTTAGTTTTGTAATAGTTAGTTGTAGTGATCGGGCCAAACCAGACCCTCACTATAGGGACTGGTAGACGAATTGGGCCTAGACCAATTTGCAGCCCATGTGATTAATCCCTAGCCCAGTTGCAAAGCAGTCTCTATATAAAGAGAGTTTTGCATTAGGGTTAAGGTTGCTCAGTTAGTCACTTTAGAGAGAGTTGAGAGAGAATTCGTAGAGAGATTGGCTTGGACGAATTCGTGAGATCTAGATTGATTGTAATCTTTGTGATAGATAATCAATAAAGATCGGGATTATAGTGATTTCTATTCCTACTCGTATTTCTGTGGTAATCTGATCTAGAGGATTCCGCACTCTAGATTGGATAGACGATTCTGTGAAGATCCTTACGGATTAGGGGACCTACAATTGGTATCAGAGCATTCGGCTCTTGTTTTAATCGGTTCAGAATCGTTACAATAGGAAAAGTTGAAGTTATGGACGTTTTTAACGGCTGGTTTGAAGTTTGAAGACTGTTCTAGGGTTTAGACTGCTGGTTCGGATAAACATCAAGGATCTCGGATAGAAGGAGTGCATCTCGGATCATAAGTAAAGCATCTCGGATCAAAAATTTGCATCTCGGATTAGAAAACTTGCATTTCGGATCAGAACAGTGCATCTCGGATCATTAGTGTTGATCTCGGATTGCATCCCGGATCAAAACAGTGTATTTCAGATAAATTGGGAAGCATCAAGGATCATAACAGTGCATCTCAGATTGTTGGTATTGATTTCGGATCCTCTCGAATACCATCTCAGATCACTGTTCCGAACTACCATCTCGGATTGGCATCTCGGGTCAGCATTTCGAATTTCCATTTCAGATTGTTAATCCGAGTTACTGTTTCGAAGTGAGTATTGTTCCAAGTTGTATTCACAAAGGTGGAAACTTAACCAGCTGACGTAATCGGAGATAAACGTTTTTGTACACAGAATTTGATCCACAAACAATTTGACAAACCGACTGCACGGTTAGACTCGTGTGATTTTTAGGACAACCTAAAAGGGTCTCAGACATTATACATCATTGAATTCGTATTGTCGAGACGAGTCTTACGGTACAATTTAGTAATCACACATTTTGGACAAATTTTTAAACGTTTTTAGCGAGCCGGTTCAGTAAAAATGTCGAATATGTCAAACTTGAACGAATTGTTGAGAATGGAGCATGAGGCAGGCACGACTAACAAACCGCCAAAAATGTTGAATGTTACCTTACATGGAAGGATAGATTTCAGTCATTCATAGAATATCAGGACACACGAATGTGGATCTGTATTCAAGATGGGTACGTAAACCTAACTCATGACTTTGAAGGCAGACAACGTGTCACCGTCTATGTAAACATGTCATAGGCTGATAAGAGAATGTATGAGTCTGAGAAGAAGGCCTTAGCTGCAATAAAGATGTCGTTACCTGATGGCATCAAACACACATTCAAGCGATATACTACTTTGAAGGAGATTTGGGATGCTTTAGAGAAGAGGTATGAGGGCAATCCTGATGTGAAGAAAAACAAAGTTGACCTGCTAAAGAAGTAATTTGCTGTCTTTAAAGGCATGAGAAATGAGTCCCTTGAAGATATCATCACGAGATACTATCATCTAATGTTAGAAATAGACAATTAAGATATAGAAGGATACACGGACGTTGAGATAAACGATAACTTGCTATATGCTTTACCTGTCAAATGGGATATTTATACTCTTATGATAAAGGGTGAAGCTGATTATGAAGATAAAGACTTGGAAGAGGTTGTTGGGAAACTGAGAGCTTATGAGCTCAACATGAAGAAGAAGAAGAAGGAAACTGGATATGATCAGGTTTAACATCCGGGAATTTATAAAGGGATTCCATCTTCATCTTCCAACAATGCTTCAAGTGATTCAGCAACTGCGTTTCTCTCTTGTGAAAATGAGCAGGTTGTGACAAATGCTGATGGTGATGTATGTTTTGTAGCTGCTTCAGGAGGATCGTCAAGGGCAAAGAGACAACAAGCTAGCAATAATAACAGCAGTACAAGGTCTATGCCTCTAAGTGTCAAGGCTGCTGAAGATCATCTGGCCTTGCTTGCTTCATTCGTTGCTTCATATGTGAACTACATTCAGGGAAGAATCTCTGATCCTGCTACTTTTGATGAAGATAATGATCAGATTGACCCTGATGACCTAGAGGAGATGGATTTACAATGGTAGATGGCCATGATCTCTAGAAGAGTGAAGAGATTCATGAATAGGACGGGAAGAAAGTTTGTTGGAAAGAATGTAGGTTTTGACAAGTCTAAAGTGAGGTGTTACAATTGTCAAAATTACGGACACTTTGCTAGAGAATGTCAAAGACCTAAGACTGAATCTCGTTCTAGCTCATATTTTCAAGATTTTCCTGGTCATGGTTCAAGCAACAGGAATGCATCAACTAACACTGGATCAAAGGCCTTGATCTCTACTGCTAGAGAAGGTTCTTATGATTGGAGTGTTCATCTGGAAGGTGATGACAATGCCAGGCTTTCATGGCTGAGATAGCCCCAGTTGATGATGCAGAAGTAAAGGCTGATGTTGAGGTCGAACAAGAGACTGCAGCTGAAAAAGTTGATGATGATCAGACGACTGAAAACATGAAATCTGATGTAGAACAGAATGTTACAAATAAGAAGATGGCTGTAGCTTTTGCTGCTTTTATGGCTGATCTAAGCAAATCAATAGGAGAGGTACATTCTAACTCGGGCAGTTCTATTTGCTTAAAATGTCGTGAACTGCAAAGTGAAGGTGACAGGTTAACAAAACAAAACCAAGGTCTGGTAAATGAGCTCTCGAGCGTAAAAGAATCAAACTTTTTCGTAAAAAGAAATGAGTCATTATATTTGAAGAAAATTAAAGGGTTATGAAGAAGAAATCAATATTTTAACCTGTAACTAAATGAAAAACTTCAAATCATTGACTTAGCTCATGATACGATGAGTGACAAAACAAAAGAGATTTCTGAAAAATGCAAAGAGTTGTCAGGCGCACAACTGAAATTTGTGAACTTGAAAAGAAATTGAATCAATTCAGAGATTCATCTTTTGTTATGAAACACATGATGAATGGCTTGAAGAAAAGTAATGACAAGACAAGTGTGGGCTTCAAATGTTTCAATGAAGTTCCACCACCTCTTGGTCATGACTATTCTTTCTTGCTAGACGAAGAAGAGCTAACAAACTTTGTGTCACTACACCTAGTAGTTCCACATCAGGGAATGTTGATGTGTCTGAACATGCCAAGAAGGATAATAACAGGGAAGCGGTTTTGAAAACAAAGAATACATACCCTAAGAATAAAAAGCATTTTTTTGTTAAAAAAGTTGATTTTGTTAAAGGGAGTGATATGAAAGAAGAGACCACTGTTATTGAAAGAGAGTCAAATGTGCAGTTTGCTAAAAATAAAAACATAGAAAAATTAGAAATTGAGCAAACTAAACAAGATCCTTCAAGGGCATCATCATCGTCACCTGATGAATTTAAACAAGAGACTTCAATTAAGAAGTCTTCGGCTAGAAGATCGTGCTTCAAATGTCGCAACAAGGGATATGTAGCTAGTTGTTGTCTTGACAAAAAGAATGAAGCACAAGTGACAGAGAGAAAGAGAGAAAAATCACCAGAAAAAATTGGTGATGGTGAACAGAGGTTTCTAACTCACCAAAGATATCTGCTACCAAGCGACAGAGTGTTGCTGTTGGTGTAGATAAGGTTGAAAAAGGAACTCACCAAGTTCCTCGTTTTCAAAGAAATCAACAAAGATTTCAGCTTAATCTACATCAAGCAGATATGAAAGACCTAGAAGTAGTTCACCAAGATTGAATAACTTAAATGGTCAATCAAGTAATTTCAGAAGTCAAGGTCAATATCAAACTCGATATCAGAATGTTGGTAGTCGAAATTTTTATAACAATGGCTTTAGAAATTATCACCATCAAAATTCAAGGAAACAAAACTAATATTTCCAAAGGTCACAAAATTTAAAGATGTTGAGGAAACCTCAGGACCAGAGACCGAATGGAAATCAAAAATCATTTCCATCATCAGGTCTGAGATCCAAGACTCCAGTTAGGAGTGATGGATATTGGATGGATGTTCCTGTCACACCCTGACCCGCAGCGGAAATGGTAGTCGGGGCATGATTGGGTTTTCATCAAAGCTCATGACATTTACTATAAAGTTTCATATTTATTATTTCTTTTTAAAGAAGAAATTACAATAAACATACAAGCACCACATATTCAAATACATTTTTCATGACTTCTTTATTTTTCTTCTAAGGCAATTTCTTATGTGTTCCTTGCTTCAACATGTCCACCTGTATCATGTGTAAAAATAGGGTTTTGGGTCAACAAAAGTTGGCGAGTGAATCTTATGAAAATATTTGAACGAATTTGTTATATTGGTTATAAAAAGGTGCATAACCACATATGAGTAAACGTAAATGTAAATTTAATCACAATACACATAATATCAATTAATGCACACGCACACACCAAATGATGAACAATGAGATCAAGGCTCAATCAAACGGAGCCGATCTAATGAGGCACGCGATGTTCAACTCGTCTCCAACGAAGAACTGATGGGCCTAATGAATGATTTGCACGCAACTTGACAAAATGTAAACACACATCACAACAAACAACATTTACATCACACATTTAGATCATATAATGGTAATAGCACAAGTTTGAATAAACGAAATAAATAAAGCGACACATGATACACCCCAAAACATGAATAAAAAGGGGAATTTGTAAGAATTCACTCACAGTGGGTGCGTTTCTTGCCTGATGAAGAGTGTGTACGAATTGAGGATTTAACCGACGAAGAAGTCTAACCTAAATAATAACGCAATAATTTGATGAATATATAAAAATTAATATTTTAGTACTTTTTGTTAGATTTTTAGGTTATTTTTGTAGTATTTATTGGGATTTTTAAACCTACATAATTGTATTTTTAAGTGTTTTGAAATTAATTTTTCGATACAAAAATAATATTGATTAAAATAAAATAATATATAAAAAAATTATCCTGTCAGACTGACAGGTAGCCTGACCGGTTCGCTAGGGGTTTTAGGCATCGCGGGTGAGAATTGAACTTGAGACCTCTCGTACGTGTGCATGCAGCTCTTCCAACTGAGCTACGTGTCTAACCCGTTAGAATCATGATTTTATTATACTTATATTCTTGTTAGGTTAATCCAGAAATTAGTTATTTTAAAAAGGTTTTTAAATGGTCGAACCGGTGTGAGAGCTTGGACTCGAACCCGCGTTTCCAGTGTTGGGTTGCACCCAGCCCAATCAGTTGGGCTGGGTGTCTAACCCGTATAATATAGTTCTTTTATTATATTTAACAACATACTGTGGGACAATATGTTTTGGTTTTTTGTTTTTTTTTTAAATGGATTTTATTTCAGTGGATCGATGTGGTTCAAGGTTCGAACTCGGTACTAGTCACGTGAAATGCACACAGTCCACCACTGGACTGTGTGTCTAACCCAATTAAAACACCTAAACTTAATACACATATAAACTGGGCGACTTCGTCTTCTTCACTTAATCAGTACCCAGAACTGGAACTCGACTGATATCAGTTCTGGTTGTTTTGCAATCAGAATGAATTGAACATGAACATTGAAAGGTGTTAAGGATTCATACCAAAAATAGGGGCCCGGTTTTCTGGTGACTAACTCCGACGGTTTCATCAAAGATTCTGGTGACCAAGTTTGAACAGAAACTTCCGAGGAGAAAGAGTGATGAATGAGTGAGTGTGTGCGTTCCGCTTGAGAGGAGATGTTGATTTGAATTTATAGAATGCCATGAACGGTGATGATTTTCGGTTTCAATCGTGATTTTAAAACCAATAATTGCAATCCGTTTTGATTCAATTGACAATGATTTCGGTTATAACCGATAATTCGAAAAAAAAACGGGTGTTGATGATTACTCATTGATTCTGTTGTCGGTTACAGACTTGGTGCTTTTGATTTTGCAGGTTTTAAGGATTTTGTTTGAGTATAAGGTTTATTGGATTCGAAATTATACACATAAGGGGTGTGTGTGTCCTAGTGGTGTTTGGTGTGCGAAAACATATGGGAGACCCGGGTTCGAACCCCGGTTTCTCCCATTAAGTTTTGTGTTATTATTTTTTTTAAAGTTTATTTTAATTAACTAAATAGTATTATTATTATTATTTTTATTATTATTATTATTATTTTCGTCTTAATTATTCATTGATTATAATTAACAAATTAAACAATACAACTAAATAAATATGCGACGAACTTCGAATAAATATTTAATTTTCAAACGGAGCGGGTTTTGAAACCCGTTTTACGACGAATGTTACAGTATCCCCTACTTTTAGAAATTTCGTCCTGAAATTTAAGTAGTAGTGGTATGTTTGACTCGAAGGGAGGGTGTTTTAATTTGACAATTACATAATTAGAAGAGGGTGAGAGTTTAAATTTTATTTGAGGCGGTAATGTTCCTAGTAAGGGTTGAATACCCTGCTACAGGAATCGCTTTTTGATGCGTAAAGTATAAAAATGCGGAACATGGATAAACAAAGTTGATTGACTAGGTATGATCTCATGCATAAGAGTTTTGAGAGAATTGATACGTTTGAAAAGATAAGGTTATATCATAAAACAAAAACTTCAACCATGACGATATTAAAACCTACACGGAACCTCTCATAACCGCCTGACAATGTCTCTGATCCTTTGATAAGAATACTTATATATAGGAAGTACCAGCGGCGTATCCACCATATTCTTGTGAAATTTTCATTGGCTTTTTCAGTAAGTTATGATTAGTTCTATGTGATTCTAAAATCTATAAACCATAAACAAACACAACAGCCATAGCTTGAGTCTCAAATATGAAAGAATACATGACTGAATGACGACAATACCTCTCTCGTTTGTTATGATAAAGGGGTCAGTCTATGTAAAAGTGAGACACAACCCAACTTCTTTAAATGATGAGATCGAGATACGTCGTGATGTATGATGATATGAAAGTTAAATGAGTAAAGACATAAAACAAAACTGTAATATCAAGTTGCATTAAAATTCTTGGATACATAAATTCCCAATTTATAACTGGGATACGTAAAGATTGAGAAAACATTAAGAATTAGACGGTTGGAGTTGAGTCTTGACTCTTGGTGAGGGAAGGCTAGTTGGGTTGTTCGTTTGGGCCGTTATTATCTTCAACGGGATTGGCGTTGATGTTGTAAGCTCTTCCTCTTGCTGGTGGTAGTGCTGGGTTTTCTTGATTTGCTTGGTTAACTGGGTTTGCTTGAGCTTGGGCGTTTATGATGTTAACCAATCGAGGGCACGTGTTTCTAATGTAACATCCGTCAAAAACGGATTTACCAAACCCGCTCCGTTTATCAACCGAACAGTCAGTCAAAATTTTCATTGCAAATTAAATGCCCGAAATAATTTTAAACGATACGTAATCAATTATTATACGGGACTATATATTTAGTTTTTGAAAAACTGTTGAAAATCGCAAAACAAAAATGAAATGATCCAGCCGGGTTTCGAACCCGGGTCACTCGCCGAGTCACTCAGCGACTTATCACCTCACACACAAACCACTGCGCCGCGGATGCTTCTTGTGAAATAATAGAATCATTTAATTGATATAATAACGTTACGAATTCAAAACCGGCGCCCAAGCAGTTCAGTCGTCGGAATCCCGGAAATCTCGCGAGTCTTAACTACAAATTACGTTATAACGTAAACCATTAACCAGACATCGGTTATAACCGATGTTTGAAGTCCGCGACCAAAATTATAACCGCCGGAAAATTTAAATCAATGAACCCAGTCGGGAATCAGACCAAGTGCTTCGACGTTTTCCCCTATAAATTCACCCTCAAACCGACTGCAAACCTTTTCGCTCAAAACCACACCCTTTCTCGGCGAAAACTCTCTCGCCGGAATTTCTCTGCTCATCGCCGGAAAACCGTTTTCCTCTATTCTGAACCTCACTGAGCCTCTGAGCTTATACCGGAGATACCCACACTCTTTGTAAGCTTCCTGGAGACTCGCTGCTACAAGGAACACGTCGCCGGAGGTGAATTCTGTCGCCGGAGTTTCTGCCGGAAAACAGAGAGTCCAGTCGGTATACTTCTCCGCCCAATTTCTTTTCCTTTTCACATTTATCTCACCTTAATGAACTGTAAGACGCTAAGGAACTTGAATAAAACTCGAAACAGTCAGACTTTATCTCTGGTTATATTTCAGTGAAGAAGACGATGTATTCGTTATCATATAAGTTTAATATAAATCAAGAAATTAATCGGGTTAGACACACAGTCCAGCGGTGGACTGTGTGCACATATAACGCAAACGTCTCGAGTTCGATTCCGGTTTCACACACGCTGTCTTAATAAAAACCATTTTTTTTGTTTACTGAACCGGAGTCGCCTTAGATATATGTTAAGTATATTAATAATCGGATAATAATCAAGTTAAACACACAGTCCAGCGGTGGACTGTGTGTATGTTTAATCGCACGTCACAAGTTCGAGTCCGGTCTCCTACATCGACCCGGACAATTATTAACTTTTTAAATAGAGTCAGAAATGAAAGCAGATAATTTGTATTTAAGTATAATAAAAGTGGAAATATATAACATGTTTAACACACAGTCCAGCGGTGGACTGTGTGTTAGATTAAACCACAGGTCCCGGGTTCGAGACCTGTGGAGTGCATGTCCAAGTCGCTTAAACTGTTTTTAAAATAAAAATGATTTTCGGTTTAAACTAATTAATATATATATATATATAATTAAAATCAGATTTATAACGGGTTAGACACGTAGCTCAGTTGGTAGAGCTGCGTGCACGCGTACGGGAGGTCTCGGGTTCGAGCCTCACTCAACGCACCTGTATTCCGAATTGAACCGGTCAACGGTCAGGTCAACGGTCAGTCAAACGGTCAACGGTCAGAAAAAAAAATCAATTTTTTTATTATTTTTATTTAATTATTTTAATTAAAAATCAATTAAAAATACTTTAAAATAACATTTTTAAGGTTAGAAAATAGCCTCAAACTCACAAAAATACACCCAACAATCCTACTAAAATAGATTAATAAAATCCGTTTACTTACCCAACCATAATGCGATTATTCTAGGTTAAACTCACTCGTGGTTAAAACCACTTCGCGTGCATTCAACATCATCAACCGAACGCACCCACTGTGAGTGAATCTTACAACTCCCCCTTTTAAATTACACGTTTTGGGGTGTGTCATGTGTTATGAAAATAATCAATTTATTTATTTAAACTCGTGCCATACCACATCATGACTTAAACTTAGATTGTCTTTATTGTTGTGATTTATTTATTTCCTTTTGTCAAATTATATGAAACTCATACATTAAGCCCATCAGTTTCTCGTGGGAGACGAGTAGAACATCGCGTGCTTCAAATCAAATTCATTATTGTTCATGTGTGTATCCTTGAGTTTATATTGTTTGTAGTTGTGTCATTTATATTATCATGTTTATGCAATTCAATCATCAGGCCCCTCAGTTCCTCGTGAGAGACGAGTTGAGCATCGCGTGCCTCTAATTGTTCCATTATTATTCATGAGTGTTTCATTCAATATCTTATGATTGTTGATTAAGTTACATCTATTTTTACTCATGTTTGGTTGTGCACATATTTCATAATCAATTTAAATAAATTTGTTCAAATGTTTTCCATAGGATTCACTCGCCAACATTATGTTGATCCAAAAACCCTTTTACACATGATACAGGTGAACAGGTTGAAGCAAGGAAAACATAGGATATGCCTTAGAAGAGAATCAAGAAGTTTAGATTGTTAGTTAGAACAGTTGTAACCTTTATTGTAAATTTCCATTTAATTTGTATTAAAGAATATGAAACGCATAATAAATGTCATGAGCTTTGATGATAACCCAATCATGCCCGATCACCTTATCCGCTGTGGGTCGGGGTGTGACAGATTGGTATCAGAGCCATGACTATAGGGATATAGGATAAGTTATTAGACCTTTAGAGCCTATACTATAGTCTGCCTAAATTTTAATTGATTAGGTGGTTACATACAAACTTGTGATATTTATTTGTTTCATATTTGTTTACATTTCAGTCAAACATACATGCTTATATACATATTCATCATACATATATACATATTCATTATACATATATCGATGTTCATGTATTCAATTTATTTTCATATTCTCATTATCCAAAGATTTTGTGCAATTTTCAAATCTCATCAAAGTAAGTTCTGCGACGGGCATGTAGTAACTGGAAGGGTACAAGTACCGGTAGTCGGAACGTCCTGTCTAGGCTGGCATTCATATAAATCCAATATAACGGACCAGTTTGCCTACCTGGGGACCAACGATGAGAGTACGAAGGACCTATTAGGCCAAAGCATGCCACACCAAACGTCGTTCGAACTAACCCTACTTTGAGTTGTCACCGTGTCTACACCTGGACACATTCCGAATATCACACGTTGTATACATATTTCTCGATTTTCTCCGGGTTTTTTGTGTACGCAACCTGGCAGAAACCGTGCGAACCATATGAAAAACCGGTATTCATGGGGGCCCACATGATTACACAGGTAAAGTATGGCGGCATGAAGGGCCTAACAGCGAGCAACACCCAAGACATCCAATGGATGTAGTAATTTATTTATCTAAAATTATTTTATGAATGTTCATTCCTAATGCGACCCATGAACCTAAAAGCATCCAACTCATACTCTTGTCATGTATTCCTTGTAGATGTCTTCTAACCTCGCCCGTAGGAAGACGAGAGCAAGAAAAGCCCGCGAGCGCATGGCTGCCTTAATCGCTCAACAAATGGCTGCTGTAATACCCAATATTGTAATCCAAGTTCAGCAAGCACTCACCGTTAATCCTGTCAATCAAGCAAACCAAAACATTTTCAACTCTTCCCCAAATACCACTAAATGCACCTACAAGCACTTCAAATCATGCGACCCTCCGAAATACAAAGGGACTGAAGGCGTCACCGCTCTCCTCCATTGGTTTGAAGAAATGGAGAACACATTTCTAAATTGCGATTGCCCTGACGATCGCAAAGTGCGATATGCTACCGGTCGATTATATGGGATAGCACTTACTTGGTGGAACACAGAGAAGGCCAAACGAGGTGTTGAAGATGCTATGTCCTTAACTTGGAACGAATTGAAGGAAATCATGACCAGACGATTTTGCCCAAGGAGCGAAATCAAGAAGTTAGAAGATGAATTCTACTCATTGAAGCAAGTGGAAGGAGACCACATCACCTACAACAAAAGATTCCTCGAGTTACATCAAATGGTTCCCAACATGTTCACTCCCCTCTACCGTTTGATCGAGCACTACATTCGTGGTCTTCCATCAAAGATTCAAGACCCTGTGATAAGTACCAAGCCTGCAACTTTGGAAGCAGCAATGGAGCTAGCAACAGAGCTCACCGAGAACCGAATCCGAAACAAAGACTTCAAGGAGGAGAAGGAGAAGGATAAAGAATCGACTGAAACCTCCGACTCCACTCAAACTGAATCCCCTTCTCACCCCAATCCTAAGAGAAGAAGAGTCGGGCGACTTTTCGCTGCGACCCAACGAAATCAACCAGTTTTAACGCCATACCCATCCGAGCTATCCCAATCACCCAAGTGGCACCCAACTCAGCTTACCCAGATAAGAAACCATATCTTGGACCTCACCCTCGATGCAACAACTGTTTTTATCACCATCCCCTTACCCTACCTTGTCGTCTATGTGCAACTTGTGGACGCTATGGTCATTTGAGCAATGTTTGTCGCACCTTTCAAAACCAAACCTTTTCCCCTACTCAAAACATGGCCAAGCCTATCAACAACCCCAATACCCCATGTTCCCATATGCTCGAGCTTGTTTCAATTGTGGCGATCCTACCCACTTTAGAAACACATGCCCTCAATTGGTTAATGTTATCAACACTCAAGCCCAATCAAACCCAGTTAACCAAGTAAACCAAGAAAACCCAACCACTATGCCACCAGCAAGAGGAAGAGTCTTCAATATCAACGCCAATCCTGTCGAAGATAATGACGGCCCAAACGAAGATACTCAACTAGTCCTCTTCGCCGAAGATCCAGATTCAACTCCTATTGTTTAGTTTTATGTTTTTCTTTATCACATGTGTAGACTGTTAGAGTAATTATGGTATATTATATATTATATATTGTTTTCAGTATATGCTTTTGCCGAGGCCGCAGCTCCCCATCCATCGAGGTTGAGTTTGATCCCCATTTTATTATGCGGTTGATCAGGGCGTGCCCGCACGATCGGCTCCGTTGTTTGAGCCTTGATCGGTCATTTCATTTTACATTTCAATACATGCAATACGCTCGGCTCCGTTTGATTGAGCCTTGAGCGCACATTTCAATTTACATTTCCAGTTCATGCAATACGTTCGGCTCCGTTTGATTGAGCCTTGAGCGCACATTTCAATTTACATTTCCAGTTCATGCAATACGTTCGGCTCCGTTTGATTGAGCCTTGAGCGCCCATACAATTTCATTATCAGTATCTTGTGGTTGTGGTGTTTATAGTAGAGTCGCATCGAACCAACCATAATTTGCGGATAAAGTCAATGAAAATTTGACAAGGATATGGTGGATACGCCGATGGTACTTCCTATATATAAGTATTCTTGTCAAATGATCGGAGGCATTATCAGGCGATTATGAGAGGTTCCATGCATAGGATGATTGTGTGATGGTTGTTTAGATTAAGTTGTTCAATTTCAGTACATTCAATACGTTCGGCTCCGTTTGATTGAGCCTTGAGCGCACATACAATTTCATTCAATACGTTCGGCTCCGTTTGATTGAGCCTTGAGCGCACAGACAATTTCATTATCAGTATCTTGTGGTTGTGGTGTTTGTAGTAGAGTCGCATCGAACTAACATAACTTGCGGATAAAGTCAATGAAAATTTGACAAGGATATGGTGGATACGCCGATGGTACTTCCTATATATAAGTATTCTTGTCAAATGATCGGAGGCATTATCAGGCGGTTATGAGAGGTTCCATGCATAGGCTGTTTGTGTGGTTAAGTTATTCATTTTCAGTACATGCAATACGCTCGGCTCCGTTTGATTGAGCCTTGAGCACACAATTTCAATTTCAGTACATTCAATACGTTCGGCTCCGTTTGATTGAGCCTTGAGCGCACATCCATTTCATTTTCAGTACATGCAATACGATCGGCTCCGTTCGATTGAGCCTTGATCGCACAGATATATTTCATTTCAGTATTTTATGTTTGTTGTATTGGTTGTAGAATTATAGGACTAATCATAATTCAATGATAAAACTAATGAAAATTTGGCAAGAATATGGTGGATACGCCGCTGGTACTTCCTATATATAAGTATTCTTGTCAAAGGATCAGAGGCATTATCGGACGGTTATGAGAAGTTCTATGTAGGATTTATTAGTTTCTTGGTAACCAATCATAACTTGTGGATAAAACTAATGAAAATTTGGCAAGAATATGGTGGATACGCCGCTGGTACTTCCTATATATAAGTATTCTTGCCAAAGGATCAGAGGCATTATCAGGCGGTTATGAGAAGTTCCATGTAGGATTTAGTATTGCCTTGGTTGGAATTTGTGTTACATTTATATCATCAAGTTATTTAAAGAGATTGGATTGTGATCCATTTCTACATAAACTAACCTCTCCATCATAACAATCGAGAGAGGAACTTCCATCATTCAAACATATATGCTATCAGAATGTGGATTCAAATATTTGCTGTTGTGTTTATTCATGTTCAAATATTTGCTGATGTGTTTATTCATGTTCGAATATTAGCTGTTGTGTTTACTTATGTTCAAATATCCGTTGTTGTGTTTTTATTTATGTTCCATATAGGTTGTAGTGTTAGAAGTTTTGCCTTAGGATATAACCATACTTTCCCAAACGTATCTAAATTCTTATGCATGATATCATTTTTAGCAAATCATTTCTGCTTATCAATACTTATACAGTAGGCAACAAAAAGCGATTCCTGAGTAGGGTACTTAACCCTTACAAGGAACGTTACCGCCTCGAACAAAAAACTTAAACCCTCATTTTTCTGAGCATACAACTGTCAAACAAAACATCACCATCCTTTTTAGTCAAAATATATCATTATTTAAATTTCGGGACGAAATTTCTAAAAAGCAGGGGATACTGTAACATCCGTCAAAAACGGATTTACCAAACCCGCTCCGTTTATCAACCGAACAGTCAGTCAAAATTTTCATTGCAAATTAAATGCCCGAAATAATTTTAAACGATACGTAATCAATTATTATACGGGACTATATATTTAGTTTTTGAAAAACTGTTGAAAATCGCAAAACAAAAATGAAATGATCCAGCCGGGTTTCGAACCCGGGTCACTCGCCGAGTCACTCAGTGACTTATCACCTCACACACAAACCACTGCGCCGCGGATGCTTCTTGTGAAATAATAGAATCATTTAATTGATATAATAACGTTACGAATTCAAAACCGGCGCCCAAACAGTTCAGTCGTTGGAATCCCGGAAATCTCGCGAGTCTTAACTACAAATTACGTTATAACGTAAACCATTAACCAGACATCGGTTATAACCGATGTTTGAAGTCCGCGACCAAAATTATAACCGCCGGAAAATTTAAATCAATGAACCCAGTCGGGAATCAGACCAAGTGCTTCGACGTTTTCCCCTATAAATTCACCCTCAACCGACTGCAAACCTTTTCGCTCAAAACCACACCCTTTCTCGGCGAAAACTCTCTCGCCGGAATTTCTCTGCTCATCACCGGAAAACCGTTTTCCTCGATTCTGAACCTCACTGAGCCTCTGAGCTTATACCGGAGATACCCACACTCTTTGTAAGCTTCCTGGAGACTCGCTGCTACAAGGAACACGTCGCCGGAGGTGAATTCTGTCGCCGGAGTTTCTGCCGGAAAACAGAGAGTCCAGTCGGTATACTTCTCCGCCCAATTTCTTTTCCTTTTCACATTTATCTCACCTTAGCACACAGTCGACAAGGTACGGTAGATGGATGGTGATAAAAACAGGTGTTGCATTGAGGGTGAGGTCCAATGTAAGGTTTCTTATTTGGGTAAATAAAGTTGGGTGCTATTTGAGTGATTGGGATAGCTTGGAGGGGTACGGCTTGTGAAGCTGGTTGATTGCCTTGGGTGACAGCGAAATTTGCCCATCTCGTTTTCTCTTAGAAGTGGGTTGAGAAGAGGATTCTGTCTGGGTTGAGTTTGAGGTTTCGGTTGATGCTTTATCCTTCTTCTTCTCCTCCTTGAAGTCTTTATTCCGTATGTGGTTTTCGGTGAGCTCTGTAGCTAACTCCATTGCTGCTTCCAAAGTTGCAGGTGTGGTACTTATTACAGGGTCTTGAATTTTTGAAGGAAGACCTCGAATGTAGTGCTCTATCAAACGGTAGAGGGGAGTGAACAAGTTGGGGACCATCTGATTCAACTCAAGGAATCTCTTGTTGTATGTGGTGTGGTCGGCCTCCTTTTGTTTCAAAGAGTAGAACTCATCTTCTAATTTCTTGATTTCGCTTCTTGGACAGAAACGTCTTGTCATGATCTCCCTTAACTCTTCCCAAGTCAAGGTCATAGCATCCTCAGCACCTCGCTTGCCCTTCTCTGTATTCCACCATGTAAGTGCTACTCCGAACAAACGACCGGTAGCATATCGCACCTTGCGATCATCGGGGTAGTCGCAATTAAGAAAAGTGCTTTCCATCTCCTCAAACCAATGGAGGAGAGCGGTGACACCTTCAGTCCCTTCGTATTTTGGAGGATCGCAGGTTTTGAAATGCTTGAAGGTGCATTTAGTGGTATTTGGGGGAGGGTTGACAACGTTTTGATCTTCTTGGTTGATTGGGTTGACGGGATTAGCGGTAAGGGCTTGTTGAACTTGAACTACGATGTTGGGGATTACGGCGGCCATTTGTTGAGCGATTTGGGCGGCCATGCGCTCGCGGAATTTTCCTGATCTCCTACCTCTACGAGGGTGACTAGAAGACATCTACAAGGAATACGTATCGAGAGTATGAGTTTGACGTTTTAGATGTCATGTGTCGTATTTAGACATGAACATTCACAAAACAAATGAAGAAAATAAATTTGCTACATCCATAGGATGTCTTGGGCTTTGCTCATGTTTGGGCTCCCATATGTCCCCTTACTTGGCCTTGGTAGTCATGTGGGCCCCTATGACTACTGGGCTCGGGTAGGGTTCATATTGGTGTTGGCCTGTTAACACTTGCGCCACCCGAATGAAAATCGTAAAACATGACAGCAAAGTATAAGGACGGAGGGTGTCCTGGTATGGACACAATGACAACTCAAAGTAGGGTTAGTTCGAACGACGTTTGGTGTGGCATGCTTTGGCCTAATAGGTCCTTCGTACTCTCATCGTTAGTCCCCAGGTAGGCAAACTAGTCCGTTATATTGGATTTATACGAATGCCAACCTAGACAGGACGTTTCGACTACCGGTACTTGTACCCTTCCAGTTACTACATGCCCGTCGTAGAACTCACTTTGATGAGATTGAAAAACGAAAAATGCCACAAAATCTTGAATAAAGGAAATATGAGAATGATTTGAATATGTGAACATTTGAAATATGCGTGATGAATGTATATGTAAGCATGTTATGTTTGACAACAAGTATAACTCATTAAGTATCATTTTGTCAACTATAGTATAGGCTCTAAGGGTCTAATAACCTATCCTATATCCCTATAGTCAAAAGCTCTGATACCAGTCTGTCACACCCTGACCCGCAGCGGAAATGGTAGTCGGGGCATGATTGGGTTTTCATCAAAGCTCATGACATTTACTATAAAGTTTCATATTTATTATTTCTTTTTAAAGAAGAAATTACAATAAACATACAAGCACCACATGTTCAAATACATTTTTCATGACTTCTTTATTTTTCTTCTAAGGCAATTTCCTAGTGTTCCTTGCTTCAACCTGTCCACCTGTATCATGTGTAAAAATAGGGTTTTGGGTCAACAAAAGTTGGCGAGTGAATCTTATGAAAACATTTGAACGAATTTGTTATATTGGTTATAAAAAGGTGCATAACCACATATGAGTAAACGTAAATGTAAATTTAATCACAATACACATAATATCAATTAATGCACACGCACACACCAAATGATGAACAATGAGATCAAGGCTCAATCAAACGGAGCCGATCTAATGAGGCACGCGATGTTCAACTCGTCTCCAATGAGGAACTGATGGGTCTAATGAATGATTTGCACGCAACTTGACAAAATGTAAACACACATCACAACAAACAACATTTACATCACACGTTTAGATCATATAATGGTAATAGCACAAGTTTGAATAAACGAAATAAATAAAGCGACACATGATACACCCCAAAACATGAATAAAAAGGGGAATTTGTAAGAATTCACTCACAGTGGGTGCGTTTCTTGCTTGATGAAGAGTGTGTACGAATTGAGGATTTAACCGACGAAGAAGTCTAACCTAAATAATAACACAATAATTTGATGAATATATAAAAATTAATATTTTGATTTAGTACTTTTTGTTAGATTTTTGGGTTATTTTTGTAGTATTTATTGGGATTTTTAAACCTACATAATTGTATTTTTAAGTGTTTTGAAATTAATTTTTAGATATAAAAATAATATTGATTAAAATAAAATAATATATAAAAAAATTATCCTGTCAGACTGACAGGTAGCCTGGCCGGTTCGCTAGGGGTTTTAGGCGTCGCGGGTGAGATTTGAACTTGAGACCTCCCGTACGTGTGCATGCAGCTCTTCCAACTGAGCTACGTGTCTAACCCGTTAGAATCATGATTTTATTATACTTATATTCTTGTTAGGTTAATCCAGAAATTAATTATTTTAAAAAGGTTTTTAAATGGTCGAACCGATGTAAGAGCTTGGACTCGAACCCGCGTTTCCAGTGTTGGGTTGCACCCAGCCCAACCAGTTGGGCTGGGTGTCTAACCCGTATAATATAGTTCTTTTATTATATTTAACAACATACTGTGAGACAATATGTTTTGGTTTTTTTTTTAAATTGGTTTTTATTTCAGTGGATCGATGTGGTTCAAGGTTCGAACTCGGTACTAGTCACGTGAAATGCACACAGTCCACCACTGGACTGTGTGTCTAACCCAATTAAAACACCTAAACTTAATACACATATAAACTGGGCGACTTCGTCTTCTTCACTTAATCAGTACCCAGAACTGGAACTCGACTGATATCAGTTCTGGTTGTTTTGCAATCGGAATGAATTGAACATGAACATTGAAAGGTGTTAAGGATTCATACCAAAAACAGGGGCCCGGTTTTCCGGTGACTAACTCCGACGGTTTCAGCAAAGATTCCGGTGACCGAGTTTGAACAGAAACTTCCGAGGAGAAAGAGTGATGAATGAGCGAGTGTGTGCGTTCCGCTTGAGAGGAGATGTTGATTTGAATTTATAGAGTGCCATGAACGGTGATGATTTTTCGGTTTCAATCGTGATTTTAAAACCAATAATTGCAATCCGTTTTGATTCAATTGACTATGATTTCGGTTATAACCGATAATTCGAAAAAAAAAACGGGTGTTGATGATTACTCATTGATTCTGTTGTCGATTACAGACTTGGTGCTTTTGAATTTGCAGGTTTTAAGGATTTTAAGGTTTATTGGATTCGAAATTATACACATAAGGTGTGTGTGTCCTAGTGGTGTTTGGTGTGCGAAAACATATGGGAGACCCGGGTTCGAACCCCGGTTTCTCCTATTAAGTTTTCTGTTATTATTTTTTTTAAAGTTTATTTTAATTAACTAATTATTATTATTATTATTATTATTATTATTATTATTATTATTATTATTATTATTATTATTATTATTATTATTATTTTCGTCTTAATTATTCATTGATTATAATTAACAAATTAAATATTACAACTAAATAAATATGCGACGAACTTCGAATAAATATTTAATTTTTAAACGGAGCGGGTTTTGAAACCCGTTTTACGACGAATGTTACAGTTCCGGTGGTTGATGAATCTAGAAGACCCAAGACCATTTAGGCTTTGGTCCCCCAATATAATAATTTTTGTTGGGTTGTGCAGGAGCTGCTAAGGAGGATTATCAACTTGTGGTATGTTTATAGTGGCTGCTCAAGACATATGACGGGGGATGCGAGGTTGTTGACTGAGTTTGAAAACATAGATGGAGGCTATGTGAATTTTGCAGGTGCTAAAGGAGGGCACATTACAGGTTGAGGAAAAGTGACCATCGGGAAGATCACATTGGACAAAGTGAACTATGTCGAGCAGCTGAAGCACAATCTAATGAGCGTGTCTCAAGTCTGCGACAAGGGTCACTCAGTCCACTTTACTAAGTCTGAAGCTTTGGTGTTGAAACCGGGTTTGGTGATACCGGATGATTGGATAGTGATGAGAGCACCAAGGAGAAATGACACTTATGTCATTGACATGGGTGCTAAGGACTCTTCCACTGTGGTGGCGTGTTTGTTGTCAAAAGCATCTGAGGCTGAGTCAATGTTGTGGCACAGACGCATGGCCCACATCCACTACCCAAAAATGAATTATATTATTAAAAAGTTTAGTGGAAGAGGTGCCAGTGCAGAGGTTTCACGTGGAAGATGAATGTCTTCCATGTCAAAAGGGAAAACAACATAAGAAACCTCACAAGTCCAAAACAGTAAATTCCATAGATGCCCCTTATGAATTACTTCATATGGATCTTTTCGGTCCGATGAACGTAAGGAGCATATGTGGAAAGTACTATTGTTTAGTGGTCATAGATGATTACTCACGGTATTCATAGGTTTTCTTTTTAGGTACAAAAGATGAGACAACGGAGATGTTGATAGATCTTTTTACAAAATTGGAAAATTTCCATGTTGCACAGATCAAGAGGATAAGGAGTGATAATGGCATGGAGTTCAAGAATCAGATTCTGGATCTCTATTGTCTTCGCAAGGGAATTGAACATCAATATTCTGCTCCTTATACACTTCAACAGAATGGAGTCGTTGAGAGGAAAAATAGGACGTTGATTGAAGCCGCTAGGACTATGCTTTTTGATTCAAAGCTTCCAGTTCTTTTCTGTGGAGAGGCTGTGAACACAGCTTGTTATGTCCTAACAAAGTTTTGACGGTTAAACGGTTTAACAAAACATATCACGAACTATTGTTTAACCGGAAACCAAACTTGAAAGGCTTTGAACCATTTGGATTACCCTACACCATTGTGCGAAACTAAGATAAGCAAAAATTCGGTGAGGTAATTGATGAGGGATGCTTTCTAGGTTATATGCCTGGAACACCGAATAAAGGGCTTTTAATCTAAAAACTGGCAAAATTGAGGTTGTCTTTAACATGGAAATCACTAGTTATTCACCTCAACAATCAACGAGTGGTCCTGCTATATTATTTGATTATGATAGCGTTTTTAAATCATTCAATATTCCTGAGTTTTCTAATGCAGATGAGTCTCAAGTGATTCAAACTGTGATCAGTGAAGATGAAGAGGGTGACTTCATGCCTAGATCGAGTATATCAATGACAGATGCTCCAGAAACTTCCTCTAGTGCAGCTCCACAGGATTCAAGTGATAGTGAGTGTGAACCTATTCAGGGGGAGGATTTTACTAATCCGTTTGCTAATAAGAACATTCAGGGGGAGATTGGATCTAATCTGGGAGATAATTTAGTTGTTGACACCATTGCTACTATACGTGCAAACAAAGATCATCCAGTTAAGAACATCATAGGTGATGTTGCTGCAGGTGTTCAGACAAGAAGAGGTGTGATCGAAGGTTCCTGATTATTTACTTCAATTTAGAAGACTAGGATGATACATGAGTGTTTATATAGCTGCTTTATTGCCCAAGAGGAGCCGAAGAATGTTCACATAGCTCTAAAAGATAATTCATGAGTTGAAGCTATGCAAGATGAACTAGCTCAGTTTAAGAAGTTGAAGGTTTGGGTGCTAGTTGACTTTCCTAAAGGAGAGAAGGAAATAAGCACCAAGTGGGTGTTTAAGTGCAAGAAAGACGATCGAGGGATCGTGACAAGGAATAAGGCTCGGTTAGTGGTGAAAGGGTTCAATCAGCAAGAGGGGATTGATTACAATGAAGTGTTTGCACCAGTAGCTAGGTTGGAAGCAATTCATTTGTTTTTTTCTTCATTTAAGGGCTTCAAAGTTTACCAACTTGACGTGAAAACTGCGTTTCTTTACCGGAAAGTCCAAGAAGTGGTGTATGTCTCACAACCAGATGGGTTTACTGATCCAGATTATCCAGATCACGTGTATCGACTTGATAAGGCATTGTATGGATTGCATCGGGCACCTAGGGCGTGGTATGAGACAGTGTCAGCACATTTGTTAAAGAATGGTTTTGAAAGAGGTCAGATTAACAGTACACTTTTCATTAAAATAAAGAAGGAAGACTTTCTACTGGTACAGGTATATGTAGATGATATTATCTTTTGGTCATCTGATGAGAACATGTGTTATAAATTCGAGGAAGTAATGAAGAGCAAGTTTGAAATGAGTGTGATGGGTGAACTGGCTTACTTTCTGGGTTTGCAAGTTAAACAGAAGAAGGATGGGATGTTTATACATCAGACGAAGTATGTGTATGACATTTTGTCTCATTTCAAAATGGAGGATTGCGCTACTTTCAACACCCCTATTTGCGAGAATCACAATCTTGGTCCAAATCATGAAAGTGTGGAGGATGTTGATCCAACTCAATACAGGGCAATGATTGGTTCTCTAATGTACTAGACTGCTTCAAGACCATACATCATGTTCGCAGTGTGTCTTTGTGCCTGATATCAAGCGAATCTAAAAGAGTCACATATGAAAGCGGTGAAGCGGATTCTTCGTTACTTAAAGGGGGAAATCTAAACTTGGGTTATGGTATCTAGTTGCTAGTGATTTGAAGTTTGTTGCTTTCACTGATTCGGACTTTGGGGGATGCAAATCAACCAGAAAGTCTACCACAGGTGGTTGTCAGTTCTTAGGAGGGAGGATCGTGTCATGGCAATGCAAGAAGCAGTCTTGCATGTCTACCTCTACATGTTGTTAGAACACTTTGAGACCGTTGGTACTTGATTATCCAT
Organism: Scalesia atractyloides; assembly: GCA_947069175.1. Lineage (NCBI taxonomy): Eukaryota > Viridiplantae > Streptophyta > Magnoliopsida > Asterales > Asteraceae > Scalesia > Scalesia atractyloides. The sequence goes on from CAMTDV010000001.1 coordinate 38,090,975, forward strand.
AGTTTGAGCTGGTTTGAAATAGTCAGACAATCTAGAAGGGTCAAAAGTGCAATTATATGAAAGTCATATGTTGGCGGCGTAATTAATAACCCAGCGTATTTGTTAAATACGCTGGGTAGTCAGTCTGTATAAATATATGCTTGAATGAATGCATTGTCCAAGTTTCTTGGACAAATTTTGGTGATTCTCTTGTGTTGTGATTCTTGTTATTGTGCTTACATCCGAATATCCAGGTGCTGTTATTGATTACATCTTTTGGAGATTTCATATACAACACTAGTTGTTTGATCCATTCAAGAATCTTCATCTTTGAGGTTTGGTTTTTCTTAACTTTTACACATTCAAACAACTAATCTATAGTTGTTTGGGTGATAACAATCAACTACTGTGATCCGAATCTGTTTTGGGACTCACAATTTGGTATCAGAGCCTTTGTGCTCTTGATTGTTTGAGTTTTTGTTAAGATTCTTCAAGTTTTGAAAGTTTTTCAAAAGTTTTCAAAGTTTTATGGTTTTTCAAATTTTTGGGCTTAAAATGGCTTGAACTGGTGTGTTTAATCATTGGGTTGTTGTTAATCAGTGGTTTGGTAAATATTTTGGTCATTTTGCTGCAAAGAAACATGAATTTGAGTCGTTTTTAGGTGATTAGAGGGTTTTTGTTCGTACTAAAACCCTTCTGGGCGTATTTATTTTTTAAGTTGGCGTAGATATTTTTGAAGGCAGCGTAATTAACTTTGAATATCATGTATTTAACAATAAGTTGGGTTTAAACCAGCGAATTTGTTGAGTTTCAGTGTAATAGTGCCAGCGAAATTAATCGAAGGTGACTTCGAAGTCAATGATACAAATCCTCAGCGATTTTATCACGGTGATCAGCGAAATTAACCAAACCTTTGGTTGTTTTTGATTATCAAGCGGATTTAGCTTTTTCGCAGGATAAAAGTCGCCATACTTCATCAGCGTATTTGATCCAAGTGCAACGTAATTGATCTCTAGTGCAACGTATTTGTTTCATTTCCAGCGTATTTGTCTCCTTTGCAGCGAAATTGTTTCCTGATTTAACACTCTCCAGCGTATTTAATCACCGATCAACCATTATGTCTCTCCATCAACTCAATCCGATTGCCCAAGCCGAGCTAGAAACTGGAACTGCTACAAGGCTACCAAGGTTGAAAGGATCGGAAAGATTTCAGCAGCTGGAAAAACAAGATCAAAGCCTTCTTTGAGTATACCGACTATACTCAATGGATGTCAGTCATAGTGGGTCCGCATGTTCCAATGATAATTCGTGACGACATTCGTATAATCAATGAATATCCATCAACGTACACAGATGAAGATAGATCTCTCATTCAACATGACCGGAGGGCTCATGCTGCTCTTACTATGGCTATGTCCAAGGACGATAACAACTTGTTTGAAGAGTACACCTCAGCACATGAACTGTGGTTGGCACTAATCGACCACTATGAAGGAAATGAGGAGCTCATGGACAACAAAAGAGACATGGTCCAGAAAGAGTATGACATGTTTGGAAGTGTTCGTGGCGAAAGCTTATATGACCACATCAGTCGATTTATGGGAGTGCTGACTAAGATGAAGAAAGTGGGAAATCCTGTTACAAATTATGCATCAGTCAAGAAGCTGCTAGATTCTCTCCCTAAAGAATGGAGCCTTCAATGCATGATGATTAAGAGAACTTTCTTGACCAGCACAATTCCAGTCACACTCTCGGAACTGATCAACACTCTAAAAGCCTTTGAAATGGACATTGTCAAGAGACAGATGAATCAAACCGGGTATTCTCAGAAGATTACTCAGCAAGCTGCTGCAACCTCAGCCCCCAAGAATATGGCGTTTCTTGCTCCTATCACCTCATGTGGATTAAATTCTCAAAGTGCTGTCGAATCTTATCCGAATGCTTTCGCAAGCTCTATGAAGGCCTGATCATCCTCCGAGAAGACTAGCGTGGCCAGCGACACTCAAGCACTTCAAATATCCACAGAACATGTCGCTTTGTTTAATACTTTCTTAAGCAGCTATGAGGCTCTCATGTCAGGAGAGTTGAAAAGAGATTTCCTCACTGCTGAAGACATGTATCAGTTGGATCCTGACGACATGGAGGAGATGGATTTGAAGTGGCAGAGGGCAATGATCACTCTTCGATTGAAGAAATTCCAAGATAAAACGGGAAAAGGCTGGCTCTCGGAAAAGCTGGATTTGACAAGTCCAAGCTGAGATGCTATAATTGCAAAAATCTGGGCCATTTCAAAAGGGAGTGTCCGTTGCTGAAGAAAGAGAATGCCGAACTGAACTAGATTTTAAGACCGGTGGCCATTGAAGGGAGTGACAGTATTGCTGAAAACAACCAAAAGGCTTTAGTTGTGGAAGATTATGACTGGTCAGAGGAAATAGCTGAGGCTAAAGGTGAAGTTAACAAGGGCCTCATGGCAAACATCTCCTCTGTTTCTGTCACGTCTGCTTCAAATTGTGTTGAAAAGCAAACCGCCAAGATTCCAAAAGATGAAAATGGTCTGAAAAGCATCATCAATCCTTTTGAACAAATCTTAGAGAAGGGACAACAGAAAGCTGAAATGAATGAGTCAAAGCCTGCAGTTCAAGAAGCCATCAGTAGCAGCAAGAATGAAGCGGTTGAAACTTCTACCACCTCCATGAAGTCAGAAACCGAGGATAAGGATTTGGTAAATAGTATACCATATGAATTTAAAGCGAAGTTGTGCTCCAAACCATGTTTGAACGTCGTGGCACACTACAAATCTCTCAACCGTGACATAATTAAAGAAAAAGAAAAGATTTTGAGATTTAATCAAGAATTAAAAGAAAATGAAGTTACATATCAGCGAAAGTTAAATTCAACCATAGCTGAAATGCAGACTTTAAAAGAATTTGTTTTCAGAAAAGATTTTATCATAAATGATTTGACCGAAAAAACTAGAAAAATCTCAAAACGAAAATAACAAATTGCAAATCATTATTGATAAATTGAAAAATTAGTCAAAAAGCACTGGTTGATATTGTAAACTGCCAATGACCGACATTCATAAAGGATGGAATTGTATATAAGGATAAATTCGGAAATGAAAGAAAATTATTTCCTCCTCCGCACAGCAAAAATTATGTCCCTATGCCATCTCCTCATCCTAAAAATGATTTAATCGATAAAAATGATCTTTTGGATCAAAATACTTTTTACAAACCACAAAACAAGACTAACATGTCTGAAAGCAATGCAGATCTGTGTGAGGGTCAAGAAGATGTGTGCGACGAGGAAGATGAATGTAGAGGTTCAAAAATAGGAATCGGTTACTCAGGCGACAGTTATTCAACAGTTAACTGGTTCGCCTGGAATTGTAATAAGACAAACAGAATTTCTATTCAGGACAACTGTAATAGTTTATCTAGGATGGATGACTGTAACGGCTTTGTGCCAAAATTGAACATTCGGGATGATTGTAATGGCCTTGCGCCTACACTTAAGACTCACAACCAAGTGCATGCTAAGGTTGAGAGTCATGACATAAACTCTATTTTTAATGATGAAAATGTTATGCTTGAATCTCCTGTCTTTGTGCCAGAATTGAAGAAAAACAAATTTGGAAAGTTCCTCATAGAGGAAATTCCCGAGTTTGTACCATCAGTTGCAGGTGTTTCACTGACTGATAAAGACTTCATTGAAGAAAGCAGTAGAGATGATTCAAGCACAACAACTTCAGAGAATGATGGAGAAATGTCAAAAAAAGTCAAGAATCAACCTCCTCATCAGATAGTGAGCACAGTGAGGGCGAAATTGAAGATAAACATCATCCTGACAAAAATAAAGTCAAAGATTCAAGCCACGTTACGTCATCAGATTCCACAAGCAGCTCCAAATTCTCATCACATACATCATCTTCGCACTCAGCACCTAGGAAGACAAGATCGAACTGCAAACAATGCTTTCGCTGTGGTCATTAGGACATACTGTGAAACATTGCAAAAGCAAGAAATTTTCTAAACCTAATTAAGATCTCGTTAAGAGTTTTACTGATCAATTTGACAATCTAAAGAAATCAGTAAAATCATAGTTGACTCAACTTGTTTTGGAAAAGAAAAGAAAACTCTCTTGCTCAAAATCATGATAGAACTAATGTAAAGCAAGTCTGGGTTCCAAAAGCTAGCTAACCTGTAAATATCTTATGTTGTTGTTGTATAATAGAATAAAATTAAGAAATGGTTTCGGATGCTCATGGAATATATCTGGCATGTCGACAGCGGATGCTCCAGGCATATGACCGGGTTAAAGGATCTGCTTAAAAACTTTCGAGTTATCGATGGTGATTTTGTGTCCTTTGCCGGAGACGAAAAGGGAGGGAAGATCGTCGGAATGGGTGACGTCGTGTCGGAAACACTTACTCTGGAGAATGTGAACTATGTTCCAGAATTGTGTTACAATCTCATGAGTGTTTCACAAGTCTGTGACAAAGGAATTTCGGTGTTGTTCAATGACACGGAGTGCTTATTCCTCAAACCTGAATACTCCATCCCTGCAGAAATGATCAAGCTTAGAGCTCCCCCTCAAAACAATACCTACGTGCTGAATATGAAAAATTCCAAATCAAATGAGCAAATGACATATCTTATTTCAAAAGCATCTGAATCGGAATCACTGCTGTGGCACAGATGTTTGGGGCATGTGAACTTTAAAAACATAAATAAGCTTTCTAAATTAAATCTAGTAAGAGGTTTACCTATGAAAGATTTTTCTTTTTCTGAAAAATGCATCGCATGTGCCCAAGGAAAGCAACATAAAAAGCCTCATAAGTCCAAAGCAGTGAATACGATTTCTGCCCCACTGCAATTACTTCACATGGATCTTTTCGGGCCTATAAGCGTTAAAAGTTTAGCTAAAAGATCTTATTGTTTGGTAACTACAGATGATTTTTCAAGGTTCTCATGGGTGTATTTCCTCGAAGCTAAGAGTGAGACAGCTTCCGTTCTGAAAAGCTTCATCCCTATGATTGAAAACGTAATCAAGCTGAAGGTGAAATACGTAAGAAGCGACAACGGTATAGAATTCAAGAATCATACGTTTGTCTCCTTCTGCGAAGAAAAAGGAATTCATCTTCAATACGGTGCTGCCAGAACTCCTCAGCAAAATGGTGTTGCGGAACGCAAGAACAGATTTCTCATCGAAGCTGCTAGAACTATGCTTGTCAACTCCAAGCTTCCCATAATCTTCTGGGCTGAAGCAGTCAACACAACATGCTACGTTTTGAATCGTGTTCTCATTGTCAAACCTCACAGAAAGATAGCTTATGAATTACTTTTCAAAAGGAAGCCTCTAATAGATTTCTTCAGACCGTTCGGATGCTCATGCACACTTCTCAACACTGAAGATAATCTCATCAAGTTTGAAGCGTTAGGTGACGTATGCTACTTCATGGGCTACTCATCTTCACAAAAGGCGTATCGAGTCTACAACAAACGGACAAAGATGGTGATTGAATCATATTACGTCGATTTTCAAGAAGGAAACTCCACTAATACTGGAAGCGCTCCAAATTGGTTTATGACGTAGATATTGTATTCAACACTTTCGACATTGCTGAACCCGTCACTGAATCCGAACCTGCTGAATCCACCCCATTAGAGCCATTGTTTGATCCTTTAGACATTGTTTTCACTCCTTTTACAACCCGTTTCACCCCAACCTCTGCCTCTCCTACTCTTCTTGTTATCGAAGTAAATGATGACACATCTGCTGAGAATGCATCCGCACATGATGATTCTTCTTCACAGCAGGTTGTGGATGAACCTCCTAAAGAAGACGGAACTCCAATTATCTACGTTGATGAACGTTTCACTAATCTGCCTCAACAAGTGGAAACTCACACCAACGCAGGGTACAAGACCATTCGAAACCATCCAATTGAAAATGTCGGTTCTGTTGAAGATGGAGTTCGAACACGCGGACAAACACAAACATCAACACAGGGCTGTATGCAGCTTTTCTCTCGCAGTCTGTCCCAAGAGATATCAAAGAAGCAATTCAAGACTCCAGCTGGGTACAAGCAATGCAAGAAGAATTAGCCCAATTTCGGAAACTTAAAGTCTGGGAACTCGTTGATTTACCAGATGGAAAGTATCCAATTGGTACTAAATGGGTGTTTTGAAACAAGATGGATGATCATGGTGTAGTTATAAACAATAAGGCAAGATTAGTGGTTCAAGGTTTTCGGCAGGAGGAGGGGATTGACTATGAGGAAGTTTTTGCACCGGTTGCACGCTTAGAAGCTATCAGAATCTTCTTAGCCTACGCTTCGTTCAAAAACTTTAAGGTGTTTTAGATGGATGTAAAGAGTGCTTTTTTGTATGGGAAAGTGAAAGAAGAAGTCTATGTCTGTCAACCTCCAGATTTTGAAGATCCTCACTTCCCTGCGAAGTACTATAAGCTTGACAAAGCTCTCTATGGTCTTCACCAAGCTCCTCGAGCATGGTACGAGACTTTGTCAACATATCTTCTGGAATGTGGGTACTCAAGAGGGAAAATTCATATGACTCTTTTCACAAAGCGGATCGGAGATGACGTGATGCTGGTGCAGATCTACGTAGACGATATCATCTTTGGGTCAACTGATGAAGCTCTTTGCAGGGAGTTCGAGCAAGTTATGAAGGCAAAATTCGAGATGAGCATGATGGGAGAACTTACGTTTTTCTTGGGATTAGAAGTGAAGCAGAGAGAGGAAGGCATACTCATTCATCAGGCTAAGTATATTAGAGATATTCTATCCAAGTACAATATGAATGATTGCAAATTTGCCAGCACTCCATTCGCTACTCAGACGGAACTTACTTCGGATCTTCAAGGAAAACCCGTGAATAAATCCTTCTATTGTTCAATGATAGGCTCGTTAATGTATCTGACCGCAAGTAGGTCTGACATCATGTGCGCTGTAAGTCTTTGTGCGCGATTTCAGACGGATCCGAAAGAATCTCATGAAGCTGTTGTCAAAAGAATCTTTCCTTATCTGAAAGGAACTCCCAAGCTTGGTTTGTGGTGTCCTAAGGATAGTAATTTTTATTTAATTGCTTACTCTGACAGTGATCATGCAGGTTGTAAAGTTGACAGAAAGTCCATCTAAAGAGGATGTCAATTTGTAGGAAATCGTCTCATTTCATGGCAAAGCAAAAAGCAGACAACAGTCTCCACATCAACTGCTCAAGCTGAATACACGGCAGCTTACAGTTGCTGTTCTCAAGTTCTCTGGATACAAAATCAGTTGTTGGATTATGGAATCAACGTTATGAAGACTCCTATATTCATCGACAATGAAGCGTGTCTTGGAATTGTGAAGAACCTTATCCACCACTCCAGGACTAAACACATCGAAATTCACATTCATGCGATCAGAGATGCGTATGAGAAAGGATATATTCAAGTGGTGCCGGTGGATACGATGCAACAGAAAGCTGATATATTCATGAAAGCCTTTGATAAAACTCGCTTCAATCAGTTGGTAACCTGGTTGGAGATGGTCAATTTCCTTGGGTGGAAGTGATTAAAAAATGGTTTTTATAATAAATAATAATCTCATAAAATGTGCCCAACAAAAAGATTTTCTGCAAATTTAAAATTTCTTTTCAAGCAATGGATTCTCGAAAATAAAATTTTAAGGGGGGAAGTATTCTAGAAAATATTATTGAGACAGAATCCTTTATTTGACACATGCATGAGAAATGATAGAAAAACTGCTAACACTTTGTTTTGATCTTAAAACAGAAGTAGATTGAGGCCTCAAGCAACGACGTGTCAGTAGATTCAGCAATACCTTGAATTAAACTGGATACCCACAATGTTATGCAACTTGCGGGTAACACGTTGTGGTGTATGGCTTAATGGTAATAAATCTTGCATTGATAGATTGCTAAAGTCTGAGATTTTGGGTCTTTATAATGACTAATCATTCGGGGATATCATAGTTGCTCTTCTGCTGCATCCAAATTTATACTGACCTAGACACAATTAAGGTATCTTTACAAAAGAGCCAATGCGGCCAAAACCCTACACAAATGAAGCTCTCATTGAGAATCATTTAAGTGCTTAAATCATACGTATTTGGTATCTGTCATAGCCCTCGTTAGACTTTGGTCTCTTTGCTGGACGGAAGAACTGACCTGACACCAATTGTCTAACTTTGAAATTTCAAATACGAATAAGGTCAATATACTCACCTGCTATGAGGAATCTTTGCGCATACCTTGATCGCGGGGGTATCTCCTGATGTGGGACTCACGTGCACAACATTCTGATTGTTCAGCATGAGTGGGGGAACATTGAATTTCTTGTCAATATTACCACAAATGATAAAAGGCTCTCGTTCGCATGTTGAAAGATAGGTGCATGGATTTAAAAGGACAAACATACTGACAGTTTTTCTTGTGCCTTGATTATTCAAAATATCTAATATTTTATCTCAAATTAACAAAATGTTACCAGTATGATCTTTTGTAGGAAAGTTACAGGATTCGAATCAGTAAGCATAAATTTTATGTGAAAAAGGAAACTTCCTGGCCCTAAAAAATAATTTTCAGAATTCAAATTGCAACCTTCCACTTTTCTTAATCTTTTTCTTAAAGTTCTGCACTATTGTTGTCTAAAAGGGGCACGTTTTTCGAGAAAATTTAAAATTTTCGAGCGTATTTGTTTCTAAAATTTCTTAGCTTTGAAGATATCTCACAAAACCATCAACGCGGGGTATTTATTGTTCCAGCGTATTTAATAAATATGCTGGAAGGCAAATATGTATATATATTTCAGTTTCCTTTTTATGCAAATATTTTCAAATCTTTCAAATTTCTTCATCTTCTTCCTCTCAACCGATAACCAACATTCACATTCAGTCTTCACTAAGTAATCTAAGCAGATTTTATAAGATCGATATCGGTATGATTTTGGCTTTCATATATCGATTGTTTGTTGATTGAGTGTGCTTATGAATCGGTTTCATATACTGTTGTGTTATATATAATCACTTGGCTCTGGTTTTCATTCGGTTTTCATGGGTTTATCAAGAAAAACTTGAAGCCAGCGTATTTATGATGAACACAGCGTAGATAATTTGAATGTGGCGTAGTTATCTCAAACCTTAATGTCAGCGGATTTAAGTCTTGAACACGAGTTCAAGCAACCGGCGTAATTGACAATTACGCCGGCATACCAGCGTAGATAAGCATCTACGCTAGATGCTTTCTCGAGTCAAAGTCTAAGTCCGCAACATTTGTGCAGCGTAATTAATCATAATTCGGCGTAGTTGTCTCTGAGTATCACTTATACAGTTGTGTGTCCGGCGAAATTGGTCTAGCGTATACAATAGCGGTTTTATAAAATTCATTTTAAATTTCTTTTCTATTTTATTTATAATCCAAATATATTTTATGTATAAATTAATATGTATACTTTTTTATTAATTTTGTTATTATTATATATATTTATACTTATATATATACACACATATTTATGTATATAAATCTAACTTGACTCGTTTTCGATTTCAGAAATGGTGAAGGAAATCATTTGGAATAAAACACGAAAGCACAATCAGCCATGCAAGTTGGTTCCACCTCTAAGTGATTTCGAAGATGTAGCGGAGTGGATAAACTCAAGCAGAATCAGCTATGCTGTTCAAGCCGATCCGATCATCTACAACATCCACATTGAAGAGTTTTGGAAAACAGCCAAGGTGTCAACAGTCAACAAAGTTAAGAGAATCATGGCTACAGTGAGGAACAAGAAGATCATAGTAACAGAGGAAAATGTATGTAGAGTCCTCAGTCTTGGAGACAAGCACAGTGATCCGCTCAGAGTTAAGAAGGACGACATCCTCGATGGCTTTAAAGGGATGAGGTATTTTGGAGACTTCAGAGAGAAAAACGAGATCAAAAGAAAGGGGCTTACAAAGCACTGGAGATTCATTCTTCATGTATTTGCTATGAGCTTGGCACACAGAAAGGGAGGATATGATGGCTTGAACTTAGAATGGTCGGCTGCTATGCTCAACCTTTGCACAAAATAGCCATTCATATATCGGGTCTTATGTTTTACTGCATGGTTGATAACGCAAATTCCTCCACATGGGCAATGTACCCACAGTTTGTTCAGCTCCTCATCAACGACCAACATCCGAATCTCCCTCATGATGGAGACCTATACAAGTTTCAGCTGCCGACAGGACGTCAGATCACAGAACTAAAAACTGAAGAGTGGTGCTGCTGCATCAGCGGATGTATAGGGAAGAAGGAATTCCTGTTGTGAAAGTTGCCTATAAGAAATACAGAGAACTTGTGAAAAGAAAGAGACAAGGAAATGTTGAGGAGGAAGTGGATGAGGAAGAAGAGGAAACCGAGCAACTAATTCAAAAGAATAAAGGAAAGCAACTTGTGAAAGAAGGGAACTCATCAAAGAAACGAAAAGATACCCCTTCTCAAGAACGTTTAATGGAAAGCAGCTTTAGGGCCGGAAACATATTGAAAATCTCCATGCAATTCACGAGGCAGAAGAAAGAGAGAAAAGAGAAGCTAGAAGAAAGAGGCGACATATGACAGAATCTGAAACGCCAGTGACGGTCACTACCGAGCAGGAACAGTTAGATGAGTTTGTTGATCAATTGATTGTTGATCCAGAAGCTCCCAGTTTATCTCCCCCTTAGAGGCGAAAGAAAACAGGGGAAGGACCCTCGACAGAAGCACAACAGAAGCTCCTCGCAGATCGCGTCCATTTTAGTATCTGTACGATAAGCTGGCGAAAGATATTGGGAAAGGCCCAGCTCAGGAGATCTGTCTGTTGAAACATCAGGTAAGCAACACGAACGTAATTCGCAAAAAGCTGAGGGAGCAAAGAAAGAAAAACAAAGAGCTCCACGCATATGTCAAAGAACAAACAAGATTTGTGAGATTTCAACAGGATGGAATGGAAAAGATGTACCGTATGATCAGAGAGCTTTGCATCAAGGCAGACATACAATCGATGTTCTCATCCACATATATTGATTATGAGAAGTTCAAGGTTGAAGAAGAAAGACAAAGGCTGAGGATGCAGAAAAGAAGAAAAAGCGTTTAGAATCTGCGGTAAATGTCACTGAAGATGACGAAAGTGAAGAAGAGGAGGTGGACAGAGATGAGATGCTAGCTTGATTTTTTGAATGGGGTTTGGAAGAAGATATTGTTTATGAAACTGAGGATGGTGACTCAGTAACTCCAATGCATCCAAAGTGGTTCAGAAAAGAAAGAGAAAAACTTCCAGACTTCTATCAGGTACTCACTGTTAAAAAATCTGAAGTTACCGATAGAATAATAAGCTGGAAGTACTGTAAACTCAAAGGGATGTTCATTGTTAAGAGACGAGGTGGAGTCATTCAGCACTTCAAGACCGGAGCTAATATGATAAGCCTTCCAAGATGGAATATTCGAGAACTGGGCAGGCTTGACTTGATAAACCCAACCAACAGTAGCATCGAAGCTGACTTTGAAAGACTTATTTTGAGAGAATGCAATCGGGGTTTCACAGTTTTCAAGCCACAACGACCCCGAGGAAGAGTGTCAAAGACCACAAAAGATCCTATCACCAAAAAGTTAATGGTTACATGGGTCATCGATCTTGCTAAGGTTGAAACGAGAGTCAAAATCCCACCAGAACAGCCCGTCATGCTTACAAATTTCAAGAAATGGTTCTACAACGGGAAGACAGGAGAAGCAGTGATCAGATTGGTCTCTAACGAAGATATTCGCATTTTAGACCCGATGGATATCTTCATGTTCTGTCTTTCCGATCTTAACATTCTCTATGGCCACAAAATCCACGTTGGAGCCGGAAATGAATAAAGAGAAGAAGGAATGTTATTTCAAAGGGCGGTGGAGCGGGCTAGAGAAAGAAAGATAGAGATGATGGACATTGTAATCAGAATCGAAAAGAAGAAAGAAAATAAGGAGGCAAGAAAAAGGAAAAGAAAGCACAAGTCATCATCCCAACAGAAAGCTCCCTCACCATCTCAAGCTGCATCTCAATCTCAAACTCCGGTTTCATCCACATATGAAGCCACTACGGAGTTCCAACAAACCTCAAGTGAAGCTTTTGTTAATCCAAGTTCTGAAGCAACAACCGACCGACCTACCGTTCAAGCTGCACAAGAAAAAGATCAAGGATCAGCCGCAGACCCTGAAGCTCCGAAACAAGATTGAAGAATATTTTGAGACCTTTGGTACTTGATTATCCATAGTTTGAGCTGGTTTATAATAGTTAGACAATCTAGAAGGGTCAAAAGTGCAATTATATGAAAGTCATATTTTGGCGGCGTAATTAATAACCCAGCGTATTTGTTAAATACGCTGGGTAGTCAGTCTGTATAAATATATGCTTGAATGAATGCATTGTCCAAGTTTCTTGGACATATTTTGGTGATTCTCTTGTGTTGTGATCTTTGTTATTGTGCTTACATCCGAATATCCAGGTGCTGTTATTGATTACATCTTTTTCGGATTTCATATACAACACTAGTTGTTTGATCCATTCAAGAATCTTCATCTTCGAGGTTTGGTTTTTCTTAACTTTTCTCTGGATACAACAGCAGATGCGTGATTACGGTTTGAATTTCACTCGTACTCCTATTATGATAGACAATAATGCCACTATTTCAATCACAAACAATCCCGTAAAGCACAGTCGCACAAAACATATTGACATTCGTCATCATTTTATACGGGATTGTGCTGAAAAGAAATTGATTGAACTGCATAGAGTCGACACACTAGATAATCTAGCAAATCTTTACACAAAAGCATTTGACAGTGCTCGTTTTGAACATTTAGTCGAACTCAATGGGATGAGGAATCCTGAATAACCAGTTTTCCATAAGAATTTTGTAAATAATTTACCGTTTTTCAAAAATCAAAACATAAAAAATAGAATATCAAAAATGAGTTTTCACTGTGTGGAAAAGAAGAAATGATAGTACATCAGCAGGTTAGACTGTCATACTGAAATTAAAATTAATTGCTTAAGTATGATAGCAGCTTCATCATATGATATGCCAGTAGGAAAAAAGCATGAAATAATCAACTTACCTTGGTGATATAAACATAACGAACTGGTATGAGTGGGTAACATATCAGTGGCGTATGGTTTTATAACTTTAAATCTTGCGTTGATAGATTGCCAAAATCTGAGGTTTTAGGTCTTTATCTCGTTATTTCATCCGGGATATCAAGGTTGTCCTTCTGCTGCATCCAGATATATGCTGACCTACGCACAACCAGGATATCTTAAAAGAGCTAAAATGCCAAATCCCAGAATTTGAAGAAGCTCTCCTAGAGAGTCATTCAAATGTGCAAAATGCATTAATCGTACCAAAATTTGGTATTTGACCTAACCCTCATTGGATATTGGTCACTTTGTTGTACGGAAGTACTGACCTGTTCACCAATTATCTAACGTTGTAAATCAAAAAGGATGAATTTTGGTATACTCACCTACTATGAGGAATCTTTGTTCATACCTTGTTCGTGGGGGTATGTCCTGAAGTGGGACACATTAGTATATCAGTATAAAATTATCTTAACATATCACTAGGTAATGGTACTTGAAATGTTCATGTATTTTGTTTAAGTGGATAAACAATACTGGTAATCATCTTGAACTGCTTTTCATGAAAAGTACATACAGAATTATCTAATAGTATGAAAACAGTTTGATATTGCTGATATGATCTTCTTCTCGGTGATTCTCACAAAAACAGAGTGTTTATGTTTTGTTCTTTATTTGCTTTTCGAAAATATAAACATCCAAAAAGATTTTCTTTTTCTTGTAAATTCTTAATGTATGAAAAATGGTTGTTCATGAGAAGTTGTTACCGATAGGGGGAGACAGTGTTAGGATATGAATTCAATATTTTAAAATTTTTGCAGGTTCAGTGTGCTTAAAGTTTAAGTGTGTAGTTTGAGTTGAAAATTGCTTAATCTGTGATATAGTTTTACCATCTCTTGAATAATAATACTTTGTTAACTTGTGTGGAAAAATTCTTATAGTTTCTCGAGATGTTTGTTTTATAGTGTACAGATTGTAGTAGTGTGTTACTAAGAAGTTTAGTGAAGAAGAGTTTGCTTAGATGCATGGTAGAACCTCCTTTCTACATTGCAGACAAAGTTGAAGAGTTTTGAAGATTACTATGCAAGTGCTAAACTGGAGTTTGCTCAAACGCTAACGATTTAGAAGATTTGGTGATTGGATGCATCAACTTAGGGGGAGTCTGTTGCTGATAGAAGCTATTAAAGCTGAAGCTATGAGATGTTGCTGACAGAAGCTATTAAAGCTGAAGCCATCCAAAGACCAAAGACGTTGAAGATTGCAAGATGACTGAAGACAAAGTTGTTTTATGAAGCTATTGTCAAGGGGGAATTTGTTGGTGCATATTTGTGACAACAGCTTAGATTTGGTCTTTGGATACTTGTAATTAGTAAAACGATAAACAATTAGCGGGTTTAGTTTGTAATAGTTAGTTGTAGTGACAGGGCCAAACCAGACCCTCATTATAGGAAGAGGTAGGCGAATTGGGCCTAGACCAATTTGCAGCCTATGTGATTAATCCCTAGCCCAGTTGCAAACCAGTCTCTATATAAAGAGAGTTTTGCATTATGGTTAAGGTTGCTCAGTTAGTCACTTTAGAGAGAGTTGAGAGAGAATTCGTAGAGAGATTGGCTTGGACAACTTCGTGTGATCTAGATTGATTGTAATCGTTGTGATAGATAATCAATAAAGGTCGGGATTATAGTGATTTCTGTTCCTACTCGTATTTCTGTGATAATCTGATCTAGAGGATTCCGCACTCTAGATTGGATAGACGATTCTGTGAAGATCCTTATGGATTAGGAGACCTACAATAATGATGTAGTATATGATGTTTGATTGTCAATTTGACAAGTTGGCATGAATAGTAAACAAATCAAATTTTCAAAAATAGCCTTCTTGTATTATTTCTTCTTAATTAATCAATAAAATCACTACAAGACAAATCAAAGTTAAACAATTCAATCTCAACTACTCATACATGAGAGATCTCGGGTGGATAATTCGCATCTAAAGGTGGTATATATATATGGTTAGGATAAAATGAGAACCACCTTGAGTTGTGAGAACCATGAGAACTAAGCCTTCCAAAAGGTTTTTCCAAAAAAATCTGAAAAATCTTTAAAAATATCACTTATTTCAGAAAAAAAAAAATATTTTTTTTTTAAAATGCCACATGCACAAATTTACATCAGTGTGTAAACAAACTTACATTAGGCAAAACCACCGACTCAACAATTTTTTTTGTTTTTTATGGATGTGTTTATAATATTTTTATCTACGTTTGTGCAAAAGTTGTGGCAACTCACGTGGAAAGTAGGAGTTCTCATGGTTCTCACAACTCGTGGTGGTTCTTAATTGAACCGAAGCATATATATATATATATATATATATATACAGGGGAGGGTTATCTTGAGAACGCTAAATATTGCGAGAACCGTGAGAATGAATGAAAAACCAATCAAAATCGAATTTTTTAATACAAACCTCATTGTAATTAAAATTCAACATCAAAAAAAGAATTTACAACATCAAATAATTCATTTCTCCTCTCAAAATCACACTTACTAGATTTTTTATACATGTGTAAATGTAACAAATTTACACATGTGTAAATGACAAACTTATACATGTATAATTTTTTTATATACGAATTAACGTAAATTTAAATGTGTAAATTTAATTTCTAACATTGTATTCGAATAATAATGATAAGTGAAAAAAGAAATTTTGAATTTGAATTGTTTTCGACCAAGTTCTCGTGGTTTTTCATTCGTTCTCATGGTTAGCGTTCTCATTTAAAACCCTCCCCTATACATACATATTATATATATACACACATGTGTAAGTTTGCCTTTTACACATGTGTAAATTTATTATATTTACACATATGTAAAAAATATAATAAGAGTGACTTTGAGATGAGAAATGAATTTATTTGATGTTGTAATTTCTTTTTTTGATGTTGTATTTTAATTAAAATGATGATTGTATTAAAAGAATGATTTTGATTTGTTTTCTTATTCGTTCTCACGGTTCTCGCAATACTTAGCGTTCTCAAGATAACCCTCCCCTATATATATGTATAGTGGAGAGTTCAAATGAGAAGAAAAATTTTGTAAGAATAAAAAGAATAACTTTTAAACCAATAGAAATTCTCCATTTACTTCATTTAATGTGCGTATTTAATATTATGAAAAAGGCATATAGGTAAATCTATAATTGTCATTAATTAGCTAATTAATTAAACTTGTAACTCATTTTTTTAATATACTTTTTCAAGATAAAATAATTTATGTTGAAAGACAATTTTCAACATGTGTAGGATAAATGTTAGTATGTGTAGGATAAATTTGAAATGTGTTGAGTATTTTTACATGTGTGTAGGGTAAATTACGATAAGTATATGTAGGATAAATTTTGAAATGTGTAGGATATAATATTTTTGTTTTATTAATGAGATGAGTTATAAATTATTTAATGTTTTACCATTATGTCATTTCTTCTCACATTAAATTTCTTCTCAAATGAACCTTCCCATATATATATATATATAATCTTCTTTAGCAAACTAGAGTTGTATGAAGATGATGATTTAAGATGAACACGATGATTCAGGACGACCCTTGGTTTTGCAGACTCGCTGAATTCTACATATATGTACATCACACTTTTTATTTTTTTGGGTAAAGGGTTACCCTGGTGATTTTATATATAAACAAACCAAAAACAAGTAGCATGGAAACACCCATACTAGTTCAAACATGGGAATTCCCCATGAATGTAAGCCAAAGAAAAAACACACTTTACCAAGAACATCGAAGACAAACTACTAGACAATAATCTAGAGAAATAAGAAAACTAATAAATAATCAGCCTTCTTCATCTTCCACTCGGTTGCTATAAATCTCCCATGTTTCAAGCAATCTTCGCACATTGTGGCAATCCTTGAACCTGACTCCCATTAGCTTATATCGAACCGTTTTCAAAATTGTATCACTTAGAACATCTGGCGGTCTCGTCTGGTTCTTGAAAAGTCTCGCATTACGTTCCTGCCAAATGAAATATGTTGCAGCAGCCACAATAAGCCTACTAATATAGTTGGTCACTGACTTAGACCCCGCCCGAGCCCCCAGCCAGTCAACGATAGCATTCCACTCTGGGCCAACAGTACTCATACCCCCTTTTCCGCGAACCGTGATCCAAACTGAGTTGAGTAGTTACAATTGAAGAACAGATGGTTATGGGAATCAATTTCCGCATAGCAAAGATGAAAACACATCATATTCATATTTTTCCTTCTGGAAATATCCCATTGCACAATTTTATCTTGAGTGAAGAGCTTACGATGAATCACCAGCCACATAAAGAAAGCATGTTTTGGAATACACTGCGAGAACCAAACATACTTAACCCAATCCACCTCTGCTGCTCTCTGTCTAACCGAATGCCACACTTGAGACGAAGAGTACGCAACTAACTCATTATCATCCTTCCATAGGAGCTGGTCAGACCTATTCGGATCTGTATGGATATCATCTAGCTGATTTAAAACCGGAAACATATCCCTCCACGCCACAGGCCACCTCCAAACACCACTAACATGAATCTCCTGAACTGTATTATTAAGAGTAAAACCTGCACTTGAGATGGTTCTAGGAGTCAAGAAGTTACCAAGCGGACCCAAGTGACACCATGAATCGTACCAAGCTGAAGTATTACTACCATCACCCAACTTGGACCAAACAAATTCTCTAATAAACGGCCGAAGCTGTAATATTTTCCGCCAGCTCCAACAACAATTCGCCACCGACTTACAAATCCAAAAGCTTTTACCTCTAAGTCTGTAAGAATGGATCCAAGCAACCCAAAGAGAATCACGCTCAACAAGAATGCTCCAAATATGAGAAGACATAAGCGTTTTATTAACATCCCCAATACGACGAATACCTAAGCCACCCTCGTACTTTGGAACACAAACAGACTTCCAGGAAGCTTTAGCCTTCCCCTTATGATAGGAACCATCCGAAGACCATAAGAAGTTTCGCATTTTGGCTTCCAGATCTTGAATGATACGGTTAGGCAGGATAAAAACTGAAGACCAGTAAATATGCATTGAAGAAAGAACAGAGTTTATAAGCTGCAGCCGACCCGCAAATGAAAGAAGTTTTTTCCTCCAATTTGAAATCCGTTGATCCAACCTCTCCACTAAGGCACTACAATCTTTGTACACAAGCCTAGAAGAAATAAGAGGAACCCCCCAAATATTTTACTGGAAGAGACCCCTCCATAAACGGCATGAAAGACAAGATATGGTTTTTAACATGAGCTGGCACATTACAGTAAAACCCTGTGCTCTTTTGAATACTAGGAACTAGACCAGACATGTTTGAAAAATTCGAAAGACACTTGAAGACACACTGCACCGACTCAACATCTCCTCTCGCAAACAAGAATAAATCATCTGCAAAACACAGGTTAATGATACGCTGCCTTTCGCATTTATTGTGAAATTTGAAGGATGTATCAATCCTAGAAGCATGCTGTAATATACACGTTAAAACCTCCATAACCAGCGTGAATAAATAAGGAGATAACGGGTCTCCTTGTCGAAGGCCACGCTTACCGTTAAAATAACCATGCACATTCCCATTAACACAAACAGAATATGATGTTGTGGAAACATAGACCATAATCCAATCCACCATCTTTGTGTTAAAGTCGAACCCAATCAGAACATTTTTCAGGAACTTCCAATCAACCGTATCATAAGCTTTCTGAATATCCACCTTGAAAGCACACTGGGGTGGACCTGAATTTCTATGATAATTATGCATAAGCTCTTGAGTCAGCAAGATGTTATCCGAGATTTTCCTACCAGGAATAAAAGCAGATTGGTTGATACTAACAACCTGATGGAGCACACCCTTTATATGATCAGCAATAATCTTACTAACACATTTGAATAATACGTTACAGCAGGCTATAGGACGATAATCAGAAATCATAACTGGCGAGGGTTTCTTTGGCACTATTGCAACAAGAGTATGGTTGATTTGGCCCAGTAATCTGCCTGTATGAAAGAAATCAATGATTGCCATAGAAACATCATTACCTATAATTGGCAAAGCCACTTTAAAGAAAGCAGCAGTGTAACCATCCGGGCCTGGAGCTTTGTCATTACCTATAGAAAACATGGCTTTCTTAACCTCATCCATCGTAACCGGACGGATCATGAGGGAAGCATCAATCGGGTTCACCACCTTAGTAAACAGATCAGGAGTAGGATGCATGGATAAATCATCTTGGCTACCCAAGAAATTTTCATAATGTTTCACAAAAGCATCTTGAACCGCATCACCCTCATGCACTACACCATTCGTATCGATGGTTCCTACTCTTCACTGTTGCATGAAAGAAAGCAGTATTAGCGTCGCCAGCTCTTAACCATTCCATCTTAGACTTCTGCTTTAAAAACCTTTCCTCATCAAGAGACGCTTCTTGAAAGTCAGAATTCAACTTCCTTTCTCGAGCTCTAAGGTCAGCATTCATGGGATCCTTATCAATATCCTTTTGAAGGTCATCCAGTTTACCACAAAGATCAGCCATCTTCTTATGGAGATTGCCTTGCTTAAAGAGTAAAGCACGTAACGGAGTCTTTAGCATCCGAAGCTTCTTCACAACCCTAAACTGATAAACCCCATTAACACTCATCTTCCACGACTCCTTCACAATTCTTAGAAAATCAGGCTTATGAACCAAAAAGTTCGCAAACTTGAAGGGCTTAGGCTTACTAGTAACAGCTCGTTTAATTGTTAGAACACAAGGAGAGTGATCTGACAATCTATAAGGATGAAAAACAGCCACTGAATTAGGGAACTCAGTAATAAACGGAGTATTGCCCATGATACGATCAATTTTCTTAAGCAAGCCAACACCCTTCTTTGGCTTTTGGTTCCATGTAAAATGGAGACCCGACTGGTTAATATCCATTACCTCAATATCTGACACACAAGCTTGAAAGTCTCGCATACCCGTTGAAACAGAGGAGGCACCCATAGACTTATCCTCCAGGTATAGAGCCGAGTTAAAATCTCCCATAATCATCCACGGCTTATCACCTACCATAAGTTTATGCATAGATAACTGGGACCATAATTCTCGCCGAGTGATATAGTAATTAGCTGCATACACAACCGAACAGAATAACCATTTCTTGTCTTCTTTAACGAATAACTGAATATGCATGACTTGCGACGTTTGAGACAACACCATCAAATCAAAAACCATCGGGTTCCAACCTATGATAATACGAGTTCCTTTATCACAAGAACCCCCATTAGAAGTCCAATCCTAACGAGGGAACACTGAGTTACAGACCTTACTAAGATTACCGACATCAACATTAGATTCTAAAATAGCACAAAAACTGAGATTACTATCTTTAACTATCTTTCGAACCTCCTTTTGATTTAGAGGGCGGTTCAACCCCCTAATATTCCATGAAGCAAGACTAACCATTGGAAACCTTCGGGATAGGAGTGCTTGCCCCTTTTTTAGCATTAGGATTACAAGTGTCTTCCGTGATAAACTCGTCAGTTTCATTATATACTTCCATGACCTCTTCATCATCCACCTCCTGTTGTCCACCTTCTCCCTCCTTACTCCTTTGACCTTTCTCCGTATTATCATCAATTAAGACCTCAAACGGATTTCTAGACACAACCGTATTTAAAGATTCCGACTTATACAAGTTATCCTTCGACTTAGCTCCAATCGACCTATACTCAAATTTCGGCTTTTGTTTGTTAACTTGAAAACCCGTCTTCCGAGCCACTCTCTTGGTATACACTCCCGTAAACCCTTCCTCATCAACAACAGGCTTTTTATCAGGTCTTTGTCCTAGAACATAAGGCTTACGAGCTTTGTCATCACTCACTTGTTTTCCCGGCTTCTTTTGATGTTTAGGACAATGCTCATCTGAGTGGCCAAAAACACAACAATGCGAGCACCTATGCGGATTCCATTCATACTCAACAGACATAGTCTCCTTGACATATCCATCACCCTCAAGTTCTGGAATTGCCATAGTAATTTCCTCTTTAAGCTCCTTATCAGCTGACACTTCAATTAAAGCTCTAGCATAACTACTTCGGCCCCAGGACTCCAAGCACATCGAAGTAGTGTAAGAATCTAGATGCTTGGGATCACCAATGGTTGTAGCAATCAAACTAAGACCATCCTCTGTATACGCGGCTAAAGGAACATCATGTATCTTGACCCATAATTGCAGATTCTTAACCTCCTTTTTTATCAGCTTAGTAGTGGGAGTCCACTCACATAAAATCAAAGGTTGTGATCGAATAATCCATGGGCCCTCATTGAGGACAGCCATCATACCAGTTTGGTCTGCAAACTTGAAGAAAAAGAAACCATTAGCATTCATCATAGATTTTTGTAATCCAAACCTTTTCCAGTTATTTTTCACATAATACTCCACAACCGGGTAGGCAATTCGATCCCCCAGGAAGTACCCGTATAATGTGTTTGCTAGCTTGTGTTGAACTACCTAAATCGAATCCTTTGGCAAAACCACATCACAATTCTCATGCTGCATTGGACTAGCAAGTGATCTGAAATTAAGTTTTTTGTTACTCGGCTTGGCCATCAAATCAGCATATGATAATGACTTAGACCCCTTCTCCTCGTCATTTTGGCTAATACCTGCGGCACGACCATCATCAATCTTTTGATCCGGTTGACCTTGTTCCATGACAGGCTCAGTAATCTTGGTCAATTCATCAACACTATTCAACATATCAGGTACTTGTCGAGCAGGAGTCACAATACCCCTCCGAGGCATTAACGTGCTACCCTCAACATCTACCACTCTTGAAGCCAAATCCAGGAACAATAATGAATGTTTCCCACGATTGTTGAGCGAATTTCCACCAGGTTTTTTACGTACATTCTTAGAGTCATCATCAACTCCCTCCATCAGCAAACACACTACCAACAATGCAAAAGAAATCGAGAGAAAAACCAGAAACCTTCAACCGAAGAAATTAAGAAAACCCTAATCTAGCAAAACCTAATCCATAGATCTTCACGAAATCAAATAGAGAACCAGGTAAATCAAGGTTACTGCCACACCAGTAGGACCGAAATACCCAATACACTATTCAATTAGATCAGAAACTGCGATTATGGCCGGCGATAGATGAGGAGAAACAAGAAAACCCTAATATCTGACCGATTCAGACTTGCTACCAGAGTTCTTATCAATGTATGATTAACATACACTAATCACAGATCTGTTACACAAGTTATCCACGATCAAAAGATAGGATTACCAAGAAGAACCAAAATCGCCATGCTAGGAGAGAGAATTAACATCACACTTTTTATTTGTTTGTGTATAGTACATACTTGTATATTGAAGAAAATGATTGTTCTGAACAAGATTTAATGATAATGTACATATATACAAAATGTATATTTTAAAAAAAATATTGTTAGAACAAAGTTTATGACAAGTATAAAATTTTTATAAATTGTAAAATAATTGTAGATACACGTACATTAATTTTAATTTTTGTCTTGAACAAGTTGATGTTTTATGTTAAGATGATACATATATGTACATCAATTTTTTTAGTTTATATTTTGTTTAAGCATAATAGATATATGTAACAATCATAATATACATATATGTAATAGGATTGTTGTGACGTTATTTAAATGTTGCCTTAATATACATATATGTAGTAGAGATTGAAGAAATTTTACATGCCCTTTTAATAATATGATTATGTATATACATATGTGTATATTACGTTTATACATACATGTAACTTGTTTGATTCTAGTTGCTTTTATAATTTCATACGAATCTACATATATGTACAAACTTGTTATGTTCTTTGTTGATGGTATACATATATTTATAAAGTTTTCTTTATATAAATATGTCATATATGTATATTACGAATCAAATTAATAAAACTTCTAAATATATTAATAAATTATTTAATTGGAGAGAGAAATATGAAAGATAAAGTAACTAGTTAGTTAATTGAAAAGAGAAAAAGTTAATAGATCATAATTATACATTTTTAATTATTGAGATCCAAAAAGAATCAATGGTCTAGATTTTTTCATTTAGTTCTCAAAACACTATGGGGTTGTTTGTTTTTTCCAAGGATAGCTTCCTGACCTCTTATGTTTGCGTCACACAGACCACCAAAGGTCTGAAGACTGTTTGTTTCTCGAAGACCTTTCACTAAAAAAGGTCTGCGCGTCTTCTTTTTTTGTGCAGATGTGGAGACTCTTCTTCTGACCTCTATTCCCCCTCTGCCTATTTTCAAAACACAGACTCCTCCCAAAAAAACTCTAGCACTTTCTTCTCCACCCCTTCCTCCTCCCAGCCCCCACCGCCACATCTCCGCCACCTCCACACTGTCACGTGACCTCCCCCCACTCTCCCACCGCCAACCACCCATTCCTCACGTCGACCACCTCCCCCATTCTCCACCGTCGCAACAGCAAATGTTACACCAACTCCTCTCCTCTCTTCCATAAGGTATCTTTTATGTTAAATTTCTTTTTTTAGTGTTAAATTTTAGAAATTTTGTGGTTTGTTGCTGAATCTTGTTGTTACTTTTGAGTTTTTTGTTGGTAAATTTTAGAAATTTTGTGGTTTGTTGCTGAATTTTGGTGTTACTTTTTAGTTTTTTGGTGTTAAATTTCTGAAATTTGATGGTTGCTGAATTTTGGTGTTAAATTTCATAAATTTGTTGGTAGTTTGCTGAATTTTTTTTTAATATTCATGCCTATTTGTTGGTTGGTAGTTTGCAGAAGTTAAAAAACAAACAAACTTCTTCTTGCAAACTGCAGAGTTTTGGTCCACCTCTTCAGCTACAGAGGTCAACAGATGTGGCCCGCAGAATACAGAGGTTTTACCTCTGAAATAAACAAACATCACTTATAGATTTTCTCATGAACCCTATATATATATATATAGATACATATAGGAAGAGTAATTGAAATTTTATAAGTATTTGTTTTATTTTTTAGTAATGCTTTATCATTCATTTGTGTCAATATTGTGCAGAGCACTATCCAAGAGTTTTCGTAGTCCCATTTTACAGTTTCTAAAGTTATACTAGGGGAAACATGATAATTTTGAACTTTCATTTTGAACATTTTAGAGTAACTTGTCATCTTAGTTCTTATGGTTTGGCTCAAAATGCTATATTAGTTCAAATCAGTTAACTAAAGGTATTTTGATCAATCCACATCTTTCTTTTTATTTTTGTCATTTTCATCCATAAACAATATTACATATTTCTTTTCTTTTAACTAAAACTAATAACTATAACAACCAATATATTATTTCCTGGTTTCAAAACTGAAACTCGAAAACGAATAGCTGGCGACCTTTCACTTCCCCCTCCCTACAAAATATAAGCAGGACGGAAATCCTGAGCCGGCGATCTACAAAAGTCACCGGAATCTAAACCCCAACATAAAACTTACTTATATAATTAAAATTTCCGATCAAGGCGATCACTTAAACATATTCAACAGATGCAATTCGCTTCCTAGTCGACCATAACAATACTCTCCAAAACCGCCATCCAAACAAGTAATTGAAATTTTGTAAGTATTTGTTTTTATTTTTTTTAGTAACACCTTATCATTCATTTGATTTTTTAGTAATTAATAATGCTTAGGTATTTTTTATTAGTAGTATTTTATTTTACCATTTTTAAGAACTTACGTTCGTTAACTTTTTATATCAATTATGATGTGCATCTACGTATATTTATTTTTTAACATTCCAAGTTATTTGTCGCGCATTGTGATGTTACATTACCGCGTGCATTGGATCGGTATCGATTCGATTCGTTATTCATGCACTTGGTATAGAAATCAACACGTGTTTTACATTGATCGGAAACGAACACCGGTACCGACACCGATGTTTGAATGGTATTGACCGGTTTAAATTATCATAGTATTCGTACTGATATTCAATTATCGTAACAATACAGAGTTGTATAAATGAAAATTTTTTGAAAATGGAAACCATAAAAAATACAGGTATCATCTGATGTTGTTTGGTATGGTACGCTAGTGATAAGATGTTAGTTTATCAAAAGAAAAAAAAACAATAAAATAATTATCGATACCAAACCAACGTTGTTCATTTGGTTTCGGTTTGGTTCACTACTATATAGACACGATATCTGTTATCAAACAAGAAAGCATAAAAATTAATACATAATGGTACCAATGTTGTTCAATTCGGTACGGTATAGTAGCGACACGATCTTAGTTTATCAATGCAAAAACAATTAAAGTAAAGATACAGGTACTTATAGAATATTGTTCAATTGGTTTCGGTTGGGATTAGTAGGATAGCGGCACAATAGCCGTTTTCAATAAAGTTTATATGACAATGTTGAAAAAAGTAAACACAAAATGCAAACCAACTGAACTGATATCAACTAAACTATAGCGAGTATTGATACCATAATGGGAAAATCACTAGCTAATATCATTCAAGACTTACCGATTTTATACAAACAAAGAGCCACCCTAGTGTAATTAATCACACATTTGAACCGAAAAAGTTAACACTTATCCCTAGTGCAACAACATTTAGACACGAGTATACTTTAGGGCTAGTTCTTATATGTGTTACACTTGTTATAGCACTTGAGTAGAATATAGCCTGTACCATCCTTTGTGTCAACATTGTGAAGAGCACCACTTGTTACATTGAGTAGAATATAGCCGGTACCATCCTTTGTGTCAACATTGTGAAGAGCACTATCTAAACATGTGGTGAGTTTTCGTGGTCCAATTTTATATTTTCTAAACTTCTACTAGGAGAAACATGTTAAACTTGAACGTTCATAAAAAAACATTTTAGAGTAAATTGTCATTTTAGTTTCTAAGGTTTAGCCCAAAATGCTACATTAGATCAAATCAGTTAACTCGAAGATTTTGATAATCCAAATCTTTCTTTTTCATTCTTTCATTTTCATCCAAAAACAATTTTACGTATTTCTTTTCTTTTAACTAATCTAATAACAACCAAATATATTATTTTCTGATTATAAAACTGAAACTCAAAAACGAATCTTCGACGACCTTTCTTTCCCCCCACCTTACAAAATATAAGCAGGAGGGAAATTAAAGACGGCGATCTACAAAAGGCATAAAACTAACATATATATATATATATATATATGTGGGAATGTTCATTTGAGAATAAATTTAATGTGAGAAGAAAAAGAAGAAATGACATAATTGTAAACATTAAATAGTTTACAAATCCTATCATTAATTATGTTATCTCTCATTAATAAAACAAAAACATTTTATCCTACACATTTCAAAATTTATCCTACATATATCTTATACTTATCGGAATTTACCCTACACACATTTAAATTTTACCCTACACATTTCAAAATTTATCATACACATACTAAAATTTATCCTATACATGTCGAAAATTCTTTCACCATAAATTATTTTATCTTGAAAATTATATTAAACAATAACTTACAAGTTTAATTAATTATCTAATTAATGGTAATTATAGATTTACCTATATACCTTTTTCATAATATTAAATATAAATGAAGTAAATAAAGAATTTCTATTGGTTTAAAAGTTGTTCTTTTTATTTTTATAAAAATTTTCTTCTCATTTAAACTCTCCAATATATATATATAAAATTTCTGATCAAACCCACATATTCAACAGATGCAATTCTCTTCCTTCTCGACCATAACTATACTCTCCAAAACCTCCATCCAAACACGTCGTAGTCACCGAGTCTTCTGAATTCATCGACGGACTTCCGTGCCACCATTTTTCCGACAAGCCTTTACTCGCTGGAAACTCTGATTCATATTCAGATCGAGATGCTGAGATTGTGAGTATCGGTGGCGATTCAAAAAGCTCGTCAGCGCTCTTGAACCTTCGATCGTTGAACTGTGACCGGATTGTTAACCGTATCGGAACAATCACCGAGTTTCGACGTCATCGGAAAACCGTCAATAAGTTACTGATCGGCCGTACGTAACGTACAGCCGCGAAGAACTGGTCTAATATTGTTAATAGAAGTCCAACGGCTCAGAATGACAGCGATTGAAACACAACTGCAGATGCAAAATTGCAAATCATTAACAAGTTTTTGTAAGTTGTTAAGTTGATAACAATTAACGCATCAGTTACAAACCCTAGCATCTAGTTAGTTATAAATTGATGAAATCACACACTAGTTTGATTCAATAACACACAAGAACTACAGAGAGAAGAGAGGCAGATTTTTATCGAAACTAACAATAAAATTTAGATTTTTATCTTTTATATAATAACTAGTTTTTGCTCGCCCGCGTTGTAGGGACTAAGCCGAATATTTTCTCTCTCATATCATATGCGTCTGTGTTTTAGATATTTGTACATATAACTCATAACACAATCTCAAAAATTATTACACCGAATCAACCAATTGAAAAACAAAACACTACCATACTTTTGCTATAATAAAAATAAAAAATAAAACGATAGAAAAACTGTAATTTTATACTGGGGTATATTTTTCAGGAAAATTGAGTGTGTGTCAGGCAGCCGCTTGGTACGAATAAAATTACACCGAGTCAACCAATTAAAACAAAACACTACCATAATTTTGTAAAAAAAACTAAAACGATGGCATGACTGTAATTTTACACACATGGCAAAATCGTAATTTAAAAGAAAAAAACAAAACGATCGCAAAACTTTAGATTTCAACCAAGGGAAAATCGTAATTTAGCTAAGAGAAAAAAAAAACAATAGCAAAACTATAAATTTAAATGAGATAAAATTGTAATTTGATTGGAACAATAGGGAAATGTCAGGCAGCTGCCTAGCACTATTCCCCTCCATCATGTTTGTAGTATATATAAATATAAATAAATAAATATAAATAATAATTATTATTAGTATTATAAATATATATATATATATATATATATATATATATATATATAGTATTATAACATAATTGATTTAAAAAAAAGAGGTTTTAAATGAAAATGACAATAAACAAAACATATATGTAATCTGGCCAAAATACACCAAGGTAAACTGATAATTTATGACGGAGTTAGTGGTTTGGATGAAAACAGAAAAATGGAAACGTCAGGGATCTAGAGGAGAAATTTTTTTTTATCTGAATTAAAGTAATATTTTGAGAATCTCAGGGACTAAATGGAAATTTATTCAACATTTTAATTGCTTGATATGTGTATGTTGTTTAATAAGATATCATAGGTGTGGATACACGAGGCATCATTTTATCAAAACATTAAGTCCCTACAATTACTCGTAACCACAAATCATATAATTCCTTGAGGGAGCCGGTAGATAGGATTGAATAGTATTATTCCGGTTGACAACGACACTTTTGTCGTTAGACTGCTAGCTAAAGTCAACGAACGTCATGGAACCAACACTTGGGTGTATTATTTCCAATTTATCAACCATGTTAATGTCCTATGATAGTTGTAAGCTGAGAGCAGCTTGCATGAACATTTGACCTACATTGGAGGCGTTATATTTGCTTTCGAGTTGTGTTATGTGAGGTGATGTGATTTGGAATCAGACATGTAGTTGTTTGTTTTCCATTTAGACATTGTGTCGAAGTCATGACACAATTTTAATAAATGCACTTTCGTATTTCCCTTGTATTAATGTGTTATCATACACGATCATCGCATCCTTATGTTTCCACTTTAGCTGGGTGTGACACAATGACAACTACTAAGAGTTGGGTGTGACACAATGACAACTACTAAGAGTTGTTTTTATTCAAAGAACGTCGTAAAGTCGGATCCGTAATGTATGAACAATTGTAACATTATTTTCTAAGAAAAACATTGTTAGACAAGGTAACCTGTAATAATTTGTTCTTGAACTGGTAAATAATAATATAACGTCTGCATTTTAAATTGTAATCGGACTTAAAAGGGGTAAAGCTATCCTATAAAGTCTCTTAAATCTACTAAGTGTACGAAAACACAGTGGATCGCAAAACATAACACGATGCCAAGAAACATAACACAATACCGAGGAAAAAAAGACAATGACGCAAATAAAAAAGACACAATGTTAAATAAAAAGACACAGTGATCTAACCGAAAAATTAGGAAATCTACAAAGTAAAAATCCAAAAGCGAAAACCTAAAATCTAAGATCTTAGAGTTCGGCGAGACGGTTCCAATGCCACCAGAATGAGCTTAATCAGAGTTCGTTTGATACCCTTGCTACGACTTTCTATTTTTAGGAGACCATGTATTTGAACATTTTCTGACTTAAAAGAAAAGATTAACGCTGTTTTAGAAAAGGATGTAGATTGTTACATAATATATAAAGGGCAATTTCTCTTGTATATATATACCTTAGGTTGAGGAGGAAACCTGAAATTACTTAAATGGCGAAAAAATGTAATTTACTCTTTAATCAATTTATGTACCAACTTATATTGTCCGGACCTCCCAAAAATATCATGTTAATAGACGTACCAACACATGAACACAAGAAGGAAAAAGTTAATGGCTTAGTCACAGAGACAAACGCAGATGTAATACAATTATATAATAGAAAAAAATTGGCAAAGCCATTATGTTTTTTAGCTGTAATCTGCGAAACTTTTACTGGATAATAGATGTAAAACTGAACATTTTGAGATTGTGAAGTTAGAGACTTATGAAGCTTCTAAACAAAGTGTAGGATTACTGAAAATACTAAAACCCAAACGAATACACCAATAGCATAAAATCAAAGTAGCTAGTATAAATAAAAGAAAGAAACCATGAAGTTATTCAAATACAAAGTTATGACTTACTTACTTACTGTCCGACTGTGAAAGCTTCTAAACAAAGTGTAGGATTACTGAAAATACCAAAACCCAAACGAATGCACCAATAGCATAAAATCAAAGTAGCTAGTATAAATAAAAGAAAGAAACCATGAATTTATTCAAATACAAAGTTATGACTTACTTACTGTCTGACTGTGCCTAAAATGCAATGCAATGTCGAAACATAAAGAATAGAAATTTTAGGTCATTGAAGATCCTTGGAAGTCGACTCGCCTCCTCCATTCTTCCACGATGACCCCGATAACAGGAAAGACAAACTGTCGGACTCTTCAAACAGATTTCTAGGAAAGTCTTGGTAGGGCGAAAAACAAGCACTAGGCTCACCACCACTAGAGCCATTAGAATTGAAATTGAAATCAAACAAGCCAGACCCCTGGATAGTATTATCCCCTTGATCATGCAGTTTAGGTTCATCCAAGGGAATTGCAGGTGTGTGTCCTTGAAAAAGAGAAATGTGTCCAAAAAGCTTATCTTTTCTTGAAAAAGTGGTACCGCAAGAACAAAGCCATCTGTCTCTTCCACAGTGCTTCTCGTGCGTTTTAAGATCTGCAATCACGGAGAATTTCTTTGTGTTGCAGCGGCTACATGTGTAGCTTTTATCACAGTGACTTCTCTTATAATGATTCTTGACACACAAGATTGTCTTGAGAGGCTGGAACTTCTTATGATCTTTATTCCTCTTACAACCAAGATAGGGGCATGAGTATCTCTTAATAAGCTTGGCCTCTGAGGCTGCTGTTTCCTTATGGGGTTTTGCTAATGCTGCTGGCGTTTTATATTCGTCTCCATGACCCCTCATATGCATTCGGAGATTGGCGTCACGTTTGAACCCCTTTCCACATATGACGCAAAAATGAGTGTGGGGGGCCAGAATCTCTTCTTTCTCGAGCTGCAAGATTTCAAATGAACCAGGGGGGAGATTCTCTCCTTCGTCAACATCATCGTCGTGGTCTTCATGAATAATATCCATATGATCGAGTTCGGTTGAATTGTCTTCAACCTTGCTTACCATATTCCTAAGAGTGTTGTTGGTTTCATTATCAGAAACATGGACTCCTGGAAGAAGACTACCTGCAGTTGATATGAGCTGAATAATAATGGAAGTGAGATCTGCAGTAACAAGTTGCTGCTGCTGCTGAATCAGAAAATGATTTGGAGGATCCTTGGCTACAATCAACTGCACCAATTCCTGAAGCTGGTGAATCTTTTCTTCCATGATGGAGAGATTGCTTAGCATAGTTTTAGGATCCCACAAACTTTGATCATCTTGGGGGATTTGTTTTCTCATCATTGCATCATAATCTAAAACAGACCTTTGCTGCGAAGTTGACTTTGACCAAGGCTTATTATTATTTCTACCATCCATTTCTTAGATCTGCTGCTACATACACAAATTCATCATCACAAAAGTAGTAGTAACCTAAGAGGCCCTTCCTTGGTCATAAAAGGTCAACTACAAGCAAAGCGACAAAAACAGAATGAATGAATGAATGAAATCAAAGGAGAAATTACCTGATTGAAGATTTGCATGATGGGGCTTCAATTGAAGGTGTGAAAGGGGGAAACAGGGAAGAGGAAAGAACGAATCTGAGTTCTGGGAGGATGGATGCCTTTTGTCAACAAGCAATTATTATTACTATTATTATTGTTGTTGTTGTTATTAGTATTTTTTATTATTATTTTTATTCTTATCATTATTGTTATTGTTATTATCTTATTGTTTTTATTATTGTTACCCTGTTATTATTGTTGTTAAAAATAATAATAATAATAATAATAATAATAATAATAATAATAATACAAATAATCATAATAACAAAAATATTATTATTATTATTGTTGTTGTTGTCGTTGTTATTATTATTATTGTTTTTATTGTTATTGTTATTATTATTATTGTTATTGTTATTATTATTATGCTTACTATTATTCTTACTATTACTATTATTATTATTGTTATTAGTATTGTTATTATTATTATTGTTGTTGCTCTTATTGTTATTATCGTTGTTGTTGGTGTTGTTGTTGTTGCTATTGTTGTTGTAGTTATTATTATTGTTATTATTATTGTTGTTATTATCGCTATTATTATTATTATTATTATTGTTGTTGTTGTTGTTGTTGTTGTTGTTGTTGTTATTCTTATTGTTATTATTATTATTATAATTATAATTATAATTATAGTTGTTGTTATTATTATTATTATTGTTATTGTTATTGTTATTATTATTATTATTGTTATTTTTATTGTTATTGTTGTTATTATTGTTATCATTGTTATTATCATTGTTGTTATTATTTGTTATTATTATTGTTGTATTATTACTATTATTGTTATTATTATTATTATTGTTATTAATTATTGTTGTTATTGTTGTTGTTATTATTGCCGTTGTTGTGTTATTATAATTATTATTATTGTTATTGTTATTATTATTGTTGTTCTTTTCCAATTTTGCCCAAAGTTTAAAAATACGGTTTCGCCCCCAGTTTAAAATAAAATTATAATGTTGACCTCAGCTAAAAGTTACGACTTTGCCATCAGTTCACAATTATGATTTTGCCCAATTCAACATAAAACTATGATTTTGCCCCATTTCAACATAAAATCGTAATTTTAAATGGAGAGCAAAGTATTATCCTTATTGTTATTATTATTATTATCCTTATTATTATTGTTATTGTTGTTATTGTTATTATCATTTATTATTATTATTATTGTTATTTTTATTGTTGTTATTGTTACTATTATTGCTACTCTATATTGTTATTGTTACTATTATTTTTAATCTTAGTGTTGTTGTTATTATTGTTATTATTGTTACTATTATTGTTACTCTTATTATTATTGATATTGTTATTGCTATTATTGTTATTGTTACTATTATTGTTACTCTTATTGTATCGTTATTATTACTCTTATTTAGTATTATTGTTATTATTGTTATTGTAACAGCCCAGCTTAATCGCACCATGATATTGTCCGCTTTGGCAGCCAGCACCCTCAGCGTCTGCCCCTCACAGTTTTTAAAACGCGTCATGATGGTGAAGGTATCCAGCCCCTTATAAGAAAGCCTTTGTTCCCCTTCACAACCGATGTGGGATATCACAATCCACCCCCTTAAGGGGTCTAGCGTCCTCGCGGGACCTGTCACCACCGGTCCGGCCCTGACTCTGATACCATCTGTAACAGCCTAACGTAACCGCACCATGATATTGTCCGCTTTGGCAGCCAGCACGCCTTCAGCGCCTGGCCCTCACGCTTTTTAAAACGCGTCATGGTGGTGAAGGTATCCAGTCCCTTATAAGGAAGCATTTGTTCCCCTTCACAACCGATGTGGGATATTACAGTTATCCTCGTCATTTGAACGTAAAAGCCCCAAACACCTATGAAAATCAAACAAAAAAACAGAGTGTTAACATTCCACAAATATTAGAGAAACTCGGGCTGACGACTAGGGGCGTAAAAAACATTGTTTATCGTGTGTAATAAAAAAACATTTTTTTACATTCGACACCGTGCGTGAATTTTATTTTACATTCGACAACGTACGAGAAACAATTTTTCAAAAGTATGTAAAAGTAAACATTTATGTGTGCTGTTTTATATACGTTTGAAAAATAGATTTACCCGTCATGTTTAGAGGAGCTCGGATCGACGATTAGAGGCGTAAAAAAACAATTTTTTTTCAATTGACACGTGCACAAAAAGATATTTTACATACGCAAACTTACGGAAAAACATTTTTCAAACGTATGTAAAAACTATTTTACACCTTTCGTTTTTACATGCGTTTGAAAATTAGATTTACGCGTGACTTTTAGAGGAGCTCGGGTCGGCGATCAGGGGCGTAAAAAACTTTTTTTACGTATGTTGTCATAACATTTATTTATTTTTTTTACATAGTGGTTTTCTCATACTCAGTTTGTATAAATGTTTACGCACATTGTCAAACTTTTTAAGGGGGGTGCTTGTAACACCCCAAAAATATTAAATCATATATATATAACTGGGTTTAACCTAGTTGATGGTAGGTTAATAATAAAAATCATGAATTGTGGTTCTTTTGATAATAAACTAAACATGAGAGACTAAATTGGCCAAGTGGGTGAAACTTGATTTTATCAAAACTAAACAAAAAAAATGCAGCACTCTCATGTGCGTGAGTGTGTGTGCGCGACCAGAGAAAGAAAGAAGAACACCCAAACCCTAATTCACTAAGGTAATCAAATTGA
This sequence comes from Scalesia atractyloides, assembly GCA_947069175.1. Classification (NCBI taxonomy): domain Eukaryota; kingdom Viridiplantae; phylum Streptophyta; class Magnoliopsida; order Asterales; family Asteraceae; genus Scalesia; species Scalesia atractyloides. Next base: position 38,125,272 of record CAMTDV010000001.1, read on the forward strand.
AGGGTGGATTGGGGCCTTTATTGGTGCATGAATCAAGAATATCAATCATCCATACTTGCCTAACACTAGATAAATTGTAATTTTGATTTTGGTGATACTTGATTTTGGATGATTGAAGTTCTTGAAACACTTGATTGATGTAATTTAAATGTAGGATCATAATCCTAACCGAAAATAGTTGTTGAATTTATAAAATTATGAGTAGAGATTATTATGCTTTATATAAAGAAGTGGGTTTTTGCTCTTGTATGACAACGCCCCAAGTGATTGTTTGAACTATGCATGTAATGATGTACATTTGTCGAAATGGCATGTTAATATGGATTATGATGAGTTATTGAGTATGTGAATTGAGGTTCTTGGATTCACTAAGGTTTTATTGAACTAAAATGGCTAGCTAAAAAGCTTGCACATAAGGTGCTTGACAAAACGCCTAAAGAATTGCCAACTTTAATTAACAAACAAAAGATGTTGATAGACACATAAATTGGTATCATTGGCGAAACTTATGTCACACCCCAACCGATGGCGGAATCATCAGGGCGGACGTAAATAGATTGCTCGAGACATCATAACACTATTTGCGACAATATTAAATTCAAAACCTGTTTCATTTCATTGATCAAATAGTCAATTACAACATAAATCCAAATACAAGTTCAACAATATTATAACATTTTTGGGTAAAGGGTTGCCCCGATGATTTTATATATAAACAAACCAAAAATAACAAGTAGCGTGGAACGCCCACACTAGTTCAAACATGGGAATTCCCATGAATGTAAGCCAAAAAAACACACTAGACTACCAAGAACATCGAAAACAAACTACTAGACAATAATCTAGAGAAACAAAAAAACTAATAAATAATCAGCCTACTTCATCTTCCAATCGGTTGCTATAAATCTCCCATGTTTCAAGCAATCTTCGCACATTGTAGCAATCCTTGAACTTGACTCCCATTAGCTTATATCGAACCGTTTTCAAAATTGTATCACTTAGAACATCCGGCGGTCTCGTCTGGTTCTTGAAAAGTCTCGCATTACGTTCCTGCCAAATGAAATAAGTCGCAGCAGCAACAATAAGCCTACTAACATAGTTGGTCGCTAACTTAGACCCAGCCCGAGCCCCCAGCCATTCAACGATAGCATCCCACTCTGGGCCAACAGTACTCATATCCCCTTTTCCGTGAACCGTGATCCAAACTTGAGTTGAGTAGTTACAATCGAAGAATAGATGGTTATGGGAGTCAACATCCGCATAGCAAAGAAGACAACACATCATATTCATATTTTTCCTTCTGGAGATATCCCATTGCACAATTTTATCTTGAGTGAGGAGCTTACGACGAATCACCAGCCACATAAAGAAAGCATGTTTTGGAATACACTGCGAGAACCAAACATACTTGACCCAATCCACCTCTGCTACTCTTTGTCTAACCGAATGCCACACTTGAGACGAAGAGTACTCAACTAACTCATTATCATCCTTCCATAGGAGCTGATCAGACCAATTCGGATCTGTATGGATATCATCTAGCTGAATTAAAACCGGAAACATATCCCTCCACGCCACTGGCCACTTCCAAACACCACTAACATGAATCTCCTGAACTGTAGTATTAAGGGTAAAGCCTGCATTTGAGATGGTTCTAGGAGTCAAGAAGTTACCAAGCGGACCCAAGTGACACCACGAATCGTACCAAGCTGAAGTATTGCTACCATCACCCAACTTGGACCAAACAAATTCTCTAATAAACGGCCGAAGCTGTAATATTTTCCGCCAGCTCCAACAACAGTTCGCCACCGACTTACAAATCCAAAAGCTTTTACCTCTAAGTCTGTACGAATGAATCCAAGCAACCCAAAGAGAATCACGCTTAACCAGAATGCTCCAAATATGTGAAGACATAAGTGCTTTATTAACATCCCCAATACGACAAATACCTAAGCCACCCTCGTACTTTGGAACACAAACAGACTTCCAGGAAGCTTTAGCCTTCCCCTTGTGATAGGAGCCATCCGAAGACCATAAGAAGTTTCGCATTTTGGCTTCCAGATCTTGAATGGTACGGTTAGGCAGGATAAAAATTGAAGACCAGTAAATATGCATTGAAGAAAGAACAGAGTTTATAAGCTGCAGCCGACCCGCAAACGAAAGAAGTTTATTCCTCCAATTTGAAATCCGTTGATCCAACCTCTCCACTAAGGCACTACAATCTTTGTACACAAGGCTAGAAGAAATAAGAGGAACCCCCAAGTATGTTACTGGGAGAGACCCCTCCATAAACGGCATGAAAGACAAGATATGGTTTTAACATGAGCCGGCACATTACAGAAAAACCCCGTGCTCTTTTGAATACTAGGAACTAGACCGGACATGTTCGAAAAGTTCGAAAGACACTTGAAAACACAGTGCACCGACTCAACATCTCCTCTCGCAAACAAGAATAAACCATCTGCAAAACACAGGTTAATGATACGCTGCCTCTCGCATTTGTTGTGAAATTTGAAGGATGTATCAATCCTAGAAGCATGGTGTAATAAACCTCCAAAACCAGCGTGAATAAATAAGGAGATAACGGGTCTCCTTATCGAAGGTCACGCTTACCTTTAAAATATCCATGCACATTCCCATTAACACAAATAGAATATGATGTTGAAATACAAACCATAATCCACTCCACCATCTTTATGTCAAAACCGAACCCAATCAGAATGTTTTTCAGGAACCTCCAATCAACCGTATCATAAGCTTTCTGAATATCCACCCTGAAAGCACACCGGGGGGGACCTGAATTTCTATGATAATTATGCATAAGCTCTTGAGTCAGCAAGATGTTATCCGAGATTTTCCTACCAGGAATAAAAGCAGATTGGTTGATACTAACAACCTGATGGAGCACACCCTTTATACGGTCAGCAATAATCTTACTAACACATTTGAATAAGACGTTGCAGCAGGCTATAGGACGATAATCAGAAAGCGTAACTGGCGAGGGTTTCTTCGGCACTAGCGCAACAAGAGTATGGTTAATTTGGCCCAGTAATCTGCCTGTATTAAAGAAATCAATGATTGCCATAGAAACATCATTACCTATAATCGGCCAAGCAACTTTAAAGAAAGCAGCAGTGTAACCATCCGGGCCTGGAGCTTTGTCATTACCTATAGAAAACATGGCTTTCTTAACCTCATCCATCGTAACCGGACGGATCATGAGGGAAGTATCAATCGGGTTCACAACCTTAGGAAACAGATCAGGAGTAGGATGCATAGATAGATCGTCTTGGCTACCCAAGAAATTTTCATAATGTTTCACAAAAGCATGTTGAACCGCTCGCCCTCATGCACTACACCATTCGTATCCAATACAACTTGGATTCGGCTTCGATGGTTCCTACTCTTCACTGCGGCATGAAAGAAAGCAGTATTAGAGTCGCCAGCTCTTAACCATTCTATCTTAGACTTCTGCTTTAAAAACCTTTCCTCATCAAGAGACGCTTCTTGAAAATCAGAATTCAGCTTCCTTTCTCGAGCTCTAAGGTCCGCATTCATGGATCCTTATCAATATCCTTCTGAATGTCATCCAGTTTACCACGAAGATCAGCCATCTTCTTATGGAGATTGCCTTGCTTGAAAAGTAAAGCACGTAAAGGAGTCTTTAGCATCCGAAGCTTCTTCACAACCCTAAACTGATAAACCCCATTAACACTCATCTCCCACGAATCCTTCACAATCCTTAGAAAATCAGGCTTATGAACCAAAAAATTCGCAAACTTGAAGGGCTTATGCTTACTAGTAACAGCTCGTTTAATTGTTAGAACACAAGGAGAGTGATCTGACAATCTGTATGGATGAAAAACAACCACTGAATTAGGGAACTCAGCAATAAACGGAGTATTGCCCATGATACGATCAATTTTCTTAAGCAAGCCAACACCCTTCTTTGGCTTTTGGTTCCATGTAAAATGGAGACCCGACTGGTTAATCTCCATCACCTCAATATCTGAAACACAAGCTTGAAAGTCTCGCATACCCGTTGAAACGGAGGAGGCACCCATAGACTTATCCTCCAGGTATAGAGCCGAGTTAAAATCTCCCATAATCATCCACGGCTTATCACCTACCATAAGTTTATGCATAGATAACTGGGACCATAATTCTCGCCGAGTGATATAGTAATTAGCTGCGTACACAACTGAACAGAATAACCATTTCTTGTCTTCTTTAACGAATAACTGAATATGCATGACTTGCGACGTTTGAGGCAACACCATCAAATCAAAAACCATCGAGTTCCAACCTATGATAATACGAGTTCCTTTATCACAAGAACCCCCATTAGAAGTCCAATCCCAACGACGGAACACTGAGTTACAGACCTTACTAAGATTTCTGAAATCAACATGAGATTCTAAAATAGCACAAAAACTGAGGTTACTATCTTTAACTATCTTTCGAACCTCCTTTTGTTTTAGAGGGTGGTTCAACCCCCTAACATTCCATGAAGCAAGACTAACCATTGGAAACCTCCGGGTTAGGAGTGCTTGCCCCTTTTTTAGCATTAGGATTACAGGTGTCGTCCGTGATAAACTCATCAGTTTCATTATATACTTCCATGACCTCTTCTTCATCCGGCTCCTGTTGTCCACCTTCTCTCTCCTTACTACTTTGACCTTTCTCCATTTTTTCATCATTTAAGACCTTAAACGAATTTCTAGAAACAACAGTATTTAAAGATTCCGACTTATACAAGTTATCCTTCGGCTTAGCTCCAACCGGCCTATACTCAAATTTCGGCTTTTGTTTGAAAACCCGTCTTCCGAGCCACTCTCTTGGTATGCACCCCCGTAAACCCTTCCTCATCAACACAGGCTTTTTATCAGGACTACGTCCTAGATCATAAGGCTTACGAGCTTTGTCATCACTCACTAGTTTTCCCGGCTTCTTTTGATGTTTAGGACAATGATCATCTGAGTGCCCAAAAACACAACAATGCGAGCACCTATGCGGATTCCATTCATACTCAACATACATAGTCTCCTTGACATACCCATCACCCTCAAGTTCTGGGATTCCCATCGTAATTTCCTCTTTAAGCTCCTTATCAGCTGACACTTCAATTAAAGCTCTAGCATAGCTAATACGGCCCCAGGAATCCAAGCACATCGAAGTAGTGTAAGAATCTAGATGTTTAGGATCACCAATGGCTGTAGCGATCAAACTAAGACCATCCTCTGTATATGCGGCTAAAGGAACATCACGCATCTTGACCCATAATTGCAGTTTCTTAACCTCTTTTTTTATCAGCTTAGTAGTAGGAGTCCACTCACATAACATCAAAGGTTGTGATCGAATAATCCATGGGCCCTCGTTGAGAACAGCCATCATACCAGATTGGTCTGCAAACTTGAAGAAAAAGAAACCATTAGCGTTCATCATAGATTTTGCAATCCAAACTTTTTCCAGTTATTTTTCACATAATACTCCACAACCGGGTAGGCAACTCGATCCCCCAGGAAGTACCCGTATAATGTGTTTGCTAGCTTGTATTGAACTACCCGAATCGAATCCTTCGGCAAAACCACATCACAATTCTCATGCTGCATTGGACTAGCAAGTGATCTGAAATTAAGTTTTTTGTTACTTGACTTGGCCACCAAATCAGCATATGATAGTGACTTAGACCCCTTCTCGTTTTGGTTAATACCTACGGCGGGAAAACCATCATCAATCTTTTGATCCGGTTGGCCTTGTTCCATGACAGGCACAGTAATCTTGGTCAGTTCATCAATAATATTAAACATATCAGGTACTTGTCGAGCAGGAGTCACAATACCCCTCCGAGGCATTAACGTGCTACCTTCAACATCTACCACTCTTGAAGCCAAACCCTGGAACGATAATGAATGTTTTCCACGATCGTTGAGCGAATTTCCACCAGTTTTTTACGTACATTCTTAGTGTCATCACCAACTCCCTCCATCAGCAAACACACTGCCAACCATGCAAAAGAAACCGAGAGAAAAAACCAGAAACCCTCAACCGAAGAAACTAAGAAAACCCTAATCTAGCAAAACCCTAATCCATAGATCTTCACGAAATCAAATAGAGAACCAGGTAAATCAAGGTTACTGCCACACCAGTAGGACCGAAACACCTAATACACTATTCAATTAGATCAGAAACTATGATTATGGCCCGCGATACATCGAACGAGTAGTGTTGGTGCCATCCAAAATCAATACCCAATAAACAAAATTATTATAACATAAAACCTAGCATTCTAGATGCGTTTCTTTGTCGTCCCTACTAAGTTTTCGTCATGTTTAACATCCTTAACCTGCAACATGTTAAAAGTATAGTTCAACACAAAAGCATTGGCGAGTACACAAGTTTAATTATAGCATAAGTAATAAATCGTTTAAACAAATCCACATGTTAAGCTAGCATACTAGATTAATGTAAACATGACATGCGATCTACAAGTCAATCCTCAAGTGTCACCGCAAAATAGATTAAACTTAACGTGACCACAAGAATGCGGGCGGTGCGTTACTCCTATAGCACTACACATGCTAAGGGGAGGGTCGTACAAAGTTAATAACAATTAGTATCACATAAGAATGTTCCAAGTATACAAATCGGGTATCACATAACTATAGCATGTATGATAGATTGTTTGTGTGATTGCATAAAATATAAGTTTCTATGTCGTCCCTACTAAGTTTTCGTCATGTTCAACATCCTTAACCTGCAACATGTTAAAAGTATAGTTCAACACAAAAGGATTGGCGAGTACACATGTTTAATTATAGCATAAGTAATAAATCGTTTAAACAAATCCACATGTTAAGCTAGCATACTAGATTAATGAAACATGGCATGTGATCTACAAGTCAATCCTCAAGTGTCACCGCAAAATAGATTAAACTTAACGTGACCACAAGAATACATACTCCTATAGCGCTACACATGTTAAGGGGAGGGTCGTACGAAGTTAATAACAATTAGTATCACATAAGAATGTTCCAAGTATACAAATCGGGTATCACATAACTATAGCATGTATGGTAGATTGTTTGTGTGATTGCATAAAATATAAGTGTGATTTAGTGAGTTTGGATAGACTAACATATTGTACCCAAAAGTGTAAAGCGTAAAAGGATGTCGAGTGTACTCACGGTTTGCGAAGAAATTTTCACTTAGTAGGTTTGATGAGTCTTGAGTTGATGGAATAGCGAAGTTACCAATTTTGGTTCTTGAACTTTTTGCCCAAAGTTGAAATATTGGAAATTTGAGAGAGTTTGTAAGTGATTTGGAGGTGGTGCAAGTGTTTGGAAGGTGTTAGGGTTGGTATTTATAAGAGGGTTAAGTGGTTGGGGTTTAAATGAATGCGGCAGGTAATTGGAGGAGAAAAGAGGTGAAAAATGGTGAAATCTAATTGGCTAAAGAATGGTGAAAGGTGATTGGAGGAGAAAAGAGGTGGAAAAAGGGTGAAATCTAATTGGTTAAAGAAGGGTGGAAGATGATTGGAGGAAGAAAGAGGTGGAAAAGGGTGAAATCTAATTGGCTAAAGAATGGTGAGGGTGATTGGAGGAGAAAGGAGGTGGAAAAGATTTTGTTTTTGCTTACTTTTAGTCCCTGCACTTTATAACTAGGTTATTTTATGTCGTTTCTTGTATTTTAACTTGGTTTTAGGTACCATAGTGTATTTTAAGTCTCGGTTTTGCGTATAAACACGCATTTAAAGATTGATTGCGTATATAATACAAATATAAAAGGTAACACGTATATGTATAAAAATGAATTCCATTATGATTAACGAATCGAATTATGAGATTGGAATTGAAATACGAATATAAGGTTTCTAAAAAATAGAATGCGAATACGAACTTTCTAAAAATAAAATACAGAAATACGACGTTACAGTCTCCCCTACTTTAGGAAATTTCATCCCGAAATTTATTTAAGAGGAAGACTTGGGATAAGATGGTTTTTTGATGGTTCGATACGAGTGATAATCGGTTAAAATGTTTGACTAAACGTGAATTTTTTATGCTTAATGCCGAAGTAACGTTTTATGTATTAGCGTGTTTAAAAATGCATGGGTCAAAGTTCTGGCTAAATTGATAGTCTATGGTTAATTGGGCGTACGCCGATAATTTTGAGTGATAAAAGATAGGTTTGTAAAAACAACTCGTTTGACTAAGCGGATTGGGACATCAACCATAAGTAAGTGTAAAAAATAAGTAAAACTTGTATGTGTGTACATAGGCAATGCGAGTTAAACAACTCAATTGGGAGAAATGTTTTAAAATGATGTGACCTAAAAGTTTTTGTGTAAGTAAGGATGTAGTTTGACAAAATGTGTGGCCCGCACCATAGGTTGTAGGAAGAATTTTCATTGGTTCAAATGCGTATTAGTAAAATCACACGTAGAAAAAAATGTTTATAGATGAGAAGCTAGGAGGAAGGTAGTTATGGTTTCAAAAAGCTTTAGCGGTAGTAGGCCGTCTAGTTGATGTTTGCGCGTAATAAAGAACGAAAGATATCTTAAAAGTATTTTGACTGACTCGAACTGGTGAGGATGTTTGTAAAAGTGGATAAATTGTTTAGGCCGATTTACTGAAAATAAAGTTTGGATGAAATGTTAAGGGGAGAATTTGGGAATATTTGTGGTACGAGAGCGTATGAACGATTTGGTAGGTGTAATAGAGGGGTAAGAATGGTGTGGATATTGAATGAAATACGAACACAAAAGTTGAGAGATGCTAGTGATAGTTGTAGCGGTTAAAGCTAACGATTTTGAGAATGAAGCTTTGTCATGGATAATCGAGTACTAAGCATTTCAAAGTTGTATCACCTAAGTTCGTTATAAATCAATGTATATAACAAGGTCCCAGAAATCACCGAATTTATAATGGCATGTTTTACAAAAGTTAGGTAACACGGTAGGGACACTTATATATTGGAAGTACCAGCAGCGTATCCACCATGTTCACACCATGTTACGTTCGTTTCGCTATTCTGTGTCATGTTACGTTCCGTGTTGCGATACACAGTAGAACCCACTATGGTTTTCATGCGCCTACCAATATAATCCCGTGTACACCCGCGATTATTTTGGTCTGTGCATGATCTGCATAGTTTGTACTAGTAATGTATGAGTCAGGTTACATTTTAGTATTACAAGCAAAATGTGTGTGTAAGATAGCGTATAAAAATAAGTATGTAAGCATGATTGTATGTATGTATGAGTGTCGAACGTAGGCGATACCACTCGAGTTTTGCCTACTTATAGATTTCAAGTATGACTACCAAGTAGTGCGAATGTATGAATTTTGAGTATGATTGAAGACAAATACGTATAACATTAGCATGTAGTATCGAGCGTATAGGTGGAATAAAATGGGATTTAGCATATATAAGTAACCATGAAGTTGCGAGTGTGTAAAATACAAAGTGTAATGGTGATATGTGTAAGATTGTCATGTAATATTGACTGCATAAATGAAAATGTGTAAGGCGATATGCGTGTGTATGGCCGCTTGAGTTAAGCCATTAAGTTGGTTGAAATAAAATAAATCAGGGTTGTTGGGAATGAAGGACCAAAATTTTGAATGTCAAGTGAATATTGAGAAAAATATTAATTTTTGATGTAAGATGTGGTTTGTAAAAAAAAAAAAGAAATGCTACTTTTTAAAAATTTGTATTTGCATACATCGTAGGCTATCTGATCTTATGAAATTTTCTTGCCCATGTGTTAAGATTTAGATTGCATATTAGTGGTTTTTGAAAAGGTTGTAAAATAGTGAGCTTACTTTATTTTTATATTGATACAAGGAAAGTTGTGTTTTGAAATTTTTTGTGGAAAACTTGGGTTTTGAAAAGTATTTTAGCAAAGTGGACTTATACGTATGTGAGAGAGTTTTCGTGGGTTTCTTGTTGGAAATAAAATGTCTTTATAATGGTAGTATAAAGTGAGTATTTTTTTGCGATTGGACGAGTTCTGAAAATCGAGGGCAAGAGGTTCGTTAGACCGACTAAGTTGATAGGTAGCACTTCATAAAGTTTTTTAAAATTGTGAAAGAAACGTTTAAAGTATCATTAGAAGTTTCATGTATGTAATTTACGTAAATAAATTGTAGGGTGAGAAATCGTTTGGATAAAATACTAAGGTACGAGGTTTATGCATAAATGAGAAAAATTGAAACAATGATAAAATGTTTGAGTATAAATTATGATCTAGTGATTGTTACGAAAGTAGTCGAGTTGTGATTTGATCTTCCATTGAGGTGTGGACATCACTCCTATCTCAAGGACAAGATTCCATCGAGAAATGGGCAGAGTCAAATCGTAAAGGTAAGGGAATCACTCCTATTTTGATGATAAGACTTCCATTTTTTGGAATGCGAGTAATGTTTATCTTGTGGGTGACGTTTTTGAAATCGTATTTATAAATAGCGTGTAAGGTACATGAAAAGTATAATACGTGAGTAATCATTGTGAAAATAATTTGAATTTTGAAAGAAAGGGATATTTGAATTACGTTATGCATAAAATTGATATAAAAGAATGATGGTTTTGACTAAAACTTGGATTGTTCCGAAACGAAACATTGACTAACCAAAGTGATCGAAAGCTCTTTTGAGTTTGGGAAGCATGCTTTGGCCTACTAAGTAAAATACTCTCGCTAAAATTTTGGTTAACGATATTCACCCTTCCGATTACTACATGTCCTTAGTCAATTGAAAGTTCGAGGCTTTGGCGGAATTCGAAAATCGAGGAGTGGGACAAGTTACCAAGTTGCGGGTATCACCCCTAACTTGACAACGTCATTCCCTAGTGCGGTTGATACTTATCAAACGAGGTAAGGACTTAAATCCGACTCGTTGGTAAGGGTCCACTAGAATAAGTATTACGAAATTTCATCAAGGTGAGGATGTCACTCCTAACTTGATGTATAATTTCATGGAAATTGAGAATGCGGATTAAGAGTCTTTCACCAAAGTGAGGGTTTCACTCCTATTTTGATGAAATCGTCTCGTTTGTATAAAGCGAGTGTGTTCGCGTCCTCATGTGTGTATGGTAAATCGTTGTAGGAAAGACATACGAAATTTTAGACAAAAGATGAGATAGAAGCAAATAGAGAGAATTTGAGTATATGAAGCATGAAATCAAGAATGGTCAAGTATGGGTACTTAGACTATAGATTAGGTCAAATCATGGCAATTTTTCCTAATTCCCTATAGTTATGACTCTCATACCAATCTGTCACACCCCAACCGATAGCGGAATCATCGGGGCGGACGTAAATAGATTGCTCGAGACATTATAACACTATTTGCGACAATATTAAATTCGAAACCCCGTTTCATTTCATTGATCAAATATTACAACATAAATCCAAATACAACAAGTTCAACAATACTATAACATAAAACCTAGCATTCTAGATGCGTTTCTATGTCGTCCCTACTAAGTTTTCGTCATGTTCAACATCCTTAACCTGCAACATGTTAAAAGTATAGTTCAACACAAAAGCATTGGCGAGTACACAAGTTTAATTATAGCATAAGTAATAAATCGTTTAAACAAATCCACATGTTAAGCTAGCATACTAGATTAATGTAAACATGACATGCGATCTACAAGTCAATCCTCAAGTGTCATTGCAAAATAGATAAAACTTAACATGACCACAAGAATACGGGCGGTGCGTTACTCCTATAGCGCGATACATGTTAAGGGGAGGCTTGTACGAAGTTAATAACAATTAGTATCACATAAGAATGTTCCAAGTATACAAATCAGGTATCACATAACTATAGCATGTATGATAGATTGTTTGTGTGATTGCATAAAATATAAGTGTGATTTAATGAGTTTGGATAGACTAACATATTGCACCCAAAAGTGTAAAGCGTAAAAGGGTGTCGAGTGTACTCACAGTTTGCGAAGAAATTTTCACTTAGTGGGTTTGATGAGTCTTGAGTTGATGGAATAACAAAGTTACCAATTTTGGTTCTTGAACTTTTTGCCCAAAGTTGAAATCTTGGAGATTTGAGAGAGTTTGTAACTGATTTGGAGGTGGTGTAAGTGTTTGGAAGGTGTTAGGGTTAGTATTTATAAGAGGGTTAAGTGGTTGGGATTTAAATGAAGGCGGAAGGTAATTGGAGGAGAAAAGAGGTGAAAAATGGTGAAATCTAATTGGCTAAAGAATGGTGAAAGGTGATTGGAGGAGAAAAGAGGTGGAAAAAAGGGTGAAATCTAATTGGCTAAAGAATGGTGAAAGGTGATTAGAGGAGAAAAGATGTGGAAAATGGTAAACTCTAATTAGCTAAAGAAGGGTGGAAGATGATTGGATGAGAAAAGAGGTGGAAAAGGGTGAAATCTAATTGGCTAAAGAAGAGTGAAAGGTGATCGGAGGAGAAAGAATGTGGAAAAGCTTTTGGTTTTGCTTACTTTTAGTCCCTGCACTTTGTAACTAGGTTATTTTATGTCTTTTCTTGTATTTTAACTTGTTTTTAGGTACCATAGTGTATTTTAAGTCTCGGTTTTGCGTATAAACACGCATTTAAAGATTGATTGCGTATATAATACAAATATGAAAGGTAACACGTATATGTATAAAAATGAATTCCATTATGATTAACGTCTCGAATTATGAGATTAAAATTGAAATACGAATATAAAGGTTTTGATGTATTGAATAATACATCTATTTATCTTGTAGAGTTTGTATATTTTTGTGGGTTTTCGTTTTGATTTGTCAAGAATTTATCTACTTTTAATCCAAACACGTTTTGCAGGTCTTGGTTCGTGAAAACGGTTGGAAGGATGGGAAAAACAAGCGAAAATGGTGAAAAGAACCGAGTCGGGACGTGAATGGATCGAAAATGGGAAAACGAAACGAAAAATCAGAAATTCTACCCGGTCGCGGGGCGCGACTGGTACAAGAAATCTCTCTCGCGGCCCGCGAGAGAGGGATAATTATCTCCGAATTAAAGCTCGGTCGCGCGGCGCGACCGGACCGTCCAATCTCTCTCGCAGGGTGCGAGAGAGGTCTTTATCCATAAATTTTTCGAAATCTGAGTTGTTTTGGGATTTGTTTGTTTATAATAGACTTATTATCATAATAGAACACATCTTGGGCATTTGTGGACGATCTAGAGCAACTTTGGAGCTGTTTTCTGGAGGTTTGAAGCTACACAAGGCGGATCTAAGCTGCAGGAACGGTGGTGGTGATCACGGAAGTCAAAGGCAGGAGCTTTTCACGGTTTATCATACCAATCTACACTTTGATTTCTTGTTTTTGATCAATCATGTTATCTTGTTACCAACTTGGTTTTATTCAGTTTTTAAACATGTTGTTAGGCTAGATTTTCTTTTGGTTACCTAGGTTTTGGATTATGGATTTATGAAACTTTGATTTGCTTTAATTTAGTTTATGGTTTGAATATTTAAATTGGTAAAGTTTACAACTTTAATGATCTAGTTTAGGGTATTTGCATAATCTTGGTTGTTTGATGATTGTTTGGTTATTTTGCATAAACTTTGGTGAATGTCTTTAATGTAATAGGTTTATGTTACTTTTCGTGTTCTTAGGAATTCGTGAAGTTGTCGGTAAAATTGGCCAATAAAACCGGGGAAACAACTAGATTAACCATTAAATCAAACTTGTCATTATACCTAATTTGTTAATTGAGAAATTGCAATTAGTTGGCTGAATTAATATGGTAAATTGTTAGCTTAGGGTTTTGAGAATTCCCGAGTCTAATTTCCTTGTCATAATTGAGTCAGTTAATCTAAACTGGAGAAATTTAGTTGGTCTAGATTGATTATTGAGAGGTAATTAATAATTAGGCATTTTACTAATTTGAAAAGATAATTGAAAAAGAATCTTTAAAACCGGTAAACGAATAACGAGAATAGGTTAGTTTAGGTGTCTTCCTGAGAAGGGTCAAGAGTCCTTTTTAATAAACCTAAACTTTGATATACTAAGATCCCGGTAAAATATTCAACCAGATTAATTACTGTTAAATTAAAGGAGTAATAGTCTAAAAAATCTAACCTAGGGCACTAGTTTATCATCTCTTGGTAAAAGCTCTAATAAGTCCCTAGAAGTTCATAGTTTGGTCATTCCAATTCATTAGCTTTAGTTAATTAAATAAATTAGAATTATTAGTAAAAAATCCCCTTTAAAATATACCTAGTGTGTAATTGAGTCTAAATCAGTACTTTTAGCAATTAGAGAGTCTTGTGGGTTCGATAATCCGGACTTACTTAATACTATTCTATAATTGATCGGTCCACTTGCCGGTTAGTAGTTTAGTAAAGTTTAGGAGTCTAGGGTAGAATTTGAGTCTAGAATTAGGATAATTTGTTTTGTTTTTAATTAACTACTTTTAGAACATCAGGTTTCTAAAAAATAGAATGCGAATACGAACTTTCTAAAAATAAGAATATAGAAATACGAGGCGTTGCAACTTACAAGCTTTAATTATGAACCTAGAGTATCTAAATAAATTTGGCTTGTATACTTTAGGCAACGCAAATGGGGCGACGAGAAGTCAAGCTGGTGCGGACACACGTTTGAAGGTAAAGCTTTAAGGTACGTGGCTTATTGCTTCGTAGTATGTTGTTAAATTATGTGTTAATTTCGTTAGATTTGTTAGTATTACAATACTTGTAAGTTTATTTGTTTGAAAGTGATGGATTTCACATAAACGTCCAAAAGGGTCAAAATAGAGAACTATATTAAGTTTGGTTGTTTGAAAGTGATGGATTTCACATAAACTTCCAAATGGGTCAAAATAGAGAACTATATTAAGTTTGGTTGTTTGAAAGTGATGGATTTCACATAAACTTCCAAACGGGTAAAAAATGAAGTCTAAATGCTTTCCGGGATGGGTGCGTGAATAATGACTTCGATATAAACCCGGTGGATGGGTACGAATATGAAAATAAGCGTAAACCGAGTAAGGGAACGCATATTATAAACAATTAAATTAAGATATGGATGAAAATAAACTCCGTGTTTGGTTAAAGTAACCAAATGGGTCAATTAAGGATAAGTTCAAACCGGGTAATCGGGAGCACTCATTCTGTATATGTTAAGCCCGGGTGACGGGTAACGATACGATTAAGCACGCAACGCGGTAAGAGATGTGTGAATGTTGAAAGTAACGAACCCGAAAAGAGTAGAAGGGATGTATGTGATCCCAAATAATATTTTATAAACGAACTAAGTCTATAAACTTAGATTTCTAAGGGGTTAAATGTTCTAAAAGCACAACCGGGAATGGAAGTGCGAGGTAAGTAAGATAAGGAAGCCGGAAATGGGTCATCATATATCGAGATAGATTTCATTCGTAAGGGTATGGGTTAAATAGTCTTAAGAGGTAAATCGGTAATAATTCTATTAAATATTTATATGTGATTGTGCTTCCGATGAAGCGTATTGGATATAAACACTTGTAACAATGGTATTTTAGAAATGAAAATAGGAGATAATGTTTTACGGAAGTGCCTCTGCAAGTCCCGAGTCGTGTTTTAATGGACGGGACTTGAAACGGGTCGAACATACAAACAAAACAACACAGCAGCAAAACTGGTGCAGTAAGTGGCGTCGCCGACGCCATGTTTGGCCATCGCCGACGTAGCATGTTTGCCAGACACCCAATATTACTGCCTACGGCAGTTTTGTCCTGACGCAATAATATACATGACATCGCCGACGCAGCTTAATGCCGTCGCCGACGCCACCTCAGAAATTGTTAATTTTCTGGTTTGACTGTATGTTTAATTAGTTATGTTGTACTTCCCCTTATTCATTATAATACTGACTAATTGCAAATTTTTAGTTTAAGGAAATCGCAAGCATCCTCGGACGAAGATCAAGTCATCAACAAGGAACCGAACACAATGAAGATTTAGTTTCTGCATCTTTTTGTAAACCCTGTGTTTATAAATATAAATATAATATGGGTGTAACAAAAAACCCGTACTCGATATAAATTTTGAAATTTTGTTAACTGAATGAAACACGAAACCTTTTATTAATCTCAACACAGTTCTGGTATAACAGTTAGCCCTTGGAACCCCATGAGCCATAATATCCCTCTAAACGGCTTCATCCATACTAAGTATTGCCTTGATGGTCTTGACCTTCACCCTTCTCCCGTTAGAGAACTTTAGGACGAAACTTCTCTCCGACCTCTCAAACCTCCATGCAATAACCTAAGCCATTTTTTTAAAGTTGTATGACGTTTTAAACAATTTGTGGCGTGTTTAGACAATTTGTGGAGTGTTAAGTTTGTTTACCTGTTCTACTTATATAATGACCTTTTTTGGCGCGAGGTAGATAGATGTTTTTGGCACTAAAAACAATAGTAATTTAATTTTTTTATGTGTATTATGTGTTTCTCTTGTCGTGTGATGTAGGATGCAGACCTATAATGTGACAGGTAATTATAGGGTTTTGAAAATATAAAAAATTCAATTGCCATGGTGTGGTTTGTAATATAATAAATGTTAGTAATAAAGTTTAATCGTTTCAGTTACTGTTTGTTCAGCTTTATCTATTGAGGCTGTAACACGTCCCATCTTTTCAAGTTTGGCGTTTTGTATTTTAATGGCGTTTTATAGATAAAGATGACAAAATTAAACTTTTGTAAGGCACCCTTTTGTTCTATTCTCTTGCACCTTGTTTTATACATTTCAGTAATTATTTGGAGTTTTTAATAATGCGTGATTAAAGGAATTTTATTATAGTTTTGGTGTTTGGCGTTTGTGGCATTTTGGCATTTTATAAGTAATTAGAGAAATAAATATTTTATTAGCTGAAAATTAGATAACAAACCACAGAAAATGACATAAAAAAGAATATAGAAAAAAATAAAAAATGCTAATCCAATTTCTCATCCAAATCTTAACTGCCATCAGTCTCTTCTTCTTGAAGATTTTGCCCCCTGAACCTTTGAATTCCTTAGATAGGTGTCGAAGCTGATCATTCAACAAAATATGGCATTTTGGTTTTTGGTGTGATCTTTTGTTGTTGATTGTTGAAGTGGTTTGTGGATGTTGGAGACATAGATCGATGTCCTTTTTGTGGATGCTATTATTGGGTGTGATTGTGAGTGGGTTTTTCGCTTAGATGATATTTGGCCATCATCTTCATGCTCATCCCACTCTTCATCATTTAATAATGTAGTCTAAAATATCATTCACTGGCATAGGTCTCTTCTTCTCATCCGAACCTTACTCAAGAACAAATCACACAAAATGACATATCACTATCATCAGTCTCTTATTCTTGAAGATTTGTCCATCTCATTTAGCAAAATCTTATTGAGTTGTCCCCCTCACCTAGGATCCATTCAGCGAAACTTCGTGGAGAACAATACTGAATCTCCAAGAAACAACGTTTGCCATCTGTGGTTGTTTTAACTTTTTTAGTGTTTTAAAGTGAATGGTTTGCCAAGAAAACATGGCGTTTGTTTTTGGGTGTGATCAATGGAAGTTCCTGAGATGTTTTTTTATATAAGAGTTTTTTGGCGCGTAGTTTAGGCGGAATTTTATTTTAATAAATGTTAGTAATAAAGTATCCGTCGCTTCAGTTATTGTTTGTTCAGCTTTATCTGTTAAGGCTGTGACACGTCCCATCTTTTATGTTTGGCGTTTTGTATTTTAATGGTGTTTTATAGATAAAGATGATAAAACACACTAATGAACTTTAGGTGTTTTGCAACTGTGGCATTTTGGCATTTTATAACTAATTGGAGAAATGTAATATTTTATTATTTAAAAAGTACTTAACAAACACAGAAAAAATTACACAAAAGAAAAGTAAAGAAAAAAAATTAAAACTCCTTGTCAGAAAGGGTTTTGTCTGAGAAGTATCCATCACTCCCCTCCTCTTCTTCTTTGGATTCTTCTTCCAGTTTCTCATCCAAGTCATCACTTTCACTTTCATTGGCCTCTTGTTCTTGAAGAGTTTGTAGCCTCCATTTGAACATGTCATGCAACAACGCTAATTTTTCGTTCATGTTTGTGTTCAAACATGTTGCGTTGTGTAATTCCTCCATGAACCCAAGACCCTGCTTGGTCATGATGTTTTCAAGCATGTAGTCTTCCTGCTCCCCGTTGTCACATATAACGGTCACCATGTAAGTGTCTTCATCAAAACGCCATGATCTGATGACTGGGTCCATTTTTGCATTTGGCTTGTTTGGTCCAAATTTTCTTGTTAATCTTCTTATAACTGTATATGTTTTATCACAATGGTTATCTAGAGGGATGCCAAGTGCTAGGATCCTCCTTTGTACTTCTTCTTCCAAGTTCAATATGGCTTTGATTGTTTTAACAAACACTCTTCTTCTGTTGTCAAAGCGGATTACAATCTTCTAATTCCGAGGGTGTATCTCCATGAAACGATGGTTGCCATTTTTCTTCTCAGAGTTTTTTTGTTTTTGAAATTTGACGTTTTAGTTAAAGATGGCGTTTCAGTTTGATCAATTGAAAGTGATAATGGAAGTGATGGTAACGTCGTTTATATAATGATCTTTTTGGCGCGTAGTTTAGGAGGGAATATTTTGTAATAAATGTTAATAATTAACTTTCAGTTATTGTTTGTTCACATCTATTTGTTAAATCTGCAACGCGTTTTATCATTAATTTTGGCGTTTTGTATAAATGGCGTTTTAGATAAATATGTCATTTCAACTGGAAGTGAATGTAGATTAACGCGGGAATTTTGAATGGCGTTTTGCTCATTAGTGTGGTGTTTTGTATTAGAGCAGTAAAAAGACCCTTTGACCCTTAATGAAGCACGTCCAAGTAATAAAGTTGATGTTATTTACGAAAACGCCACCGCCCCATTCTAATCCATATATTGTTTTGATCCAACGGATGGAGGGAGTTCTCACCGTTTTCACACTTTTAGGCGTTTTCTCTAAATCCTCACCCTATATATATGGGCAGGTTAACGTACAATATTCCTTAACGTACAATACGTACAAGATGAAATTACGCATGTTATAAAACTCAAAACCCTAATCACGCATGTTGAAAAACCATAAATCACGCAGGTTGAAAACCATAATCACGCAATCACGTATGAGGTAAAAACCTAATCGCGCACACATGTTATAATTTCATCTCGTGCGTATTGTAAATTAAGGAATATTATATTTTACACGTTCCCTATATAGATATATAATATGACTTCCAACTAGAAAATATAACTTAAAGTGATGTTATAATAAGCGATCGAATTTTATATATTATGACTTAAAAACAAAAAGTCAACCAACATATTAAATGAAGAGCCCAAGGTCATTATAAGATTATGTGTAGTAGTGGGTTAGTTAAAGCCTTTCCTTTTGGCATGATCTCATATGTGGTTGTCCAATTAATAAAAGAACGTTATAGGGCTTGAAGTTAAAATGAGTGTAGTGGCATAATGCCCTACAATTCCCCTTGCAATGATTACCCAATTATTTATTTATTTATTTATTTTTGAAAATTAAAACAGTTCATATTTCAATAAATAAAATTACATTACCACTAATTAAAATACTAAAAATTAAAGAAAAAAAAAGCAAAATCTAGATCTAAAGTTCGTATTTGTCACGGATTTGTTGCCTACGCATTTGAGCTAGGAGCAACGCTTCTCCTTGAAGTTGATCGATCGGTTTAACCATAAACTCGATATCTTTCTCCATTTGCCTCGCTTCTTGTAGTGCGACGAACTTTTTGGTTTCGGCGTATCTTTCTTGCACTGTTTCCAAACGCATATGGCCAAGGTCCCGTATGTCCTGAAGTCATCGGTTCATATCCTTAAAATCTTATTTCATTTCGAAACCCGCCGAAGACGACTCCGCCCTACCCCCTTTTCCCACTTCTTCTACCGGGAGGTCGGGGCAAATACACTTCCTCATTCTCGTCATTCTCATCATTCTCATTAATATTAATAGGATTATATAAATCGACGTTCCGAGCATCAGACGTAGGTGTTTCTAGATCAACCGAAGATGACGTTTTGGACCGTTTCGCTTTACGCCTACTACTAGACGTTATGGTCGGTACGTTAGACCATTTAGGACTTCCACGTAGAAGCTCCCAACACTTCATGTACGAGAATACCCCTCTCGTTGCGTTGATCTCCTCCAACGCTTTAGTTAATATATCCGCATTGCTTCAACCGCTACCCCAATTATCCTTCATGCATTGGAAAGCTTCTTGAAAAGCATGGAAACAGAATTTATATCGCTCCATTTGCTTGATAACGAATCTTTGTCCCGATATTCACCTTCACCTATCTCCTTAAAGAAAGTTTCTCGATTTTTTATCCAAAATAGAGGTAGCGTTTAATAGTTGGCTACAAAAATACCACATATATATTACTATACTTTACAAAATAGTACCAAAAAAAAAAGCAAATGAATACAACTTATAAAAAGTAAGAAAGATAGTTAAAAGATTGAGAGAAAGATGTATAAAAAGGGGTTGAGGTAGGGTTTTTATAGGTAAAAAATGGAATTTAAAAAAATGAAATTATCTTTTTTATTGACCATTGTGTAACGGTCGAAAATCTCAAACATATTTACTTTCCGGCGTTTTCATGACAATGCCCAACCATTTTTTCCAAAAAACACCCCGAGGGACGGAAAATGCCCAACCATTTTTCCAAGAAAATGCCCCGAGGGGCGGTCACCTGAGTGTGAGAGGGCGTTTTGGAGGAAAAAAAGTCCAAATCAAACCTTACCACGGATCGTCTTGGTTGTCAATTTTTTTAAAGGTTGTTAGTTATTATTATGATTATTATTGTAATTAAAATAAAATTTATATATTCTTATGTTCTTAGATATAACTGTTTTCCAGAATAATCCTGACCATTCAAAGTCCTCAACTTTAAATCTCATCCCTTCAAATTCACTAAAATCTTCTAGAAGGGGAGGTTTTTTTGGTTTTCCTTTCCTTCAATCTCTGTCCCACGTCGTCTACAAACCTCTTTAAAAGACAGAATGTGTGCCATCCCTCCTCCGTCGTCCTCACTAATCCTTATCACCCTCACCATTGCCGCTCATCACAATGATCGACTCCCTACTCCTTAATCCTCACCAATCCTTACGCTTACGGATTGCAAATCAAGGAACAAGTAAAGATATGGGTTTTCTTTCAAACAGAGTTTGAAGTATTTACGTTGGAGAGATCTGTGGTGGTGCGAACAGTTATAATTGTTTCAACTCCATTTTTGTTTTAGGTACGTAGTAAATATATCCCAGTTTTTCTTATTTAGAAATTCATTATTTTCTCTTATCTTCTTAAGTTTTGCTTTTATAGAGGGTTTTTTTTTCTATTTTGTTTCGATTTGGTGTGGTGATTTACACTTTCAGTCCATCTGTTATAGATTTTGTTTTTCTTTGAATTAGGAGTTAGTAGTTTTTTTAAGTAATATAATTGTCTACTTATGTTCAAGTTGATTGTCCCACTGTTCACTTTAATATGTATGATGTTTCTTAGATAACATTAGTGCCTTATTCTCTAATGATCTAGCCTACAGGAAGTAGGGTTGAGCAGAACATGGTCGGTACCGTGAGAACCATGTGACCAAACAGTGAGTACCGCATAGACCCGACAATTTAATAATTAAGGTTTGAGGTTCTGTGTTTTACATTCAAACGGTTAACGGGTTGGTGGGTTGACTTTTAGTTGTTTATTTTAAAGTTCTAATCTTTTTTGTTTATGTCTTTGTTTTTTATTGTGGATTGACTATAGTTCTGATCATCTACTAACATGAATTTTGCATATGTTGTTTAAGGTTTTAAGAGGTGTTTGGAAGCCACTTATCAACAAAACCTCCTTCACCAACTCAATATCAAAGTCGATTTTTTCTGATATGTCCACTGTGTTACAAAACAAAGCTTTTGAATGTGGAAAATATCATATTGATTCTACATCTCTTGAAAGTGGATCAAGATTGACAGCAAAAGTCTTGCCCTTGCCCTCAAGAAGATAATCTTTTTCCTAAAACAATTGTTTTATTATTTATTTTAAAGTTGCAATCTTTTGTTGTTTATGTCTTTGTTTTTTTATTGTGGGTTGACTATAGTTCTGATCATTGTTTACTAACATGATTTTTGCATATGTTGTTTAAGGGTTTAAGAGGTGTTTGGATAATTTTGATATTCATGTTTCTTTTAGGTAAACGATAATAGATTTGAAGATAAGTTTGACAACAAAGAAGCAAAGATTAGGGATTGTATCATGATAGTCGATGGGAATATTAATCGGAAGTGGATCTTAGATCATACCAGTTAACATGAGAAAGATGAGTTGGAGCAAATGGGGATATTTTGGAACTAGTCAGACTTGGCATCGAGCAGGACGAATGGGTTCCAGAGAATAACAGATATTAAAAGGTTTCTACAAAAGAGATATAGGTGGCTAAAGGTGCTGTTTTTCATCCAAGGGATTTTAGATGGATCTCGTGGTCCGGCCAATGTTAATTTCATCACTTGGAGAGACGGTAGTATCCCAACTGGTGCCCAGGGGAATGCAGCTTCGTGACACTGAATGGTGAAAAGGTTTAGTCATATCTGCGATATTTTGGAGTTCTTCCAAGCAAACGGGTTGGCAAAGAATGGTAAAATGGTTTTGGAGTTGGTGGCTATAGCAACACTATGGACTTTATGGAGTGCTAGGAATGCTCGGGTTTTTAATGGAAGGTTTGAGCCGTGGTTTAAGATGGTAGAATTTGTAAAGGAGCTGGTGTTTATGTGGCTTAATCATCACTTTCGTAATTATGGAGTTTATTTGACATGAATGTACAGTAACTATGTTGTGGTTTTGATTAAATGTTTATTTGTAACAGCTGTATTTTGTTTTTGGTTCCCAGCAATTGAATTTTTTAGCATTTAATGTGGATGCTCAAACTCCAATTGTTATTATGGAATTATAAAGGGGATTGATTGTGTACTCCCAAAGGCAGGGATTTAAAATGTTAGGTTTTAAAGTAAAGGTTGGTTTTTATATATGTCAGAGTTGGATCGAAAAGTTAATGGTTGTCAGTGGGTTATAAAGGGTATGGATTCATACATGGTAAATTCTTTCGACAATTTTGGGGGGTGTAACGAGTGCAAGTGTCAAATTAGACTAGGTACAAAGAACTCTGTGTCATTATACCATTAATATACCCGTCCCCTGCCAATGATCTCTAGATTAAGTGATGGAAGACTTGCATTCTCTTGAGATACGCAAGTTCAACTCCCATTTGGTGCAGAGTGAGACATTGGTGGGCAATGATAAAAGACCCAGGGAAACCTGGGTTGGATCCTTGAGCCAAACGGAATTTTACCGATAATTTCATCGTCTTGCCTATGAGCGGGCGGGTTACCGGGTTTTCCCCGGATTTGATGCTGAACCCGGGTTATTCTCGGAGTACTTCGTTTGGTCCAGTGAGTGCCCCGAGAGTGCTCGGAATTGATTTTGTTGGCTGTTCAAAAAATATATACACCCGTCCACCGAACGGGTATAGAACTAGTTGGGTTTTGGTGCGGGTGGATTAATAGCAGATGGGCGGTCTTGAACATACCACCTGTAATTGCATCAGTAACGCCGTCAAGATAACAATTTCATGTAAACTAGTGTTATTCAATGACGCGCAGGCATCGGTGTTTTTAATGGCATTACAAAAGGATTAGATTTCACTTGCTTTCATTTCGATCAATAGGTAGATACAGTTCCATTAATCAATACAAATATCTTTTCGAAATGTTTACAAAGGCGTTAGTTAATAATGGTATGAAAAACAGTCTCACTACGTGTTTCATTTCAAAACCACTCGATTTACAGTCCACCAAACAAACTAACCATCATCTGAACTTCCAGATGAAAACAAATTAGCATACTCCACCTTTAACCATTTATCTTGTAACATTCTGAGCAAACCGTAAAATCAGAAGCAACAGCAGATGAACTAACAGCGAACAAAGAAAACCCTAATTCTCTCTCCTAGCACGGCGATTTTGGTTCTTCTTGGTAATCCTATCTTTTGATCGTGGATAACTTGTGTAACAGATCTGTGATTAGTGTATGTTAATCATACACTGATACGAACTCTGGTAGCAAGTCTGAATCGGTCAGATTTTAGGGTTTTCTTGTTTCTCTTCATCTATCGCCGGCCATAATCACAGTTTCTGATCTAATTGAATAGTGTATTGGGTGTTTCGGTCCTACTGGTGTGGTAGTAACCTTGATTTACCTGGTTCTCTATTTGATTTCGTGAAGATCTATGGATTAGGGTTTTGCTAGATTAGGGTTTTCTTAATTTCTTCGGTTGAAGGTTTCTGGTTTTTCTCTCGATTTCTTTTGCATGGTTGGTAGTGTGTTTGCTGATGGAGGGAGTTGATGATGACACTAAGAATGTACGTAAAAAACCTGGTGGAAATTCGCTCAACGATCGTAGGAAACATTCATTATCGTTCCTGGATTTGGCTTCAAGAGTGGTAGATGTTGAGGGTAGCACGTTAATGCCTCGGAGGGGTATTGTGACTCCTGCTCGACAAGTACCTGATATGTTTAATAGTATTGATGAATTGACCAAGATTACTGTGCCTGTCATGGAACAAGGTCAACCGGATCAAAAGATTGATGATGGTCGTACCGCAGGTATTAGCCAAAACGACGAGGAGAAGGGGTCTAAGTCACTATCATATGCTGATTTGGTGGCCAAACCGAGTAACAAAAAACTTAATTTCAGATCACTTGCTAGTCCAATGCAACATGAGAATTGTGATGTGGTTTTGCCAAAGGATTCGATTCGGGTAGTTCAACACAAGCTAGCAAACACATTATACGGGTACTTCCTGGGGGATCGAATTGCCTACCCGGTTGTGGAGTATTATACTGGAAAAGGTTTGGATTACAAAATCTATGATGAATGCTAATGGTTTCTTTTTCTTCAAGTTTGCAGACCAAACTGGTATGATGGTTGTCCTCAATGAGGGTCCATGGATTATTCGATCACAACCTTTGATTTTATGTGAGTGGACTCCCACTACTAAGCTGATAAAAAAGGAGGTTAAGAATCTGCAATTATGGGTCAAGATACATGATGTTCCTTTAGCCGCGTATACAGAGGATGGTCTTAGTTTGATTGCTACAGCCATTGGTGATCCCAAGCATCTAGATTCTTACACTACTTCGATGTGCTTGGAGTCCTGGGGCCGAAGTAGTTATGCTAGAGCTTAATTGAAGTGTCAGCTGATAAGGAGCTTAAAAAGGAAATTACTATGGCAATTCCAGAACTTGAGGGTGATGGGTATGTCAAGGAGACTATGTCTGTTGAGTATGAATTGAATCTGCGTAGGTGCTCGCATTGTTGTGTTTTTGGCCACTCAGATGAGCATTGTCCTAAACATCATAAGAAGCCGGGAAAGCAAGTGAGTGATGACAAAGCTCGTAAGCCTTATGTTCTAGGACAAAGACCTGATAAAAAGCCTGTTGTTGATGAGGAAGGATTTACGAGAGGGTATACCAGGAGAGTGGCTCGGAAGAAAGGTTTTCAAGTTAACAAACAAAAGTTGAAATTTGAGTATTGGCCGGTTGGAGCTAAGTCGAAGGATATCTTGTATAAGTTGGAATCTTTAAATACTGTTGTGTCTAGAAATCCGTTTGAGGTCTTAATTGATGATAATACGGAGAAAGGTCAAAGGAGTAAGGAGGGAGAAGGTGGACAACAGGAGGCGGATGATGAAGAGGTCATGGAAGTATATAATGAAACTGACGAGTTTATCACGGAAGGCACTTGTAATCTAATGCTAAAAAAGGGGCAAGCACTCCTATCCCGGAGGTTTCCAATGGTTAGTCTTGCTTCATGGAATATAAGGGGTTGAACCGCCCTCTAAATCAAAAGGAGGTTTGAAAGATAGTCAAAGATAGTAATCTCAGTTTTTGTGCTATTTTAGAATCTCATGTTGATGTCGGTAATCTTAGTAAGGTCTGTAACTCAGTGTTCCCTCGTTGGGATTGGACTTCTAATGGGGGTTCTTGTGATAAAGGAACCCATATTATCATAGGTTGGAACCCGATGGTTTTTGATTTGATGCTGTTGTCTCAAACGTCGCAAGTAATGCATATTCAGTTATTCGTTAAAGAAGACAAGAAATGGTTATTCTGTTCGGTTGTGTACGCAGCTAATTACCATATCACTAGGCGAGAATTATGGTCCCAGTTATCTATGCATAAACTTATGGTAGGTGATAAGCCATGGCTGATTATGGGAGATTTTAACTCGGCTCTATACCTGGAGGATAAGTCTATGGGTGACTCCTCTGTTTCAACGGGTATGCGAGACTTTCAAGCTTGTGTTTCAAATATTGAGGTGATGGATATTAACCAGTCGGGTCTCCATTTTACATGGAACCAAAAGCCAAAGAAGGGTGTTGGCTTGCTTAAGAAAATTGATCGTATCATGGGCAATACTCCGTTTATTACTGAGTTCCCTAATTCAGTGGCTGTTTTTCATCCTTATAGGTTGTCAGATCACTCTCCTTGTGTTCTAACAATTAAACGAGCTATTACTAGTAAGCCTAAGCGCTTCTAGTTTGCGAACTTTTTGGTTCATAAGCCTGATTTTCTAAGAATTGTGAAGGAGTCGTGGAAGATGAGTGTTAATGGGGTTTATCAGTTTAGGGTTGTGAAGAAGCTTCGTATGCTAAAGACTCCGTTACGTGCTTTACTCTTTAAGCAAGGCAATCTCCATAAGAAGATGGCTGATCTTCGTGGTAAACTGGATGACCTTCAAAAGGATATTGATAAGGATCCCATGAATGCTGACCTTAGAGCTCGAGAAAGGAAGCTGAATTCTGACTTTCAAGAAGAGTCTCTTGATGAGGAAAGGTTTTTAAAGCAGAAGTCTAAGATGGAATGGTTAAGAGCTGGCGACGCTAATACTGCTTTCTTTCATGCAGCAGTGAAGAGTAGGAACCATCGAAGCCGAATCCAAGTTGTTTTGGATACGAATGGTGTAGTGCATGAGGGTGATGCGGTTCAAGATGCTTTTGTGAAACATTATGAAAATTTCTTGGGTAGCCAAGATGATTTATCCATGCATCCTACTCCTGATCTGTTTACTAAGGTGGTGAACCCGATTGATGCTTCCCTCATGATCCGTCCGGTTACGATGGATGAGGTTAAGAAAGCCATGTTTTCTATAGGTAATGACAAAGCTCCAGGCCCGGATGGTTACACTGCTGCTTTCTTTAAAGTGGCTTGGCCAATTATAGGTAATGATGTTTCTATGGCAATCATTGATTTCTTTCATACAGGCAGATTACTGGGCCAAATCAACCATACTCTTGTTGCACTAGTGCCGAAGAAACCCTCGCCAGTTATAGTTTCTGATTATCGTCCTATAGCCTGCTGTAACGTATTATTCAAATGTGTTAGTAAGCTTATTGCTGATCGTATAAAGGGTGTGCTCCATCAGGTTGTTAGTATCAACCAATCTGCTTTTATTCCTGGTAGGAAAATCTCGGATAACATCTTGCTGACTCAAGAGCTTATGCATAATTATCATAGAAATTCAGGTCCACCCCGGTGTGCTTTCAAGGTGGATATTCAGAAAGCTTATGATACGGTTGATTGGAGGATCCTGAAAAATGTTCTGATTGGGTTCGGCTTTAACACAAAGATGGTGGATTGGATTATGGTTTGTGTTTCCACAACATCATATTCTGTTTGTGTTAATGGGAATGTGCATGGTTATTTTAAAGGTAAGCGTGGCCTTCGACAAGGAGACCCGTTATCTCCTTATTTATTCACGCTGGTTATGGAGGTTTTAAAGTGTATATTACAACATGCTTCTAGGATTGATACATCCTTCAAATTTCACAATAAATGCGAAAGGCAACGTATCATTAACCTGTGTTTTGCAGATGATTTATTCTTGTTTGCGAGAGGAGATGTTGAGTCGGTGCAGTGTGTCTTCAAGTGTCTTTCGAATTTTTCAAACATGTCCGGTCTAGTTCCTAGTATTCAAAAGAGCATAGGGTTTTTCTATAATGCGCCAGCTCATGTTAAAAACCATATCTTGTCTTTCATGCCGTTTATGGAGGGGTCTCTTCCAGTAAAATACTTGGGGGTTCCTCTTATTTCTTCTAGCCTTGTGTACAAAGATTGTAGTGCCTTAGTGGAGAGGTTGGATCAACGAATTTCAAATTGGAGGAATAAACTTCTTTCATTTGCGGTCGGCTGCAGCTTATAAACTCTGTTCTTTCTTCAATGCATATTTACTGGTCTTCAGTTTTTATCCTGCCTAACCGTATCATTCAAGATCTGGAAGCCAAAATGCGAAACTTCTTATGGTCTTCGGATGGTTCCTATCATAAGGGGAAGGCTAAAGCTTCCTGGAAGTCTGTTTGTGTTCCAAAGTACGAGGGTGGCTTAGGTATTCGTCGTATTGGGGATGTTAATAAAGCTCTTATGTCTTCTCATATTTGGAGCATTCTTGTTGAGCGTGATTCTCTTTGGGTTGCTTGGATCCATTCGTACTAACATAGAGGTAAAAGCTTTTGGATTTGTAAGTCGGTGGCGAATTGTTGTTGGAGCTGGCGGAAAAT
This sequence comes from Scalesia atractyloides, assembly GCA_947069175.1. NCBI lineage: Eukaryota > Viridiplantae > Streptophyta > Magnoliopsida > Asterales > Asteraceae > Scalesia > Scalesia atractyloides. The sequence goes on from CAMTDV010000001.1 coordinate 38,153,906, forward strand.
ATTACAGCTTCGGCCGTTTATTAGAGAATTTGTTTGGTCCAAGTTGGGTGATGGTAGTAATACTTCAGCTTGGTACGATTCGTGGTGTCACTTGGGTCCGCTTGGTAACTTCTTAACTTCTAGAACCATCTCAAGTGCAGTTTTTACTCTTAATAATACAGTTCAGAAGATTCATGTTAGTGGTGTTTGGAGGTGGCCAGTGGCGTGGAGGGATATGTTCCCGGTTTTAAATCAGCTAGATGATATCCATACAGATCCGAATAGGTCTGACCAGCTCCTATGGAAGGATGATAATGAGTTAGTTGCATACTCTTCGTCTCAAGTGTGGCATTCGGTTAGACAGAGAGCAGCAGAGGTGGATTGGGTTAAGTATGTTTGGTTGTCGCAGTGTATTCCAAAACATGCTTTCTTTATGTGGCTGGTGATTCGTCGTAAGCTCCTCACTCAAGATAAAATTGTGCAATGGGATACTTCCAGAAGGAAAAATATGAATATGATGTGTTGTCTTCTTTGCTATGCGGAAATTGATTCCCATAACCATTTGTTCTTCAATTGTAACTACTCAACTCAAGTTTGGATCACGGTTCGCGGAAAAGGGGGTATGAGTACTGTTGGCCCAGAGTGGAATGCTATCGTTCACTGGCTGGGGGCTCGAGCTGGGTCTAAGTCAGCGATCAACTATATTAGTAGGCTTATTGTGGCTGCTGCGACGTATTTCATTTGGCAGGAACGTAATGCGAGACTTTTCAAGAACCAGACGAGACCGCCAGATGTTCTAAGTGATACAATTTTGAAAATGGTTCGATATAAGCTAATGGGAGTCAAGTTCAAGGATTGCCACAATGTGCGAAGATTGCTTGAAACTCGGGAGATTTATAGCAACCGAGTGGAAGATGAAGAAGGCTGATTATTTATTAGTTTTCTTGTTTCTCTAGATTATTGTCTAGTAGTTTGTCTTCGATGTTCTTGGTAGTTTAGTGTGTTTTTTCCTTTTGCTTACATTCATGGGGAATTCCCATGTTTGAACTAGTATGGGTGTTTCCATGCTACTTGTTTTTGGTTTGTTTATATATAAAATCACCGGGGTAACCCTTTACCCAAAAAAAACTAACAGCAAACAGATCATTAGAGACCCCAACCATGACCTCTATTCCAGACCCTATAAGTGTCCTGACACAATCAATCTGCATCAATCGATTTCAATGTCACATCTACTCTTAATTCCTAAAGAGACCGAAAAAGTTTTAGAATACAATTCAAATCACATGCCACTATATGACTTGTAAACACCACAAACGGCCCCATACTGTAACAAAAACTATTTATGCCAAAGCTACTTTTATAAACAACCTAAGCTTAACATTACCTGAGGTAGACTAACGGTACGCTTATGCGACTGCGTCAGTGCCAGTGCATATTTCGCCCCATGAGCAGCTCTCTTTGGAAAATTAGTCTGAGGTAGTTTCCCCTGTATGTGTGCAAGTAATTTCCCTCATTATTATGCAACGTTAAGCACATGCTGCACTTGTAACTGCAAGAATCACATCACAATCTTAAACACTAATCATAAGTCTTGAACATTTAATCCAAAAATCAACTCATACATACCAAGTGTTAATTATTAAGAATGAAACCCTAAGGTCCACCTTCCTAGATGCTTGCGTAATAAGCCATTCAAGAACCTCATGTAGTTGAGCTCCTTGTGCACCGTGTGGACCAATCATAAGCAACCACCACCACGTTCAACCAATCAAAGGGCACCACCACCGCAGTTACTATTCACTCACTTTCCATAGTGATAGCATATACTATAATATAACGATAACCATTAATAGTGTGATAATGATTAGCCGAGGAAGCGCATAAAAACACTATATACTTAACTATAACAGCAGGGTCCTTTTTTTGTATGTTGGTGCCAACTTTTTAGTTAGGTTATAAGGCTCAGATGGTGTCGTTAACATGGCTGCAAGGGATGCCACGCCAATGCAAGATCCTCACCCGATCATCATAGCCTTATTTTTTTAGTTAGGTTATAAGGCTCAGATAATGTCATCAACATGGCTGCAATGGATGCCACGCCAATGTGAGATCCTTATCCAATAATCATAGCCTTATCGTCCATCTTCATTATATTCAAAAACCCACATAATGTTTGTGCTTTAGTGGTGTAAACCCAATGAAGAGGCAAAGACACCAGGCACCGCCCATGTCCAATTAAGCACATCCACACAGAGACATGTGGGTTGAAGATGACAGGCCAGGTGTTGTTTGGGTGGACTCACACCATGGTTTATATCAACCAATCACAGTGAAGTACTATTCATTCAGCTTGGTTTATTATTAGACTATATATAACTGATTTTTGTATTTGATTTGTTAGCGAAAGGTAACATGCATACGAAATCCGCCTCCTACGAATCCCAGCCAGACCTAACACCGCAAGAGGAAGGGTTCCAGCTATATACATGCGGGTTTGGTGGAGACATGTTGGTACCAACTCACCCAGGTCATCCTGCATACTAGAGTAGAACAAACAAAAACAACTTTTAGATACAATGAGTCTGATGTGCAGGTCAAGTTCCTCACTGACTGCACATAATACGCGTATTGAACGATAGATTAGAGTTATATACGCCTGCAAATAGAATTCATACTTGAATCTTAAAAAAATTACACAAATCATGTTAATCAAAAAGATATATGATTTTGGAGTACTGTGATAACCTTAAATCCAATTGCGGAATGTTTTATGTAGCGTTTGGATTAATTACAAAATAACATTATTTTATTTTTTTAGAAAGCAAAAAGCTAAAGCTTTTATTTGTTAATAACCAAACAAAGAAACAAATTGATTCTAGATATATCACCACATTACTCTTACCTAACAAAGTGAAAGTTCTTGGATTAGCAGTTTATCTAGTTCACATGAAACCCGAATCACTTTCACGACTCGATAACAAACTTAAAGAGCATACGCACGAACAAAAGGAATACATGCATTGCTGAAAAACAGGCCTGCAGCTCCAAACTCCAATTTTTTTTATATAAATCTGTTTATCCAAACACCCTCTTTACTGTTTCTCTTTAACTTGTTCCTTCCACCTCATATATCTCATATGGAGCAGGTATCACATCAAAAAGTAATGTACACCACAGAAGCACATTTATCTCCCCATAAGTTGATTTGTTTTTCTTTCTTCCTTTTACCCAAATTTTCAAAGCTCAAGTAATATCAAACAACTATATAGTTTGTACAAAATTTTACTTAACAAATGATCTCACACAAATAGATAAAGTGATGCATGAACATATCAGGATTGCTATTTATAATTTCTGTTCTTAGACACAAAAAGATAAACTGATGCATTCCAATTTCCAAATGACAAATTGACAACCGGATGGTTTATTATTTTTTAATGATTAAAGTAGTGTTTACTTGAAGATGGTATATGAAGCATTGCAAAGGGTCTTTATAGTATTACTTAAAGAGGGTAAAAGTTCATAAAAAAACATAAAAAACTAGATAAGTGTTTATAATCCAATAATGAATCAAAAGACACCGAATTAGAAGATTACCTTTAAATCTTCTTGGCCGCTATATGATGACTGAAACAAAGATGAGTGCCATCGTTCCTGTTACTGGAGTAAATCAAAAGCACCGCCGATACACCACCGGAACCCTGATGTGAAACCGCCACCAACGATCGCCTGGCAGAATGGCGATGGCGGCGGATTCAGGACCGCCACCGTCCGGTAGAGGCGGCGACGCCACCATCCACCACCTACTGACCAGCAACATGGTGAAGGCGCGGATTTAGTACCACCACCGTCCGCCAGAGACGGTGGAGTGAAGAGATGGGAGCCCTCTAGATGGACATTTGGTGATTTGCCTGTGATTTGGCGTCTAAATCTGACGAAGAGGGAAAACGCCAGGCACCGCCTCCTCATCCCAATAAACACATCCACACAACGACACGCGGCTTAAAAATGAAAGACCAGGTGTTGGATAAGTGGATTAACACCAATGGTTATATCAATCGACCTAAACACTATTCATTTATCTTGGTTTATTAACAGAGAAAAGCGGAATAAACACTATTTAATTAGGGCTCAATCTATATCTCTTTTGTCTATTTGAATATATTTAGGTTCTTGACGGGATGTCTAGGGCTAGACGACCCATTTAGGCATTGATTGCTAGGGGTCAGCAGGTGCATGGCAGGGCGTAGAAATTTATGTGTGTAGACGGGCCGTCTAGACTTAGACGACCCGTCTAGGACCATGATTTTTTTTAGTTGGAAAATGGGTGTTTTGGTGGGGTAAATTGGTTGTTGTTGTAGGTTGAAAAAGTGGTGTTTTAGTGGGATAAATTAGTTGTTGTTGGAGGTTGATTTTTTTTTGTGGTGTAATTTGAGATTTTTAAAAAGTTTTTAAAAAGTTTTGTTTATTCTTAAAAATAAGTTAGCGTTTTCGATCGTTTAAATATTTAATTGTTTTTACATTTTATTTTTTAAATATAGTATTTAATTTAATATTGTTTTCAACATTTAAGAAGAATGCAAGTACTATATGTTGTTTTCGTATTACATTTCAATGTCGATTTAACACAAACAATTATCAAGTAATCGAATAGCTGAAAACAAAGTTAAATGTAACAGATATAACATATATAACATAACTTTGTATATCCATAACAATATGTATATGTACAGCTGAATACTAAATACAAAACGTCTATGCATACGAGTCGAAGTCGGAGTCGGGATTTGGCTGCTGCGACTGCTGTTGATGATGTGGTGCTCGAGGTGGTGGGAGCGGTATGGGAGGTAACCCGTCTCTCTCTCTCTCTCGTCTATCCTGTAACTTCCAAACCACCCAGCCCATAAGATCCATAAGCCTGTCGACGTCGGCTGGTAAGCGCGTGGTATGTTGCACCTCCTGGGTCATGACTTGGAATAACGTGCTGCGGAAACTGGGGCGCCCCGTGAGGTGGTGGTGGCGGTGGCGGTGCCGGTCCGTCTAAATCCACCGGAGGCTCCTGAATGACCGTTGCCTCATCTGCCGGCGGATAGACTGGATCGAACTGATCTAGCAGCGGCTCCGGAATCCATGGCTTACCAGCGCGGGTTTTAAACTGCTCGCCTAGCATGCCGAACCTCTTCACCAGCTTCATCCCCGCAAGGTCTAAAAACCCATCTGCGTCGACGGTATGGCCGACTGCAAGTGTGGGTTTGTCTCCGGCAGAAGACCCAACGACCGGGCAATCACGGTGACGTACGCCCCGCTGTACAAAAAGTCGTGCTCCTGCCGGTGATGGGCGGATGCGAAGTACTGGGCGCACGGCCTCCTGTACAATAGGCAATAGTAGAAAAATAAGTCGGTGCTCGTACACCACTCACGGTTGTGTCCGCGAGCGGTAATAGACGTAACGAGCATCCGATGTAGATACCTGCACATAATATTACCAAAATACGTAAATTAATTCATAGCAATAATAATTAAATAATTACTGTAATAAATGTACGTACCTGTACAACGGGTCGGCAACGTGTGAAATCCTCCCCTTCGCCTCGACATGCTCCCAAGTGTCATAGCCTGCGACCACCTCTCAAAATCCCAAAAGAGTGGGTCTATCCACCACCACTAGCCCCTTCGTATAAACATCCGTAGCAATCTCCTCCTGCAGGTTTGTACCGCTATGAACGGCAAACTCAGCAAGCGTCATCGAACGCCACACACCGGCAAGCCTAAATGAAACCTCAGGCGAAGGGGGAGGACCCTGTGGCTGGGGAGGCGGCTGGTCGACCCGTGGAGGATGAAACGTGAATGTCGACAGGAACTCGATAAGCAGCTCCCTATAACTCGGCGTGCCAGCCAAGTTAAACAGACGGTGCCACGGGGAATCAACGAGAACGAAAAACGCAGTCTCGGCGTCTCACCAATCGCCTCGATCGCATCCCAGTCGATCGCCGCATGCGATCCGACGTGCATCCGGCGTAGCTTCTCGCAAAAATGGGCGGCCTCGATGTCGAGCGGGAACTCGAGATAGGGGTGGCCGTGTAGCGGATCCGCAGGCGCTGGCGGAGCCCGTCGCGGACCATACGGATGTGGGTCCCCGAACACGGATCTGCAATCTCGTCTGCGATAATAATAACAATGTAACACAAATAATAACAATAAACCAAATAATATCACATAAAGTTAAATAAAAGAAAAAAAAATAAACTGGTCTTCTATTGGGGTCGTCTAGGGGTAGACGCACCGTTTTGTTCAACAAAAAACCCCAAATACATGAACATCACAGCCCCCAAAAACCCCAAAATTCATCAAATTCACACACAACCTACGGTCTAAATGCATAATAAATTAAATATTAATGAAGTTTAGGTGAAAATATGTACCAGAGATGCTTGATTCGCCAAAAATAAGCTCCAAATACGGTCAAACGGCTAGAATACGTATGTGTGTGTGTTTGGTGGTCGTATGTGGGCTGGTCGTCTAGGCTGGCCAGTCATATACGAGGGATAGACGGGTCGTCTAGGTCTAGACGACACATATGGAATAAATGGTGAATTACCATTTTACCCCTGAATGCCCACCCGTCTAGGCCTAATTCAGGGGTAAAATGGTAATTAACCACTCTCAGCTGTGAAGGACTCAGGTGGTTGATTACCATTTTACCCCTGAATTAAGCCTAGACGGGTGGCCATTAGTGGTAGGGTGATTTCGATAAGGATGACTCGACTAACACCAAAAGCGGTTGACGGGTCGATTTGCTTGAAAGACTACTTGGATGCGGCCGAGAGATGTTAACACATACGCTCACTCGAGGGAGAATTGGAATACGAAGGCGAAGTGTACGAGGACGAGGTCGAAGCCGAATTGACAACCCCAATGACCGATGAAGAAGCTACATTGGATGACTTCCTACACAATGTTCAAGTTCGGGTTCGAGCGAAGAAGATTAAACGAGGCTCAAGATATATTATTAGTATTGTAGTCGCACTAAAAAATATGTATATTAACCTTCTTGCGGATTAATATTTTAAGTTATATATTTCATTTGTTACATTTATCATTCGTATCTTCATTGTTATGTAAAACCGTTTGCTCCAAGACTTAATGATATTATATTTTAAATTTTTATATTTTCATAGTTAAGTTTTTATATTAAAAACTGCATTTTTAGCAAAAAAAAAAAAACAGAGAAAAAATTGAATAGAAAAATCTGCATTTTATAATGAACCGTTTTTTATAACCGATTATACAACCAGTTATAACCGGTTACAAGTTTTCGGTCTTAAAACCGGTTACTACCGGAACCGGTTTTTTAATAACCGGTTTTTATATACGAAGAAAATAACCAAACCGGTTTATAACTCTAACCGGTTTTCAAAATTAACCGATTTGTACACCTCTAAGGTCAGCAGCAGCCTGAACTCACCTGAACCTGTTATCAATGCGGTGGCAATGATCACTTCAAGAAGGACTGCCCACAGCTGAACAAGGGAAACAGTGGTGGAAACCAACCCCAGAATCAGAACAATAACAACAATGCTGGCGGGAGTGGTGGAGCTAAAGGTCGTGAAGGTGAGGCCCGAAACGACTCTAAAGTAGTTACTGGTAAATTTCCCTTAAACAACAGTTTTGTGCATGTTTTATTCGATAGCAGTGCCGATAGGAGTTTTCTTTCCGAGTCATTTAGAAAACTGTTAGACCTTAACCCTGATGAACTAGAGCACAAGTATCTTGTAGAGTTAGCCAATGGGAAATTGGTAGAAATAACCCACATCGTCCACGAATGCCAGTACAGTTGGCTGGTCACATGTTCAATATCGACCTCATGCCAACCACACTTGGTAGTTTTGACGTTGTAGTTGGCATGGATTGGTTATCCGAAAACCGAACTGAAATGTTATGTTGCGAAAAGACCATTCGTATACCTCACTACCTCACCCCAAGCGATGAGATCCTAACCATTCAGGGCGAGAAGGGTGGTGTGGTAACTAACATCATTTCCTTCATGAAGGCCCAGAAGTACCTACGATAGAAAAACTCATACGCTATCTTAGCCACTGTTACCGAACAACCAAACAACGAGAGGAAGATTGAAGATTTTCCTATCGTACGTGATTTTCCTGCGTTTTCCCCGAAGACTTGCCTGGTCTGCCACAACATCGGCAAGTCGAATTCGAAATTCAACTGGCAAAGCATGCTGTGCCGATTACCAAAGCTCCTTACCGATTAGCTCCATCTAAACTACAAGAGCTTTCTACTCAAATCCAGGAACTCTTAGATAAAGGCTTTATTCGTCCGAGCTCATCACCATGGGGAGCTTCAGTCCTTTTTGTTAAAAAGAAGGATGAGACTTTCCGTATGTGTATCGATTACAGGGAGCTCAACAAAGTCACTATCAAGAACCGGTACCCCTTACCCAGGATCGACGACTTGTTTGACCAACTTCAAGGGTCAAGTTACTATTCTAAGATTGATCTAAGGTCGGGATACCATTAGGTACGTGTACGAGAGGAAGACATCTCCAAAACCGTATTTCGTACTCGATACGGCCACTATGAATTTTTGGACATGCCATTCGGGCTAACTAACGCACCTGTGATATTCATGGACCTCATGAATCGTGTCTGCAAGCCTTATCTCGACAAATTCGTCATCGTCTTCTTTGATGACATACTGGTGTATTCTAAGACTAGGGAGGAGCATGCAGAGCATCTGCGGTTGGTGTTGGAACTGCTGCGACAGGAACAACTATATGCCAAGTTGTCTAAGTGCGACTTCTGAATTCAAGAAGTCCAATTCCTTGGGCATACCGTGAACGAAAACGGTATCCACGTTGATCCGGCAAAGATTGAGGCTATCAAAAATTGAGAAGCACCAAAGACTCCAACGGAAATAAGACAGTTTCTAGGTTTGGCAGGCTATTATCGTCGTTTTATTGAGGGATTCTCTAAATTCGCTCAACCTCTTACATCCCTAACCCAGAAAAGAACTAAATATATCTGGGGTGACAAACAGGAAGAAGCTTTCTAGGTGCTGAAACAGAAGCTTTGTAGTGCACCTATTTTGTCCGTACCTGAGGGAACTGAAGACTTTGTGGTGTACTGCGACGCTTCCATTCAGGGACTTGGATGCGTACTCATGCAACGCGATAAGGTCATTGCGTACGCATCCCCGCAGTTGAAGGTACACGAGAAAAACTACACAACTCATGACTAAGAGTTAGGAGCCGGGGTATTCGCTTTAAAAATTTGGAGGCATTATCTTTATAGAACCAAGTGTACCATTTACACTGACCACAAGAGCCTTCAACACATTTTTTATTAGAAAGAGTTGAACATGCGACAACGTCGCTGGCTCAAACTTTTCAATGACTATGATGTGCCATCCAGTACCACCAAGGAAAGGCTAATGTAGTAGCCGATGCTCTCGGTAGAAAGGAACACGAGAAGCCCCGACAGGTTTAGTCCTTACAACTCACGATACACTCTAACATACCCGAACAAATTCGCAACGCCCAGTTGGAGGCGGTCAAACCTGAAAATCTGGAAGCTGAGAAATTATGCAAGATGGAGCGTGATTGGGAAACCAAATCAAATGGAACTCGTTACTTTCTTAATCAGATATGGGTACCCCTCTACAGGAACTTGAGGGAACTCATAATGGACGAAGCTCACAAATCAAGGTACTCGGTTCATCCAGGTCGAATAAGATGTACTAGATCTCAAAATGACTTATTGGTGGCCGAACATGAAGGCTGAAATAGCCACCTAGGTAAGCAAATGCCTAACCTGTGCCAAGGTCAAGGTAGAATACAAGAAACCCTCAGGGCTATTGCAACAGCCGGAGATTCCCGTTTGGAAATGGGAACAAGTCGCTATGGACTTCATCACAGGCCTACCCAGGACACCCAATGGAAAGGATACTATATGGGTGATCATTGACCGGCTAACCAAATCGGCTCACTTCTTAGCAATCAAGGAAACCGATAAGTTTGATACGTTGGCGACATTGTACTTGAAGGAAATAGTGGCCAGGCACAGAGTGCCAACATCCATCGAATCTAACCGTGATCCATGTTTACTTCTCATATGTGGCGGTCAGCACAGAAATCCTTGGGATCACGCGTCGATTTGAGCACAACATACCATCCTCAGACTGATGGTCAAAGTGAACGTACCATTCAGACCCTTGAAGATATGCTCAGAGCGTGTGTAATTGACTTTGGCAAAAGCTGGGAGAAACATCTACCCTTGGTAGAGTTTTCCTATAACAACAACTATCACACGAGTATCTAAGCGGACCATTCAAGGCACTGTATGGAAGGAAGTGTCGATCGCCCGTTTGTTGGGCGGAAGTTGGTGACAGTCAAATCACGCGGCCAAAGTTGGTTTCAGAAGCAACTGAAAAAATCATGCAAATCCGGAATCGTATGGCAGGAGCTCGAGACCGCCAAAAGAGCTGTGCCGATCATCGTTGTAAACCGTTAGAATTTCAAGTAGGCGATCGGGTTCTACTGAAAGTATAGCCTTGGAAGGGCGTGATTCGTTTTGACAAGAGAGGTAAGCTAAACCCGCAATACGTTGACCCGTTTGAAATTATGAAGAAAATCGGTTCTATGGCTTATGAGTTGAACCTTCCTCATGAACTCAGTGGAGTTCATAAAGATTTTCATGTCTCAAATCCGAAGAAGTGTCTTAGATGAAACACTAACCGTTCCATTGGATGAGATCCATATGGACGAACAACTACGGTTCATTGAAGAACCAATTGAAATCATGGACCGAGAGGTCAAATCGCAGAGACTAGCAAAATACCAATTGTCAAGGTTCGTTGGAACTCTAAGCGTGGACCGGAGTACACTTGGGAGAGAGAGAGGATCAAATGAGAGACAAGTACCCTCACCTCTTTGCAACTGAATCACAAGATCCAAGCTACGCGAACTGAATTTCGGGGCAAAATTCCTTTAACTGGGAGAGAATGTGACAATTTGGAAATCTTTCTTATTCCAACACTTTCAAACTCCTGCTCATCTTTCAACATGGGGATAATGTAATAACCCGAACATTTGAAGTTAGCGCCTTGTTTTTATATTTACAACGAGACGTTCTACTTTTTATGTTCACGACATTACCTTACGTAATAACAATATTTTCGACATGACGGGATTTAATATAAAAAAAACAATCTAAACCGAACCAAGCCCAAACCGCCCCCACCTTGCGGCCACACCCTTGCGGCACAAACACCTTGTGGCCCAAGGTTCCCCCACTCTTAGAGCCCAAGGCTTGATTTAATTATATATGTGCATGGGAAGTTTCAAAAAAAAACACAAAACCCTAATCACCCCTCCTTCTCCTTCCCCCTTGGTCGATGGCAACAAGCATACCCCCCCTTGACCGCCGCTCCTTCCCTCTCTCGCTACGCTCTCTCTTTCAACTTAGCACTCTCATCCATCTCCACAAGGTTAGTTATGTTTTGGTTTTGTTTCGGTTGGAAATTCTTGTATGCATGGATGTGTTTTTATGTGCTTTGATAATCATGATGATAATTTTGGTGCTAGGGTTCATAAAATCAAGTATGATGCTTAGAAATAGTTTTATGCATGTATAGATAGATATATCTTGATTAGGGTTTGAGATGCTTGATGGTTTGATGAACTAATTGTTATATGATTTAATTTAGGATGATAATTTGTTGTGATTAAAGATTTTAGGTCATTGGGTGCATTAGATAATCGTTTGTGGGGTTGGGTGATAAAACAGAATCTATCCAGAACATTACAGCCGACTTTAATCGGCTGTAACCGGGTCAAAATTTACAAAAAGTGTTTTCTTGATTCCATTATGTACTTCCAAGAAATACCTTTCGAATCCCACTGGAATTGCATTTTTTCAACAAAAATTGAATGTTTTATGAATTTTTCCGTACCGAAGGTTCAGGTTGCGTTTTCTGGCAGAATTTGTAGCCCATTACGAATGTCATAACTCAACGTAGGAATTGAGTTATGATCTCAAATTTCTATTGTAGGTTGTTTTAGGAGGTCATAAAATCTCCAATTGGAATTAAATCAATCGAATAACTGAGGAGTTTTAAATAAATTTTTTTCGTAAACTGCAGTCAGAAAGTGACGAATCTGATAGCTGCTTAATAAATGATATTTATGGAATTATTAATGAAGAGTTAGGTTTTGAAATTTTTACACAAGATCACCCTTCCGAGGGGTGTCACATAAAAAAATCATAATTTTTGCAGCTCTGTAAATAGGTTAAACGAGTCTCACAAAACAGCCTATTTCAGTGATTTTTGATAGGCAGAAAACATGAATGTGTAAGAACCGAACTTGCTATTTTTAACATCCACGATTGCTTGTTAATTGCATAAATAGCATATATCATATCGATGGAACAATATAATTGAAGTGCCATGTAATTACTTGTTCGTGTGCTAGTTACTAAACAAGTGTAGGACTTTTGTGTTAATCATAAGCAAAACCTAATAAACCGTGCTAACTATTATAGGGCGTGGTTGATCGCTCTAGATTTCATATACTTAGTCTAATCTTACCTATCAATACAAAGGTGAGTTCACGGCCCCTACATTTTAAACGGTTTTAAATAGACAGGGGGAGAAAACATGTACCGTGACGGTAATGTAACGCTTTTATTGTTATGTATTAACGAACTATATTGGGAGGGGTTATGTTATACAGTTATGGTCACAGAAAGCATTATATCACATGTAAGTCCCCTTAAAACTTACGATGCCATTAGTATTAGATTATAGTGAGGGAATTTGTAGTAGTACTACTGGCCCGACAAGCCCCACTCGTGCTGGTCACGCCAACTAGACCGAACGTCGAAGGTCACGGGTGTAGAATTTGCCTAACACTTAGCCATGGTTGGTGATAAACCTGGTACAACAGAGGCAGCAACGTCAGCTTTGGATCGAACACTTTGTTGACAAGACCTAGGCTAGCTACCTAAACATATAACAAATACTGCTAAACAATATAACAACGTGATTCTGGAATTGAATCGGGAAACTTACAATAATCTGATTCTGGTGGGATCAAGGAAACTTTATAACACACTGGTTCGGGGCTGAACCAGTGGAAACAACCTATCTTTAAAAATTTTGATATAAAACCTGTGAACTCACTCTTCATTAAATGTTGACACTTGATTTTACATGTTTTCTCAGGTTGTTAAGGTATCTTCTAGAGTAGGAGCACATCACGAGCATGAAAACTATTTTGTTTAAACGGTTGCATCTTTACTTTTAAATTCTTTGGTTTAGGTGTTTGTTTTGATGCACACTTTACTTATGTTTACTTACGCTTCTGCATTTCTTTAACTACATGGTTAAACTTGTTTAAACGTATTTTTACATATAGAGTCATTCTATGTGACTACTGTCTTGGATCCTGGTTTGTCATGCGCCTCACGGTAAAATCCCGCAAGTGGATTTTGAGGGTGTGATAACCGGTCATCGTGATCAACGTTAATGAATGTATCATTGTATATTCGACACACCAATATGTCTTGAACAATGTAAGCATATCATGAATATGTTTTGAAATCATGTACTTGGCATACTAAGTCAATATACCAAGCAAAAATGTCTTTGAAATCATGTACTAGGTATGATAAGTCAACATACGAAGTAAAAATGTCTTTGAAATCGTGTACTAGGTATGCTAAGTCAACATACGAAGCAAATTGTCTTTGAAATCATGTACTAGGTATGCTAAGTCAGCATATGAAGCAAAAATGTCTTTGAAATCATGTACTAGGTATGCTAAGTCAACATACGAAGCAGAAATGTCTTTGAAATCATGTACTAGGTATGCTAAGTCAACATATGAAGCAAAATGTCTTTGACATCATGTACTATATGTACTAGATAAGCAAAACATGTATAATGTCATGAAAACAAGAAAGTAGTATAGGCACATATGAACCACCCTAAAACATTTAAAAACGTAAAAAAGGGGGCTATGTACTCTCTTAGGATTGCGTAAATGTCTTGCTCAAATGATCAAACAGAGCTCAAGGATTGAAGAGTTCAAGTGTGTCCTAATGTATCAGAATACTATGTTAGTGTGTCGAGACTTTAATCGGAGGATTAAATAGAATGAGGTGTTATAAACCAAACGAGTATTGGGACTCGTATTATATGGTTTACAATACCTTACATTCTGATTTGGTAGTGTTTCTAAGTGCTTTGACCCGTTACGACTTGTTAAAATGGTTTGCACCATTTTAACGGGTCGCAAGCGTAACTATGGGTTTGGATGGTTAAATAAGTCCTATGATGAGTTTTATATGTCAAAACAAGTTTGATTATGTTATAATATCAGTTTAGATGTCAAAACTAGGGTCTTACATGTTTAAAACCATTTTATGCGCCAAAAGGGTGTTTTTGGCATTTTAAAAGTACATAAAATCAACTCATTATATAACTAACCAAACTATATGACTATAAGGTATAACCTCAGAAGGTTATTCCCTAAATTACTATTGTCATAAAAATGCGCTTGGTCAAATCCTAAGATTGACCGAACGTGTTAGATTCAAAACTCAAAGCGGTAGTAAAACCGCTCGACTTACGACTAAGAAATAAGCACTAAACTAGAAATGACGAGTTAGACTTGTTTGAACATGTCTAATAATGTTATAAAAATGATATGGTGTCAAACCTTAAGTTTTAATACCCAAAAATGTTTTCGTTGTAAAATGCATGTTTATACTTTTTTTTACTTTTAACTCGTAAAACTTTGACTCGTCATCTCGCCTACTAAACGTGGTAATCAGAAGGTGCAATCGCAAGGGATTAATACCTTTGTGATTACGATCACATTGCAAAGTTCAATTTGAACTTGACTTGACCAAAATGGTTAGAACTGAAAGTCAAATAGGAAGCCAAACTGTTTAACTTTTAGCTCAAAATAGCTAAAATAATGAAAGAACTAGGAAATGTACTTACTTGTGTGGAAGAACACTTTTAGAACTCAAGATAGGAGGCTTCTAAAGGCTGGAAACAAGCTCCAAGAAGGATAGAAAGAAGAACTTCACACTTTGATTTGAAGTCTTTTGAAGGGTGTGAAAAAAATGGATGACCCAAAGGGTATTTCTAGTGCTTTAGGATCAAGGAGATGATACAAGTGTTACCAAGTGTGGATTAGTGTCCTAACATGTGTCAACACCAAATTAAGTGTGGCAAAATGAGTGTAAGGTGTCAAAAATTAGAGATAGGTGACAAACTTGGTGATGAAGCAAACTTCTTTTTCACAATTTTGGCCCCTGGACTTGTATTGTCGCGTTTTGTCATTTTTAACCCCTCTTAACCTAATATTTAGGTTATATAAAGGCGTTAAGGCATGTGTAACTCGGATTTTGTCCGGAAATGTCATGGATGTCAGTTCGTTCGATTGTACGGTTACACGTTTCGTAAATAAAGTATATAACTTTATCGAACACGAAAATGACCGAATTTGTGCAATGTTTGACATTGTTGCATTCTTACCAATAAATGCAAGATTTTATTGAATAAAAATATCCGATATTGTATAATGATTGATAAATAACACGAAATTTTATTAAATACGAAAATGTTCCGGAATTGTTCAATGTATAAAAATGTACAAATGTCACGTCATTCATTCGTCCTCATTGTAAAAACCCTTATTCCCTTGATTCTCATCATAATCGTTATTAGAATATTCATCCGTATCCGTGTAGTTGGTATGAACACTAACACGACCCGGTAATTTGTTACTCGGGAACACTAAAATGGTAATCATCGTTGATGTTATCCCTCAACTCGTCGAGGTTGGGAATTTGTTGCTCGAACTCATCCTCTTGGTTTCGGTCACTTTCTAAAACGTGGGATTGCCACAGTTTAAAGCGGTCCACCGTTGTTGGGATTCAGTTGTTATTTTGGTTTTGAGTTTGGTTATGGAAATGGTTTTGTGATGGGTGTTGTTCGTTTTGTGGATGATTTGGATATGGAGTAGTTTGTAGTCTTTGGTCATTACTAACCCCCAAACGGTTGTTATGGTTTTGGTTCTCCATTTGATTGGTTTCAATGGAGTGATTACTGCATAAGTTGCAAGAAGGGCAAACAACACAAGAAGTCACATGCAAAGAAGCTTTTGAATTCTATAAGCTCCTACTAGAAAGACTGCACATGGATCTCTTTGGACCAGTCAATGTTCGAAGTACAGGAGATCTATACTGTCTAGTTGTTACCGATGATTACTCAAGGTTTTTGTGGGTAATGTTATTTAAAGCAAGGATGAAACATTTGAGAGTCTAATCATCTTGTTCCAAAAATTAGAGATTCTGTACCATTTGCCGATTCGACATATTTGAAGCGACAATGGAACAAAATTCAAGAACAATAGGATGTTGAGTTTTGCAATGAGAAGGGAATTCTACATGAATTTAGTGCACGGTACACCCCACGGCAAAACGGTGTAGCTAAACGCAAGAAGAAAACACTTATAGAGACAGCAAGAACCGTGCTCGCCGATTCAAAACTGCCAGTTAGTTTTTGGAGCGAAGCTGTGGCCTCTGCATACTATGCGTTGAACAGAGAATTGATGGTCAAGGCATACAAAAAGACATGTTTCGAGTAACTCCACCAACGTAAGCCAAACCTGAAGTATTTAGAATCGTTTAGGTCACCATGCACGGTAATCGATGCAGATGGCAAATTTGGGGCTAAATCAATGGAAGGTTTCTTCATGGGATATGCTAGTCCGCTAAAGATAGTGTATCTTCCTAGCATAAACCGGGTTATTGAAGCTCAGAACGTAGATTTTCAACGTTACACATCTCCGACATAGAAACCAGGAGATCATTGGCTGGTCAATTTTGAAAGTCTCTTGAATTCCTTCGAGCTGCCTGATGTATTAAATAATACATGTATTTATCGTGTATAGTTTGTATAAGTTTCTTTAGTTTGCATTTTAGTTTTATATTTATCTACTTTTAATCCAATTATGTTTCGCAGATCTTGGTTCATGGAAATAGCTGAAAAGAGAAGAAAACGAGTTAAAATGTTGAAGAAACCGATCCGGATCATAATTGGAAGTCGAGAGAGAAACGAACCGAAAAAATGGGAAAAATACCTCTTTGGCGGCCCACGAATGCACCAGAACAATCCTCTCGCGGGTTGCGAGAGGAAGGAGGAGCTCCGGAAGATTATTACACTGTCGCGGGGAGCGACTGGGCATAGTATGCTTCTCGCGGCCAGCGAGAGGGTTAGTTTATCAGAAAGAAACGTAAAGGAATCAGTCTTTCTTGAAGAAGATATATATATCATACTTGAACTTATATAATAACACTGAGACGATTTTGGAGAGTTAAAGTTGATTTCTTAAGAGCTTGTGCATGTTTCTGAAGTGGAGATTGCCCGGGAATCATTGGAGTTGAAGCAGGAAGCTTAGAGATCAAGAAACTCCGGGTTTTGTTTACTGATTTTTTTATTCTTTAGCTTTCTTGTTCTTGTTAGATGAATTCAGTTTTTAAACCTAATTTATTTATGTTTAAGACAATGTTTCTTGGCTAGATCTTTTATTACTACCTAGGTTTTGATGACTTATTATTAAAGTTCGGATTTTTATTGAATTGATGATGTGTTTATGAGATTTTTAATAAAGTAGTAAACTTTGGTAAATTGATTTGGTGTATATGCATATTTTGAATTGATTATTGATTGTTTAATTGTTTGACATAGATCTAGTTGAATGTCTTTCAAGTAATAGGTTTATGTTGATTGTCGAGTCTTAACGGGTTCAGGTAATCTTTCGGTTAATTGGCCAATAAACCCTAGAAACAATTAAGTGAAACATATAATTAAATCTTAACATTATACTAAACCTAATTATGGAGAAATAATAGTTTATTAACTAATTTAAATAGGTGAATTGCTATGATTAGGTTGTGAGAGAAACCGGGTTTTAGTTTACTTGCCATATTTGTGTCGGTTAAACCAAGTCAAGAACCCTAGTTAGTCTAAGCTTTCTATTGAGAGATAGTTGGCTATTCTAGGCACTTTATTAATAATTAGATAACCAAAAGGAAATCTTAAAACCAGAGAACATAACTATCTTTAGAATATCATAGGTGTCTTCCCGAGAAGGGTCGGGGGTCCTGTTCGGTATTTTGTAGGATTTAGTATTTCAAGAACCCGGTTCCTTATTACAAAGTCAATTCAAAACCATTCAACAAGAACAAGGATTCTAACCTAGGTAGTCATTTCATTACCATTGAATTAAGTCTTCGCTTCAAAATTCCGGTTTAAGTCGCCTTAGTTAAGTTAATTCTAGGTTAATTATAATTTTAGGATTTTTAGTAACCCCCCCCCCAAAGAAAATATAAACTAATTTAATTTGTGTCAATGAAGTTTAAATAGGGTCACTAACGTAATTAGAGAGTCTCGTGGGTTCGATATCCGGACTTGCTTTAGCTTTACTACAATTGATCGGTCCACTTGCCGGTTAGTAGTTTTAGTCGAGTTTAGGAGTCTAGAGTATTACTTCGAGTCTAGATTTAGGTTAATTTCATTTATTTTTATTAGACTACTTTTAGTACATCACTACCAGTTGAACCAATAGAAGAGGAACTTGTGATGCTTTATCAGCAACAACAATCTTTTTCACAAGATCCAGTTCTTAGACCAATCGTGATAACTCAGACACCTGTTAATACTCATGATGTTGAAGCAGGCCCTAGTTCTCAATATCCAAAATCACAGACTAGTGGAACAAGTGATCCCACAGCCGAACAAAAGATGAATGATACAACTCCCATGTTCGATCAATCCGATGATTCTGAATCTGATGCTGAACCGACATATGATGACAACGGATCTACTTTCGATGATGGTGAAGATCGGATTGAAAGTTTACTTAACAATCAAGCTGAAGGAACGAGTGCTCAGAATGAAGCGTCTGTAGTTAATCAGAACATTGAACAAAATATTACAAATCTAGAACACGAAGTGAACGTTTCCAATCAAGTTATGCCGAGGACACTGTCATACCACCCACCAGAGTTTATTATTGGAGAATTGTAGACTGGTGGTAAAACGCGAAATCAAATCAATCAGGATTTTAATTGATTTTATTCTAATATAGCACCTTTACAAAATACGGTCTTATATAGATCTTTTATTTCGTAGATAGATGTAACACCTCGTAAAATCGTGTCCAATAGTATAGTGACACGTGTTGGATTTTTATTTATAGTCTATTAAAGACTAATAGGGACTAACGGTGTCAACATGCTCAAACTTAGCCTCTGAGTGACTGATATGTCAACATGCTTAAACTTGGCCTCTAAGTGACTGATATGTCAACATGCTTAAACTTGGTCTCTGAGTGACTGATATGTCAACATGCCTAGCCTCTGAGTGACTGATATGTCAACATGCATATAATGAGCCTCTGAGTGATCCTTTACAAAGTCCTAACTCTCATACGTGCCACTTGTTGGATGAGAGAGGTTAATTCTGTGAATATGTGAAAGTTGGATGATGGAGGGGGTTAAAAGTGTCAACATGTTAAGTTATACCTTTGAGTGACCTTTTAACGAACCGAGAGCTCGACAATGTCCGGGTATACTCCCGGGTATGCCAAATATTGGTTATGGAGGGCTAAATATGCTAAAAAGGTGTTTTAGAAGGTTTTAGAAATTGAGGGGCTAAAAGTGTCAAAGTTTGAATCTGACCATGGGGCGCTCACGGGGCGCGAGAGGCAGGGGCCTGGCCTCTCGCGGGGCGCGAGAGGCTTTTGTCTGCAGAAAATTGCCTTGTCCTCCACAAAAATTGCCAAAAACCATTTGATTCGAAACAATGGCTTTCCAAACTGCTATGCCACGTTTTAGGACACTTGTAAGCTCCCTCTTACACCCATTTACACCTGGCATCCCCTCCTTCAAGCTCTCCAACTATAAATAGGTACCAAGGTTCACCATTTGAACTTACACCCTTCTCATTCACAACACTATCTCCCTCCTCTGGAAGTTCCTAACTGAAAGGAGCATCCAACTTAGTTCTATTGCATCCTAGGAACCACTTGTAAGTGTTCTTTGCTCTTGCATTTTCGTTTATAGGCTTTTATAGCCAAAAGTCAAGCGTTTTACGAAAAACGACTTGACCTTCGGTTAAGACCATTATGGTCCAGCCATTGTTCGTAACGAACATGACTAAGTGATCGTAATAAGGTAGGTGTTAGTCCCTATAAAGGGCACCTTCTGAAGTTCACGTTTGCTAGATCAATTGACGGGTCAAAGTTATTATATTAAAAAGTCAAAAAGGCCATTTTTCAGAAATGTTATAATTTGATATTATATATGATATGAAACCTGTTTTGACACTTCAACAAGTTGGTAATAATTATTAGAACATGTAAGAACATGTTCGGCTCATCAATTTCAGTTCTAGGGTCGGTTCGCAACCGAAAGTTGCGAAGTTGGACTTCTGCTTTGACTTTCGATTCTAACCCGATATAGATTAGTTAGCTACTGATCTAAAGTTGCATTATGATCATAATATAATGTAGCATAACCTTCTGAGGTTATATTTCATGATTATAATCCGAATCTGAGTTTATGCACAATTTCCGTAATTATGCCATTTTGACTAAAATGTCCTTTTTGCATTAAGAGAGGTTTTAATGACAATGAACTTGAAAGGGTGAGTTTCCTACTGATGTAATATTATAAGTAGGATTATTTGGGATGTCAACCCAGATTATAAACTGAGTTTATGAACAAGTCTTTGTATTATGTCGATAAATGACGATAAGGCCCTTGTGGCTTATAAAATGGTTTTAATCACATATTTTAAAGTAAATCTTTTACCTACTGATATGTTATATTAAATAACATATCTAAGACATGTTAACTTGACCTTAACATCAGTTTTCATTAAACATCACACAAATCGTCATTTTACGACATAAGCGTTGTTTCGGCGCATAGTATGGTTTTAAATCATATTTACCAACCAAGACTTGTTATCAACCGATTTTAAAACTTATTTTAAATATTTTTACAGTAGGAACAAGATATATACTCAGAAACCCAAGTAATTTATAAACTATGTGTAAAATGACCAAAATGCCCCTTCGGTGCATAGGTTGGTCATAAAAGATAAATTACACATATAATTAATATACTGCTGATCTTATATAATAAATAAGTTATTTTTTCAGAATACTTATAGTTATAACATTAAATTATATTCAAGTTCCTTTTATACGGTATGAAATTACCGAAACGCCCTTATGAGGCATAGTTTCACTTTAAAACCATAACGGGCATAAAATTTGATATCCTACTGATATTACAACTAAATTAAAGTATAATGGCATATAGAACTTGTCCATGACTTATCCGGTTACCCAATATCGCTGATATGCATACGGTTAAGTATATGTAACTAGTTTACGGAAATTAACCGAAGCGGGTCTAACCTTGTCATTTAAAGTCTCAAAATCCAGAATATAGTTTATCCACATTCATAAGTCAAGGTACTTGTTGGGATTAAACTACATTCTATCCAATCATCATTTAATCTAGCGTTATACGTTTTGATCAAGTACGCTAGTCGGTCTACGTCTATGACTTAAATAAGACCGTTAGTATTTAATTGGTTAGCTTATGCCATAATCCAGACTTGAGACTTGCCGGTAAATGCTATCTGCACTTAGTACTTCCGTGTACGGCCGAGTTATTAAAATCTTGTGTTTAAACGAAGACTAGCTCAGGTAAATACTCTCGACTTATTTCCCCTATACGGGATTGGGTTACGGTAAATTATTACCGCTTGGTCGGAAATGGGATCAGTCGAATGCCGGATTGTGGCTAGTAAATCCGCATATTTCATTTTAATCAGTCTTGTTTGATAACGTAAACATCGGGGTTAACTACCGTGTCCTGGATATCCTCGGCTCATTACAATAGATAATGGCCACGACCTTCGCGCGGGTGTAGACATACCCCCGATAGACGCTCAAATGCATTACCCACAAGGTTGGGAAGAAATGACTCCTACGTGAGTCCAAAGTGGTGTGTACGTTAATCACGTCTCGGTCTCAGTATCGGGCCCTGTATGTATGGACAAACATGTGAATCTGTTAACAAGGTTGGACGGTCAACTTTCCCAAGTTATAAAAGATTTTGTGTTGATACGCACTTAACAAATATTTTAAATGTTTTCAAAATGAGCCAGTTGGGTGTATTTACCAGCGAAAGCTGATGTATTTTCAAAAGACTAAGCTTGCAGGTACAATACGAAAATAGGTTGGAAGTGCTCGGTAGTGATAAGAGGATCTTGCAAATCCTAGATCTGCCCAAGGTCTGTTTTACATTCTTTCTTTTGTACAGTTTATGATCCGCTTGTGGATCTTCTATTACGAGCGTGTATATTATTTTGTATTTCGAACATTTGGGTTTGTAATAATAATTTAAATCCAAGACTTCCGTTGTGCTGTGTTTATTTGACTATGATGTTATCAACTTACGTCATGATATTTCCCACCCGGGCCCACCCGATATTCCGCTGTGCTGTGTTTATTTGACTATGATGTGGAAAGCCGGGGTGTGACATGTTGGTATCAGAGCCAACGTTTAAGAGAATTAAACACTAGCCTTCTTGTATTTAATCTCAAACTTACACAAGCACATTCCTTAGCTTTCCGAGTCTAGGCTTTGACCTAAGATTTACTCATCTCGTTATTAAGTTATTAGTATTATTACCATGATGAGTTTAACCCCAACCAATACTTTAACACACCCCCAGCTGGTCAGAATCAGTTGGATCAGCCAAACCCAATGGATGAGGACTCCGACACGGAGATGCCGCCGTCAGGATCACACACGCATCCCATAGGAATCTCAAGCGATTCGAACTCTTATGCCAGATCGCCTTATCAAGGTCCTAATGAATGGGACCAATATTGGAACCCATATACTATCACTAACACTCCTTCCCATCACTCCCAACCACCTCCCGTGTAAGAAGATGTGCACATGGAACCAATGGAACAACCCCAATCACCACCTAAACCGCCAAGGAGGAAAAGAGGAGCACGTATGTCGGTACGTGCGGGCCAACGGTCGGGATCGCTGCCACCTTTGCCCAAACTTTACCCTACTATTCACGAGGACCGACAAATGGATGGACCCTCTAATGTATCACTTGTGGTGGAACTAACACCACCGCCAGTGGTTCAGCCACCACCATCGGGTTGTAATAACCCTATCCCAACATATCCAGATACGTCTGGATATGATCCTTTTAACCCAATTACACCGGTTGATTACCAAGCATTATCGCATGACCCTTACATGCAAGCGGTCATACATAACGCACTTTACCCGTCTCCTTTCCCACCTGCTTATCCACCTACTGGATATCCAAGTTATGGGTACCAGTATCTTATTATGCCACAACCACAACCTTCGCCACCACTTGAGGCCATCAATGAGGCCTTGGAATGAAGAAAGAAATGCAACAACAAGCGGAGAAAACAGAGAAGAAGACAAACAAGTTCTTCAAGAAACTCTCTAAGTTGGTTAGGGGAAAGAAGGACGAGTAAAGTCTCTTCTAATAATATATGTTAGTCCCTGTGAGGACATTGTTATTTCTTTAGTCCATACGTGGACATTTTTATTTCCTTAGTCCTTGCATGGACAGTTTATTTCATTATTTATAGTATTGTAATTTCTATTGGAATTTAATGAAGTATTTTTGGAATTATATATATATGTATTCATCCTCTTCAAGCGAGCGTCTCGATTTTATTTGAAATTTATACTCTGCTATATAATTCCAAAAGACCTTAATGGATTTGATTATGCCAAGTGGTGTAGACCACACATTGGCCAAGAAATGATAGTTAAGGACAAGGAGCCTTCTATCAGGATAGTTAAGGGAAGTTATCCTTCTATCCAGAGGTGATGGACTAGGTTCAAGCCTCCAAGGTCATTAAGGTCGAAGGTGACCGGGACCATTAATCAATCATTAAGGTACTCTTATATTAACATTAAGGAATGTTCATACTCTTGGTAGTGTGACTTGAGGAACCACACTAGCCGTCTAGGTAAAAAGGACTACTACCTAAGACCTATTATATAGCCTATGTGATCAATGTGATCCCGGCTAAAGTCATCAATGTGATGACAATGTGACAGGCCAATTTGCCCAATTTTATGTCCAGGTGACAGGCCAATGTGCCCAATTTTATGCCCAAGGTGACAGGCCAATGTGCCCAATTTTATGTCGAAGGTGACAGGCCAATGTGCCCAATTTTATGTCCAATGTGACAGGCCAATGTGCCCAATTTTATGTCCAATGTGACAGGCCAATGTGCTCCATTTTATGTCCAATATGACAGGCCAATGTGCCCAATTTTATGTAAAATGCGACAGGCCAATGTGCTGTAATTTTATCCATTAGTGACCGGCCAATGTGCCATAATTATATGTCCAAATTAGGACAGGCCAATGAGCCATGTTTTAATGTCCATTAGTGACAACCCTATGAGCTATATATAATTGTCTAAATGACAATGACAGTTGTGACATTACGATCCACTGTCTAATAAAATATGGACTATGTCCAGATTGTAATTTGCCTTTGATGGTCCTATTAAGACTTAGGCCAAATATAAATATAATAAGCTTTAGAGTTGTGATGTTATTCACACCAGTTTTAATAGGCAATGGATTGTTATATCCAATGTTTAAGCCAAATATGGTTGTTATACCATGGCTAAGAGAAAATTTTGTTTAATGTTTAGAGCCAAAGCTTCAAAATGGTAAACTCGGACGAGTACAGAGTAGCCACAGAGAGATTAGCTCTAATAAGGCTAAAAACATGGCCATTAACAATGATGACTTCCAAGCTCGCATAGATGCAGTTGTGGGAAAGGCCATGGAAAAGGCCATAGAAAAACTTAGGGAGTCGAGTGCTACTCGCTCCAGATCATTATCAATTGCGCAATCCTCAACTCATAAGGAGAGCTCAGTTCACTCTTCAAATGCGAAGAGTGAACCAAAGAAAATAGAATTTGCCGATAGGTCCCGTTCTTCTAAAGACGGATGCACCTATAAATATTTCGTCTCCTGTAAGCCCTGAGACTTTAAGGGGGGAAAACGAGCAGTGGAAGCCTTGAAGTGGCTTGACGAAATGGAAACAATTGTGGATATCAACGGATGTGCTGATAAGGATGTGGTAAAGTATGTATCACAGTCCTTCAAGGGTGATGTCCTGATTTGGTGGAAGGCCATGATTTAATCCACATGTAAAGTACATGTGTACAACTTAGGATGGCCTAAGTTAGTTGATTTAGTCAAGGAGACTTACTGTCCACCTCATGAGGTGGAGAAGATAGAGTCAGACTTCTTAACTCTTTCAATGAAGAACCTAGACTGTCGGAAGTATGTTTCTGACTTTAATTCCCTATCTAGGTTATTTTCATATTTAATCACCCCTTAATCCAAATGCATTGCGCGTTTTATTAATGGGTTAGCGCCTGAGATAAAAGGCATGGTAAAGGCCGCTCGGCCTAGTACTCATAGGTCTGCTGTAGACCTATCTCTCTCCCTCACCTTAGATTTAGTGAGGCAAAGGTCAGTTAGGACTGAAACTGACGGAAAGAGGAAACGGGAGGATAATAACTCCCAAAGATTCAAAAAGAAAGGAAATTTTGGATTCAAGAAGAACCACCACACGTCTAATAATAAACCTCTGTGCAAGAACTATAACTACAGACATTGGGGACAGTGTAGTCTTAATCCACAGACTAAACCCTGCGGATTCTGTAAGGAAAAGAGGCATAAGACCTTAGAATATAAAGATCTTAATAATGTTGTTTGCTACAACTGTAATGAAAAGGGCAAATTACGTTCAATTGCCCCAAAACCCCAAAAATAATGATGCAAAGCCTGGAGACGCTAAGAAAGGGAATGTCCGTGCTTTCTAGATGAATGCCAGGGAGGCCGTTAATGACAATAACGTCATAACATGTACATTCCTCGTCAATGATGTATATGCTAGAGTTCTTTTCGATTCGGGTGCAGATAAATCTTTTGATGATCATAAGTTTAGTAAACTATTAAACTTGCCCATAAGAACTCTAGATATAACTTATGAAGTAGAACCCGCTGATGGAACTTTTGAGACAACATCTTCCATTCTTGATGGATGTTCTATATCCATTAAGAATAATTTTATTCTCATTTCTCTTTTGCCAATGAAATTGGCAGGGTTCGATGTAGTTTTAGGTATGGATTGGTTGTCCCATAACTAAGCCCGTATTGCCTGCGATAAGAAACTCATCGAGATTAAAACCTCATCTGGTGAAACGATCACCATCCCTTGAGATTTACACTACCGATGGCCAGACAAGCTGTCGTTATTTAAGGCATCCAAGTGTTTGGGGAAAGGTTGTGTCATTTATATGACACAAGTAACTATCAACGAGCCTAAACCAAATATAGAAGACCTTTCGGTTATCTCGGAGTATTCCGATGTTTTCCCTGAAGAATTACCAGGATTGCCTCCAAATAGGCAAGTAGATTTTAGAATAGATATCCTGCCAGGATCAGCACCTATTGCCAGATCCTCATATCGGTTAGACACCGACAGAAATGAAGGAGTTGAGAGTTCAATTAGATGAACTTTTAGAGAAAGGCTTTATCCAGCCTAGTTCCTCACCTTAGGGAGCTCATATTCTTTTTTTAAAAAGAAGGACGGTTCAATGCGGATGTGCATTGATTACCGTGAGTTGAACAAGTTAACAATTAAGAACCGATATCCTCTCCCAGGATCGACGACTTATTCGACCAACTTCAAAGGGCTAGCTATTTCTCTAAGATCGATTTGAGATCAGGATATCATCAGCTGAATGTTAGGAACGAGGATGTTCCTAAGACTGCCTTCAGGACCCGATATGGTCATTTTGAATTTCTAGTGATGCCTTTTGGGCTCACAAAGGCACCTGCAACATTCATGAATAGAGTCTGGAAACCGTATTTGGATAAGCTTGTCATTGTCTTCATAGACGACATACTCATCTATTCTCGTAATCAAATTGATCACGAGAAACACCTTCGGTGCATTCTAGAATTGCTAAGGTAGGAAAAGCTTTATTCTAAATTTTCTAAATGTGAACTTTGGCTTAGAGAAGTCCAATTTCTTGGACATGTTGTAAGTGAGCGTGGTATCCAAGTGGATCTCGCCAAAATAGAAGCCATAATGAAATGGGAAGTACCCAAGACCCCGTTGGAGATTCATAGTTTCCTAGGATTGGCTGGTTACTATAGGAGGTTCATTGAGAACTTTTCAAGAATAGCCACTTCTTTGACTACCTTAACCTATAAGAATGTCAAATTTGTTTGGGGTCCAAAACAAAAAGAGTCCTTTGAGATTTTGAAACACAAGTTGAGTAATGCTCCTGTGTTATCTCTACCTGGGGGTATTGAGGATTTTATAGTTTATTGTGATGCTTCCCACACTGACATGAGCTGTGTGCTAATGTAAAAAGGCAAGGTAATTGCTTATGCGTCACGACAATTGAAGGTGCACGAAAGGAATTACACCACCCATGATTTGGAATTGGGTGCCGTTGTATTTGTACTAAAGCTATGGAGACATTACTTATATGGCACCAAGTGTATTATATACACTGACCATAAGAGTCTCCAGCATCTGTTCAATCAGAAAGAATTGAACATGCGACAGCGCCGTTGAATGGAAACATTTAATGATTATGATTGCGATTTCGCTATCATCCTGGCAAGGCAAATGTTGTTGCTGATGCCTTAAGTCACAAGGAAAGGATTAAACCTATTAGGATTAATGCCAAGAGCATTGAGCCCAGAAATAGCTTGAATGAGAAGCTATTAGATGCGTAGAAGCAAGCACTATTAGAGGCTAACATTCCTAATGAGGGATTAGGTAGAAATAGTTCAATTAACGCCTGGAAAGGATGGAATCCTTAGATTTAATGAAAGAATCTAGGTTCCAATCTTTGGAGGACTTAGAGATCTAATACTCCAAAAAGCACATAACACGAGATACTCAGTTCACCCAGGATGTGACAAGATGTATCAGGATCTAAAGAAGAATTATTGGTGGATGGGTTTGAAGAAATCCATAACCACTTATATAGCTAAGTGTCTGACGTGTTCGTGAGTTAAGGCCGAACATTAGAAGCCGTCAGGACTTCTACAACAATTGGAAATTCCCACATGGAAATGGCAAATGGTAACTATGGACTTGATTACCAAGTTACCTAAGACCAAACATGGAAATGACACTATTTAGGTCATTGTAGATAGGCTGACTAAGTCAGTGCATTTCTTGCCAATTAAGGAAACGTATAATTCAGACAAATTGGCTAAGTTGTATGTGGACAAGATTGTGTCCCTACATGGTGTGCCAGTATCTATTGTATCTAACAGAGATACTAGATATACATCTCATTTTTGGAAAAGTTTCCAACAATCTTTAGGCACAAGATTAAACTTTAGTATGGCTTACGACCCGCAGACGGATGGACAAAGTGAGCTTACTATTCAAACTTTGGAACACATGCTTAGAGCATGTGTGATTGATTTAGGCGGAAGTTGGGATGACCACTTACCCCTAATAGAATTCTCCAATTATAATATCTATCATACGAGCATCAAGGCTGCTCCTTACGAGGCCTTGTATGGGAAAAATGTCGAATGCCCGTGTGTTGGGCAGAAGTTGGGAAGCCCAACTATCAGAACCAGAGATTATCCAGAAGACCACGGAAAATATTGTGCAAATCCGTGATCATCTCAAGGTTATCCATGATAGGCAGAAGAGCTATGCTGACAAGAGGCGTAAACGTCTCAAGTTCCAAGTAGGGGACAAATTCATGCTGAAAGTATCACCTTGGAAAGGTGTGATGAGGCATGGAAAGAAGGGCAAGCTAAGCCCAAGATATATAGGACTATTCAAGATAATCGAATGTGTCAGCACTGTAGCTTATAAGCTTAAACTGCCAGAGGAGCTTAGTGGAATTCATGATGTGTTCCGCATATGTGACCTTAAGAAATGTCTAGCTGATGAGTCGCTAGCAATGTCACATTAAAATGTGCAAATATATGAAAACCTGAGGTTCGTTGAGAAACAAATTTCGATCGAGGATCGACAGGTTAAGAAGCTCCAAAGGAAATTGATACCTATAGTAAAGGTTAAGTGGGACGCCTTTAGGGGTCCCAAGTATACATGTGAGGTTGAGTCCACTATGTGAAAAAAGTACCCCCATCTTTTTGAATAAAATCTCGAGGATAAAATTTCTTTTAAAGGGGTGGGGATGTAACACCACGTAAAATCGTGTCCAATAGTATAGTGACACATGTTGTATTTTTATTTATAGTCTATTAAAGACTAATTGGGACTAAAGGTGTCAACATGCTCAAACTTAGCCTCTAAGTGACTGATATGTTAACATGCTTAAACTTGGCCTCTGAGTGACTGATATGTCAACATGCCTAGCCTCTGAGTGACTGATATGTCAACATGCTTAAACTTGGCCTCTGAGTGACTGATATGTCAACATGCCTAGCCTCCGAGTGACTGATTGTAAACATGCATATAATGAGCCTCTGAGTGATCCTTTACAAAGTCCTAACTCTCATAGGTGCCACTTGTTGGACGAGAGAGGTTAATTCTGTAAATATGTGAAAGTTGGATGATGGAGGGGTTAAAATAGTCAACATGTTAATTTATACATCTGAGTGACCTTTTAATGAACCGAGAGCTCGACAATGTCCGGGCATACTTCCGGGTATGCCAAATATTGGTTACGGATGGCTAAATATGCTAAAAGGTGTTTTAGAAGGATTTAGAAGTTGAGGGGCTAAAAGTGTCAAAGTTTGAATCTGACCATGGGGCGCGAGAGGCAGGGACTTGGCCTCTCGCGGGGTGCGAGAGGCCTGTGTCTGTAGAAAATTGCCTTGGCCTCCACACAAATTGCCAAAAACCATTTGATTAGAAACAATGGCTTTCCAAACTGCTATACCACGTTTTAGGACACTTGTAAGCTCCCTCTTACACCCCTTAACACCTGGCATCACCTCCTTCAATCTCTTTAACTATAAATAGGTGCCAAGGTTCACCATTTGAACTTGCACCTTTCTCATTCACAACTATATCCTCCTCCTCTGGAAGTTCCTAACTGAAAGGAGCATCCAACTTAGTTCTATTGCAGCCTAGGAACCACTTGTAAGTGTTCATTGCTCTTGCATTTTCGTTTATAGGCTTTTATAGCCAAAAGTCAAGCGTTTTACGAAAAACGACTCGACCTTCGGTTAAGACCATTACGGTCCAGCCATTGTTCGTAACGAACATGACTAAGTGATCGTAATAAGGTAGGTGTTAGTCCCTACAAAGGGCCCTTTCTGAAGATCACATTTGCTATATCAATTGACGGGTCAAAGTTATTATATTAAAAAGTCAAACAGGCCATTTTTCGGAAATGTTATAATTTGATCTTATATATGATATGAAACCTATTTTGACACTTAAACAAGTTGGTAACAATTATTAGAACATGCAAGAACATGTCGGCTCATCAATTTCAGTTCTAGGGTCGGTTCGCAACCGAAAGTCGCGAAGTTTGACTTCTGCTTTGACTTTCGATTCTGACCCGATATAGATTAGTTAGCTACTGATCTAAAGTTGCATTATGATCGTAATATAATGTAGCATAATCCTATGAGGTTATATTGCATGATCATAATCAGAATCTGAGTTTATGCACAATTTCCGTAATTATGGCATTTTGACTAAACTGTCCTTTTTGCATAAAGAGAGGTTTTAATGACAATGAACTTGAAAGGGTGAGTTTCCTACTGATGTAATATTATAAGTAGGATTATTTGGGATGTCAAACCAGATTATAAACTTAGTTTATGAACAAGTCTTTGTATTATGCCGATAAATGTCGATAAGGCCCTTATGGCTTATAAAATGGTTTTCATCACATATTTTAAAGTAAATCTTTTACCTACTGATATGTTATATTAAATAACATATCTAAGACATGTTAACTTGACCTTAACATTAGTTTTCATTAAACATCACATAAATCGTCATTTTACGACATAAGCGTTGTTTCGGCACATAGTATGATTTTAAACCATATAAACCATAAAGATAAATTACACATATAATTAATATCCTGGTGATCTTATATAATAAATAAGTTATTTTTTCAGAATACTTATAGTTAAAACATTAAATTATATTCAAGTTCCTTTTATACGGTATGAAATTACCGAAACGCCCTTATGAGGCATAGTTTCACTTTAAAACCATAACGGGCATAAAATTTGATATCCTACTGATATTACAACATAATTAAAGTATAATGGTATATAGAACTTGTCCATGACTTATCCGGTTACCTGATATCGCTGATATGCGTATGGTTAAGTATATGTAACTAGTTTACGGAAATTAACCGAAGCGGGTCTAACCTTGTCATTTAAAGTCTCAAAATCCAGAATGTTTATAGTTTATCCATATTCACATGTCAAGGTACTTGTTGGGATTAAACTACATTCTATCCAATCATCGTTTAATCTAGCGTTATACGTTTTGATCAAGTACGCTAGTCGGTCTAAGTCTATGACTTACATAAGACCCCTTAGTATTTAATTGGTTACCTTATGCCATAATCCAGACTAGAGACTTGCCGGTAAATGCTATCTGCACTTAGTACTTTTGTGTACGGCTGAGTTATTAAAATCTTGTGTTTAAACAAAGACTAGCTCAGGTAAATGCTCTCGACTTATTTCCCCTATACGGGCTTGGGTTACGGTAAATTCTTACCACTTGGTCGGAAATGGGATCAGTCGAATGCCAAATTGTGGCTACTATCCGCATGTTTCGTTTTAATCAGTTTTCTTTGATAACTTAAACATCAGGGGTTAACTACCGTGTCCTGGATATCCTTGGCTCATTACAATAGATAATGGCCACGACCTTAGCGCGGGTGTAGACATACACCCGATAGACGCTCAAATGCATTACCCACAAGGTTGGGAAGAAATGACTCCTTCGTGAGTCCAAAGTGGTGTGTACGTTAATCACGTCTCGGTCTCCGTACCGGGCCCTGTATGTATGGACAAACATATGAATATGTTAACAAGGTTGGACGGTCAACTTTCCCAAGTTATAAAAAATTTTGTGCTGATACGCACTTAACACATATTTTAAATGTTTTCAAAATGAGCCAGTTGGGTGTATTTACCAGCGAAACCTGACGTATTTTCAAAAGACTAAGCTTGCAGGTACAATACGAAAATAGGCTGGAAGTGCTCGGTACCGATAAGAGGATCTTGCAAATCTTAGATCTGCCCAAGGTCAGTTTTACATTCTTTCTTTTGTACAGTTTATGATCCGCCTGTGGATCTTCTATTACGAGCCTGTATATTATTTTGTATTTCAAACATTTGGTTTGTAATAGTAATTTAAATCCAAGACTTCCGTTGTGTTGTGTTTAATTGACTATGATGTTATCAACTTACGTCACGATATTCCCCACCCGGGCCCACCGGTGTTCGGATTGGCTGTGGAAAGCCGGGGTGTGATAATAGGGCCGAAATCGTTTATAGAAGCATTGACAAAAGAAAGTTGGGTAAACACCATGTAGGAAAAACTGTCTCAGAAAAACTTGGTGTGTGGAAACTCGTTGATCTGCTCGAAGATCACAAGAAGATAAATACAAAATGGGTCTTCAAATGCAAAAGAGATGACAGAGGAGTAATTGGGCGTTACAAAGCTCGGCTTGTTTTGCATGGATTTCATTAGCAAGAGGGAATAGACTACACCGAAGTCTATGCTCTCTTGGCCAGATTGGAAGCAATCCGCATCTTCCTTGCACTCACGTCATGGAAGGGATTCAAAGTGTACCAATTAGTCAAGTCTGCGTTCCTATACGGAAAGGTGAAAGAGGAGGTGCACGTCAGCCAACCACCGGGGTTCGTTGATTCGATACAAAAAGACAAGGTTTACCTATTGGATAAGGCATTGTAAGGCTTACACAAGGCCCTGAGAGCCTGGTAGAGATGCTATCTCAGCATCTCCTAGATAACGGTTTTATCAGAGGAATAGTAGATAGTACCCTCTTCACACGGGAAGTAGTAGGACACATCTTAATTGTACAAATCTATATGGATGACATCATATTTGGTTCAACAAACGATGTGTTGTGCAAAGATTTTGAAAGAGTCATGAAAAAGAAATTCGAGATGAGTTCAATGGGGGAGATGAAGTTCTTTCTGGGACTTTACGTATCAATTGCCTGATGGAATCTTTATACATCGGATGAAGTATGTGAATGACGTTTTGGAGAAATTCAAGATGTTCGAATCAACACTAAGGTCTACCCTATTAGCTCTGAATCACGGCATCGGACCAGATCCAACCAGAGATAAAATAGATGAAACTTTATATCGTTCGATGATTGGCTCTTTTACATTGTAGTGGTTGATTTGTACACCACGAACAATGGTGAAGGTAAATCTTGGACAAATCGGACCTAAATCGAACTAATCGGTGTAATAAACTTAAAAACATAGATCTGGACCAAATTAACCGATAAAAAATAAAATTGAACATGTAAAAATGAAATCGGCACATTCAGATCATGTTATAACCATCAATTTCATCAATATCATGCAAAATCATTGATTTGATTTTAACTGTTTTTACGAAGATACATACCTTCGTACGGAGGTAACTCAATACCCTCTCATGAAGGTAAGTGTGTTTAAGGTATAAAATTACCCTCACACGAAGATAACATGTGTTTGAAAAAACTGTTTTTATAACATACCTTTGTATATAGGTAAATTAGGGTATCTTTGTACATAAGTACCTCCGTACCAAATATTGACAATTTTTAAAATTTCGACTAAGTGTTGATCTTATGTGTTTTGCAGATGAAACCAACGAGCTTTGAGCCGAAGCACAACATCTGTTCTGTGCTTGACAAGACAATAAAAAGATAAAGCCATTTGAAGATACATTGGATTACACGGGCCGTATTTCCCATCAAGAAGGCGCTTATGGATCAGCATAAGGCATACAGATCTTATGTACAATGTTTCTAGGATCATGCAAAGTTTACACCAGATCCTCCAGCTATACAATCATTTGTTAGAATTGGAAATGAAGACAAGGAGTGTTATTAAAGAAGCTTCGATCAGGAGAGTGTTGATTAAATAAGCTTCGATCAGGAGAGTGCTAGATTTTAAGGATAAAGACAGTTATCCCACAGGTTATTCAGAGAGAATGGTGAAAGGCTGTTTCTACAGGATGGGGTATACGGGTCATGTTAATGAGACAAATTTCATGAAAGCTTATTTGGAAGGCTATACAAATTCTTAGTACACTTAGTGATTCATGCCTTGGGTATCGAAAGGGTGGTTTTGACGCGTTACTTGACTATCAGATGTGTATGATCGCAACTCTGAGTTTGAATTTGCCTTACAACTTCACAAGAGTAATTTTTAAGCAGATGAAAACCAAAATCGATAAAGAAAAGTTTTTACAATATCCTCGATTCGTACATATGATGTTAGACGGTCAATTTCCAAACTTAGTGAAAGAAGAAGCTGATGAATTACCTCTAGAGCATATTACAAATCTATCATTAGTCTTCTAAGTCAATATCTTTCTCAGAAAAAAATTCCTACAAGCAGAAAGGTTTTTGGATTTATCAAAGATGAAAACTACATCCTCCACCAAAGGATAAGTGAAGAAAAGATGAGAGCAACTCAGAAAACCGCGAAGAAGAGAGTTTAGAAGGATATATACTAAAAAGAAGCAAATGGTACGAGAAGGTGGATGAAAAGAAAAAGAAGAAGCAAACACCAAAAAGAAAACGAGCCCAGAAAAAAGTTGCAACTATGTTGGTAGATGAAATCACTGATGAACAGGTGCATATAGAAGAAAATGTTGAAACGGAAGTGTTTTCTGATACCTCAGATCATGAAAGGGGTGAAAAGAGTGCAACAAATACAGTAGAGATTGTTGGGGATATAGAAAAAGCAAGCTTTTGAAGGTGAAAACGAAATTGGTTCTGAGGAAACTGATATTGCTAGTGACGAGGATGTTGCAACAAGAGTGCCACCCAGATACTTTGATCCTCGAGCAGAAGCTGATAAACGAGCTACAAAAAGAAAGAAAGGTTCTAATGCTGATGATGAACCTTACATGCCACCAAAGAAAGTTAAGAGAGTAAAAAGCAAGGCGACTGATATATCAACGAAGAAAACAGGGTCACCGTCAGCGAAAAAGGCAAGAAGAAAGGATTTGAAGGTTCCAAAAGAAACAACTACTGGGGTTAATTTAGTAGTTCAAGAAAAGGAGACACCAACTGTTGAAGTGGAAGTAGAAAATGTGATTCCTATTCAAACTCCACCGACTACTTCACAACAACCACTGTCACCTCAACTGTAACAACCACCATCACCACAAAGGCAAACGTCATAACTAAAACCACCATCTCCACCAAAGCAACCACATTCCACTCCACAATCTTCACAACATCGACAATCTCATTCTGCAGGTCCTACTAATAGAAAAGCAGGTCATATCTTCGATGATAATTTCATGTTTCCAAACATAGAGTCGATGGGAATAATGGATTTTGATTTTCTTGATGGAGCCAATGATCAGAAGATAAAAGATTTAGAAAATAAAGTGAAATTTTTGGAAGCTGATCGAAAACATATGGAAGTAGTGATAGCAAGCCTTGTATCAGAGAATGAAAGAATTCGCAAAAGGCTAAGTGATATTGAAGCTGAAAAATCTGGTAAAGAAAGAAAGTTTGATATGTTTTAGAAGGTGCTGGAAAAGAAGCTGGGAATAGACTTTGAGGCTGAATATAATCAACTTGAAATTGATTAAGCCAGAGAAAGGGCTGCTAAATGGGCAAGAAAAGTTGAAGTTGAAGCTGCTAAAGCAGACAAAGGTAAAGGGAAGGTTTATGCAATTATAGAGTTGAAGCTGAACCTGATCCTGAGCTTGAAGCTAAAAAATCTTCTGAAACAGTGATAGAGACAGAGGTTGAAGAGATTGATATTACAAAGTTTGTGATGATTGGACCGGTTATTAATGTTCCTTATCATTCTGAGAAGAGGAAAGAACTGAAGAAAGAAAAACAAGTGAGAAAGAGATGAAAGATAAAGAAGATGATGAAGATGTGGATGTTGATGGTGATAATCATGGTGATGATGATGACAAGGGTGATGATGATGATAATACACAGGGTGGTACAGGGTTGGTGGTTTATGAAGCAAAGTTTATTGATACTTTTGATTATGATGAGTTCTTGAACGCTAACGCAAATCAAGAATACGATTCTCTTCAAAAAGGGGAGAAAGGTGATACTGTTAACGATGAAGAGTATTCAGGAATCTTCACAAATGTTACCCCACTAACGGCTGTTCCTGCAACACAACATAGAACGATATGTCACACCCCCATGTAATCCCTCCACATCAGAGCGGGGCGTGATCTGAATGGTATCCTCAATGCACAGCGGAAGCAGATATAACATTTGCCAAAAACGGGTTTTCCAAACCCGCTTCGTTTGTAATCGAATATCAAGTTATAAATGTTTCGTTGCGTATTTGTGTTTATTTTAATTTTAAACGATGCATAATTAATAAACAAATTAGTATTTAAAAACTATAATTAATAAAATGTGAAAATAAAAAAAATAAAAAAAGAAAACCGGCTGCCGGGATTCGAACCCGGGTCAGCCGGGTGAGTCAAAGCTTTAACTCGCGTACATATAACCACTCCGCCACTTGATGTTTTTGTGAGTTCTAGGAAACAATTAAAACTTATGAACAACCATGAATCAACCCCTTGCGCCAAACTGAAACCGTAATCGGCTTCCAACCGTCCAAAACGTTTGAGTGATCGCGGATTCTAGATTATAACCGATGCACCGACGATCCTAATCAATTCAGTCTTGAATTAACTTGAATTCTGGTGATGTTCGCTTTTTCATAACCGAAGATATTCATTTCCTGAGTTACTCCAACAATAGCATCCTCTCTCGACTCAAAATCATCCGCAGAACTTTCAATTTCATTTTCGCTCTATTTTCAGTCGTCGGAAAAGCTTTTTGAACTCGCCGGACTTTCGCCGGAAAACCATGTTTTCCATCAAAACAGTAAGTTTCTCAATTCTTCTATCTTCTATCAGTTATTAAGCTTTTGCTAACTCAAACCTTTCAATCAGAATCAGTTCCAGGCGACGATATCGGATAATCATCATTCGCCGGAAAATTTCTGAGAATTTCTAGAATTCGCTGTGAAACGGTATAAACCTTTAAACCTTCTGATAACTCTGGTTCAGTACTTCAATTCTACATCTAGCTAAACAAAACTGTTAATTGGTCCGTTCAGACGAAGCCCATAAAAACAGAGCCGACGACTCCGCCGGAATTCTGAGAAAGACCATTTTTCCGGTATGTCTACTCCCAAAATCGTTCCTGTCCATTTCGTTTTAATCACTTAAATGATTGTCAATCGAATTAAACAGAATCAGTAGGGTAATCGTTGTCTGTGATATTGTAACGAAGAAGATGAAGTTAGTTTGTATATAAGTTTAATATAAATTGGATATTATCTCGGGTTAGACACACAGTCCAGCGGTGGACTGTGTGCGCACATATATCACACGCCGCGAGTTCGATCCTTAACACAATTGTATGCTCTGTAATAAAGATGTTTTCTTTTTTTAACTGAACCGGATTAACCCACTGAAGATGTTAAGTATATTAAAATCGGTATATTAACCAGGTTAGACACACAGTCCAGCGGTGGACTGTGTGCAACACAAACCCACAGGTCCCGGGTTCGAGACCTGTTACACACGCCGGTTCGATGATTAAAATCCTTTTTGAAAATAAAAGAATTTTGAATAAACTAAAACAGTATATAAATATAAATAAAAACAGAATTATTTCGGGTTAGACACGTAGCTCAGTTGGTAGAGCTGCGTGCACGCGAACGGGAGGTCTCGGGTTCTAGCCTTACCCGGCGCACACATGCACACTAGCGAACCGGTCAAACAGTCAACAGTCACGGTCAATGGTCAACGCAAAAGTCAACAATTTTTATATTTTTATTTATTTATTTAATTTAAAAATAATTAAAAATACTTAAAAATAACGTTTTTAAAGATAGAAAATAGCCTTAAACTCACAAAAATATATCTAAAATCCTATTAAAATTATTAATAAAATCCACTCATTTACCATACCTTTCGTTATTATTTAGGTTAGTTAATTCTCTTCGATCAATCCTCTAAACTCGTGCGCATTTCATCATCTTCAACCGAACGCACCCAATGTGAGTGAATCTCTACAAATTCCCCGTTTTAATCACGTTTTTGGGGTGTATCATGTGTCTTATTACTTATCACATTTAAACTATTGTGCATCTGTCATATTCATGAACAAATGTGTATTCAACTTGTATCAACTGTTTGTGTGGTTATTGTTTAGATTAAATTTATCATTTCCAGTACATACATTATCATAGGCCGCCGCTCCCCATTACATTATGAGCGTTGAGCTGTTCCCCATTACATTATGAGCGTGAACCAGGCGTTGCCAACATACGATCGGCTCCGTTTGATTGAGCCTTGATCGCACAGACATTTATCATAGGCCGTTCGTTCCCCATTACATTATGAGCGTGAACGTGACGTTGCCAACATATACAGTTTCATTCATGTGTTATATTCATGCAAGTTGGTTTGTTATTGTAAGTTATTGTTTGTTGTTGTTATTGTTATTGTATGATTTAATTACGTTTGCTCACATATGATTATTGCACATTTTTTTTATGATAAAGATAACAAGAGATCAATAATAAATGTTTTTCTAACAAGGTCACTCGCCAACTTATGTTGACCCAAAAACCCCCATTTTTACACATGATACAGGTGATCCAGCTGCAGCAAGAAACACATAGGATGGCTTAGAAGAATAAACTGGTTTAGACTTTGGATTGTTTAGTTGATTATCTTTCTTTGTATTTGTATGAAAATGTTTGGAATATTGAGGATGTAATTTTGACTTTAACAAATATGAAACATATTAGTAAATATCATGAGCTTTGGTGATAACCCAATTATGCCCCGACTCTTATTCCGCTGCGGGTCGGGGTGTGACAGCAGACGTGAGTGCTAAGGTTTCTAGTAACTGAACGCCCACTATCTACTCGAATCCCCATGGGTTCCACTATTCCAACCGTGCCATACTTGTAACTATAACCTGAGAAAGAAATGCAAAAATCAACATAAACTTGGCGAGTTCATAGTTTGTTTATTTTCATTTCAAATGAGTCATAAAACATTTGCTCATTTTGCATTCGAAAACCGGTTTGTGGGATCATAGTATCCCAAAGCATTTGAAATGTCATGTCTGAATAACAGTATTGAAATCTTTTCCATGATGTTTGCAAATCCATGCATATACTGTTATGTTTATAAACCGGTGATAAAATGTTTTCTGTTATCTTTGTAAACCGGTGTTGAAATCGTAGTATGTAGTTTTCTGTTGTATTTGTAAAACTTGTATAACTGTCAACGTCTGCGTTACGTTATCAGTTGAGAGTTCATATATAAAAAGGTGTGGTATGTAAAGCGTCAATGAACTTGATGATCATTAATGTTTTGCAAGGACATTAATATGTGTGCCGACATAGGAAGTACTCAACCCTAGACGATTTCTTCCTGTCCACCCGGTTGGGACAACAAAAGCACTACATGCGGCCACACAAGGACCCATGAGTGGGGCTCGCTACACCCGATAGATCTACCACTCTTGTTCCTCGGTCTTATAAAAGATTAATGGCACTTAAGAGAGAGCCTATTCGCACATGATCCAATATTTCATTCCATAGCTAAACCATACCATCGAAAACATGTATTTCCCCCTGAGAGTTATAAACCGAAAACATTTAAGAGAAAAGGGGGACATGAACTCACAGTGTTTTTGTGCCTCGCACAAATGAGAATGGGCCTAGCCCGTTTGAGTCTAAAAGTAGGACCAACCAGTCCTCTTATTTGTATGCAGGACAATCTAGTCCTTGTGTTTATAAGCAGGACCAACCTGTCCCCTTATTTGTATGCATGACAATCCAGTCCCGTTGTAACTAGGACAATTCCGTCCCTAGTTATGAAACTCATGCATGCTTCGAAAATACGCATGTGTTTTGTAAAACCGGTATGTTGAGTATAAACTTTTCGTAAACCATTTGAGTTTATTCCCATTCGCAACATGGTTTAGAAATATGAACTTTCGTTCATCAAAATGTTGTGTACTTTTGCAAAACTTGCATGTCTTTCCACCCCCGAAAACATTTATAAAAATGTAAGACGGTAAAAAGTGGGGGTTATTAACTCACCTTGATGTCCTGTGCAAAGCTAGCTTAATGTGAGTCCATAGTGTTGTCTCCATAACTTGACTTGCTAGCATGCAATCTAGTGTATTCCTAAAATAGAATAACTTGTAAGTTTCTATATATAACGTAGCTAAACTACGTGATATCGAGCTCTACCGAAGCGTTACTCACACGATTCTATGAAATTGTCATTGTCTTAACTCGGTTAACCAACCTATGGTTTTCTTAGAAACGATTCTATTTTCGCGAGACTTGAAATATATGTTTACTTCTAAACATAACTATATTTCATGAAATCGTATTTAGTCGACGCATATATTGATGGGTAATAGTACTACTCGTAGTTTTCGTAAGATATAATGTATATATACTTGTAAGTATACCCGTATAGATAATACATTTCGTATTCGCGCGATAGTCTTGCGGTATCGTGTCGCACTTCGTTTAGGCATTGAAATCGAATATAATAAATAGCAATTGAAGTTCCCAAATCGTCGACGTTTGAATTAAATATAACTATATTTATTTTATGAAAGTAATTGACGTCTCGCCATTCGTATATACATATGATTATATGTTTGTTATACGATCTCTGAATGTTTGTCGTTTGAAATAATTCGCACCTTGTATTCGTCTTGTAAGAGTTTGGCGTTTCGAAATAAATATAAACAATATACTTATTTTGATATCGTCGTTCGAATGATTTATCGAGGTTTGAAAACTAATTCCCGAATCGTTGACATTTGAAATAATATAAATAATTATATTCGATTATAACGGATTGCCGAAAGTTGTTGTCTTGTAGTCGCGCGCGTTGAAATGTTATCGTATCCACTCGTGAGTGTTGTCAAAATAAATGTGTGTATTTACTTTATAACAATCGTTTGAGTCGGACGTTTTATCCTTGAAAATATAATGCGTTTCGTTTTACGGATTTTACGAAAAATCGGGCAGAGTTTCCTCTGTTTTCGGACGATCCCGACAATGCTAGTTGTCGATTTATTTATCAAAACGCAATCAATCAATGTACGCAAACAACCAATATATATATAATTTTCTCGACGTTTTCGAATATCAAGTTTCGTCGATTATAATTTCCGATTTATTTTATTTGTATATATATTGTAACGTCTCGTTGATTTGGTTTTAACTCATAATTATCCACGAGTGGTGTACGTCGACTTAATTGTTATTTTTAACTTTTTGGCGATAATTATTCGTTTTACGGTTTGGTTTTGAGCTCAGTTTCGCGCGCTAATTATTAATAATAATCATAAACTAATATAATTAAATTTCGCGTCGTAATTAATTTCTACCGAGTCCCGCGTTGACTCATTGACCCGACAGTTGACCAGTTGACCGCGTTGACCAAGTTTGACCGACTTGATCGTGTTGACTTTTGTTGACCGAACACCGAACCGAGTTTGAACTGAGCGAGCCGGTACTGAACCGAGTTGACCGCTTTCAACCACCTTTGACCAGTCAACCCACTGTGTTGACTGGGTTGCCTCGAACCCAAAACGAGACCTGATACACGAGCCGTGACATGAGCCAAAATGGACCTGAACCGAAACATGAACCAAATTCCGATCCGAGTCAAATAATACCGTATCAAATCAAACCTGGGACCTATAAATTGAACCGTACCAAATCCGACCAAGTTGATTTGGTCGGAGCCGTTGCCATCGCCGGAGAATAAGGGGGTTGCCGCTGAGACATCGCCGGCTGCCGCGGCTTTATTGTTGATAACTCGACCCAGCCCCCAACCCAAACCCGAGAACATCACCATCGGCGCCGCTGCGGATGTCGTGGCGGCTGCCACCGTTTGAACCCAACAATCGAACCGCCAAACCCGCGCCACCACCGCTGCCTCCATCTCTCTATCTCGTCTCTCTCCCTCATCGCTGCCCTCTCTCTCCTCACAGCTCTCTCTGTCTTCTGCGTATGTATGTATGCGGGTGTGTGTGCGAATAACGAAACAAGGGGTCTTGCAGGTCATGTGTGGTGGCCAGAGGAGATGAGGGGTGTCAGTGGGAGTGGTGTGCGGCGGCCAGAGGAGGTGACCGCCGGAGGTCACCGGAAATCCGGTGACCGGATTCAGAGTGAGGAGAGAGAGCAGGGGTCTTTGGGCAGGGGGCTAGGGTTTGTTTGTAAAAATGAAGAAGATTAGGGTTATTATGAGTTTATATATTTAGGGTTTTGATTAGTGGTTTGGGCCCAAGGCCCGTTAGTCGTGCTCAAGCCCAAATATGTATCCAAGGCCCGTTTTCGTTTCCCGAACTTCATGAAATGTCGTAATGCGTTTAATTAGAATAAAAACATGTAAATGTTGTCGTTAGTCGACCGGTTGACGCGACAGTTTGCCGGCTTTGTTAAAATTTGCGTAAAATCTCTACGGTTATCGTTTTTATCCGTTTTTTGATCCGATTTCAACCACGAATAATAAAATTCAATTACGAAGCTAAATATATCATAGTATATTAATATCGAGGCGTAACTTGAGTTCGTTGCTTCCGATTTGTTGTCGGTGCGTTCCTGTTTTCCGCGTAACTTGCGTGTTGTGCTTTGCGACGTTCAACGATCCAAATTTATCGCATAAATATAATTGTATGACAAATACAAGTATAAAATTCGTGTTTTTAAACGTTTTCAGTATTTGTTCGGCATCCGTTCGCTTATCGTTCAAATTTCGCGTTAGAATCCTCGATTGTCGCCAAATCGCGTAACGTGAATCAAGTAGACGTTCCTAGGCTTTCCAAAGGCCTGATCGAGTTAATTTACATCTAATTACGTTAATTATGATGGTATTACTGTTTGTTATGCGCTTAATTATGACCGGAAACTGCCAGTTGTCACACGATATATCTAGAACATCGTGTTGAAGAGGAAGAGTTTGTTCATAACTATTCAAAGGAGGAGATTGCGAAGATGATCGGTATAGATGAAAGTACGTTTAAGTTTGATTTTTAAGAGATATTGAACAACATTAACATTGCACAACCTGAAGATTATGTGGACAGATATGTTGAAGACACAGATGATTTCGATAATGTTGTCGTGGTGGATGATTCTAATGACGAAATAGTTATATATTCTGGAGAAGGTGTCACACCCCGACCCGCAGCGGAATAAGAGTCGGGGCATAATTGGGTTATCACCAAAGCTCATGATGTTTACTAATATGTTTCATATTTATTAAATTCAAAATTACATCCTCAATATTCCAAACAAGTTCATACAATTACAAAGAAAAGTAACAAAATAAACAATCCAAAGTCTAAACCGATTTATTCTTCTAAGCCATCCTATATGTTTCTTGCTGCAACTGGATCACCTGTATCATGTGTAAAAATGGGGGTTTTTTGGGTCAACAAAAGTTGGCGAGTGAACCTTGTTAGAAAACATTTATTATTGATTTCTTGTTATATTTATTATGGAAAATTGTGCAATAATCATATGTGAGCAAACGTAAATAAACATACAATAACAATAACAAACAATAACATACGATAACAAACCACCTTGCATGAATATATGACATGAATGATAATGTAAATGTTGGCAACGTCACGTTCACGCTCATAGGTAATGGGGAACGGTTCCACTCATAGGTAATGGGGAACAGACGGCTTATGATAAATGTAT
This sequence comes from Scalesia atractyloides, assembly GCA_947069175.1. Classification (NCBI taxonomy): domain Eukaryota; kingdom Viridiplantae; phylum Streptophyta; class Magnoliopsida; order Asterales; family Asteraceae; genus Scalesia; species Scalesia atractyloides. The sequence continues at coordinate 38,198,065 of CAMTDV010000001.1, forward strand.
GTGCGATCAAGGCTCAATCAAACGGAGCCGATCGTATGTTGGCAACGCCTCGTTCACGCTCATGGGTAATGGGGAACGGCTCACGCTCATAGGTAATGGGGAGCGGCGGCCTATGATAATGTATGTACTGAAAAATGATAAATTTAATCTAAACATTAACCACACAAACAGTTGATACATATTGAATACACATTTGATCATGGATATGATGGATGCACAATTGTTTAAATGTAATAAATAATAAGACACGTGATACACCCCAAAAAGTGATTAAGACGGGGAATTGGTAGAGATTCACTCACATTGGGTGCGTTCGTTTGATGATGCTGAATGCGCACGAGTTTAGAGGATTGATCGACGAGGAATAACTAACCTAAATAATAACGAAAAGGTACGGTAAATAAGTGAATTTTATTAATAATTTTAATAGGATTTTTTAGATATATTTTTGTGAGTTTAAGGTTATTTTCTAACTTTAAAAAAATTATTTTTAAGTATTTTTAATTGATTTATAAATTAAATAAATAGATAAAAATATAAAAAAAATGTTGACTTTTTTTGGGTTGACCGTTGACTATTGACTTTGACTTGTTGACCGGTTCGGTCGTGTATATTGTTTGCACTGAGTGAGGTTCGAACTTGTGACCTCCCGTACGCGTGCACGCAGCTCTACCAACTGAGCTACGTGTCTAACCCGAAATATTTCTATTTTTAATCATATTTATATACTATTTAATTTATTCCAAAATTCATTTATTTTAAAAAGGATTTTAATTCTATCGAACCGGCGTGCGTAACAGGTCTCGAACCCGGGACCTGTTGATTAACGTTGCACACAGTCCACCGCTGGACTGTGTGTCTAACCTGGTTAAAACACTTGTTTTTATTTCTCTTATATACTAACTGGAAGTTTTCATATTTGGGTTTTATAAAAAGTTTGAATATTGTGACGAATCGGAACAAGGACGGACTCGAACCCGGTATCGCTATGTTTCAATTGCACACAGTCCACCGCTGGACTGTGTGTCTAACCCGAGATATAACCCGATTTATATTAAACTTATATACAAACTATACTTCATCTTCTCCGTTAAACAACACAGACAATGATTATTCTACTGATCTTGTTTAATTCGATTGACGAACATATAATTAATTAAAATGAAATGGACAGAGAAGGTTTTGGGAATGAACATACCGGAAGATGATCTTTCTCAGAACTCCGGCGAAGTCGTCGGCTCTGTTTTATGAACTCCGTCTGAACGGGCCAATTAATAGTTTTGATTAACCAAATTGTGAAATTGAATGACTAAACAAGAGTTATCAGAAGGTTTGAATGATTATACCGTTTCACAGCGCAATTTAGGAATTTTCAGAAAACTTCCGGCGAGTGCTGATTATCCGATCGTCGCCTGGGACTGATTCTGGTTGAAGGGTTTGAGTTAGTAAAAGTCTAACAACAGATAGAAGATGAAAGAATTGAAAAATTTACCGTTTGATGAAAGACACGGTTTTCCGGCGAAAGTCCGGCGAGTTCAGAAAGCGATTCCGACGATCAGAAAATAGAGCAAAAGTGAAATTGAGAGTTCTGTGGATGATTTTGAGTCGCGAGATGATGATATTGTTGGAGTAATTCAGGAAGTGAATGATTTCGGTTATTAAACCCGAGCATCATACGAATTCAAGTTCATTAAAGGCTGAATTGATTAAGAACGTCGGTTTATCGGTTATATTCAGTAGTATCGAACTTCAACAGTCTGAACCGTTGAGAGCCGATGAGCGGTTTCAGTTTTTTTTTGGCGCAAACGGATGATTCACGGGTGAACATATGTTTTATTTGTTTCCTAGATTTCACAAAGACATCAAGTGGCGGAGTGGTTATGTGTTTGGTGTTAAGGTTTCCGGCTGACCCGGGTTCGAAACCCGGCAGCCCCTTTTCATTTTTAATTGTTTTAATTTTATTTTTTAACAATTTTAATTTCCATAATCTAAAATGTTTATTAGTTATGTATTGTTTAAAATTAAAATAAGCATTAAATGAGCAACAAAATATGAAACTGATTATTCGATTAATAAACGAAGCGGGTTTGGAAAACCCGTTTTTCGACGGATGTTACAGAAGGAACAGATGACTTCCCAACATTCCAAGAGATGTTCAACGAAGAAACAAATGACTTGTTGAAGCGAAAGATCGAGGAGACAGTAAAAGATAGAAAGTCATCGAGGCTCAGTAAAAAAGAAATTATGGAAGAACAGAATAATTGATATTAAAGAATTGCCGAAAGGAAGGAAGTTTCAATGACCGCTAGCTTTCTTCACAAGGAATCAAGATACATCTTTGGGAGATATTCTAAGCTGGGGTTGGTTGCCAGAGCTGAATGTGTTTGCTGTTAAACGGGAATTTGGAGTGCAATACGTCAAATACTTATCAAATATTAAAACTCTTACGTGGTGGGACGTGCCAGAGTTAAACGAAGTGCATCAATTCCAGATGAAACCAGGTGATCAGAATTTGTGGAGGATTATCAGATGTGAAGCAAGAAAAAATTTTCCTAACTGGAAGCCACACTACCCAAAAAAGATTATCAAGATCGACCTAGTGACACAAGAACAAGATGTGACATTGATAGTGAAGCGTCCACGAGCAATGAAGAATATGCCACTAATGAAAGTTGAACAAGATTTCAGTGAACATTTTAAGTGGTGGTAGTATGATTCAGAAACAGGTGAAGTTGTGATAGTTTTGAAAGAAGATAGCTTGTGGCGAGCGATACAAATTCTAGATCCTATGTGATTGGTGAATTTGGCTGAAAAGGATATTGAATGTATGTTCTACAACAAAATATGTTATCAAGAGAAGGAAAAGGTTCAAGCAATGCAGTATCAAGGTGTCATTAATGTCTACTCTGCTCATGATATAATTTCTGGAAAGATGTGGAAATCGAAATGGAGAGAGTTGGAAGGAAATGAGTTCTAGAAAGAAGCTAGAAAAGGAGAGAGACTTGATGCAAAGATAAAGAAAGCTTCGATTTCAAGTTCAAGTTTATGAGGTGGGCTCCTCCAACAAATCAAATGACAATTCCGAGTGAAGAAAGACGAAAGCCAAGAAAGAATTTCTTTGGCCGTTAAAGTTATGAAGATTTTGAAGAATGAAGACCGATCAAGACTGCGGTAATATCCAAGGCGGAGTTTGTTGATGCATATGTCTGCTGCCTACATCTATGAGTCGTGTTAGTGTCTATAATATGTCAAACTGTTAGATTTCGTATGTGTTGTATGTTACTTCGTACGAAGATGTCATTGTTAGTTCGTACGAAGATAGATCAGATTACTTCATACGAAGATAGTTATGTTTAGTTCGTACGAAGGTGTTTTACTCTAGTCCGTACGAAGATAGATATCCTATAAATAGGTGTTTGGTCTTTGAGTCTGTAGTATTGTTTTGCTGACACGACGATGAAGCTCTGTCCAAGTGTGTCTAGATTGTAAACATTTACCAAATCAATGAAACAGTGATTTGAAAGTAATCTTGTTATATTTGTCACCCTAACTAATACGGATTCCGCATGTGATGGAGTAGGTTACAGATTAGACCCGAGCTATATTGGATAACAGATCCTAACAGTGGAGGTCGGTAGGTGATGCTGGTCGTGGGTGGAAGTTGGTAGGTGTGGTGGAAGTAGGTAGAAAGGGTAGAGAGAAGAGAGACTATAAATCTTTTACATATGTGTGTAAATACAAAAATGAATTTAATAAATTAACTGTAAATAATTATAATTTTATTTGTAAAATTACCAAAACACCTTTTTGTTTGTATGTAAAATTACCGAAATATCCCTATTTGTAATTTAAATTTTTAACTGAGTTAAAGTCGGGGAGCAAACTAGTGACAAAACTAAAAAATCAGAGAGTAAAATGGCTATTTTTAAATGATTGAGTCAAAACCGTTAAACCGACCAAACCACAGAGAGCAAAACGGAAGTTTACTCTAAATTAAATAAAAGTTAATTTAATTGTTTTATTTAGGTAACAGGATTTTTATTAATTATTTTAAGTTGTTAATGAATGAAATTAAAAGGAATTAGATAAATAAATGTTATTTATATAGTTAGTTAAAAAAATGATTATTTATTTGAATAATTATCTGATTCATTATTTAATAGTTCAATAATAAGAACTGATAAACATAAACTAGTTAGAGTAAACCTAGTGGAGGATCTAAAGGATTGTAAATAGAAGTTATACGGTTTCAACTTTTAGAGTAAACCTAGTGGAGGATCTAAAGGATTGTAAATAGAAGTTATACGGTTTCAATTTTTATGACAGAAAAGTAGAGTAGAATAAAGTTTTTCTGACAAGAAAAGTTGTTAAAGGAAAAATAGAGTAGAACCCTGAATACCAAAAATCCCACGTGAACCGCTCATTGTCTGCTGACGTGCTTAAATAATGGCAAATAAATTGAACACGAAACACAGACGAGCTTTAAGGTAAAACACCAAATGACTACTAACTACACACGTAACAGACAAGTTTACCTATCTGAATATTGTATAGTTTTGGTAAGTTACCGAGTATATGTCCTAGGACACAAAATCTATTAACTTATCACTTAATATGAAATCTATGAATAATTGTAACTTAAACTATAACTTACTAAAAATTTAATCAACTTAGAAAGATTTCCAAAATTTTTAATTAAATATAATCATCCTAGACTTGAATCAACGAAGATTGACTAGATTGATGACAAACGAAACTTATTAAACTATTTAAAGACTTAACTTGACCATAGCGTATGAAGTGCTAGTACGAACGAATACTGACTAAGGTTAATTCTATTAAACTAGGGTTAAGGCTATGGACACACCTTTAGATCTAATCCACTAAATCTAGTAATAATATGGGTTAGTATGACTTAGGGTTCTAGACTAGTGCCAAGGTTAAACAACGAACAGTGTTGTTTACGAACTAACAAGGTAAGCCGAATATAGAAAACGCTAGCCAATTTCTAGACCTTTTTAATCAGATCCTTCCAGTAGGAAGAATACATGTTTTACTAGCTATGATTGATTAATTATCTATTATCAATTAAGTTTTCAAGCCCTATGTTAATGGACGTCAATATAACCTAGAGATAGAAGATATTGAATCTAACATTCATAACTTTGTAGAAAGATTAACACAACTACACAAATAACATCAGAACCAGTACTGAACATATACTCATATGCACCAAAATAATTATCCATAATTTACTACTAAAGTCATACTAATAAAGAGAATATAGCATCACAGCTAAGGCTTTGCTAAGGGTGTCGTTACCGAAGACGCATGGGATTGTGAAGACACCCGGATCCGTCAATTTATCTGATAGTTTGTTCAAAACCACCGTAGAACAATCCCCAGTCAAAGAAATGTCTAAGAGCTCCCCCAGATTATCCTTTTGTTTAAGAAGATCCTTCAAAAACTTGACATATTTGGGCATATGCTGGAGGGTCTCAATGAATGGAAGGTTAAATTTCAATTTCTTGGACATGTCGAGGAAGTGTCGTATTCCTTAACATATTTTTTATGTTTAAGGCCGGCAGGGTATGGAACGCGTGAATGATTGATGAGTGGTGGCGGTCTAACCTCTACCAGCTTCTTTCCTATACTCTTTTCTACTTGAGACTCGCCGGTTTGTGCGGTAATTATTGGGTGTAGCCTAGATTGCACTTTACGGGGAGCCTCCATCTCAATCTCCTCGTCTACTAACTCCTCATCATCCACCTCAACTTCCTCTCTAACTATCGGTTCACCTAATGCCCTACCTCTACGAGTGGTGACCGCTTTCAACTAAGTGTTTGGGTTGGGTTGAGTACCACCTGATGTCTGTCGCGAAGAACATGCAAAAACCAACTAAACTATGTAGATAGGATAAGTCGGGTATCGAACCAGAGGAGTATTGTGGAAATTGTTATGGATTAAGCACTGATTAACTACTTGCAGAAAGTATAAATTCAATTGGCTTGGTTGTTTGATTAACTAAAAATTACTAAAGACAGAGTTTGTAGACAGTTGGAAAGAAAGTGATTCCTTCAAGTTTCTAATTCAAAGTGGATTCAAGCTATTAGTTCTAATTGAGAAAACCACATAGACATGATTCAGATAGTTAATTAACTGATTGTGATAAACGATGACTAAGTACTTTGATAGATTAACAACGAAAGGTTATCACACGAACATCAATTGAAGATTACCAAACCCAATTCCTATCTAATATATCCCAATTACTAGAACTCTCTAGAATTGAAAGAATCAAAACTAGGGTTTAAATTATCAATCGTTTACAATCAAGATAATAAATCCCTACGCAAAGAAACATCGATGCTTAGATTGCTAGTCTCAATTACAAAGAAAAACTCAAAACAATCATCCACTTACAGGAATCCTCCACTCGGAGGAAGCCACGAATGAATTAGCCGCTCATGTTGGTCACTTGATCATCAAACACTTGAGAAACGGTTGAATTCATACTTTTGATCTTTGATTCGGTAAGAATTATGATGGTGTTAGGTGAAAAACTCCCAACTTGATGCTCCTAGATGCCAATTTTCGTCCCCCAAAGTATCTCCCTTCAATTTGGGTTTTAAAACCCTTTTAATACATTCAAAATACCAATATGTGCGTTGCTGACCTGCTCCGCCGTAGCCTACTGTCTGATGGCCGTATGTTACGGTTGACACCTGCTGTTCAATCTTCACTGGACCGTAACCTGTGGTCTCCCACCGTAGGTTATGGTGGGCAGATTCCTTCCAAAATTGTTTTCTTCATAACTTCTTCGTTTTAGCTCCATTTTACGCACCGTTTTCGCCCACGTCTTCATAATTCAGCCCTCTATCATTTCATCTCTTAAGATCTTTAATTCCATTCCATATATTTTGCTCAAAACATGTCCAATCTTCGTGTTTACCTACAAAACACCATTTTCTCGTAGTTATTCAGTTTCACACGTTTAAACACATAAAAATCATAAGGTTAATCACTTAAACATGTTAAACACCATTACAATCCTATTCCATCACATCCCCACACTTATCTTTTTTCGTCCCGAAAAAGTATTTGCAATGGAATCATAATCAAATCACTGGCTTTCAAATTACTCAGTTATCCTATTAACAAGTCTACTCATGCATTAACTAAGATTGCAAGTATATTGTCCACTTAAACCCAACCACTAGTTCCAAGGCCTTATTTATAATCTTTTAAGTTCAATTGCATTAATCCTCTATGGGTCACATACTCAAAAACCATACGCCACCTAATCCTGTTTCAAGCTTATGAGATTATCGTTTTATGTAACATGCTTTACATATTTTCGACTAAACTTTGATGGATGATGAAGGATGGATTTGAGCGTTAACATGCTTTTTTGTATATGATCAACTTAGCGGACATACCCCAAATGAGTCGCTATCCCCGTGGTAAATGCCATAAGTTTCACATATTTGTCTCTTCTTTCTAACTCCACCTAGAGGGTATATACCGCTTGAGTCACCATCCCCGTGGTAATACCATAGGCTTTGTCAATGCAAGCTAGCTCAATATAATGGATAGATGGAATTTTTCGGGCGCCACCTTGTTTCGGATTTATTTTCATAAAAAGAAATATATGTGCCATTTAATCGGAATTAGGCTTTTTATTTATAACAGAACCTCTTATACTCTCTACAGTTTCAGCTTTGCTATAGCTCCTAAGGCGAGAACCCACAAGATTCCTAATATTTAAGTATTTTATCTCAATCCTAAGAAACCTTTCAACCGGCTGGGCCTACCCACATATCCTAAATTAGATGTGTGTTCGACCATTTTATTATCTCATATATATAATAATATTGAAAACCAACAATCTAATTATACCTATCATTTTCCATTTTATTGCAAAAATCTTACGAAACATTTCCAATTTTTTCAAAAAAACATTTTTAATTTCAACCCAATTCAAGCATTTGAGACCATCATTTACCAACCCTATCTCAAATTACCGCATCCCCACACTTGGGATAAATTGTCTCAATGTATAGTGCAACTTAAAATCTGAACTCGAGATATACCACTTACAAACCATGAACGGCTAACAACCTACTCGGCTCAACAAACGACACCACTCCCAAACACAAAATTTTCACACCACCAAATACATAAAAGCAACTAAAACACCGTATAGATAAACACATGCACCTGATCATGTGTCTATAATGATGCGGTTGTTACGCTATAACCGAAATGGATGCATCCCATGGATTCTTTGATATCTCACCGGGGATGTTGCCAAACATCCCCACACTTGAATCATTGCATCCGTGAGGATTAAAGCGTAGAAACCTGTCACAACACAAACACACACCAAACGAAACAAACTAAAGTACACTACTCTACATCCTCAGGCTGCCTCCCGAGAGCGCTAAGTTTTAGGTCTTCAGCCAGACCGTACCTGACGTACTCAAGGTGGTTCAGATGAACCCTTGCTTTCCCATTTCTCTCCATACCTGTCCATCCAATTCCTTGGAAAGTTTGCAGTTTCACGCCAATTGGGGTCAAATTCAGCCTGATCACCCCATCTAATCCCACCATCGGGTGGTTTTCCTTCGCCCACTCTCCTGCTCACACTAGCCTTTATCGCCTGACTTCCATTGGTCCTCTTCGTGTACATGTCAAAATCAACACCACTCGAACCAAACTCATTAGTAGCACCCGCATGACCCAAATCATCAAGAAGATCGTAAGCAATAGACTTTAAAAACACATTAAAGTATAACTTACGATTCTCGTAGCTTAGGGTGACCATCTCGTTCCTCCAATTGATTTGGGCGTTTGCTGTATGCAAGAAATATTGACCCAATATTACCTTCGGCTGCTCGTAGGTCTGTGACAGTGTGTAGTCGATCACCATAAAATCCACCAAGTAGTAAAACTCGCCGAGTTGGATCATTACATCCTTCACAACCCCCCAGGGTTGTTTCCAAGTCGCGTCCGCGAACATCGCCATGCTATCACATGCTTGCAAAGGACCAAAGTCGTACTGGTCATACAAGCTGCCTGGGAGGACACTCATCCCGGCTCCATAATCCAACAATGCTCGTTGGATCTTAAACTTCCCCACTCTTATCGGAATGACGGGTTCCCTTGAATCTCCTCCAATACCTTCTTCATTTGCTTTATTCACACCTGCCATCACATTAACAACAGAAGCAGTTAAACATTTATCATTTTTAGGAACAGAACTTACCCCGTTGATCGGTATGTTCTTTGTGTTCTTCGGTTAGTTTGTCACACCCCCTATAATTCCATCACATCAGAGCTGGGCGTGAACTAAACTGGTATCTTCATTGCACAGCGGAAGTAAACGTGAGTGCTAAGACTTCTAATAAGTGAACGCCTGCTAAGTACTCGAATCCCCATGGGTTCTCCTATTCCAACCATGCCATACTTGAAATTATAACCTGAGAAAGAACATGCGAAAAGTCAACATAAAGTTGACGAGTTCATAGTTTGTCTGTTTTTGTTTCAAATGAGTCATAAAACATTTGAGCATTTTGCATTCAAAAACCGGTTTGTGGGATCATAGGATCCCAAAGCATTTGAAATGTCATATCTGTATAACAGTATTGAAATGTAATCTGTGTTGTTTGTAAACCGATGCATATAACTGTTATGTTTGTAAACGGGTAATAAAATGTTTTCAATCGTATCTGTAAACCGGTATTGAAATGTTTTCTGTGATCTTTGTAAACCACTTTTGAAATGTTTTCTGTTAACTTTGTAAACTGGTATTGAAATCATAGTATGTAGGATGCCTATGGAATCTAAGGATCTGTCAGTGTGTAGCTAATACACTGACGTATGTGCCATAAGTAAGTAATTAACTCGAGACAACTCTGACATCAATGGGGATCACAAAAGCACTCCTAACCGGTTAACATACCAGGAGTGGAGCGTGTCTCAAACTCAATAGATCTATACCTTTTGCACCTTAGTCACTACGTGATTAATGGTCACTACATGATTATGGTTACTATTGTTATCATCCTACTTACGCACAGTGATCTGTTATCATCTAATCCCATAGCTACATACAAAATATGTGTTTTCGATACATACACTCCTTATACTTTTGATATTGGGCCTCGCCCATGTTTTCTTGTTATTGGGCCTAGCCCATGTTTTCTTGTCATTGGGCCTAGCCCATGTTTTCATGTTATTGGGCCTAGCCCATGTTATAAATATAATTGGGGCCTAGCCCCTAGTTGTGACTAAGACAAACCCGTCACTAGTCATAAAACTCATGCATGTTTCAAAAAGCTTTGTACAGCTTGTGAAAACCTGTAAATTTACCTAAACCATTCATAAACCATCGTGTTTGTTAAAATCTGTATGTAATATGGTTTAGATATATGTGATTTCCATTTATCGAAACATTGTTTGCTTTGCAAAACTTGCATGTCTTTCCACCCCTGAAACATTTATAAAAATGTAACACGGTAAAAAGTGGGTGTTATGAACTCACCTTGATATCCTTGTGCAAAGCTAGCTTAATGTGATTCCATAATGTTGTCTCCACAACTTGCCTTGCTAGCATGCAATCTAAGGCATTCCTAAAACGGAATAACTTGTAAGTTTCTAGATATAACGTAGCTAAACTACGTGTCACCGAGCTCTGCCAAATCGTTAACCATACGATTCTATGAAACTGTCATTGTCTTAACTCGGAATAACCAATCTCTGGGTTTCTTAGAAACTACTTAGTTTTCGAGTGATTTGAAATATATGTTTACATATAAACATGACTATATTTCATGCAATCGTATTAGTCGTCATGTACGTCGCCGGATAATAGTACGACTCTTCATAGTTTTCGGAAGATGTAATGTATGTATACTTGTAGATATATCCGTATAGGTAATACATTTTTATCCGAGCAAGAGTCTGGCGTATCGTTTATAATAAATAACGACGTAATCGTACGCTTGTTATAGTCTTGCGGTATCGTGTCGTACTTCGTTTAGGCGTTTGAATCGAATATAACCAATATATTATTGTTATAAAATCCTTCGAAAGTATTCGAGTCGTCGACGTTTGAATAAATATAATTATATTTATTTTATAAAAGTATTCAAAGTCTCGACCTTCGAATATATATATATATATATATAGAATTATATTTGTCTTATACGTTTGTCCGAATTCTAGATGTCTTAAATATATGCTTTCCGAATTCCGTCGTTTGAAAAAATACACTTTATATTTATCTTGTAAAAGTGTTCGGAAATCTTGGCGTTTTGAAATAAATATAAACACTATATTTATTCTATAAAAATATTAGATGAGTTATCGATGTTTCAAATCTAATTTCCGACGTTTGAAGTAATACAAATAACTATACTCGTTTTATAATCGACGTTGTCTTGTACTCCCACTCGTCGAAGAGTTATCGGCTCGATTTGGAAAGTTATAATAGCGTCGGAAAAGAATAAATACATATCAGTATTTATTTTTACAACAATCGCTTGAATCGGAAGTTTTGCCTTTGAAATACAACGCGTTTTGTGTTATGTATTTTTCTGAAAAACGGGCAGAGTTTCCTCTGTTTTTGGACGATCCCGACAATTCAAGTTGTCGATTTATTAGTCAAAACGCAATTAATCAATGTACGCACAAACAATATATATAACTTCTCGTCGTGATCGAATATAATGTTTCGACAAATATAAATCCAATTTATATTTAATAACGTCGGTTCGGTTTTAACTAGTAATTTTTACGCGAATAACGTAGTCAGATCTATTGTTATTTTTAAACTTTTGGCGATATGTAATAGTTAACGGTTCGATTTTGAGCTCGGTTTCGCGATAAATATTATTAATATTTATAAACTAATTTAAATAAATTTTGCGTCATAATTAAATTTTTACCGAGTCTTGATTGACCCATTGACCCGATAGTTGACCGGGTTTGACCAGTTGACTATGTTGACTCGCGTTGACCATGTTTGACCGAGTTGACTCGGTGTTGACCGAGCCGAACCCAGCACTAAATCTGAACCGAACCACATCTTGAAACATGTTGAACCAGAACCCGGAACCTACCCGAACATAACCGAGATGAATCCGAAACAAATCCCCAAACTTGAACCGAGAGTGGTGGTTAATCTGAACCCGCGCCTGAAACTGACTCGTGGCAACTCAAAACCGAACTCAATCCGAACGAAACTCGAACCTGATCTGACCGAACCAAACAACTACCACTATCGCCGCTGTCGTCGAGATCCTCCACCGTCGCGATGCCGCGCTGTAGCCGCATCACCGTCGCACTGCCGCTGTTCACCGTTCTCTCTCTTCGCTGCCTCTCTCTCTCTCTCTCTTTGTCCGATCTCTCTCTCTCTACCGTTCCCTCTCATTCCGCTGTTCTCTCCCTCTACCACTCTTGTCTATATGCGGTTGAGTGGTCAGAGAGGTGACCGGAAACGCTAGATGTATGCGGGTGTGTGTATGCGCGATGCAGGTGCGTGGGTGTGTGTGCGTCAGAGGGGTAACCGGCACCGCCGACGGTCCATGCCGGATTTCAGCGACCGGAGTCTGGGGAAGAGAGGAGCAGGGTTTTCATCTTGGTGTGCTAGGGTTTGTTTTTAACAAAAATAGGGAGAAGAGAGGTAGAGAGTATTTATAGCTAGGGTTTCTTTAGTGGGTCGGGCCTAAAGCCCGTTAACGTGTTTCTTGTCGTTTGTGAGGCCCAATGTCATTTCTGAGGCCCGTTTTCACTTTTGAATTTCGTAAAATGTTCTAATACGTTAGTTTAGAGTTGAAACTCCTAAAATTATGTCGGTATCGGTGTTTGACATGTTCGTTTGTCGGTTACGTAAGAATCCTGTAAATATCTCTACGGTTGTCGTTTTTATCCGTTGTTCGATCCGATTTCGATTGTGAGCGTTAAAATTTGAAAATGAAGCCAAATATATCATAATATATTAATATTTAGACGTAACTCTAGTCCATGGCTTCCGTTTCATTGTCGGTGCGTTCCGGTTTTCCGCGTAACTTCCGCGTTGTGCTTTGCAACGCCCGATAATCCAAATATCGCATAATCATAACTGTATGATAAATACAAGTATAAAATTCGTATTTTTATGCGTAGTCAGTATTTGTTTGGCATCAGTTCGCTTAACGTTCGATTTCGCATTAGAGTTCTTGATTATCGCCAAATCGCGTAACGTGAATCAAGTAGACGTTTCTAGGCTCTCCAGGGGCCTGATCGAGTAATTGACATCTAATTACGCTAATTTTTAATGGTATTATTGTTCATTACGCACTTAAGTACAACCGGAAAACGCCGATTGACACATAATTTGTGTATCACTAGGAAGCTTCCCATTTTGTTGCTTCAATGCTGCTACCTCACTAGCCAGCTTGTCGTTTGTGAGGCCCAATGTCATTTCTGAGGCCCGTTTTCACTTTGAATTTCGTAAAATGTTGTAATACGTTAGTTTAGAGTTGAAACACCTAAAATTATGTCGGTATCGGTGTTTGACATGTTCGTTTGTCGGTTACGTAAGAATCCCGTAAATATCTCTACGGTTGTCGTTTTTATCCGTTGTTCGATCCGATTTCGATTGTGAGCGTTACAATTTGAAAATGAAGCCAAATATATCATAATATATTAATATTTAGACGTAACTCTAGTCCATGGCTTCCATTTCATTGTCGGTGCGTTCCGGTTTCCGCGTAACTTCCGCGTTGTGCTTTGCGACGCCCGATAATCCAAATATCGCATAATCATAACTGTATGATAAATACAAGTATAAAATTCGTATTTTTAGGCGTAGTCAGTATTTGTTTGGCATCAGTTCGCTTAACGTTCGATTTCGCATTAGAGTTCTTGATTATCGCCAAATCGCGTAACGTGAATAAGTAGACGTTTCTAGGCTCTCCAGGGGCCTGATCGAGTAATTGACATCTAATTACGCTAATTTTTAATGGTATTATTGTTCATTACGCACTTAATTACAACCGGAAAACGCCGATTGACACATAGTTTGTGTATCACTAGGAAGCTTCCCATTTTGTTGCTTCAATGCTGCTACCTCACTAGCCAGCTGTCCCATCTGTGTGGTCAGTGATTGGATGGCTTTGTCCCGCATCTCATCTTTTTGTGCTCGAGTGTCATCTAAGTGATTCTTCCTTTGTATTTCCTGCTGCATGGCCCTCAGCATCTCCATTATCTCATTACCACCCCGACCACTACCCTTAGAGAACTCAGATGGTCCTCCTTGGTTGTTGTTTTGGTACCGGGATTGGCCGAAATTTATTTTCCCACCAATTTGATTATTACCTTGAAATCTCGGATTACTTTGATTGTTGGCATTTCTGTAATTGAAGTTTGGATGATTTTGGAGCCTCGGGTGGTAAGTATTGGAATTCATGTTGAAATTCCTACCACCGCCTCCTCCACCTTGCATAAAGTTGACATCATCAGCTCCACCAATGATACTCGGGCACTGATCAGCTATGTGCCCTAGATCTCCACAATGCCCGCACATCGGGAACTGTCCCCCGACCTCAGGTGGGTTCTCTATCGCTCTCACTACCGCTTGTCTACCTCTTCTTGAAGATTGAGCTTTCCTTTTTGATATAACTTGCCATTTTCTCTAAATAGTCCCAATCCACATTCTCATAATTTGTGCCAAAGGTGCCATTCGATATCGAACTAAGATACCGTGCATCCTCTGGTGTTAATCCCTCGTGAAATGCATTGAGTAACTCCCACATTTGTATGCCATGATGTGGGCAGTTCTTCAACAACATCTTGAACCGGTTAAAGGACTCGTGAAATAGCTCATCGGGTTGTTGCTGAAAGTTCCTAATATCTTTTCGAGCATCGTTGGTCCTTTGAGGCGTATAAAATTCATCCAGGAACGATTGTTGCATCTCAGGCCAAGTAAAGATAAAAGCTGAAGGCAATGAATGGAACAATTGTTGTGCCTTGTCTTCAAGTGTGAATTGGAAGAGTACCAATTTCACATCATCGGGTGTAAAGCCTTGACCCCCGATAGTGTTGCAACATGCATCATAGGCGGCTATATGCATATACGACTCTTCTGTGGCCAGCCCGTGAAACTTAGGCAAACTAGAGATGGACTATGCTCTAACCTCAAACGATCGACCATGTAATTGAGGTATGACAACCGGAGATGGGTTGTTAGCAATTGCGGGTCTGAAATGACTTTCGACCCCCGTACTGTTCCTCGATTGTATATTCTATGAATGCCCTCGGGTTGGTTGACCGGTGGAACCAAGTTTCTCGAGAGTGGCCGTTGTAGAACTGGTATCTATTGCACCGGTATTTGCTGAACCGGTGGTGGCATTAGGATATTTATAGGTCGTGCATAGCCATATTGCTAATTAGCTGGGCCTGGTGGATAACAGTATCGTTGGTACCCGGCTGCTCCCTAAGTTTCTCTTTCAGCACACCTAAACCCTGTATTATGCCCTTCAACATTCCTCGTATTCATCACTTGCCTATTACCTTGGTTACCCCTGTAATTCTCATACTCATCATATCCATCCTCAAATTCCCCTGAGCCATTTCCTTGATCAAACATTGAAGCTTTGAAAGAGAATCAATGTGGTTGAGACGACTGATAGTAAGAGGGTTGGTTTGGTATGGGCGATATGGTTGATAAGCTCAAGGGTTGAGTTTGATTCGGTGGAATAGGGTTCTCATCTTGAATTATTCTCACGTACGGCGAGGAGTGTTAAGTGGTAGTTGGTTGAGTGAAGGGTGGTTGTTGAAAAGATGAGGATTGATATGGAAATGGTGGTGGAAGGTTATCTAGATTAGGAAACGGTGGCAGTGGAATTGGTGGAATTTGGGTAGCGGTGGTTCGGGTGGATTGTGGCGGTGGTTGAGATGGTATGGTGGTGTTAGGCGATGGTTGTGTAGGAGTTGGTGAAAATTGAGTTTGCGAAGCTGTTTGCTTTTCTGGGTTTTCTGAGGTATCCATTGGTTCGAATATAGTTGTTGGAGATTGTAAAATTTTGTTCTCTCTGTGAATAATTCGGGTTTTCCAAACTGTCCTCTCGATTTCTGGATCGAAAACTAGCGATGAAGACTTCCCGGACTTCCGACTATGATGCATGCACGTCCCAAATCATCTGCACAAGCACAAACAAGAAAAACCTCGCGTAATTCAGAATAAAACAAAGTAAACACTATTTTTGAGTTTTTAGCTATTTTTCTAAAAATACTTAAAACAAAACACTTTGCGCACGACTCCCCGGCAACGACGCCATTTTGATGTCTGTCGCGAAGAACATGCAAAAACCAACTAAACTATGTAGATATGATAAGTCGGGTATCGAACCAGAGGAGTATTGTGGAAAATGTTATGGATTAAGCACTGATTAACTACTTGCAGAAAGTATAAATTCAATTGGCTTGGCTGTTTGATTAACTAAAAATTACTAAAAACGGAGTTTGTAGACAGTTTGAAAAAAAGTGATTCCTCCAAGTTTCAGATTCAAAGTGGATTCAAGCTATTAGTTCTAATTGAGAAAACCACATAGACATGATTCAGATATTTAATTAACTGATTGTGAAGGACTAAGTACTTTGATTGATTAACAACGAAAGGTTATCACACGAACATCAATTGAAGATTACCAAACCCAATTCCTATCTAATATATCCCAATTACTAGAACTCTCGGGAATTGAAAGAATCAAAACTAGGGTTTAAATTATCAATTGTTTACAATCAAGATAATAAATCCCTACGCAAAGAAACATCGAATGCTTGGATTGCTAGTCTCAATTACAAAGAAAAACTCAAAACAATCATCCACTTACAAGAATCCTCCACTCGGAGGAAGCCACAAATGAATTAGCCGCTCATGTTGGTCACTTGATCATCAAACACTTGAGAAACGGTTGAATTCATACTTTTGATCTTTGATTCGGTAAGAATTATGATGGTGTTAGGTGAAAAACTCCCAACTTGATGCTCCTAGATGCCAATTTTCGTCCCCCAAAGTGTCTCCCTTCAATTTGGGTTTTAAAACCCTTTTAATACCTTCAAAATACCAATATGTGCATTGCTGACCTGCTCCACCGCAGCCTACGGTCTGATGGCCGTAGGTTACGGTTGACACCTGCTGTTCAATCTTCACTGGACCGTAACCTATGGTCTCCCACCGTAGGTTATGGTCGTCAGATTCCTTCCAAAATTGTTTTCTTCATAACTTCTTTATTTTAGCTCCGTTTTATGCACCGTTTTCGCCCACATCTTTGTAATTCAGCACTCTATCATTTCATCTCTTAAGATTTTTAATTCCACTTCATTTGTTTTCCCCAAAACATGTCCAATCTTCGTGTTTACCTACAAAACACCATTTTCTCGTAGTTCTTCAATTTCACACATTTGAACACATAAAAATCATAAGGTTAATCACTTAAACATGTTAAACACCATTCCAATCCCATTACATCACCACCCTAGAACTGGCTAGGTAGCCATTCATCGAGTCACCTAGGCATGTCATGAACAGACCTTTGAAGATCTAATAATTCGGTTGGTGATTCTTTAAAAGAATATCGTGCTCTGCTTGGGTTTCTAAGTGACCTGATCTTTCACAATAACTGTGACAATAGCTCTTCAATCATCTCCAGACCACTACCCGGACCATGACCACTAACTAACCCCCTGACCAGCTGAACCATGACTATTTGAACCCGGACTAGAGAATTGACCTTGCCCCCTGTTAGAACTAAAGTTCGATTGGAAACCGGGAGGACCACCCACTTAATGCCAATTTGAGCTTTTAAACTTGTTCCAACTCAAGTTGTTGTTGTTATTATTATTATTACTATTATTAGTGAACACATTGAATGGACCCCTATTTTGGCCCCCTATGAACTCAACTGCTCCCCAGTCATCAATGGGCACTCAAGAGTGTCGTGACCCCCCCCTCAAAACTCACACTTATCGACCTTAGCTTTGATTTCTTTCGTCTCTCGAGCTAGGTTCTCTAAAGCAGCAACCACACTAGTGTCAGGAGTGACCTGATGTATACCTCGTACATATGACCTCGTACTAGTGGCAGGAATGGAATTCTTGTTAACTGACTTAGCTCATATTCAGATTGGGCAACGCATTCAAAGAGATCATTGCATTAAGCTACGTTTATCTTCTCTAGCAGGTGGCCTCATGCTGAAGTATTTAACTGGGTTATAGTTTCATAAGTGAGCCCATTGTAGAATTTCTCCACAAGGGCCCAATCAGAGAGACCATGCTGGGAGCATCGAGCGAGCAGATTTTGGAATCGCTCCCAAGCAAGGTAATAGGGCTTGTCTGGTTCCATATGGAACGAGTGAATCTGATCATGAAGGCAAGATGCCTTAGCAGGCAAGAAGTATTTGTTGAGAATCCTTTGACAAAGGGCTAAAAAAGTAATGAAAGTTTCCGCTGGTTATGAGTCGAGCCAGGTGGCCGCTCATCCCGCAAGATGACATCATTAGAATTGCCCTTAAGCTAAAAAGTACCTAAGATTTTGGTGAAGAGGGAGATATGAGCAGGTGTATCCTCATACTCACGACTGTGAAATTGACAAGAAATTGTGATAGCAGTCATGATGTACAAGGGGATTTGCCATGAGTTTTCATTGGTGATTGGTGGGACGGTGATAGGGGAGTTCACATCGGTGAAACCCTCAATGGAATGTTGGTGGATGGTTCAGTTCGCCATATGGAAATCAAGGTTTTGTCTAAGACTAGATGGTGGGGAATTATGGGGTGATGACTTTGGTGTAAAGTCAAAGTGGGGTTGTTTAGATTGGAGAGTAGACTCAGAACGGGCTGAAGATCAATGACATCTTCGGAGGCGGTCCTTGTGAAAGGTTATGGAGCGTCCACTACAAAACCGACACGAAACAAGTAAGAAGACTCTAATAATTAAACTCTAAAATACGAAAATAACACAAACCATGATTATTTAGACTCCTACGACTCAAAACAAACACAAATAGCACCTACAAATCAAGCAATCCTAAGCAAAGTTAATGAACACAATCACTAAGAGTCCCCAGCAACGTCGCCAAAAACTTGATGTGCTAAAAGTAGTTTATACATTAACGACTAAATTAACCTAATCTAGACACTAAGTTATACTCTAGACTCTCTAAAACTCAACTAAACTACTAACGAGTAAGTAAACCGATCGACTCTAGTAATGCTAAGTAAGTCCGGAAATCGAACCCATGAGACTCTTTTAGTTACGTACACTAGACTTACTAGACCTACTGACTACACGACTAATTGTTTTTATGTTTTAAGGGGTGTTATCTAAAATCCTAAAATTGTAATTAAATTAAGTATTAACTAGACGAATGAATTAAGACGCAAACTAGACATTTTGTTTTTACTCAGATGATGATGAAATAACTACCTAGACTGGAATCCTAAACAACTTGGATTGGCTTTCTGTTGGTTTGACTATGTTATGGAACCAGCATCTTAGGATACTAAACTCACCATGTAACTATACAGGACCCCCAACCCTTCTTAGGAAGACACCTATGGAAACCTAGCAAGACGTTAAAGTACCGGTTTTTATATGAATTTCCCTATGGATTTCCAATTATGTTAATGAGGTACCTTAATGTGACAATCACCCTCATGGTGCAATAATCTAAGGTAACCATGGTAAATGGGTTTGACTCGATTAGCAAGAGTTGCAAAGGTAACTAAATTGGTCCTTTTACAAAGATCATATCTTTAGTGATCTAACAACCCAGACAAACCGACAATCTCTCACCTTACGGATTTTAAGATTAGTTAACCACCTAGACCTACATGATTTTTGAAATTACCTCCTACGGTGTATTGGCCAATTAACAATAAATAGTATAAACACGAGTGCAAATAATCTAACACGAACCTAATGCATGAAAGACGTTCATCAAGATACATGTGGAAGCAATAAACGTGAAATCAAACAAGTCAAGATAATCATACACACCAAAACAAATTACCAAGTTTCTTACTTCATTAACAAAACATAAACATAGCCAAAACCAACTTTGTCATAAATTCATCCTAGTCTAGCTAGTACAAAAGTTTTTAGCCAATAATCATCTTATGAACAAGAACAAGAAACATGTAGAAAGTACAACAAATGGTTTAAATCAAAGAAAGTAGAAGAACGAAGAAACCTGAATGATTAATCACGAGGCGACTTGATCCTCGACCTTCGAATCTTCAACCGATACTTGAAAACCTTCAACTTTTGCTCCAAGATCTATAAAATTCATCCAAAGCTCGTTTAAATTCGTAGGGTTATGATTTATTTCAATATAATGATGTTTATATACTACAAATCAGCTCAGAACCCAATCAACTTCGAAACATTCCGTGGAAAAGGGCTGCCCACGTCGTGTAGGGAGCATGTGGCCATTAGAACACGCAGCGCGACGCTATAACCATTCACTAGTGACATCTCCTTGCATCGTGCGAGAAGAAGCCTAAATCCCGGTCGCGCGACGTGGCCATGGAATTTCCTCGTTTTCTGTGCCGTTTCAGCTCTCGTACTCTTAAAATTGATTCAGTACTCGGTTTTTGACAAATATTAATCGTTTTTTCGACCTCTTCAGCTACTCTTCACTCCTGAGACATGGAAATCACAATTCAATCAGTAACAAACATATTCTAGCTACAAACGAGACTAAAACTAATCAAAACTATACAAATTGTACAAGGAAAACATATGTATTTTGCAATACATATGCCCACACTTACTCTTTTTTTGTCCCTGAAATAGTATTATGCTAATGGAATCATAGTCAGGTTTAAATCTAGTTCAAACATATTAGCTGCTTAATTAAAACTTACTCCGGTGTTAATTGTGATTGCTAGTATACGATCCATTTAAACCCAACACCAGTTCAAAGCCCTTATCATGTTTATTTAATTTAAATGCGGTAAGTCAACCTAGGGTCTCACACCCTAAAAAGCCGCAGTTCCACCTAATCCCGCCTTAAGCTTATGAAACAAAAGGAACAGAGACTATTTCCTAAACGTTTTATGCTAAACTGAAAGAATTTAACCCATCAATTATTTTTCTTATTATTTTATTTTTCCATATGAGAACATAATTAAACCTAACCCAAAGGTTGTCCAAACCAGAGTCACCATCCTTAGTAACGACAGCATGAGCTTTGGCTTTTCATATATTATTCAACTTAAGCTAGTGGAAATCTAAATCGAAGTCACCATCCCCAATAAAGATTACACAGGCCTCGTCATATCTATAGCTCATTTATTATCTTTCCAATTTTTTCAACATGATCAAAAATTCTAAAAGTTTTAACTTACAACGGCATTTCTCATACTATTTTTGGTGGTTTTGTTCTTCCTCCTTCTCCTAGATGAGTACCAAGTGGCTTCTTAACATTATTAGGTATCTTTAGCTCAAAGGAAACCTATCAATGCTAGGCTTACCCACATATATCAAATTAGACACATTTTCAGTTATTTTTATCTCTTATTAGAATTATTCGAAAACTAGATAAAACACAATTGTATTATCATTTTCCATATATTATTTGCAAACTTCAAAATCATAGACATTTTCAAATTTTAATTTTGTTTTTGGAATTTTCGATTTGTTAACTTTTCTTTTTGTATTTTTTCAAATTTTATGACTTAAACTAACTCAACTAATACTACGACTCAAGTGTCCCATCCCCACACTTAAATTTTGCCTTGTCCCAATTGCAAGATTGGAAATCGACTCAAAACTAAAAGAAAAAGAAAAAATATATAAAAAGAAAGAAGGAACTAAATAATTAAGTATACAAAAATATATACAATGGAAACGACTTAGCTGGTAATTTGCGAGATTTTCAAAGTGCTAGTCAATTCCACAAATGCCCTCCAATCCGAGCGTGCTCAGCAAAAAGTACCTCATCCTCACACACGAATAAAAGCGATAAAATCTCACATCAACCTAAGCCATCATCATCACAAGCAACCAAATAGATAATAACCATAAAATTGTTTCAGACAAACCACAACCAACCCGACCGGCCCAACCACAGTATCAAAGTATAATATTCGTACAGACCATGGAAGATAAACACAACATAAAAGAAAAATAAAATAAAAGATACGAGAACACCTGCATAATCCCACACTAGTCTTCGTCCTCACTCTCTTCCTCCTTCTCAAAGACCTGGTACTCCGGCTCACACCCCTCACTTCCGTGATGTCTATAACCGCCATACGGCCCGCCAGAACTGTCATACTGGCCATACTCACCATACGGCCCATACTGTCCACCCTACTGACTTGAACCTCCAAACTGACCACTAACCGAAAGCTGCGAAAAAACTCGGAATACCCATATTCATGTGACCCATAACATATCTCAATGCTTCCTCCTGCCTACTCTACCCAGTGGAAATCAACTATCTGATCTCATTGTGACTCGTGGTCATCATACCATTTAACTGCCCGAATCCAGTGTCTATCCGCTCATATAAGGACTCCAAAGTGAGAGGGTCTTGTGGTGGCTGTCGGAGAGGTGTTGGCATCCTGGCATGCATTGCATCAGCAGCAACTGTACCTGCTGGCGGCTTAACATGTGGACCCTAGTTAATGACCTCGCACGCTATAGGATCCGCCATCGTCCAAATCCCGGCCAACTAAATCTCTCTAACCCACATATGAACTATAGGCGGCCCTACCCTCATATGTTGCCTTTGATATCTCTAAAAAACATTCAATCTCTTAGTTATTTTCATGACATAAGGGCTCATACCTATACCAGCCTGTGGGCATCCTCTCCTCGATTTGTGGAATGACCATGCCAACACACTCGCCATATTTGACGGCCTCTGCTCCACCATGCATAACAAACAAAAGAGGTCAACCCAATTGACCTTATTCTCACCTGAACCTCTGCCAACTAAAGTCGACGTTAAGAACTTATGAATGTAGCTATATACCGGATCTTCAATGTTATGTTCTCCGAAAAGGGGGTAGTCGCTATCGTAGCCCAAAACCTAGCCAAATTAGATTTCACCAGACCTTAATCCTTTTGCTTCTTGAATGCTCATCTCAAGCCCAAACCCAAACTGAACTCATCCGTCTGAACCTCCTCAAGCCGTATACAATTGGCTTGCCATTACAAACTGAGCCATAGTAACTCATGCACTTGTCTACCCAAAGCAAATGACACTGCATCTCCCTGCCCAAAATTCCCTTCTTTGTACCTAAACGTAGAAAGGAACTCTAACGTCAACTCTTTATACGCCACAACATCACACTCCAAAGCAGCTCTAAACTTATCCCCTAATAGTGCCTCAATCCTATCCCGTTGTCCAACCTGAGCCAGGAGCCTCCAGTCAATCGTTTTAAACTGTAGCAAATCAGTCATGATCAACGTATCAAACTTCTCAGATTCCTTTGTACCCATCTCAAATTGTAGCAACAAAACTCTCTAATTCTTGTGCTATGACACACCGACAATCGTTCTACCATACTATATACAATATGCCTATCTTGAGGGTTGGAGATTAACTTGTTTGGACGGGTCTCCTTGTGCACGAGCTAGTGGTCCCCATTTTCTCTTGCCTCCACTTGCCCCGCTCGACGATCCCGCACCTGGCATGTCTGCAAAAGAACGTTAATCACATGAAAACAGGGACAACATTAGCACTCGCCTGAATGGAGATTGAGTACGGCGAGTGATTTAAAACCTTCGAAACACATAAGCATCCCAAAGACTCGATCAAAACAAAAATAACTAACTATGACCGACTCGTTAAACTAGGCACGACACTTGACACTAAACCAACTCGACACACTAGACTCAATGTACACTACCTCCTCCCAGCACTTTAATTGTCCCCGATTAAGTTCAAGTGCCTGAAACTAATGAATATTAAGTCTCGAAACATTTAAATTTGAAAACTTTAGTGTCAAAAATTTACTTCGGGTTGAAAAGTTTCACTCAGTCAAGAGGTTTAACCGGTTAATCATGTTTAAAACTCAGAATCTTAAAACACTATCAATGATCAAACCATTCATTATCTACCATTTCAATGTCCAATAATTCCCAAACCAAACCAACCCGGAACACATCCCAAAACAAACCAAACCAACTCGGAACACATCCCAAAACAAACCAAACCGAACCACTCGGAGCATGCATTTAAGAACATAAAACCAAATCGAAACATCTGCAGCCGCTAAATAGACCTAACATTGCTAAACTATGACTCGAACCAAGACTCAATACTAAACAAGCATACGAACTATCGACTAGCCTAAACACTGAGACTCAAAATACAAAATACATAAAAATGCAAGAAAACATACCTGGTAGTCAATCTACACAAGAAACGAAACAAAGGTGATGGTTTGGAAATTAGGAGTCCCGTGAAAAACGTGTTATGAGGCGAGATTAAACTTTCATGGTGGGATTTGGTCGTGGGGTGATAAAGTGTGTGGAGGATGGTTAAAAATGGTAGTGGAGGCGTTTTATCGAGTTTTGGTAAGTTTTTGGTGAAATTCGTCGTAGAGATGAGGAGTTAGGGTTTTATTGTGTAGTGTAGCGAATTTGGGGGAAGAAGGAAACTAGTCCGGGTCAAAAAGAACGTCACGTCACGTGTTTAGGTGAATTGGGATCTCCACTCGACATGTAGGGATTATAAATGAACCGAGTCATATAGTTGACGGTCACGTCGCGTGTTGGATGAAGTTGAAAGGCTTGCGCGACGCGACTTTATAAAATGGAATGAGGGATGAAGTGTGCTTCGCGTCGCGCGTTCTGTGAGGCTTAGGCTCCCCGCGTGACGCGAGGATGCTTTTTTCACGAAAAGTTTCATGATTTTACATCCTCAATGCCTTTGAAAAAAAAAATTTAAGTTACCTAAACCCCCAAAATCATTCCAAACCATTTTCTAACTGTGGTACTTACCTTAAACTCTGATTTCTCGTCAAATCCTGCTCCATGCTGATGATGATATCCTACAACTCAAAAACACACAAATACAAAACGAAAAATACAAAAACTACCGTTTGTGACCGAAAAACATGAAAACACAACCGATACAACCTATACAAACTCTACACTTTGGTGTTCAGCCAAGACTTCTACTTGGCTATCTTCGGAGGTGTTTCGAGAGGAGCTTCCTCCCTCTCAGTTGAATCTAAAGGCCCTCCTAGGTAGTGCTTCAACCCATGACCATTGACCTTCCCAATTATTTCCGTCGGTTTCATTCATCAACTCGACCGCTCCATACGGAAAAACTTCATTCACCAAATACGGTCCTGTCCATTTCGAATTCAACTTCCTCGCAAACAATTTCAACCTAGAATTATATAAGAGAACCTTGTCTCCCTTCTTAAACTTTTTAACCCTCTTAACTTCCGATCATGCAATGATGTATTGAATAATACATCTATTTATCTTGTAGAGTTTGTATATTTTTAGCACGTTTTTCGTTTCGATTTGTCAAGAATTTATCTACTTTTAATCTAAACACGTTTTGCAGGTCTTCGTTCGTGAAAACGATTGGAAGGATGGGAAAACCAAGCGAAAATGGTGAAAAGAACCGAGCCGGGACGTGAGTGGATCGAAAACGAGAAAACGAAACGCAAAAATCAGGATTTCCACCCGGTCGCGGGGCGTGACCGGCACACAACAACTCTCTCGCGGGGCGCGAGAGAGTGATAATTATCTCCGGAATCAATACTCGGTCGCGGGGCGCGACCGGACCCTCCATACTCTCTCGCGGCCCGCGAGAGAGGTGTTTATCCAGAGAGTTTTGAAATCAGAGTTGTTTTGGGATTTGGTTGTTTATAATAGACTTATTATCATTGTTAAACACATCTTGGGCAATTTTGGACGAACAAGGGCAACATTGGAGCTATTTTCTGGAGGTTTGAAGCTACACGAAGCAGATCTAAGCTGCAGGAAATGTGTGGTGATCACGGGAGTTCAAGGCAGGAGCTTGTCACGGTTTATCTTACCAATCTCCCCTTCGATTTCTTTGTTTTGATCAATCATGCTAACTTGTTATCAACTTTGTTTTATTCACTTTTTAAACATGTTGTTAGGCTAGATTTTCTTTGGTTACCTAGGTTTTGGATTATGGAATTATGAAACTTTGATTTGCTTTAATTTAATTCATGGTTTGAATATTTAAATTGGTATAAGTCACAACTTTAATGATCTAGTTTAGGGTATTTGCATGATTTTGTTTGTTTGATGATTGTTTGGTTGTTTTGCATAAACTTTGGTGAATGTCTTTCATGTAATAGGTTTATGTTACTTTTCGTGTTCTTAGGAATTCGTGAAGTTGTCGGTAAAATTGGCAAATAAAATCGGGGAAATAATTAGATTAACCATTAAATCAAACTTGTCATTATACCTAATTTGTTAATTGAGAAATTGCAACTAGTTGGCTGAATTAATGTGGTAAATTGTTAGGTTAGGGTTTTGAGAAATTCCTAAGTTTAATTTCCTTGTCATAATTGAAGCAGTTACTCTAAACTAGAAAATTGTAGTTGGTCTAGGTTAATTATTGAGAGGTAATTAATAATTAGGCACTTTACTAATTTGAAAAGATAATTGAAAAAGAATCTTTAAGACCGGTAAACGAATAAAAAGAATAGGTTATTGTAGGTGTCTTCCTAAGAAAGGTCGGGGATCCTGTTTAATAAACCTAAACTTTGATATGTTAAGATCCTGGTAAAATGTTCAACCAGAGTAATTATTATTAAATTGAAGGAGTAATAGTCTAAAAATCTAACCTAGGTAACTAGTTTATTATCTCTTGGTAAAAGTTCTAATAAGTCCATAGAAGTTCATAGTTTGGTCATTTCACTTTAGTGGTTTTATTTAAATTAGTAAGTTAGATTTGTTAGTAAAACCCCCCTTTTAAAATATACATAGTGTGTGATTGAGTCTAATTTAGTAGTCTTAGCAATTAGAGAGTCTTGTGGGTTCGATAATCCGGACTTGCTTCATACTATTCTACAATTGATCGGTCCACTTGCCGGTTAGTAGTTTAGTGTATTTCAGGAGTCTAGAGTATAATTTGAGTCTAGAATTAGAATAATTTGTTTTGTTTTTAATTAACTACTTTCAGAACATCATGCAACTCTTTCTTTTTCTCTTAAACACATCTTGGGCAATTTTGGACGAACAAGGGAAACTTTGGAGCTATTTTCTGGAGTTCAAGGCAGGAGCTTGTCACGGTTTATCTTACCAATCTCCCCTTCGATTTCTTTGTTTTGATCAATCATGCTAACTTGTTATCAACTTTGTTTTATTCACTTTTTAAACATGTTGTTAGGCTAGATTTTCTTTGGTTACCTAGGTTTTGGATTATGGAATTATGAAACTTTGATTTGCTTTAATTTAATTCATGGTTTGAATATTTAAATTGGTAAAGGTCACAACTTTAATGATCTAGTTTAGGGTATTTGCATGATTTTGTTTGTTTGATGATTGTTTGGTTGTTTTGCATAAACTTTGGTGAATGTCTTTCATGTAATAGGTTTATGTTACTTTTCGTGTTCTTAGCAATTCGTGAAGTTGTCGGTAAAATTGGCAAATAAAATCGGGGAAACGATTAGATTAACCATTAAATCAAACTTGTCATTATACCTAATTTGTTAATTGAGAAATTGCAACTAGTTGGCTGAATTAATGTGGTAAATTGTTAGGTTAGGGTTTTGAGAAATTCCTAAGTTTAATTTCCTTGTCATAATTGAAGCAGTTAATCTAAACTAGAAAATTGTAGTTGGTCTAGGTTAATTATTGAGAAGTAATTAATAATTAGGCACTTTACTAATTTGAAAAGATAATTGAAAATGAATCTTTAAGACCGGTAAACGAATAAAAAGAATAGGTTATTGTAGGTGTCTTCCTGAGAAGGGTCGGGGGTCATGTTTAATAAACCTAAACTTTGATATGTTAAGATCCCGGTAAATATTCAACCAGAGTAATTATTGTTAAATTGAAGGAGTAATAGTCTAAAAATCTAACCTAGGTAACTAGTTTATTATCTCTTGGTAAAAGTTCTAATAAGTCCCTAGAAGTTCATAGTTTAGTCATTTCACTTTAGTAGTTTTATTTAAATTAATAAGTTAGATTGTTAGTAAAACACCCCTTTTAAAATATACATAGTGTGTGATTGTGTCTAATTTAGTAGTGTGTGATTGAGTCTAATTTAGTAGTCTTTGCAATTAGAGAGTCCTGCGTGTTCGATAATCCGGACTTGCTTCATACTATTCTACAATTGATCGGTCCACTTGCCGGTTAGTAGTTTAGTGTATTTTAGGAGTCTAGAGTATAATTTTAGTCTAGAATTAGGGTAATTTGTTTTTTTTAATTAACTACTTTTAGAACATCAAATTTTTGGCGCCGTTGCCGGGGACTCTCTCATTGGCAATTGCGTTGATTACTCGATTTAGGCTTTTCTTTTACACTTGTGTTTATTTTGTATTCGTTTGTGTCGTAGGAGTCTAAGTTGTTTAATTATTTAATATTTAAATTTTCCAATTATAATTAGATCATTTGTGCTAACTTCTCGTGTTTGTCGTGTTTCCGGTTTAGTGGATGCCCCACACGCGCTCGCAAGGACCTCCGCCTAAGCCGCCGACAGACACGCCATTCTCCCCCGCACCAAAGGTAAGTGCTTCTTCCTCAACTTTTTCAAGTTCATCTCATTCCTTCGTACCACCCGATTTCGATTTTACACCTAAATCTTCATCACCCGATTCTCCATCACCCCGTGTAGTCCATAGAAACGTAACACCACCACAGCCACCACCCAACTTCCACATGGCCGATAATAACAATCAGATCGTATACCAACAGGCCACCACCGGTTTCACCGGTGCAAACTCACCCATTACCTTACCCCCCATGAACAATGACCGAGCTTGGCAAATCCCTTCCTACATCATGACCGCCATCACTAACTCTTGCTAATTCCACGGTCGTGATGATGAGGATGCGCCCGCACATATCAACCGCCTTACTCGTCTATGTCATACCTTCATTATGGAGGGCGCGGGTCATGATGCCCGTTTTCTCCAAGTCTTTCCATTCTCTCTCGGGGGTCAGGCCGCCATCTAGCTTGACTCCCAACCACCCGGCACCTTTTCTACTTGGGCCTCTTTACGGGATGTTTTCCTTAAGAAATACTTTCCACCCGCCAAAGCATCCCACCTTCGTGATCAGATCCATTCGTTCCGAATGGAGCCTGACGAGCCCTACCATCTAGCTTGGGAGCGGTTCCAAACTTTAGTATCCGTTGCTCCCAGCATGGTCTATCAGACTGGGCACTTGTATAGAAATTCTAAAACGGTCTCACCCCTGAGACCCGTGCTCGATTCGACACCTCTGTTGGTGGCCATCTGATGGGAAAGAAAACAGTAGCGAGTGCAATGACCTTTTCGAGAGCTTTGCCCATTCTGATGTCGATTACAGCACTGCAGGCAGGAATTCAATTCCTGTTTCACGTACACCTCCGGTTAACCGGGGTTTACACCAAGTTAGCTTGGAAACTACGGTAGCTGCTGCTCTAGATAGCTTCAAGAGAGAGGTCACGAAGGAGATACAGGAGGTGAAGAAAAAGGTAGACAGATGTGAGGTCTGTAGAGGGGGTCATAACACTACTGAGCAGGTTGAGTTTATCACCGGTCAGAACCGCGATCCTACGAATCCTTCAATGATAATACTTCCAATTATAATCAAAACTGGCATAATAATAATAATAATTATCGATCTTCCGGTAACCCCCTTGGCTTCCAATCAGGCTCTTATCAGAACAGGGGCAGGGTCATTACAATAGTGGAGGATCAGGTCACACCAGTCAGTTTAATGGAGGGGGTTCAAATCAGGAGGTTGGCTAGGAGTGGAGGGTCAGGAGGTAGTCTAGATAGGATCGAAGAGCTGTTATCCCAACTAGTTGTCAAAGATCAGGCTACTCAGAAAACTCTCGTGGAACATGATCTGCTCTTGAAAAATCAACAGTCCGCACTTTTAGATCTGCAGAGGTCGGTCGGTAGTATCGCTAAGCAGGTGCAAGAGCAGCCACATGGCCAGTTCACGGGTAATACCCAACCTAACCCCGCGAACCAACACGCGAAAGTGATTACTATGCGCAGTGGTAGGAATCTGAAGGAGGTAGGTAGAGAGGGTGCAGAGGTGGAGGTAGAGGAGCAAGATGAAGATGTAGAAGAAGAAATCGAGATGCAGGCTCCACCCAGGGTGCACACCAGGCTAGACCCAGCAAGTACCGCACCAGCCAGTGGACCGTCAGTTGAGAGTAGGGGAGAGAGGAAACCGGTAGAGGTTAGGCCATTGCCAATTGTAGATTCTTCATGCCTACCCTACCCTGCACGTCTGAAGCAGCAGAAATATGCCAAGGAATACGGGAATTTCCTTGACATGTTTACTCAGTTGAAAATCAATCTCCCGTTTATCGAGGCCCTCCAGTATATGCCTAAATATGCTAAGTTTTTAAAAGATCTCTTAAAACGTAAAGATAGGCTGGGGGAGCTCTCGAACGTTCCATTGACTGGAGGGTGTTCCGCCATGGTTTTAAACAAGCTGCCCGAGAAATTGACTGATCCGGGTATCTTTACGATTCCATGCCTATTCGGCGGTTCCATTGTTCCAGCTCATGCTCTGGTCGATCTCGGGGCGAGCATAAATCTGATGCCTTTCTTATTGTACGAGCGGTTAGGTTTAGGGGAGCTCACCCCTACGCGCATGTCTCTGTCATTAGCTGATAGGTCGGTCAAGTACCCGAGGGGAATTGTAGAGAATTTGTTGGTTAAAGTCGACAGGTTTGTCTTTCCTGTAGACTTCGTCATCCTCGATATGGAGGCCGACGAGAAGGTTCCCATCATCTTAGGTCACCCATTTTTGTGCATCGCGAAAGCGCTCATAGATGTTCATGATGGGAAAATCACTCTTCGAGTCGGCGACGAGAACGTCACATTCGAGATCGCAAGGTCGATGCAACACCCAAGTGGTGGCGACAGCGATAGTGGCCCTTATCACACCGTATACTTCCTAAACTCATTCATTTCGTGCGTTGATCATTGTTTAGACTATATTAGCGGAGCTGACTTAGTGAATGAGAGTATAGTACCCGAGGAGAGTGATAGTGAGGATATAGGGGACGATGTCTTCGAGATTCCCGAGACTCTAGATTTATGTGAGGTGAGTGCCGCTACTAAGAGCACACCATTGTAGACACCAGCAGCCGTACAGCTTAAGGTTCTCCCGTCTCATTTAGAATACGCGTTCCTAGGTGACAATTCGAGCTTACCCGTGATCATTTCTTTGAAATTATCAACGGAGGAAAAGGAGCGTTTAATCGAGGTCCTGAAGTAAAATTAGGAGACCATCGCATGGAAACTGTCTGATATTAAGGGAATTAGCCTACCTTCTGTACTCACAGGATCCTCATGGAGGACGTCTTTAAGCCAGTAGTGCAGCCACAGCGCCGTCTGAACCCGAATATGCAAGAAGTTGTAAAGAAAGAGGTGCTTAAGCTGATGGAAGCTAGTCTCATCTATCCGATCTCCGATTCCGCATGGGTAAGCCCCACTGAGGTCGTTCCCAAGAAGGGGGGAATGACAGTGGTCATGAACGAAAAGAAGGAGCTTATCCCATCGTGAATAGTCACGGGGTGGAGGGTGTGCATAGACTATCGAAAATTAAACGACGCCACCCACAAGGATCACTTCCCGCTCCCGTTCATCGATCAGATGCTGGAGCGTCTCGCAGGATAGCAATTTTATTGCTTTCTTGATGGCTTCTAAGGTTACTTTCAGATCCCGATTGCTCCCGAGAATCAAGAAAAGAGAACCTTCACATGCATGTATGGTACTTATACGTATCGCCGCATGCCGTTCGGGTTGTGTAACGCTCCGGCTACTTTCCAGCGCTGCATGGTAGCCATCTTTCAGGACATGATCGAAACCTCTATGGAGGTTTTCATGGATGACTTCTCTGTCTATGGAAACACCTTTGATCAATGTCTTACTCACTTGGATGCGATGATGAAACGGTGTGTTGAGACGCGATTGATGCTCAACTGGGAGAAATGTCACTTTATGGTGATAAAGGGCATAGTGCTAGGGCACAAGATTTCGCGAGCCGGGATAGTGGTCGATCGGGCGAAAATCGATACTCTCAGCAGACTTCCCCCACCGACTAGCCTCAAGTCAATCCGCAGCTTTCTCGGTCATGCGAGCTTCTACCGACGGTTTATTCGAGATTTTTCAAAGATCACCCGCCCCATGACTCGACTTCTCGAGAAAGATGTACCCTTCGTCTTCGATGACGACTGCTTGAAATCTTTCACGATCCTTAAGGAGAAACTAGTGAGTGCTCCTATCCTCGTCTCACCAGACTGGAGCTTGCCTTTCGAGCTCATGTGTGATGTGAGCGATTATGCTGTGGGCGCCTTTTGGGTCAGTGACGGGACAAACATTTCCACCTATTTACTACGCTAGTAAAACCCTCACTGACGCACAGGAGAACTACACCACTAAAGAGAAAGAGCTTTTAGCAGTGGTGTTCACGTTTGATAAATTCCGCTCTTACCTCGTCCTGTCCAAAACCATCGTCTTTATGGACCATGCGACTCTGTGTTTCCTTTTCCAAAAGAAGGACGCGAAGCCTCGTCTCATTCGATGGATTCTCCTGCTCTCCGAGTTTGACATCGAGATTAGAGATAAGAAAGGAGCGGAGCGGAGAATGTAGCTGCTGACCATCTATCCCGACTAGAGGATCCTAGTAAAGAAGAAATTAGGAAAGAAGAGATCGGTGATAGATTCCCCATGAGTCGGTTGAGTTTGTGACAGCCGAAAAGGAGGGAATGCCATGGTTTTCCGACTTCGCGAATTATCTAGCGAATGGCATGTTACTGAAGGGGATGACCACGCAGCAGAAGAAGAAATTCTTCCGCGATGTCAGGCGTTATATCTGGGACGACCCATTTCTATTTCGAGTAGGGGATACCGAATTTTGAGGCGCTGCGTGAGTCGAGAAGAGGGGACAGAGATATTGAGGCACGTGCATGAGGGACTGACATGAGGTTACCATGGTCCACACGTTACCGCACAGAAGGTTTTTGATTGCGGTTTTTATTGGCCATCAGTGGTGAAGGACGCCCTAGAATTTGTGAAGATGTGTGATCGTTGCCAGCGTACCGGCAACATCTCATCCAAGGACGAGATGCCCCAACATCCCATCCAGATTCTTAAAGTCTTTGATGTTTGGGGGATTGACTTCATGGGACCGTTTCCCATCTCTTGCGGGAACCGGTACATCCTCATGGCTATTGATTATGTCCCCAAGTGGGTTGAAGCTCAAGCTTTATCCACAAATGATACCCGAGTGGTGGTGAGATTCTTAAAGAAATTGTTCACCCTTTTTGGTACTCCACGAGCCATTATCAGTGACCGTGGCACGCACTTCTGCAATGTCGTCATGGAAAAGGCATTGGCGCGCTACGGTGTCACTCACCGCCTCTCGACCGCCTATCACCCGCAGACTAGCGGTCAAGTGGAGAACGCGAACAGGGGGTAAAACGGATCCCAGAGAAGACGGTGGGTAAGAGTCGAAAGGACTGGTCCGACAAACTAGACGATACGTTGTGGGCGTTTCGCACCGCCTACAAGACACCATTAGGCACCACACCCTTCATGATTGTATACGGTAAAGCCTGCCATCTCACGGTCAAATTAGAGCATAGGGCACTGTGTGGGGATGAGGGTTGGCTAACTTTGTTTTCAAACAAAAATCTGATTTTTTAAGATAGTCAACCGTTAGTTCTGCCATGATTCAACCTGTTTTATCTTTCATTATACACTCAATGTGGGCTTGTAGCTCGGCACATCGGTTTAATTGAGGACAATTAAAGTGCTGAGAGGTAGGGGTGTGAATTTCTGACACGACCCAAAAACCCGACACGAACCTAACACGAAATTCGCGGGTTTAGGTTTCGTCTAAACGGGTTCGGGTCAGTTTTGGTTGAACCCGCGAACCCGTTTAGGTTAACGGGTCAGGTTCGGGTCAACCTGGTCGGGTTGGCGGGTTGACCCGTTTAACACATTTATACTACATTGTATTTTTTATAATATATTTTATGTCATAAACTAAATGGAGCGTGTATTTTATGTCATGATTATAATTTACAAAGAGAAATTAACATAGATTTTATAATTTAAATATAATAATATTATATACATTTGTGTTTTTAAGTAATTTTTAATTTTAATATATTAATTTCAGAATAAAAAATAAAAAATTCGGGTTAAACGGGTCGTGTTCGGTCAACCCACGAAACTTCGGGTCGTGTTTGGTTCATATATATGATACGATTTTCGGGTTCGGGTTCGGGTCGGGTTCGGGTTCATGTAAAATTTTCGGGTTCGGGTCGGGTTGAACCTGCCAACCCGCGAACACGACCCGTTTAGCACCCCTACCGAGAGGGGGGTAGTGTTTTGGTTTTGGATATGTTTCGGGGGGGTTAGTAACATCTGATTAATAATGCATATAAGATTCAGTCTCGCCCGTACTCAATCTCCATTCGGGCGAGATTCGGTTTTGATCAAACTATAATGTTACACTCGCTTCAAATGTATCTTAATCATGAAGTAAATTGTTTTTCTGTTGCAAACCATGACCGCGAATGAAATGCTATACGGTCGTTTATTTTATGTGGTTGTTCTCTTTCTAAGGTCATACTTGTCTTACTTGTGCTTTATGCAGATGTCAGGAGAAGGTAGCTCAAGCAGGGCCGGCAGAAAAAGAAGGGGACCAACACCTCGTCAGAGAGGTGACCCCGCTGACGCGCCACAACAACCCTCTTATTTTGGTAGGCGCAGAATCAAGTATCAGGGAGAAGGTGTCCCCCATGGGCAGAGCACGTGAATCGTGGAAAGCCCTCTCTTGTAGTTCGATTTACTCCCACGAGTGGGAGAGGCTCTCAAACTTGGTCACTTGTGAGTTACTACCTTACAGGAGGATTGATTGGGAGTTGATTGATAATTTGGGATAAAGGGGTCGGATCGAGCAGCTACTAGGGGATAAGTTCAGAAGGGTACTAGATTGTGGAGCAAGACAGTACAAGGAAATCACTTACGAGTTCCACTCCACTTTCAAGTACCAACAAGGGAAGTTCAACGAAAATGACGCGGTTTCTTTTGCCTTGGGGAGGTAAGTATTTGAAATGACAATTCCACAGTTTGTGGTGGCGACGCAAATATATTCAGATGAGGAGGTTCAGTCGCCGGACTTCGCCACGAGCTTGCAGGGTTTCTTCAAAAGAAGGCACCCCCACAGTGTACAGACAGATGAACTCGCCAGATTTTGGGGCACCATCTCTTCTGCCCCGTACTTGAACAACATGGTGATGAGCGATATCACTGATCCCATTCACCGCTTCCTTCATAAGATTCTTGCTGCTACGTTGGTTGGGAGGGGACAAGGGGACAATAAAGTCAACCAAGTGAGTTTATTTTGTTTGATGTGTATGGTAGAAGGACGGCCGGCAAACCTGGACATAATATTTGCTTGGTCAATGAAGAGACTGTGGAGGGGGGCCCGGGGCAAGGGTTTATTGCGTGCCCTTGATTGCCTAGGGGTGTTTGACAGATATCCCCAGGATAGAATGAAAGAAGGCCCCGCCCCCTGTGTCATGAGCATCAGAGATCTCCAGGCTGCCGGAATTCTTACCACCTAAGAGCCTATTAGCTGGATACCAGCCCGCCAAGGACCTCAAGTGCAACCGCCTCCCGGATCCGAAGCTGCATCTTCTATGCAGGCAGGCATTCCTACTCAATACCAGCGGCCAGTCACCCGCCAGGAATTGCCAGGACGGCAGTACCCTCTTCGGGAACCTCGCCCGGACCCATTGACCTTAGATTCACTTTATGATAGTATGGAGACTGGGTTCGGGGATTTGAGAGGTTATGTGGACCAGCAGTTTGGTGAGGTGTGCCAAACCATGTTAGAGAGTAGACGAATGCACGATGCCAGCCAGAGGAGGCTAGAGGATGGGATGGGCTACATGATGCAGAATCTAAACATGGGAGTCCCGTCTTACTTTCAGCAGCCAGGCGGTCAGGCAGGTTCTAGCCAGATTGTAGGGATGGAGGATGTACAGCCATACCAGGTATTTGAGGCGTCCGAAGAATCTGAAGAGGATGATTGAAGCAGCCGAAGATATTTACCTTGATTTTTTCTTTTCTGCTGTTTTCATTTATTATGGTTTGTACTTTTAAACAAGTTATTTTGGGGTTGGTTGGTTGGTTGGGTATGTGTTGATGGACAATCTTGCAAAACTGTTGATTTATTTGGTTTTATTATTATTATGTTTTGTAAGTGCGTGATACTAGGTTGATGTTATATGTTGTTCCGTTCGCATGAGAGCGTTGAGAGTGGCACATTAAGCGCATTTGGTTTGGAGAGCATGAGTGGTTTGCCTGGCACATCGACAGGCTTGCACTACCAGCTAAGTCGCTTCCTTTTCTGTATTTTATTTTTCTTCTTATTTGGTTTGCTTGTTTTTAGTTTATTTTGAGTAGTATTTGTCTCGTCCTTACATTGGGGACAATGCAAAACTTTAAGTGTGGGGATGGGATATTAGAGTAGTATTAGTTAGTCGTATTAGTTTGTTTAAAAAATCCGAAAATGTCTTTTGAAAAAGAAGTTTGCATGAAAATTAAACGGAAAATGATAGAAAAATTAAACTTTTATTCGGTTTCAAATAATAATAATATGAGATTAAAAAGGGGTGAGTTTATGTCTAATTTGGGATTTGCGAGTAGGCTCGATTCGGTTCTTATTTTCTTTGAGCTTAATACACTTTACTAGTCGGTCTACTAGTGGGTACTCATCTAGAAGAAATGGGAAACTGAAACCACCAAAAATAGTATAAGGAATGCCGTAATAAGCAAAAACATTTAGAATTTTTAATTATGTAAAAAGAAGAAAAAATGAGCTTGAATGAAAAGTAGACTGAGGCCTATGGAATCTCCCTTGGGGATGGTGACTCTGATCAAGAATCCCTCTAGGATTAGTTGAAATTTTAAGTATCAAAGCCCATGTTGTCGCTCTCGGGGATGGTGACTCTGGTTGAGACAGCCTCTAGGTTAGATATGCAAAAATAAATCAAAATGCTCAATTGAGAAAAAAAAAAGAGAGAAAAAGAAAATTGCTTGATTTTAAATTCTTTATACTTTGGTATAAAACGGTTAGGAAAGGGTTAAATAATTCGTTCCTTTTGTTTCATAAGCTTGAGGTGGGATTAGGGATACTGTGGACTCTAGTGTGAGACCCTAGGTGGATTTACCGCATTTAAATTAAATTTACATGATAAGAGGTTTGAGCCGAATTTTGAGTTTAAGTGGATCAAATACTTTCAATCGTGGTTAACATGAATCTCGTTCCCTAATGAAAATAATAGTAATTTTTGAAATCGAGTAATTGTTTGGTTATGATTCCGTTTATGCACAATTCTTTTTCGAGGGCGAAAAAAGAGCAAGTGTGGGGATATTTGATGTATTGAATAATACATCTATTTATCTTGTAGAGTTTGTATATTTTTAGCACGTTTTCGTTTCGATTTGTCAAGAATCTATCTACTTTTAATCTAAACACGTTTTGCAGGTCTTGGTTCGTGAAAACGGTTGGAAGGATGGGAAAAAATGAGCGAAAATGGTGAAAAGAACCGAGCCGGGACGTGAGAGGATCGAAAACGAGAAATGAAACGCAAAAATCAGGATTTCCACCCGGTCGCGGGGTGCGACCGGCACACAACAACACTCTCACGGGGCACGAGAGAGTGATAATTATCTCCGGAATCAAAACTCGGTCGCGGGGCGCGACCGGACCCTCCGACTCTCTCGCGGCCCGAGAGAGAGGTGTTTATCCAGAGAGTTTCGAAATCAGAGTTGTTTTGGGATTTGGTTGTTTATAATAGACTTATTATCATTGTTAAACACATCTTGGGCAATTTTGGACGAACAAGGGAAACTTTGGAGCTATTTTCTGGAGTTCAAGGCAGGAGCTTGTCACGGTTTATCTTACCAATCTCCCCTTCGATTTCTTTGTTTTGATCAATCATGCTAACTTATTATCAACTTTGTTTTATTCACTTTTTAAACATGTTGTTAGGCTAGATTTTCTTTGGTTACCTAGGTTTTGGATTATGGAATTATGAAACTTTGATTTGCTTTAATTTAATTCATGGTTTGAATATTTAAATTGGTAAAGGTCACAACTTTAATGATCTAGTTTAGGGTATTTGCATGATTTTGTTTGTTTGATGATTGTTTGGTTGTTTTGCATAAACTTTGGTGAATGTCTTTCATGTAATAGGTTTATGTTACTTTTCGTGTTCTTAGCAATTCGTGAAGTTGTCGGTAAAATTGGCCAATAAAACCGGGGAAACGATTAGATTAACCATTAAATCAAACTTGTCATTATACCTAATTTGTTAATTGAGAAATTGCAATTAGTTGGCTGAATTAATGTGGTAAATTGTTAGGTTAGGGTTTTGAGAAATTCCCGAGTCTAATTTCTTTGTCATAATTGAAGCAGTTAGTCTAAACTAGAATATTGTAGTTGGTCTAGGTTAATTATTAGAGGTAATTAATAATTAGGCACTATACTAATTTGAAAAGATAATTGAAAAAGAATCTTTAAGACCGGTAAACGAATAAAAAGAATAGGTTATTGTAGGTGTCTTCCTAAGAAAGGTCGGGGATCCTGTTTAATAAACCTAAACTTTGATATGTTAAGATCCTGGTAAAATGTTCAACCAGAGTAATTATTATTAAATTGAAGGAGTAATAGTCTAAAAATCTAACCTAGGTAACTAGTTTATTATCTCTTGGTAAAAGTTCTAATAAGTCCATAGAAGTTCATAGTTTGGTCATTTCACTTTAGTGGTTTTATTTAAATTAGTAAGTTAGATTTGTTAGTAAAACCCCCCTTTTAAAATATACATAGTGTGTGATTGAGTCTAATTTAGTAGTCTTAGCAATTAGAGAGTCTTGTGGGTTCGATAATCCGGACTTGCTTCATACTATTCTACAATTGATCGTTCCACTTGCCGGTTAGTAGTTTAGTGTATTTCAGGAGTCTAGAGTATAATTTGAGTCTAGAATTAGAATAATTTGTTTTGTTTTTAATTAACTACTTTTAGAACATCATGCAACTCTTTCTTTTTCTCTTTAACGCTCCACGAATGTGCGTCTGCCACATCTCGAAGCTCTTCTAACTCATGGATTTGAAGAAATCTTTTCCTAGCCGCTTCGGTGAGATCTAGATTCACGGTTTTGTGTGCCCAAAGAAATCGGTTTCTATTTCTATGTGAATATGACATGCTTTACCAAACACAATCATGAAAGGGGTGGTTCCTAAGGGTGATTATACGCGGTTTGAAACGCCCACAATCATCAAGTTTATCGGACCAATCCTTTTGATTCTTCCCTACCGTCTTCTCTAAGATTATATTCACACTTCGGTTTGCATTTTCGACTTGACCCCTTGTTTGGGGTTGGTATGCGGTGGACAAGCGGTGAGTGACTTCGTAGCGTGCTAATGCCTTCTCCATCACGGTGTTGCAAAAGTGAGTGCCACGGTCACTTATAAGAGCTCTGGGGTGTCGAAACGAGTAAATAGCTTTTTAAGGAATCTCACCACCACCCGGGCATCATTCGTGGGTAAACTTGAGCCTCCACACATTTCGAAACATAATCGATAGCCACAAGGATGTACTGATTCCAACTAGAGTTGGGGAATGGTCCCATAAAGCCAACGCCCCAAACGTCGAATATTTCGAGATTTGGATTGGATTTTGAGGCATCTCGTTCATGGATGAGATATTACCGGTGCGTTGACATGCGTCACACCTATTCACAAACTCCAGAGCATCCTTAACTACCGAAGGCCAATAAAACCCGCAATCAAACCCCTTTGTTGCGGTGATGTCATGACCATGGTGACCACCAGTTAGCCCTTCATCCACATGCCTAAGGATCTCGAAACCTTCCTCTTTACTCACACACCGTCGAAGAATCCTATCGCCTCCTATCCTAAAGTGAAAAACGGTCATCCCAAATATTTCTAGAAGCATCTCTAAACTTCTTCTTTTGTTGGGTCGTCATACCCTTCACCACAACTCCATTCGTAAGGTAGTGTGCCAATTCTGTAAACCATGGCATGCCATGCTTCTCCGCCTCTACCAAATCAACCGACTCGTGAGGGAATTCATCACCTATTGGCTCCTCACGAATATCTTCTCTCTTCGGATCTTCTAAACTTGACAATTGATCTGCCACCACATTATCCGCTCCTTTATTGTCTTTAATCTTAATATTGAACTTGGTAAGTAGAAGAATCCACCATATAAGATGAGGCGTAGCATCTTTTTTCAGAAGAGGAAACGCAAAGCGGTGTGATCGGTGAATACGGTTGTTTTCGTAAGGACGAGTTAAGAATGAAACTGATCAAATGCAAATACTACGGCTAAGAGTTCCTTCTCGGTGGTGGTGTAATTTTCTTGGGCATCATTAAGAGTTTTGCTCGCATAATAGATCGGATGAAAGTGTTTGTCACGTCTTTGCCACAAAACTCCCCGGACCGCATAATCATTAGCGTTATACATGAGCTCAAAGGGCCAGCTCCAGTCAGGCAAAACTAGAATGGCGGCACTAACTAACTTTTCTTTCAAGAACTCGAAAGCTTTAAGACACTCCTCGTCAAAGACAAATGGGACATCTTTTTCGAGGATTCAAGTTATGGGATGTGTGATTTTTGAGAAATCTTTGATGAATCACCTATAAAAGCCTACATGACCGAGAAAACTACGGATCGATTTGACACTAGTCGGTGGCGGTAGTCTACTAATAGTATCTGTCTTAGCTCTATCCACATCTATTCGTGTCTCGATATTTTGTGTTCTAACACTATCCCCCTCGTCACCAAAGTGACACTTCTCCTAATTTAGCATCTGCTTCGTCTCCGTACACCGCTTGAACATCCTCTCTAAATTCCTCAAACACTGATCGAATGAGTTGTCATACACCAAGAAGTTATCCATGAACACCTCCATGGAGGTCTCAATCATGTCCTAGAAGATGGCAACCATGCAACACTAAAAGGTAACCGGAGCGTTCACAACCCAAACGGCATGCGACAATATGCATATGTATCGTAGGGGCATGTGAAGGTCGTCTTATCCTGATCCTCGGGTGCAATAGGGATCTGGAAATAACCTGAAAACCCATCGAGGAAATTGTAAAACTGTTGCCCTGCCAGATGCTCCAACATCTGATCGATAAACAGTAAAGGGAAGTGGTCTTTCGGGTGGCATCATTTAGTTTCGGTAATCTATACAAACACGCCAACAGGTGACCGTACACGAAGGAAATAGCCCATTCTTCTCATTCATAACAACCATCATCCCACCCTTCTTCGGGACGACTTGGTCAGGCTCACCCAAGGAAAATTGGAAATCGGATAGATCAACCCGGCATCCATCAACTTCAACACCTCTTTCTTGACTACCTCTTGCATGTTTGGATTTAGATGCCTTTGAGGTTGCACCACCAGTTTATATTCGTCCTCCATGAGAATCCGGTGAGTACAATATGCGGGGCTTATGTTGTTTAAATCGGAAAGTCTCCATACAATCGCCTCTCTATTCATCTTCAACTCATCAATAATTTCAACTTCTCCTCCTCCATCAATTTAGATGAAATAATGATGGGTAAAGTGGACTTCTCTCCTAGATAGGCATACTCTAAGTGTGATGGGAGGACCATAAGTTCTAAAGGTGGTGGTAACTTTAGGGACGGGCTCTCACTCTCTCCAATAATCTCACAAAGATCCATCTCATCGGGGAGCCATGGTTTTTCCCCTTCGTCTTCCTCACCAACCTCCTCAGTCTTAGCAACTACCTCTTCTCTTACCAAATCAGCCCCACAGATACAGTCAAAACATTATTCCATGCGCGAGATGAATGAATTTAAGACATAAACAGATTCGCATGGACCACTATAATCGTCTTGACTACCCAGATGTTTCATCGACCTAGCGACCTCAAATGTGATGTTTTTATCACTTACACATAGTGTAATCATCCTGTCAAAAACATCGACGATTGCTTTTGTGGTGCATAAGAATGCACGACCAATAATAATAGGAA
Source organism: Scalesia atractyloides (assembly GCA_947069175.1). Lineage (NCBI taxonomy): Eukaryota > Viridiplantae > Streptophyta > Magnoliopsida > Asterales > Asteraceae > Scalesia > Scalesia atractyloides. The sequence continues at coordinate 38,240,354 of CAMTDV010000001.1, forward strand.
CTTTCTCGTCGGCCTCCATGTCAGGAATGACAAAGTCTACCGAAAAATGAATTTATCGACATTAACAAGCAAGTTCTCGATGATACGACGTGGATACTTGACCCAATGGTCGGCCAAAGACAAGGTCATGCGGGTATGTGTAAGCTCGCCTAAGTTTAGCTTTTTGTAAAGAGAATATGGCATCAAGTAGATGCTAGCACTTGAGTAGGCTAAGGCTTTGCTAGGGGTGTCGCTACCGAATAAGCATGGGATCGTGAAGACTCCCGGGTTCGTCAATTTCTTCGGTAGTTTGTTCAAAAACACCAAAGAACAACCCCATCAAAGAATGTTTGAGAGCCCCCGAGATTATCCTTTTGTTTAAGAAGGTCCTTCAAAAACTTGGCATATGTTTTTGATGCTTAAGGCGAGCGGGATCGATGAGTGGTGACGGTCTAACCTCTACCGGCTTCTTTCTTATACTCTTTTCTACTTGAGACTCATCGGTTTGTGTGGTAATTATTGAGTCTAGCCTAGATTGCACTTTCCTGGGAGCCTCCATCTCAATCTCCTCATCTGCTAACTCCTCATCCTCTACCTCAACTTCCACTCTAACTATCGGTTCACCTAATGCCGATCGATGCGAGTGGTGATCACTTTCAACTGAGCGTTTTGGTTGGGTTGAGTACCACTCGAGAACTGGCTAGGTAGACATTCCTTGAGTTTCCTAGCAATGTCACCAACGGACCTTTATTAGTGAACGCATTGAATGGACCCCTATTTTGGCCCCCTATGAACTCTACCTGCTCCTCAGTCATCACTGGGCACTCAAAAGCGACCACGTTTATCTTCCCCATCAGGTGGCCTCCTGCTGAAGTATCTGTCACACCCCGACCCGCAGCGGAATAAAAGTCGGGGCGTAATTGGGTTATCACCAAAGCTCATGATGTTTACTAAAATGTTTCATATTTATTAAATTCAAATTACAACTTAAATATCCAAAACAAAATCCATACAATTACAAGAAAATGAAACTATATAATTATTCCAAAGCTTAAACTTGTTTATTCTTCTAGGCCTTCCTATGTGTTTCTTGTCTCAGCTGGATCACCTGTATCATGTGTAAAACGGGGGATATTTTGGGTCAACAAAAGTTGGCGAGTGAACCTTGATAAAACATTGTTACTAATTTCTTGTTTTATTTAATAAGGAAAATTTGTGCAATAATCACATGTGAGCAAACATATATAGATAAACAAACACAAACCACTTTGGATGAGTATATGATATGAATGATGATGTATGTGAGATCAAGGCTCAATCAAACGGAGCCGATCTAATGAGGCACCTGATGCTCAACCCGTCTCCCACGGGGAACTGATGGGCCTAATAAAATGCGTCACTGAAAATGATAAATCCAATCTACATATAATTCACACAACAATTGATACACATTTGATCACGGATATGATGTATGCACAAGTGTTTAAATAAAATAAAGAATTAAATGACACATGATACACCCCAAAACATGATTAAAACGGGGAATTTGTAGACATTCACTCACATTGGGTGCGTTCTTTGATGACGTTGGATGCGCACGAATTTTAGGATTCAATCGACGAGGGAAAAACTAACCTAAAATAATAACGAAATGATTCGGTAAATAAATGAATTTTATTTGAGATTAATATTTTAATTAGTGCTCTTAGTGGGATTTTTAGATTTATTCTTGTGAGTTTAAGGAATTTTTCTAACTTTAAAATCCTATTTTTAAGTATTTTTAAATAATTTTCCAATTAAATAAATAAATAAAAAGAAAATAAAAAGTTGACTTTTTGACCATTGACCGTTGACAGGGTCTTGACCGGTCAGACTGTGTTTTCTATGCGCTGAGTGAGGTTCGAACTCGGGACCTCTCGTATACGTGCACGCAGCTCTACCAACTGAGCTACGTGTCTAATCCGAAATATTCTCTGTTTTAATTATATATATACTAATTAACTTTAAACTTATTTGGTTTTATTAAAAATGATTTATATGGCCGAACCGGTTGCAGAGACCCGGAGTCGAACTCGGGTTCTTTGGTTCGAGTGCGCACAGCCCAACCAGTTGGGCTGTGTGTCTAATCTGCTTAACTACGGAATTATATTTCTCTTATAAACATTCTGTGACTTGATCTGATTAGGTTTTTAAAAATGTTGGTTTTATTTCTGAAAGCCGGTAACGGGTGCGATTCGAACTCGGGACGTGCGTGTTATATTTGCACACAGTACACCGCTGGACTGTGTGTCTAACCCGGTTAAATACATGATTTTTATTACATTAATATACTACTCAACTTCGTCTTCTTCATTAAGAAGAACTCAGAACAGTGAAGTCCGACTGTTCTGTTTTAATCGGTCAACAAAACTTATAATTGATTGAAATGAAATAGATAAAGAAGACTACGGAATAAGATGTACCAAAACAGAATGGTTTCTTCAGATTTCCGGCAAGAGTCGTCGGCTCTGATTTGTGATTTCCGGCTGAGTGAACTGTTTAACAGTTTTGATCATTGTGTTGTGCAACTAGAATACTAAGCAAGAGATAGCAAGAGGGTTTAGATGATTATACTGATCGACAGTGAGGCTTCAGTTTTTCAGTGATATTCCGGTGAGTGCGGGGATTTCCGGCAACGTTGTCTGAGACAGATTCTGGTTGAACGATTGAGGTTAATACATGCCGAATAATGGATTACAAAGAAAAGAGTTGAGTATTATACCGATTAGGGGTAAAGTCTCAGTTTTCCGGGGGAATTCCGGCGAATGCGAAAATCTCCGGCGACGTGTTTTGGAATGAATAAAGCTTCGGAAACGAACGTGGTTCTGAGCGAAAGGATTTTCAGAGTGTTCAAGTGGGTATTAATAGTGGAAACAGGCTGAATTGGGTTTGAATTGAGTCTTGATTCGCGATTAAAGATTTCCGTATGACCGAAATTGACTGCCGGCAACGGTTATAACTGGCGTCGAGATTAATTTGTGCGTTTCAGTCAAAGGAAAGGTAGCCAAAATCGCGGAATGTTGGTTTTTCCAGTGAGTGCGAGTTCTGGGCGCGCTGATTGCAGATTTGACTTTCGGTTTTATTATAAGTCTTATTTGTTTCCGTGTTATCACAAAAGCAGTGTGTGGCGGAGTGGTGTGGTGTGTGTTTGTGGGTGACCCGGGTTCGAAACCCGGCGTCTCCATTTTATTTTTATTCACTATTTATTATTAATTATAAATTATGGTTTTTAAATTCTAATATATTTATTAATTATGTATTGTTTAAAATTAATATGAACCATAAATACGCAACGAAACTTATAACTGAATATTTGATTGATAAACGAAGCGGGTTTGGAAACCCGTTTTTCGACGAATGTTACAGTATCCCCTACTTTTAGAAATTTCGTCCCGAAATTTAAGTAGTAGTGGTAACAGGAAAAAGATGCGGGTATTTTTCGCGCATTGAGTCTTCACGTTCCCAAGTAAACTCGGGTCCTCGTTTTGACTCCCAACGTACCCTGACAATTGGAATACGACTTCGCCTTAAACGCTTCTCTCCGAAGTCCATGATTTCTACTGGTCTTTCAATGAAGTGCATAGATTCATCGACTTGAATGTCTTCTAGAGGAATGTGGAGATTTTCATCGGCGAGGCACTTTTTCAAGTTTGATACGTGAAATGTGGGATGAATTCTGTTGAGTTCTTCTGGTAGATCAAGCTTGTATGCTACAGGACCTACTCTTTCAAGTATCTTGAAAGGTCCTACATAGCGTGGTGCTAGCTTTCCCTTTTGGCCAAAACGAACCACTCCCTTCCACGGTGATACTTTTAAAAGTACTTGATCACCAATGTCAAACTCCAAGGGCTTTCGTCGTTTGTCTGCATAAATCTTTTGACGACTTTGAGCCGCTAGAAGATTGTTTCGAATTTGAATGACCTTGTCGGTTGTTTCTTGAATTAATTCTGGACCGGTGATTTGTGATTCCCCAATTTCGTGCCAACATACTGGAGATCGGCACTTACGACCAAATAAAGCTTCGAAAGGAGCCATGCCGATACTTGAATGATAGCTATTGTTGTACAAAAATTCAACTAATGGTAGATGAGCGTCCCAATTCCCTTTGAAGTCTATGACACATGCTCGCAGCATGTCTTCAAGGGTTTGGATGGTGCGTTCAGATTGACCATCAGTTTGAGGATGAAAAGCGGTACTGAGGTCTAATCGTGTACCCAAAGCGGTTTGTACGGCTCGCCATGTTCGTGAAGTGAAACGACCATCACGGTCTGAAATGATGCTTAATGGTACACCATGACGGCTTACGATCTCGCTGATGTAGATACAGCTAACTTCTCGTTCTTGAAGTCCTCGCGAATCGGAATGAAGTGAGATGACTTTGTAAGACGATCGATTATTACCCATATGGTGTCATACCCACTGGAGGTGCGAGGTAACCCGGTAATGAAATCCATGGTTATGTTTTCCCACTTCCATACAGGTATTTCGGGTTGGACTAGAAGTCCTGAAGGTCTTTGATGTTCAGCTTTTACTTTGGAACAGGTAAGGCACTTAGAAACAAAAACAGCGATATCCTTTTTCATGCCCGGCCACCAGTAGGTGTATCGTAGGTCTTGATACATCTTGTCGGCTCCTGGGTGTACAGAGTATCGTGTTTTGTGCGCCTCATTCATGAGGAAATCACGAAGGTTATCGCGATCAGGAATCCATATGCGATTTAAATAGAATAGAATACTGTCGGATTTGGTTTCGATTTTGAGTTCAGCTGTCACACCCCGACCCGCAGCGGAATAAGAGTCGGGGCATAATTGGGTTATCACCAAAGCTCATGATGTTTACTAAAATGTTTCATATTTATTAAATTCAAATTACATCTTAAATATCCAAATCAAAAATTCATACAATTACAAGGAAATGAAACTATGTAAATAATCCATAGCTTAAACTGGTTTATTCTTCTAGGCCTTCCTATGTGTTTCTTGCCTCAGCTGGATCACCTGTATCATGTGTAAAACGAGGTATATTTTGGGTCAACAAAAGTTGGCGAGTGAACCTTAATAAAACATTGTATTTAGTTTCTTGTTTTGTTTAATATGGAAAATTTGTGCAATAATCACATGTGAGCAAACATACATAAGTAAACAAACACAAACCACTTTGAATGAGTATATGATATGAATGATGATGAATGTGAGATCAAGGCTCAATCAAACGGAGCCGATCTTATGAGGCACCTGATGCTCAACCCGTCTCCCACGGGGAACTGATGGGCCTAATGAAATGCGTGCACTGAAAATGATAAATCCAAACTACATATAATCCACACAACAACTGATACACATTTGATCACGGATATGATGGATGCACAAGTGTTTAAATATAATAAAGAATTAAACGACACATGATACACCCCAAAACATGATTAAAACGGGGAATTGATAGAGATTCACTCACATTGGGTGCGTTCTTTGATGACGTTGGATGCGCACGAATTTTAGGATTCGATTGACGAGGGAAAAACTAACCTAAAATAATAACGAAATGATTCGGTAAATAAATGGGTTTTATTTGAGATTAGTACTTTTAATTCATACTCTTAATGGGATTTTTAGACTTGTTTTTGTGAGTTTAAGGAAGTTTTCTAACTTTAAAAATCTTATTTTTAAGTATTTTTAAATGATTTTTCTGATTAAATAAATAAATAAAAAGAAATAAAACGTTGACTTTTTTGACCCCGTTGACCGTTGACCGTTGACCGGTCAGACTGTGTGTTTATATGCGCTGAGTGAGGTTCGAACTCGGGACCTCTCGTATACGTGCACGCAGCTCTACCAACTGAGCTACGTGTCTAACCCGAAATATTCTCTGTTTTAATTATATTTATATACTAATTAATTTTTAACTTAAGTTTTTTATTAAAAACAATTTATAAGGCCGAACCGGTTACAGGGACCCGGAGTCGAACTCGGGTCCTTCGGTTCGAGTGCGCACAGCCTAACCAGTTGGGCTGTGTGTTATATCTGTTTAACTTATGGATTATATTACTCTTATAAACATTCTGTGACGTGATCTGATTAAGTTTTAAAAATGTTGGTTTTATTTCTGAAAGTCGATACGCGTGCGATTCGAACTCGGGACGTGTGTATTGTTTGTGCACACAGTCCACCGCTGGACTGTGTGTCTAACCCGTTTGAATATCTGATTTTAATTATACTTATACTTATTTGTGACTTCATCTTCTTCGTTTAAGAATACAGAACAGTGAAATCCGAATGTTCTTGTTTAATCGTTCACGACCTAAACTTGATTGAAATGAACAGAGAAATTAAATGATATGGTATACCAGAACAGCGGGTTTGCTTCGGTTTTCCGGCAAGTGTCGTCGGCTCTGATTTGCGATGTCCGGCTGTATGAACTGTTTAACAGTTTTGATTATTGATTTGAACGATTAAAACATAAATTAAGAGATAGCAGAGAAGTTTAAACAGTTATACCGACTGATAAATGAATACGGTTTTCTGACGATCGATTCCGGCGAAGTTCCGGCGAAATTGAAGTTTCCGGCGACGTGCTCTGGAAGGATTAAAGCTTCGAAAGAGAGTGCGATTCTAGGCGAAAAGGTTACCAAAAGTTTGTGTGGGTATTTATAAGGAGGAACAGAGTGTATTTGGTTCGAATTTGGGTCTTGATTCGTGGTCAAAGTTTTCCGGCGGTTATAACTGAAATTGAGGGTTAGACATCGGTTATAACCGATGTCGAAATTAGTTCACGCATTTCAGTCAAAGGAAACGGTCATAATTCGCGATAATCTCGGCTTTTCCGGCGACTGCGAATTTGGGCGCGCTGATTACCGGTTTGACTTTCAGTTTCATTATAAGTGTTATTTGTTTTAATGTTTATCACAAAGACAGTGTGTGGCAGAGCGGTGTGTTGTGTGTTTTGGCTTGTGGGTGACCCGGGTTCGAAACCCGGCGTCTACATTTATTTTTTATTCCTTATTTATTAGTAATTTTAAATTATGGTTTTTAAATTCTAATATATTTATTAATTATGTATCGTTTAAAATTAATAACAACTATAAATACGCAACGAAAATTATAACTGGATATTTGATTGATAAACGAAGCGGGTTTTGAAAACCCGTTTTTCGACGGATGTTACAGTATCCCCTACTTTTAGAAATTTCGTCCCGAAATTTAAGTAGTAGTGGTAACAGGAAAAAGATGCGGGTATTTCTCGCGCATTGAGTCTTCACGTTCCCAAGTAAACTCAGGTCCTCGTTTCGACTCCCAACGTACCCTGACAATTGGAATACGACTTCGTCTTAAACGCTTCTCTCCGAAGTCCATGATTTCTACTGATCTTTCAATGAAGTGCATAGATTCATCGATCTGAATGTCTACTGGAGGAATATGGAGGTTTTCATCGGCGAGGCACTTCTTCAAGTTTGATACGTGGAATGTGGGATGAATTCTGCTGAGCCCTTCTGGTAGGTCAAGCTTGTATGCTATAGGACCTACTCGTTCGAGTATCTTGAAAGGTCCTACGTAGCGTGGTGCTAGCTTGCCCTTCTGGCCAAAACGAACCACTCCCTTCCACGGTGATACTTTTAAAAGTACTTGATCCCCAATGTCAAACTCCAAGGGCTTTCGTCGTTTATCTGCATAACTCTTTTGACGACTTTGAGCCGCTAGAAGATTGTTTCGAATTTGAATAACCTTGTCGGTTGTTTCTTGAATTAACTCTGAACCGGTGATTTGTGATTCCCAATTTCGTGCCAACATACTGGAGATCGGCACTTACGACCATATAAAGCTTCGAAAGGAGCCATGCCGATACTTGAATGATAGCTATTGTTGTACAAAAATTCAACTAATGGTAGATGAGCGTCCCAATTCCCTTTGAAGTCTATGACACATGCTCGAAGCATGTCTTCAAGAGTTTGGATGGTGCGTTCAGATTGTCCATCAGTTTGAGGATGAAAAGCGGTACTGAGGTCTAATCGTGTACCCAAGGCGGTTTGTACGGCTCGCCATGTTCGTGAAGTGAAACGACCATCACGGTCTGAAATGATGCTTAAAGGTACACCATGACGGCTTACGATCTCGCTGATGTAGATACGAGCTAACTTCTCGTTTTTTAAGTCCTCGTGAATCGGTATGAAGTGAGCTGATTTTGTAAGACGATCAATGATTACCCATATGGTGTCATACCCACTGGAGGTGCGAGGTAACCCGGTAATGAAGTCCATGGTTATGTTTTCCCACTTCCATACGGGTATTTCAGGTTGGACTAGGAGTCCTGAAGGTCTTTGATGTTCAGCTTTTACTTTGGAACAGGTAAGGCACTTGGAAACAAAAACAGCGATATCCTTTTTCATGCCCGGCCACCAGTAGGTGTATCGTAGGTCTTGATACATCTTGTCGGCTCCTGGGTGTACAGAGTATCGTGTTTTGTGCGTCTCATTCATAAGGAAATCACGAAGGTTATCGCGATCGGGAATCCATATGCGATTTAAATAGTATAGAATACCGTCGGATTTGGTTTCGATTTTGAGTTCAGCTCCACATGACAGCTCATCGCGTACGTCATTTTCTGTTACAGAAACATGTTGAGCTGCTCGGATTCGATCTTTGATGTCGGTTATGATTTACGAACATAGAAGACGAATGGAGTTCGCATAACTTTTTCGACTGAGCGCATCAGCCACTACGTTTGCCTTGCCAGGATGATACCGAATTTCACAGTCGTAGTCATTGAGAAGTTCGACCCATCTTCGTTGCCTCATATTCAACTCCTTTTGGTTGAAGATATGTTGGAGACTTTTGTGGTCAGTGTATATTTCACACTTGGTACCGTAGAGGTAATGTCTCTATATCTTGAGAGCGAACACAACGGCTCCAAGTTCCAGGTCGTGGGTGGTGTAGTTCTTCTCATGAACCTTGAGTTGCCTAGAAGCATAGGCTATCACTTTTCCTCTTTGCATTAATACACAGCCTAGCCCTTGCCCTGATGCGTCGCAATATGCTACAAAGTCATCGCAACCTTCAGGGAGTGTGAGGATAGGTGCGTCACAAAGTTTTTGCTTTAGAGTTTGGAAGGCTTCTTCTTGTTTAGGTCCCCATATGAAGGGTTTTCCTTTATGAGTCAAAGCCGTGAGTGGTACAGCAATACGGGAAAAGTTGGCAATGAAGCGGCGATAGTAACCAGCCAAATCGTGAAATGACCTTACTTCGGTAGGGGTACGTGGCGCTTGCCATTCCTGTACTGCCTTGATTTTTGAAGGATCGACATGTATTACCTTGTCATTGACGACATGTCCAAGGAATTGTACTTCTCTTAACCAGAATTCGCATTTTGAGAACTTAGCGTAGAGCTTTTCAGTCCTTACGAGTGTAAGGATGAGTCGAAGGTGTCGTTCATGATCGGATTTAGACTTGGAGTAGATAAGGATGTCGTCGATGAAGACTATGACAAAACGGTCGAGGTAGGGTTTGCATACCCTATTCATTAGATCCATGAAGACAGCGGGGGCGTTGGTTAAACCGAATGGCATGACCATGAATTCGTAATGACCATAACGAGTCCGGAAGGCGGTCTTTGGGATATCTTCTTCATGTACTCTGAGCTGATGATAACCAGAACGAAGATCGATTTTTGAAAAACAGGTAGCGCCTTGAAGTTGATCTAGGAGGTCATCGATGCGAGGTAGTGGGTAGCGATTCTTAACCGTTAACTTGTTGAGTTCTCTGTAGTCGATACACATGCGAAACGTTCCATCTTTCTTCTTCACAAAAAGAACAGGTGCACCCCAAGGCGAGGAGCTAGGACGTATGAATCCCTTGTCAGTCAGCTCTTGCAGTTGACTGGCCAGCTCTTGCATTTCGGATGGGGCTAACCTATAAGGAGATTTTGCGAATGGTGTAGCGCCAGGTACAAGATCGATGCGGAATTCGACTTCTCTCACAGGAGGGAGTCCTGAGATGTCGTCGGGAAAGACATGTGGGAATTCTTTCACAACTGGTATATCTTCGAGTTTCTTCTCCTTGTTTCCCTTTTTTACGACGTGAGTTAGGAATGCGACATAGTTCTTGCGGAGATATTTTCGGGCTTGAAGGCAGGACATTAATTTGAGTCCTTTCGAAGGGGTTTCTCCAAAAATACGTAGGGTCTGACCGTCTGCAAGAGAAATGCGAATGAACTTTTCGCGGCATACTACTTCAGCGTGATGCTGGCTGAGCCAGTCCATACCGATTATAATATCGAAACTTCCCAACTTCATAGGAATGAGGTCAACTGGAAAATCGTGATCGTTTAGAGTGAGAGTACAATTTCGTATAATATAATTTAATGAAACGGGCTTTCCATCAGCAACTTCCACTGTTAGAGATTCCATGAGATTATCACGAGTTTTGTTGAGGATAGGTTCGAATTCTAAGGACACAAAACTCTTATCCGCGCCAGTATTGAATAACATGGATGCATAACTACCATTGATAAGAAACGTACCGTTAACCACGTTGTTGTCAGCCCTAGCTTGGTTGGCATTGATGTTGAAAGCTCTTCCTCTGGCAGGTGGAGGAGCTTGGTTGGCTTGGTTTACTGGGTTCGCTTGGGCTTGAGCATGGATGATGTTCACCAAGCGTGGACATGTGTTCCTGAAATGGTTTGGGTCTCCACAGTTGTAACAAGCTCGCATGGGTTGCATCATGGGGTAGTTGGGTTGGTAGTAGGATTGGGCTATGTGTTGTGCAGGTGGTAGAAGTAAGGGTTGTTGGGCTTGACCCACTATCTGATGGTGGGTTTGGGTTGGGGGTTGATTGCGGTTTGTTCGTTGCAGAGTACGACAAGTTTGAATGGTGTGACCCGCACGGCCACAGCTGGTGCAATGTTGGCAAAAAGTTTCGGGAGGGTAATGGTACTGACAACGGTTGCATTATGGGTGTGGGCCGGTGTATGGCTTTTTAAATGGTGCAGTCGAAGGAGCAAATTGGGTGATTGGTGCAGCGGTGATAAGAGGGTTGGTTTGAGTGACAGCAAAATTCTTGCCGTTTCGTTTCCTCTTACCAGCAAACCTTGAGGATGAGACTGAGTGGTTTGTAGTTGAGGTCTCTATGGGTGCTTTCTTCTTTACATCCTTAAATTTGCCGTTTCGGATGCGATTCTCAGTGAGTTCGGTAGCAAGTTCCATTGCGGCTTCAAGTGTTGCAGGCGAAGTGCTTAGAACCGAGTCTTGAATTTTCGAGGGAAGACCTCGAATGTAGTGTTCAACCAAGCGGTACACGGGGGTGAACAGATTTGGGATCATCTGGTTTAGCTAGAGAAATCTTTTGTTATAGGAAGTGTGATTTCCTTCCTTTTGTTTTAGCGCGTGGAATTCATCTTCCAACTTTTTGATTTCGCTTCTTGGACATAAGCGTCTGGTCATGAGTTCCCTTAACTCTTCCCATGTTAAGGCCATGGCATCTTCAACTCCTCGTTTTCCCTTTTCCGTGTTCCACCAGGTAAGGGCTACCCCAAACAGTCTTCCAGTTGCATAACGTACCTTGGAATCCTCGGGATAATCGCAATTGAGGAAAGTGTTCTCCATTTCTTCAAACCAGTGAAGGAGAGCAGTAACACCTTCGGTCCCTTCATACTTTGGGGGATCGCAAGATTTGAAGTGTTTGTAGGAGCACTTTTTGGAGGGAGGGTTGGCGACGCTCTGGTCTTCTTGATTGGGAGGGTTGATGGGATTTGCGGTGAGAGCTTGTTGAACTTGAATTACGATGTCAGGAAGCACTGCAGCCATTTGTTTAGCAATTTGTGTGGCCAAGCGTTCATTGGATCTTCCTGACTTTCTACCTCCACGTAGTTGCCTAGCTGACATCTACAGGAACATACATAGGAAGATTGTGAGTTTAAGAAGTTTCTAGGCGTCATGTGTCGTTAAAAGAATAAAAATAACATAACTAACAATAATGCAACTACATCCATAGGATGTCTTGGGTTTGCTCATGTTTGGGCCTCCAATGTCCCCCATACCGTCGGCTGTATAGTCATGTGGGCCCCCATGACTATTGGGCTTGGTAGGATTCACATTGGTGTTGGCGGATTAACACTCGCATCACCCGAATGAAAACCGTAAAATATGATTGCGAGATGTATGGTAGGAGGGTGTCCAGGTGTAGACACAATGACAACTCAAAGTGGGGTTAGCTCACACGACATTTGGTATAGCATGCTTTGGCCTAATAGGTCCTTCGTACTCTCATCGTTAGTCCCCAGGTAGGCAAACTGGTCCTTTATTTTGGATTTATACGAATGCCAAGCCTAGACAGGACGTTCCGACTACCGGTACTCGTACCCTTCCAGTTACTACATGCCCGTCATGAGAACTCACTTTGATGTGATTTGAAAACACAAAAATCATTGCAAAAATCATGGGAATTGTGAGGTGTGTGCTCTCATGGATATGATATGTTATGAGGATATGATTTATGATGAGCATTGTATATTAACATGTATTTGTGAGCATGCTTGCATAACATTGAGTGTAACAATAAACATAAAGCATATAAACATCATGAATTTTGTATGTAATGCATAAGCAATTTAAAATTTTAATCAACTATAGTATAGGCTCTAAGGGTCTAATAACCTATCATATATCTCTGTAGTCATGGCTCTGATACCAATCTGACGATCGATTCCGGCGAAGTTCCGGCGAAATTGAAGTTTCCGGCGACGTGCTCAGGAAGGATTAAAGCTTCGAAAGAGAGTGCGATTCTGGGCGAAAAGGTTACCAGAGGTTTGGGTGGGTATTTATAAGGAGGAACAGGGTGTATTTGGTTCGAATTTGGGTCTTGATTCGTGATCAAAGTTTTCCGGCGGTTATGACTGAAATTGAGGGTTAGACATCGGTTATAACCGATGTCGAAACTAGTTCACGCATTTCAGTCAAAGGAAACGGTCATAATTCGCGATAATCTCGGCTTTTCCGGCGACTGCGAATTTGGGCGCGCTGATTACCGGTTTGACTTTCAGTTTCATTATAAGTGTTATTTGTTTTAATGTTTATCACAAAGACAGTGTGTGGCAGAGCGGTGTGTTGTGTGTTTTGGCTTGTGGGTGACCCGGGTTCGAAACCCGTCGTCTACATTTATTTTTGTATTCCTTATTTATTAGTAATTTTAAATTATGGTTTTTAAATTCTAATATATTTATTAATTATGTATCGTTTAAATTAATAACAACTATAAATACGCAACTAAAATTATAACTGGATATTTGATTGATAAACGAAGCGGGTTTTGAAAACCCGTTTTTCGACGGATGTTACATCAGCTCCACATGACAGCTCATCGCGTACATCATTTTCTGTTACAGAAACATGTTGAGCTACTCGGATTCGATCTTTGATGTCGGTTATGATTTGCGAACATAGAAGACGAATGGAGTTCGCCTTTTCGACTAAGCGCATCAGCCACCACGTTTGCCTTGCCAGGATGATACCGAATTTCACAGGCGTAGTCATTGAGAAGTTCGACCCATCTTCGTTGTCTCATATTCAACTCCTTTTGGTTGAAGATATGTTTGAGACTTTTGTGGTCAGTGTATATTTCACACTTGGTACCGTAGAGGTAATGTCTCCATATCTTGAGAGCGAACACAACGGCTCCAAGTTCCAGGTCGTGGGTGGTGTAATTCTTCTCATGAACTTTGAGTTGTCTAGAAGCATAGGCTATCACTTTTCCTCTTTGCATTAGTACACAGCCTAGCCCTTGCCCTGATGCGTCGCAATAGACTACAAAGTCATCGCAACCTTCAGGAGGGTGAGGATAGGTGCGTCACAAAGATTTTGCTTTAGAGTTTGGAAGGCTTCTTCTTATTTAGGTCCCCATATGAAGGGTTTTCCTTTATGAGTCAAAGTCGTGAGTGGTACAGCAATACGGGAAAAATTGGCAATGAAGCGTCGATAGTAACCAGCCAAACCAAGAAATGACCTTACCTCGGTAGGGGTACGTGGTGCTTGCCATTCCTGCACTACCTTGATTTTTTAAGGGTCAACATGATTTCCCTTGTCGTTGACGACATGTCCAAGGAATTGTACTTCTCCTAACCAGAATTCACATTTTGAGAACTTAGCGTAGAGCTTTTCAGTCCTTAAGAGTGTAAGGATGAGTCGAAGGTGTCGTTCATGATCGGATTTAGACTTGGAGTAGATAAGGATGTCGTCGATGAAGACTATGACAAAACGGTCGAGGTAGGGTTTGCATACCCTATTCATTAGATCCATGAAGACAGCGGGGGCGTTGGTTAAACCGAATGGCATGACCATGAATTCGTAATGACCATAACGAGTCCGAAAGGCAGTCTTTAGGATATCTTCTTCATGTACTCTGAGCTGATGATAACCATAACGAGGGTCGATTTTTGAAAAGCAGGTGGCGCCTTGAAGTTGGTCTAGGAGGTCATCGATGCGAGGTAGTGGATAGCGATTTTTAACCGTTAACTTGTTGAGTTCTCTATAATCAATGCACATGCGAAACGTTCCATCTTTCTTCTTCACAAAGAGAACAGGTGCACCCCAAGGTGATGAGCTAGGACGTATGAATCCTTTGTCAGTCAGCTCTTGCAGTTGACTGGCCAGCTCTTGCATTTCGGATGGGGCTAACCTATAAGGAGATTTTGTGACTGGTGTAGCGCCAGTTACAAGATCGATGCGGAATTCGACTTCTCTCACAGGAGGGAGTCCTGAAATGTCGTCGGGAAAGACTTGTGGGAATTCTTTCACAACTGGGATATCTTCGAGTTTCTTCTCCTTGTTTCCCTTTTTGACGACGTGAGTTAGGAATACGACATAGTTCTTGCGGAGATATCTTCGGGCTTGAAGGCAGGACATTAATTTGAGTCCTTTCGAAAGGGTTTCTCCAAAAATACGTAGGGTCTGACCGTCTGCAAGAGGAATGCGAATGAACTTTTCGCGGCACACTACTTCAGCGTGATGCTGGCTGAGCCAGTCCATACCGATTATAACATCGAAACTTCCCAACTTCATAGGAATAAGGTCAATTGGAAAATCGTGATCGTTTAGAGTGAGGCTACAATTGCGTATAATAGAATTTAATGAAACGGGTTTTCCGTCAGCAACTTCCACCGTTAGAGATTCCATGAGATTAACACGAGTTTGGTTGAGGATAGGTTCAAATTCTAAGGACACAAAACTCTTATCCGCGCCAGTATCGAATAACATGGATGCATAACTACCATTGATGAGAAACGTACCGTTGACCACGTTGTTGTCAGCCCTAGCTTTGTTGGCATTGATGTTGAAAGCTCTTCCTCTGGCAGGTGGAGGAGCTTGGTTAGCTTGGTTTACTGGGTTCGCTTGAGCTTGGGCATGGATGATGTTCACCAAGCGTGGACATGTGTTCCTAAAGTGGTTTGGATCCCCACAGTTGTAACAAGCTCGCATGGGTTGCATCATGGGGTAGTTGGGTTGGTAGTAAGTTTGGGCTGCGTGTGGTACAGGTGGTAGAAGTAAGGGTTGTTGGGCTTGACCCACTATCTGATGGTGGGTTTGGGTTGGGGGTTGATTGCGGTTCATTCGTTGAAGAGTACGACAGGTTTGGATGGTGTGACCCGCACGGCCACAGCTGGTGCAATGTTGGCAGGGATTTTCGGGAGGGTGATGGTACTGACAACGGTTGCATTTTGGGTGTGGGCCGGTGTATGGCTTTTTAAATGGTGCAGTCGAAGGAGCAAATTGGGTGATTGGTGCAGCGGTGATAGGAGGGTTGGTTTGAGTGACAGCAAAATTCTTGCCGTTTCGTTTCCTCTTACCAGCAAACCTTGAGGATGAGACTGAGTGGTTTGTAGTTGAGGTCTCTATGGGTGCTTTCTTCTTTACATCCTTAAATTTGCCGTTTCGGATGCGATTCTCGGTGAGTTCGGTAGCTAGTTCCATTGCGGCTTCAAGTGTTGCAGGCGAAGTGCTTAGAACCGAGTCTTGAATTTTCGAGGGAAGACCTCGAATGTAGTGTTCAACCAAGCGGTACACGGGGGTGAACAGATTTGGGATCATCTGGTTTAGCTCGAGAAATCTTTTGTTATAGGTAATGTGATCTCCTTCCTTTTGTTTTAGCGCGTGGAATTCATCTTCCAACTTTTTGATTTCGCTTCTTAGACAGAAGCGTCTTGTCATGAGTTCCCTTAACTCTTCCCATGTTAAGGCCATGGCATCTTCAACTCCTCATTTACCCTTTTCCGTGTTCCACCAGGTAAGGGCTACCCCAAACAGTCTTCCAGTTGCATAACGTACCTTGCGATCCTCGGGACAATCGCAATTGAGGAAAGTGTTTTCCATTTCTTCAAACCAGTGAAGGAGGGCGGTAACACCTTCGGTCCCTTCATACTTTGGGGGATCGCAAGATTTGAAGTGTTTGTAGGAGCACTTTTTGGAAGGAGGGTTGGCGACGCTCTGGTCTTCTTGATTGGGAGGGTTGATGGGATTTGCGGTGAGAGCTTGTTGAACTTGAATCACGATGTCAGGAAGCACTATGGCCATTTGTTTAGCAATTTGTGTGGCCAAGCGTTCATTTAATCTTCCTGACTTTCTACCTCCACGTAGTTGCCTAGCCGACATCTACAGGAACATACATAGGAAGATTGTGAGTTTAAGAATTTTCTAGGTGTCATGTGTCGTAAAAAGAATGAAAACATAATTGGCAATAATTTAACTACATCCATAGGATGTCTTGGGTTTGCTCATGTTTGGGCCTCCAATGTCCCCCATACCATCGCCTGTGTAGTCATGTGGGCCGCCATGACTATTGGGCTTGGTAGGATTCACATTGGTGTTGGCGGATTAACACTCGCACCACCCGAATAAAAATCGTAAAATATAATTGCGAGATGTATGGTAGGAGGGTGTCCAGGTGTAGACACAATGACAACTCAAAGTGGGGTTAGCTCACACGACGTTTGGTATAGCATGCTTTGGCCTAATAGGTCCTTCGTACTCTCATCGTTAGTTCCCAGGTAGGAAAACTGGTCCTTTATTTTGGATTTATACGAATGCCAAGCCTAGACAGGACGTTCTGACTACCGGTACTCGTACCCTTCCAGTTACTACATGCCCGTCATGAGAACTCACTTTGATGTGATTTGAAAAATACAAAAATCAATGCAAAAATCATGGTAATCGTGAGGTGTGTGCTCTCATGGATATGATATGTTATGAGGATATGATTCATGATGAGCATTGTATAATAACATGTATTTGTGAGCATGCTTGCATAACACTGAGTGTAAAAATAAACATAAAGCATATAAACATCATGAATTTTGTATGTAACGCATAAACAATTTAAAATTTTAATCAACTATAGTATAGGCTCTAAGGGTCTAATAACCTATCTTATATTCCTATAGTCATGGCTCTGATACCAATCTGTCACACCCCGACCCGCAGCGGAATAAAAGTCGGGGCGTAATTGGGTTATCACCAAAGCTCATGATATTTACTAAAATGTTTCATATTTATTAAATTCAAATTACAACTTAAATATCCAAAACAAAATCCATACAATTACAAGAAAATGAAACTATATAATTATTCCAAAGCTTAAACTTGTTTATTCTTCTAGGCCTTCCTATGTGTTTCTTGTCTCAGCTGGATCACCTGTATCATGTGTAAAACGGGGGATATTTTGGGTCAACAAAAGTTGGCGAGTGAACCTTGATAAAACATTGTTACTAATTTCTTGTTTTATTTAATAAGGAAAATTTGTGCAAATATCACATGTGAGCAAACATATATAGATAAACAAACACAAACCACTTTGGATGAGTATATGATATGAATAATGATGTATGTGAGATCAAGGCTCAATCAAACGGAGCCGATCTAATGAGGCACCTGATGCTCAACCCGTCTCCCACGGGGAACTGATGGGCCTAATGAAATGCGTGCACTGAAAATGATAAATCCAATCTACATATAATTCACACAACAATTGATACACATTTGATACACATTTGATCACGGATATGATGTATGCACAAGTGTTTAAATAAAATAAAGAATTAAACGACACATGATACACCCCAAAACATGATTAAAACGGGGAATTTGTAAAGACTCACTCACATTGGGTGCGTTCTTTGATGACGTTGGATGCGCACGAATTTTAGGATTCAATCGACGAGGGAAAAACTAACCTAAAATAATAACGAAATGATGCGGTAAATAAATGAATTTTATTTGAGATTAATATTTTTAATTAGTGCTCTTAATGGGATTTTTAGATTTATTCTTGTGAGTTTAAGGAATTTTTCTAACTTTAAAATCATATTTTTAAGTATTTTTAAATAATTTTCCAATTAAATAAATAAATAAAAAGAAAATAAAAAGTTGACTTTTTGACCGTTGACCGGGTCTTGACCGGTCAGACTCTGTTTTCTATGCTCTGAGTGAGGTTCGAACTCGAGACCTCTCGTATACGTGCACGCAGCTCTACCAACTGAGCTACGTGTCTAACCCGAAATATTCTCTGTTTTAATTATATATATACTAATTAACTTTAAACTTATTTGGTATTTATTAAAAATGATTTATATGGCCGAACCGGTTGCAGAGACCTGGAGTCGAACTCGGGTTCTTTGGTTCGAGTGCGCACAGCCCAACCAGTTGGGCTGTGTGTCTAATCTGCTAACTACTGAATTATATTTCTCTTATAAACATTCTGTGACTTGATCTGATTAGGTTTTAAAAATGTTGTTTTATTTCTGAAAGTCGGTAACGGGTGCGATTCGAACTCGGGACGTGCGTGTTATATTTGCACACAGTCCACCGCTGGACTGTGTGTCTAACCCGGTTAAATACATGATTTTTATTACATTAATATACTACTCAACTTCGTCTTCTTCATTAAGAAGAACTCAGAACAGTGAAGTCCGACTGTTCTGTTTTAATCGGTCAACAAAACTTATAATTGATTGAAATGAAATAGATAAAGAAGATTACGGAATAAGATGTACCAAAACAGAATGTTTTCTTCAGATTTCCGGCAAGAGTCGTCGGCTCTGATTTGTGATTACCGGCTGAGTGAACTGTTTAACAGTTTTGATCATTGTGTTGTGCAATTAGAATACTAAGTAAGAGATAGCAAGAGGGTTTAGATGATTATACCGATCGACAGTGAGGCTTCGGTTTTTCAGTGATATTCCGGTGAGTGCGGGGATTTCCGGCAACGTTGTCTGAGACAGATTCTGGTTGAACGATTGAGGTTAATACATGCCGAATAATGGATTACAAAGAAAAGAGTTGAGTATTATACCGATTAGGGTAAAGTCTCGGTTTTCTGGGGGAATTCCGGCGAATGCGAAAATCTCCGGCGACGTGTTTTGGAATGAATAAAGCTTCGGAAACGAACGTGGTTCTGAGCGAAATGATTTTCAGAGTGTTCAAGTGGGTATTTATAGTGGAAACAGGCTGAATTGGGTTTGAATTGAGTCTTGATTCGCGATTAAAGATTTCCGGCGGTTATGACCGAAATTGACTGCCGGCAACGGTTATAACTGGCGTCGAGATTAATTTGTGCGTTTCAGTCAAAGGAAAGGTAGCCAAAATCGCGGAATGTCGGTTTTTCCGGTGAGTGCGAGTTCTGGGAGCGCTGATTGCAGATTTGACTTTCGGTTTTATTATAAGTCTTATTTGTTTCCGTGTTTATCACAAAAGCAGTGTGTGGCGGAGTGGTGTGGTGTGTGTTTGTGTTTGTGGGTGAACCGGGTTCGAAACCCGGCGTCTCCATTTTACTTTTTATTCACTATTTATTATTAATTATAAATTATGGTTTTTAAATTCTAATATATTTATTAATTATGTATTGTTTAAAATTAATATGAACCATAAATACGCAACGAAACTTATAACTGAATATTTGATTGATAAACGAAGCGGGTTTGGAAACCCGTTTTTCGATGAATGTTACAGTTTCGAATCAGTCCCTAGTTTCATAAGTGAGCCCATTGTAGAAGTTCTCCACAGGGCACAATTAGAGAGACCGTGCTGGGAGCATCGAGATAACAAATTTCTTGAGTCGCTCCCAAGCAAGGTAATAGGGCTTGTCCAGTTCCATACGTAATGAGTGAATCTGATCACAAAGGCAAGACGCATTAGCAGACGGGAAGTATTTGTTGAGAAACATTTGACGAAGGGCTGCCCAAGTAGTGAAAATTCTCGCTGGTTGCGAGTCAAGCCAGGTGGCCGCTTGTCCCGTAAGCGAGAATGGGAAAAGCTGCAGAAAGATGGCATCATTAGAAGCGCCTTGAAGCTGAAAAGTACCTAAGATTCGGGGAGGCGGGAGATATGAGAAGGTGCATCCTCGTCATCACAACCATAAAATTGACAAGAATTTGTGATAGCATCATGATGTACGAGGGGATTTGCCATGAATTTTCATTGGTAATTGGTGGGACGATGATAGGAGAATTCACACCAATGAAACCCTTAATGGAACGTTGGTGGATGGTTTGGTTCGCCAAATGGAAATCATGGTTTTGTCTAGGACTCAGTGGTGGAGAATTATGGGGTGATGACTTTGGTGTAAGTCAAAGTGGGGTGATTTAGATTGGAGAGTAGAGTCAGAATGGACTGAAGATAAAGAATAAATTTTACTAACCTTTGGGGTGTAGACGGTGAGAGAAAGATTATCCAATAGCGGGTTCGGAGGCGGTACTTGTGAACGTGTATGGGGCATCCACTACAAAACCGACACGAAACAAGTAAGAAGGCTCTACTAATTAAACTCTAAAATACGAGAACAAAAAAATGAACGCAATCGCCAAGAGTCCCCAGCAATGGCACCAAAAACTTGATGTGCTAAAAATAGTTTATTAATTAACGACAAAATTAACCTAATTTGTATACTAAGTTATACTCTAGACTCTCTAAAACTCAACTAAACTACTAACCGGTAAGTGAACCGGTTGACTCTAGTAATGCTAAGTAAGTCCGGAAATCAAACCCATGAGACTTTTACTTACGTACACTAGACTCACTAGACCTATTAACTAGCACGACTAATTGTTTTTATGTTTTAAGGGGGGTTTTCTAAAATCCTAAAATTGTAATTAGATTAAATATTAACTAGATGAACAAATTAAGACGCAAACTAGACTTTTGGTTGTTACTCAGATGATGATGAAATAACTAGCTAGACTGGAATCCTAAACAACTTAGCTTTCTATTGGTTTGACTATGTTATGGAACCGGGATCATAGGATACAAAACTCACTAAGTAACCGAACAGGACCCCCAACCCTTCTCAGGAAGACACCTATGGAAACCTAGCAAGATGTTAAAGTACCGGTTTTTATATGAATTTCCTTACGGATTTCCAATTATGTTAATGAGGTACCTTAATGTGACAATTACCCTCACGATGCAATAATCTAAGGTAATTATGGTAAATTGGTTTGACTCGATTAGCAAGAGTAACTAAATTGGTCCTTTTACAAAGATCCTAACTTTAGTGATCTAACAACCTATACAAACTGAAAATCTGTCACCTTACGGATTTTAAGATTAGTTAACCACCTAGACCCACTAGCATGAAATTACCTCTTACGGTGTATTGGCCAATTAACCATAAAGGGTACAAACACGAGTGCAAATAATCTAACACGAACCTATTGCATGAAAGACGTTCATCAAGATTTGTGTGGAAGCAATAAACGTGAAACCAAACAAGTCAAGATAATGATACACACCAAAACAATATTACCAAGTTTCTTACTTCTTTAACAAACCATAAACATAACTAAAACCAATAAAGATCCAAACTTTGTCATAAATTCATCCTAGTCTAGGTAGTACAAAAGTTGTTAGCCAATAATCATCTTATGAACAAGAACAAGAAACATGTAGAAAGTGCAACACATGGTTTAAATCAAATAAAAAGTAGAAGGACGAAGAAACCCGAATGATTAGTCACAAGTCGACTTGATCCCCAACCTTCGAATCTTCAATCGATGCTTGAAAACCTTCAACTTTTGCTCCAGGATCTCTAAAATTCATCCAAATCTTGCTTAAATTCATAGGGTTATGATTTCTTTCAACATAATGATGTTTATATACTACAAGTCAGCTCAGAACCCAATCAACTTCGAAACATTCTTTGGAAAAGGGCTCCCCGCGTCGCGCGGGGAGCATGTGGCCATCAGGACACGCGACGCGGCGCTATAACTGTTTAGCAAGCTAATGATCTTTCTTTGCGTTGCGCGGGGAGAAGCCTAAATCCTGGTACGCGACCAGGTGAATTTCCTCGTTTTCTGTGTCGTTTTAGCTCTCGTACTCCTGAACTCGATCAGGTGCTCTGTTTTTGACAAATATTAATTGTTTTTTGACCCTTTCAGCTATTTTTCACTCCCGAGACCTGGAAATCACTATTTGATTAGTAGTAAACATATTGTAACTATAAACAAGACTAAAACTAATCAAAACTACACAAACTGTACACGGAAAACAGATGTATTTTGCAATACATCAACATGCTAGATGTATTGACTAAAACTAATCAAAACTATACACACTGTACACGGAAAACATATGTATTTTGCAATACATCAACATGCTAGATGTATTTGATGATAAATCTCGGTTGGTATATGCTAGTTATGCTGTATAAAAGTGTTTGGTGTGATTAATTACATGAAAAATGCTTGATTACCTAGGGTTTCCAAAAGGGGAAACTTTATTAAAATTACACTATGTAACTTGAGTTTTAGACATGCATGGCTATGTAGGATGATGTCAATGTGTTACATGGAATGTGTAAACGTGTTATGATGTGTGAAAAGATGTAAACTCACATGCTAGATCATAGCTTCCAAAAGTAGAAACTTTGTTATCATAGATGTGTAGTATTTGTGATTTGGATGTGCATGATGACGTGTAACATATGGATGTGTTAGTTAGGATGTATTAACATGCTTAGAAGTGTCGATTTGTGGAAATCTTGGGAATTAGAGTTCCATGCACAACTTACTAAAAAGGGAAACTTTATTATAATAAAGTTTAGATATTAGTCATACGAGCAATGTGATGTACTTTATTGGTTTATTATGACTGTGCGATCATGAACAAACAATAATACACTTAATGGGTCACCAACTGGTTGTCGGGTCATACTTGGTCAAACTTGAGTCAAACATGTGAATCTTTACTTGAACATAAACAATGGGATTGTTTGGAAACAAGGGTCTTATGAACCTACACAAGCACGCACTTGTAAACTTATGTGTAATAGGTAGCCATTAACGGGTCACCTATTCTTTAATGGTTGATTAACAAGCACCCTAAGGTGAGTTTCACGACCCTCTTTTACGCACTACTTTTATGGGGAGAAAACATTAACGCTAACATTTAGATTTTGTATTTCTTTTATATCAATTGATTTACTAAGCGTAAATATCATGAAAGTCCTTATATCTTGAACCGTTAGTATAGGGTTTAGCAAGGTAATCTTGATTAGTACTACTGGGTTTGACAAACCCCACCCGCGTTAGTCGCGCTAACTCGACTGGAGGTCGAACGGGTGTATTATTGACCAAACATCTCACCATCGTTTATGATACACGTGGTGGAAGGCATCAAACACAAACATTCAGCTATGGTTTTGAAACGTTTAGTAACTTGTACACAGGCTAGCTTACTTTATCTGGCAAACATTTACTTTCTATTGAAACTTGTAAACTCACCAACCTAGTGTTGACACATCTGAGCATGTTTCGCAGGTTGCTAAAGAACGCACTAGGATAGAGCATTGCATGGAGTCATACACTTCACAAACATTTAAACTTTTTTCCTTACATTAACTGCATGGGTTTGAGTGCCTTGTTTTGCGCGTTAAATACTTTTGAATTTACTTTTATTTTCACTTCCGCATTACTTTAAAACTCTTAATAGTGTTTTCTTATTTGGTGAGCAAATGGTACTTTGAAAAGATCATATAGTGGTTGTTTAACGTAATGATCCTATTTTGTCACACGCCTCACAGTAAAACCTTGCAGGTGGAATTTGAGGGCCCAGTCTGACCGAAATCACAACTTTGCTTTTGTCATTCTCTCTAATGGCGGTTAAGGCATGTACCCTCTAGGTATGGTATGGGTCGTATTCTAGTCAATTTCCACAACTTTCTTTAGTTTTTCTCCTTCTGCTCCAATCTTACCCTTTTACGTCTAAATTACTCCCTTTTCACTAATACCTACAAATCATCAACAAGACACTAATCACTATCTATTCTTACCAGGTTTGAGATAATCACCCTTAAAATGGGTCTTTTAACACAAAAATATTACGTATCCTACGCCATGCCACCATCGCTAGCTGTGGCACCACCTACGTCACCTGCCACCGGACACCGGCAGCCGCTGCTGATGCCACGCCGCCATGCCATCGAGCCGACAATAGCTTCAGACAACCATGAAACACTCTATGCAGTTGCCGCCACACGACAACCAATGCTCCGCCATCTTGTTAAACAATTTGTCGGTTGGGTCATTGTTTGGTTCAATTGGTTGTTCCGTTCGGGTGTTTTAGTTTGATTAGATTGATCTAGTTTTTTGTGGTGTGATAAACGAGTAAAGACCAAAGGAGTTCGATTATCAAGAATACTCGTGGGTGTCAAGTTTGTGTTATCGGATCTAGCAGAGGTGTCTCACGATTCGAAGTCAACTTCAATCGGTTTTCAGGTGTTATATTTTAAACACCCTAATGGTTATGGCATGCCGTTTCTATTTGGATTGGCTTGTACACACGTTTCCCCTGCCTAAAATTTTAAAAAAGTCATGTATGAATCCCAACAGATAAATGGTCAATCATCATGAGCAAATATTCATCGTATTTGATTTCTTTTGAATCAGATTCAAGTTTACAAGATCATGAAGAACCTGTTTGTCAAACATCAAATAGATAATGAATTAGGGATCCTCCTCATATAGATCGTCATATTTGAGTTCTTTCAAATCAGATTCAATTTCACAAGATCAGGAAGAACTTTTTTCTCAAACATCAAATAGGTAATGAGTTAGGAATCCTCCTTCTACATCTTCTAAATCACTCAGGCAAAAGTGAGTTCCCGATTCTTTATCATGTCATTTCGATATAAGAGGAGTGACAGAAGTTAAAATCACAAGTGTTAATTAGCATAGTTCACTTATTACAACTTCAAATGATCATTCTATATCCTCAGCACGTATATATCCTCTACACATATATGAAGATTTCAAAATAATGATGTAATCAAAAAGGGTGGAGATTGTTAGGTTTTTAATGAATATTGCTCTAAAGTTGCCGATGTTGGATTTTGAAAGCATGAAAGGTGATCTGTGAAAACTTGAAATGATTTGTGTTAACTTTATAGTTTTTGGTAGAAGTTTACATATAAGATGTTCAAGAGGCGTATTTGAGTGAACTTTGCATATTTAAGTAAACTTTAGTTTTCAGCAAAAATATGTCTGTTAGCTTGTGATGTAAAGATAAAGATCTTTGGGGTTCATTTTGTTGGATATGGGAAGCCGATTGATTGATTAATCAACGTTACTAACCATGTACGATTTAAAGAGTTATATTTTAAATGACAAGCAAGTTATAATACTTTAGCATTAAATGCTAGTTCACGAAATGCGGGATATAAATATTTAATGAAATAATTAATTGTGAAATAATTATTCATTTGTTTATAGTTTAAGAAAGAATTAATAGATAAGTGGTAGTTATTATTTAATTGTTAAATAAAAATATTATATTTATGAGATTAATATAACAAGTGAAGTGCTTGTATTAGACTAATATAATTAGATAGGGACTTAACGTGAAATCAGTCTAAGTATACATACATTGGCTTTTTAAACACAAGGGTTTACACACCAAAAGAATCAAGCCCGTACCTTCACCATCAGAGGCGAACTTAGAGTGATAGAAGGGGTAACCTACGTTGCCTTTTGCCGCTCCGACGATAGTGTAAATTTTGAAAAAATTAACGTTTTTTTGATTTCGTTACCCCTTTTCATTGAAACGTTACCCTTATGCAGATTTTCTAGATCCGCCACCATCCACCATCGGATTTCCGCCTCCACCGATGGACACCACCACCAGCTAGCGCCTTTTTCTGGTCATCGTGTGTCGTGCGACACCAACCCAACCCAACCCGACCTAACCGATCCTTGCCACCCAGTTATCGGAACCACGTTCTGATGCAACCTCGAGACCGAACTGGTTCCACCGAACTAGTGTTGCAATGCCTTGTGCCATCGTTTTCTCGTGTCCGTGTAGTCGTTTAGCTTCGGGTTTTCGGAGTTCGTTTCAAGAGTTGATTTGGGAACTTCGAGTGATCGTGAACTCGTCAACTAGCGTGACGTTTGTTGAACCATCATTTGTTTTTATAGTTTTATAAAAAAAGTACATAATCTGAAACACTTTATAGTTCAACTAGGGGCAACAATTTTTGACACGACCTATCAACTCGACCCGAACCCAACACGAAAAAAACAAGTTTGGGTCGACTAACACGACCGTTTCAAAATATGGGCCAGGTTCGGGTTGACCCTATTAAAAACGGGTCGGGTTCGGTTGACCCATTAACCCGTTTAACTATTTAGAATTTTTTTTAGATTTTTGTTTTAGTTTTTTCCGTTTTTATTTTATATCGTTAGTTATAATAATGTTAGTTTTGACACATTGTATTATTTATTTGTCACACTCATACTTATCATTAAACATGTTATCAATAATCCGTTTAAATCCTAACAACTCACTTATAAATCGTCAACTTGTATGACTCATTTAAAAATATGGGTTAAACGGGTCAGGTTCGGGTTGACCCGAATTTATATCGGTCGGGTTAGGGTTGAAATCTTTGACCCGAATAATAATATGGGTCGGGTTCGGATTGAACATTTTTACCCACCAACCCGCTAACCCGTAACCCGTCAATCCGCTAACCCATCAACCTGACACGATTGACATCTCTATGTTCAACCGAATGGTAATTGGATCAGTGACAAGATTTAAAATGGATTTAAATAATGTGTACACGATTCGCTACTCTATTAGTATGTGATATTAATTAATATAAAACTAGATTTTGTTAAAAATAAATTTCTAAACTTACTCCCAACAGTGCTATCAAAGTCTCCTTTACATTCATTTAAATGTTATTTATTTTAAATCAATGTACATTTTATTTGTCAAAACTTTTTTTTAGAAAAGATCGAGCCTTTTTCGTTGTAAATTGTTTCGTTGTTTTGGGTTGTTAATTAATATGTAGGATTTTTACGGGTTATTTGTAACCCGACATTATAAAATTTTAAACCAAACAAACACAAGATATTGAAGACCAAAGACGGAGCAAACCAAGGAGAAAATAGAGATCTTGGATTATGTGGGAGTGAACAAAATAAAGAATTGTTTTATGTCGCTTTAGACTGATTCGGTTATCGTTTTAACGGCTCCAATAAAACCAAACAAATTACTAGATTTATTATTATATTATTTTATGTGTGGTTGGATAAATTATTAATTAGACCATTAAATAAATTTTCACAACCGTGAAAATGAAGAACTAATAAAAGTGTTTTTAAGTTAACTTAGAAATGTAATTTAATAAAAGGAGTTTTATTAAAAGAAAAAACATTTCGGTTTAAAATTAAATTGTTCATTTTAAATTCGTAACGAATGAAAAAGTGTATTAATTTAAAATCAAGTTCCGATATACAACCAAAGTAGTTTTAAATATGATATTTAAAATCAAGCATATCAAGAGTTTTGAAAGGCGTTTCAATTATCACAAACAAACATAAAATTTGGTTTTACCATAATTGCATGAGTGGACTGATGCCACAAGTGGTCCAAAAAAATTCAGGCCTTTTTAAAATTATTAGTTTTCATCAATTATCTTTTATGATATTTCAAGCCATCATTATTTTTCTTTTAAAAGTTAAACAAATACCGAATAGACATTACTGACTAAATTATAAGACCAACGATACCTCTGGTCATGTCCACCACAAAAACACCATCCGAGGCACCAACGTTACTAAATATATGGATTTTCCAAAATGTGACATGATTTCGCTAAACCTAAACACAGGCGATCAACGGTAAAAAGATGGGAACCGCCTTGGAGTGACGTTTTGTGGGATGGGAAAGTTAAGGAACATAATACAGTTGAAAGTTAGAAGGGACAGTTTAGGGATTTTCTCTTAATACAATCATAAAAGAAAAGTAATATAAAAAACTATAAGTAAATTTTAGAAGACAATACCAACTAATTTCTACTTCAGGTGGCATTTTTATGTCAATTCCAATGAGCACAACATTAACCCCAACAAGCACCAACAATCTATTACTTTATAAACTTATTCTGTTACGTACTTATAGATTCACTAAGATTATAAATCAGAAAAGTATCCAAAAAGGTGGTTGACCTGATCATGAGAATCCAGTTCTTCGTTTTGCATCATCAATGGCGTGGCTGAATCCTGAAATGAGATGGGTTCGTCTAATTCACAATCAATCAATTTTTTAATGTTTTTACGATCATTATCTCGGTGGTTAAACTCAAATCTTTTTCCATATTCACGATCTTCTTTAAGTGCCATACTTCTTGAAGCTGACAGGCTACGATATCTGGTTGTTGGAGCAAGAAGTGGTTTGCGGAGAGTTGTTGATTAGGATTGCCAAAGGGAAGTTGATGTGTATTTGCCAATGGATACACATGGAATGATTGTGATGAATTGGAGGCGCCATCAATAGGGGGGTGTGGCCTAAAATTATTAGTTTGTATAATGCTATTGTAGCCATTGTTCCAGGCTTCAAACCCTTGCTTTTGCATTGAATTTTGTTTCTTGAATGCTTTACAAACCACCCAGCCTTCTTCCTGAAACAACGGAGATTTTTTTTTTGAATTACAATTTTAGATTTTGTATATGAACCAGTGAAATTCCCTAGCTTGATGCAAAGGGAATTTGACACACGTCTAGTGGTGCAAAAATAGTTAAAAAAATTACTAAACCGATCGTATGGAAACCGAAATCTATAAAAGATAAGTGCCAATAACGATGTTGTTTCGGTGAATACCAGTTCGTTTTGGTATGGTACCAGTATTCCGTATAGTTTATAACCCAAAAAAATACAGAGCACAACTTCATTTTAAATAAAGTTTATATCGAAAGGTTGAAAACACTACGTATTTAAACTTTAAAAAAATAATAATGGATGCAAGTAATCAGAGAAAAAATCAAGAGTAAAATGTCAAAATCGTCCCTAAGGTTTAGTCATTTTTACTTGTTCCATTCAAAATGATCTTTTTGTGCATTTGAGTTCTTCTGGTTTGCGTTTATTGTCATTTCATCCTTAAGTTTGGCAATTTACTGCGACTTTTGTCACTCAAAATTTAGCCCTCGATAATGAAAATGACAAAATTTCAAACTATTTGGATGAAGATGGCACCTTAACAACGAAAGTCACAAAAGTAATCAAACATTAGAGAGCGAAATGACATTTTATTAAAAGGTTAATAAAATATTCATAAAATAAACCAAGTGACACATGGAAGAAATTAAATGAATTTAACACGATTCATTGTTGTTGTCTCATAAAATAAACCAAGTGACACATGGAAGAACTTAAATGAATTTAACACGATTCATTGTTGCTTTCTTTTACCATATATTGATGGTTATAAAAAGTCGCTAGGCATTTCATAGTCGGTTGATTGGGGAATTGAGAGTACTCGGCCTAGGCAAAGAGTACTCGGACATGTTAAATTATAATGAAATTAGTTTTCGGAAATTAAATATATGTCAATTAACATAAATTTACTAATATTATAACAAAACACATTCAAATGATATTCATTCAATAATATAATAGGCATAAAAATTATGTTTTATCTTTTTGAAGTCAAACTCGGCCCGAGTTGACCTACTAGATCTGATTTTGGCCGAGGTTGACCGTGTTTGATCGATTCCGAGTAATATGCGGAGTTGAAGAAAGTCGCCTCGGCATCCTACCTTGTAGCGACTACTTGAGGAGTACTCGGCCTTGGAGACCTTGTTTTACAACCAATAGTGTATTATACGGGTTGAATACATGTAATGCCATATATTTAATTAATAAAAAAATATGTCTTTAAAAAATTGTGCAGCGCACGAGTTGAATGTATTATACCCATAAAACATATTGTCGTCTGTTAACACATAGAATCGTCATGATATGTCTTTAAAAATTGAAGTTTGACGTATCTTTTATAAATTACGTTAAATTGATAATTAAAACGTTCCTCCAAGTGTGTATTATATTATATTCTTATTTAATTGATAAATGTTGGTTCAACTTAAGTTTACCTACTTCTTTAAATATTATTTAAAAGTTAAGTTAACTTAAATTATAATTATAAATATATAGAAATTTTAATTATATAAAAAACTAAGGACTAAAAATTGGAACTTTTTTATGCCATCAATTTTTTGTTATTTGATATACTTTTATCATTTAAACCATCCAACTTTATTAAATATTAGAAATTTATAGAAATCACTCATAAAAATGATTATTATCATTATTTTCCATTTTTATAATGAACATGAATTTCAATTTGGTGATACTCTGAGACTTTGAATATAAGTTTTTAAGTAAGAAATAAGTTTATTTAGAAAGTTTATAATGTTTTTAAGAAATAAGTTTGTTTAGTAATTTTATAATTTATTTCATATCAAAATTTACTTGTTAGTGAATATAATAACTATCAGTAACTAAATAATAACTATCTATAATTATGTAGGAAGAAGAGATGGGAAATAAAAAAGTACATGATCTAGAATAGTAACAAATATCTCTCAGCATTTTCTTTTATTACATGATATAGATATAGATATACATTGTAGTTCTTATAAACATTAGAATAAATTACTCGGATGCTACATTGGGTTGTTCTATTTCACATATAGTTCTTACTTTATATATTTAGATGTATTATCCATATGTTTGTTGGTGCTCGTTTGCGCGAATGGCCGTTAAGTTTTCCATACTTTGGTGTAATATTACTATTATACTCTCTACTAAAAAATAGGAATAAAAACATGATGGTCCTGACTTAAATTGTTATAAATGTTATGAATACATCTATTATGTAGTGATTTTTCACATGTATAACCCCTATCTATGAATGCATCCATTATGTAGTGACTTTCCACATGTATAACCCCTTTCTCTTATTTACTATTGTACTAATGTGAGTGCCTATATATGTCACACCCCGACCCGCAGCGGATAAGGTGATCGGGTCATGATTGGGTTATCATCAAAGCTCATGACATTTATTAAGCGTTTCATATTCATTAATACAAATTAAATGGAAATTTACAATGATTGCTACAACATGATCTAACTAACAATCTAACTTCTTTGTTCTCTTCTAAGGCATATCCTATGTTATCCTTGCTTCAACCTGTTCACCTGTATCATGTGTAAAAAGGTTTTTGGATCAACATAATGTTGGCGAGTGAATCCTATGGAAAACATTTGAACAATTTATTTAAATTAATTATGAAATATGTGCACAACCAAACATGAGTAAAATTAGATGTAACTTGATCAATAATCATAAGATGTTAAATGAAAACACTCATGAACAATAATGGAACAATTAAAGGCACGTGATGCTCAACTCGTCTCTCACGAGGAACTGAGGGGCCTGATGAATGAATTGCATAAACATGATAATATGAATAACACAACTACAAACAATATAAACTCAATGATACACACATGAACAATAATGAAATTGGTATGAAGCACGCGATGTTCTACTCGTCTCCCACGAGGAACTGATGGGCTTAATGTATGAGTTTCATATGACTTGACTAATGGCAATAAGTAAATCACAACAATAAAAACAATCTAAGTTTAAGTCATGATGTGGTATGGCACAAGTTTAAATAAATTAATTAATTATTATCATAACACATGACACACCCCAAAACGTGTAATTTAAAAGGGGAATTGTAAGATTCACTCACAGTGGGTGCGTTCGGTTGATGACGTTGAATGCACGCGAAGTGGTTTTAACCACGAGTGAGATTTAACCTAGATAAATCGCATTATGATTTGGTAAGTAAACGGATTTTATTAAACTATTTTATTAGGATTGTTGGGTGCATTTTTGTGAGTTTGAGGCTATTTTCTAATCTTAAAAATGTTATTTTTAAGTATTTATAATTGATTTTTAATTAAAATAATTAAATAAAAATAATAAAAATATTTTATTTTTTTTTCTGCTACAGTGACTTTGACCAGTTGACTTTGACCGGCGTTGACCGGTTCGAGGCGTATTGTTGTGCGCTGGGTGAGGCTCGAACCCGAGACCTCCCGTACGCGTGCACGCAGCTCTACCAACTGAGCTACGTGTCTAACCCGTTATATATCCGATTTTAATTTCATATATACATTAATTAACATTAACAGAAAATCATTTTTATTTTAAAAACAGTTTAAGCGGCTCGGCGGTGCGCTCCACAGGTCTCGAACCCGGGACCTGTGGGTTAATCTAACACACAGTCCACCGCTGGACTGTGTGTTTAACATGTTATATACTTTGATTTTTATTATACTTAAATACAATTTAGTTATTTCATTTTTCTGCCTTATTTAAAAAGAATAGATAATCGTCCGAGTCGGTGCTGAAGACCGGACTCGAACTCGTGACCAGCGATATAAACAAACACACAGTCCACCGCTGGACTGTGTGTCTAACTTGGTTATTATTTCGGTTATTAATATACTTAACATATATCTTAGTCGACTCCGGTTCAGTAAACAAAAAAATAGATTTTATTAAGGCAGCGTGTGTGAGACGGGAATCGAACTCGAGACCTTTGCATGATTAACGTCTTATGTGCACACAGTCCACCGCTGGACTGTGTGTCTAACCCGAGTAGAATCCTGATTTATAATATACTTATATGATATAGAAAAACATCGTCTTCTTCGTCAATGTTGAACTAGAAATCGGGTCTGACTGGTTCGAGTTTTTATTCAAGTTTCATTAGTGTTTTAGGTTAATTACTGGTAAGATAGAAGTAAAAAGAAAGGAAAATAAGCGTGAGGTATACCGACTCGCTTTCCTCTGTTTTCCGGCAGAACTCCGGCGACAGAAAACAACTCCGGCGTCTGGTGCCTTGCAGCAGCAAGTCTCCGGAAAGCTTGGAAAGAGTAAGGGTAACTTCGGTAAAGGTTTAGGGGATTCAGTGAAGCTCAGGGATTAAAAATCGGTTTTCCGGCGAAAAACAGGAAAGTTCCGGCGAGTGGAATTATGCCGAGAAAAGGTGTGATTTTTGAGCGAAAGTGTTTGTCGTGGGTTGAGGGTGAATTTATAGGGAAAAATCGAAATGTATTTGATCTGATTTACGACTGGGTTCATCAGTTTAAGTTTTCCGGCGGTTATCATTTTTGGTCGCGGACTTCAAACATCGGTTATAACCGATATGTGATTAAAGGTTTACGTTATAACGTAAATTGGTGTTAAAACTCGCGAGATTTCCGGGATTCCGACGACTGAACCGTTTGGGCGCCGGTTTTGAATTTGTAAAGTCACTTTATGAATTAAATTGTTTCATTATTTAACAAACAAAGCAGTTGGCGCAGTGGTTTGTGTGTTGTATGTTAAGACACTTCCGGATCGGTACAGACCCGGGTTCGAAACCCGGCAGATGTATTTCATTTTTATTTTGCGATTTTTGACAGTTTTTCAAAAACTAAATATACATTCGCGTATAATAATTGATTACGGATCGTTTAAAAATGTTTTGGACATTTAATTCGCAACGAAAATTTTGACTGACTGTTCGGTTGCTAAACGGAGCGGGTTTGGTAAATCCGTTTTTGACGGATGTTACAGTATCCCCTGCTTTTTAGAAATTTCGTCCCGAAATTTAAATAATGATATATTTTGACTATAAGAATGATGATGTTTTGTTTGACAGTTGTATGCTTAGCAAAAATGAGGGTTTAAGTTTTTGTTCGAGGCGGTAACGTTCCTTGTAAGGGTTAAGTACCCTATTCAGGAATCGCTTTTTGTTGCCTACTGTATGAGTATTGATAAACAGGAATGATTTGCTAAAAAAATGATATCATGCATAAGAGTTTAGATACGTTTGGGAAAATATGGTTATATCCTAAGGCAAAACTTCTAACACTACAATCTACATGGAACATAAATAAAAACACAACAGCTGATATCCAAACATGAATGAACACATCAGCAAATATTTGAACATGAATAAACATAACAGCAAATATTCGAACATGAATGAACACATCAGCAAATATTTGAACATGAATAAACACAACAGCAAATATTCGAACATGAATAGACACATCAGCGAATATTTGAACATGAATAAACACAACAGCAAATATTTGAATCCACATTCTGATAACATATATGTTTGAATGATGGAAGTTCCTCTCTCGTTTGTTATGATGGAGAGGTTAATTTATGTAGAAATGGAACAAAATCCAATTTCTTTAAATAACATGATGATATAAATGTATCACAAATTCCAACCAATCCTACATGGAACTTCTCATAACCGCCTGATAATGCCTCTGATCCTTTGGCAAGAATACTTATATATAGGAAGTACCAGCGGCGTATCCACCATATTCTTGCCAAATTTTCATTAGTTTTATCCACAAGTTATGATTGGTTACCAAGAAACTAATAAATCCTACATAGAACTTCTCATAACCATCCGTTAATGCCTCTGATCCTTTGACAAGAATACTTATATATAGGAAGTACCAGCGGCGTATCCACCATATTCTTGTCAAATTTTCATTGGTTTTAACAGTGAATTATGATTAGTCCTATAACTCTACAATCAATACAACAAACATAAATTACTGAAATGAAATATATCTGTGCGATCAAGGCTCAATCGAACGGAGCCGATCGTTTTGCATGTACTGAAAATGAAATTGTGTGCTCAAGGCTCAATCAAACGGAGCCGAACATATTGACTGTACTGAAAATGAAATTGTGTGCTCAAGGCTCAATCAAACGGAGCCGAACATATTGACTGTACTGAAATTGAAATTGTGTGCTCAAGGCTCAATCAAACGGAGCCGAGCGTATTGCATGTACTGAATATGAATAACTTAACCACACAAACAGTCTATGCATGGAACCTCTCATAACCGCCTGATAATGCCTCCGATTATTTGACAAGAATACTTATATATAGGAAGTACCATCGGCGTATCCACCATACCCTTGTCAAATTTTCATTGACTTTATCCGCAAGTTATGGTTAGTTCGATGCGACTCTACTACAAACACCACAACCACATGATACTGATAATGAAATTGTCTGTGCGCTCAAGGCTCAATCAAACGGAGCCGAACGTATTGAATGAAATTGTATGTGCGCTCAAGGCTCAATCAAACGGAGCCGAACGTATTGAATGTACTGAAATTGAACAACTTAATTTAAACAACCATCACACAATCAGCCTATGCATGGAACCTCTCATAACCGCCTGATAATGCCTCCGATCATTTGACAAGAATACTTATATATAGGAAGTACCATCGGCGTATCCACCATACCCTTGTCAAATTTTCGTTGACTTTATCCGAAAGTTATGGTTAGTTCGATGCGACTCTACTACAAACACCACAACCACAAGATACTGATAATGAAATTGTATGTGCGCTCAAGGCTCAATCAAACGGAGCCGAACGTATTGCATGAAATGTAAATTGAAATGTGCGCTCAAGGCTCAATCAAACGGAGCCGAACGTATTGCATGAACTGGAAATGTAAATTGAAATGTGCGCTCAAGGCTCAATCAAACGGAGCCGAACGTATTGCATGAACTGGAAATGTAAATTGAAATGTGCGCTCAAGGCTCAATCAAACGGAGCCGAACGTATTGCATGTATTGAAATGTAAAATTACGTAACCGATCAAGGCTCAAACAAACGGAGCCGATCGTGCGGGCACGCCAAGATCAACCACATAATAAAATGGGGATCCAACTCAACCTCGATGGATGGGGAGCCACGGCCTCGGCAAAAGCATATACCGAAAACAATATATAATATATAATATCCAATAATTTCTCTAACAGTCTACACATGTGATAAAAACATAAAACTAAACGATAGGAGTTGAATCTGGATCTTCAACGAAGAGGACTAGCTGAGTATCTTCGTTTGGGCCGTCATTATCTTCGACAGGATTGGCGTTGATATTGAAGACTCTTCCTCTTGCTGGTGGCATAGTGGTTGGGTTTTCTTGGTTTACTTGGTTAACTGGGTTTGATTGGGCTTGAGTGTTGATAACATTAATCAATTGAGGGCATGTGTTTCTAAAGTGGGTAGGGTCGCCACAATTGAAGCAAGCTCTAGCATATGGGAACATGGGATATTGAGGTTGGTAATAAGTTTTGAGTAGGGGAAGAGGTTTGGTCTTGAAAGGTGCGGCAAACATTGTTCACATGACCATAGCGTCCACAAGTTGTACATAGCCGGCAAGGTAAAGTAAGGGGATGGTGATAAAAACAGTTGTTGCATCGAGGGTGAGGTCCAAGATATGGTTTCTTATTTGGGTAAGCTGAGTTGGGTGCCACTTGGGTGATTGGGATAGCTCGGATGGGTATGGCATGAAAAACGGGTTGATTTCGTTGAGTAGCAGCGAAAAGTCGCCCGACTCTTCTTCTCTTAGGATTGGGTTGAGAAGGGGATTCAGTTTGGGTGGAGTCGGAGGTTTCAGTCGATTCTTTATCCTTCTTCTTCTCCTCCTTGAAGTCTTTGTTTCGAATTCGGTTCTCGGTGAGCTCTGTTGCTAGCTCCATTGCTGCTTCCAAAGTTGCAGGCTTGGTACTTATCACAGGGTCTTGAATCTTTGACGGAAGACCACGAATGTAGTGCTCGATCAAACGGTAGAGGGGAGCAAACATGTTGGGAACCATTTGATGTAATTCGAGGAACCTTTTGTTGTAGGTGGTGTGGTCTCCTTCCATTTGCTTCAATGAATAAAATTCATCTTCTAGCTTCTTGATTTCGCTCCTTGGGCAAAATCGTCTGGTCATGATTTCCTTCAATTCGTTCCAAGTTAGGGTCATAGCATCTTCAACACCTCGTTTTGCCTTCTCTGTATTCCACCAAGTAAGTGCTATCCCATATAGTCGACCGGTAGCATAACGCACTTTGCGATCATCAGGGCAATCGCAATTTAGAAAAGTATTCTCCATTTCTTCAAACCAATGGAGGAGTGCGGTGACACCTTCAGTCCCTTTGTATTTCGGAGGGTCGCATGATTTGAAATGCTTGTAGGTGCATTTAGTGGTATTTGGGGGAGAGTTGAAAATGTTTTGGTTTGCTTGATTGACAGGATTATCGGTAAGTGCTTGTTGAACTTGGATTACAATGTTGGGTATTACGGCAGCCATTTGTTGAGCGATTAAGGCAGCCATGCGCTCGCGGGCTTTTCTTGCTCTCGTCTTCCTACGGGCGAGGTTAGAAGACATCTACAAGGAATACATGACAAGGGTATGAGTTGGATGCTTTTGGGATCGTGGGTCGCATTAGGAATGAACATTCATAAAATAATTATACAAAAATACTACATCCATAGGATGTCTTGGGCTTTGCTCACTGTTAGGCCCGTCATGCCGCCATACTTTACCTTGTGTAATCATGTGGGCCCCCATGAATACCGGTTTTTCATATGGTTCGCACGGTTTCTGCCTGGTTGCGTACACAAAAACCCGGGAAAATCGAGAAATATGTATACAACGTGTGATGTTCGGAATGTGTCCAGGTGTAGACACGGTGACACCTCAAAGTAGGGTTAGTTCGAACGACGTTTGGTGTGGCATGCTTTGGCCTAATAGGTCCTTCGTACTCTCATCGTTGGTCCCCAGGTAGGCAAACTGGTCCGTTATATTGGATTTATACGAATGCCAGCCTAGACAGGACGTTCCGACTACCGGTACTTGTACCCTTCCAGTTACTACATGCCCGTCGCAGAACTTACTTTGATGAGATTTGAAAATTACATAAAAATCTTTGGATAATGAGAATATGAAAATAAATTGAATACATGAACATCGATATATGTATAATGAATATGTATATATGTGTAATGAACATGTATATGAGCATGTATGTTTGACTGAAATGTAAACAAATATGAAACAAATAAATATCACAAGTTTGTATGTAACCACTTAATCAATTTAAAATTTAGGCAGACTATAGTATAGGCTCTAAGGGTCTAATAACCTATCCTATATCCCTATAGTCATGGCTCTGATACCAATTTGTCACACCCCGACCCGCAGCGGATAAGGTGATCGGGGCATGATTGGGTTATCATCAAAGCTCATGACATTTATTAAGCGTTTCATATTCATTAATACAAATTAAATGGAAATTTACAATGATTGCTACAACATGATCTAACTAACAATCTAACTTCTTTGTTCTCTTCTAAGGCATATCCTATGTTATCCTTGCTTCAACCTGTTCACCTGTATCATGTGTAAAAAGGTTTTTGGATCAACATAATGTTGGCAAGTGAATCCTATGGAAAACATTTGAACAATTTATTTAAATTAATTATGAAATATGTGCACAACCAAACATGAGTAAAATTAGATGTAACTTGATCAATAATCATAAGATGTTAAATGAAAACACTCATGAACAATAATGGAACAATTAAAGGCACGTGATGCTCAACTCGTCTCTCACGAGGAACTGAGGGGCCTGATGAATGAATTGCATAAACATGATAATATGAATAACACAACTACAAACAATATAAACTCAATGATACACACATGAACAATAATGAAATTGGTATGAAGCACGCGATGTTCTACTCGTCTCCCACGAGGAACTGATGGGCTTAATGTATGAGTTTCATATGACTTGACTAATGGCAATAAGTAAATCACAACAATAAAAACAATCTAAGTTTAAGTCATGATGTGGTATGGCACAAGTTTAAATAAATTAATTAATTATTATCATAACACATGACACACCCCAAAACGTGTAATTTAAAAGGGGAATTGTAAGATTCACTCACAGTGGGTGCGTTCGGTTGATGACGTTGAATGCACGCGAAGTGGTTTTAACCACGAGTGAGATTTAACCTAGATAAATTGCATTATGATTTGGTAAGTAAACGGATTTTATTAAACTATTTTATTAGGATTGTTGGGTGCATTTTTGTGAGTTTGAGGCTATTTTCTAATCTTAAAAATGTTATTTTTAAGTATTTATAATTGATTTTTAATTAAAATAATTAAATAAAAATAATAAAAATATTTTATTTTTTTTCTGCTACAGTGACTTTGACCAGTTGACTTTGACCGGCGTTGACCGGTTCGAGGCGTATTGTTGTGCGCTGGGTGAGGCTCGAACCCGAGACCTCCCGTACGCGTGCACGCAGCTCTACCAACTGAGCTACGTGTCTAACCCGTTATATATCCGATTTTAATTTCATATATACATTAATTAACATTAACAGAAAATCATTTTTATTTTAAAAACAGTTTAAGCGGCTCGGCGGTGCGCTCCACAGGTCTCGAACCCGGGACCTGTGGGTTAATCTAACACACAGTCCACCGCTGGACTGTGTGTTTAACATGTTATATACTTTGATTTTTATTATACTTAAATACAATTTAGTTATTTCATTTTTCTGCCTTATTTAAAAAGAATAGATAATCGTCCGAGTCGGTGCTGAAGACCGGACTCGAACTCGTGACCAGCGATATAAACAAACACACAGTCCACCGCTGGACTGTGTGTCTAACTTGGTTATTATTTCGGTTATTAATATACTTAACATATATCTTAGGCGACTCCGGTTCAGTAAACAAAAAAATAGATTTTATTAAGGCAGCGTGTGTGAGACGGGAATCGAACTCGAGACCTTTGCATGATTAACGTCTTATGTGCACACAGTCCACCGCTGGACTGTGTGTCTAACCCGAGTAGAATCCTGATTTATAATATACTTATATGATATAGAAAAACATCGTCTTCTTCGTCAATGTTGAACTAGAAATCGGGTCTGACTGGTTCGAGTTTTTATTCAAGTTTCATTAGTGTTTTAGGTTAATTACTGGTAAGATAGAAGTAAAAAGAAAGGAAAATAAGCGTGAGGTATACCGACTCGCTTTCCTCTGTTTTCCGGCAGAACTCCGGCGACAGAAAACAACTCCGGCGTCTGGTGCCTTGCAGCAGCAAGTCTCCGGAAAGCTTGGAAAGAGTAAGGGTAACTTCGGTAAAGGTTTAGGGGATTCAGTGAAGCTCAGGGATTAAAACTCGGTTTTCCGGCGAAAAACAGGAAAGTTCCGGCGAGTGGAATTATGCCGAGAAAAGGTGTGATTTTTGAGCGAAAGTGTTTGTCGTGGGTTGAGGGTGAATTTATAGGGAAAAATCGAAATGTATTTGATCTGATTTACGACTGGGTTCATCAGTTTAAGTTTTCCGGCGGTTATCATTTTTGGTCGCGGACTTCAAACATCGGTTATAACCGATATGTGATTAAAGGTTTACGTTATAACGTAAATTGGTGTTAAAACTCGCGAGATTTCCGGGATTCCGACGACTGAACCGTTTGGGCGCCGGTTTTGAATTTGTAAAGTCACTTTATGAATTAAATTGTTTCATTATTTAACAAACAAAGCAGTTGGCGCAGTGGTTTGTGTGTTGTATGTTAAGACACTTCCGGATCGGTACAGACCCGGGTTCGAAACCCGGCAGATGTATTTCATTTTTATTTTGCGATTTTTGACAGTTTTTCAAAAACTAAATATACATTCGCGTATAATAATTGATTACGGATCGTTTAAAAATGTTTTGGACATTTAATTCGCAACGAAAATTTTGACTGACTGTTCGGTTGCTAAACGGAGCGGGTTTGGTAAATCCGTTTTTGACGGATGTTACAATATATAATGTCATTTGTATATGATGTTAGATCAATG
The DNA here is from genome assembly GCA_947069175.1 of Scalesia atractyloides. Lineage (NCBI taxonomy): Eukaryota > Viridiplantae > Streptophyta > Magnoliopsida > Asterales > Asteraceae > Scalesia > Scalesia atractyloides. The sequence goes on from CAMTDV010000001.1 coordinate 38,281,434, forward strand.
AATAAGAATTCTGCATGTTCTATTCTCTACATGATTTCATAGTCTAGCTCTCATGTTTATATACATATATATTAGTTGCTAATAGACCGTTGTTTCACAACACGTTATCAGCAAGAACGTGCTCTATGTGTTTTGCCACCCTTGGTATCCCTTTTCCTTGCCTTTGATGTGCATTATTTTCCAGCCTAACTCAATCTCGTACGTTGAGAAAGCAACCCAATAATTATCCAAAATGATGAAAGATGGGTTTCTTGTACGATGGAAAGTTGGAAACCGTAGATGCCTAGCCACTGCTGACAAAACGTTTGATCTTCGGATTTGCAATCTCTACTAATAAAAGTATGATTCTTCGTATGGTTATTTCATATTATATTTGATGATGATGATACATCAATCTTACTAGTGGCACTTATTAATATACATATATAAACTTAAAACTGATTGTTACTATAAATTTTAGGATGTAGTCTCATGACTGAACTCTTATCTATATATATTTTTTTCATTTGCTTTTAGAAGTTATTATATATATATTAGAATGTTGGTATTCATCAGGATTTAGATGTTGCATCATAAATTATGACGTTACAATTGACTAATTCATCTTTTCTAATACTCATTATTAATTGAATCACTTTAGTTTTTGTTGACGACGATATTACGTATATTTATTTTATTTTTCTCTTTTACAAATGATCCCTTCTATTATTCTAAATTGTCCAGATATCATTTAATTAGTTACTTTAATTTAATATATGTTGGTTAGGACTCTTACAATCTAGTGATGCTCATCTACATATTCCTTGGGCCACTATAATCATATATTTATGCTTCTTTATTAACCTTGTTAAGTTGTAGATAAAATTGTTGAATTATTTTGATTTGAGGAAGTTAATTTGCAATCTAGAGAATATTATATGTGCTTTTAGAATCTATGAAAAACAATTAAATTCAATATTTAATATTACAAAGTATGGAACTCAATATTTGTGGACTAAACAATGCAATTGTATTAGGTATATATGATTGTATTGGTGGTAATATATACATGATATATGTACTAGATTTTCATTTTGTAAAGTTTATAATTTAAATAATATGAATTCTGTAATTAATTGTTTTTATTAGTTGTAGCATGTCAAAAGACTTTTACATAATTGGATATAAATGAGTTACGCGAGCTCATTGGATATTAATCATCTGTTTATAAACATCAATTGATTTAGTTTTAAATAAACTATACAACTTATAATGCAATATATTATTATTATTATAATTATTATTATTATTATTATTATTATTATTATTATTATTATTATTATTATTATTGTTATAACATGATTATGCAAATATCGTTTGGTACTTATACTAAGGTTAATGCTATAACAAATTTTGCATATAAGAAATTCATATAATATATTAATATTGCTAGATATCATTAGTTGTTTTTAGAGAAACATTTCCTAGCGATGTCGGTACCTCGCATGCATTCATTATGCCATATCATAATGTTTAACAATTTATATGCATATTAACTATTACTATTGCTAGTATAAAATAGTGACTATTGCTATTGCTTCATATGTACAATGTATAGATTGCTTATATGATGTCATCAGTTGTTTAACTATCAATATTTGAGAAGAAAAAAAATGAGTATCTTATGTAATTCATCAGTATTACAGTTTTCAAATAAAAATTTCAAATACAAGTAATAAATGATCTGAGAACCTGAAAGAGATATATGTTTAAGTTTTAAAGTAATTGTTCAAATATATAAGATGTTATGTTTGGTTCTACCATAATAAGTTATTACATAAATTATATGCATTTGGTTGTTAGTGATAAAAATGTTTCTTATTTTATAAAGGCCCATTATAAGTTGTTTTTATATGATGGCATGCTATAAGGTCATGTATTGTATGATTTGTTGCTATCTATACCTGTATTCTATATGATATCACTTCTTTGCATCGATAATACCGAATAGAACGACTAAACCAAAGTTGTGGTTTATTGTCATTCTCATGAAAAAGTATAAATATGCTTCGATTTGACACCAAAGTGTCATACTCCTTGTATCTCATTATCAAGTATAAAAGAAATATTATATGACTCGGACATATAATTACTTCTCAATTGACGTTATACGAAGAGAAGTTTATTTATAAGGGAAATCGGATAAAATAAATTTTGTTTGTCAAACCTCAAATATACTCCTGAAGTAGCAATATCATTTAAAGGGTATGAACGGTTTGAAACGACTGTACATCTATATGTTCGAAAAAATAATGGAAAACCATAAAAATTGTATGGTTTTACTCTGATTCATGAAGTGAATATATATTGATCTTTGTAATCATGGGCATCATTGAGAAAATTGTAATGATGATCATATTAATAATAAAATTGACCATCAGAAGTGCAACAATCATCATGTTAATAAGAGATCAAACTATCAGAAATTATAAGATAGCCAAGCTAATAATGAGATCGAATATCAGTATTATAATGATAGTCATGATAAGATCGACCACCAAAAGTGGTAAACTAGTGATTACGTAACACGATGGTTTGAACTTTTTCATATATTATGTTTTGTATTACATACGTGCAAGTAATACATATACAATATCATAAACCATAAGTTTATGGATCTTAATTATATGTTGGCGTGACTGGTTAGACCACACCGAGCCAATAATGATGTGAAACATAATGAATAACCAGAAGGGATTCTTCATGATAATTAAACATGTCATAGTTGCTCAACAAAAGTTAATTATTTACCAACCAAAGTAGGGTGTGAATACCTAAAATATTATGGAATGAATGAAGGATGTATATATCCAAACATGATACCCTTTAGTGTTTTTAAATCGATGCATCGTCTAAATGGTTATCAAATTTACAACTTGAAGTTGTGTGTAGCTTAGCTAATGAGATAACAAGCATATTATTCCATATTATCATATTTATGGTGGTTTTAATATTGAATTTAGTATCCATGTTACTAATGATTATTAGAATAAGTATTGAACTTTCTAAATGCTTAAGACACAAATTGCTTTTGTTGAAGACGATAATCAAACGTCTACAAATTGATTGCAAAGCCAATAATCAAGAGAGCAAAAGTTCATATTTGAGCACATGTGATTTTACATGCGGTAACATTATTTCACATCAAGCCAAAATGTTGTAATAGTTTCTCCTCGTTATAGTTGGTTTTGGTCAGGAACCAAATATTTCCCATCAAACCTTTTATTGTGTGGTATACATTGGAATTGATCCACCACAACGCATAAAGATTGAAACTCAAATAATGTTGGGAATATATGTTGGGTGAAAATACTATTTATGATTACATACTTAGAGCAATTAACGAGAGATTTATTTATGGCTCGTTAGATCTTTTTTAAGTAAATTAACATTCCCAACATTAGAGGGTGATTAATGCTAGTTGGAAAAGGAATGGGTATGCATGAATTATTATTGATCCTCAAACTAAATTTTGTGAACAAGAAGTTCAAAAGATAATTCATTTACCTAGATTAAAGAATTAATTACCAGACATGTTCAATGAACTAAAAACAGTGACTAAGTAAGTCACATAATCAACTGCTAATGCTCCAATTAAGATAAGTGTCCTAGAATGACAAACCATATGTTATTGAGTCTATTACACGCCTGAAGCATGGTAGACTAGTCGATTCCAATAAAATAAAAATTCCTCGAAATATTGGAGCAAGTAATGAAGAAGATGGTCAAGTCGGGGTTATAGTAAAAAAATGTTTCTTGAAGAGACATTAGACATGATGGTTCTGGAAGAACCTCAGGTACCTGAAAATAAAGAGCTCTTAGTAAATTATATCATGTCTAGAAGTGTATGGAATCGAAACAAAATCGACGTCGTTATACTTTTGTATATATAGCGCTTGAAAAGATAAAACAATGAGGATCAAAATTTAAAATCTACCTATTGATAAATACAAAGAAATGATTGGCCAAAATGGAACGACACAAATGAGGCAGAGTTGAATTCTCTACTGAAATGGAAAGCTTACGGGCCAGTAGTCCATAAAAAAGAGTTTTAAAATATATTTAATATAATTAGGTCTTTTACGTGGATCAACAATTGATGGCACAAGGATTTCGCAAAGACCTATGATTAATTATGAGGAAACGTATTCTCCAGTGGTGGATGCAATAGCTTTCCAGTATTTAATTAGTCTGGTAATATAAAGAGAGAATGATATGCGTCTTATAAATGTTATGTATCATTTAGATACTAAAGTCTACATGCAACTCCTTGAAGGATTTAAATTATGTAATTCATGTAAAGTAAGTTCTCGAGAACAATATGATCGTTGTATAATACGATTGAACTCCTGATGAGTTTCTTAAAGTAATTGAGTTCTTTAAAGGTGAATCAAAATATCTTAACGATGTAATTCTTTTGCACCAATAAACATACATTGAAAGCTTGTACCTTGTGATTGTGATATCTCAATAAATAGTGTACACGCATGGTACAATATGGATTTTGGAGATAAAAGCAAGTGTTAATGACACTTTTACAAGATATAGTATCTATGTGTTAAATGGGCAAATTTATATAGCAAAACTCCTGAAGAGTGAAAGCACATGCATATATGGATAAGATGGAACGAATTCCCTCATGGATTGATAATGCTAGAAGCATTGATGTCAAAACCTCAAGAACATACTATATGAAGTTGACAAAATATGTGGACTAAAATAGTCGAGTCAAATATGATATAATTGACTCACCAGTGAGCTCGAAAACGAGAAATACATATGGTGAAGTTGGTCCATTTGTTTTCATTAAAAGAACGATATGAGGTTTACAAGTATTGCAATATATGTTGATGATGTCATTGAATCTCCCGAAGAGAAAAAATATTTAAGCAAGAATTTGCAAATGAAATACAATATTGCAAATTTATGGCTCGATACGTAGAACATACGTTTATATTATAATCCATAAATCATAATACATCTAGAAAATGTTAGACATTTTCATATGGACGAAGTTTTGGTGTAAATACATTTAATGATGTTCAAATATTTGATATAGATAAAAATGACTTTTATCATCTTCTATCAAAGAAGCAAAGTTCCTTTGTCATGAAGTACCATAATTCAATACAAATTGTATTAATATATCTTGCTAGCTATACACGAAAATATACCATTAAATTCATTGGCAAGATTTAACTCGTGTACGACGAGGAGATAGTGTAATGAGTAAAATATTTATTTTCTATACCCTTAAGGTACGAAAGGTATGGGTTCATATTTTACTAACCCATCAACAAGTTTGGTTAGTTTTATAAATGCAGGAATTATAACAAAACACATTCATGGATCTTATGGTATCTACTTACAAGAGGAGGTAATTAAAGTTTTACATGAAGATCATACATCAAGTTCATTAATAGATTGCACATAAAGCGATAAATCACCCACTGCAAAAGTTTTTCAACAACTTTCGTAGAAGATTGGCACTTGTTACTTGAAATGATACATATTATATTGAAGAGGAGTTTTACATGAATTGCACTCTTTACCCTTCACTAAGTTTTATCCAATTGGATTTTCTTAGTAAGGTTTTTTTGAGACAACGTACCTGATCCGGAAGTATCAGGGGGAGACAATACGCATTGCACTCTTTTTCCCTTAGCTGAGGTTTTGTCCAACTGGGTTTTCCTAGCAAGGTTTTTAATGAGGCAACATCATTAAGCGTATTAAAGAATAGTATTCCAACATGTGGATAGTAAAGGGGGAGTGTAATGAATGCATCTATTATGTAGTAACTTTCCACACGTATAACCCCTATCTATGAATGCATCCATTATGTAGTGACTTTCCACATGTATAACCCATTTCTCTTATTTACTATTGTACTAATGTGAGTGCCTATATATAATGACATTTGTATATGATGTTAGATCAATGAATAAGAATTCTCCATGTTCTATTCTCTACATGATTTCATAGTCTAGCTCTCATGTTTATATACATATATATTAGTTGCTAATAGACCGTTGTTTCACAACAATAAAAATAATATATAAAAAAATAATAGATGGACTCACCAACCATCTCCATGTATATCTTCATCACCACAAACTACCCCTACTCTCTCTACCGCTTGGACACCACCACCATTATGTGGACATAGCGGCCAACTACCTATGTTGTTCGTCTAATGTTTTCCCACTCTTCAACAGAAAACACCAGATCTAGTAGATCTAGTGGAGCCCGGACATGCAACACCATTGCATGATTAAATCACAGGCATTGACGAACAAAACCCTAGATGGCCAAAACCAAACTTCTTTAGTCTTTGGAAGTGGCAATCACCACAAACCACAGTAAGTTGCCTGCAACCTTGTGTCCCTGAAATATCGATTTGGTATTGTCTTGACCGGATATGAAACATTGTGACATGAGGGATGGTGCTAAATTATTACTATATAAATAAGGGAGAGTGTTGCCGAAGAAGAAAGGAGGGGGGTTTTACTTGAGTAGAAAGGAGGGAAGGGGGCTAAATCTCATATCTTATATATAATAACTGAAAATAATATGTGTTGACGTGTCACAATTATACAGCTTCTCAATATTGATTTTGACTCCAAACTTCCAGGTTCGCTTTCTTATTAAAGGAGCCCCAAATTCGTTAAACCTGACCCATAACACAATATGGATCCATAATAAATCCTTTTTTCATCCCCTTTACATCTTACACAAAACTGCTCAGGTTAAACCCGACCCATAGCACAATATGAATCCATGTAGAAACCCTTTTTTCATCCCCTCTAGATGTTACACAAAACTGCTCATGTTAAACCCGACCCATAGCACAATATGGATCCATATATAAACCCTTTTTTCATCCCAATGGATCTACACAAAACTGCTCATCAGTCAATTCTCTCAAACCCAAACAACACTCTCTCCATCTTGTCTGAAACCCTAACTACAACCGCCTTCAACAATCTTCCTATCATCATCAAGTTTTGTCATCAACATCATTCAATCCTAGATCTTCGTCATCCTTTTTCAAAACCCTAAAAACCAAAGTCGTACATCAACAAATGAAGGATTCAGAGTCAACCCATCTTTAGGTAATCCTTTGGCTTTTCGATTGTAATAGGCTTCGGTGCTCTCCAATCAGGTTTCTCTTCAATTATCTTATCTCACACATTGGTCAAACATTAGCCTAAAAAAGAGGACTAAGATTTCGCTGATCTGAATCGGATTATTATTGCTCGGATCTTGATTTGCTCGACTATGTGATTGAGAGCAAAGAAACCGGTTCTCTGCAATCTTCATCTCAGGTATATAGTTGTTTAAGTTTCTTCATATTTGTGAGTTTTTAATATACACTAGGTAAGGATTCCGTATAACCTGCGTATGGATTGTTCAGATCACCTGGATGTTCTGTAACAATCGTTTGTATTAGTCTTGGTATTGTTTATGGTTTTGAATCATCTCCTAAGTCTACAAGCGATTAATTGGGATATTGTGGATGTTCTTGAAATCAATAAATAAAATCCCTAAATTTTTTACAGTTAACAAAAGAAGTTTTAGCTTGCCTGCTACAACTATCCCAAAATATGACATAAAAATCTATACTTTTATTCTATATCTTTACACGTGGAATCGAGTTCATAGGTTCAAGTCTAACGCACACATACTTATAGTAACGGTCACATTTTCAACATCGGTTCTTGGGTCTCAAGGTTGTTTCTGGTTTACTTCATTTGTTAATGTGTTGTTCTAGAGCATATTGTTATATTGACATACACTGGACTGGGACCGTATGACTAGGATATAGGTCTTTTTTGTGGATGTTGTATTTGTATACAATATATATTATTAATTATTTATATTGGTTTAAATGAAATAACAGTGGACAAAGTGAATAGAAGTGCATGTTGGTTGCTAATGACATAAACCTGGACAAGGACAACATGAACACATACCTACTAATGTTTTATGTTCATATGATGATCCAGGAAATACGTTCTGAGTGGCCAGCTCTTCATGTTTTAGAAGGGCTATTTAACCTTTAAGTTCATGTTATAAACCATTCTTACTATTCACAAAACCCATTCTTACTATTCAAGTATTATGTTACATACAAAGTTGCAATAACTGTACACTTAAATAATTTGTTTCAAATATTATATTGTAAATATATAGTAGCCAATTTCATTAGTAATTTCATTGTTTAATGTTTAATTTTTTTCATAACTTTCAAAACCGTGAAACCAAAACAAACAGTTTGTTTGTTTCGATTCAGTTTTTAATGGTTTAGTTTCGATTTACGAAAATACTTTTGCCGGAACTCCTTGCTGCTTAGTACATAATCTACCAATCTCTGTTTTCATTAAAATATATTTTAATCTTTTTTATTCAATCTTCTAAGTCACTCAAGACTTCATTTTACAGGATGGCACTAGAGGTCCTGCAACCAGGAAGTGGATATGATTTCAAGCGAGTATACTTGACCTTTTTATTAATACAACGTGTATGGTTAGAACATATACATGTTTGATATTTCGCACAAAGAATTACAATTTGGTAATAAAACACATAATCATGATTTATAGGGCTGACATTTGGTCGCTTGGAATTACTTCACTTGAGTTGGCTCATGGCCATGCCCCTTTCTCAAAGTACCCTCCGATGAAGGTTAGTTAGTTATGTAATCAATATGTGCAGATGATGTCTACATTTTATAATGGATATTTATATTATACTATTGTGTCATAGGTTGTTTAATTTTTCTTTTTTTAATTAATTAATAAATAAGACCCAAATCATGCTCACTCAAAATCTACGATCTTTTACATCATCATTATGCCAAGTGAGAAACTGGGAATATATATACGTATCCTAATGAAATGGAAGAGATGTCAATACTCACCCTTTAATTAGTGCCTATGTCGATTGTCGAACAGGTTACTAATCTTAAGTTCTCTCATATGCCACTAAAAATTGTTTTAGGTGTTCATGTTTGGTCTTTTTTTAATCTTTCGTTGTATCGGCAGTTTTATGCAATAACCTTGGAGTAAGCAAGATTCTATTTTGCAAAAGATCTTTTGTGTGATAGCACATTCAAGAAGCATGCACACAAGGTAATTAAGGAGATCAAAAAGCATGCACCCAATTTTTAATTGTTAAATACACAATTTGGCATATATGACAACTATTCCAGTTTATTTTTTTCGAGGTGGAGAAAAGTGCCCGGATAGTCCCTTGTGGTTTGCTCCGATTTCACCTTTCGTCCTTACATTTTCAAAATTACAGCCATAGTCCTCAACTTTGGCAAATTCTTTCTCGGATAGTCCCTGACGTTGATGGGGTTAGTTTTTTCGGTTAAGTGATTGTGAATTACTGAATTACCCTTAATATTAGTTTAAAATATTAAAAGAAATAGAAACTTTATTTAAGTGGGGCCCACTTTTCTATTTTCGAAAAAAATCAAATGGACCCACCAATCCTCATCTTCATCACCTCAACCCACCCTTGCCCCTCATCCTCACCATCATCCACCTTTTTCTGACGTGATTCCGGCCAAGTAACCCTTGGAAATTTGCAAGCAAAACCGAAACTAAATGAAACCAAACAAAACCACCATTTTTTGTGCTACACGAAATCTTCAGAAAAAACTCACATATGAAACAATGAATCAGAGGCTGCCCCACGACGGTGAAACGTCCGTCGGCTTCACCGTCAATCACTCTAAAGACATCTCAGAACTGTATCGTTTTCATCATTGTCAATCGGTTGAGTAGATAAATGTCGTGTGTGCCATCACGCAACATCTACCATTCCCACTGAACCACCAATTTTTGCACCACCATCACCGTCGATTAATGTTCGTGTGTGTCGTCACGCAATAACGTCGGTCCAGATGAAGAAAAATGAAGATACTAGGCTAAGAATATAGAAGGGTTTGAACTTTTGATTATTTTTTGGTTATGTTGGTTATAAATTCAACAAGAATTTAGGATTCTCCAAATCAAAATTTAGATGTTTAGATAAGTATGTGGGCTTCATTAATTTGGAGTTAAAAGTGACAGTGGGGCAACGTTTTCCACCTCTGAATCACCATGGCACCATATAATCACCCACCTGTTTCGTTTTTTTAAAAGTAAACAGACATTAGCTGATTGTTTCATTTTTTCATAATTCAGTTTCATGACAATATGCTATAATTTGTTTATTTTGTTTGGTTTGTAATCTTAGGTGTGATGTTGGAAAATAAGCTGGTAGGGGTGGTTTTGATGGAGAAGATGAGGTTGGGGTGGGGGTGGGGGTGGGATAGGAGTTATTTATATATTAAATCATAATTGTGGGCCCTATTATAATTATTAAAAGAACAAAAAAATATTTCTTTAACTTTATTTTTAACATTGAGGGAGTTTTAGTCATTTCACACCCACTTGACTGAAAAAACTAACCCCCATTCACGCTAGGGACTATCCAAGAACGAATTTGCCAAAGTTGGGGACTATAGCTGTAATTTTGAAAATGTAGGGACTACATGTGAAATCGGAGCAAACCATATGGACTATCCGGGCACTTTTCTCTTTCTAGGTGCTACCACTCTCTTTTGTTGTTAGACAATACATAACTATTGTTTCAACTATTCGTGTTGTTTTTTATTTATCCGATGGATATAAATGGACGAAGACTCTTAAAAAAGTTGGTAATAACTTTTGTTTCACCAATGGTTGGCACAATTTTGTGTCTGACCTTTGTTTGGCTTTTGGTGATACCCTCTTTTCCTAGATGCAAAATACGACACTTTATAAGATTAGAATTTTTAATAAAGATGGATGTGAGATACTCTTGAGGAAATCAGCTTCAATGCTATTGATCGGCAAGATATCTTTGATTAATACAACTTTTCCGAGCTTCCTAACGATTCCAAAGTGTCAAATTTTTTAGTCACTATCATTGATGGTTTGGTGAATCAATTTTTACATATTCTTAACAGTTGTATTAAGTTAGTAACATTTAACATTCTAATTTGAATGACATTTTCATCTTGTGTAGTGGCTTCTTCCGCACATTGCCGAATATGCTGGTCTATATAACAATTCGGAATTTATTATTAAGATGGTTGATGGACGTCAATGGGAGTTGGAGATATCTACAGAATAAGGACCTTTTGAAAAACAAGGTTTGTAATTCAATTGCACTATACCACATTTATTAACTTTTTCAATATATGTTTTTTTTTTGTTATAGATATAATGTTGTCTGTTGGGCTGATTTGATCAAATCTGGTGAACTTCCATCGAGCAAGATAGGTGTTTTCAGAAGGTCAACTAGCGAAGGGAAGCTTCTGCTTGCAATAGATGAATTTGAAGAACTGTGATAGCTCAAAACAATTATTTTATCAATTTCATGTTTTCATAACATTCTTATCTTATTTTCAGTATTGTGGTATTTGATTATTTTAGTAATAGAACATTATGAATTGTGATTGTGAGTTTTTATTGTTTAGATTATATTTTTTAAAATCGATTAAAAAATTTACACACTATTTTCATGTTTGTTGGGTAGATTTGACGAAAATCGTTTTAATATTGTTTTATCTTTATTTTAGTTCAAACATTATATGGCATATGAATATATTTCTAAACCCATGGTACTATATAAATATAAAAATATGAGGCTTATTTGAATTTTTTAATTTTTGATCAGATTTGATTTAATTTCTTAATTTTTATCGTTTAATATTAAGGGCGGTTTAGGTATTCCACACACGAAAAATTGATCACTGTATGAATCTTGAGAAATAAGAGAAAGTGTTGTTGGAGAAGATAGGAGGGGTGTTTCGCTTGAGAAAGAGGGAGGGGGCTAAATTCCATATAAATATAAAAATATGGGACTTATTTGAATTTTTGAATTATTGATTAGATTTATTTTAATGTTTTAAGTATTATTATTTAATATTAAGGGTGGTTTAATTATTCCACACACTAATTACTAAAAAAAAATAGACAGCCCATCAACGTTGGAAACATCAGCATTACCCGTTTAGGCTATTGGGTATGTAGGAGGGTATGCCTTAAATAATGATCCGTCATGTAAGCGTCCACGTAAGCAGGTGTGGGGATGAGTATCAATATATATGTGTGTGTGGATGGGTTAAAATGAGAACAACCTTGAGTTGTGAGAACTGTGAGAACTAGACCATCCAAAAGGTTTTTCCGAATTTTTTTCCTCAAAAGTTATAAAAAAATCAATTGTTTCAGCAAATTTTTTTTTTAAAATGCCGCATACCAACATTTACATGAGGCGTAAAAAAATATCTATCTTCGTATAAAATTTACACAAAGCGTAAAAAAACTTGCATCAGTCAAAACTACCGACTGGACAATTTTTTTTACAGATGTGTTTATAATATTTTCATCTACGTTTGTGCAAAATAATTTTGGCCTAACTCTCACAGGAAGAAAGAATTCTCACGGTTCTTACAACTCATGCTGGTTCTCATTTGAATTGATCCCTATACACATGAATGAACATAAATTTATAATCCTATTCATCCTTTAAGATAAGTTATATTTTAACTTATAGAATGAATTACCGTGAAAACATTATTGAATATTGCCAATATTAATGTAGATATTGATTTTTTTGCATTTATTAGGTGTTATGTACTATAACTTTTATATAAATATTGAAAGTTAATATTATATATATATATATATATCAAAATTGTTTAGTAGTTACTTTTTTCTTCCCAATCAAACCAAACACATGTAGATATTGTTTTGGTTTTGTTATGACTTTTTGTTTTTTTATTTCGTTTGCTATAGCATGTGTTTGATACTGTAACAAAACAAATTAATACTGACTTAATTCTCTTCACTTCTCTGTCACAACATGCAGGGAGAATCATCTGGTTAGTATACATATAGACAACTAATCACGTACGTGCATGGCATTCATAATATGTATTTCAATCTTACATATATGTATTTCACTATGTTTTTTTTGTATAAAATAGTGTCTACTTCTAAACTTGTTGAATTAATTACATATTTTCATTTCTATGAAGATATGTGTATTTATACTATTTTTTAAATCTGAAGAATATATGTGCAATTTATACTATTTTAAAGCTATGTGTTAATGGAATTCCAAAGTTAACCTCTATTAGTAGAAAACTAGTGGGGTTTCACGACTTTAAAGTAGATACATATTAATTACATATTTTCAATTCTATGAAGATATGTGTATTTATACTATTTTTTAAATCTGAAGAATATATGTGCAATTTATACTATTTTAAAGCTATGTGTTAATGGAATTCCAAAGTTAACCTCTATTAGTAGAAAACTAGTGGGGTTTCACGACTTTAAGTAGATACATGCTCTCAATAAAGTAGATACATGCTCTCAATTTGGAATATTGACACTTAAGGAAGCTTTCACATTACAATAACAATCATTAATATCTTATAATTTAAAAGTACAATAAGTTTCCTTTTAATAATAATAATAATAATAATAATAATAATAATAATAATAATAATAATCCAACTATCATTTAATTTCTGAGCTTATGATTAATCATTGTTTATTCAAAACATAAACCATGGTGATCGACTCAAGCCATCCACCAAACAAAATGGAAAACTTTGAAATATGGCATCTTGTTAACATTTAGAAGTTGGTTATCTATATTCTATATTGACTTAAATACACACACTATAGACATTCAATTTCTTATGATGAAGAAAAAAAATCATTATCATCTTCCATACTAGTATGATTGTAGACACTATATAAACGATTGGTCTTTTACACATAATTAATACCAAGAACCAAATAAGATTTTTAATAGAATTCATATAAATGTGTAAATGAGAGTACAAACAAAATGATTATGATATAGTGATGCTTTTTTATGCGAAACAAACTAAAAGAAAGTCACAAAATTGGACGTACTCTTATAGACCCAAATGCTATGAGTTATGGGCCAGAGTTTTCATACATATTTTTACTAGTAATAAAATAATGTCTTGGCATCTAAATTGATAAATGATCGGGCAGCTTTATTAATTAGTCTAATAATCAATCTTCTATTGGTTTAAAATTGAACATATAGCTTACACCATTTTCTGTTCACATAATTATAGTTGATTTTGTGATATTGATTTTTAGGTTGATTAATTTATAAATGTGAATCATTCCTGATTAATTTGTGGGTTGAGATGTTGACTCATGTTTGTTCGGTATTAAACTAAAGGAGCCCTGGAAGTAACCTGAGGAGCAGCATGTTGAGACGATTGCAGGCGATATTCATGCACAATCCATTTACTTTTCCGACCATTTGGTGCACGGCCATTGTAGAAAACAAGTGTTTTTCTCATACCGATAATTCTGTCTTTTGATACAACAGCTTTGTCTCTTCCTGTTGCCTTCCAAAAACCGCCTGATGTCGCTCTATTTGTCCTCGTCCCCGTTGGGTATTTTCTGTCTTTGTGACTGAAGAAAAACCACTCGTTTTGTTCCTCGTATCCCAGTTTGCACCTTCCTATTAATTAAACAAATTACATGACAAGGTAGAGAATTAAGCACTTGTCTGGCAACACTTATATGTTCTATTTGTACATATCATTTTAATTTAATAAATTCTATTTTTTTTGTTTGTTTATGACATAATTACAACAAAACCGTATTTTCAAGCATCAAGTTCACAGGTTATCACAACACAATGAGTTCATATTTACAATGTCTAATATTATCAACAGTAAACCACTTTGTGTATGACTAAATAGAGCTACAAATTGATCTATATAAGTTTATCAATATATTATCAAAACAAAACATTTAAACCCTCCTATATATATTTATGGTAGGGTTCTAGAGTGAACTGTGTGAATTAATCTGAGCCATTGGATTATATCATCTAGAGATTTTTAAACAATGACAAGATTGTAATTCTAATGTTGTAACTTCCCTTTAAATTAATTGATAGAAGGGTATTTGCGTCTTTTGTAAATTGCATTTATTAAACAATATAATCAAAATTCCTAAAATCTTGCTAGTTTCCGTATATACAAGATACACAGTTGTTAGTGTATACACATGTGTACAGTCTCGATAGTATTAGTTTATACAAGATACACATATGTTGGTTTATACACATGTGTACAGTTTCGCTAACTGTCAATTTATACAAGATACAAAACTGTTTGTTTATACACATATTTACTTGAATAATACACATGTGTATAGATCTGGTTTATACCGACATATGGGAACAATATGTAATTATACACAAGTGTATAAGTCTTGTATAACTGACCTGTATACACATAAGTAAAAACACATAATTTAATTAGGTTTAATATTTAATTTTAAAAAGAACATAAGAGTTTATTTAAAAATAAAATTAGCCTTTTAATCTCTTATAATTAAAATAATAAAGAAATAATTAAAAATGAGAGAGAGAGAGAGTTAAGAGATGAGAAAATTAAGAGATTTTAATAAAAAGTATTTGACTAATATCAATCTTACTCTTTTAATCTAAAAAATGATTAAAGGCCAAGATTAGTTCACTTAGTTCACTCTTAAGAAGTTGTTCACAAATGATCATAATCATATATATATATATATATAAATTTTTTATTTTGCTTAAAACTTATAAACAATTATTTTGTAGCCTTCCTATTTAATAGCCACATTAACTTTGTAACTCATTTTTAAAAGATATTTAATTTAAAAAAAATAATTTAGAGTGTATGATAAATTACGAGTTACGTATGATACATGTAAATATGTGTATGATAGATTTTAAAGTGTGTAGGATAACTTTTAATGTGTCTAGGCAAAAAAAATTAGCGTGGAAGATGATGTTATTTATAACTTGTTAATTAGTCAAAGATAATAATAAAAGAGAAGGAGAAAAACTATTTATTGTCATTTGTTCTTCTTTTTTTAAA
Source organism: Scalesia atractyloides (assembly GCA_947069175.1). Lineage (NCBI taxonomy): Eukaryota > Viridiplantae > Streptophyta > Magnoliopsida > Asterales > Asteraceae > Scalesia > Scalesia atractyloides. The sequence continues at coordinate 38,297,440 of CAMTDV010000001.1, forward strand.
TTAAAATTTTCTTCTCAAATGATCCTTATATATATATATATATATAGGGTGAGGTTATTGTAAAAAGAGTGTTTAATCTTGTAAATAGTGTTGACTATTAAAGTAATTTATTTTCTAGATTAAGGGTATAAAGGTAAATTTAACATTTTTAAATTAAGAAACCAACATTAATGTATATGCAAGTTTCCCCTTCATTTTTAAACGTCAATAACTTTTTCTACGCAACTCTTTTTTTTTAAATTACACCATAATAACGAGTGTTTTTTTATCTTTAATATGAGTACCATATTGATATACTTATGTAGAGAAAAAAATTACGTCTCGCTTTGATGTTTTAGTCCATGTTGTTTTTTCTATGTTCATACAATGACGTTTTAATTGTAGGGTGTTATTTCTGTTATATTTCTGTTTTTCATAAGATGTATGTCTTCAAAATACATGTTGTGGTGTTTCTTATGAGTTAGGGTGTTGTTTCTGTTATAGATGTATGCCTTCAATATACATGTTGTGGTGTTTTTATGAGTTAGGGTGTTATTTCTATTTTTATGAAGAAGCTATAAATAAGTTTTGGTTCTGATATGGCATCAAATTAATCACAGAATTAAAAAACAAATTAAAATTCGAAAATCCCTACAATAACTGCCAAAAATCGGTTGCATATATTCATTGCATAATTAGATTTTATTAGTTAAATAACAATTATACCCTTAAACTACCAATATAAAAATCTTTCTTATCCTTCTCACACTTTTATATTTTTTTACATGAACCCCTACCTATATATATATATATATATATATATATATACACACACACAAACACACACACATAGGGGAAGGTTCATTTGAGAAGAAATTTAATGTGAGAGGAAAAAGAAGAAAGAGCATAATGGTAAAACATTAAATAATTTATAACTCATCTCATTAATTATGTTATCTCTCATTAATAAAACAAAACATTATATCCTACACATTTCAAAATTTATCCTACATATATCTTATACTTATTGGAATTTACCCTACACACATGTAAATATACCATACACATTTCAAAATTTATCCTACACATACTAAAATTTATTCTACACATATCGAAAATTGTTCTTCACCATAAATTATTTTATCTTGAAAAAATATATTAAAAAATAAGTTACAAATTTAATTAATTAACTAATTAATAACAATTACCTATATGTCTTTTCTCATAATATTAAATACGCACATTAAATAAAGTAAATAGAGAATTTATATTAGTTTAAAAGTTATTCTTTTATTCTTACAAAATTTTTCTTCTTATTTGAACTCTCCACTATATATATATATATATATATATGATAATTATCCATAAAAATCATGGTTAAGATAAAAAAACCAATGAAACTCAATTTGTGATCAAGACGATGACACATACTTTGTGTTACGGATTTCTTAAGAGTAGTATCATAACTTCAACCTACAAAAACAACTCACATCACCTTTTCCTTTTATACTAAATTACTTTTTTCAATCCTCATTTATCACCCTTGATTCCAATCTAAGTTTATCTTCAACCTTTTGGAGAGACACAAAAATTCACCAATTTCTTCTTATTCTCATCTTTATCTTCACATTTTGGAGAGAATACATAAATGTTCAGTTCCACGACACATGTTCATATCTATGTCGCTTGAAGATAAAAAAGAAGAAATCTTTTGAATATTAAGAAATCTTTGTTTTTTGAATGAATTGTGTACATCGGTTTGATGGTTTCTAGATTTCCAATCTGGAACAACCTTATCTTATCCATTGATATAACATTTTTCTTTGGTTCTTTTTTCTTTTTCTTTTGATTATTTCTGGAACAATCTTTTTTTTCTTTGATTCTTTAATTTTTCTTTTCAATAGAATTCATAATATATTTGTTGGGAAAGTTTTAGATAGGGCTGTTCAAATCGTTCGTCGCTAATCGTACGCTGGTTGTTCGGAAGACGTTCGAAATATGTTTGTAGGGTTTGGTTTGGTTTGGTTTGCAAACGAGCCAAGCATGAGCAAAGGTCCGCTCATCTCGGTTCGCTTGAATTAATTTTTATTAATTTATTACATATATAATTATATGTGCACTCAAATTATATGTATATTCTTATTTTATACATACAACTTTATTAGATTTGGAGCACTGTACTAAAATATACAATTATATTTATCCATACTAGCCTAATCAAACTAATAAAAAAATTAACACCAAGTTTAAAACTAAAACTCTAAGTCGTGAAGCGACAATATTTGACGTCTTTCTCTAATCAATCATCAGTCGTCAATCGTCTCTCGCTCTCACTCAATTGTTCTTTGTTGTATATTCGTCGCCCCATCTGCCTCAACCAGAGCCTCATCCTCGAAGGATCTGACCTCAATCTTACTGTCATTCTCGAACAGTTGGACCTTAGTAGCGGAGACATCGAAGGAAACATGCTAAATCTACGGTTGTCCAAATTACTCACCGCTCACTTCTCGCTCGCCGCTCGCTCGGAAAATTACACGCTCGAATATGCTCGTTCGGATTTCACTCGGTTATAAACGAGCCAAACACAAGCAAAGGTACGCTTGGTTCGGATCGGCTCACGAACAACCCTAGTTTTAGGATTCTATCTGTTTTTTAATTTCTCAGTTTTGTATGAAATTGTCTAGCTTTGAGAAAAAAACATTAACTTTTGTAGTTAAATCGCTGAAGACGATGGTGTATGATCAAGAAAGATGATGATGAATCAAGAAAGGGGGTTCTAGTTATGCTAAATATTGTTGAGATTATATAATTTTCTCAATCTTAAACATTGAAATTCATAAATTGGCATAGCTTTTTGTAGAGCTAATGTATTCTTGAATTATATTTAATGTTTTTATGAATATTTTTATTTTTATGATGATTGAATTTATATATATTTGTTTGGTGTTGGGTTATTGTTAATAAAGATATTCTTTTATATCCATTGTGTAACATTGACAGTTACATGTATAATTTTGATGAGTAATACTTAACATTTTCGGCAGTTGCATATTTTTTATCAGTAAAATGTAACATTTACTGATCAATAAAATGTAACATTTTTGTGATTACAGTTTAAATTATTAGCTTTGCAATTTTGATCAATAATACATATTTTTTTTTGCAGTTACATGTTATTTTGATAAGTAATACATAACTAATTACATTTAGTTGGAATATTCATGTAACTAATACGATATACTTTAGGCCACTCGGTGTGGGGGCCGTTCCAGGCCCGTCGTTGGCCGACGATGCCCCCAACACCACACTGGGTGGCCCATCGTCGTCGGCGGTGTTCCTTTGCGGACGATGGGGACGGAGCGAATAAATATATATTTTAAATATACAGCCGTTGATAACGGCTAGTTTTAATAAAAAAAATTTAAATTAATAATTTTACCTATAAATACCCCAATACCATCCCATTTTTTTACACACTTTATTCACCTCCATCTCTCAAATATATAAAACCATTCCCATCTTTTTATAACTCTCCAACCTTTTATAAAATCTTCAACTTTCGTCATGGATCCATACAACCCGAGCAACCCGAACCCAAATCCATACAACCCGAACCCAAATCCAAACCCCAACCCAAACCCAAACAAAAGCATTTTCTCCGTACCCGGCTACTATCCTAGTATGGAGCCGAGTTGGTCATCGTCACAATTTTCATTCAATGCTTTTGGGGGTTTCCAACAAAGCCTGAACGCGTTTTCGCAAATGAGCCAAGTGCAACAAATGCAGTCGGTTTAACAAATGATGATGCGAAACCCTTTCAATTCGTAACCACAACCCGAAGAGGACGTTCAAGAATTTGTTCCGGAGACCTAACCGCAATCATTCAAACGAAAAAAAAGGGAAACAAACTATGGTTGAGAAAGAACAACCTTTGAGAGGGAAGGCGAAACTCTGGACGAAGACAGAGGAGGAGGCCTTAGCCAAGGCGTGGGTTAGCACTTCCAAAAGCCCCATTATCGGTACATAACTTTTCCTACATTTAAAAAATATACCAAAAATTGATACACTCTACTTTTTTTTAATATAACTTTTGCTACAATTTAAAAATATAGGTAACAATCAAACGGGTTTTGGAAAGAAGTACTGTCGAAGTTTCTTGCGATAATGGAACAAGGTCATTATCGCGACATCGATTCCGTCTCTTCCAAGTGGAGAAAGATGCATCCGGCCGTGAACCGGTTTTCGGGGATTTACAATAACTTGTTTACTGGTCGTCGTAGTGGGATGAGTGATGAAGACGTTTTTAAAGAGGTGATGCGTCGATACGAAGGTACGCATGGAACTGTTTTCCCCCACGTACGTGCTTGAGAAATTTTGCGAACCAGCAACAAGTGGGCGCCTGTCCCAAATGAGGTTGCAACGGCCAAACGAACAAAAACCTCGGAGACCGGTAGTTGCAGCGCGGGTGGAGGCTCGGACGCACAATGTCAAATAAATATAAACGACGAGCCCGAATTCGATGATGAAGAGTTTGTGGTTAGAGAGGAGGAGCGTCCCCCGGGCAGGGACAAATCAAAAAGGGCGGTAGCTGGAAAAAAAAACATGTCGCGCCGGGGGCCAGTTCGAAAATGGATGAGCTTATGAATTAGTTCAAAGTGTTCACCGAGGTCATGGCTCAAAAGGTGAAAGCGAAGGAACGCGAGGTCGAGTTTAAAGAGTGGGAGATCATGACAGCCGACATAAACGCGTATCCTGAAGAAGATCGGCCGATTCTGCGAAGAATGAAAGAAAAAATCGTAAAAAAGTGGAGTTCATGGATTTTTTTAGGTTATGTTTTTATTTTTTTCGGTTATTTTTTTTATTTTTTACTTTTTTTAGGTTATGTAATGTGTGGTTTTTAATATAAAATGATTTTATTTATATAAGTAAATGTTAAAAAACTAGTTTAATTAAAAAAGAAAAATAAAAAAACTAGGTGGGGTCGGGTCGTCACCCATTTCCAAGCTTCCATCCCTGGAGAGGCGTCCTCCAAGGTCTCTGATGCATTTGCTGATATGACGAGTCGTCCTGAAGAGAAACCCGACACCCACAGCAAGTAGCCTTAAAATGTTACAATATTTTAATACTTAAAAGGATGTGACATGAGATACAGAAAGTAAGGTTACTAGTTTGATAGTGTTGCTGGTTACTCATTTACCAAACTACTCTTTTAGTTATTTAAATAATATTATATATTAAAGGAATTAGACATTTTATCTTCAACGAAGTCTAACCCGTAGACGAGAACTAATCAACGACTCTTATTAAGTTTTCGTGGTTGCTTTTATTCTATAGGGTTTTCTTAATATCTTTCTTATATCTATATTTTTTATTAAACTAGAAAAATATATAAAAAGGTGTAAGAGTATTCAAAATCAAATCTCTTACTTTATCTTATAATTACATTAAAAATACTATATTTTCTCTATTCTTTTTAATTTAATAATAGTTTTTTATACTTTTACCATTACCTTTTCTCTCTCCTACACTCATAACCACTTTCAGAAAACATTAAAACATTATAGAGGTGAGCAATATTATCTCAAAATTTACTAATAAACAGTAACTTTTTCTGTTTTTTTCTCTCTTCTCACTCACAACAATTTACAAATACTCTTATAAATATAGAAGCTATACTCACATACATATAGAGGGTCCATTGTGAATACTCTAACGGTAAAGTCTATTTTTTTCTCTCTCTGATTATTTATTTAATTATATTATTTGTTACGTTATAATTTCTCTATCAAGTTATATAATGCATTAGACTTTACATATATTAACATTATCAAACCATGCTCATAACATGTATATATATTATGAAACCATGTTTAGAATAATTATGTACATTTTCAAACAATTCTCAGAACAGTTAGCTTCTCAAATATTTATTATACATACACTGATAATAACATAACAATCTAATTATTTTTAAATTAAAAAAGATAGCAACATCATACTCAAACTAAAGAAAATAATTTTTTGTGTAATTTAAAAAAATTATTTACATATAAAATAAAATGATCATTTAAAAATTATAAAGATAGTTTTTTCACAATAATTAACGAATATAGTTTTAACTTCGTATAATGCTCTTTTGAATAAAAAAAGAAAAAAGAAAAAGCGAACAAGCAAATGGTCTAGATTGGTTTTCATATTTTTCAATTACCAAAATTGGTTCTCAAATGATCTTATGATACTTACATGCATGCGTACATACATACTCATTTAAAACCATGTAATCTGGATGCAACGCGCTTATTTAGACATGCCAGACCCTTGACCGATCATATCAAGTTTGTGTATTATAATCATGTTGAAAACATGTTAAAGGAGTTTGTGAGTTGAAACGGCTTGTAATAAATTTGTAATCGATTAAACTTAAAAAGTTATAAGTATTTACCTTATAAATCCAATCTTGAACAAGTTTTTTTTGTTGACGCACTTATAATATTTTTATCCAAACATGACCCATTATGAATTTATCTCGTCATAAGCATTTTTTAAGAACCATTAAATATAAAGCAAAACCATTATAATTATGCATTATATTACTATCTCTGTAAGAAAAGAGATGGCCCATTTTTGTACTTGCGCCGTCAGTTTTTTTATAACCAGTGGAATTTATTCGCACATTTTAAACACGGTATCGGTTTGAGCCGAAGTTGTTCGCACGGTATCAGTTATATCTGATCCTATTGATTTTGAAAAAAAACTTTTATCGAAACATCTATAAAAATAAGCATGTTGCAACAGTAGATGCGGAATTTTATAAAGCATTGCATTAAACTATTACAAAAAAGAAAAGAGTAATAGACATCATTATATATAAAAAAAACTGCGGAATAATTTAATAACATATACGTTTGTCCTTTGTCTCAGGAAAAAAAAAATTAGACTCAGAAATTTTTGAGGATATGTTGTCTATTGTTAAGTTTAAGATTTTTCAGGTTCGCATCGGGTCACATAATAAATTGATAAAACGTTTTGAAACCTAGCCTTTAATAAATATAATCCAATAATCAATAATCTAACAATTAGTATAGCAAATATTAAAACAATAAGGTTAAATATAGAAAAAAGTTTTTTAAACAAATACTTATATTAAGGATTTGGGGTTGTTTAGAATAACATTTGAGAGAGTGAGGGTGAGGAGCCGTGGACTAGAGGGGTGGCCTTTGGCGGGCAACTTCGGCAGCGACGATCTGGCAGACTGGACAATTAGAAGCTTGGGGCGATAGTGCAATTCTAGCTTTTTGATCGACTGATTGCCTTTTTGCTTTTTAGATTTCAATTGCCGCTCAATATGACAATGTTTTAATTTAATTGCTTATTAGATTAATTATTCAATTGTTTATAAGGTTAATTATTTAATTGTTTGAAAAGGATATTAGGTTTAATAATTATTGGTAATGGGCGTATGTTTTTTTTTCTAGACTGGTTATTGGGTTTATAAGCATTAGTTAGATAATGGATGTTGATCCAATTTTCAAACTATAAATTAGAAACATTTTATTTTATTGCTTTGTGTTTTTTTTAATATAAGTCTTGAGAGTTTATCTAAAAAACAAAAAAAAAATACATTATTACTTTTAACTCAAAGGTTTTTATCTTTTGCATTTTAATCCTTTTGATTTTTTTTTAATTTTAACCCGAAGTTTTTCATCTTTTCCGATTTAACTCCAACATTTTTATTTTCAACTTTGGTTCCCCATACTTTTCATTTTTCGTAAATTTTTCATTTTACGTTTCATTCTAAATTTTGCGAGCCAACGTACGTGTGGGGTTCAACGTTTTTTTCGTATATTTTTTCATGTTTGATAGGCCAGTCGTAACGGGTCTATTTTTCTTCATTTGACAAGTTCGTCGCAACACACGGCTCCTAGATCGACTTAGTTATTCTTTTCTACGTTTTACATTTCTGTCTAATTTCTTCGAATTAACATGCCGCAACAGGCGTGCATGGTTCAATGATTTTACGTGTGTTTTTCATTTGATGATTTTTTCTTTTTATTTATTTTATTTTTTACGAGTTTTTCTGATGTTGGCAATGCTGTGTCGGTAGTGCTACTCGGCACGATTTTACGAACCTATTTAATCTATTAAGTTTTTTTTTACTAATAATTTGTTTTGAATTTACCATTATACCTCCTTTAATCAAGAAAAACTATTTTTCATGCATATTTTTATGTGCGTGTCGGTATAATTCGATTTGCTCTACGTTTCGACGTAAACTTTTCCTCTGTAACACCTCAAAATATTAAATCATATAAATAACAAGAAAACATTAAGCTAGTTAATGTTAAGTTGTTAAGTAATAAAAGGAAACAATAAAATTGGTACATTTAGAATGAATTAAACATGAGGGACTAAATAAGCCAAGTGGATGAAACTTGAAATATTAAAAGAACAAATAAAAAAATAGATAAAACACAACACATTATCTGTGTATGTGTGTGTATATGCGACCCAGACAAGGAGAACACCAAGAAAACCCTAAATTGACCAAGTTGATCAAAAGTGAAGGAAGAATTGAGTCAAAGTTCATGCATGAATTGAAATTAGTGATCACCTAATCTAGGGGATCATAAGGTATGTTAAACTCTTAGTTTGGTAAAATATGATTGATAGAGAAGAACCATGAATCTAAATTCTGGAATAGATTATAAATCTTATGATAGAATTCATGACAAATAAGTGTTTAAACTCATAATGCTTGCTAAACTAGGGAAGATTCTAGCATAATTCATATGTTAGGGTTTATATATGATTGAATGAGTAAGTGGGTTTTGATGTTTAAAATGAAAAAAGCTAAATTGTTAATTGGATTAGCTTGACATGAAGCTCTTAATAGATATGTTGCACTAGAGGTTTAAATTCTATGATGGTAGATTCATAATAATATGGGATTGGGTTTATAAAGTTCATAAATTTATGAAAAAGAAATTTTTTACATTCATGCCCATAAGATGTTTGACAAGATGCTTTAACGAAAGATTTGATATTTATAATGTATGAAATTCTGTGAAGAGAACTTGTGATTGATCATTGACAAGTTTACACGCCATAGACTTGAATTACGAGTTCCTAATAATAATTGGGTTGCACTATTTAGGCAACTCGAGTGGAGGTAAGGAAGGTCAAACCAAGTCGGATACGCGCTTAAAAGGAAGGCTTTAAGGTACGTGGCTTATTGCTTCGTAAAAATTTAATTATGATTCTTGTAGTGATATATATATTAAATAATGAAGCGATTCTAAATAATTTCGGTTCATTCATAAGTAAGGGGTTTCTCACAATTGAACCGAATAAAATGGGTCAAAATAGTGAAATAGATAAAGGTTTGGTTAAATAAAGCGATGAGTTTCGCTAAAGTAACCAAACGGGTCAAAATAGTGAAATAGATAAAGGTTTGGTTGAATAAAGCGATGGATTTCGCTAAAGTGACCAAACAGGTCAAAATAGTGAAATAGATAAAGGTTGGTTGAATAAAGCGATGGATTTCGCTAAAGTAACCAAATATGTCAAAATAGTGAAATAGATAAAGGTTTTGTTGAATAAAGTGATAGATTTCGCTAAAGTAACCATACGGGTCAAAATAATGAAATAGATAAAGGTTTGGTTGAATAAAGCGAAGGGTTTCGCTAAAGTAACCAAACAGGTCAAAATAGTGAAATAGATAAAGGTTTGGTCGAATAAAGCGATGGATTTCGCTAAAGTAACCAAACGGGTCAAAATAGCGGAATAGACAAAGATTTGGTCGAATAAAGCGATGGATTTCGCTAAAGTAACCAAACAGGTCAAAATAGTGAAATAGATAAAGGTTTGGTCGAATAAAGCGATGGATTTCGCTAAAGTAACCAAACAGGTCAAAATAGCGGAATAGACAAAGGTTTGGTCGAATAAAGCGATGGATTTCGCTAAAGTTGTGACAACCGGCATTTTCCGGTTTTAATTAAGCGCATAACAAACTGTAATACCATTAAAAAATAGCGTAATTAGACGAAATTAACTTGATTAGGCCTTTGGAAAGCCTATGAACGTCTACTTGATTCACATTACGTGATTTGGCGACAATCGAGAACACTAAACGCGAAATTGAACGATAAGCGAACTGATGCCGAACAAATACTGACAACGCCTAAAAATACGAATTTTGTACTTGTATTTATCACTCGGTTATAATTATGCAATATAATTGGATAATCGGGCATCGTAAAGCACAACGCGAAAGGTACGCGAAAATCGAGACGCACCAACAACGAAACGAAAGCAACGAACTCGAATTACGCCTTGATACTAATATGTTATGATATACTTAGCTTCATAATCGAATTTTATTATTCGTGATCAAAATCGGATCGAAAAACGGACAAGAAACGACAATCGGAGCATTTTACGCTTTTTAACGAAACCGTCAAACGCACGCGATTAATATCGAATACCGACACCTTTTACATGTTTCTGAACCTAAAATGATATTATACGATGTTTTATGATGTTCGGGTCCCAAAACGAGCCTCGTAGACGTGATTGGGCCGCTCAAAACACTAGAAACGGGCTTTTGGGCATTGGGCCCAAATCCACAAAAACCCACCTATATAAACCCTTTTTACCCCTTTTTCTCTCATTTTTACCAATCAATTTCTCTCTAACTCTAAAACTCTCTCCACTCTCTCTTTAGAAAATATTTCTAGCAACGAACTCCGGCGACTGCGGCGGCCGACCACGGTGGCGCAGCGGCGGCGCCACCGTCAACGGCGGCGATGGAGGTTTTCTGGCGAACGTTTTCCGGTGAACGTTTTCTGGCCAAGAGTACACTTTTTCGACTATCTTCGATGTTCCGGATCGCGTGGTGATGTTGGTTTTAGCAGATTCAAAGCCGCTTGGGCGCAGGAGCAACTCCGACGACATTCCGGCCAAACTCCGGCGAACCCGTTTTGGACTTTTCACTTCGTGCATGTTTAGATCGGGTGGTTAGAGACATTTCTGCAAGTTTCGTGAAATTTTATTCTCCGGCAAAATTCCGACTTCTGGCATGGTTCTGGCGAGGTTTCGGGCATCCGTTTTCAACGAAAAATATATTTTTGGGATCCTTGTAACCCGTAGAGTCCATATGAAACACTTTCATCTCGGGTGAAAATTAAAGTTCGGGACACTCTAGAGCTCAGTTCAACGTGGTCAACAGGTCAACACTGGTCAAAACTGGTCAAGGGACATTTTTGGGTCATTTTCGGTGCCTCGGTTCATTTTTGGGTTCGGTCAAACCCAGTCAACTACCGGTCAACCGTAGTCAACTGGTCAAACCGGTCAACTGTCGGGTCAATGGGTCAATCAAGACTCGGTAAAATTTAATTACGACACGAAATTTTTTTTATATTAGTTTATAAACGTTAATATTATATATGCGAAACCGAGCTCAAAACCAACCCGTTAACGATTACTTATCGCCAAAAAGTTAAAAATACATAGTCGAACCAAGTGCAATATTCACGTAAAAGTTACTAGTTAAAATCAAACCGACGTTGTTATAATATAAATTGGATTTATATTTGGCAAAAATTATATTGAAAATACGACGGAAAGTATTATATATTGCGTACATTGATTTATTGCGTTTTGACTAATAAATCAACAACTTGTGTTGTCGGGATCGTCCAAAAACAGAGGAAACTTTGCCCGTTTTTTGTAAAAATATGCGATACAAAACACATTGCATTTCAAAGACAAAAACGTCCGACTCAAAGCGATTATTATAAAATAAATATTAATATATATATTTATTTTGACGACGCTTACAAATCGATCCGATAACTTTTCAACGAAAGTGATTACAAGATAACAACATTCGGTAATCGATTATAAAATAAATAATATTTATTTATGTTTAATTCAACGTCGAAACTCGGAAACTAGATTTCAAACATCGATAATTTATTCGAACGATGATATAAAAATAAGTATATTGTTTATATTTGTTTCGAACGCCAAGATTTCCGAACGCTTTTACAAGATAAGTACAATGCGCGTATTATTTCAAATGACGGAATTCGGAAATCATATATTAAAGGCGTCTAGAATTCGGAAATCGTATAGCACAAATATAATTATATATATTCAAATGTCGAGACGTTGAATACTTTTATAAAATAAATATAGTTATATTTATTTCAAACATCGACGATTCTGGAACTTCAAATGCTATTTGTTATATTCGATTCCGGGAAATACACTAAGTATAACTGGTTGAGATGAGTTATGTACTTAATCAACCGAAAAAGAGTAATACTGAGTAATGAGTATTAATTTCCATATAACAATATGGAAAGAATTAAACAAAGTATTTACCTAATTGTTATGGACATTTCAGTAAAAGAGAAGTCTGACTGAACATGTGAGGATACGGTATCTCTCATGACGGAGGAGATACAAACAAAAATTTCTGAAGAAGTCGGAAAAGCACTAGAAACGGCCTTACCCGAATTTATGGAAAGATTACAAACAACGATGCTAACAACAATAGAAGAACGAATAAATGAAATAAAGGAAAGCCTTAATCAAGATCGAGGCAAGGCTAAAGAAGGAAAGCATGTCCTTATAACAAATTTATGGCATGTAAACCCCCCGATTTACAATGTGGAAGTAGATCCGATTATCTGTCAACGCTGGATAAGCGATATTGAAGGAGTTTTTGAACGAACCCATTGTGATCCAACCGATTTCGTAGCTTACGGAACCGGTCAACTGAAGAGTCAGGCGAAGGATTGGTGGGACAATCTTAGAAAAGAACAAGGGGTCGAAACTACAAGAACCATGACATGGGAGGAGTTTAAGGTGCCTTTACTTAAACAACATAGCCCAAAGTCTGTGATCAACAAAATCAAAGAAGAATTCATTCAATTAAGGCGAAATGGTGAGTCGATTGATAAGATCACGGGGGTGTTCCTTGAAAAGCTCAGGTTTTGTGACGAACTGGTGCAAACAGAAGAACAGAAGATTTATTATTATTATAGCATGTTGAGTGCGGAATACAGAGAGTTTATGACACCCTCGAAGTATGAACATCTTACCGAAATCGTGAATGCCACTCGAGAAAGGGAGATAGAATTGAAGAAACAAGTGGAAAAAGGGGAGAGGGGAGCGTTGGACACGAATCCAAGCCCAACGAAGAAAACGAAAATGAATGAGTCTTCAAAGAAAATGAACGTGAAAAGGGAATGCCAAAATGCAAAATTTGTAACCGTGCTCGTAAGGGCGAATGTTACTTCAAAAACAAGCCATGTGTGGTATGTGGAAAGTCGGGACACTTAGCTTCAAATTGCTCCAACAAAATATCGGTATGCTATAAATGCTATCAACCGGGCCATAAGAAATCCGAATGCCCAGATTTGATAGGGAAGAAAGTCATAGCCGACAAAAAGATAGAAGTCCCAAAGTAAAGGGCAAGATCTTTTCAAATAACTACAGCCGAGGCAAAAGTCGAACCTGATGTGGTCATATGTATTTTTACCGTAAATTTAATTCCTGCTCATGTTTTATTTGATACGGGTGCAAACAAATCTTTTGTTTCACACGAGTTTGTTAAACACCCATCATTCAACAAAATTACCAATGCCCTTAGAGGTAGAAGTAGGTAATGACAAAACTTTTACTGTCTATAACATATGTCGAAATTGCAAATTGAGCATTGAGGATTACTTAGTTAATTTAATACCTATGTCAATGGGGGAATTCCAAGCAGTGATTGGAATGGATTGGCTGTCCCGTTATCACGCCAATGTAACATGTTTCCGTAAAGAGATACAACTAGTATCTCCAAGTGGAAGGCACGTTAATATCTATGGAGAAAAGAGCGGCAATCCCGTCATGTGCTCAATAGTGAAAGCCCGTAGACTTATTCAACACGGGTGCAAGGCCTATTTATCATATATATTTGATTCGGGAAAGAAGTCATCAATGATTAGAGATGTGCCGGTCGTACAAGAATTTGAATAAGTATTTCCGGAGGATTTACCGGGGATACCACCTGAACGCGAGGTGGAATTTAAAATCGAACTAACCCAGGTGCGAAACCGGTGGCCAAAGCACCATACAGATTAGCACCGTCGGAACTTCAAGAATTATTATCACAAATACAAGATCTGCTTGACAAGGGATTTATTCGACCTAGTGTCTCCCCTTGGGGAGCGCCGGTGTTATCTGTGAAGAAGAAAGACGGAAGTATGCATATGTGTATTGATTACCGGGATTTAAACAAACTTATGGTAAAGAATCGATATTCGCTTCCAAGGATCGAAGATTTATTCGATCAATTACAAGGAGCGAGTTGGTTTTCGAAGATTGATTTGAGGTCAGGGTACCATCAATTGATGGTGAAAGAGGAAGACATACCCAAGACAGCTTTCTGTACATGATATGGACATTATGAATTTCTCGTAATGTCCTTCGGGCTAACAAACGCACCCGTGGTCTTCATGGATCTTATGAACCGGATTTGCAAGCCAATGTTAGACAAATCAGTGATAGTGTTCATCGATGATATTCTTGTTTATTCAAAAAGCGAGGCGGACCATGCGCACCATTTGCGTGAAGTATTGGAAACACTTAAAAGAGAAAAGCTCTACGCAAAATTTTCAAAATGTGCCTTTTGGCTTCGAGAAGTGCAATTCCTTGGGCACATCATTAACGCTGATGGAATATTAGTTGATCCGTCCAAGATAGAAGCAGTGTCTAAATGGAATTCTCCAAAATATCCCTCAGAAATAAGAAGCTTTTTAGGACTGGCGGGTTATTATAGAAAGTTCATTCAAGATTTCTCCAATATTGCCTCACCATTGACTAGGTTAACCCGCAAAGACGAAAAGTTTGTCTGGAGCGACGAACAAGAAAAAGCGTTCCAAACGCTTAAAGAGAAGTTGACCAGTGCTCCGGTACTGACTTTACCGGATGGTACTGACGACTTAGTAGTGTATTCGGATGCATCGCACCTAGGCCTTGGGTGCGTGCTTATGCAACGAGGCAAGGTGATTGCCTATGCCTCGAGACAATTAAAAGTCCACGAAAAGAAACATCTGACACATGACCTAGAATTGGCGGCGGTAGTGTTTGCCTTAAAAATTTGGAGACACTACTTGTATGGAGTAAAATGCGTCATTTTTACCGATCATAAAAGCGTAAAGTATTTCTTCGATCAAAAGGAATTAAATATGAGACAAAGGCGTTGGTTAGAGACGGTGAAAGACTATGACTGTGAAATTCATTATCATCCAAGAAAAGCTAACGTAGTGGCAGATGCCCTTAGCCGAAAGGAGGAATATGTACCTATTCGGGTACAATCCATGCAACTTATAGTTACTTCTGGATTACTGGAGCAAATCCAGGTGGCACAAGAAGAAGCGATAAAGGAAAAGAATTGGGGAAAAGAACGATTAAAGGGGTTAGTAAGAGATATTGAAGACGGAGAGAACGGTCTGAAATATCGATGCGGTAGAATCTGGGTCCCAAACACGTGTGGGATAAAGGATCTTTTACTCGACGAGGCTCAGAAATCACGTTATTCAATTCACCCGGGAGCAACCAAAATGTACAGAGATTTAAAACAAAATTATTGGTGGCCTGGGATGAAGAGAGATATAGCAAAATGCGTCGAGAAATGTTTAACTTGTTTGCAAGTAAAAGCGAAGCATTAAAAGCCTTATGGCAAGCTCCAACCGTTAGAAATACCAGTACGGAAATGGGAACACATTACCATGGACCTATAGACCAAACTACCGAGAACGGCTCGAGGTTTCGATGCCATTTTGGTGCTCGTTTATAGATTAATGAAAAGTGCTCATTTATCCCAATTCGAGAGACTTACACGTCGGAAAAGATGTCAGAAGTATATGTGAATGAAATCTTAGCGCGCCATGGAGTCCCGGTATCAATCGTATCCGATAGAGAT
Organism: Scalesia atractyloides; assembly: GCA_947069175.1. Lineage (NCBI taxonomy): Eukaryota > Viridiplantae > Streptophyta > Magnoliopsida > Asterales > Asteraceae > Scalesia > Scalesia atractyloides. The sequence continues at coordinate 38,313,401 of CAMTDV010000001.1, forward strand.
ACTCGATTTACTTCGAAATTTTGGCAAGAGTTTCAAAAGCATAAGGGCACAAAGCTGCTGATTAGTACTGCCTATCACCCCCAGACGGATGGACAGAGCGAACGAACATATCAAACTATAGAAGACATGCTTTGGGAATGTATCATTGATTTCGGTGGTAGTTGGGATGTTTATATACCTTTAGTTGAATTTTCTTACAACAATAGTTATCACTCGAGCATTGGTATGGCACCATATGAGATGCTCTATGGACGGAAATGCCGGACCCTAGTATGTTGGGGCGAAGTGGGACCGAGAGACCTCGCTCATAAAGAAGTAATTAAGGCCACACATGAGAAGATTGATACGGTTCGAGCTCATTTAAAAGCGGCTCAAGACCGACAAAAGTCCTATGCGGATAAAAGACGAAGGCCTATTGAGTTTCAAGTAGGCGATAGTGTAATGCTCAAAATATCTCCATGGAAAGGAATCATTCGATTTAGGAAGAGAGGTAAATTGAGTCCACGATTTATCGGACCATTTAAAATTATTAGCTGGGTAGGAAAGGTGGCTTACCGACTAGAACTTCCGGACGAATTAAGCGGAATACATAACACATTTCACGTATCACATCTCCGCAAATGTTTAGTGGATGAAACGGCATACGTACCCTACATTGATATTAAAATTGATAACAAGCTCAACTTCATAGCTAAACCAATTCAAATTTTAGATCGAAAAGTCAAGGGGTTAAGAAACAAAAAGATTGATCAAGTGAAGGTCAAATGGGAGCATCAGAAGGGATCAGAGACCACTTGGGAATCTGAAGAAGAAATGAGGCGACTCTACCCTTCACTTTTTGGTAAGTACACATGTTTTGGGGATGAAACCCCTTTAAGGAGGGTGAATTTGTAACACCCCAAAATATTAAATCATATAAATAACTAGAAAACATTAACCTAGTTAATGTTAAGTTGTTAAGTAATAAAAGGAAACAATAAAATTGGTAACTTTAGAATGAATTAAACATGAGGGACAAAATAAGCCAAGTGGATGAAACTTGAAATAATAAAAGAACGAATAAAAAATAGATAAAACACAACACATTGTCTGTGTATGTGTGTGTATGCGACCCAGACAAGGAGAACACCAAGAAAACCCTAAATTGACCAAATTGATCAAAATTGAAGGAAGAATTGAGTCAAAGTTTATGCGTGAATTGAAATTAGTGATCACCTAATCAAGTGGATCATAAGGTATGTTAAACTCTTAGTTTGGTAAAGTATGATTGATAGAGAAGAACCATGAATCTAAATTCTGGAATAGATTATAGATCTTATGGTAGAATTCATGAAAAATAAGTGTTTAAACTCATAATGCTTGCTAAACTAGGGAAGATTCTAGCATAATTCATATGTTAGGGTTTATATATGATTGAATGAGTAAGTAGGTTTTGATGTTTAAAATGAAAGAAGCTAAATTGTTAATTGGATTAGCTTGACATGAAGCTCTTAATAGATATGTTGCACTAGAGGTTTAAATTCTATGATGGTAGATTCATAATAATATGGGATTGGGTTTATAAAGTTCATAAATTTATGAAAAAGAAATTTTTTACATTCATGCCCATAAGATGTTTGACAAGATGCTTTAACGAAAGATTTGATATTTATAATGTATGAAATTCTGTGAAGAGAACTTGTGATTGATCATTGACAAGTTTACACGCCATAGACTTGAATTACGAGTTCCTAATAATAATTGGGTTGCACTATTTAGGCAACTCGAGTGGAGGTAAGGAAGGTCAAACCAAGTCGGATACACGCTTAAAAGGAAGGCTTTAAGGTACGTGGCTTATTGCTTCGTAAAATTTTAATTATGATTCTTGTAGTGATATATATATTAAATAATGAAGCGATTCTAAATAATTTCGGTTCATTCATAAGTAAGGGGTTTCTCACAATTGAACCGAAAAAATGGGTCAAAATAGTGAAATAGATAAAGGTTTGGTTAAATAAAGCGATGGGTTTCGCTAAAGTAACCAAACGGGTCAAAATAGTGAAATAGATAAAGGTTTGGTTGAATAAAGCGATGGATTTCGCTAAAGTGACCAAACGGGTCAAAATAGTGAAATAGATAAAGGTTGGTTGAATAAAGCGATGGATTTCGCTAAAGTAACCAAACAGGTCAAAATAGTGAAATAGATAAAGGTTTTGTTGAATAAAGTGATAGATTTCGCTAAAGTAACCATACGGGTCAAAATAATGAAATAGATAAAGGTTTGGTTGAATAAAGCGAAGGGTTTCGCTAAAGTAACCAAACAGGTCAAAATAGTGAAATAGATAAAGGTTTGGTCGAATAAAGCGATAGATTTCGCTAAAGTAACCAAACGGGTCAAAATAGCGGAATAGACAAAGATTTGGTCGAATAAAGCGATGGATTTCACTAAAGTAACCAAACAGGTCAAAATAGTGAAATAGATGAAGATTTAGTCGAAAAAAGCGATGGATTTCGCTAAAGTAACCAAACGGGTCAAAATAGCGGAATAGACAAAGGTTTGGTCAAATAAAGCGATGGATTTCGCTAAAGTAACCAAACATGTCAAAATAGTGAAATAGATAAAGGTTTTGTCGAATAAAGCGATGGATTTCGCTAAAGTAACCAAACAGGTCAAAATAGCGGGATAGACAAAGGTTTGGTCGAATAAAGCGATGGATTACGCTAAAGTAACCAAACAGGTCAAAATAGTGAAATAGATAAAGGTTTGGTCGAATAAAGCGATGGATTTCGCTAAAGTAACCAAACAGGTCAAAATAGCAGGATAGACAAAGGTTTGGTCGAATAAAGCGATGGATTTCGCTAAAGTAACCAAAAAGGTCAAAATAATGTATTTAATATGAGTTTGGTCGAAGAAGGCGAGGCACTTCATTAAAGAGATCAAACGGGTTAAAATATCGGAATGAATGAAGAATTAGATGAATGAAGCGATAGATATCGCTAAAACAAGTAAAATGTCTAAATGGAGTTTAAAAGAATACCGAAAAGAATATACCAACTTTTTTTTACGGTTAATATGGTTGAAGGGTAAAATCAGAAAAAGAAATTATATACGCAAAAACCCAGTAATGAAGTTGCAAATCATAAGTCCTTATTGTGAAATACGAGGATACAATATATACAGAAATTCTGCATGAAAAAGGATAGAGTTAGTAAGTTCATTGGCCAAAATTGGTTAAATTGTCAAGTTATGAAATTTATAAAAATATACATATATAGTTTGATTGGTATAAATATTCGTGATAACGACACTACAGCAATGAAAGCAAAGAATATCACTTTGCGGACAAATTTCTATAAGCCCTAAGTCATATGATGATACACGGTATGCGAAACGGATCGAACGGGTGAATAAATAAAACAACAGTAAAAGTTCTGCAGTAGGTGCCGTCGGTGACGCCATGTATGGCCGTCGCCGACGCAATGCATATTACCCGACACCTTATGCTACTGTCTACGGTAGTCATGACCCTACGCATGTTTCTAAATGGCGTCGCCGATGCGGCATAATGTCGTCGCCGACGCCACTCCGTGAATCGGAATTTAATATTTTATTTATTTGTTTAAGTTGTTATGTCATATTCTTTTCATTTAAGCATATTACTAATAAGTTATAAAACTTTCAGTTTTAAAGAGATCACAAATCAAGTTTCAACGAAGATCAAGCCATGCCAAAGTACCGAACATGTCTGAATTTTATGCTTCCGTTTTTGTTTCGTCTAGCTATGTAATAACAGTATAAGATGTAAAAGGACTATAAATACTTTAATAACTTAACTATTTTGGGATATTTAATTTAAGCAGTAAAATACATATATATGTATTTATATATGTTTTACATGTAAAAAAATAGGGGTGTTTTATCCTCGAAACGAGTCAGGTTAAATATAAATTCAAGTTGGTTTATGTTTTGATGTAAACTTTTTTGGGAAACGAGTCAGGTCAAATATAATATGTTTTCGTGACTATTTTATGAATATTTTGTAAATTTTGTTTTGATCCGAGTGGAGTCAAATTGTGGTTTCTTTTTCCCTTTTTTAAAGCTCTAACTAATCTCTTTTGATTATATGTATCAGCTTTTCCGTTTACCCGTTATATTTTCTATGTATGACTCGGGTCGCATATAATACGTTATGATTGTATGGTATCAATCAGATACGTCGAAACACGTGTTTTCATATGGTTAACGCATCACATAATGTTTAGACTAATCCATTCGATGCTTGCGATTTACCTGTGGCGCAACGCACGCAGGTCTTATTGACAGTTAAATAGTTAGCTTATAACACTTTTATATCTGTTATTTAGTTTATAATATGTTTATATTTGTAATTCTTTTAAAAATCTTATTTTTGTGGGCTTTGTCAAATTTCATAAAGCTGGTGTCAAAATTTCTTGGGGGACAAATCAGGATTATATCATGTATATATTAAACAAAAGAAAAAGTTCATGATCGTCGGGCAACCCACGTCTCTAATACATAGGTCCAACTACTAACAACTCGATTTCTAAAAAAATTTATACCAAAATATAGATTAAAATAGAATCGTCACAACATACTCAAATTATAATAAAACATTCTATGTTAAAATGTCAAAAGAGAAAAAGAACGTATGCTAAAATTATAATAGTAAAATTAGATAAAATGAAAGTTAAAAGAAAAGAAAAACAGATAACAATTATTAGAATTACTATTTATCACACATATAATTTTATTTGTTTTGCATATAAGTTGTTAATTCAGATCATTTGCATTTGGTAAAACCGTATTTATGGAGCGGGGAGTAACCAACATAATTTTTCAAATTTGATTAATTCTTGACCGATTAAGTTATTTGATGCAAACGGTATAATTTTTGCAGGGTTATGGAAACGAATGAAGTTACCTTCAATATCCCATGGTTCCATTCGGTAAAGTTCAAGATCAACAATAACATCAAGATCGATTTGCAGGGACTCCACTTTCCTTTTGAGATAATACCCACTCCCACTCCATCTACAAATTAAAAATATTATTAAATTACTCATCTACGAACAAACAGAATTGGTCTTAGCTTGGTTTTAAATAAATCCCTGCAGAATAAACGTAGTAGTCACCTATGGTTGTTACTCATAATAAGTAATTAAATACTTTGCTATAAACTTTTTTCTCTTTTTTTTGTAAGAATGTGCAAGAAAGGAAAACAGAAGCAGAAAGCTTTGTTACCAAGACATTATCTAAAACTAAACCTATGCTATCAATTCAAACATCTTACATCAATAACATATTAGTTAAACAGATGTTGGTCCATCCATTACTGATCTGATTCATTTGATAAAACTAGGCTAGGCTAGGCTAGACGACTAGGGATTTAGAATTCAAAATTTAATATTTCTTTTAGAAATAAAAGAAATATTATGCTCTTCGTTTATACCATTTAATTTTGTGACCAGTAATGGTAAGTAAAGACTCTCGATAAATTACCTGTTGGTCATGCATTATATAATTCCAACTTTATGTCAAATGGTAAATTTTAACGATTATGTAAATGTAAACGTAAATATAAAAAGAAAGAAAACAAGGGAGGCCCCACATAACAAAACATAAAACCGTATTACTGAGAAGGAGAAAAGATATAAAAACATAGAACATTAGATAAGCCGAAAACATTGACTTTTTGTTTATGAACATAAAGCATGTTATGTTATGTTGTGTGTTCTTTTCTTCGAGTGCATGCCACTCCATGTTTCCTCATCATCAGGTCATGGATAGCCTCACTTCACCCACTACCCCACCCCCCAATACTCTATATATCTAACACCTTAATTAGACAGACATGCACTTATTATCAACATAAGCTTCTTATTTGAATTTCAACTAATTACATTTATTAATGTCTGATAGATTTAAATAAAATTAAGACCTTTTATAGTTTCTGTTTTGATGTAACTTGGCAAGTTTTCTGAATTTAAAATAATATTATAGTGGACCCAAAAAAAAATTTAGATAAAATATATATATATATATATATATATATATATATATTATATATATATATATATATATATATATATATGTATGTATTTTAAATTTTGTTGTATGAGTTGAACTCTTTTATGTAAATACAAAAGCTAGGAGTGGAAAACATATACCAAGTCAGGAACCATTCAACTTTGCTTACTGGAATGTCTATCAGATTATCTTCTATCAACTTATGGGATGCGGAAAGTATGTGAAACGTAAATAGAAAAGAGTAACATGCAGTAATATTGGTAAATTAACAAAGACAACACTTTGTATAATTAAATGTCACCATGAAGCAATACTAATGCTCGTCTCTTGTGGATAGGTACATAACATTCGGCCGTGATAAATCCTCCAAGAAAACATTATCGAATCATCTTTTGTCATAAGCCAGGGCATTTTTCTAGTGCAAGTCATTTCAAATCAATGAAGAAACACTGGTCCTATTTCAATAACTATGCGATTACAAACTTATTGAAAAATAGGAAACAAAATAACAAAATCCTAAGGCATTTTATACAATTGTAAATGTATCATAATAAACCGTATATAAGTACGTGTATGAATCATAGTACCTAAAGTAAAAGCCAAATGAAGCTGACCACAAATGTTGTCCAAAAATCCGAATATTGTCTTGTTGCTGCACCCAAAATGGAGATAGTTTATGATATTTGGAAAGGTGAGAGAATGAAGAATATATGGTACGAGTATTTATTTACACATAGACAAAAAGGTAGAGAGTGCGCGTGGGTGCGGGGGTGGCAAGCTGGGAGGGATTATGGATGAAATGAAAGGTTTGTTTTGGACGAGGCGACAACAATTTCACGCCACCCTCCACCGTTATTTTTTGCTTTAGAATTTTTTTTTGAAAGGTCAGTATTTTTCATAAATGAGCCACCTTTATAACATAAGAGAAAGCGTTACACAAAACAAAAGACCATTACAGAAACTCGAAACTAGATCATCTATCCCAACTAATTGCTTTATCCTTGGATCTATTTTTATATCAAAAAAGGCCCAAAACTTTTAATCTCTTGAAATATCTTGTCGATCGTCGCGTTTCCGTTTAAGAACCTCTTATTATTCCGAGCACGCCACAGGCACCAAATACCCACCATTATAATGCCCTTAGCCACCTTCCTTTTAGTCTTACTTAAGCTACCATTATCTCCAACCTGAGTAAGATCCTTTACCGAAAAGGCGAATATCGGGTCCAGCTTACATCACCCACTGGATTCGATCCCAAACTACCGAGATAGTAACACAAGAACAAAACAAGTGCTCAGCCGTTTCCGGTTCCGAGTTGCAGAGAACACAGGTTTCGTCCACTGTGAAAAAGTTCTTCCTGGCCAAAGCAACCAATGTCGGGATTCGCTCCATCACCGATGTGACATTTGTACATTTTTAGTCATTGAACAATTCCGGAATATTTTTGTATTCAATAAAATCTTGTGTTTTATTTGCGAGGATGTATATTTATCAATCATTATACAATCCCAGATATTATTATTCAATAAAATCTTGTATTTTATTGATAAGAATGCAAAAATGTCAATCATTGCACAAATTCGGTCATTTCCGTATTCGATAAAGTTTTATACTTTATTTACGAAACATGTAACCGTACAATCGAACGAATCGACATCCACGACATTTCCGGACAAAATCCAAGTTACGCATGCCTTAACACCTTTATATAGCCTAAATATTAGATTAAGAGGGGTTAAAATGACAAAACGCGACAATACAAGTCCAGGGGCCAAAATTATAAAAAAAAAAGTTTGCTTCATCACCAAGTTTGGCCACCTATCTCCAATTTTTGATATCTTGCACTCATTTTGCCACACTTAATTTGGTGTTAAACATGTTATGACACTAATCCACACTTGGTAACACTTGTCATCACCTCCATGATCCTAAAACACTATAAATACCCTTTGATTCATCCATTTTTTTCACACCTCTTCAAAACACTTCAAAGCAAAGTGTGAAGTTCTTCTTTCTATCGTTCTTGGAGTTTGTTTCCAGTCTTTGGAAGCCTCTTATATTGAGTTCTGAAAGTATTCTTCAACACAAGTAAGTACTCTTCCTAGTTTTTTCATTATTTTAGCTATTTTGAGCTAAAAGTCAAATAGTTTGGCTTCCTGTTTAACTTTCGATTTTGACCATTTTGGTCAAGTCAAAGTTCAAATTGAACTTTGCAACGTGATCATAATCATAAAGGTATTAATCTCTTGCGATTGCACCTTCTGATTACCACGTTTAGTATGCGAGATGACGAGTCAAAGTTTTACGAGTTAAAAGTAAAAAAATGTATAAAAATGCATTTTATGACGAAAACATTTTTGGGTATTAAAACTTAAGGTTTTGACACCAAATCGGTTTTATCACATTATTAGACATGTTCAAACATGTCTAACTCGTCATTTATAGTTTAGTGCTTATTTCTTAGTCGTAAGTCGAGCAGTTTTACTACCACTTTGATTTTCGAATCTGACCCGTTTGTTCAATCTTAGGATTCGACCAAGCGCATTTTATGACCATAGTAATTTAGGGAATAACCCTATGAGGTTATACCTTATAGTCATATAGGAGGAGTTGATTTTATCTACTTTAAAATGCCGAAAACCCCTTTTAGTGCATAAAATGGTTTCAAACATGTAAGACCATAGTTTTGACATCTAAACTGATATTATAACATAATCATACTTGTTTTGACATACAAGACTCATCATAGGACTTATTTAACCATCCAAATCCATAGTTACGCTTGTGACCCGTTAAAGTGGCGTAAGCCATTTAACAAGTCGTAACAGATCAAAGCACTTAGAAACTCTTCCAAATCAGAATGTAAGGTATTATAAACCATATCATACGAGTCCCAACACTCGTTTGGTTTATAAGACCTCATTCTATCCAATCCTCCGATTAAAGTCTCGACACACTAACATAGTATTCCGATACATTAGGACACACTTGAACTCTTCAATCCTTGAGCTTTGTTTGATCATTTGAACAAGACATTTACGCAATCCCAAGTGAGTAATAGCCCCCTCTTTTACGTTTCCAAATGTTTTCGGGTGATTCATATGTGCCTATCACTACTTTCTTGTTTTCATGACATTATACATGTTTTGCTTATCTAGTACATATAGTACATGATTTCAAAGACATTTTTGCTTCATATGTTGACTTAGCTACCTAGTACATGATTTCAAAGACATTATTTGCTTGGTATATTGACTTAGTATGCCAAGTACATGATTTCAAAACATTTTCATGACATGCTTACATTGTTCAAGACATGTTGGTGCGTTGAATATACAATGATACATTCAATAACATTGATCACGTTGACCGGTAGTATGTAATGGTACCATAGGATTGACAATCCCATTCCCGCTTCCTAGGTTTGTTTGGAAGCGACTTTAGGGAATGGCGGAATCCGATGACCATTTGATAAACCTTTGTCTTTATAAGGGTTTATCCGACAGTCAACAAGGCTTGAATGTATTCGCCAACAATTCATATATATGTGTCTACACAATAAAAGCAATTGATTTATAAGACACGAGTTTTTGTTTAAAAAAGAACTTTGTTTATTCAAACACCTCTTTTATACAAGACATTTTGACAAGACAAGACATTTTGGTTATTTATACAAGGCATTATTTTATGGTTTAAACAAGACTTTTGTTTTCCATACAAGACATTGGTTTATACATAGACATTTAACATTTGGTTTATAGAAGACGTTGGTTTATACATAGACATTTGTTTATATAAGACATTTGGTTGATACATGGCATTGGTTAAAACAAGACATCTCAATTGTTGGCTCATGATAAGTGATTTAAATGAGGAGACGTGTGTAATATGATAAAAGCATGGTGGATACGCCGCTGGTATTTCCTATATATAAGTTCTTTCATTATATTACATAACGTAGCGTTATCTAAACCACTTCAAATAAAATACAAGACATGACATATTTTATACAAGGCACGATTTATTTTGGTTAATAAGTTAACCATGCATCATTTCTTTTAAATCATTTGATTTTCATATGATTTCATAAAAGAAACATTTTTGTAAAGGATCATGGCTACTTTTCTAATAGTTGAGCATTTCTTTTAACTTTCAAAGCCATGAACCTTCATCACAAAACCTATGTTACTGACATGCATTTTGATGCTGACGTTTTGTTTTCACATATGTTTTAGGAGCTAATGTTTGACTTTGAGCATGCTTCATATAGGGCGGACTTGGGCCTTAGTGACTTTAAAATTGCAAGACAATTGTTATGTTTTTTATTTCATTCTCCCAAGACAATGTAAACAATTAAATTCAATAATACAAAACTATATGTACCACGTGTTGTGAAACAATAGTTCTGTGACATGACTTCCCGACGTTTCCACCACAGTTTTTTGTTTTACGCGGCTGGGGTGTTACAACCGACCTCCATACCAGAATATTGCATATTTTGGGACCCAATTGCACCATCTTAACACAAAAAGGTTGGTGCTCTCCAGGTCGCTAGGCAAAAACTTCTTAACAGCTTTGATCGAGAACTCTTTTTCCGATCCTCCCCTGCATTCCCATTTATCTTTGTTACCTGAACGAGCAAGCACATCTAGAAGTTCAATCAATTTGTTCCATTCCAAAATTTCTTCACTTGACGATGGTGACCGAGACCAATTCCAACGGTCCATAAAACTGTTCTGGTCGGCATTAAATCTATCGGCTACTTTGCATTTCTTTTTCTTTTCCAATCTGAACAAACTTGAAAACTGATTTTTAAGAGGGACCTCGCTAATCAACGGATCCAGCCACAAACGAATGTCTAAATCGTCCCCCACTACGCCTCTAACCTACTGATGAAATTTGATCCCCTCTACTTCTATTTTTTTCCACCATCTAAACAATATATTTCCAGGTCCCATTAACGGTTTTATTTATGGGCACTTGTTCCCAACATGCCTTGGTATTATGCAACACGTCAATAACCAACTTCCATAGGTTCCCGTTCTCAATTTTATATCTCTAGACCCATTTTGAGAGAATGGCAGCATTCACTTTCTCCAGTCTAGCCGAACCGAGACCACCTCTCTCGACGGGAAGAGCAACCCGATCCTAAGAGACCCAGTGCATTTTCCTATTATTACCGACCCCGCCCCAAAGGAATTTTCTCATAATCGCCTCAAGACCCTTAATAACTTAACACAGAGCCTTAAAGAGAGATAGAGAGAGAAAATAATTAAGGATAGTTTCCAAAACGGCTTTAATAAGAGTTGTCGACCTCCGATAGACAGCGTGTGGGCTTTCCAACGAGAGAGCCAGGACTCGAAAATATCGAAGATAGTCTGCCAGTTCCGGACCCTGTTCATGTTGGCCCCCACCAAGATACCCAGATGCACAAACAGAACTGACCCAGCTCGACATCCGATGGCGTCAGCCATACAATCTAAGTCTCTCGACTTCACCCTAATGCCAATGAGATTAGATTTATAAAAATTAATTTTTAACCCAGAACATTAATTAAAGGACCTCAGTAGTTTCGACATATTTTTAATGTTCGTCTTTGATCATTCGCCCCTCACCATAGAGTCATCCGCATACAAAAGATGGGTTAAATTTGGCCCATCTTTTGGAAGCGCAATACCTCTAAAAGCACCCACCGTACTAGCTCTTTTGATCATACCGGTGAACGCTTCCATAACAAGAATAAATAGGAAAGGCGAGATTGGATCACCTTGGCGCATTCCTCTCTAACACTGGAATTCAAAAGTAGGCGAACCGTTCACCAACACTGTGGATCTAGCCGATGAAAGAATCCCGTTAATCCATTCACACCATTTGGACGGAAACCCCATTTGCTCCATAACCGTGTTAACAAAACCCTAATTCACATGGTCGTCGGCCTTCTCAAAATCAATCTTAAGCATATAAGCCCGACCATAAGTCTTTTTATACCAGACAAAGATTTCGTTGATTATAGGAGGCCCGTCGAGAATCAGCCTATCTTTCAAGAAGGCAAAATGATTAGCGGAGATCAGGGGCCCGATCACCTTCTTGAGACGATTGGAGAGAACCTTGGAGATTGCCTTATTAATTAATCCCACCAAGTTAATCGGCCTGTAATCACTGAACTTAACCGAGTCCTTTACTTTCGGAATTAACGTGATAAACGAAGAACTGCAGCCCATGTTAATACAACCATGGGAAAAGAAAAAGCTAAAAATATTAACAAAGTTGTCTTCAAATAATTCCCAAAACTTTTTGATAAGTCTCATGTTGAACCCATCGGGGCCCGGAGCACGGTCACTACCACACTCGAAGATACCTGCCTTAATCTCTTCCACCGAGAATGGCCGAACCAACCAATCACCCTCTTCCGTCGATACTTTATTATCAAACTAACACTCCAACTTCGGACGACTAACTAGTTTCTCCAAAAACCGGTCTTTGAAAAAATCATGTATAACTTTTTTAACCCTTATAGGCTTAGAAATCCACTGACCATTCACAGAGATACCCAGAATAGCATTAGAAATTCTCATTTTGTTAATAATGCGATGGAAGAAAGCCGTATTATCATCTCATTCCGACGTCCACTTGACCCTTGATCTCTGCCTCAAATTGTTAGCTTTATTCTGATCTGTATTCTCAAGTTTTTTTTACATTGCATATGAATCCATTCCTCTTCTTCGTCCAGTTCTATATCCTCTTAGACTAAATCCAGCTCTTCGAGATCACTACAAAGCTTTTCTTCCTCCTCACCTTCGTTAACTTTAATCTTGTTTCTCCAGTCTTTAATTCGCTTCCTTAGATGTTTGAATTTAGACATGAGAATTTGATAAGGAGGTCCTTCGAACTGGAAAGCCTCCAACGCTTGATGCACCACCTTCTCAAAATTCTGCCGCTCAAGCCAAGAATTAAAAAACTGAAATGGTCTCGGACCAAAACTCAGGTCCACCACCAAAAGAAGCAGCGGTTATGATTAGAAAATCTTCTATGAAGCAGCGGCCATTTGTTTTAAAATTCATGACAAACGAAAACCCTATCGATTTTCTTATCTTCCTACCTTTCTCTGAATCAACCATGAACATATATTTCCTGCCTTTCATTGGGTATTCACATAGTCCAGACTCATGTATGAACTCATTAAAATCCCTGGCACATCTAGTCTTAAACTTTGAATTCCTTCGCTCCTCTACACTTTGGACAACATTAAAGTCTCTGAGAACAACCCAATAACCATCCAAACTATTCATAACATTCAGAATACGACACCATAAGGCATGCTTATCAATAACCTTCTGGGGCGCATACACATTCAGGACGTTATAAAACATCACAACCTTTAACCATTCCTCTAAGAAGAAGGAAATTATGATCTTTTTTGCTAATATTTAAAGAGAACATCCCAGGATCCCATACACAGAGAATCCCTCCTGACCGACCAACCGGGTCAACCAAGGCTTTCTCCCACTTACCTTTCCCCCAAAACTTCTCCACATCCCGTCAGAGATATCGACCCTATTAGTCTCTTGAAAAGAGACAAAAGAGACATTATTTGAAGCAATTAACTCTCTGATCTAACTGGCCTTTTTCTCCACCCCAAAACCCTTAATATTAATCGAAAGAGAATTCATTTTAAACCCCATTAATACCTTCTTCCTCAATAACAACTCTCACCGCCTATGTAACAGACTCCAAGTTGGTCCCAATCAACTTACCGAACTCAATAGTGTCCAATAACTCTATTTCCATTTTGAACGATTGTGTCTTTTCAACTATCTCCCCTTCCTCTGTTTCCGGTGCCGTGGGTTCACAGACAAGAATATCATCAGATGTGGTAGGGGTATTATTAAGGTCCACTACCTTGGGTTCATCAACACCGAATGGGTCATTACTCCTGGGCCTTTTTCTGGGCCACACAACCCAAAATATCATCAACACCGAATGAGTCATTACTCTTGGGCCTTTTTCTGGGCCTCTGATGCTCCTTTTGCATATTATTAGCCTAGACTTCATTAGTAGGACCCACAGGAGCATTAAATGTTGCTCCACCTTTTTCGGGAGATGAAAAGAAAAAAACCTCAGGACCTGATTAGTCTTTTCCCATGCATGGGAGAATTAACCAGCCCCTCCGCCACCTATTGCGAATCCCCAGACCCACCATCATTACTATGATTCTTAGAGTTCCCAACCGGAGTTTTGGGTTTCTCCGGTAATACATCCTCTTCTCCGATCATCTTATCACTTTTCCCGGTCTCCGGCTTTTTCACAAGAAAATCCGGCATCCAGTCTCTCGGTTCCTCGGTAACCCACCCTGAATTTTTTGTCTTGCCATTTTAAACAAACTTCCCCTTCAACCTTTTTGCCTTCACTTGTTAGGACTCCAATGTGATCAACTGAAAGATTACCATCATCTTCCATCATCTGGGAGGGCTGGGCAAGGACCCCGAACTTTCTTCCTATCGAATAAAAAACCTCATTAGAAATGAGATGAAGGGGCACACCATGAATTTTTAACCAAGCAATCCGCTCGTAGGGTAAAGACTGTCCCTTCCACCAATCTAACGAAGAGAACCAGCTCAAACTTAGTGGTTTTCCAGCAATTCATTAGCTTCTTTCTCAGTACTTAACGAGATTAGGACGAAGAACCACCCACATATTGAATTTCAGGCCCCAGATAACCCGAGCCCAGAGCAACCAATTTAGAGTTCTTAGAGTCTTAAAGTCTGTCGTCCTCCCCATGACGTTATCCGATTGCCGCCCACCACCTCTATTGGTAAGAATATCCGCATACGAACAGTATGTCTTACCCCCAAAACCGCCGTTACCTTGGATATTACCATCTGTTTGTGTCTTAGCCGTATCTCCCACGTACTTCCGGTCGGATTCCATCGGAGGTTTTGGTGGAACCAAGTTACCATTCTCCATAGCAAACCGGGCCACATTTATCAAGATTTACAACTACCCATCCTTATGTTTTGTAGACTGCAGATTAATTCCTCTTTGTTCCTAGCGCATCTGAAACTAACAAACCCAAAAATCAGACCTCCATTGTTCCTCTTCCGAGCAATGTACACCCGTGCAATCTTCCCGTAACTCCTTAAAGCTATTGCCAAATCCCAAGGTCTACACCCGTCAGGTTCAGTTACACATATTTAAGCCATCACCACTTTTGTGGGTGGTAGAGGCTTTGTGCCTTTTAAGGAGAGACTAGAGTTTAATTCCTAACATAGGATAAATTTGGTGTAATTTGTAGGTAGGGATTATGTAATTACATATTTCAGTTAATATGTTTTTGACTCTTCACTCTAAACAAACCATACGAATATGACATCAGTCTTTTATGCAAAAGAAAAAAAAATACTCGAAGTAATCTGCAACCTATCAATTAAGTATAATGAAATGAAAAACACTAACAACATCCACAATGTTGGTTCTTACAAATTTTCACCTCAACATGTTACATCAAATTTCAAGTCTCTCTATTAAATTTCAAACCTCATTACAAACTATTAAAAATATATTAATATTTTTATATATTTGAGAGAGGGGACCCACCATATCACGTCGAATAATGTCCGTGGGACGGACCATGGTGCTCAGACATCACCCACAATATAAGAAGTTTGTGAGGTGCCAATTGATGATTTCGGACATTTACATGCAAACATGTGATATGAATGCTTGGTAAAGGTAAATGAGAAAACCATCCCCTTTCTTGTCTATTTTTGGTATCTAGACTTTCATAAATATTTTAAATTATAAGCCATTAAGTGGTTAGGAGGGAAATGGAGAAAGGTAGGCGTTCATTTCGAAACTCTATGCCAACAATATGTCATCGTTACACAGTAAGTTATTTTCTTATATATTAATCAAGAGTAAAAGAAATAATAAATATTATCACTTATGGCAACACCATGTCGTCGGCATAAGGTAACACTTTTTTTTTTCTTCTAGATTAATATATAAGAAAAATGAAACGCCCCAAACCCGGGGGCCTTGATTGTTGGATTTACTCTTCGGCATATAATCCTTAAACCATAAAATCTTATTAAACATGTAGCTGAATTCAAGTCAAATTACAAAAGGTAAGTAACTATATTTAAATAAGGCAAAACATAAACATAAATGGGATGCTGGAAAATCCAGCGGAAGCTTTCACCAATGTAAACTCTCATCCTATCCAACTTTAACTAGATGTATACACTATAAGTTAGGTTTAGCATGTTTTTACCTTCCAATACCGGCAGGGTCCCATACCGGCACCGTATTGTACCATACCAAACATTTTTGGTACCGGTACCTAATTTTGGCAATTTCGGTACCATTAACATGCTCATTCCCCACTGTAAGTTAGCTACGCTGAATGAGTTCTAGTTTAAAATAAGGCAACTAGAAATTTTAGCAAACGTTAAACATAATACACATGTAAGCACATCATTACACCACATACCTTTACAAAATGCATTAAAACATAACACTTTACCATAAAAAGGAATATACATGTAACACCCCGACCGCGTAAAACAACAAATTGCGGTGGAAACGTCAGGGAGTCATGTCACAGAACTATTATTTCACAACACATGGTACATAAGGTTTTGTATTGTTTACATTGTCTTGGAAGAATGAAGTAAAAACATAACAATTGTCTTGCAAATTTTAAAGTCATTAAGGCCCAAGTCCACCCTATGTGAAGCATGCTCAAAGTCAAACATTAGCTCCTAAAACATATGTGAAAATAAAACGTCAGCGTCAAAATGCATGTCAGTAACATAGGTTTTGTGATGAAGGTTCATGGCTTTGAAAGTTAAAAGAAATGCTCAACTATTAGAAAAGTAGCCATGATCCTTTACAAAAATGTTTCTTTTATGAAATCATATGAAAATCAAATGATTTAAAAGAAATGATGCATGGTTAACTTATTAACCAAAATAAATCGTGCCTTGTAAAAAATCTGTCATGTCTTGTATTTTATTTGAAGTGGTTTAGATAACGCTACGTTATGTAATATAATGAAAGAACTTATATATAGGAAATACCAGCGGTGTATCCACCATGCTTTTATCATATTACACACGTCTCCTCATTTAAATCACTTATCATGAGCCAACACTTGAGATGTCTTGTTTTAACCAATGCCATGTATCAACCAAATGTCTTATATAAACAAATGTCTATGTATAAACCAACGTCTTGTATAAACCAAATGTTATTTATAAACAAATGTCTATGTATAAACCAATGTCTTGTATGGAAAACAAAAGTCTTGTTTAAACCATAAAAATAAATGTCTTGTATAAATAACCAAAATGTCTTGTCTTGTCAAAATGTCTTGTATAAAAGAGGTGTTTTGAATAAACAAAGTTCTTTTTAAACAAAAACTCGTGTCTTATAAATCAATTGCTTTTATTGTATAGACACATATATATGGATTGTTGGCGAATACATTCAAGCCTTGTTGACTGTCGGATAAACCCTTATAAAGACAAAGGTTTATCAAATGGTCATCGGATTCCGCCATTCCCTAAAGTCGCTTCCAAACAAACCTAGGAAGCGGGAATGGGATTGTCAATCCTATGGTACCATACATACTACCGGTCAGCGTGATCAATGTTAATGAATGTATCATTGTATATTCAACGCACCTAGGAAGTGGTTTAGATAACGCTACGTTATGTAATATAATGAAAGAACTTATATATAGGAAATACCAGCGGCGTATCCACCATGCTTTTATCATATTACACACGTCTTCTCATTTAAATCACTTATCATGAGCCAACAATTGAGATGTCTTGTTTTAACCAATGCCATGTATCAACCAAATGTTTTATATAAACAAATGTCTATGTATAAACCAACGTCTTGTATAAACCAAATGTTATTTATAAACAAATGTCTATGTATAAACCAATGTCTTGTATGTAAAAAAAAAGTCTTGTTTAAACCATAAAATAAATGTCTTGTATAAATAACCAAAATGTCTTGTCTTGTCAAAATGTCTTGTATAAAAGAGGTGTTTTGAATACACAAAGTTCTTTTTTAAACAAAACTCGTGTCTTATAAATCAATTGCTATTATTGTGTAGACACATATATATATGGATTGTTGACGAATACATTCAAGCCTTGTTGACTGTCGGATAAACCCTTATAAAGACAAAGGTTTATCAAATGGTTATCGGATCCGCCATTCCCTAAAGTCGCTTCCAAACAAACCTAGGAAGCGGGAATGGGATTGTCAATCCTATGGTACCATTACATACTACCGGTCAGCGTGATCAATGTTAATGAATGTATCATTGTATATTCATGGCTTTGAAAGTTAAAAGAAATGTTCAACTATTACAAAAGTAGCCATGATCCTTTACAAAATGTTTCTTTTATGAAATCATATGAAAATCAAATGATTTAAAAGAAATGATGCATGGTTAACTTAATAACCAAAATAACTCGTGCCTTTTATAAAATATGTCATGTCTTGTATTTTATTTGAAGTGGTTTAGTTATGCAATATAATGAAAGCACTTATATATAGGAAGTACCAGCGGCGTATCCACCATGCTTTTATCATATTACACACGTCTCGTCATTTAAATCACTTACCATGAGCCAACAATTGAGATGTCTTGTTTAAACCAATGTCATGCATAAACCAATGCCATGTATAAACCAAATGTCTTTTATAAACAAATGTCTATGTATAAAACAATGTCTTGTATGGCAAACAAAAGTCTTTTTTAACCATAAAATAAATGTCTTGTATAAAATAACCAAAATGTCTTGTCTTGTCAAAATGTCTTGTATAAAATAGGTGTTTTCAATAAACAAATGTTTTGTTTAAACAAAAACTCTTGTCTTATAAATCAATTGCTTTTATTGTGTAGACACATATATATGGATTGTTGGCGAATACATTCAAGCCTTGTTGACTGTCGGATAAACCCGGTCATCGGATTCTGTCATTCCCTAAAGTCACTTCCAAACAAACCTAGGAAGCGGGAACAGGATTGTCAATCCTATTACATACTACCGGTCGGCATGATCAATGTTGATGAATATATCATTGTATATTCAACACACCAATATGTCTTGAACCATAACATGTTATGAAAATGTTTTGAAATCATGTACTTGGCATACTAAGTCAATATACCAAGCAAAAATGTCTTCGAAATCATGTACTAGGTATGCTAAGTCAACATACGAAGCAAAAATGTCTTTGAAATCATGTACTAGGTATGCTAAGTCAACATACGAAGCAAAAACGTCTTTGAAATCATGTACTAGGTATGCTAACTCAACATATGAAGCAAAATGTCCTTAAAGTCATGTACTATATGTACTAGATAAGAAAAACATGTATAATGTCATGAAAACAAGAAAGTAGTGATAGGCACATATTAATCACTCCAAAGCATTTGAAAACGTAAAAGAGGGGGCAATGTACTCACTTGGGAATTGTGTAAATGTCTGGTTCAAATGATCAAACAAAGCTCAAGGATTGAAGAGTTAAAGTTCGTCCTAATGTATCAGAATACTATGTTAGTGTGTCGAGATTTTAATCACCAAACAAGTGTTGGGACTCATATGATATGGTTTATAATACCTTACATTCTGATTTGGAGAGTTTCTAAGTGCTTTGACCCGTTACGCCTTGTTAAAATGGTTTACGCCACTTTAACGGGTCACAAGCGTAACTATGGGTTTAGATGGTTAAATAAGTCCTATGGTGAGTCTTATATGTCAAACCAAGTTTGATTATGTTATAATATCAGTTTAGATGTCAAAACTATGGTCTTACGTGTTTAAAACCATTTTATGTGCCAAAAGGGTGTTTTCGACATTTTAAAAGTACATAAAATCGACTCATCATATAACTAACCAAACTATATGACTATAAGTTATAACCTCAGAGGGTTATTCTCTAAATTACTATGGTCATAAAAATGTGCTTGGTCAAATCATAAGATTGACCAAACGGGTCAGATTCGAATGTCAAAACGGTAGTAAAACCGCTTGACTTACGACCAAGAAATAAGTACTAAACTAGAAATGATGAGTTAGAGATGTTTGAACATGTCTAATAATGTTATAAAACTGATTTGGTGTCAAAACTTAAGTTTTAATACCCAAAAACGTTTTCGTCATAAAATGCATTTTTTTTACATTTTTTTACTTTTAACTTGTAAAATTTTGACTTGTCATCTCGCCTACTAAACGTGGCAATCAGAAAGTGCAATCGCAAGAGATTAATACCTTCGTGATTACGATCATGTTGCAAAGTTCAATTTGAACTTTGAGTTGACAAGAATGGTCAGAATCGAAAATCAAACAGGAAGCCAAACTGTTTGACTTTTAGCTCAAAATAGCTAAAATAATGAATGAACTAGGAAGAGTACTTACTTTTGTTAAAGAACACTTTCAGAACTCAAGATAGGAGGTTTCCAAAGGCTGGAAACAAGCTCCAAGAAGTATAGAAAGAAGATCTTCACACTTTGCTTTGAAGTGTTTTAAAGTGGTGTGAAAAAAATGGATGGGTATTTATAGTGTTTTAGGATCAAGGAGGTGATGACAAGTGTTACCAAATGTGGATTAGTGTCCTAACATGTGTTAACACCAAATTAAGTGTGGCAAAATGAGCGCAAGGTGTAAAAAATTAGAGATAGGTGGCCAAACTTGGTGATGAAGCAAACGTTTTTTTTTTTACAATTTTGGCCCCTGGTGTCACACCCCGAATTTCCAACCAAATCCTGGTGGGCCCAGGTGGGGAGTATCGTGACGTAAGATTGGTATCGTCATAGTCAAACAATCACAGATAGCACAGCGGAAGTCTTGGATTTAAATTATTACTATATAAATGTCCGAATGTTTAAAATAATATACAAACAGATAGTATATGAAAAGATCCACAGACGGATCAAAAAATTAGAAAATGACATAACAGACTATAGGCTTCTATGCAATGGAGTTGCAAATTCCACTTGAGTATTTACCGGGCAGCTTCCAACCTATTTACATTCTTTGCAACCTGCGCTTAGTCTTTTGAAGATACGCCAGTTTTCACTGGTAAATACAATAAACTGACACATTTTGAAAATATTTCAAAATCATTTTATGTACACAATGGTACATATATTTTCATAAATAACTTGTGACAATTATAATAATCTTGTATACAGTTTTACATGCCTGTCAATACATATGGGGTTCGGTGCAGAAACCAAATAACATGATTAACTGACACACCACTTTAACCCACAAAGGGGTATCCCCAATATGGGTAAGAAAACATTTTAAAATAGGATGAGCATCTGTTAGGTGTATGCCAAGCCCGTATAGGGAAAATAGGCTAAGAGTATTTACCTGGTTTAAATCTTTAAAATCCAAAGATAATATAAGCACAACCATTCAAACAAAACAATTAACAAGGTTGCAATTTACCGAAAGGCCCTAGTCTGAAATGGATGGTTTAAATAACCAAATAGAATGTTAACGGGTCCTTTTTAAGTCGTAGACTTGAACTGGTTAACTTAAATTAACGAAAACAGTACGATACGCTTGATTAAGCGATGACCGGAATAGAATGTGGTTTAAATCCAACCAATACTAAGACTTGTATAATATGGGTAAGCAATATACATTCTGGAATTTGAAGTAAAAATGATAAGATTTGACCTGTTTCCGTAAACTTACATAAATTAGTTACATAAGCTTAATTGTACGCATATAAGCGATACCGGGTAGTCGGATGAGATATAAACAAATTCTATATGCCAATATACTTTAAATAAGTTGTAACATTAGTAGATTAATAACTTATATGACCACTAAGGTTTCAAAATCAAAATATGTGCCACAAGGGCATTTTAGTCCTTAAATAACACAATTTACAATCTTATATGAAAACTCAGTTTATGATCAGTTTAATAACATCAAAATATGTTAATTTCATTAACATATCAGTACATAAATTATTTGCAGTTCGTTATTGATTAAACCTTATTTCTTGCAAAAGGGCATTTTGGTCAAAGTATGGCATAATATCGAAACTTGTACAAAAACTCAGAATATAATTATGACCGCGTATTATAACCTCAGAGGGTTATGATACATTAAATTACGATCATAATGCAACCTTAAATCAGTAGCAACTAATCTCAATCGGGTCTAAATCGAAATTCAAAACAGTTATCGAAATTTCTTGACTTTTGACTTTAAAAGCCTAATAAACGAAATGTAGCTGAAAGGAGCACTTACAAGTGATCCTCAGATGAAAATAAACTTGAATGGGAAACTCTCTAAGGATTAGGAACCTCAGAAGTGATGAGAGAAGTATTTCTTTTAAGAAAGTGCAAGTTTAAAGTGTTGCAAACACTTCTATTTATAGTGTTGGAGCTTGAAGGAGGTGGTTCCATGTGTTAGCAGAAGTAAGAGGGTGAGGACAAGTGTCCTAGAACGTGGCATAGTAGTCTTGAAGTCCCTGGTTTCGAGTTAATGGTTTTTGGCAGCTTTGTGGGGGCAACAAGCCAAAATATACCACAACATCTGATCCAATGATAATGTAACATCTGTTATAGCTAAGCTCTGTTGAAAACAAAGCTCTGCGGAAGACAAAGCTCTGCTGAAGTCTAAGCTAGCAAGCTCTGTTGAAGACAAAGCTCTGCTGAAGACAAAGCTTTGCTGAAGTCTAAGCTTTGCTATAGCAAGATCTGTTGAAAACAAAACTCTGCTGAAGACAAAGCTCTGCTGAAGTCTAAGCTCTGCTATAGCAAGCTCTGTTGAAAACAAAGCTCTGCTGAAGACAAAGCTCTACTATAGCTAAGCTTTGTTGAAGATCAATAGAGGATGTATCATTAGTGTTTTCTTTTAGCAGTGGTTAGCTTAGCAGTGGATAACATCAGTGACAACATGTTTAACTTTGATATAAATTCGCAAATGGTCCCTGTCGTCCAACAAGTGGCTCATTTGAGAGTATGGACACCGTAAAGGGTCACTCAGAGGCATAGTTTCAGCATGTTGACACCTTTAGTCCCTCCACATTCATATTTTCATTTATTGACAAAAATAGTCCCCCTCGACCAATGTTAGGCACAATTGTGAGTATGGACACGTGTCAGTATATTACCGGACACAAATTTACTAGGTGTTACACCTGGACTTGTATTGTCGCGTTTTGTCATTTTAACCCCTCTTAACCTAATATTTAGATTATATAAAGGTGTTAAGGCATGTGTAACTTGGATTTTGCCATTTTGTCCGAAAATGCCGTGGATGTCGGTTCGTTCGATTGTACGGTTACACGTTTCATAAATAAAGTATAAAACTTTATCAAACACGAAAATGACCGAATTTGTGCAATGATTGACATTTTTGCATTCTTACCTGTAAAATGTAAGATTTTATTAAATAAAAATATCAGGGATTGTATAATGATTGATAAATATACATTCTCGCAATTAAAACACAAGATTTTATTAAATGCGAGTTCCGAAATTGTTCAATGACTAAAAATGTACAAATGTCACAGTACACACTATACAATACGTAGTTATACAACCACCGATAAGCCACAAAGGCACTGCCCAATTATACTGTTAGACGTCTTATAACCACAATGTAAACTCCCCATAAAATAAGATAACCATTTGTAACTGAAAAAATGCCTTACTGACGAGGCTGCTATAGTACCATTGGAAGATGTGCACATAGAAAACAGACTCCACTTTATGGAAGAGCCTGTGAAAATAGTGGACGGGAAAACAAAGCAATTACACCACAACAAAATCTCTCTCGTTAAAGTCTGGTGGAACTCACAACGAGGACCAGACTTAGGGCCGTTCATAAAGCTTGTAGCTCAGAGTTCGCTCGAAGCTCGCTTGGATTTAGGTTGAAAAAAGCTTGCTCGAAACAGCTCGGTTTGAAACGCAGCCGAGGCGGCTCGGCTATAAAACGAGCTTAGCTCGGCTCAGCTCGTAACGAGCCGAGCTGATTCGGTTTGGCTCGTTCGTAAGCTCGGCTCGGTTTAGCACGAATTATATTACTTTTAATATTTTTTATGTACATATAAAATATTAAAAAAAAGAGCGAGAATAATTCCAGCTTACACATGTAGAAAAAGAGGAATCCCTAGTCCCGAAGTTCATACCCTCTCAAATAATCAAATCTAAATTCTTAAATACAAAAACACAGTTCTTATTTCTCAAAACTCTCTCAAAGACTCAAACCCAGGTTCGCAACTTCCTTTTGACAGGTCGTGACGCTAGTACATTACCTGCCGAACGCTACCGTCGCAACCACCACCACCGTTATTTCAAACACCATAATCACCGGTCACCGTGTCGGAGGTCAATCCTTCAAGGTAACAATGTGTGATTGATGATATAGTTGCGTTCATATGATACATATATAATTATACATATATTTTTACTGTTCCTCTTCAATTTAAGTAATGATTATCAAGATTTCATGGTGTTTAAGACATGAATTAGTTGATTCAAATTCAATGGATTTTATCTGGTTTGTTATTCACACCGTACACTATAACAATATTATGTGGATTGTTTGATTTTGTTTTGAAACACTTAGTTTATTTTGAAGGAAAAATAAAAAGAGAATCATCTCACACGATGATAGATATCAACTACTTTATTAAATTTTAGTTTCTTTTAATTGTTTAGTATGTTGTAGAATGATATTGATTAATATAGGGACTACTGTATTAAATATTCGTTTGTTTTAACTGCTTATTATGTTGTAGAATGATTTTGATTAAGATATCAACTATTGTATTAAATTTTAGTTTCTTTTACTTGCTTATTATGTTGTAAAAGGATTTTTATTAGATATCAACTGTATTAAATTTTAGTATGTTTTAATTGCTTATTATGTCGTAGAATGTCTTCCTTGAAAGAATCAAGGGGTGGAACTGGCATAACAAAATATCACTCGGAATATTATTTAGTTTATGGACAGTATATTATTTGGAAAATAAACTATTATGAGACTGTATCATGGCAAAATTACTACCACTAGTATTAAGCCTCTCGCGTTGCGTCGGGGGCGTAAAACCATGACAAATAGTATCAGTGCCACACTACAGCCAACGAACACCAACATTGAAGTTGTGGCGTCTTAATGTGGAGAAATTAGAACGACATATAAAACAGAGAAAATAATAACTAACTCGATCTAGGACTCGCGCGTTGTGACGATCTTGTTAAACGGGAAAAATAGACGACGTAAATACACTAAACAACACATGTACTGTCATACCCTGACCCGCAACGGATATTGTAGTTGGGACATGATTGGGTTTTAATATTTAATATCTCAAACTTTATCAAAATATTCCAATAACACATAACTCAATCAAACACAATATTGTTCCAAACAAACTTGCAAATACTGTTTTAATTCTTCTAATGCCTATATCCTATGTGATCCACTCTTCAAACCTATTCACCTGTATCATGTGTTAAAACAAAGTTTTGGGTCAACAAAGTTGGCGAGTGAATCCCTTTTTATCATTGAGGAAAATGATATATTTAGTATTTTATAAAACTGCGCATTAACCAAATATGGGAATATCGTGTATGTAATCTAAATCAAAAACCATCTTATCTATCCTCAACTAATAATGTACATGTGTGCACGATAAGCGATGTGCTGCGAGATCAAGGCTCAATCAAACGAAGCCGATCTAGTATATTAGGCTACGAGACGCTCCACCCGTAGGTAACGGGGAAACAAATGGCCTAATGTGAGAAATTGACTGCAATGAGAATATAAACACTAAATGACAACAAACAAAACAATATCACATAGCACGTTAGATCACATAATGGTAATAGCACAAGATTTTAAATAACGAGATAACAATATATATAGCGACACATGATACACAAAAAAAACTAGACATAAGAGGGGAGTTGTAGGATTCACTCACAGTGGGTGCGATTAAGATTTGTTGGAGATAGCGCACGAGTGTGAAATTGAGATACAAGCGATGAAATGGCTAACCTAAATATTCACATAACAATTTAGCTAAAAATATATCCTTTGGTTAATTTAATATTTTATTTAACTTATTATTTACATATTTTGTTTAGATAATTTAAGTTAATTTTTATTGTGTTTATTACTATATTTTTATTTGCTTAAACCTTTATTTGTAAATAAGATTAATTGGTTATAAAATAATATATTTTTAGGGAGAATAATTAAAGGTTTAGGTAATTAAAATAATATGTTTTTTCAGATATAATCGGATAAATCGCTCAAGAACCGGCTATGTGTTAGGATCAAACCCGTGACCTTCTGTTCGTGTGCACGCAGCCCGGCCAACTGGGCTGCGTGTCTAACCCAGTTAGTATCCGTATTTTAATTCTTTTATACACTTATAAACATGTTTCAGGATTAGGCTTTTATAAAAAGGGGTATGTTATTTCAGTGAATCGGATCACAAACAGACTCGAACCGGAGACCATGTGCTTCGTATGCACACAACCCAACCAACTGGTCTGTGTGACTAACCCGGTTTTAATACCATTTTTAATTCATTTAAACGACAATTCAGGTTCATCTTCTTCATTTCAAAAAGCAGAACTGTCACTCGATTGTTTTGATTCGTTTAACAATTCCTTTATTAAATTCTAAATGACTACAAATAAGAATGAAAGGAGATAGATAAATGTATACCGAACAGCGGTTCACTGAATTTCCGGCGACATTCCGATGTATGGCAACCTTTTTCCGGCGAGGTGTTCTAATGAGCAGAGACTGGTAGAAAGGTTTGGGAGAGTGTTTGTGCATTCCAAAGGGTTCCCAGAGCCCCTATTTATAGTTGAAGTAGATCGCACAGATTAAGTTTCGGTTTTAGGAGTTTATATTTTAAATCGGGTAAGGCGAGTTGTTTGCAATCTCGATTGAATGTGGTTTTGACTCATTTTAAGTCGAGGTTCATGATTAGGAGCGTAATCTTCATTCAATTTGGTAGAAAAAGGCAACCGGTGTTGTTGCCTGGTTTGATTGTGCCGTTACTGGGCGGTAAATGTTTCAAGAAGAAGAATGATGAGTAAAGCACAAAAGATTTGTTTGTTGACATAATTCAGATGTTGAGGTGGTGGTGTAGTGTGTGTTGTGTGTTTGGTTAAGGGTGAGACTCGGGTTCGAGTCCCGCGGTCTGCCCCTTTTTATTGTTTTTGATATATATATATCTATATATATATATATATATATATTATTTATTATTATTATTATTTTTATTTTTATTATTATTTTATATTATTAATATAGAGAATCTCTTAAACGATTTACATAAATACGTAACGAAAAGTGAATATAATAACTTGATTACAAAAATGGTGCGGGTTTTAGAACCCGATTTTCGACGAATGTTAGAGTATCCCCTACTTTTTAGAAATTTCGTCCCGAAATTTAAGCGGTAGTAGGTTTGTCTTGAAAGAGATGAGAGCATTTTTCGCGCATTGAGTCTTCAGTTCCCACGTAAACTCGGGTCCTCGTTTCGACTCCCAACAAACCCTAACTATAGGAATTCGACTTCGTCTTAAGCGTTTTTCACCGAAGTCCATGACCTCTCTACGGGTTGCTCTACAAAATGCATCGTCTTGTCAATTTGAATATCTTCTAGCGGTACATGAAGGTTTTCGTCTGCTAGGCACTTTTTCAAATTAGAAACATGGAACGTTGGATGGATCTTGCTGAGTTCTTCAGGTAAGTCAAGCTTGTAGGCTAAAGAACCAACTCCCTCGAGTATTTTAAAAGGTCCAACATAGCGAGGTGCCAACTTGCCTTTTTGTCCAAACCGAACAACTCCCTTCCATGGTGACACTTTCAAAAGTACTTGATCACCAACACTAAACTCGAGCGGCTTTCGTCGTTTGTCTGCGTAACTCTTTTGGCGACTTTGAGCTGCTAGAAGATTGTTGCAGATTAGGAAAATCTTATCGGTTGTTTCTTGGATTAGTTCCGGTCCAGTGTTCTGTGCTTCACCGATTTCGTGCCAACATACGGGTGATCGGCACTTACGACCGTATAGTGCTTCAAAAGGAGCCATAACGATGCTAGAGTGATAGCTGTATTGTATGAGAATTCGACCAATGGTAGATGAGCATCCCAATTTCCCTTGAAGTCGATAACGCATGATCGTAACATGTCTTCAAGAGTTTGAATTGTACGCTCGGATTGCCCATCAGTTTGAGGATGAAAAGCGGTGCTGAGGTCTAATCGAGTGCCTAACGCTGATTGCATGGCTTCCATGTTCGTGAAGTAAAACGCCCATCTCGATTTGAGATGATGCTTAAAGGCACACCATGTCGACTTACAATTTCATCGATGTAAATACGAGCTAACTTCTCATTTTTGTAATCTTCGTGGATCGGAATGAAATGAGCGGATTTGGTAAGGCGATCGACAATAACCCAAATCATATCATGCCCACTGGAGGTGCGAGGTAACCTGGTAATAAAATCCATGGTTATATTTTCCCACTTCCAAACGGGTATTTCGGGTTGAACAAGTAAGCCTGAGGGTCTTTGATGCTCGGCTTTAACTTTCGAATATGTGAGGCATTTGGAGACAAAAACGACGATATCCTTTTTCATTCCAGGCCACCAGTAAGAGTATCGTAGATCTTGATACATCTTATCAGCCCCTAGATGTATGGAGTATCGTGTTTTGTGGGCCTTGTTCATGAGGAATGTACGAAGATTGTCACGATCAGGTACCCAAATACGATTTAGGTAATGAAGGATGCCATCAGATTTTGATTCCAACTTAGTTTTAGCTCCACAAGATAATTCGTCTCGCAAATCATTTTCTGTGACTGAGGTATGCTGTGCTTCGCGAATGCGTCTTTGAAGGTCGGTTACAATTTGAGAACACAACAGGTGGATGGAGTTAGCATATTCTTTCTGACTAAGAGTATCTGCTACGACATTGGCTTTGCCTAGGTAATAACGGATTTCGCAATCATAGTCATTCATGAGTTCGACCCATCGTCATTGCCTCATGTTTAACTCCTTCTGGTTGAAGATATGCTGAGGCTCTTATGGTCAGTGTAGATCTCACACTTTGTGCCATAGAGATAATGTCTCCATATCTTCAGAGCGAACACGACTGCGCCGAGTTCCAGGTCGTGAGTGGTGTAATTCTTCTAGTGGACTTTGAGTTGTCTTGAGGCGTAGGCTATCACCTTATCCCTTTGCATTAAGACACATCATAGCCCCTGCGCTGATGCGTCACAATAGACCACGAAGTCATCATAACTGTCAGGGAGAATGAGAATAAGTGCATCACAAAGTCTCTGTTTCAAAGTTTGAAAATCCTCCTCTTGTTCGGCCCCCCAATCGAAGGGCTTGCCCTTATGAGTCAAGGCTATGAGTGGTAAGGCAATGCGGGAGAAATTGGCGATAAAACGTCGATAATAACCCGCTAAGCCGAGAAATGATCTAACTTCAGTAGGAGTGCGTGGAGCCTGCCATTCTTGCACTGCTTTGATCTTTGCTGGGTCAACATGAATTCCTTTGTCGTTGACGACGTGACCAAGGAATTGAACTTCGTTTAACCAGAATTCACATTTTGAAAGCTTTTAGGTATTCAAAAGTGTTAGGATGAGCCGAAGATGTCGCTCATGATCTGACTTAGTCTTGGAATAAATGAGGATATCATCTATGAATACAATGACAAATCAGTCGAGATAGGGTTTACACACCCTATTCATTAAATCCATGAAAACAGTGGGGGCATTGGTCAACCCAAAGGGCATGACCATGAATTCGTAGTGACCGTAGCGAGTTCGAAATGCGGTCTTTGGAATGTCTTCTTCTCGTTCCCTATGCTGATGATAGCCAGAACGAAGATCAATTTTTGAGAAACAAGTTGCACCCTGAAGTTGGTCTAGGAGGTTATCGATGCGAGGTAAAGGATAACGGTTCTTGATGGTCAGCTTGTTGAGTTCTCGATAATCTACGCACATTCAAAAAGTTCCATCCTTCTTCTTGATGAAAGAACCGGCGCACCCAAAGGTGATGAGCTAGGGCGTATGAACCCTTTGTCAGTCAGCTCTTGCAACTGGGGTGGCACAAGGTATAAGATCGATTCGAAATTTGACTTCTCGCATCAGAGGAAGTCCCGAGACGTCGCCTGGAAAGACTTGAGGAAAATCTCTAACGATTGGGATATCTTCGAGCTTCTTCTCCTTACCTTCTTTCTTGACAATATGGGCTAGAAACGCCATGTAGTCCTTGCGTAGATACTTTCGAGCTTGTAGACACGACATCAACTTAAGCCCTTTGGATGGGGTTTCACCAAAAATACGAAGGGTTTGGCCATCGGCGATTGGAATTCGAATGTATTTTTCATAACATACAACTTCGGCATGATGTTGACTGAGCCAGTCCATACCAATGATGACGTCGAAGCTTCCCAATTTCATGGGAATAAGATAGATTGGAAAATCATGCTCGTTAAGAGTAAGGGTGCAGTCACGAACGATAGAATCCAGCGTAATAGGTTCACCGTCTACTACTTCCACTGTGAATGATTCGGCTAGACTAATACGAGGTAAACCAAGAATAGACTCGAACTCTAGGGACACAAAACTCTTATCCGCGCCCGTGTCAAATAGAATAGATGCATAGCTATCATTAATGAGAAAAGTACCATTGATCACGTTGTTATCTACTCTGGCTTGATTGGCGTTGATGTTAAATGCTCTACCTCTTGCTGGCGGATTGGATGGATTGGCTTGGTTCACAGGGTTAGCTTGAGCCTGTGTGTTGATGATGTTCACTAATCGCGGGCAGGTGTTGCGGAAATGAGTTGGATCACCGCAATTAAAGCAAGCCCTAACGTGTGGCATCATGGGGTAGTTAGGTTGGTAGAAGGGTTGGGCTACGGGCTGAGCAGGTAGTAACAGTAGTGGTGGTTGGTAAGGAACTTGGCCCACCATTTGGTTGTTGGGTTGGGCTTGAGGTTGGTTGCGGGCTTCTCTTTGGAGAGTACGACAGGTTTGGATTGTATGGCCTACTCGGCCACACCCTGTGCAGTAGGGACATGGGTTCTCAAGGGGGTGATGGTATTGGCATCGATTGCACTTCGGGTGAGGTCATGTGTATTGCCTCTTGAAAGGTGCGGTAGGGGGAGCGACTTGGGTGATTGGAGCTGCTGGAATAAGTTGGTTGTACAGAGTTGGCTGACGGCAAAATTTTTTCCGTACCGCTTTCTCTTGGCAGTGAATTGAGAAGAAGATCCGGCTTAAGTTGGGTTGGGGGTTTCAGTCGATGTTTTGCTACTTGCATCCTTCTTCTTCTCATCCTTGAAATCCCCATTTCTAATGTGGTTTTCAGTGAGCTCAGTGGCTAGCTCCATTGCTGCTTCCAAGGTTGCAGGTACGATACTCATCACAGAATCCTGAATCTTCGAAGGAAGACCCGAATATAATGCTCGATAAGACGGTAGAGAGGAGTGAACGGATTCGGAATCATTTGGTTTAGCTTGAGAAACCTTTTATTGTAGGTTACATGATATCCCTCTTTTTGCTTTAGGAAGTAGAACTCATCTTCCAGCTTCTTAATTTCGCTTCTTGGGCAGAAACGCCTTGTCATGAGTTCTCTAAGCTGTTCCCAAGTTAGCGCTACTGCGGCTTCAGCGCCTCTTCTGCCCTTTTCGGCATTCCACCAAGTTAGTGCTACCCCAAAAGACGACCTGTAGCATGACGAACCTTACGGTCGTTGGGGCAGTCACAGTTGAGAAAAGTGCTCTCCATTTCTTCAAACCACCGAAGGAGGGCAGTGACCCCTTCAGTTCCCTCGTATTTTGGAGGGTCACATGAGTTGAAGTGCTTGTAAGTGAACTTGATGGTGTTTGCAGGAGGGTTGGCAGCATTTTGTTTATCTTGGTTATTGGGATTAACAGGGTTAGCAGCGAGAGCTTGCTGAACTTGGATTACGATATCGGGAATCACGGCGGCCATTTGTTTGGCTATTTGAGC
The DNA here is from genome assembly GCA_947069175.1 of Scalesia atractyloides. Taxonomy (NCBI): domain Eukaryota; kingdom Viridiplantae; phylum Streptophyta; class Magnoliopsida; order Asterales; family Asteraceae; genus Scalesia; species Scalesia atractyloides. The sequence goes on from CAMTDV010000001.1 coordinate 38,345,481, forward strand.
AGCCATGCGTGGCCGGATTTTCCAGATCTCCTACCTCCACGAAGGTGCCTAGAAGACATCTCCAGGAAATACGTAACGAGATTTGAGTTTGGCGTATAGGTGTCATGTGTGTCGCATAAGGTTTAGGAATAAAATTAAACATCCACAAAATAAATGAGAAATATTACATCCATAGGATGCCTTGGGCTTTGCTCATGTTTGGGCCCCCATATGTCCCCCATACTTGGCCTAGGTAGTCATGTGGGCCCCCATAACTACTGGCTTCGTAGGGTTCACATTGGTTTTGCCCTGTTAACAGACGCACAACCCGAATGAAAATCGTAAAACATGATTGCGAGGTGTAAGGTCGGAAGGTATCCTGGTGTGGACACGGTGACAACTCAATAGGTCTAATAGGTCCTTTGTACTCTCATCGTTAGTCCACAGGTAGGCAAACTGGTCCGTTACTTTGGATTTATACGAATGCCAATCCTAGACAGGACGTTCCGACTACCGGTACTTGTACTCTTCCAGTTACTACATGCCCGTCGTAAGAACTCACTTTGATGAGATTTGAAAATAGAAACATCACAAATTTTTTGAAAAGAAAGCAAGAAAATGTTTAATTATGTGAGAATCGAGACATGCGTTATGACGGTAACATATGCATATATATATACATGTTATATTGGCAAAATTTATAACACGTTGAATGTCACACAAAATAAAGTAGCAATTAGAGTGCTTGCATGTAATTATGTGTGAGAGAAGTGTAAAATAAGTAAATGTCATAAGTTTGCATGTAAGCAATTAAATACTAGTTGACTATAGTATAGGCTCTAAGGGGTCTAATAACCTATCATATATCCCTATAGTCACTCGCTCTGATACCAATCTGTTACACCCTGACCCACAACGGATATGGTAGTCGGGGCATGATGGGGTTTTCATCAAAGTTCATGACATTTACTATTGCAAAGATTTAATATCTCAAACTTTATTAAAATATTCCAATAACACATAACTCAATCAAACACAATATTGTTCCAAACAAACTTGCAAATACTGTTTTAATTCTTCTAATGCCCATATCCTATGTGATCCACTCTTCAAACATGTTCACCTGTATCATGTGTTTAAACAAAGTTTTGGGTCAACATAAGTTGGCGAGTGAATCCCTTTTATCATTGAGGAAAATGATATATTTAGTATTTTATAAAATGTGCATTAACCAAATATGGGAACATCGTGTATGTAATCTAAATCACAAACCATCTTATCTATCCTCAACTGATAATGTACATGTGTGCACGATAAGCGATGTGCTGCGAGATCAAGGCTCAATCAAACGGAGCCGATCTAGTATATTAGGCTACGAGGCGCTCCACCCGTAGGTAACGGGGAAACAAATGGCCTAATGTGAGAAATTGACTGCAATGAGAATATAAACAGTAAATGACAACAAACAAAACAATATCACATAGCACGTTAGATCACATAATGGTAATAGCACAAGATTTTAAATAACGAGATAACAATATATATAGCGACACATGATACACCATAAAAAACTAGATATAAAAGGGGAGTTGTAAGATTCACTCACAATGGGTGCGATTAAGATTTGTTGGAGATAGCGCACGAGTGTGAAATTGAGATACCAAGCGATGAAATGGCTAACCTAAATATTCACATAACAATTTTGCTAAAAATATATTTCTTTGGTTAATTTAATGTTTTAATTAACTTATTATTTACATATTTTGTTTAGATAATTTAAGTTAATTTTTATTGTGTTTATTACTATATTTTTATTTGCTTAAACCTTTATTTGTACATAAGATTAATTGGTTATAAAATAATATATTTTTAGGGAGAATAATTAAAGGTTTAGTTAATTAAAAAATATGTTTTTTCTGAAATAATCGGATAAATCGCTCAAGAACCGGCTACGTGTGAGGATCAAACCCGTGACCTTCCGTTCGTGTGCACGCAGCCCGGCCAACTGGGCTGCGTGTCTAACCCAGTTAGTAACCGTATTTTAATTTCTTTATACACTTATAAAAATGTTTCAGGATTAGGCTTTTATAAAAAGGGGCATGTTATTTCAGTGAATCGGATCACAAACAGACTCGAACGGGAGACCATGTGCTTCGTATGCACACAACCCAACTAACTGGGCTGTGCGACTAACCCAGTTTTAATTTTTCAATTCATTTAAACGACAACTCAGGTTCATCTTCTTCATTTCAAAAAGCAGAACTTTTAACCCGATTGTTTTGATTCGTTTAACAATTCCTTTATTAAATTCTAAATGACTACAAATAAGAATGAAAGGAGATAGATGAAATGTATACTGAACAGCGGTTCACTGAAGTTTCGGCGACATTCCGATGTATGGCAACCTTTTTCCGGCGAGGTGTTCTAATGAGCATAGACTGGTAGAAAGGTTTGGGAGAGTGTTTGTGCATTCCAAAGGGTTCCCAGAGCCCCTATTTATAGTTGAAGTAGATCGCACAGATTAAGTTTCGGTTTTAGGAGCTTTGATTTTAAATCGGGTAAGGCGAGTTGTTTGAAATCTCGATTGAATGTGGTTTTGACTCATTTTAAGTCGAGGTTCATGATTAGGAGCGTAATCTTCATTCAATTTGGTAGAAAAAGGCAACCAGGATTGTTGCCTGGTTTGATTGTGCCGTTACTGGGCGGCAAATGTTTCAAGAAGAAGAATGACGAGTAAAGCACAAAAGATTTGTTTGTTGACATAATTCAGATGTTGAGGTGGTGGTGTAGTGTGTGCTGTGTGTTTGGTTAAGGGTGAGACCCGGGTTCGAGTCCCGCGGTCTACCCTTTTTATTGTTTTTGATATTATGTCTATTATATATATATATATATTAATTATTATTATTATTATTATTATTATTATTATTATTATTATTATTATTATTATTATTATTATTATTATTATTATTATTATCTGTTGGTGCATTATGTCTATTGCCTACGTATAGGATATGTCTGTATTGTTTATAGGGCTTAAGTGTCGAATGTATATATGATAATGTTTATTTTATTCATGTTTGTAGTGGTTCGTACGAGCGAAACAGGTTGGCTCGTACGAGTGACTCTCAGTCACTCGTACAAAGCAGTTACTCGTACAACCAACGTCTTTGTTTAACACACACTCCAGTATGAGTCATGTCGACCTATAAATAGAGGAGTGTTGTGTCAGAACTAAAGAGTTAGTTCAGTTGGTACGGCGAAGCCCTGCTGATTTGTTTACTCGCGTCTGTACTTGCACGTCATTAATACATTCAGAAGTAGTTAAATAGTAAGATCTTTCTTGTTCGTTTTGTCAACCCTCTCTAGCAATGAATTCCGCCTCTGCTAGCTGAGTTAGATCAGACTGGTTGCTCACTGGAGGAGCCCGATCCTTATTCACAAGTAGTATCAGAGCTTTGAGGTCTGATCTGCTGACAAACGTCAAGAATTGCAGGCTACCAACTGTTTCAGACTTGGATTCACTTTCTTCTTCTACATATTCCCAAACTGAACTGGACTTTGGACGAATTTACGGACGAAATGGACTAGGATTCTAGGAATTCACGTTAAACTACATTCTAATCAATCCTTAACATTTTCTGATCTAAAATCGAACTTAATCATGTTAAAATCGGTAAAATTCATCCGTTTGGAGACTTCGTTGTTTCGGACGAGTAGAGAGACCACTCGCATGAACAACCTTCTTAAAATTTGAACCATTCATACGAACAAGTAACTAGAAGTTCCTAAAAATTACAAGTTTCAAAATTTACAAGTGTGATTCGCACGAACTATACATCCGTACGAGCATCTCGTTCGTACGGTAAAAATCATCCATACGAGTTGCATTTTTGGTTCACACGAGTTACTTGTTAAGTCATCTTTGTCCGTACAAATTTCTAATTCGTAGGAACAAATCTCAATCGCACGAATTGGTTTATAATCTGCACGAAGGAATTTTTTCCGTAATTAATCAGTTTGTTCGTAAAGTGTGTTTTTGAACTTTCACAGGAAAAAGTCTTAAGAGGTTTACAACGCATTTGCTACATCGGCAGTCACAAACACAACGGCTTAGAACATCAATCTCGAAAATGAGATGGGAACAATGACCAAACAGCCAAAGTTAATGAATCTAGAAGACATCAACAGCTGGAGTGAGCGGTTCATGAATTGGGTCCAGGTAAATCACTTTACTTGCTGGTTCGCTATTGAAGTCAAATATGAAGCTCCGGTAGGTGAAAATTGCCTCGAGAAGACTTTAGCTCAACTCTCGGATGTTGAAAGGGAAAGGTTTATAAACGAGAATAAAATGATGAATATTCTGCAACAATCCATTAAAGAAGATATTCTGGCTTTATTACAACACGATGATGATGCTCAATCATTGTGGAATGCTCTCCGTTTGAAGTTTCAAGGAAGTGCTCAGCTTCAAAAGAGTAAACAGGCATTGTTGAGTAAAGAGTTTGATATCTTTACGCTGATTAAAGGAGAGACTGTGAAGCAATTAATCGAAAGATAGTGTCATTTGGTGGTTCAGATGAAGAGAATGGGAATCATGAATACCAATGAAGAACTTGTTGATAAGTTGGTAGATTCTCTACCGCAAGGTGAATGGTCTATTTATCTGAACATATTGAAGAATGGAACCGAGTATGGTAATTTCTCATTACCGTGTTTCATTGAAAGGCTGGAGGGACATGAACTTGAAATGCAGAAGATGGCAAAGAACAAAACCGTCCAAGTTCAACAAGATGTTAATCTATACTTCAAGAATAGTTCTGCTGCTCAAATTCAGTCGCTGACGATCCAGACAGCTTTCAGCGCCTACAGTTCGCCAAGTACACCATCAAACTAGAACAGTGGCTTTCAATTCTTTCTAGCAGTTGATCCTAACACGCCTTCAAACCCACAGTCATCTTATGATTCAAATCAGCCCCAGATCAACCATACTACTCAATCTCATCCTAATCAGAGAGTCTTACAGTGCAACATTGTTGTAGATTTCCAAAATGCGCAGAATTTTGATGAGAAGACTGCGAAGCAACACGTGGCTTTATTAGCTTCGGTACTCGAATCATATGATAGTCTAGTCACAGGAAAAAATGGAAACTCAGAAATGACACGAGAAAATTATGATCAGATAGTTCCGGTTGAAATGGAGCTGATTGACATCAAGTGGTGTATGGCATCAATCGTTCGTCGCGCACAAAGATTCATGGAGATTACTGGCAAAGACAACTTGGGAGGTCTAGATGGAAAACTTGGGTTTGATAAATCCAAAGTTACCTGTTTTAAATGTCGGGAGAAGGGACACTTCAAGCGTAAATGTCCGAACAGAGAGGTTCAGGGTAACCATAACCCTTTCGCCGATGATTACTACAAGAGAGCAATCTACCATCGTCCTCAGCCAAGAACACGAATTGTGCCGATCGAAGACAAACAACTAGAGACCAAAGATAAAGCACTGGTGGTGACTCAAGAAGATGAGGGCTTCAATTTGGAACAAATATATCTCAAAGGGTGAAGGTTTCGCTTTGGTTGCCGAAATTATTGAAGAACCTGAAGAAGAATCAGGGGCATTTTTTGACGAGGGTCCTGAAGATGATTTTTACTATCATACGTCGTCAGAGGAGGAGGAACTTTTGAACAATCCGTTTAAACACCTCTTACCTAATGATATCCTAAAAACTTTTGCAGGTTATTTTGAACCAAGTTAGCAATCATCATGCGAAGAACAAAAGAAGTCAGTTGATAAAGAAAGAGTTGATGAAAAGATGGAGAAGTTTTCAGATGACATTATCAAGGCATGCTTGGCAAAAGGCAATGAGGTAAATGAGTCAAAGAGTGAGTTTTTGGTTGAAAAACCGTGTCTAAAATGTGCAGAGCCATGTAGTGATTGTCTTGTAAAAGACACACGATATGCTGAACTCCAAAGTTTAACAGATAATTTGTCTAGTGATTACAAATCAACTAAAGAAGCATACGACAAATTGAGTAACTCTGTTAAACAATATAATAAAGCACTCAGAGAAAGTGACGCAACACTCTTGATGCTCAAAGCGACAGTAATGGACAAGCAAATGGCCATTAATATTCACTTAAACACTATCCCTGAGCTAAAGAGTGAGCTTGAGAAGTTAAGAATTGAAACTGAACGGGTTAACAAACTGTTAATCCGTTATTCAACAAGCTCTTACGTCATTGATCACATTTTACCTAAAATTGAAAACAAAGAAGAATCAGAAAAGGTTGAAAGCAAAAGTGCGAGTTACGATCGAGTTCCACCCCCAATGTGGAATAGTTATGCATGTAAAAAGCCAGCAAGGGGTGGAGAAGGCACTCAATCTAAAACTGAAAACTGAACAATCAAATGAGTTGCCTACAAACGTCGACGCAACATACACAACTTCTGATATTGAATGTGACTCTGAGGTGGTTAAAACTGTGGTAGAAACTGTTTTAAAAAGCAAATCTGAAAAGTCTAAGTCTGATGCTGAAACCATCAAAGAATAGTTTGAGCAATGATCCCAACGTCATAGTTTATAAAATGAAAGGATCAAATAAACTATTTTCTGATTAAGACTTTCCATCCAGAACGTGAATCTGGATCGTGTTCATAAAATGTTCAAGCTTGTGGAGGTAAGTCATGCTGATTTAGATAAACATGATGCATCTTTCTACTCTAAATCAAAAAGTGACAACCGACCCTACTATCATAAAAACAAAGACTATCCTAAGAATAAGAGGGCATGGTTGGGTTTCCAAAAGCCACGAATGAACAACAAGTCTCAAAAACTTAATTTTACCAAGAAAATCAACTTTGTTTTTTGGACAACAACAGAGAAAGAGAAAGAAATCATCGGTACTCAATCAAATGATGATTTCAAGAGAGAAAAAGAGAAAAGGAAACAAGTTTTGGAATCTTCTGTTCGAAAGGACAGTAGAACATGTTTCACATGTCAAAATGTTGGGCACATTGCAAAATATTGCTCACAAGAAACTCCAAAATCTGTTTCTCATTCTAAAAAGTTCACCAAGGACGAGAAAGAAAGCACCTATGGTTGCGCCAAAGCAAATCTTGAAAAGAACAAATGAATCCTACAAAAATACCAATTTTTCAACGTCATTCAAAATTTGAAATTTAAATTTTTATGCTAAAAGGCAAATCTAAAAACGCAAAAATGGGGTGCAAAAGTGAAATCGTCCAAGGTTGAACCAAAACCTTCTGTTCCAAACAAAACCGAGCTTAAAAAGAACGTAAAAAACAAAGTAGGTCCGAAATTCGACATTCCGAACCCACCCAAGACCAAGATGGCTTGTGTTTCTTTGTTTAAATAGTTTTTCCGTTTGTGTGCAGGGACTCCCACGATCGATAATCTCTAAATGGATAATGGATAGTGGAGCTTTCAGGTACATGACAGGGATGCTTGCGTTGTTACACGACGTTAAAGCTATACGCGGAGGATACGTTGGTCTTGCCGGAACACAAGGAGGAAGGATTGTCGGTGAAGGAATTCTCACGAATGGAGTTGTATCGTTTGATAAAGTGAACTACATCGCGGAACTCGAGAACAATCTTTTCAACATTTCGTAGATTTGTGACAAGAAATTCACGACACATTTCAACGATAAAGAATGCTTGATCTTAAAACCGGGTTTCAAGATTCCGGAGGAATGGATTCTGATGCGTGCACCGAGAGAAAATGACTTGTATGTTCTAGATATGAGTGTCGCATCAACAATATCGAAGAAAGTTTAATGCTTTGTTTCCAAAGTTACCTAGAAATAGTCGATCCTTTGGCATAGAAAGATTGGGCACATTCATCTACGAAAGATGAATTATCTTGTGCATAACGACCTAGTGGAGGGTGCTAATTTGAAGAGTTTTCAATTATTCGATGATTGCTTGAGCTGTAAAAAGGGGAAGCAGCACAAGAAATCGCACCCACGAAAGCTGTTGAATTCTATCAAGCTACCACTAGAGAGGCTACATATGATCTTTTCGGACAGTCAACGTCAAATCCATTTCTTGTGATCTATATTGCCTTGTTGTTACAGATGTTTATTCAAGATTCTCATGGGTTTTCTTTCTGGAGAGCAAAGATGAAACATTTGAAACTCTAATGATTCTCTTCAGAAAACTCAAAAACCTGTATCACTTGCCAATCAAGAGAATCTGCAATGACAACGGTACAGAGTTCAAGAACAAGCGAATGCTCGAATTCTGCAATGAGAAGGGGATTCTTCATGATTCAGTGCTCCTTACACTCCACAACAAAATGGAGTTGCTGAACGAAAGAATCCCACACTGATCGAGACTGCTGGAACTATGCTAGCCGATTCGAAATTGCCAATCAGTTTCTGGAGTGAAGCAGTCGCGTCAGCGTGTTATACCTTGAATTGTGTGTTGACTGTTAAGCCTCACAACAAGACGTGTTTCGAGTTATTAAATCAACGAAAGCCCAACCTTGCATTTCTGGTGCCATTTGGATCACCGTGTACTGTATTGGATCCGGCTGGTAAATTTGGTGCGAAATCCTTGGTAAGGATTCTTCATGGGTTACGCGACTCCTCAAAAACGTGTCTTCTTGCCGAGCTTGAACCAGGTTATTCTTGCGCAGTATGTGGATTGTCAAAGATATACTATGCTAAAGCAAAAACCTGGGGATCTGTGGCTGTTTAACTACGATAACTTGTGGAATTCTTTCGACTTGCCAGATGTGCCATCAGACGAAGAACTTGTTATGCTTTTTCAACAACACCAAATATCTAACCAAGAGCAAGTTACCAGATCGTTAGTGATTTCCCCGTCACTTCCTGTGTCTACCACGTCTGATGTAGGTCCGAGTACTACTTTTCAAGACTTTGTCCCTGTACCTAATGTCATCACTGCCGATCATCTATCTAACAATAGCCAAATGCTGACTCTGATCGGGAACCAACTTTCGACGATGGTGGATCTAGTCCCGATGAAGGACTTGAGCAGATTGAAAGCTTCTTGAACACACAGGCTGATCAGTCAAATGTCAGGAATGAAGCTTTTTCGTCTGTACCGGTTATGGATGAAGTTATCACAAATTTGCAAACGCAAGTAGATGCTCCAAATGAAGTGATGCCGAGGACGCTTTCTATCATCCGTCTGAGAATATTATAGGCAGCTTACAAACGGGAGTGCAAACTCGCAATCAGATCAACAAGGATCTAAGCTGTTTCTATACTCGTATTGCTCCATTTCAAACCAGACTTTCTAATAGTTGTTTTATTTCTCAGGTTAAGCCGGGAAGCTGGAAAGACACGTTAAAGGAAGAAAGCTGGGTGGACGTGATGCAAGAAGAGTTGCTTCAATTTCAGAAACTTGGAGTCTAGAAGCTTGTTGACCTGCCTGACCATCATAAAAAGATAAACACTCGATGGGTCTTCAAGTGCAAACGTGATGATAGAGGGATTATTGTGCGCAACAAAGCTCGACTTGTGGTTCAAGGTTTTCATCAGCAAGAAGGGATAGATTATACTGAAGTCTATACCCCGGTCGCCCGTCTTGAAGCAATCCGCGTATTCTTGACCTTTGCCTCGTGGAAAGGTTTCACGGTGTACCAGTTAGATGTTAAATCTGCTTTCCTGTACGGTAAAGTTAAAGAGGAGGTGTATGTCGGCCAACCACCGGGTTCGTCGATCCAGTGCACAAAGACAAGGTCTACCTTCTGAACAAAGCCTTATATGGTCTGCATCAAGCCTCGAGAGCTTGGTACGAAACGCTGTCCAGTCATCTTACAGACAATGGCTTTATCAGAGGAACCGTAGATTCTACCCTCTTTACCAAGGAAGTGGATGGGCATTTAATTATCGTACATATATATGTGGATGATATTATCATTGCATCAACAAATGACAAGCTGTGTAAAGACTTTGAAGAAGTCATGAAGCGTAAATTTGAAATGACCGCGATGGGGGAGATGAAGTTCTTTCTAGGACTTTAGGTCGATCAGTTGCCTGATTGTATCTTTATCCATCAGATGAAGTATGTTCATGACATATTGGAGAAATTTAATATGACAGGAGCTAAAACATCATCAACCCCATTAGCTCCAAATCACGGCATTTGTCCAGATCTTATTGGAGAAAGAGTTGACGAGACTTTATATCGCTCCATGATTGGATCCTTGATGTATCTTACCGCTTCTCGACCTGATATCATGTATCCAACGTGCCTGTGCGCCCGTTATTAGTCAAATCCAAGAGAGTCGCACCTGCTTGCCATCAAACGCATTATGAGATATCTGAAGGGTTTTCCAAGCACCGGCTTGTGGTACCCTAGACATGACGACTTCAATCTTGCGGGATCTTGTATTCTGATTTCGGTTGCTGCAAACTAAATACCAGTTCTTCAGAACCCGTTTGGTAACGCGGCAATGCAAGAAACAGACCATGGTCGCTCTCTCTACTTGTGAAGCTGAATATGTTTCAGCATCCAGCTGTTGTGCCCAGATTCTCTGGATTCAACAGCAGATGAGAGACTTCGGACTGCAATTTCTTGATACGCCAATATTTGTAGATAACCAGACTGCAATCGATATCACTAAAAACTCATGCTAGCATTCACACACTAAACATATTGAGATTCGACACCACTTTATCCGTGACTGCTACGAGAAAAAGTTGGTTAGAATTGAGAAAATCCGCACTGATGACCAAAAAGAAGATTTTTACACCAAAGCATTTGATAAAACGAGATTTAAAAATCTTTTAAAATTGAATGGTTTAAAAAATCTGACATTAGGGGATGTTCATGAGGTTGAGTTTGAGGATGATGAAGACTTGATGTGATTTTTTCATCGCTTAGACGTACTTCTGTACATTCTTTCTTCAAATTTTAAAAATAAAAAAATATGCTTTTAATTTTAGGGGGAGAAAGTTTGAGAAAATACAAAAACATTATAAAATTCAAAAAGAGTTTTCGTGAAAGAGTGATCATATTACGTTAAAATGACAGTCACATTATGCTAAAGAATTGGATGTTAGACAAGTGATTAAACAGGTCTTACTGAGGATATGCCAATAGGCTTCACTCGTTCAATAGATTGTGTTCAAGATATAAACCTAAAAAAACAGAATAACTTGTGGGTTAACATCTCTCAGATATATTGGCTTAGTACTCCGAAATTTTGTTTGAGAGAATGCCAGATTTTCCGATACTAGGTCTTTATATTTAATCGAGAACTGGGGTATTATCCGAGTTCTTCTGATTTTGCGTCAGCAATGGTCTAGAACTTGTATAATACTTTACGCATTATTCGCCCAAGCTGCATAAAACATGGATATGTCATAAACATTTACGACATCTGTAGTTCAAAAGATTCCTTTACGGAACACCACCTAAAGACGAGCCTTCATCTCTTTGTCCGTATGGAAATACTAACCTAAGCTCTCAAGTTCTCGCAATTCATCCATTTACAGATATCAGTTAGATATACTCATATGTGAAATGAAATTCTGGGAATCTCGATACGGGAGTATATTCTGAGATGGGACACACAGTTATCATGTTCCTAATATTACCTAACATATCTTGAAACAGTTGAGAAACGAGAAGAGGTATAAGTGGATAACAATACTGGCAATCTAGGTAAATCTGGTTAAAAACTTAATGAGTATACCAAGAACAACGGTACTGGTGATTTGTTAAACACTTGATATGATCTTCTTGAAACACAAAACTCACAAAAATATGTTTGTTGTTTCAATAAAATTCTAAATCCCAAAAAGATTTTCAGTTTCCTTAGCTTTGAAGTTTTATTTTAGTCTACCGATGTTGAAAACACTGATGGTTGAAATCATGGCGACATCTTGCTGAGTGAAAGCTGAAAACCATGGGTTGGGAGCTAATGTTTATTGGAATTTACCTGAACGTCAACAAAGTTTATTAATTTGAAACTTTACATGTTAAAATAAATCTATTTTGGTCAAACATGGTCAACCAAGGTCATTAACTTGGACTTGGTAGGCAAATCGGATAACCAGGGTCATTAACTTGGACTTGGCTAACTAAGTGGGTTATAAACAGATAAAATAGGATAAAAATATAAAAATCATAAAAAAATCAAAAAAATCAAAAGGTTTAAAAGTTTCAGAATGATTCGTACAAATCACACCAATTCTTATGAATATGGTTTGGTTTCATTCGCACGAACCAATGGTTCGTACGAACGACTCCTAACTACTATAAAAGACCTCATTCTTCGCACGAAAAAAATTTATATTACTGTGAGAACTTCTGTGCGAATTGAGAAAACTTTGTACGAATTCGTTCTAAACATCACATTTCTTGACAATCTTTGTGTACTATTACATTGGAGAGGTTGATCCACACACCTCTTACAATGGGAAAGGTAATTTTGCTGAATCTAAGCCGTTATAATGCCGAAATTGAACCAAACGAACTTAAAACATAGATTTAGGGAGATTGGACTGTTAAAACTTAAAATTAATCATAAAATCGTTAATATCGGCCTTAATAACCCGTAAATCAACTATCAATTTGTTAAAATCTACAAGTTTTAGGTTCAGATTAAACTTGGTGTTTTTGGAACGGTTTATGATTCGTACGAAGAGGTCGTTTGTACGAAGCAAGGTTTTTCAATGTTATATTATCTTCATTCGTACCACTGGGCTGATTCGTACGAAGCAATCCTTAAATGTTAAATTTCAAAATTACCTTAAATGCTGATGATTCGTACGAAGATGTGTTCATACGAAGCAGGTTTGGATAAACATGGTTAAAATTTTTCCAACTCTTGGATCATTCTTACGAATCATACGTACGAATGATCATTTGATTCAAACTTGTGAATTTATCGAAGTGTTGATTCGTACAGTAGGTGGCTCGTACAGATGATGTTATTATTTGAATTGTTTGAAAATTTTTCTAACTGGTTTGTTGCTCTCTCTGTGTACAGGTCAAGAAATTGTCATTTTTGCCTTTTCACAACATTTGTTGTTTGATAGACGAAACTATTCCAGAGATCGCAACTTACCGTGACGTATTAGATTTCTTAGTCGTATTCGAATCACGAAGGCACTTACAGATCGTCACACTGTTTATAGATCGCATGTTGAAATTTTCTGGAACGCCGCTGAGTATAGTGCTGAAGACAACGCGATAGTCTAGGCCGTAAGGATTGATGATGTAGATATTCCGGTGAAGATTACTGAAGAGTTGATTCATACAGTTCTGGACTTCAAAGATAACAAAGATGATCCTATGGGCTTTTCAGAATATATGGTTAAAGGATGTTTTTATCGAATGGGATATGCTGGGTTCGTGAATGCTGCACCATTCAAAAGGGGAATCTGAGCGCACCTTTTTGTAATATCGCACATGTTGTTGCTCATGCTCTTAGCCACCGGAAAGGAGGATTTGATGATTTAGTTGACTATCAGATGTGTATGATCACAACACTAGTCCTAAACTTGCCATATTACTTCTCGAAAGTTATTTTTACTCAGATGGTGCAAAATATTCAACGAGAGAAATTCTTACAGTATCCGCGATTTGTCGAGATGTTTGTTAGACCATCTACATCCGAATCTAAAGAAGAAGAAGGAGGATGTACTTAGACTGGAACATATGGATGTGTCAACGCTGAAAAAGATGAATCTTCACTTGAAGGCATTTCCTAATGGGAAACCTGTTTTGGTGCGATTGTAGACAAAGATTATATTTCTCCGGCACCTGGCAAATGGCGTAAAGATGATAGTGGTGACGAAAGTGAAGAATTGACAGTGTTAGCTAGTTTTCTTGCAAAGCATAGTCCATGGTTTATTAAAGATGGTCACGTATCTACATCAGCACAACCAAAGAAGAAAGCTACAGCGGAAAGTTCTGGTTTGCGAGACGAACCAGACATTGAAGAGAGTTTTGAGGATATAACAGCTGATATTGAACGTCAGGCTTTCGGAGAAGGTAAAGCAACCGAAGACGATTCGTCTTCGAGCACAAACTCTGACGAAAGACAGGCTGGTGAAAAGAAAAGAGCACAAAAGTTAGAGAAAAAGCGTCAAGCCGAGTTGAAGAAAAAGGTTGAGGAACGAAAACGTAAGGCTACAGGGGAGGATGATACTACTTATGTTCCTTCAGGTTCTGATCCTGATACTCCTCTCCAAACACCAGTTAAGAAAAAGGCTAGAAGGTTTAAGCGTTCAGCATCGAGAAGTTCTGAGTGTCCAATTGTCTGATCCAAAGAGACTATATCAGAACAGACAGTTGAAAAAGAGGTCGTGGTTGATATAGCTCAACAGATTCTAGTTTTACCACCATGATAAACTGATCCACAACCGCCACCACAAACAACTCCACCACAGCCACAACAGCAAGCAGCGCCACAACAACAGCCAACACCGCAACAGCCACCACGTATTACACAGACTTCACAGACCCAGTTCGACTTTGATTTTGACTTCAGTGATATTCCTGGGGGTGAAGATTTTTCTTTCAACGACCCACGTGTGGATGAGCTGCAGAAACAAGTCTTATTGAACATGGTGATGGGATATTTGAGCTGCAAGAACAGATTAATGTGCTAATTGAAGAGAACCAGGAGTTGCTTGAGTAGGTTAATGTTTTGTCTGAAGATAAACAGCAGCTTGAGGCCATGCTTGCGAGTATTGTATCTGAGAACGAAAGATTGAGACTTCGCATGGCAGAATATGAGGAAGAAAGGCTTCGTAGTGATAGAAGAATGAGTTTGTTTGAAAAGATATTGACAAAGAAGCTTGGAGTGAACATAGCTGCTGAAATCGATGAAATAGAACGCACTAAGGCTTGAGAACGTGTCGTAGTAAGAGAACGTCTCGAGAAAGAGCAGTCAGATGCAAAGGGAAAGGGAAAAGAGAAGGTAGTTGAGAATCCTATTATTGTTCAAACTGAGCCAGAAGCTGAGTCTGTGCTAGTTACATGTACAGATATTGTGGTTTATCAGGAACCAGACAGATTTATACTTATTGGTAAGCCGATAGATGTGGATATCGACATGTTAGATCTTTCAGAGAGGCGCCGTGACTGGTTGTTAAAAAAAGGCTTGAAAAAGAGATTGACTTAACCACCGTTCCTGTGGTGCAAAAACCAAAAATATTTTATCTTGAGCATGACATCGAAGAAGGTGAATTCGTTCACAGTTATTCTAAGGAGGAGATAGCTGAGATGTTAGGTGTGAATAAAGAAAGCTTTGAGTTTGATTTTGAGAATGAACTGAACTAGATAGATGCGTTCGAGCCAAACGAGTATGTGTTTGAACATGTTGAAGACGTGAACGATTATGACAGAGTTGTCGTGGAGGATGATTCTGATGACGTTGCGAATATTCCTGATCAGAGTACAGAGGACTCCCCAACTTTTGCTGAATTATTTGCAGCTGAAAATTCAGATGTGTTGAAGTGCAAGGTTGGAAAAGCTACAAAGGAAGGTACTATTCCTCTACAATTAAACAATGCTGAAATTGCTGAAGAGGGGAAGAAATGGTTTAGGAATGCACCAGTCGAGCGTAATTTCAAGCGTCCCCTAGCATTTTTTACTTGTGATACTGACATATCTCTAGGGGGTATCATTAGCTGGGGTTGGATCGAGGAGCTGAGTGTCTATGCGATCAAGAGGGAGTTGGTTTCCGTATTTCCGATATCTACGCGACATTAAGTCCTTGCCTTTCTGGGATATTAAAGAATTGGTGTAGACAAAGATGATAAATCTCAAGATGAAGTTTCATGACCAGAGGCTATGGAAGTTGATCAAGCTAGAGGTTTTACACGGTTTTACTCGCTGGAAACCTCACTTTCCTCGTCACATCACAAAGATCGATCTAGTGACAAAGGAGAAAGATGTAACGCTCGTCGTAAAAGGCCTAAAGTGATGAAAAATATGCCTATGTTACGAATGGAGCAGGAGCTTTATACAATCTTCAAGTGGTGGCATTACGACTCAAATACAGGAGAGGCTGTCATCTGTGTGCACCCAGACGAAGATTCGTGGAAGATTGCAGAAGAGGTGACCAAAGCCGTTATAGCCCACAAACGAATATACGGGTTATGGCGTGGCATTCGAGTGCTAGACCCTATGTGGCTAGTCAACTGCAAAAAGAAGGATATTGAATGTATATTCTATAGCAAGATTAGTTCGAGGAGAAGGATAAAGAACAAGCTCTCCAATTCCAGAAAATTGTTAATGTATGCTTTGCCAATGATATTCATTCAGGATCGACAAGGAATACTTCATGGAGGAAACTTGAAGAGATAGAGCAGAAAAAGAAAGAGAAGAACGAAGCAACTATTGCGAAGCGTGCTCGTATAGCATCGCTTAGGAGTTTTCGGTTTGGCAATACCGTGAAACGACCTCCTCCAACAGATCAAGCTCCGATAGCATTTGAGGAGCGTCGCAAGCCACCTTAGAGATTCTTTGGAAGTTAGTGTCAAATCTGGTGAAGATTTTTGAAGACTATCTAGACTGCGGCAACATCCAAGGGGGAGTTTGTTGGTGCATTATGTCTATTGCCTACATCTAGGATATGTCTGTATTGTTTATAGGGATTAAGTGTCGAATGTATATATGATAATATTTATTTTATTCATGTTTGTAGTGGTTCGTGCGAGCGAAACAGGTTGGCTGGTACGAGTGACTCTCAGTCACTCGTACGAAGCAGTTACTCGTACAACCAACGTCTCTGTTTAACATACACTCTAGTACGAGTCATGTCGACCTATAAATAGAGGAGTGTTGTGTCAGAACAAAAGAGTTAGCTCAGTTGGTACGGCGAAGCCCTGCTGATTTGTTTACTCGCGTCTGTACTTGCACGTCGTTAATACAATCAGAAGCAGTTAAACAGTAAGATCTTTCTTGTTCTTTTTGTCAACCTCTCTAGCAATGAATTCCGCCTCTGCTAGCTGAGTTAGATCAGACCGGTTGCTCATCGGAGGATCCCGATCCTCATTCACATTATCTTTATTATTATTTTTATGTTATATTATTAATATAGCGAATCTCTTAAACAATTTACATAAATACGTAACAAAAAGTGAATATAATAACTTGATTACAAAAATGGTGTGGGTTTTAGAACCCGTTTTTCAATGAATGTTACACGTACGTTGCACCATGTTAACTCGCAAAATTTTGAATGAAGCGTATAAGAAAATGTAAAATCGTTGAACCACAAACACATTGTGCCGTTTTAACTTGCAAAATTTAGAACTAATGTAAAACAAAAATTTTTGCAAAATATGAAAAACAAAGGGGATCAAAGTTGAAAGTAAAAAAGTTGTTAAGTTAGATTGAAAAAACTAAAAACTTTTGGGTTAAAACTACAAAATCAAGTAGTTTTTAGGTTTAAAGTAAAATACCAGCTTTTTTTAAAAACTCTAAAATATGGGGTACAACACCTCAAAGCACTAAGTTGTTGCTAATTTATATTATGTAAATTTTCTTGGTTTTGTAGTTTTATGTCGTTCTTTTTTTAATTTGACTTTTGGCTATTATATGAAGGTAGGTATTTAGAAGTAATTGGATGCATATTCAAGGCATATTTTGGGGTTGATTCAGATTCTAACAAACTTACATTATGTTATGATGAAATCGGAAATTTATTTTGTACATTGTTTAACTTAATTTTGGCTTGTGATGTATTTGGTAAAAGTTATCTAGGACATGGTTTTAACTTGATTTTGAGTTGTTATGTATTAGGTTATCTTGGGTATGTTTATATTTGAACTAGTGAAATGATACTTTAGATTATTGAGACTTATAGCTATATATTAGTTTCTAATATTTAAATTCGAGCCAAACCAAGCTGAGTCGAGTTAGCTAGGTTAAAAACAAAACCGAGCTCGAGCTTAGATTTTCGGCACGGTTTCAAATCCGAGCCGAGCCCGAGCTTGCCTTAGCTCGGCTCAGTTCGGCTCGTGAACAACCCTAGTGCCACATGTCATCTTCACACTCCTACTTATTACCAAAATGTCCTTCCTTCCTACTTATAAGGAGTGAGAAATGTTATCATCGTAATCCTTATTAGGCTATTTAGACAAAACCCACTTTTTAGTGGATCCTTCCCCCTATATGTGTAACACCTCGTAAAATTGTGTCCAATAGTATTGTGACATGTGTTGTATTTTAAATATAGTCTATTAAAGACTAATAACGACTAATGGTGTCAACATGCTCAAACTGAGCCCCTGAGTGACTGTCCGATGTCAACATGCATAAATAACAGCCTCTGAGTGACAGATATGTCAACATGCTTAAATCATTGGCCTCTGAGTGACTGATATGTCAACATGCCTAGCCTCTGAGTGACATCGGAGTCAACATGCTTATAGTGGGCCTCTGAGTGATCCTTTACAAGTCCTAACTCTCATACGTGCCGATTGTTAGACAAGAGGGTTCAATTCTGCATATATATAAAAGTTGGACATTGGAGGGGTTAAAAGTGTCACTATGTTAATTTATACATCTGAGTGACCTTTTAAGGAACCGAGAGCTCGACAATGTTCGGGCATAATCCCGGGTATACCAAATATTGGCTACGGAGGGCTAAATATGCTAAAAGGGTGTTTTAGAAGGTTTTAAAGGTGTTTAATAAGTTGAGGGGCTGAATGTGGCAAATTTTGAAACCTGACATGAGGCGCTCGCGAGGCGCGGCCTCTCGCGGGGCGCGAGAGGCCTGTGTCTGCAGAAAGTTTCCTTGGCCACCACACAAAGGTGCCAAAAACCATTTTCACAAAACCATGGCTTCCAAACAGCTATGCCACGTTTTAGGACACTTGTAAGCTCCCTCTTACACCCCTTAACACTTGGCATCACCTCCTTCAAGCTCTCCAACTATAAATAGGTGCAAAGGTTCAGCCTTTGAACTTGCACCTTTCTCATTTTCAACTCTATCTCCCTCCTCTAGAAGTTCCTAACTGAAAAGAGCATCCAACTTAGTTCTATTGCATTCTAGAAACCTCTTGTAAGTGTTCCTTGCTTGTGCATTTTCGTTTATAGGATTTTATAGCCAAAAGTCAAGCGTTTTACGGAAAATGCTTTAACTTTCGGTTAAGACCATTATGGTCCAGCCATTGTTCGTAACGAACATGGATATGTGATCGTAATAAGGTAGGTGTTAGTCCCTATAAAGGGCACCTCCGGAAGATCACGTTTGCTAGACCAATTGACGGGTCAAAGTTAAGTTATTAAAAAGTCAAACAGGCCATTTTTCGGAAAAAAATCATAAATTGATCTTATATATGTTATGAAACCTGTTTTAACACCTAAACAAGTTGGTAATAATTATTAGAACATGTAAGAACATGTCCGGCTCGTCAATTTCCGTTCTAGGGTCGGTTCGCAAACGAAAGTCGCGAAGTTTGACTTCTGCTTTGACTTTCGATTCTGACTCGATTTAGATTAGTTAGACACTGATCTAAAGTTGCATTATGATTGTAATAAAATGTAGCATAACCCTCTGAGGTTATATTACATGATCATAATCAGAATCTGAGTTTATGCGCAAGTTCCGTAACTATACCATTTTTTACTAAAAAGCCCTTTTTGCATAAATCAAGGTTTTAATTGATAATGAACTTGAAAACAAGTTTCCTACTGATATAATATGATAAGTAGTATTATTTGGGTTATTAAACCAGATTATAAACTGAGTTTACAAGCAGGTCCTTGAATTATGTCGATAAATGACGATTTAGCCCTTGTGGCTCATAAAATGGTTTTAATCGAATCTTTTCAAGGTAAATCATTTACCTACTAATATGTTATATTAAATAACATATCTAAGACATATAAACCTAATCTTAACATCAGTTTTTATCAAACATCGCATAAAACGTCATTTTACGACATAAGCGCCGCTTCGGCGCATAGTATGGTTTTAAACCATATTAGTTGACCAAGAGTTGTTACCTACTGATTTTAAAATTTATTTTAAACATTTTTACAGTAGGTACATGTTATAAACTCAGAATCCCAAATAGTTTATAAACTATGTGTAAAATGATCAAAATGCCCCTTCGGTACATAGTTTGGTCATAAAAGATAACTTACACAAATAATTAATATCCTACTGATATTATATAATGAATAAATTATTTTTCCAGAATACTTATAGTTATAACATTAAATTATATTCAAGTTCCTTTTATATGGTATGAAATTACCAAAACGCCCTTATGAGGCATAGTTTCATTTTAAAACCATATCTGGCATAAAGGTGATATCCTACTGATATTACAACTTATTTAAAATATAATGGCATATAGAACTTGTCCATGACTTATCCGGTTACCCGATATCGTTGATATACGTACGGTTAAGTATATGTAACTAGTTTACGAAAATTAATCGAAACGGGTTTAACCTTGTCATTTAAGTCTCAAAATCCAGAATGTTTATAGTTTATCCATATTACGCAAGTCAAGGTACTTGTTGGGATTAAACTACATTCTATCCAATCACCGTTTAATCAAGCGTTATACGTCTTGATCCTGTACACTACACGGTCTAAGTCTATAACTTGAATAAAACCGTTAGTATTTAATTTGTTAGTTTATGCCATAATCCAGACTAGAGACTTGCCGATAAATGCTATCTGCACTTAGTACTTTTGTGTACGGCTGATTTATTAAAATTAAAAGAAGACTAGCTCAGGTAAATACTCTCGACTTATTTCCCCTATACGGGCTTGGGTTACGGTAAATTATTACCGCTTGGTCGGAAATGGGAACAATCGAATGCCAGGTGTGGCTTTTGACAACTGGCAAATAACTGGAAATTCCGTACAATGTAATCACTATTTTCATATTATAATCTCATGCATGATTATCGTAATTTAAATTCAAAACTGAGTCGTACGTTATTAGGGCAAGTAAATCTGATCATAACATATACTGGTTTCCGTTACGACGAAAAACAGACCAAAACAATGCCCTGAAAGTGTTGGTAGAAAGTGCTGAATGCACTAAATGCAGTGACACTAACCGTGTCGGAAAACCCGCTGAAACGAATCCGAACAAGAAATGACGGCATGTTAATGCCATACCCAAGTCCATATACAAATGAAAACACATATCCGAGAACAACTATTACAATAATACATAACTTTCCGGTATAACGCCTAAATTGCAAAATTGTCCGTTTCGACCGAAAAAGGAGACAAATGGCGATTTGTCTGCAAGACTGACTCGGAGGATTCCGGGTGTCAAGATAAGAATAAAACAATGCTAAACATCATAAAATAATGTGAGGATAGCAAAAATGCACAAAACACGTCGTTTCCGGTCATTCGGCAAACAGTGCACAACTCGACCGTTAAAGCGGCCGATCGTCGAAACGACGAATATTTTAGTGGCCGATAGCCTCATCCGAGCGTCTAGTGAACTAGTTAAGCATTATTTGAACTCGGAATCCATTCATCTAACATGAGGTCTAGGAAACACAACTTTTGGAAAAGTTCGACAGCGGATCGTAAAAGTGCCGATATCGATCGAACGGTCAAATGGAAGACATATCGGCAAGTTGATCTAACTTATTTTTATGCTTAGACTATTAGTGTACAGGTTGATAATCTTGAAAACCAAGAAAAGATACATCAAAAACCCTAAAATACAACATAATATTAACAGTAAATATTTATTATTTTGTGTTGATTAGATGCTTATATGCTTGTTAGAATGTATATTGAAGTTGTTTATATTGATATTATGAGATAAAAGTAAGATGATCTTGTGTGATTTAGTATAAAAATAAGGATTTAAACATAATAAGGTTTAAAATCTAAACAAGATCATCATTTACATCATACATGTAAAATACTACAACTTAAGAATAATGTTTATACATAAGAGTGATTTTTATAAGAAGTAAACATATATATTTAAGTTGTAATCACATTAAAAGTGTATAGTAATCAAAGGGATTACATGCATGAACTTGTTTAAACAACCTACTAAAGTATTGTTTTGAAAAGAATAATGAACATTAAAACCCTCTTGATTTATTAGGGTTTTTAACAAATAATTCATGGATGATGATATGTAGATTATGTTAAATAAATATTAGATGGTTTGTTGATGATGATTATGAGTTTAAACAGGTTTTAAATACGTTTTTAAGACGTGGAAAACGCCATAGTTTAGGGGAAACTATGGCGAAATTTTATAAAAATCTAATCACGATTAAAGCATGATTTGTGGGGTGATTAGTGAGACTAAACGTGATTAGTAACTTAAAACGTCATTAAGTGGACTCTAATGACAAGGGTTATCCCTAAGTAACCAAGTATTTAAACAAAGTTATAAATATATATTTATAAGTAAAAATAAAGATACACATATATATTTACAAGAAAAATAAATACTTTTACAAATATATATTCTTGTAAGGAAAATAATACAAAGTCTTGTATGCATATTTGTGCTAATAAATAATATGTATACATGTGTGTATTGTATATATATGTATTAGAAACTTAGGGTATTCACAATAAAATACCCAATCTTATACAAAATACAAACACTTAAACAATATACTAAGCATTGGTGTCATTCATAATAAATACATGCTCATAAAGCGTCAAAACAATAAATCGGACAATTAAGGCAATTCGAACAATAGGCGGACATGCAATATTACACAATCGCGTCGACGACCAACGGGTGAATCGCCGGCACGAAAGGTCGCCATGACAACGAGCGATCCTCGACAAAAATGAGCGTACAATGAACAACGCCGACGACGAGCCTAAATATATTTTTAGACGACTCAACATATATATATGTTATCAAAACCAAAAACCCGGAAAGTTAAGTATGTTAAAAGTTAGAAAAATTATAAGTAAACACTTATAATATAAATGGGCTCATAAGTATATACATTTGGGCTAGGCCCACGTTGTGAAAACCATATATAGGCCTAAATTCCATAAGGTTATGGAGGTGGCCCAAAAACTAATAAAAGCCCAAAACCATATAAAAATACATGGGCTAGGCCCAAGGATACAAAAAGACATGGGCTAGGCCCAATGACAAAATTACATGGGCTAGGCCCAATGACAAAAAGACATGGAGTAGGCCCAAAGACAAAAGACATGGGCTAGGGCCAGTGACCAAAAGACATGGGCTAGGCCCAAAGACAAAATTACATGGGCTAGGCCCAATGACATAAATTACATGGGCTAGGCCCGGTGACAAGAAAACATGGGCTAGGCCCAATGACATGTGAATGACAAGGCCCAGTACACACGTTGTTTGAAAACAGTAATATATATATACATATATATATATATTTAGGAAATATATATATATAATAATATTTATCGAACAAACGAACCACCAACACTAAGATCACATTATAAGTTGTTCAATCATAACAAGTAAATAAATAACAAGAATTCAAGATGAACAACGTGTACAAGGTCCATTGAGACCTAGGTGTCTAATGAGACCAATACGCATGTAGGTCACATACGTAGCAGACACCAAACGATAAGCATTACGACTTATACGGAACACAAAAACTGTGAGTTCATGTCCCTCCTTTCACTTACTTTAAGTTTTGTTTTAAACTATCTAGGGAAATACATGTCATGTCAAAACAGTATGTTAGCTATGAGTTAGCAGATAACAGATCACTGTGCGTAAGTAGGAAATAACAGTAGTAACCATTAATCACTTAGTGACCAAGGTGCAAAAGAGGTAGATCTATTGAGTTTGAGACCCGCTCCACTCCTGGTTGGTATACCCATTGGAGTGCTTTTGTGATCCCAACATGTCAAAGAAGTCTCGGTTTGGTTACTTACTTATGGCACTAGTATGTCAGGGTGCTCGCGACACACTCATAGATCCTAAATTAACTCATTGATGCTAATAACATACTTGGATTTCAATACAGGTTTTCAAAGATGACATTTGGATATGAAAACATTAACTACATGAACTCACCAACTTTATGTTGACTTTTTAAAATTACATGTGTTTCAGGACGCATGACTTGAGCTGGTGATGGGATCTGGGTGTGGGATTTTCAAGACAACGATGTATTACTTTTGGAGGGTTTGCTCTTTATATCCCAACCTCGTTTGGGTATATAGGGGTCAAAGCCTCAACATGAAACTGTGATGAAAACACTATCTTATTTTGGTACAATGTCTTTTAAACTATGTTTGTAATGTTAATCTGAAACTGATAACAATGTGATTTCACCTTTTGATGGTTGTAATATCGGAACAAAACTTATGAATGGCAGCATCATTGTTAATTTATAATGTTTACTATATTGGATGCAATGATTACCTAATAGTCACACACTTGCACTTCCGCTACGACCAGGGTGTGACAGACTTGTATCAATCACCAGGGGCTCACACCTGAAAACAAGGTTTAAAACATGAGAGAAATGTTTTGGAATTAAAACAAAATAACAAAAAAGGTTTTCATTGTGTCACTATAACACAAGGATCTATCACACGAGCTCAACTATAAGTAATGAGCAGAGTCAATACATGAGTAGTCAATAATAGATAGACACAAAACAGTAAGATTGCATGGAATACAAAGAGAACAAGCTTTGCATGAAAAATGGTGATTAATTTAAAATATATCATAAATTACTAACATGTATATATATGTATTGTACGGATTATTTTCCAGGACTATGTCTTCAGCATCGAGTTATGAGGAAGACCCAGGGGAGCATATATCTGATGTTGGATATGATCCTTTTGCCGAGGCCCAACCTTTAGGGGATGGAGCCGAAGATGGAGACGATGGGGACTTCCAACCACTGGCACTGATTGATCCTATGGAGGTAGATGCACCTCCAGCAGACGACGTATTGGCCGTCCCTCAGCCACCGCATGACATCATAGTGTATGCTCACCCGGAGGGTGAACACGCTATTGTACATCTGGCTGTGCCCCTTGCTGTGGTCCCTCCCGTGATTGATTTGGATGATGACGACAACGAGATACCAGTGTTCCATGTGAAGCACATAGAGGACGACCTGGGAGATGGCGAGGTCTTCGATTATAATGCTATACTCGGGATTCCACCCCCTGATATCCCAGTTGTCGACATCTCGTCATCCACCGATGTTGCTCCGAGTGAGCATGAGGCAGACGATGCTTCATCGGCCGTCCCAGGCACACCTGCATCTATGTATTCACCACCTACGGCCTCACCAGCTCGTGTCAGTTCATTCCCTGTCAGAGTCACGACCCCTAGACCCACTCACTATACTGGACCTGCCCATTACTACTCACTGAGCGGCACTACGTGCCCCTGAACAGCCGCCACCATATTATTCTGAGAGGTCCACGTACCACCCTATTTACAACCCGTCTGCACCAGGACCCTCTCATATGGCAGGACCCTCTTTCTCTGATAGAGTACCCCCCATGTATAACCCACGTCCCACACCACTCCCACCAGCATACCCACCACTACCCGTATCACCACCACCGACTCCATCTTTTTACTACCCATTCCACCACTCGTCATGCCCATCCGAGGCACGAGTACAGGAGCTAGAGCAATTTCAGACGGATGCTACTAGGCGCATTTCTAGCCTCGAGGAGGAGATGGCCTACTATCACAGTTTGTTTCCACGATCACCATTTCCACCACCCCTCCACCTCAGTAGCATGTTTGTAGATATCTTTTGGGGATCAGTTGTGCTTTTGTTGTTTTGGCTCATGAAGACTCAGCCTTGAAGATCCCAGCTTTTGGAAGACAACTTATTGACGTGAAGAAGCAATGTAGTAGAAAAATGTAATAATAACATGAAAGTATTATTCGACTAATTGTGAGCGACAAATTGTGTTAGAAGACAATGCCGCCCCGCAGAAGAAGTTTAAACAATAACACCTACCCACCACACAAGAGGAGCTGAACGAACGTATCTCCCAAGCCATTGCACAGTACGAGGCAAACCGCTCTGAGCATAGGGGAGGTACAAGAGGTTCAACAGGAGTAAATCCTTCACTGGTAATACACAGTTTCTCATAACCACCACACACTCTCATCCATCTAATTCGTGCTACTTACTCATGCTTAAATGGTGTATCCAATGATTTCAGGCTGCACATATAAGCAGTTTCTTGACTACAAACCTCTGAACTTCGATGGTCCCGGAGGCGCTATAGCCTTCGTACGTTGGACTGAGAGGGACATTTTTGGTTCAGACATTACTGGGTATACGCAGCAATTCCACGACTTGTCCCGAGTGGTGCCATATCTAGTGGAGCCTGAATTCAAGCGTATTGATAGGTACATTTGGGAAACTTGCCCCTGAGATTATGAGTTTGGTTACCTCTTCGAAACCCATAGAGATTGGTGAAGCAATGGAATTAGCTATCAGCGTGACCGAGGAGGCTGTACGTCAGGGAAAGTTGCCTAAGTATGGTGGAAACAAGAAGGAATATGATGAGGAAAATACTGATTCCAATAAACGGAAATTCTCTCATTTCAAGAAAGGCTCTCGTGGTAATCACAACAGTAACAAGAGACAAGCCGCGAGAGAAGTCAAGGAAACCAAAGCATATATTACCACAACCACGAACACTGCGGTTAAGAAAGCTTATACCGGGGACGCACCAAAATGTCGCAAGTGTCCTTTCCACCATCGCGGGGAATGTCGAGGCCCCAAGGGTGGAAAATGTGGAAAAATCGAACATCGCACCGATGTGTGCCGAGCCAACACTGGAGATCAAGTTTGCTATGGATGCGGACACAAAGGACATTTCAAGAAAGACTGTCCTAAAGCGAATCAAGCGCGGGGAAGAGCATTTGTAATTGGAGCTAAGGATGATCGTCAGGATCCAAACATGGTCACCGATATGTTCCTTATCAAAGATCACTTTGCATCTATTCTTTTTGATACCGGGGCAGATTTCAGTTTTATTTCAAAAGAGTTTAGAGATATGCTTGGGGTAAAGTCGAGTAAACTAGATGTTCCCTACTCGATTGAGCTAGCTAACGGAATATTAGTAGAGTGAAAGAAATAATAAAGAAATGTATGTTAGAATTGGGTGAACGGAAGTTTGATATAGATCTATTACCAGTTCAACTGGGTAGTTTTGATGTTGTTATTGGGATGGATTGGCTATCCAATAATCGAGCCGAGGTTATATGTCATGAGAAGATCATTCGCATCCCTTTATCTGACGGAGAACACTTGATAATTCACGGTGAGAAGCGTGACACCCCTCTGCGAATCATAAACTGCATGAAGGCATAGAAATGCTTGAGGAAAGGATGCATCGCTTTTCTTGCCCACGTGGTGGATAAGAAGGCCGAGGAGTGCACGATTGAAGAAATACCTGTAGTGAGGGAATATCCCGAGGTCTTCCAAGAGGACTTGCCAGGACTACCTCCTCAGAGACAAGTCGAGTTCCGTATTGATCTAGTGCCAGGAGCTGCACCTGTGGCAAAAGTTCCATACCATCTAGCCCTCGGAAATGCAAGAACTATCCACGCAGCTGCAAGAGTTGCTTGACAAAGGTTTCATAAGACCGAGTTTCTCGCCTTGGGGAGCTCCGTTGCTATTCGTAAAGAAGAAAGACGGAACCTTTCGTATGTGTATCGACTACCGGGAGTTAAACAAGTTAACTATCAAGAACCGGTACCCATTACCGCGGATCGATGATCTGTTCGATCAGCTACAGGGATCGAGTTTTTATTCAAAGATTGATTTGAGATCCGGTTATCATCAATTGAGAATCCAAGAGGAAAGCATTCCCAAGACAGCGTTTTGGACCCGTGTCATTATGAGTTCCTTGTTATGCCCTTTGGCCTAACAAATGCCCCTGCAGTATTCATGGATTTGATGAACCGAGTGTGTAAGCCATACCTTGACAAGTTCGTGATCATCTTCATAGATGATATTCTGATATACTCACGCACCAAGAAAGAGCACGAACAAAACCTAAGAACCATTTTGGAATTGCTGAAGAAAGAACAGTTATACGCCAAGTTCTCGAAATGCGAATTTTGGATTTGCGAGGTACAATTTCTCGGTCATGTGGTGAACGAGAACGGAATACATGTTGATCCTTCAAAGATCGAGGCAATAAAGAACTGGACCACACCAAGAACTCCCACAGAAATACGACAATTCCTAGGCTTAGCTGGATATTACAGGAGATTTATTGAGAACTTCTCCAAGGTTGCTCAGCTGCTAACCTCGCTTACCCAGAAGGATAGAAAGTTTGATTGGGGAGAAAAGCAAGAATCAACATTCCAAGTATTGAAGGAAAAGCTATGCAAGGCACCAATACTATCCCTCCCGGACTGTACCGATGACTTTGTGGTGTACTGTGATGCATCACATCAAGGTTTAGGTTGTGTGTTAATGCAACGAGTAAAAGTCATCGCGTACGCGTCATGACAGTTGAAAATTCATGAGAGGAATTATACCACGCATGACCTGGAGCTAGTGCCGTGGTATTTGCCTTGAAGATCTAGCGTCATTATCTATATGACACTAAGTGTACCATATTCACTGATCATAAAAGTCTTCAACATATATTCAACCAAAGAGAACTGAATATGCACCAACGACGTTGGGTGGAACTGTTGAATGATTATGACTGTGAGATTAAGTATCACCCCGGCAAAGCAAATGTTATAGCAGATGCTTTGAGTAGAAAAGGAACGAGTCAAAGCATTACGGGTGCAAGCTTTGGAGATGACAATCCAGACGAACTTCACAACTCGAGTGCGTGAAGCACAACAAGAAGCATTGGAAAACATTCCAGCTGAATCATTAAAGGGAATGGAAAACAAATTGGAACTGAACAAGGATGGAACTCTATATTTCATGGGAAGGATTTGGATTCCCTATTATGGCAAGTTGCGAGACTTGGTGCTGGATGAAGCACACAAGTCCAAGTATTTGATACACCCAGGATCGGACAAAATGTACCAGGATCT
The DNA here is from genome assembly GCA_947069175.1 of Scalesia atractyloides. NCBI lineage: Eukaryota > Viridiplantae > Streptophyta > Magnoliopsida > Asterales > Asteraceae > Scalesia > Scalesia atractyloides. Next base: position 38,374,455 of record CAMTDV010000001.1, read on the forward strand.
GAGAGAATATTATTGGTGGCCTAATCTCAAGAGAGATGTTGCGACCTATGTTGGGAAATGCCTAACTTGTGCAAAGGTCAAGGCCGAATACCAAAAGCCATCTGGGTTATTACAACAACCAGAGATTCCAGTTTGGAAGTGGGAGCAGATATCAATGGATTTCATTACAAAGCTACCACGGACCTCTCGAGGTCATGACATGATCTGGGTTATCATTTATCGGTTAACCAAGTCAGCTCACTTCCTACCCATTCGTGAGAAAGACAGTACAAAGAAACTAGCGGAACTATACATGAAGGAGATTGTGGCACGTCATGATGTGCCAATCTCGATAATCTCTGATAGAGATGGTCGCTTTGTATCGTGTATCTGGCAATAATTTCAAAATTCATTTGGTTCTCGCTTGGATTTAAGCACATCCTTTCACCCGCAGACCGATGGTCAGAGCGAGTGAACCATTCAAACATTAGAGGACATGCTTCAGGCCTGTGTGATAGATTTAGGCAGAAATTGGGATACTCATTTACTGTTGGTAGAGTTTTCCTACAGTAACAGTTATCATACCAGTATCAAGGCCGCGTCATTCGAAGCACTATATGGACGAAAGTGCCGCCGATCACCGCTATGTTGGGCGAAAGTCGGTGACAGAAAACTTACCGGTCCCGAACTAGTACAAGAGACCACAGACAAGATATTTAAGATACGTGAGCGTATTAAAGCAGCCCGAGATAGACAAAGGAGCTACGCGGATCGAAGACGCAAACCATTATCCTTCGAGGTGGGAGACAAAGTATTGTTAAAGGTCTCACCTTGGAAAGGCGTAGCTAGGTTCGGAAACGCGGAAAGCTCAACCCGAGATATATTGGTCCTTTCGAAATTCTGGCAAAGATTGGTACTCTGGCTTACAGGTTAAAACTGCCAGAGGAACTCAATAATGTACATGACACCTTTCATGTGTCTAATCTAAAGAAGAGTCCAACAGATGACACCATTATCATTCCAGCAGATGAAATTCATGTTGACGACAACTTACAATTCACCGAAGAACCAGTTGAAGTCTTGGACTGGAAGGTCCAAAAGACAAGAAGAAGCCAAATCAAACTGGTGAAGGTAAGCTGGAACTAGCGTCACGGTCCTGAGTATACATGGGAGCGTGAAGAACAAATCCAGTCAAAATACCCCCACCTGTTCGAGAAGACTCCTTCAGTGGATGCCACAAGTTGAATTTCAGGACGAAATTCTTTTTAACAGGGGGAGTATGTGACAACTGGCAAATAACTGGAAATTCCGTACAATGTAATCACTAATTTCATATTATAATCTCATGCATGATTATCGTAATTTAAATTCAAAACTGAGTCGTACGTTATTAGGGCAAGTAAATCTGATCATAACATATACTGGTTTCTGTTACGACAAGAAACAGACCAAAACAATGCCCTGAAAGTGTTGGTAGAAAGTGTTGAATGCACTAAATGCGGTGACACTAACCGTGTCGGAAAACCCGCTGAAACGATTCCGAACAAGAAATGACGGCATGTTAATGCCATACCTAAGTCCATATACAAATGAAAACACATATCTGAGAACAACTATTACAATAATACATAACTTTCCGGTATAACGCCTAAATTGCAAAATTGTCCGTTTCGACCGAAAAAGGCAACAAATGGCGATTTTCCGCAAGACTGACTCGGAGGATTCCGGATGTCAAGATAAGAATAAAACAATGCTAAACATCCTGAAATAATGTGAGGATAGCAAAAATGCACAAAACACGTCGTTTCCGGTCATTCGACAAACAGTGCACAACTCGATCGGAAAGCGGCCGATCGTCGAAACGACGAATATTTTAGTGGCTGATAGCCTCATCCAAGCGTCTAGTGAACTAGTTAAGCATTATTTGGAACTCGGAATCCATTCATCTAACATGAGGTCACGGAAACACAACTTTCGGAAAAGTTCGACGGCGGATCATAAAAGTGCTGATATCGATCGGTCAAATGGAAGACATATCGGCAACCCTAATTCATCGTGTATTCATCTAGCAAACTAGTCGTGAATTGTTTTGGACCAGAAATGCACTAAACTGACACCATATTTGTTGTGGTAATCGAAATCAAACGCTTCCGGTAATAAATATATAGTTACGTTTATTAGCGAATACTTCAACGATGAACGATCTAACGACATATCCGTCATCCGAAACTTATTTTGGAGGATCATATGGATTAAATGCCATATAATTACACCCTAAACACAAGTCTTATGCTTAATATGCTAGAAGATTAACCCTAATCACCATAATTAATTTAAACACCTATATATCTTTATTTTCAACATGTGGTAAAAATCAAAGTTACATTTCACCCCCTCATTACACGGTCACAAAGTGGGTCCCACCCAATTGATTTTGGTTGAAAAATTGTGATGTTAAGCATGGCTAGTTAGATTTTGATGAGATGGAAGATATGTGTAATTATATAAATAACATCACATGATTTTATCACATTTCATTCACCAAAAATTCACAACATCTTCCTTCCTTTTCTCCTTCTTGCTCACGACTCCACTACCTCCACCCTAAGCCACCATTGTGCCACCCTTAAACGCCACATTCCATACACTTTGAAGGTTGATCAAGACCTCTAAGGAAGCTTGCATGGATGGAGCTCATTAGGGCCTTCTAAGGAGCTTATTTTTCTTCTAAATCTTCAAGAATCTAGTGCACCCATTGTGAGCTAATCTCCTCCATAATCTAACTTATTTTTATGCTTAGATTATTAGTGTACAAGTTGATAATCTTGAAAATCAAGAAAAGATACATCAAAAACCCTAAAATACAACATAATATTAACAATAAATATTTATTATTTTGTGTTGATTACATGCTTATATGCTTGTTAGAATGTATATTGAAGTTGTTTATATTAATATTATGAGATAAAAGTAAGATGATCTTTTGTGATTTAGTATAAAAATAAGGATTTAAACATGATAAAGTTTAAATCTAAACAAGATCATCATTTACATCATCCATGTAAAATACTACAACTTAAGAATAATTTTTATACATAAGAGTGATTTTTATAAGAAGTAAACATATATATTTAAGTTGTAATCACATTAAAAGTGTGTAGTAATCAAAGGGATTACATGCATGAACTTGTTTAAACAACCTACTAAAGTATTTTTTTGAAAAGAATAATGAACATTAAAAACCCTCTTGATTTATTAGGGTTTTTAACAACAAAACTCATGGATGATGATATGTAGATTATGTTAAATAAATATTAGATGGTTTGTTGATGATGATTATGAGTTTAAACAGGTTTTAAATACGTTTTTAAGACGTGGAAAACGCCATAGTTTAGGGGAAACTATGGCAAAATTTAATAAAAATCTAATCACGATTAAAGCATGATTAGTGGGGCTAAACGTGATTAGTAACTTAAAACGTCATTAAGTGGACTCTAATGACAAGGGTTATCCCTAAGTAACCAAGTATTTAAACAAAGTTATAAATATATATTTATAAGTAAAAATAAAGATACCCATATATATTTACAAGAAAAATAAATACTTTTACAAATATATATTCTTGTAAGGAAAATAATACAAAGTGTTGTATGCATATTTGTGCTAATAAATAATATGTATACATGTGTGTATTGTATATATGTGTATTAGAAACGTAGGGTATTCACAATAAAATGCCCAATCTTATACAAAATACAAACACTTAAACAATATACTAAGCATTGGTGTCATTCATAATAAATACATCCTCATAAAGCGTCGAAACAATAAATCGAACAATTAAGGCAATGCGAACAATAGGCGGACATTCAATATTACACCGTCGCGTCGACGACCAACGGGTGAATCGCCGGCACGAAAGGTCGCCATGACAACGAGCGATCCTCGATGAAAATGAGCGTACAATGAACAACGCCGACGACGAGCCTAAATATATTTTTAGATGACTCAACATATATATATGTTATCGAAACCAAAAACTCGGTAAGTTAACTATATTAAAAGTTAGAAAAATTATAAGTAAACACTTATAATATAAATGGGCTCATAAGTATATACATTTGGGCTAGGCCCACATTGTGAAAACCATATATAGGCCCAAATTCCATAAGGTTATGGAGGTGGCCCAAAAACTAATAAAAGCCCAAAACCATATAAAAATACATGGGCTATGCCCAAGGATACAAAAAGACATGGGCTAGGCCCAAAGACAAAAAGATATGGGCTAGGCCCAAAGACAAAATTACATGGGCTAGGCCCAATGACAAAAAGACATGGGCTAGGCCCAAAGACAAAAAGACATGGGCTAGTCCCAGTGACCAAAAACATGGGCTAGGCCCAAAGACAAAATTATATGGGCTAGGCCCGGTGACAAGAAAACATGGGCTAGGCCCAATGACATGTGAAGGGCAACGCCCAGTACACACATTGTTTGAAAACAATAATATATATATATATATATATATATATAGATATATATATACATATATATATATATATATATATTTAAGAAATATATATATATAATAATATTTATCGAACAAACGAACCACCAACACTAAGATCACATTATAAGTTGTTCAATCATAACAAGTAAATAAATAACAAGAATTCAAGATGAACAACGTGTACAAGGTCCATTGAGACCTAGGTGTCTAATGAGACCAATACGCATGTTGGTCACATACGTAGCAGACACCAAACGATAAGCATTACGACTTATACGGAACACAAAAACTGTGAGTTCATGTCCCTCCTTTCACTTACTTTAAGTTTTGTTTTAAACTATCGAGGGGAAATACATGTCATGTCAAAACAGTATGTTAGCTATGAGTTAGCAGATAACAGATCACTGTTCGTAAGTAGGAAATAACAGTAGTAACCATTAATCACTTAGTGACCAAGGTGCAAAAGAGGTAGATCTATTGAGTTTGAGACCCGCTCCACCCCTGGTTGGTATACCCATTGGAGTGCTTTTGTGATCCCAACATATCAAAGAAGTCTCGGTTTGGTTACTTACTTATGGCACTAGTATGTCAGGGTGCTCGCGACACACTGATAGATCCTAAATTAACTCATTGATGCTAATAACATACTTGGATTTCAATACAGGTTTTCAAAGATGACATTTGGATATGAAAACATTAACTACATGAACTCGCCAACTTTATGTTGACTTTTTAAAATTACATGTGTTTCAGGACGCAGGACTTGAGCTGGTGATGGGATCTGGGTGTGCGATTTTCAAGACAATGACGTATTACTTTTGGAGGGTTTGCTCTTTATATCCCAACCTCGTTTGGATATATAGGGGTCAAAGCCTCAACATGAAACTGTGGTGAAAATACTATCTTATTTTGATACAATGTCTTTTAAACTATGTCTGTAATGTTAATCTGAAACTGATAACAATGTGATTTCACCTTTTGATGGTTGTAATTTCGGAACGAAACTTATGAATGGCATGCATCGTTGTTAATTTATAATGTTTAATATATTGGATGCAATGATTACCTAATAGTCACACATTTGAGCTTCTGCTACGACCAGGGTGTGACACGGCTAGTAAATCCGCATATTCTGTTTTAATCAGTTTTGTTTGATAACTTAAACATCGGGGGTTAACTACCTTGTCCTGGATATCCTTGGCTCATTACAATAGAAATGGCCACGACCTTAGCGCTGGTGTAGGCATACACCCGATAGATGCTAAAAAATGCATTCCCACAAGGTTGGGAAGAATCGACTCCTTCGTGAGTCCAAAGTGGTGTGTACGTTACTCAAGTCTCGGTCTCCGTACCGGGCCATGTATGTATGGACAAACATGCAAATCTGTTAACAAGGTTGGACGGTCAACTTTCCCAAGTTATAAAAGATTTTGTACTAATACGCACTTAAAACATATTTTAAATGTTTTCAAAATGAGTCAGTTGGGTGTATTTACCAGCGAAAGCTGACGTATTTTCAAAAGACTAAGCTTGCAGGTACAATACGAAATCGGCTGGAAGTGCTCGGTAGTGATAGAGGATCTTGCAAATCCTAGATCTGCCCAAAGTCTGTTCTATATTCTTTCCATGTACAATTTATGATCCGCCTGTGGATCTTCTATTACGAGCCTGTATATTATTTTATATTTCGAACATTCGGTTTGTAATAGTAATTTTACTCCAAGACTTCCGCTGTGGCGTGTTTAATTGACAATGATGTTATCAACTGACGTCATGATATTCCCCACTCGGGCCCACCGGTGTATGGATTTGGGTTGGAAAAATCTAGGTGTGACAGGTTGGTATTATAGCCAACGTTTGAGAGAATTAAACACTATCCTTCTTGTGTTTAATCTCAAACTTACACGACCACATTCCTTAGACTTCCAAGTCTAGGAATTGACCTAGGATTACTCATTTCATTATTAAGTTATTAGTATTATTTTTGAATTAATTTTTAACAGGAAAATGCCGCCACGTGTACGAGGACGAGGAAAAGGACCCATGAGGGGAGGACCATCAGGACACATCCCTTTACATCCACATCACCCAAACCCCTATGAGGACTCGGGAGATTTATGGCCATTTGCCCAACATTCACCTACCCACACTCAAAGTTCTTACCACTCGTACCATTCACATCATTCTCATCATTCCCATCTCTCTCATCATTCTTACCATGATGAGTTTAATCCAAACCAATACTTTAACACACCCCCAGCTGATCAGAATCAGTTGGATCAGCCAAATCCAATGGACGAGGACTCCGACCCGGAGATGCCACTCTCGGCATCGCATACGCATCCTATAGAAATCTCAAGCGATTCGAACTCTTATGCCGGATCGCCTTACCAAGGTGCTAATGAGTGGGACCAATATTGGAACCAATTTACCTTCGCCAATACTCCTTCCCATCACTCCCAACCACCTCCCGTGCAAGAAGATGTGCACATGGAACCGGTGGAACAACCCCAATCGCCACCAGAACTGCCAAGGAGGAAAAGAGGAGCACGTATGCCGGTACGTGCGGGCCAATGGTCGAGTTCGCTACCACCTTTGCCCAAACCTTATCCAACTATTCACGAGGACCCACAAGTTGGTGGACCCTCTAATACCTCACATGTGGTGGAACAAACACCAACACCTACAGTTCAACCACTACCATCGGGTTATAGTAACCCAATTCCCACTTATCCGAATACGTCTGGATATGATCCTTTTAACCCATCTACACCAGTAGACTATCAAGAATGTCGCATGACCCATATATGCAAGCAGTTATGCACAACGCACTTTACCCATCTCCTTTCCCACCTGCTTATCCACCGACTGGATATCCAACTTATGGGTAGGTTATGCCACAACCGCAACCACAACCTCCACCACCACTTGAGGCTATTAACAAAGCCTTAGAACGAATGAAAGAAATGCAACAACAAGCGGAGAAAACGGAAAAGAAGACGAACAAGTTCTTTAAGAAACTCTCCAAGCTGGTTAAGGGAAAGAAGGACGAGTGAAGTCTCTTTTAATATATGTTAGTCCCTGCGAGGAAATTGTTATTTCTTTAGTCCCTGCATGGACATTTTGTTTCTATAGTCCTTGCATGGACAATTTATTTCAATGTTTCTAGTATTGTAATTTTTATTTGGAATTTAATGAAGTATTTTTGGAATTATAAATATGTATTCATCCTCTTCAAAACGAGCGTCTCGATTTTATTCGAAATTTATGCTCTGCTATATAATTCCAAAAGACCTTAATAGATTTGATTATGCCAAGTGGTGTAGACCACAAGTTGGCCAAGAAATGATAGTTAAGGACAAGGAGCCTTCTATCAGGATAGTTAAGGGAAGTTATCATTCTATCTAGATGTGTGGAACTAGGTTCAAACCTCCAAGGTCGTTAAGGTCGAAGGTGACCGGGATCATAAACCAATCATTAAGGTACTCTTATGTTAACATTAAGAAATGTTCATACTCTTGGTAATGTGACTTGAGGAACCACACTAGCCGTCTAGGTAAAAGGACTATGTCCTAAGACCTATTATATAGCCTATGTGATCAATGTGATCCCGGCTAACGTCATCAATGTGATGACAAATGACAGGCCAAGGTGCCCAATTTATGTCCAGCGTGACAGGCCAAGGTGCCCAATTTATGTCCAATGTGACAGGCCAAGGTGCTAAATATATGTCCAATGTGACAGGCCAAGGTGTCCAATTTATGTCAAATGTGACAGGCCAAGGTGCCCAATATATGTCCAATGTGACAGGCTGATATGCCATAAATTTACATCTGTTATGATGTAGGCTAAGGTGCCATAAAATTTACATCTGTTATGATGTAGGCCGATATGCATAAATTTACATCTGTTATGATGTAGGCCAAGGTGCCATAAAATTTACATCTGTTATGATGTAGGCTGATATGTCATAAATTTACATCTGTTATGATGTAGGCCAAGGTGCCATGAATTACATCTGTTATGATGTAGGCTGATATGCCATGAATTACATCTGTTATGATGTAGGCTGATATGCCATATGTATTATGTCCTAGGTGACAGGCTGATATGCCATATGTATTATGTCCTAAGTGACAGGCTGATATGCCATATATTATGTCCAATGTGACCGGCCAATGTGCCCAATTATTATGTCCATTAGTGACAAGCCTATGAGCTATATGATTGTCAATAATGATAATGACAGTTGTGATATCAGCCATATATTATGTCAAATGTGACCGGCCAATGTGCCCAATTATTATGTCCATTAGTGACAAGCCTATGAGCTATATGATTGTCAATAATGATAATGACAGTTGTGACCTTACGATCCATTGTCCAATAATATATGGACTACGTCCAGATTGTAATTTACCTATGATGGTCTTATTAAGACCTATGCCAAATATAGATATGTTAAGCCTAAGAGTTGTGATTTTATTCACACTAGCTTAAGTAGGCTATGGATTGTTATATACAATGTATAAAGCCAATATGGTTGATATACCATGGCTAAGTGAAGTTTTATTGGTGTATAGAACCAAAGTTCAAAAGATGGCTAACTCGGATGAGGCACAAAGTAGCCACCGTGATATTGACTCTAACAAAGCCGAAGACAGAAATGTGGATAATGATAATTTTTTAAGCTCGCATTGATGCGGCTATTGAAAAGGCCATGGGAAAGGCCATAGAAAAACTTAAAGAGTCGAGTGCTACACGCTCTAGACCCTTATCTATTCCACCATCTTCAGCTCATAAGGAGAGCTCAGTTCACTCTTCAAATGCAAAGAGTGAACCAAAGAAACTGGAATTTGCTGATAGGACCCGTTCTTTTAAAGACGGGTGTACCTATAAGTATTTCGTATCCTGCAAGCCCCGAGACTTTAATGGGGAGAAAGGAGCTGTTGAAGCCTTAAAGTGGCTGGATGAGATGGAGACAATCGTAGATATCAGCGGCTGTGCTGATAAGGATGTGGTAAAATATGCATCACAGTCCTTTAAGGGCGATGCCCTAATCTGGTGGAAAGCTATGATCCAATCTACGGGCAAAGTCCACCTGTACAACTTAGGATGGCCTAAGTTTGTCGAATTAGTCAAGGAAACTTACTGTCCACCTCATGAGGTGGAGAAATTAGGGACAAACTTTTTTTTCTCTTTCAATGAAGAACCTAGATTGTCGGAAGTACGTTTCTGACTTTAACTCCCTATCTAGGTTAGTTTCCTATTTGATCACCCCTGAATCCAAACGCATTGCGCGTTTTATAAATGGGTTGGCGCCCGAGATAAAGGGCATGGTAAAGGCTGCTCAGCCTAGTACCTATAGGTCCGTTGTAGACCTATCTCTCTCCCTCACTTTAGATTTAGTAAGGCAAAAGTCAGTAAGGATTGAAACTGACGAAAAGAGGAAACGGGAGGACAATAACTCCCAAAGATTCAAAAAGAAAGGAAATTTCGGGTTCAAGAAGAACCAGCACGCGTCTAATGACAAACCTCTGTGCAAGAACTGTAAATATAGGCATTGGGGACAATGTAGTATAAATCCACAGACTAAACCTTGTGGTATCTGCAAAAGAAAATGGCATAAGACCCTAGATTGCAAGGATCTCAAGGATGCAGTTTGCTACAACTGTAATGAAAAAGGGCATATTACGTTCAATTGCCCCAAGAACCTCAAAAGCAATGATGCAAGATAGGAGAGGCTAATAAGGGGAATGCTCGTGCCTTTCAGATGACTGCAAGAGAGGCTGTTAATGACAACAATGTCATAACAGGTACATTCCTCATTAACAATATTTATGCTAGAGTTCTTTTTGATTCGGGTGCAGATAAATGATTTATTGATCATAAGTTTAGTAAACTATTAAACTTACCCATAAGAACTCTAGATAAAACTTATGAGATAGAACTTGCTGATGGAAGTTTAGAATCAACATCTTCCATTCTTGATGGATGTTCTATATCCATTAAAAATTATTCCGTACCTATCTCTCTTTTTCCACCCATAAGAACTCTAGATAAAACTTATGAGATAGAACTTGCTGATGGAAGTTTAGAATCATCATCTTCCATTCTTGATGGATGTTTTATATCCATTAAAAATTATTCCGTTCCTATCTCTCTTTTGCCAATGAAATTGGCAGGGTTCGATGTAGTTTTAGGCATGGATTGGTTATCTCATAACCAAGCCCGCATTGCTTGCGATAAGAAACTCATCAAGATAAAAACCCCATCCGGTGAAATGATCACCATCCTTGGAGATTCACACTATGGATTGCCAGACAAAGTGTCGTTATTTAAGGCATCCAAGTGTTTAGGAAGAGGTTGTGTCATTTATATGGCACAAGTCACTATTAATAAGACTAAGCCGAACATTGAAGACCTTCCAATTATTTCGGAGTATTCCGATGTCTTTCCTGAAGAATTACCAGGCCTACCTCCAGACAGACAAGTGGAGTTTAGGATTGATATCATACCAGGGTCAGCACCTGTAGCTAGAGCTCCATATAGACTAGCACCGACGGAATTGAAGGATTTAAGAGTTCAATTGGATGAACTCTTAGAGAAAGGCTTTATTCAGCCAAGTTCCTCGCCTTGGGGAGATCCTATCCTCTTCGTTAAAAAGAAAGATGGTTCAATGCGAATGTGCATTGATTACCGTGAGCTGAACAAGATAACAATCAAGAACCATTATCCATTGCCCAGGATCGACGATTTATTCGACCAACTTCAAGGGGCGAGTTATTTTTCTAAGATTGATTTAAGATCGGGTTATCATCAGCTGAAGGTTAGAAGTGAAGATGTTCCTAAAACTGCCTTCAGGACCCGATATGGTCTTTTTGAATTCTTGGTGATGCCTTTTGGGCTCACAAATGCACCTGCAGCATACATGGATCTCATGAATAGAGTCTGCAAACCATATTTGGATAAGTTTATCATTGTCTTCATAGACGACATACTTATCTACTCCCGTAATCAAGCTGATCACGAGAAACATCTTCGGTGCATCTCAGAACTGCTAAGGCAAGAGAAGCTTTATGCTAAATTCTCTAAATGTGAGTTTTGGCTTAGAGAAGTCCAATTTCTTGGACATATGGTAAGTGAGCGTGGTATCCAAGTGGATCCCGCCAAAATAGAGGCCATAATGAATTGGGAAGTACCCAAAACCTCATCGGAGATTCGTAGTTTTCTAGGATTAGCTGGTTCCTATTGGAGGTTCATTGAGAACTTTTCGAGGATAGCTACTCCTTTAACTACCTTGACCCGTAAGAACGTTAAGTATAATTGGGGTCCAAAAACAACAAGAATCTTTTGAGATTCTTAAACACAAGTTGAGCAATGCTCCTGTGTTATCTCTACCTGAGGGTATTGAGGATTTTGTAGTCTACTGTGTTGCGTCACACACTAGCATGGGCTGTGTGCTAATGCAAAAAAGGCAAGGTAATTGCTTATGCATCACGACAATTAAAGGTGCACGAAAGGAATTACACCACCCATGATTTGGAATTGGGTGCCGTTGTATTTGCACTAAAGCTATGGAGACATTATTTATGTGGCACAAAATGTATCATATACACTGACCATAAGAGTCTCCAACATTTGTTCAATCAGAAAGAATTGAACATGCGACAACGCCGTTGGATGGAAACGCTTAATGATTATGATTGCGAAATTCGCTACCATCCGGGCAAAGCAAATGTAGTTGTTGATGCCTTAAGTCGCAAGGAACGGGTTAAGCCTATAAGGATTAACGCCAAGAGCATAGAGCTCAGAAATAGCTTAAGTAAGAAGTTATTAGATGCGCAAAAGCAAGCCCTATTAGAAGCTACTGTCGACCAGTTAACGCCTGGAAAGGATGGAATCCTTAGATTTAATGATAGAATTTGGGTTCCAATCTTTGGAGGACTTAGAGATCTAATCCTCCAAGAAGCACATAACTCAAGATACTCAGTTCACCCAGGTGGTGACAAGATGTATCAAGATTTGAAAAAGAATATTGGTGGATAGGTTTGAAGAAATCCATAGCCACTTATATAGCTAAGTGTCTGACGTGTTCGCAAGTTAAGGCCGAACATCAGAAGCCGTCAGGACTTTTTCAGCAATTAGAAATTCCCACATGGAAATGGGAAATGGTAACTATGGACTTGATTACTAAGTTACCTAAAACCAAAAGTGGAAATGACACTATTTGGGTAATAGTGGATAGGCTGACTAAGTCAGCACATTTCTTGCCAATTAAGGAAACGTATAATTCAGACAAATTGGCTAAGTTGTATGTGGACAAGATTGTGTCCCTACACGGTGTGCCGGTATCTATTGTATTTGATAGAGATACTAGATATACCTCTCATTTTTGGAAAAGTTTCCAACAATCTTTGGGCACACGATTGAACTTTAGTACGGCTTACCACCCGCAGACGGATGGTCAAAGTGAGCGTACTATCCAAACATTGGAAGACATGCTTAGGGCATGCGTTATTGATTTAGGTGGAAGTTGGGATGACCACTTACCCCTGATAGAATTCTCCTATAATAATAGTTATCATATGAGCATCAAGGCTTCTCCTTTTGAGGCCTTGTATGGGAGAAAATGTAGAACGCCCATGTGTTGGGCAGAAGTTGGGGAAGCCCAACTATCAGAGCCAGAGATTGTCCTGGAGACCACGGAAAAGATTGTGCAAATCCGTGATCGCCTCAAAACTGCCATGGACAGGTAAAAGAGCTACGCTGACAAGAGGCGTAAACCTCTTAAGTTCCAAGTAGGGGACAAAGTCATGCTGAAGGTATCACCCTGGAAAGGTGTGATACGCTTTGGGAAGAAGGGCAAGTTAAGCCCAAGATATATCGGACCATTCGATATAATCGAATGTGTCTGCACTGTAGCTTATAAGCTCAGATTGCTAGAGGAGCTTAGTGGAATCCATGATGTGTTCCACATCAGTAACCTTAAAAATGTCTAGCCGATGAGTCGCTAGCAATGTCACACAAGGATATGCAAATTGATGAAAACCTGAGGGTCGTTAAGAAACCAATATCGATCGAGGATCGACAGGTTAAGAAGCTCCGAAGGAAATTGATACCTATAGTAAAGGTTAAGTGGGACGCCTTTAGAGGTCCCGAGTATACATGGGAGGTTGAGTCCACTATGCGACAAAAGTACCCCATCTTTTTGAATAAAATCTCGAGGACGAGATTTCTTTTAAGGGGGTGAGGATGTAAAAACCTCGTAAAATCGTGTCCAATAGTATAGTGACACGTGTTTTATTTTAAATATAGTCTATTAAAGACTAATAACGACTAAAGGTGTCAAGATGCTCAAATTGAGCCTTTGAGTGACTGTCCGATGTCAACATGCATAAATAACAGCCTCTGATTGACTGATATGTCAACATGCTTAAATCATTGGCCTCTAAGTGACTGATATGTCAACATGCCCAGCCTCTGAGTGACATCGGAGTCAACATGCTTATAGTGGGCCTCTGAGTGATCCTTTACAAAGTCCTAACTCTCATACATGCCGATTATTGGACAAGAGGGTTCAATTCTGTATATATATAAAAGTTGGACATTGGAGGGGTTAAAAGTGTCAACATGTTAATTTATACCTCTGAGTGACCTTTTAACGAACCGAGAGCTCGACAATATCCGGGCATAATCCCGGGTATGCTAAATATTGGCTATGGAGGGCTAAATATGCTAAAAGGGTGTTTTAGAAGGTTTTAAAGGTGTTTAATAAGTTCAGAGGCTAAATGTGGCAAATTTTGAAACCTGACATGAGGCGCTCACGGGGCGCGAGAGGCTGAGGCGCGGCGCGAGAGGCCGGCCGCGAGAGGCCTGTGTCTGCAGAAACTTTCCTTGGCCACCACACAAATGTGCCAAAAACCATTTTCACGAAACCATGGCTTCTCAAACAACTATGCCACGTTTTAGGACACTTGTAAGCTCCCTCTTACACCCCTTAACACCTGGCATCACCTCCTTCAAGCTCTCCAACTATAAATAGGTGCAAAGGTTCAACCTTTGAACTTGCACCTTTCTCATTTTCAACTCTATCTCCCTCCTCTAGAAGTTCCTAACTGAAAGGAGCATCAACTTTGTTCTATTGCGTTCTAGGAACCTCTTGTAAGTGTTCATTCCTTGTGCATTTTCGTTTATAGGCTTTTATAGCCAAAAGTCAAGCGTTTTACAGAAAACGCTTTGACTTTCGGTTAAGACCATTATGGTCCAGCCATTGTTCGTAACGAACATGGCTAAGTGATCGTAATAAGATAGGTGTTAGTCCCTATAAAGGGCACCTCCTGAAGATCACGTTTGCTAGACCAATTGACGGGTCAAAGTTAAGTTATTAAAAAGTCAAACAGGCCATTTTTCGGAAAAAAATCATAAATTGATCTTATATATGTTATGAAACCTGTTTTGACACCTAAACAAGTTGGTAATAATTATTTGAACATGTAAGAACATGTCCGGCTCGTCAATTTCAGTTCTAGGGTCGGTTCGCAACCGAAAGTCGCGAAGTTTGACTTCTGCTTTGACTTTCGATTCTGACTCGATTTAGATTAGTTAGACACTGATCTAAAGTTGCATTATGATTGTAATAAAATGTAGCATAACCCTCTGAGGTTATATTACATGATCATAATCAGAATCTGAGTTTATTCGCAAGTTCCGTAACTATACCATTTTTTACTAAAAAGCCCTTTTTGCATAAATCAAGGTTTTAATTGATAATGAACTTGAAAACAAGTTTCCTACTGATATAATATGATAAGTAGGATTATTTGGGTTATTAAACCAGATTATAAACTGAGTTTACAAGCAGGTCCTTGAATTATGTCGATAAATGACGATTTAGCCCTTGTGGCTCATAAAATGGTTTTAATCAAATCTTTTCAAGGTAAATCATTTACCTACTAATATGTTATATTAAATAACATATCTAAGACATATAAACCTGATCTTAACATCAGTTTTTATCAAACATCGCATAAAACGTCATTTTACGACATAAGCGCCGCTTCGGCGCATAGTATGGTTTTAAACCATATTAATTGACCAAGACTTGTTACCTACTGATTTTAAAACTTATTTTAAACATTTTTATAGTAGGTACATATTATAAACTCTAAATCTCAAATAATTTATGAACTATGTGTAAAATCACCAAAATGCCCCTTCGGTGCATAGTTTGGTCATAAAAGATAAATTACACATATAATTAATATCCTACTGAAATTATATCATGAATAAATTATTTTTCCAGAATACTTATAGTTATAACATTAAATTATATTCAAGTTCCTTTTATACGGTATGAAATTACCAAAACGCCCTTATGAGGCATAGTTTCATTTTAAAACCATATCTGGCATAAAGGTGATATCCTACTGATATTATAACTTATTTAAAATATAATGGCATATAGAACTTGTCCATGACTTATCCGGTTACCCGATATCGTTGATATACATACGGTTAAATATATGTAACTAGTTTACGAAAATTTATCGAAACGGGTTTAACCTTGTCATTTAAGTCTCAAAATCCAGAATGTTTATAGTTTATCCATATTACGCAAGTCAAGGTACTTGTTGGGATTAAACTATCCAATCACCGTTTAATCAAGCGTTATACGTCTTGATCCTGTACACTACACAGTCTAAGTCTATGACTTGAATAAGACCGTTAGTATTTAATTTCTTAGTTTATGCCATAATCCAGACTAGAGACTTGCCGATAAATGCTATCTGCACTTAGTACTTTTGTGTACGGCTGATTTATTAAAATTAAAAGAAGACTAGCTCAGGTAAATACTCTTGACTTATTTCCCCTATATGGGCTTGGGTTACGTTAAATTATTACCGCTTGGTCGGAAATGGGATCAATTGAATTCCGGGTGCGGCTAGTAAATCCGCATATTCTGTTTGAATCAGTTTTGTTTGATAACTTAAACATCGGGGGTTAACTACCTTGTCCTCGATATCCTCGGCTCTTTACAGTAGAAATGGGCCGCGCTTGCCTACACCCGATAGACGCTCAAAAATGCATTCACACAAGGTTGGGAAGAATTGACTCCTTCGTGAGTTCAAAGTGGTGTGTACGTTAATCATGTCTCGGTTTCCCTACCCGGCCCTGTATGTATGGGCAAACATGTAAATCTGTTAACAAGGTTGGACGGTCAACTTTTCAAAGTTATAAAAGATTTTGTGTTGATATGCACTTAAAACATATTTTAAATGTTTTCAAAATGAGTCAGTTGGTTGTATTCACCAGTGAAAGATGGCGTATTTTCAAAATATTAAGCTTGCAGGTACAATACGAAAATAGGCTGGAAGTGCTCGGTACTGATAGAGGATCTTGCAATCCTAGATCTGCCCAAAGTCTGTTTTATATTCTTTCCACGTACAATTTATGATCCGCATGAGAATCTTCTATTACGAGCCTGTATATTATTTTATATTTCGAACATTCGGTTTGTAGTAGTAATATTACTCCAAGACTTCCGATGTGCCGTGTTTAATTGACAATGATGTTATCAACTGACGTCACGATATTTCCCACCCGGGCCCACCGGTGTATGGATTTTGGTTGGAAAAATTCGGGGTATGACAATATGGTTATGGTCATAGTTGATCAAATGTTAGATAACCAAAAATGTTTTGAGTACATATGTACAATTTTTAAAACATATACAATGTTAGTGGATGGTTTAAATGAGAATAATTTTTTTGTAAAATAAAAAAGAAAGAAATTTCAACTAATAAGAATCTTTTATTTATTTTATTTTTGTATTTAATATTAGTGTATGAGTATATTGGTAAACTTAGATAGATCTTTAATTGGTTGTTTTTTTAATAGCTAACTATATTAAATTTGTAACTTATTTTTAAACAATATAATTTTTCAAATAAATAAAATATTAATTTAAAGTTTAGGATAAATTACGATGTGTGTAGGATGAATTACGAGCTGTGTAGCATAAATTTTAATATGTGTAGGATAAATTTTAAAACGTGTAGAATAAATTTTGATATGTGTAAGCAAAAATTTTAATGTAGATGATGATAGTGTTTATGACTCATTGATTAGTTAAAGATAAAAATAAATAAAATGAAAGAAAAACTATTTAATATTTTATAATTTTACCTTTATTCTCTTTTTTCTCAAATTAACCTTCCCGTTGTAATGTTAATAACACAAATCCAACTAACCAATATTACATACATCATGTTGTGTGCTTGTAGTGTAGCTCCGGCTTTTATATAAGTAGATAGATGTATTCCAATTACTTTAATTAAAGATCTAGTTTAAATCACTGATAAGTATTAAACCTTTTAATTCAATTTCAATATAATTACTCACCTTTGTATTTTATGTCACTAATGACAACACGATTTAGTTAATTTAGTTAAATCGGTTGAATGTGGACTAAAATTGGTATGTAGGGGCTTCTTGGTGCAAACTAGTCCCAACAAAATATTTTTTTTTTACAACAAGACAATTAGCACCAAGTCAACATGGTAAGTAGTAACATGCCCCAAGTCAATTTTTAAACCATAATTAGCAATTCAACATATTACAACGATCTGGTTTTGAGAGATAACTGATAAGATACAATTTTAGCTTTAAAACAAATTATGCATCATTAGCTTGTAATTGAAACATTAAAAAAAGAAGTTAAAGTCCTTGTTCTTAAAGCCTATTTTAGCTTAGCTTTATTATGGTTTCCAAAGAAAAAATCCAACTTGTTGCATATAAAAGATGAACTTCATAAGGATATAAATCTGATTTTTCACTTATGATATCAGTATAATCTTAAGCTTTGTAATGATAATCATTTAGGTTGAGAAGCCGATCGAAACTTTGTACTGGGAATGACGGAAATCAACCAAATTTGCTAAGCACATTGAAAAGGTGTTCTTACATGTAAAACATGATACAAGTATACAACATACCCATGAATTTTGTTGAAATTACATTACCCTTCTCTACACCTCAGTTATGTAAAGTTTAGTTCATACCTTCTCCATTTGAAACTATGCAAAACATACTTTTAGTAAAAGCGCAACCTCTATCTTATGGCTTCAAAAGAGGGATGAAACTTTTATACCCAAAATGTAAAAACTAATGTAAACTTGTAACAAGCCAATAATATAACTTTAGTGTAAGGAAGAACAAGCCTGAGCAAATTATGACGATAGCATTTGTAACTACAGCACATAGCTTAGTTTAACAAACAATTATTTTACTTTGTTAGTTTATTCTTTGGGAAAGACTGCATGTTTACCTTTAGCCTATTTGGTATTCTTTTTTTTTTTTTGAGACATTGGTATGTTTTGCAAGATGCGATCGATTTTCTTGAATACCATGCTCATGGTTTTGTGCACTACCATCAACTTTTCATCTATCCATCTAAGCCTGGAATGTGTCGTATAGAAAAGGAAACGACAAACTAAGATGCACCCCTGATGTGAATCAAGATAAATAGTCAAGTCAGGCAAAAGATTTCCTGTCTTATATTGGCATGCAAAATTTCAAGAAAATATCTCACGAATATAGATCAGTGTAAATAAGTTAAACAAACTACCAATAAAGCAAATGAACCCAACAGCTTGAGCATTAAAACCACATTACATAATCATAGTAAAAGTAGGGAGCTTTGATCTGCAATCATATGAAAAGTAGGTTATATAGAGAGACCAGTTGTATTTTATAAATGTTTAATAAGGTATAAGAAAACTACTATGTGAAAATGTTCGTCAAAATTTTATAATAAAGTGACTCAAGATGTAACATTTCCAATTTTGCACTTAGTTGCTTTTGCAACACATCAATGAGAATCATCTTAGAAATTAATTCAAGTTAACATGTGAAATGCTTAACCATCACTTAGTGCTTGTACATGAATTTTTATCTTGTAACATATGTAACATTGTGCCTAAGCAAATCATAGACTTATTAGATCCATAACAACATAATTATAACAATAAGGGGACCAATTTTATTAGAATTCATAGTTAAAATCTTAGTAAAATATCAGTAAATCACCATATTCATTAAAATATTTAAATCTGCAATAAATTAAACTTTTGAGAAACTTTTGTAATATATAAACTTAACTAAAACCTAATCTCCTCTACATAAAATGAGGCGCCTAAGACCCCTTCCCCCTTTACAATTCATGATCCAATTCATCCCCTAAACCATAACTTGTTTTCAAAGGACTTACAAGTTACCATATATAAAACCCTTATATCTCACCTAAAATACGTACTTATTCCTTTTGATTTTTTTGCAACTTTTTGATTAAAAACCGTCTCCCCTACTCTATGTTTAGTTCATAGCTTGAAGATCTAACCACTGGACATATAGATTACTCCACACTCCACCCCTACAAGGAATGCTAATGATCATCTCATTTTTCCCTTCTCCCATTAGCAACCGTCATCGGCACCGCCCACGATTTTTGGTGTTTGATGATGATTGAGGTTTGTAAACGAAGATAGAAGGTGAAAAGTTCAGATCAAAAACTTGGAAATCGAAATTTGTAAAGAAAAAGTAAGGAAAGGTAGTGGCACGTGATTTGAGGTTCAAGGAAAGTAGGTCTGCTACACTAAAGGTTTCAAGAAAGCTGAAGAGTCAAAATAAACAAATATACAAAAAAACATTTGAAGTCCGAAATGCATGTAACATACATTATGCAAAAAAAAAATGGTACTTTAGCTAGGGTTGGATCCAATGGAGGAACATCAAAAAAGGGGAACATCAAAACCATGCTTTTTACATAAAAAATCAATCTAACATGTTAAAAGTTATTTTTATCAAAAAAAAAATTAAAACTTTTACGTATAAATACATGTAGCTTCTTAATGCTTTTTTGTATATAAAATTTGTCTTTTTAATAAATGGATTAAAATAAAAAACTAAAAAAAGGTAAAAGATGTTTAAAAACAACTAAAAAAGGTAAAAAAAAAATGTTACCAAAATGCTGTTTACTTTTAGAATGGCTTCTACACATTTTTATATACAAAACTTCAAGAATTTTTTTGAAAAACTTGATTTTTAACATGTTGAAATGAAATTTTATAATATATTAAACATGTTAAATGAATGGTTTCTCACTTTTTTGAGGTTCGCCATTAAATCTCAATATATATATATATGTATGTATGTATGTATGTATGTATGTATGTAGAGGCCGGTTAACGTACAAGAGCCCTTATCCTACATTACTTACGCGATCATTCCAGCCGTACGATCTGGTGCGAATTCAATCTTCAACATGCGATTTTGTGAGACAAAACAACATGCGATTTCATCAATGCTTTTTATAACATGCGATTTTGATTTCACAATCGCGTACGCTCGTACGATAAGCTCTATTGTACGTTACTGGAAAACTACAAGAAAGCCACATTTGAGCAAGATTTTTTTTACTATTATTTGTGGATATTAAAAAGAAAATAAAATCATATATGTAGATTGACGAGCTACACATATATAGCTTGTGAACTATATATGTATATCTCGTATGTGTACCATTGTAAGCTACATATATGTATATATATATTTTTGTTTTTTTATTTCTATAATACTAATCTTATAATTAAAGGAAATAAAAAGTATAAACAATGTACGTAAATCAGATTTAGCACATGCGATGTAATTATACTAAGCCTACAAGTGAATCCTTGATTGTTCGTTCATGATCCGGTATTCTCCATCTACCACTTCAAGCCCCAAGTAGCTATGGCTAACACCCCATAGCGTGTTCAACGTATATGCATGAACATGCATAATTGAAGTAATACCTATGGCCTCCGTGCCATCGCAATTGGGTTTGTCAAACCAATAGTACTATTTAGACATTCACCGGCCTACAATTAATTACTCATGTTTGTGGGAACTTTCGGTGTGTTAGTGCTAACTTGGATAATTCACATCAAATCACGTTTTCATGTGCAAGTATGTACATATGTAACATGCAATTCACCCAAGTAAAACAGTTTGGAAAAAGGGTCAATGAAACTCACCCGATAGCGTAACTCAAGTACCTATGCACAGTATGATCCTATCGCTAATCCAATCCTAGTATCAGTAGTGTACGGTTAATTACCAAAAAATAGTGTTCGGATCGGTAATCGCTATATACCAAGCTCGGATGTGAATATTTATCTGAGAATGGACTAATAGCCTCAAAGTATGGCGATGGGTGTTGTCTTAGTATCAAATTCATGTTTGGCTTTCGTGCATCGTTTTGCGTACTGTCACAGTTTTTGTTTCAGGTGTTCGGGTAATGACATGATTATATATAATGTCTAGACTCTTTAACTAATATAAAATTAGGTTATAACCCATAAACTTTCTGAGATAAAAAAATTAATTTACCTTAATCATACATGCATAAAAAATAAATATATACAATATAAGGTTGAAAATGTAACTTTCATAAGTAATAAATATTCAACATGAAAGTAAAATATTTGACTAAAGCCATCTCATGGCCATATCAACCAATTAAAATTTTCTTAACCATCTCTTGCCATCTTGACTTTTTGTTGTAATCGTCATCCCAGTAAGCACAGAGGTTCATGACTTGGCAATCTTGGTCTTTACTTGGATTGATGACTTGGCATGCATCTATACACTGTAACATCCATTGACAACTTCGCATGCATAAATACACCGGAACATCCAAAATTTTCCTCAGTACCTGCCTCTGGTTTCTTATCAACAGCATCATGCAAATAAAATAGATCATAGAAACCCAAATTACGTCCTTGCTAACCTTGACTGTAGCCCCAGCAAGAAGATGATAATCAAAACCCTAACTAGTCAATACATGAATTCTAGGAAGATATACACCATAATGTGAAAATAAAAACAGGGATAACACACATAAACTGCCTTTAATTTACCCACCCAACAAATTAGAAAACTAAAACCCTTATATACCTACCTACCTACGTAAGATAAACATAATAATTCAGTCATCAAACAACAATTTTCTAAATTAAAATCCCAACAAAATCTTATTTTCAGTTTTAAATCAATTGTGTCTGGAGACCTATTTCATATGATTATTTTTGGTTTATGACACCTCATAGCAGCTATCCCAAAGGACGAAGACGACAATTAATCAATTAATCTACAGGTTATATCCAACTTAATCCATCTAATGTCAATTAAAAAGGCCTTTTGATGCTGATAAAAACAACTGTTGATAACTCAAAATGATGTCAAGTGTAAGATTGTGTTCATCTTGGTGAAAATAACTTTTCATAACATGTCAAATTTGGAAGAAGTAGAACTATCAACAAATCAAACACAAACCCTAAATTTAGGGATGATTCTTGCAATCTCAAAGCATAAAAAGACAATTAAGCAATTACTCTATAGATTACATCTAACTTAATCCGTCTAACTTCGATGGAAAAGGCTTTTAATGGTTAGCAATATTGACCCGTTTTGACTCATTTCTCAACTGATTCTAAAAAAGATGACACATATTTGTAATTAGCATATGAGTATAATTCCAAGCATAATATAACAGCAATAACGTTATGAATATATTTGAAACTTATAATAGTGTGTTAGCTTGAATATGCATACCAGATTTGATGGTCACGCCACCGGTCCAAATTTCAAAGCAAAATAGGTTCCATCACTCTTAGGTAGGTATTTCCTACATAAATAACCGGGGAGACCCTCGTTTCATGTCATTAAACATCAATTAAACAAAATGTCATTACCATGTTGTAAATGATGATGGGTGTATAAGTATTGTTTGT
Source organism: Scalesia atractyloides (assembly GCA_947069175.1). Taxonomy (NCBI): domain Eukaryota; kingdom Viridiplantae; phylum Streptophyta; class Magnoliopsida; order Asterales; family Asteraceae; genus Scalesia; species Scalesia atractyloides. Next base: position 38,397,775 of record CAMTDV010000001.1, read on the forward strand.
GAACATGAAAGTAAACTAACCAGCCAAATTCTGACAGTGAAATTTCTGAAATCACATGTGCTATTAAAAAAAATATACGAAGCGTCTGATCTATTGTTTTTTTTGTGGTGGCGATAGTAGAGGTTGAAAGGTTGTCAAGGTGGTGATCTTCTTGATGCGAATTGTCACTACCACCAGCGGCAGAAGTCGACGGCATATATATTCCCCCTTTCTCCTTGTTAAAAACCCTAAGATAAACAAACCAAATAGTTCAAGTTCAAAATAGAAATGCAATTTGTGTAACATACTGAAATCTGAATCTTACAATATATTCCAGAGGGAACCCTTCATTCATATTTACATAAATAAAACAAAAAATTCAGATATTAGTAACACAAACCGATGAAAAGAAGATAATTCACAAATTGTATATTCTTGTTCAGTGAAAAAAGGTTATCAGCAACAGCTTTGAACAAATTTGTTGTAGAAAGAAAAAGATAAACAAATATCAGTAACATTTGTTTATTAACTATAAAATATTAAGAAAAAGATAGTTTTATTAAGTATTTGTATAATACCTACTCTGCTCATCTATGACAATTATGTCAATTAAATATGTTTCTTAAGGGTTACACCGCGGGATGTGGGGGCTGTTGCGGCTTTGGGTTGACATATGATGGAGATAGATTTCAACGGACCACCCAAAATAATGGGGTGTGGAGAAGACGGCGTGGGTGCCATTTGGCACCTATTATTCTTTTTTTTATTTGTTATCTTTATTTTAATCATAGAATTTAATATATTAATTTTAAAAACACATATTTAATTATTATTAAATAACCTAAAATAATGGGGTGTGGAGGGGGCGTGGCTTACCAGCAAATCGTTAGCGGGTTCACGTTCACGAACGATATACTTTCTCCGTTTGTGTTCGGGTTGGGAAGTTTCTTTTTCTAAATCTTCAACGATAGCTTTCAGGACCGTCACCACTGTTGATAATAATATTTCCGCCCCGTCGTTCGATTAGGATGACGAATCATAAATATCGGACGAATCACTTGAACTTAATTTATTGAATATATATTTTTTGGTGATGTAAGGTGGTTTTTGAATATTTGGATGGTAAAATATAGTAAGAATTGTTTGATTTATTTAGAATAAAAGTTAAAGAATTTTTTTTTTAAATAGCCGTTGGCCAACGGCTAGCCCAAACAGCTAACCCAACGGTCCCATGAACCCAGCCAATCATAGCTATCAACGTCGTCCCCCTAACCTGCCTCACGCCAGGCTTTATAGCCACGCCAGCGGGGCAACGCCGCTACCCACGCTGGCCCGGTGAGGCTAAAACAGCATTGCTTGGCTACCGACGCCCCAACTCAAGCCCACACCCCGCTGTTTTATAGGTGAATATTTATTAGCTATTCAACCGATTAGTTTATTCAAAATTACATGGCAATCCTCAACCCTGGCCTTTTTGTTCCTCGCTAGCTTATACACCTCAGGAAACCGGGTATTGATAGGCTCCTCACCCAACCATTTGTCAGTCCAAAACCACAGCTTCTTACCATTCGCCACCTCAACCTTCAGACTGGCCAAAATAGAAATGCCACTCTAACCCATTGCTGTTAAGCTAATTTTTGTTTGACCCACTTGACAAGTCTCCTTTTTAACTAAATTCATTGATTTTGGTTGTTTGGCGTGATTTTCCTCTTTCTAAAGTAAGTAAACAATGGTCCCACAATTAAATTTATATTACTTGTAATAGACAAAAATAAAAATAACAATAATAATAATAATAATAATAATAATAATAATAATAATAATAATAATAATATAATAATAATAATAATAATAATAATAATAATAATAATAATTACCCCTTGAAGTGACGTGAGATGATCATTGGCCTCAACAATAGGTTTCATCTGAGTTGCTCGCTACAATATACTAAAGATAGTTGGGATCTCCATTACAAACGTGACAAGGATTCTTGAAGCATCACCTGATGTTTGATTTCATGTTCTTCATTAAGAGAGTCAAACTACAGTATATTAAAAAGAAAATGAGCTGAATGAGAGAAGCACATTCCCATTTTGCAAACTTTGTTCTCCAAAGAATTTTGTGGAAAAAAAATTAATTGACATGTATTAATTACAAGTTCACTGATATGCGTTAAATGCAACATATAAATTGTATTAAATACGGTATAAAATCACACTTTTTAATACTAATGTTGTAAAAGTACGTTTCTTTGTATACCTTTGATTTTCAAGAATAAAAAAGCTTAAATGTACAAAACAAACAAATTTACGACAAAATCCAGCATAAGTACAGAAAAAGAAAAGACAACACACCATACCAGCTATCCGAGCTTCACCAAAACTAAAAACAATGAATCAGAAGTCTGGCACGGGGCCGTGCCTAGTCGGCATAGGGCCGTGACCCTTCAAGATTCTAGATCAGAATAAGACAAACAGAATAAGACAAGAGACACGGGGCCGTGTCCCCTTAGGCACGGGCCGTGGTCAACTTCATGATTTGCATATATGGGATAGTACAACAAGTACAATGGACACGGGGCCGTGTAGCAGACTATACTGACATACGAATTAAATGAAAACAAAGAAGAAGAAAGGCACGGGGTCGTGCTCTGCGGGCACGAGGCCGTGTGAAGGGTCTTTTCACAGTTATAAATAAGGGTGCTTGGTTTCATTCCAAATAATCACTTTGCCAACCATTTCTCTCACACCTGCCACCACTCCCAATCATCTTCCACCACAATCTTTAGAGTTTAAAGTGTGTAGTAGTATCGGGATCCAAGATTGGTCGTAAGAGCCCTTGTCAAATTATGGCCATACTTGGTTAATCTCTTATATCACTTGGTGAAGACAAAATATCTTATGTATTACTTTTAATTTCCAATCTTTGGTTAACTTTTTAGTTAGGTTTGTATTAATGACTTTAATAACTAGTTTCTTTATATTGAAAGTGAGTTTTATTCTATCATTTCTCCATGTTTCGTTGATTCACTCATTCGTGTCTTTACGATCTATATAAAGCGCGTTAACTGCCTGGAAGGGGGTTAGAAGGTTAGTTTGGGTAAGACTCTTGCCTCGTTCAGTGTATAGATCCTGCGAGGACTTGGTTCAAGCTTATTAGGACTTCCATTAAGGCAGATAACATCAACTTGGGGGAAGTAAGAACGACTTGAACCCCTTATTTATAAACTACTAGTAAAACTTTAAATCGGCCTTGCGGGATTGTATCCCTGCTAACTCAAACCAATATGGCCGAGGGTAGCGTTGCCTCCAGAGAGGGACATGCCACATTTTGCATTAATAACTTACTTAATTATCTTTCAATATTCCAGCCTTGCGGGATTGTATCCCTGCTGACTCAAACCAATATGGCTGAGGGTATTGTCGCCTCCAATAGAGGATCATGCCGCTTTAATCAAGATATTCTCTTAAAAACACAAAGTGCGGAAATCATCAAAGGATACATAAAGGATGAGTCGGAACCAAGTGACTCTATCTTTTTTATTTGTCTCTCCATTTTCTTCTATATATTTTAATTTACTTGTCAAAACCTTTTTTAACGTTTGGGTCGATTAGACGTTGACGATAATCCGGTATTAAAAGCTGTTGTGTCCTTGGACGATCTCGGTATCTTATCATCACTATACTACACTAACGATAGGTACACTTGCCCTAACGTGTTGTAGAGAGTAATAATGTTATATTGTGTTTGATAAATATAAAGCTTGCATAAACGAGTGAAAAATACTTAAAATATATCTAAAAATTATACTCACGCTTATACACGTCAAGTTTTCGGCGCCGTTGCTGGGGACATAAGGATTTTAAGAAACCTTAAAATCAACGGCCTAGTCATATTATTTAAATTTTATGTACGTTTTTCTAAAAAATTCAGTTATAGTAGCTACACGGGGCCGTGTGTACTAACACAGGGCCATGCCCAATCTGTAGTAACTGAAAACCAAACAAAACTTTTTCTCAGAAGACCCACACGGGGCCGTTCTTATGTGGCCCGGGGCCGTGTAAAAAATGCCCAGTACCGAATAAATCACAGTCCCTAACACGGGGCCGTGTATACCTTCTGGTTCTATAATTTTTTTTGTTTCCGGGAGTCATAATCTTTTTGGTACTATCCAAAGAATGGGTTACTACATTGGAGATTACAACTACTACGATGATGATGATTATGAGGAACCATATTGTACCATATATGGTGAATCCCATTCGGTACACAATTGTTACTTTTTCCAACCATCAACCTCATATACAACGTATGAGGAACCAAGGTTTGAGCTTCCAAAATCAAGCTTTGATTGGGACACTTCAGCGTTTGAAAAGTACGAAACACCGCCTACAATCGTACCTGAAGCAGAAAACCTCATACAAAGTCTCAAGAACCTAGAATCCTTGATCAAGCACTCTCGTGTAAAAGAAGAGACCATTTGTAACAAAGAGGTAATCATAGAAGAGGTAAAAACTCAGAAGCCAACACCGGAATAGCCACTTGAAGAAAAACTGACACATGAAGATGAAAAATCCAAACCAAGCAATTCGGAAGGTAAATTTAGAGGAGGAACAAGAAGACCTCCAAGAAATACATATCCTACAACCTTCCTTTGAAAATTAAAGTTTGGTCCCATCTCATGCTAAGTTTCTAAAAGAGGTAACCACTTATCTTAACATCAAAGAAATGGTGAGCATTAACTTAACTAAAGGTTAAACTTCACTAATACAAGATGAACAAATTGGATTAAACATAAAACCGATAACATGTTTTATTCAAAACATCTATATTAGTAACATCTCAATCGACAAAGATCTTTGCGTTAACATAATGGCAAGCTATGTTTTTGAAAGATTAGGTACTGGTGACTTTCTTCCAATCAAAATTCCTATCATTTTGGTTAATCGTAAAATTAAACATGCTTCAGGAACGGTTGAAGATGTTCTCATTCAAATAAATCAAACGATTGTTCCAACCAACTTCGTCATCTTAGATGTTGCTCTACTCGTGTTGGGACAACCTTTTCTCAAAACCCATCAAGCTTTGCCTAAACAAAAACATCAAAAGCTTCCCACTAAACTTAGGCCGACAAGAAAAGTTTTAATATAAATAAATCAATGAAATACCAATCGGCAATGACGACCCCTTGTTGGAAGATGAAGTTGAGCTACCTGATACGGAGGAACAACAATGATCAATTTATTGAAGAGGAAATCGCCACTAACCAAACAGTTTCGTCCATCGATCGTGATGACGAACCAAAACTAAGCCATCTATTGAAGAACCGTCTTCTTTAGAACTTAAAGAACTTCAAACAGGCTTAAAATATGCATTCCTCGAGAAGCAAGGTAAACTCCCCGTAATCATTTCATCGTATCTCACTTGTAAAGAAAAAGAAAAATTACTTAATTTGCTAAAAAAACATAAAACGACAATTGCATGGAAGTTAATGGATATAAAAGGAATAAATCCTTCCATGTGTACACTAAAATTTTAATGGAAGATGATTACAAAGCGGTAATTCAACCACAAAGAAGAGTTAATCCTAACATCCAAGAAGTTGTAAAAAAAAGTAATAAAACTCTTAGATGTCGGACTCATCTATCCAACTTTCGATAGTCCATGGGTTAGCCATGTCCAAGTGGTACCAAAGAAAGGAGGAATGTGACATCCCGGCTTTTCAGGTACCTTAAACGCGCTACTGCACAGTTATTCATTTCTACGCTAAATTGATTCGGAGAATTAAATTACACGCTCGCAATAACTACGCTAACTTTTTAATGCATTGGGTAAATTACGTGCTATGTGTTATTAGACGTTTGTAAATTTTGTGAATTATTATAGCACGTTTTGATTTCGCCGATTATTAGTTTTATAAAAAAAATATATAATAAGTAAATAGCCGAACCAAACCGAGCCGCAAAACGTGTCGACCTCACCTCCTTGTGGCCCAAGTAACTAACCTAAACTTGAGGCCCAATCTAATGACCCAAACCGCCCCCCCTTGCGGTCGCACGCGCCCCCACCCCCTTTCTCCTTCTTTTTTTCCCTTGTGCTATATATATACATGTATGCATGAGTTAGGTTTTTTTTAAAAAAAAAAAACAACAAGGAACCCTAGCTCCAAGAAAGCCGACGGCAGCCCCCCCCTCTCGATCGCACAAGGCTCCAACCCCGGATTGATTTCCAATCTTGTCCCGGTTCGCTAATCTTCATCGTTTCAAGGTTAGGGTTTTAATCGTTTTATAAATCACATTAGGGTTTGTAATCTTGATCATGATTATATGTATTGTTAGGATCATTGGTATAAAAAGTGTTATGATTTATGATTAGTTCGGTTAATTGTGCGAGTTTTTGCGATTGTGATCTTAGGATGAATACGAAAATCATAGGCTGCGTTTTTAGCGATAAAAATCATATTATATGATTAGGGTTTGCATGAATATTGATGTACATGATGATATGTGACAAATAAACCTGTTCTTGATCGTTATTATTTAGCGTCTTGATTGTTTAAGCGTGTTCTATTGCGATAAAAGTCGAAAACAGGTTGCTGAATGGCATTTACAACCAACTTCAATTGGCTGTAACCTGATCATTATTTATCGAAAAGTGGATTTTCTGAAGCCTAAAACGTGTATTTTTGAAAAACGCTTCTAATGGCGCCTATTCATATTTTTCTGAGGTCGTTTGCTATTTTTAAGTGGTCATTTAAGTGCAGCAGCTGAAGCTGCGTAAATTCTGAAAATTTGCTAGTTGTTTATTGAGTCGGATCTCATAATCTGTGAAGGGTTGGGTCACGAAATTTGTACAGTAACTGGAGACGGGAATTTCCGGAAAACTCCCACTGGAATTTTGTTAATTGGATGAACGATGATTTTTAAATAATTTTTCCCGTGGACTGCAGTCAGAAAGCGACGAATCTGACTGCAGCCTAGTATATAAATGTTTATAAATAATTGGTAAAGTGTTAGGACTTGAAAAGTTTACATAAAATTCTAAAGTTTAGTTGACACCTACTGTAAAAAAATTGGAATTTTTAGAAGGTTTGAACTATATTATAAAAATCCTCGAAAACAGCCTAGTTATGAGCGTACAAGCTGAAACATGATAACTTGCGTATGTGTGTACCAAAGTGTTGTATGAGTTGATTTGTATTTATGACAAGTTGGTTTGATCACTATTTTGGTATGATGATACTTTGCATGCATGATTGTGTTTTCGAATTTGTTATTATGTGTGCCGCATTGTGTGTTAGTTATGCGTAGGGTTTGTATCAGTGTGTTCACACACTAACTTTAAATCGATTGACATGTTAGGACGCAATTAGCGGTCCCATCATTTGCTACTTCTGTGTTTCACTAACCGAGCAATTAAAGGTGAGTTCACGGCCCCTATTTTATCCGGTTTTAAACAACAGGGGAGAAACATGTATACATTCTATAACTCTATCTCTTTACGTTATGCGAAATTAACGTCGTTAAACTACTCGGTAACTAAGTTAATGTTAATGTACGTTATGGTCACTAAGCAGCTGTATCACGGAAGTCCTCGACAAACTCTCGGATCGTTAGTATTGGGTTAGATAGCGGGGAAATTATAAGTAGTACTACTGGGCCCGACAAGCCCCACCCGAGCTAGTCGCGCTAGCCGACCAGATATGGTCAACGGGTGATTAATTTGGCCTAACTTACGCTATGGTCAGTGATAGGCCTGGCAACACGGAGGTACAACAGTCAGCTTCGATCACGAACACTTATGTGACGTAACTTTAGGCTCGCTACCTACATGTTAACATTGAACTTAATTACGAACCAACATTATTATTATTCCGGGTTAGGAATAATGGAACTAACATTATTATTCCGGGTTAGGAATAATGGAACTAAATCGTTATCCCGGGTTAGGGATAACGGGGGAAACAAACTTTTGACCGAACTTGTGAACTTATAAAAACCTGTGAACTCACTCCTCTTTAATGTTGACACTTGTTTCCTTACATGTTTCTCAGGACGCTAGGAGCGCTAGGTGCACTCACTTGCATTGACCAATACAATTTTTTTATCGAGTCTCATTTACGAATATTGTTTGGGATTTTTGGTTTTGGCGTTTATGTTGGCGCCCGTTACTTTACTTTACTTTAATGCTTCCGCTCAACTTTGAAACTAATGCTTCGCTAAACTTTGAAACTAAACTAAGACAACTTGAAAATAACTAAGAATGGTTAAACAAATGTTTTTGGAAAACGTTTAAATAAATCATATAGAGTCGTTCGATATTACTAGTGTCTCAGATTCTGGTTTGATCACACGCCTCGCGGTAAAACTCCGCAAGTGGAAAATTGAGGGTGTGACAGATTGGTATCAGAGCCTCTAGCTTTAGAGAACCAGGTTTGCATTAAAAGTAGACCTAAACTATAGCTGTTATACGAGACTAGACTTAGTTGGCACCGAACTGTGATATCTTGTTATGTGTTATACTACAACTGTTTTATGTAAGATATAAATGTATATTGTGATGCACGCAACTCGTAACTAACTACACAACCCAACAGGCAATGTCGTCATCATCATCCGACAAACCTCTACAACCAAGGGCGCCGGGGAAGGCACCCATGGTCGAACCCTCACCACCTCATGGCGTGGAGACACGCTCAGCTGCTAGGAAAAGACTCGCTCTAGGAGAGGAGTCGTCCTTCCGTCCGACCACCGCTATGCCGGTCGAACCGGTCAACTCGTTAGAGGTAGGGGACGACCTACTTAGGGATATGTTAAGAAAACAACATGAACAACTAGAGAGAATCCAGGAGACTATTGAAGCACAAGGATGGATGATACATCAACTAACTGGTAAAACTGGAAGGCTCGAGGAAGAGCAACATGAGAATAGGAAAGCTCGAAACATTTTAGCTAAGGATCTTCGTGCAGAGCAGCTGAGGGCTGACTGGCTCGAAGACAGAGTTCTTGAGTCCAGTTGGAGGATTCAAGAACTGGAGCAGAATCAAGCACCTGTCCCAGTACCCGCCCCAGCACCGGCCTCTCCAGCGCCCGTGGAGGAAGAAGTGGAGGATCCAGAGGAAGACCCAGAGGAGGATCCGGAGGAAGACCCGGAGGAAGAGGAGCCAGAACAGGAACCGGCTGTTGAAGCTGAAAACACCGCAGAGGATGACAGCAATGATAGCGACTTGGGAGATGGAGACGTAGAAGACTGACTAGTCTCGCCAATCCCCGCTTTGTTTTCTTTAGTTTGTTCATTTTCCACTTATGTTTGAACTTGAAACTTTATAATTAAACTGAGATGTTTGGTTGGTATTTTGTGAGACATTGCAACTTATTTAATCGAATGTTCCTTTTTATTGTTTAATTAGTTGGGTTGACATAACTTGTGTGATGATCGAAGTGTGGAAATATGATAACTATATTGGATATATATACTTATCGGCGTGTGTTTGTGTTGTCTTGCAAAGATCTGAAATGGCAACTGGACGTCGCGGAAACCTCAATATGACTCCTGAAGAATTAGCCGCAATGATCCAAGAACACGTGAATGCTGCTCTGGCAGGTGTTCAAAACCCACCAGCATGTAACCCTTATTAAATTTTCATGGGAAAATCTAATAGTTGGGCTAGTAGACTTTCTCGCTGACTACCTATCCTCCGTCTTCAGGAGGGGGTCTTAACCCCTACAAGATGTTCCTTGATGCGAAACCGAGCAAATTCAAGGGTGCAGAAGGACCCATAGGACTGGTCTGTTGGATTGAAAAGTCTGAATCGGTGTTCGAGATGTGCAATTGCCTTGAGGCCAATAAGGTCAAGTATGCTGCCTCAACGCTGGAAGATGGGGCATTAACCTGGTGGAACGCACAAGTCCAAACGCGTGGACTTATTGCTGCGAACGCAATGGCCTGGGCCGAGTTTAAGGCCCTAATCAAAGAGGAGTACTGTCCGCGGGACAGGAGTTCAGCAGTTGGAGCAAGCGTTATGGAACCACAAGATGGTAGGATCTGAAATTGAAGCGTACACGGCGAAACATCATGATCTGGTGTTCCTATGTCCCGATCTGGCTAACACCGTTGATAAACGACTTGAGTTTTATCTTGGGGGTTTGGTCCCTGAGATCCAGGGCATGGTAATGTCTAGCAACCCTGCGACGGAACATCAAGCGATCAGGTTGGCGCACAAACTCACCGATAAGGCGGTGGAACAAAGGAAGTTGCCATCTCGGGGTGAACTGAAGTTGTCCCTGATAACAAAAGAAAATTTGAAGACTCACCTGCTCGACAGTCTTCGTCAGCCCAGCCACAACAAGGAAACCAGAAACGGTTCAACAATTTCAACAACAATCGGGGTCACAATAATCAGTCCGCCAACAACACCCAGAACACAAGCGGCAATGTGGGTCGAAAGCCGCAATGTAATCGTTGTAACCTCCATCATCGCTGCCCTTGTGCCGGAAATCGCTGCCAACGATGTGGCAAAACAGGACATGCGGCAAAGGATTGTCGCGGGGAAATTGTGTCTCGACAAAATCAAAATCAGCACCAGGTTCAACAGCAAGGTATTAACCGGGGTGCTATCAGTGCGGTAGCACTACCCATTTCAAGCGAGACTGCCCGCAACTTCGCAACAACAACAACAATGGTGGGAACAACAACACCAACAACAACAACAATAACCACAACAACAATAACAACAATGGAAATGGTGGCACAGGAGGTGCCAAGGGTCGTGCATTCACGCTAGCCGCGGAGAGGCCAGAAACGACTCGAACGTGGTCACCGGTAAGTTTCCCCTTAACGATCATTTTGCTACTGTACTTTTTGATACGGGTGCGGATAGGAGTTTTATATCTGAGCCTTTTAGGAAGAACCTAAATCTCACGCCTAAACCCCTAGAGACCCCTTACGTCATAGAACTAGCCGATGGTAAATCTGTAGATGTGACCCATTTAGTAACCGGCTGTCAACTTAAACTCACGGGCCACACCTTTACCATTGATCTGATGACAACTACCCTGGGTAGTTTTGACGTGGTAGCCGGGATGGACTGGCTATCCGACATCCAAGCTGAAGTTCTCTGTTTTGAGAAAGGTATCCGTATTCCGCTCTCTAACGACGAAGTCTTGATGGTGCAAGGCGAGAAGGCAGGCGCCGTTACAAACATCATCTCTTACATGCAAGCTCAGAAGTATCTTCGCAGGAAGAACTCTTTCGCTTTGCTCGCACTGGTCACCGAGCAACCTAAGGACGAGAAGCGGATTGAAGATATCCCCGTCGTCCGTGACTTTCCCGATGTGTTTCCGGAGGAGTTACCTGGTCTTCCACCACATCGACAAGTGGAGTTTGAAATCGAATTGGCGAACCATGTGACTCCTATCGCCAAGGCCCCGTACTACCTAGCTCCAGCAGAGCTGCAATAGCTGTCTACCCAAATTCAGGAATTGTTGGAAAAAGGATTTATCCGACCGAGTACTTCGCCATGGGGAGCTCCGGTCCTTTTTGTCAAGAAGAAGGACGGGACTTTCCGCATGTGCATCGACTACAGGGAACTCAATAAGGTTACCGTCAAGAACCGATACCCATTACCTCGCATCGACGATCTTTTCGACCAGCTTCAAGGGTCAAGCTACTACTCCAAGATTGATCTACGGTCCGGTTATCACCAGTTACGCGTCAGGGAGGAGGATATCTCCAAGACGGCATTTCGCACTCGGTGTGGCCATTATGAGTTCTTGGTCATGCCCTTCGGTCTCACCAACGCACCCGCGGTGTTCATGGACCTCATGAACCGCGTGTGTAAGCCGTATCTCGACAAGTTTGTCATCGTGTTCATCGATGATATACTCATCTACTCTAAGGGTGAAGAAGAACATGTTGAGCATCTACGATTATTGCTGGAATTACTTCAACAGGAGAAACTATATGCCAAGCTTTCAAAGTGTGATTTCTGGATTCGGGAAGTTCAGTTCCTCGGGCATATCGTAAATGAAAAGGTTATACACGTTGATCCCGCCAAGATCGATGCTATCAAGAACTGGGAAGCACCCAGGACATCGACAAAGATCCGCCAATTTTTGGGTTTGGCTGGTTACTACAGACGTTTCATCGAGGGATTTTCAAAGATCGCGCAACCGCTTACCACTCTCACCCAGAAAGGCACTAAGTATGCTTGGGGTGACAAGCAGGAGGCAACATTTCAATTGCTGAAGCAGAAACTTTGCAGTGCACCCATTTTGTCCTTGCCGGAAGGGACAGATGATTTTGTGGTATATTGTGACGCTTCCATTCAGGGATTGGGATGCGTACTCATGCAACGTGATAAGGTCATCGCGTATGCGTCCTGACAATTGAAGGTTCACGAGAAAAACTACACAACACATGACCTGGAATTGGGAGCAGTCGTGTTTGCACTTAAGATTTGGAGACACTATCTGTATGGAACAAAGTGCACAATCTACACGAATCACAAGAGCCTCCAGCATATCTTTGACCAGAAGGAGTTGAACGTGCGACAGCGTCGCTGGGTCGAACTACTGAACGATTATGAATGTGCCATTCGGTATCACCCGGGTAAAGCTAACGTGGTAGCTGATGCCCTCAGTAGGAAGGAGCACTTGAAACCTCGTCGGGTACAAGCACTACAGTTCACCATTCATTCGGGGTTACCCGAACAGATACGAGATGCGCAGCTAGAAGCAGTTAAGGAAGAAAACATCAAGGCCGAATCTGTGGGAAAGATGGAACGCGATTGGGAAGTAAAACCCAATGGTGCCCGGTATTTCATGAATCGTATATGGGTACCTCTCTACGGAGACCTCAGAAAGCTAGTTATGGACGAAGCTCACAAATCCCGATACTCTGTCCATCCCGGTTTGGACAAGATGTATCAAGACCTTAAAGCCGCGTATTGGTGGCCCAACATGAAAGCGGATATAGCCACCTACGTGAGCAAGTGTTTGACTTGTGCGAAAGTCAAGGTGGAATACCAGAAGCCATCAGGGCTACTTCAACAACCTGAGATCCCAGTGTGGAAATGGGATCAGATCTCGATGGACTTTATCACTAAACTCCCGCGAACTCCGGGTGGTTGCGATACCATCTGGGTAATCGTGGATCGTTTAACTAAGTCCGCACACTTCCTAGCGATCAAAGAAACAGATAAGATGGATAAGTTGACTCGCATCTACATTAAGGAAGTAGTTTCTCGGCACGGACTGCCAACGTCCATCATCTCAGACAGAGATGCTCGTTTCACGTCCAACTTTTGGCAGTCACTTCAGAAAGCGTTGGGTACTCGCTTAGATATGAGCACAACTTATCACCCTCAGACGGATGGCCAAAGTGAAAGGACCATTCAAACCTTGGAAGACATGCTTAGGGCATGTGTGGTAGACTGCGGGAACAGTTGGGAAATCCATCTGCCTTTAGTGGAATTCTCGTATAACAACAATTACCATACGAGTATTCAAGCGGCACCATTTGAAGCATTATACGGTCGCAAATGTAGATCACCGGTCTGTTGGGCAGAAGTCGGTGACAGTCAACTCACAGGTCCTGAGTTGATACTTGAGGCTACTGAAAAGATTGTGCAAATCAGAAACCGCATGGCATCGGCACGAGATCGACAGAAAAGCTACTCTGATCAACGACGCAAACCGCTCGAATTTCAAGTAGGCGACCGCGTCCTACTGAAGGTGTCACCCTGGAAGGGTGTAATCCGTTTTGGGAAACGAGGCAAACTAAACCCACGGTACGTAGGCCCATTTGTGATCTTGAAGCGTATCGGACCCGTGGCTTATCAATTAGACCTTCCTGCAGAACTCAGTGGAGTTCACAACGTTTTTCACGTGTCAAATCTGAAGAAGTGTCTATCAGATGAGACCCTAGTCATTCCATTGGATGAGATTCAAGTGGATGAACAACTGCACTTTGTGGAACAACCTATCGAGATCATGGATCGTGAGATCAAGACTCGAAGGCACAACAAGATACCGATCGTCAAGGTTCGTTGGGATTCTAAGCGTGGACCGGAGTTCACGTGGGAAAGAGAGGACCAAATGAAAAGCAACTACCCACACCTTTTTACAGCTTAGCAGCAGTCTAACGTTACCACCAACTAAATTTCGGGACGAAATTCTTTCAAAATTGGCTTGATGTGACAGCCTGGGAATTTCTTGTACCATTTCTAACAAACTGAATCTTTGTGCGTTGCATTCTAAACCGCGTTTACTCAATTTTCGGGACGAAAATTCTTTCAACATGGGGATAATGTGACATCCCGGCTTTTCAGGTACCTTAAACGCGCTACTGCACGGTTATTCATTCCTATGCTAAATTGATTCGGAGAATTAAATTACACGCTCGCAATAACTACGCTAACTTTTTAATGCATTGGGTAAATTACGTGCTATGTGTTATTAGACGTTTGTAAATTTTGTGAATTATTATAGCACGTTTTGATTTCGTGATTATTAGTTTTATAAAAAAAATATATAATAAGTAAATAGCCGAACCAAACCGAGCCGCGAAACGTGTCGACCTCACCTCCTTGTGGCCCAAGTAACTAACCTAAACTTGAGGCCCAAGCTAATGACCCAAACCGCCCCCCCCCCTTGCGGTCGCACGCGCCCCCACCCCCTTTCTCCTTCTTTTTTTCCCTTGTGCTATATATATACATGTATGCATGAGTTAGGTTTTTAAAAAAAAAAACAACAACAAGGAACCCTATCTCCAAGAAAGCCGACGGCAGCCCCCCCTCTCTCGATCGCACAAGGCTCCAACCCCGGATTGATTTCCAATCTTGTCCCGGTTCGCTAATCTTCATCGTTTCAAGGTTAGGGTTTTAATCGTTTTATAAATCACATTAGGGTTTGTAATCTTGATCATGATTATATGTATTGTTAGGATCATTGGTATAAAAAGTGTTATGATTTATGATAGTTCGGTTAATTGTGCGAGTTTTTGCGATTGTGATCTTAGGATGAATACGAAAATCATAGGCTGCGTTTTTAGCGATAAAAATCATATTATATGATTAGGGTTTGCATGAATATTGATGTACATGATGATATGTGACAAATAAACCTATTCTTGATCGTTATTATTTAGCGTCTTGATCGTTTAAGCGTGTTCTATTGCGAGAAAAGTCGAAAACAGGTTGCTGAATGGCATTTACAGCCAACTTCAATTGGCTGTAACCTGGTCATTATTTATCGAAAAGTGGATTTTCTGAAGCCTAAAACGTGTATTTTGAAAAACTCTTCTAATGGCGCCTATTCATATTTTTCTGAGGTCGTTTGCTATTTTTAAGTGGTCATTTAAGTGCAGCAGCTGAAGCTGCGTAAATTCTGAAAATTTGCTAGTTGTTTATCGAGTCGGATGTCATAATCTGTAGAGGGTTGGGTCACGAAATTTGTACAGTACCTGGAGACCGGAATTTCCGGAAAACTACCACTGGAATTTTGTTAATTGGATGAACGATGATTTTTAAATAATTTTTCCCGTGGACTGCAGTCAGAAAGCGACGAATCTGACTGCAGCCTAGTATATAAATGTTTATAAATAATTGGTAAAGTGTTAGCACTTGAAAAGTTTACATAAAATTATACAGTTTAGTTGACACCTACTGTAAAAAAATTGGAATTTTTAGAACGTTGGAACTATTTTATAAAAATCCTCAAAAACAGCCTAGTTATGAGCGTACAAGCTGAAACATGATAACTTGCGTATGTGTGTACCAAAGTGTTGTATGAGTTGATTTGTATTTATGACAAGTTGGTTTGATCACTATTTTGGTATGATGATACTTTGCATGCATGATTGTGTTTTCAAATTTGTTATTATGTGTGCCGCATTGTGTGTTAGTTATGCGTAGGGTTTGTATCAGTGTGTTCACACACTAACTTTAAATCGATTGACATGTTAGGACGCAATTAGCGGTCCCATCATTTGCTACTTCTGTGTTTCACTAACCGAGCAATTAAAGGTGAGTTCACGGCCCCTATTTTATCCGGTTTTAAACAACAGGGGGAGAAACATGTATACATTCTATAACTCTATCTCTTTACGTTATGCGAAATTAACGTCGTTAAACTACTCGGTAACTAAGTTAATGTTAATGTACGTTATGGTCACTAAGCAGCTATATCAAGGAAGTCCTCGACAAACTCTCGGATCGTTAGTATTGGGTTAGATAGCGGGGAAATTATAAGTAGTACTACTGGGCCCGACAAGCCCCACCCGAGCTAGTCGCGCTAGCCGACCGGGTATGGTCAACGGGTGATTAATTTGGCCTAACTTTCGCCATGGTCAGTGATAGGCCTGGCAACACGGAGGCACAACAGTCAGCTTCGATCGCGAACACTTATGTGACGTAACTTTAGGCTCGCTACCTACATGTTAACATTGAACTTAATTGTAACATCCGTCAAAAAACGGATTTTACCAAACCCGCTCCGTTTATTAACCGAACAATCAGTTAAAAATTTCGTTGGGAATTAAATGCCCAAAATAATTTTAAACGATACATAATCAATTATTATATGGGAATATATAATTAGTTTTTGAAAAACAGTTAAAAATATGAAAATAAAAAATATATGTTCCTGCCGGGTTTCGAATCCGGGTCAGTCGCCGGGTCAACATAGACTTAACATTCAACACTTAAACCACTGCGCCACTGATGTTTCTTGTTAAATGTTAGAATCATTTAATTCATAACATGACTTTCCGAATTCAAAACCGGCGCCCAAATTTCAGTCGTCGGAAATCCCGGCGATCTCGCGAAATTTAACGATTCCTTCAGTTATAACGTAAACTTTAAACACACATCGGTTATAACCGACGCCTGAACTCGCGACACAAACTATATCCGCCGGAGAAATTCTAACCGACGAATCAAGTCGGAAATCGGACCAAATTCATCGACGACTTGCCCTATAAATACCCCCTCGAACCTCTGCAAGCTTTTTCGCTCAAAACCCCACCTTTACCCGACGTAAATCCATTCGCCGGAAAACTTCTGTATCTCGCCGGAAAACCGAACCCTCCACTTCTAAGCCTTACTGAACCCTCTGAGCTTATACCGAAGTCACCCACATCCTTTTCAAGCTTTCTGAAGACTCGCTGCTGCAAGACACACGACGCCGGAGTCTGTTGCTGTCGCCGGAGTTCTGCCGGAGAAACAGAGGAATCCAGTCGGTATACCTCACGCTTAAATCTTCCCTTCTTTTTACATATCTCACTTGTAATTAACTAAAAAACGCTAAAGGAACCGATGAAAACATTGAACCAGTCGGACTTCCGATTCTGGTTAAAATCGACGAAGAAGACGAAGTCCTGTAATGTTTAAGTATAATTAAAATCAAGTTATAACTCGGGTTAGACACACAGTCCAGCGGTGGACTGTGTGCACAATAAACACACTAATGTCTCGAGTTTGAATCTTGTCCCACACACGCTGCCTTAATAAAAATGTCTTTTTTGTTAACTGAACCGGATTCATTTCATATATATGATAAGTTTATTAATAACCGGAATAATAACCAAGATAGACACACAGTCCAGCGGTGGACTGTGTGTATGTTTAAATCACACGTCAAGAGTTCGAGTCCGGTCTACTGCACCGACTCGGACAATTATCTACCTTTTTAAATAAGTCAGAAATGAAAATACTTATTTTGTATTTAAGTATAATAAAAATCGGTTTATATAACATGTTAAACACACAGTCCAGCGGTGGACTGTGTGTACACGCAACCCACAGGTCCCGTGTTCGAGACCTGTGGAGCGCACCGGCCCGATTCAGTTAAATCGTTTTTAAAAATAAATGATTTTCGGTTTAATCTAATTAGTATATAAATATAATTAAAAACAGATATATTTCGGGTTAGACACGTAGCTCAGTTGGTAGAGCTGCGTGCACGCGTACGGGAGGTCTCGGGTTCGAGCCTCACTCAGCGCACATATACTCGCATTCGAACCGGTCAAAGTCAACAGTCATCAGTCAATGGTCAACGGTCGACGATCAAAAAAAGTCATTTTTTTTTATTATTTTTAATTATTTATTTTAATTAAAAATCAATTAAAAATACTTAAAAATAACATTTTTAAAGTTAGAAAATAGCCTTGAACTCACAAAAATACACCCAACAATCCTACTAAAATGGATTAATAAAATCCGTTTACTTACCGAACCATAATGTTATTTATCTAGGTTAATTTCACTCGTGGTTAAAACCACTTCGCGTACATTCAACATCATCAACCGAACGCACCCACTGTGAGTGAATCTTACAACTCCCCCTTTTTAATTACACGTTTTGGGGTGTGTCATGTGTTACAAAATAATTAACTCGTTTATTTAAACTTGTGCCATACCATGTCGTGATCTAAACTTAGATTGTTTATATTGTTGTAATTATGTATTTCATTTTGTCAACTTATATGAAGTTCATTCATTAAGCCCATCAGTTCCTCGTGGTAGACGAGTTGAACAACGCGTGCCTCAAAACCAATTCATTATTGTTCATGTGTGTATTATTGAGTTTATATTGTTTGTAGTTATGTCTTTCATATTATCATGTTTATACAATTCATTCATTAGGCCCATCAGTTCCTCGTGGTAGACGAGTTGAGCAACGCGTGCCTCAAAATCAATCCATTATTGTTCATGTGTGTTTTGTTTGATATTAAATTGATTTATGAATAAGTTTACATCTATTTTTACTCATGTGTGGTTGTGCACTTATTTCATAATCATTTAAATAAACTTGTTCAAATGTTTTCCATAGGATTCACTCGCCAACTTTTTGTTGATCCAAAAACCCTTTTTACACATGATACAGGTGAACAGGATGAAGCAAGGAAAACATAGGAAATGCCTTAGAAGAAAACAAAGAAGCTTAGATTGATGTTAGGTCATGATGTATTTATGGTTGTAAAGTTCCTATTAAATTGTATTAATGAATATGAAACGTATAATAAATGTCATGAGCTTTGATGATAACCCAATCATGCCCCGGTCACCTTTTCCGCTGCGGGTCGGGGTGTGACAGATTGGTATCAGAGCCATGACTATAGGGATATAGGATAGGTTATTAGACCCTTAGAGCCTATACTATAGTCTGCCTAAATTTTAATTGATTAGGTGGTTACATACAAACTTGTGATATTTATTTGTTTCATATTTGTTTATATTTACAGTCAAACATACATGCTTATATACATATTCATTATACATATATCAATGTTCATATATTCAATTCATTTTCATACTCTCATTATTCAAAGATTTTGTTGCAATTTTCAAATCTCATCAAAGATAAGTTCTGCGACGGGCATGTAGTAACTGGAAGGGTACAAGTACCGGTAGTCGGAACGTCCTGTCTAGGTTGGCATTCGTATAAATCCAATATAACGGACCAGTTTACCTACCTGGGGACCAACGATGAGAGTACGAAGGACCTATTAGGCCAAAGCATGCCACACCAAACGTCGTTCGAACTAACCCCACTTTGAGGTGTCACCGTGTCTACACCTGGACACATTCCGAATATCACATGTTGTATACATATTTCTCGATTTTCTCCGGGTTTTAGTGTACGCAACCAGGCAAACCCATGCGAACCATATGAAGAACCGGTATTCATGGGGGCCCACATGATTACAAAGGTGAAGTATGGCGGCATGTAGGGCCTAATGGCGAGCAAAGCCCAAGACATCCTATGGATGTAGTAGATTTATTTTTCTATAATTATTTTATGAATGTTCATTCCTGAATGCGACCCATGATCCCAAAAGCATCCAACTCATACTCTTGTCATGTATTCCTTGTAGATGTCTTCTAACCACACCCGTAGGAAGACAAGAGCAGGAAAAGCCCGCGAACGCATGGCTGCCCTAATCGCTCAACAAATGGCTGCCGTAATACCCAACATTGTAATCCAAGTACAACAAGCACTTACCGCTAATCCTGTCAATCAAGAAAACCAAAACATTATCAACTCTCTCCCAAATACCACTAAATGCACCTACAAGCATTTCAAATCATGCGACCCTCCAAAATACAAAGGGACTGAAGGTGTCACTGCTCTCCTCCATTGGTTTGAAGAGATGGAGAACACCTTTCTAAATTGCGATTGTCCCGATGATCGCAAAGTGCGATATGCTACCGGTCGATTATATGGGATAGCACTTACTTGGTGGAATTCAGAGAAGGCCAAACGAGGTGTTGAAGATGCTATGACTTTAACTTGGAATGAATTGAAGGAAATCATGAGCAGACGATTTTGCCCAAGGAGCGAAATCAAGAAATTAGAAGATGAATTTTATTCGTTGAAGCAAAAGGAAGGAGACCACACCACGTACAACAAAAGATTCCTCGAGTTACATCAAATGGTTCCCAACATGTTCACTCCCCTTTACCGTTTGATCGAGCACTACATTCGTGGTCTTCCGTCAAAGATTCAAGACCCTGTAATAAGTACCACGCCTGCAACCTTGGAAGCGGCAATGGAGTTAGCAACAGAGCTCACCGAGAATCGAATCCGAAACAAAGACTTCAAGGAGGAGAAGAAGAAGGATAAAGAATCGACTGAAACCTCCGCCTAAAACGAATCCCCTTCTCAACCCAATCCTAAGAGAAAAAGAGACGGGCAACTTTTCGCTGCTATCCAACGAAATCAACCAATTTCACACGCCATACCCATCCAAGCTATCCCAATCACTCAAGTGGCACCCAACTCAACTTACCCAAATAAGAAACCATATCTTGGGCCTCACCCTCGATGCAACAACTGTTTTTACCACCATTCCCTTACCTTAACTTGTCGACTATGTGCAACCTGTGGACGCTATGGTCATTTGAGCAAGGTTTGCCGCACCTTTCAAAACCAAATCTCTTCCCCTATTCAAACCATGAACCAAACCTATCAACAACCCCAATACCCCATGTTCCCATATGTTCGAGCTTGTTTCAATTGTGGCGACCCTACCCACTTTAGAAACACATGCCCTCAATTGGTTAACGTCATCAACGCTCAAGCCCAATCAAACCCAGTTAACCAAGTAAACCAAGAAAACGTAACCGCTAGGCCACCAGCAAGAGGAAGAGTCTTCAACATCAACGCCAATCCTGTCGAAGATAATGACGGCCCAAGCGAAGATACTCAACTAGTCCTCTTCACTGAAAATCCAGATTCAACTCCTATCGTTTAGTTTTATGTTTTTTTTATCACATAGAACCAAACATAACTTAAGGATAAAGCCAATGAAACTTTGACAAGAATATGGTGGATACGCCGCTGGTACTTCCTATATATAAGTATTCTTGTCAAATAATCGGAGGCATTATCAGGCGGTTATGAGAGGTTCCATGTATAGGCTGTTTGTATGATTGTTGTTTAGATTAAGTTTATCATTTTCAGTACATGCAATATGATCGGCTCCGTTTGATTGAGCCTTGATCGCACAGACATTTTCATTTTCAGTACATGCAATACGATCGGCTCCGTTTGATTGAGCCTTGATCGCACAGACATTTTCATTATCAGTATTTTGTGGTTGTTGTGTTTGTAGTAGAGTCACATAGAACTAATCATAACTTGTGGATAAAGTCAATGAAAATTTGACAAGAATATGGTGGATACGCCGCTGGTACTTCCTATATATAAGTATTCTTGTCAAATGATCGGAGACATTATCAGGCGGTTATGAGAGGTTCCATGTATAGGCTGTGTGTAGATTAAGTTTATTATTTTCAGTACATGCAATACGATCGGCTCCGTTTGATTGAGCCTTGATCGCACAGACAATTTCATTTTCAGTACATGCAATACGATCGGCTCCGTTTGATTGAGCCTTGATCGCACAGACATTTTTCATTTTCAGTATTTATGAGTTTGTTGTATTAGTTGTAGAGTCACATGGGACTAATCATAATTCACTAATAAAACCAATGAAAATTTGACGAGAATATGGTGGATACGCCGCTGGTACTTCCTATATATAAGTATTCTTGTCAAAGGATCAGAGGCATTGTCAGACGATTATGAGAAGTTCTATGTAGGATTTAGTAGTTTCTTGGTAACTAATCATAACTTGTGGATAAAATCAATGAAAATTTGGCAAGAATATGGTGGATACGCCGCTGGTACTTCCTATATATAAGTAGTCTTGCCAAAGGATCAGAGGCATTATCAGGCGGTTATGAGAAGTTCCATGTAGGATTTAGTATTGCCTTGGTTGAAATTTGTGTTACATTTATATCATCGTGCTATTTAAAGAGATTGGATTGTGTTCCATTTCTACATAAACTAACCTCTCCATCATAACAAACGAGAGAGGAACTGCCACCATTCAAACATATATGCTATCAGAATGTGGATTCAAATATTAGCTGTTGTGTTTATTTATGTTCTATAGTCATAGAACCAATCATAACATACTGATATTAGCTGTTGTGTTTATTATGTTCAAATATTAGCTGTTGTGTTTATTTATGTTCCATGTAGGTTGTAGTATTTGAAGTTTTGCCTTAAGATATAACCATACCCTTCCAAACATATCCAAACTCTTATGCATGATATCATAGTTAGCGAATCAATTCTGCTTATCAATACTTTTATAGTAGGCAACAAAAAGCGATTCCTATAATAGGGTACTTAACCCTTACAAGGAACGTTACCGCCTCAAACAAAAACTTAAACCCTTACTTTCTCTAAGCATGTAACTGTCAAACTAAAAACCATCGTTCTTTTAGTCAAATATATCACTATTTAAATTTCGGGACAAAATTTCTAAAAAGCAGGGGATACTGTAACATCCGTCAAAAAACGGATTTTACCAAACCCGCTCCGTTTATTAACCGAACAATCAGTTAAAAATTTCGTTGCGAATTAAATGACCAAAATAATTTTAAACGATACATAATCAATTATTATATGGGAATATATAATTAGTTTTTGAAAAACTGTTAAAAATATGAAAATAAAAAATATATGTTCCTGCCGGGTTTCGAACCCGGGTCAGTCGCCGGGTCAACACAGACTTAACATTCAACACTTAAACCACTGCGCCACTGATGTTTCTTGCTAAATGTTAGAATCATTTAATTCATAACATGACTTTCCGAATTCAAAACCGGCGCCCAAATTTCAGTCGTCGGAAATCCCGGCGATCTCGCGAAATTTAACGATTCCTTCAGTTATAACGTAAACTTTAAACACACATCGGTTATAACCGACGCCTGAACTCGCGACACAAACTATAACCCCCGGAGAAATTCTAACCGACGAATCAAGTCGGAAATCGGACCAAATTCATCGACGATTTGCCCTATAAATACCCCCTCGAACCTCTGCAAGCTTTTTCGCTCAAAACCCCACCTTTACCCGACGTAAATCCATTCGCCGGAAAACTTCTGTATCTCGCCGGAAAACCGAACCCTCCACTTCTAAGCCTTACTGAACCCTCTGAGCTTATACCGAAGTCACCCACATCCTTTTCAAGCTTTCTGAAGACTCGCTGCTGCAAGACACACGACGCCGGAGTCTGTTGCTGTCGCCGGAGTTCTGCCGGAGAAACAGAGGAATCCAGTCGGTATACCTCACGCTTAAATCTTCCCTTCTTTTTACATATCTCACTTGTAATTAACTAAAAAACGCTAAAGGAACCGATGAAAACATTGAACCAGTCGAACTTCCGATTCTGGTTAAAATCGACGAAGAAGACGAAGTCCTGTAATGTTTAAGTATAATTAAAATCAAGTTATAACTCGGGTTAGACACACAGTCCAGCGGTGGACTGTGTGCACAATAAACACACTAACGTCTCGAGTTCGAATCTTGTCCCACACACGCTGCCTTAATAAAAATGTCTTTTTTGTTAACTGAACCGGATTCATTTCGTATATATGATAAGTTTATTAATAACCGGAATAATAACCAAGATAGACACACAGTCCAGCGGTGGACTGTGTGTATGTTTAAATCACACGTCAAGAGTTCGAGTCCGGTCTACTGCACCGACTTGGACAATTATCTACCTTTTTAAATAAGTCAGAAATGAAAATACTTATTTTGTATTTAAGTATAATAAAAATCGGTTTATATAACATGTTAAACACACAGTCCAGCGGTGGACTGTGTGTACACGCAACCCACAGGTCCCGTGTTCGAGACCTGTGGAGCGCACCGGCCCGATTCAGTTAAATCGTTTTTAAAAATAAATGATTTTCGGTTTAATCTAATTAGTATATAAATATAATTAAAAACAGATATATTTCGGGTTAGACACGTAGCTCAGTTGGTAGAGCTGCGTGCACGCGTACGGGAGGTCTCGGGTTCGAGCCTCACTCAGCGCACATATACTCGCATTCGAACCGGTCAAAGTCAACAGTCAATGGTCAACGGTCAACGGTCAAAAAAAGTCAATTTTTTTATTATTTTTAATTATTTATTTTAATTAAAAATCAATTAAAAATACTTAAAAATAACATTTTTAAGGTTAGAAAATAGCCTTGAACTCACAAAAATACACACAACAATCCTACTAAAATGGATTAATAAAATCCGTTTACTTACCGAACCATAATGTTATTTATCTAGGTTAATTTCACTCGTGGTTAAAACCACTTCGCGTACATTCAACATCATCAACCGAACGCACCCACTGTGAGTGAATCTTACAACTCCCCCTTTTTAATTACACGTTTTGGGGTGTGTCATGTGTTACAAAATAATTAACTCGTTTATTTAAACTTGTGCCATACCATATCGTGATCTAAACTTAGATTGTTTATATTGTTGTAATTTTGTATTTCATTTTGTCAACTTATATGAAGTTCATTCATTAAGCTCATCAGTTCCTCGTGGTAGACGAGTTGAACAACGCGTGCCTCAAAACCAATTCATTATTGTTCATGTGTGTATTATTGAGTTTATATTGTTTGTAGTTATGTCTTTCATATTATCATGTTTATACAATTCATTCATTAGGCCCATCAGTTCCTCGTGGTAGACGAGTTGAGCAACGCGTGCCTCAAAATCAATCCATTATTGTTCATGTGTGTTTTGTTTGATAGTAAATTGATTTATGAATAAGTTTACATCTATTTTTACTCATGTGTGGTTGTGCACTTATTTCATAATCATTTAAATAAACTTGTTCAAATGTTTTCCATAGGATTCACTCGCCAACTTTTTGTTGATCCAAAAACCCTTTTACACATGATACAGGTGAACAGGATGAAGCAAGGAAAACATAGGAAATGCCTTAGAAGAAAACAAAGAAGCTTAGATTGATATTAGGTCATGATGTATTTATGGTTGTAAAGTTCCTATTAAATTGTATTAATGAATATGAAACGTATAATAAATGTCATGAGCTTTGATGATAACCCAATCATGCCCCGGTCACCTTTTCCGCTGCGGGTCGGGGTGTGACATTAATTACGAACCAACATTATTATTATTCCGGGTTAGGAATAATGGAACCAACATTATTATTCCGGGTTAGGAATAATGGAACTAAATCGTTATCCCGGGTTAGGGATAACGGGGGAAACAAACTTTTGACCGAACTTGTGAACTTATAAAAACCTGTGAACTCACTCTTTTTTAATGTTGACACTTGTTTCTTTACATGTTTCTCAGGACGCTAGGAGCGCTAGGTGCACTCACTTGCATTGACCAAGACAATTTTTTTATCGAGTCTCATTTACGAACATTGTTTGGGATTTTTGGTTTTGGCGTTTTATGTTGGCGCCCGTTACTTTACTTTACTTTAATGCTTCCGCTCAACTTTGAAACTAATGCTTCCGCTAAACTTTGAAACTAAACAAAGACAACTTGAAAATAACTAAGAATGATTAAACAAATGTTTTTGGAAAACGTTTAAATAAATCATATAGAGTCATTCGATATTACTAGTGTCTCAGATTCTGGTTTGATCACACGCCTCGCGGTAAAACTCCGCAAGTGGAAAATTGAGGGTGTGACAAGGAATGACGGTCGTAACCAACGAAAAGAACAAACTTATACAACACGAACCATCATCGGATGGAGAGTTTGCATTGAATATAGAAAACTCAATGAAGCTACACGGAAAGACCACTTTCCTTTACCCTTCATTGATCAAATGTTAGAGGGATTATCCAATTATAAATTTTATTGTTTTCTAGATTGTTTTTCGGGATATTTTCAAATCCCCATTTCCCCTGAAGACCAAGAGAAAACCACCTTCACTTGTCCCTACGGAACCTTCGCATATCGACGTATGCCATTTGGTCTATACAATGCACCTGCAACATTGCAACATTGTACGGTAGCCATTTTTCACGACATGATAGAAAAAACCATGGAAGTCTTCATGGATGATTTTCTATCTTTGGCGATTCATTTGACCAATGCCTCGACAACCTTGAACGAATGTTGTCCAGTTGTGAAGAGACTAACCTCGCCCTTAATTGGAAAAATGCCCTTTCATGGTCACTAAGGGGATAGTACTCGGTCACAAAATTTCTAATGCAGGAATGGAAGTCGATCGTGTAAAAATTGACACCATTTCTCGACTTCTTCCTTCTTCATCCGTTCGAGCCATTCGAAATTTCCTAGGACATGCTAGATTAGGCGGTTTATCAAAGACTTTTCCAAAATCTCTCGACTCTAACTAAGCTACTGGAAAAAGATGCCCCATTCATCTTTGACAAGGATTGCACGACAACATTTATTGCTCTTAAAGATATGCTAGTCAAAGCACCAATCAAAATGATTGCACCAGACTGGAAATTACCATTTGAAAGCACCGACTATGCAGTTGGAGCAGTCTTGGGACAACAAAAAGAAAAATATTTTCATCCCATACATTACGTTAGCAAAACTCTTAATGACGCTCAAGTAAATTACACAACCACTGAAAAAGAATTACTAGCAGTAGTATTTGCATTTGATAAATTCCGTTCCTATCTCGTAGCTCTCAAAAACCCTAGTCTATACAGATTACGCTGCCATTTCATACCTTTTCAAAAAGCAAGACACAAAGCCACGTCTCATAAGGTGGATTATTCTCTTTCAAGAATTCGACATAGAAATAAAGGATAAATGAGGTGCAGAAAACACTGCTACTGACCACATGTCTTGTCTTGAAGACCCTCCCTTGGAAGGAACTCGAGAAGAGCTCATCAACAAAAAATTCCCCACTAAATCCTTAGAAATGGTGGAATTTAAAGAAGAACATTGCTACGTAGATTTTGCTAACTACTTAGCTAGTGGCACTATCATCAAAGGGTTATCTTTTTTTCAGTGAAATAATTTTTTCGCAGATGTAAAACACTATTTCTGGGAAGACCCATATCTTTTCAGAATTTGTGCAGATTAACTCATTCGATGATGCGTCCATGGTCGTGAAGCCAAGCAAATTCTTCACCATTGTCATGAAGGACCATGTGGAGGACATCATGGAATATCCAGCACCGCAAGAAAGCTGTATGATGCAGAATTTTAAGGGCCCACAATACATAAAGATGCTTATGTATTAGTCAAAACATGTGATGAATGCCAGTAAGAAACATATCAAGAAGAAACGAAATGCCACAAAATAACATTTTTATATGTTAAATCTTTGACGTATGGGGATTGGACTTTATGGGACCATTCCCACCTTTTAGAGGAAACAAATATATTTTAATGGTTGTCGACGACGTTTCTAAATGAGCCGAAGCTGAAGCTGATCCAACCAACGATGGAAGGGTAGTAGTAAAATTCCTGAAAAAGCTATTCTCACGTTTCGGAACTCCTAAATCCGTAATCGGTGATAGAGGCACTCACTTTTGTAATCTTAAAATGGAAAAAACTCTTAACACGATATGGGGTTTATCACTGCCTCTCAACAGCATATCACCCTCAAACCAATGATCAAGCTGAAGCAACAAATCCAGGTCTAAAAAGAATCCTAGAAAAAACTGTGGGTCAAAATCGAAAAGAATGGTAAGACAAATTAGACGACGCTTTATGGGCATTTTGAACAGCTTATAAAACACCAATAGGGACCACACCATATAAGTTAGTCTATGGAAAAAAATGTCACCTTGAAGTAAAAATTGAACACAGAGCATATTGGGCATTAAAAAACGTAAACTTAGACCAAGAAATTTCATGAAAAGAATGCCTACAACAGTTAAATGAGTTAGATGAATTGAGAATTCAAGCATATTCCAACTCTGAGCCGAAGCTGAAGCTGATCCAACCAACGATGGAAGGGTAGTAGTAAAATTCCTGAAAAAGCTATTCTCACGTTTCGGAACTCCTAAACCCGTAATCGGTGATAGAGGCACTCACTTTTGTAATCTTAAAATGGAAAAAACTCTTAACATGATATGGGGTTTATCACTGCCTCTCAACAGCATATCACCCTCAAACCAATGATCAAGTTGAAGTAACAAATCCAGGTCTAAAAAGAATCCTAGAAAAAACTGTGGGTGAAAATCGAAAAGAATGGTAAGACAAATTAGACGACGCTTTATGGGCATTTTGAACAGCTTATAAAACACCAATAGGGACCACACCATATAAGTTAGTCTATGGAAAAAACTGTCACCTTGAAGTAAAAATTGAACACAGAGCATATTGGGCATTAAAAAACGTAAACTTAGACCAAGAAATTTCAGGAAAGGAATGCCTACAACAGTTAAATGAGTTAGATGAATTGAGAATTCAAGCATATTCCAACTCTGAAATCTATAAGGATCGTTCAAAAAGAATACATGAATAATATATAAGCGGACCTAAAGAATATAGAGAAGGAGACCAGGTGCTTCTGTTTAACTCAAGGCTACGTCTTTTTCCGGGAGAACTTAAGTCTCAATGGTCTGGACCTTTCACTATCACAAAAGTTCACTCCCATGGTGCAATAGATATTAAGCCTCCAAATGGAGAACCATTTAAAGTAAATGGACAAAGGCTTAAATTCTATGAAGGATTCCTCGAGGAAGAAGAAACGAAAATGGCCTTGGAAGAGGTAGAATAGTAACGAGAAAAACACCAACAACTTGTATATACATGTCTTGTTTTAAATAATCCATCTTGCAGGTATATTTTGGAAGAATATAACACGTAGAAAAGTCTACGAACCAGGTAAAACGCAAACCCACGAACCAAGTGGACAGAGAAACAAGGGCATAAAAAAAGATACGGGGTCGTGCCTCAGAGGCACGGGGCCGTGCCCATATGCAGACGGATAAAACCCTTCTGGCAGACCTTTCTTTTCCCAACTGTCATGCCCTGTTTCTTTATACCCGCCGGTTCTCTGCACTCTTTCACGATTCTCTTCCATAATCTACCAACAACGTATGTTACTAACATCTAGATTTGTTCAATTTATGCTTTGCATGTTATATAACATCTAGTTTATGGGAAAAATCTAAGGTTCTTGAACTAGACCCATATCGGTCCAAAGAATCCAAATTGTTTTTCATAAATCTGGTTAGTATTAGTATTTTGATAAGTAAATCATCAAACCATTGTTGAAAAATCGGGCATTTGCAACCAGTTTATCAAACCCTTGTTCATAACCGAAAAAACTTGAAATCGAAGGGTAAAATGGGTTGGTAAGTGCAAATTGATACTTAGAGTTTGTTTTTTGGGGTAAACCGCACACAGGTTACCAAAAATTTTGGATTTTTTGAAACTGACACGTAAAGTTGGAAATTTAGGTCAAAACAGTAGCAGACCACGGGGCCGTGCCTCCTGAAAATCTGTAGCATTGGGTCGTGCCCAAACCTCTGTTTATCATATTTTTGTGGTTTTAACCGAGCTTAACTATTTAAATGCTTGTTTTGTGCAGGAATGGCGCCACACAAACGACTAAGGTTCACAACAGAACACTCTACTTGCGCGGAGCGAATGGAAATTCTCAAGACCGTAAGAAAGAGCTTCCAAGGCAAGTCTGCTATGATACCTTGGACACGATTGGCCAGAGAGACAGTTATGGTAGCTCATCACGGGACCTCTTCGGTTATTTCTTGAGGCACCACTATAGTCTGTTTACGAATTCAATCTTGAATTCCTGAGCACTTTCACCCTCAAGAAAGATATCGAGGATATGTCGATAGCGAAGCTGTGACGTTCCGATGTGGTGGTAAGTGCTACGGGATTTCGGTTGCGAAGTTTGGTATGGATGTGGGGCTCTATACCGAGGATGAGCTTTTCGTGCTTATCTTCTACGACAACATGTTTGAGTTGCCCGCAAACTCACGCAAAACATTTTGGGCAACCAATGGAAATGGGGTTTACAATCCAAGCAGTACTAAAAGCACCAAAATTTGGGACCAGCTCATTCGCGACATTCATCAGGTCCTGAGCGGTACTTTGTGCCAAAGGAGAGATAGTGGAGGTGTGGTAAATCTTCGGGAGCTAACTTGCCTATATTGCATCATGAACCAAGAGCCTCTAAATGTCTCCTTAATGCTGCTAAAGAATATGGCCACCAATGTTAGAGCTACAGCTCCCACACCCATATTCTTCGGGGGTTGGATAGCCTGGGTCTATAGGGCCTATGTTGGACGGTCCCACGAAGCTTCTCAAACAGGGTAGGCATCACCTGGGCCGACATCGCACTTTGCCACAGTCTGAACCTCATCGCCAAATACGACAATGGCCTCCTGCGCTTCAAAGATAAAAAGGGGAGAGTTTGGAACCCAAATGACCCCAACCAGATCCTCGCAATCGAAGACGACCCAAACCGTCCGTGACAGTACCCCTACGGCTACGCCCCAGGCTCATCCTCTCAAGGTGGTGGTGATTTTCCTAGCATGCACAATTTTGTAATCTTATGTAGGAATCATTCCAAATCTCCTGCAATGCCCTCATCACAGGCCAAGGCATTAGCACCCGTGTTGGCGGGATAGAGAGGAACATAGCCTCCATGCGCACCGACATTTTCTACATGCGGGAGCACATGGTGTACTGTGGCGAGGACGAGGAGGAAGAGGAGATGGATTCAGACTAAGTGGTGATGGCAAAGGTGGTGTTAAGATGGCGACTAACAGGTTAATCTCTCCTTCTTCTATGAAACAATGATCGTTTCGGGTTGCGACCCGTTTTGAACAATTTACTTTCCGAAAAATTTACTTTTGGTTTTTTATTTTTCTGTTTTTGGTTGTGATGGATGATGAAACAAACAAATGGTCGTAATGTAGGATTTCCATTTTCATATTTGTTTGTTGTTGTTGTGGTGTTTATAAGCTTACAGGTACCTTGGGATGCTTGGAATCACCAAGCATATGACTCCCCGAACCCATAACAGAAAACCCGACACCCTACCATCTTTTTTGAATTTTAACAGTAGCTTTACACGTGGCCGTGTCTACCTGACACGCCCCGTGTCCCTCTTGTCGCTATAACAAATATTTTCTAGACTTGCCACAGGGGGTCGTGCCTCCTTAACACGCCCCGTTTCCACCCTCTATAAGTTTTCAAAAATTTCTGATACTAGCACTTTCACCACGGGGTCATGCCTATCTCATACGTCCCCGTTCCCAACTATTGGGTTTTGAAAAATTTGTTGTTTTAAACCTACATTTACACATTTAATCAGTTTTAACCAATTTTGGATACATTGAGGACAATGTGTAATTTAAGTGTGGTAGGTTGGGTGGGGTAAGCTTAACTTGAAATTAATTTGTCCTAAAAACAAGCCTTACACAAAACTATACTTGGAAATGCTAAAACACCTCAAATCTTTTTCAAAAAAAAATATTTTTTTCTAGTTTGTTTTTGTCTTGTTTATAGTTTAAGTTAGAAGCTGAGATCTAAAAATTTTCAAGTTTTTATAAAGTTTAAATTGACAGCGCCGTGATAAAAAGAACCATACAAGAAAAAATTATAAAAAAGCATGACAATTCTTTGTAAAATTTGATTGTATATATAATTTCACATTTTTACCCATTTC
Organism: Scalesia atractyloides; assembly: GCA_947069175.1. Classification (NCBI taxonomy): domain Eukaryota; kingdom Viridiplantae; phylum Streptophyta; class Magnoliopsida; order Asterales; family Asteraceae; genus Scalesia; species Scalesia atractyloides. The sequence continues at coordinate 38,429,737 of CAMTDV010000001.1, forward strand.
CCACAAAAATGTGAGTTTTGAGCCTTTACCAAGCATTCAAAATCATATCTTTACTAAATGCTCATTTTCATTTTTTATGGAATAGCCGTATGGTTCTTACGAATCTAGAACTTGACAAGACAATACATTCCCAGTCCTTACCAACAAGTCCAAGTAAGTATATGATAGAGGCATTAAGATATTTAAACCCTCTTTTTTATCTTCTACTTTATTTCCTTTTTATCTCCCCATCATAAACAAAAAACAAAAAAATATTCCCCTAGTTAAATCCCTTTAAGCCTAAACCTTTCATTTCGAAACCCGCAAAACACCATTTGCACAAACCACCCATCACCTGAAACCAATATTTATTTTCATGCCCCTTTATCTTAGTAAAATGCGATTCTTTTGAAAATTATATAAAGTGGTGACTTAATTTTATTCTATTAAAAATATCTCTAGTCACTTGAAATAAATAAGCAAAAAATTATTGCTTATAAACAAATAGTTTATAACTAAATCACAAATAAATAAATTTTCAAAAAGAAAACCGACATTTTACATTTTTAGCCACTTTTCAATAAAACTATCCTACCCCTAGCCAAAACCTACCCTTGTAAAAGTCCTCTTGATATTTACAAAGATTTTATTAAAAAAGAGGAGGAGGTTTCATTACTTGTCAAGCATTTGGTAGGAGTAAGTTCCATATCGGTATTGAGCGTTTCACCTATACATTTACGGCTGAGTGTTGAGTGATCACTTGTGAGGTGTATGAATTTGTATATAGCTAAATAGAATTTTATAAAGGCATGTATTCCCAAAAATATTTATTTTTCTTAAAAAAGTGTTCTAAATAAATCATGTCGAATAGGATTGTAAATAATATAAAAACAAGAATAAAAAGAACTTGGATTCCGGACACTCTACAAACAAGACCCTAAAACTTCTCTTCTCTTCTACCCATTCCATTTAGGTGTGTAAGAATATATTAAAGAGTTTTGCTTGAGAATATGCAAACATATAAATAGTATCAGATACGATATAAAATCAACCCTTTTTAGTACTAATGTTGGAAAAAGTACGTTTCTTTGTATTCTTTTGATTTTCAGAAATAAAAGAGCTTAAATGTACAAAAGAAACAAATTTACGACGAAATCCAACATAAGTACAGAAGAAGGAAAGACAACACACTATACCAGCCTTCCGAGCTTCACCCGAAGACTAAAAACAACAAATCAGAAATCTGGCACGGGGCCGTGCCTAGTCAGCATGGGCTGTGCCCCTTCAAGATTTTAGATCAGAAGAAGACAAATAGAAGCAGACAAGAGACACGGGGCCGTGTCCCCTTAGGCACGGGCCATGGTTTGTTAATGCACTTTGAGTGATAAGTGTAGTCTCTTTGAAGTTCAAGGGTCTTTGTGTACTTCTTGTAAACTTATAGGTGTCTGAACTTACTTTGATGTATTGCGAGTTTATTTTGTCTCTGGATTAGGGTTGCTTCCTAATCCTGGTTTAGCCTGTTCTGAGTTTATGTTTGGTTCTTGTATTCCGGACTTGGGTATGTAGTTCCCAACTCCGGGTTTATGTTAAGATAGTTTGTGTCCTGACTTGCATTGTGTAGCTAGTCTGATTTTATGTATTCCTTGGGCCTTGTTTTGTCTATCTGGACATGTGCGTCCAAATATATCTTGTATATAACCATATTGTGGGAATGACAAGATAACAGTTCTTTTGTGGAAAGTTTGTGCAAGAAGAAAACCCTAATCATTAGTGCGTGTGTTTTGTCTGGTGGCTACTGTTTGTGAGTGACGTCATTCATCTTCTACAGCAAAGAATACTCTGATTTCTCTCATTCATCTTCTACAGCAAAGAATACTCTGATTTCTCTCATTCATCTTGTTCTTGATACATTATCCTATAGTGGTGATTGCTAGGTGGATTTCGCACACCTAGTGAATGTGTTCGTGAGTGAGATCCTTGGATTTGGTGATCTTTCAAGTGGTATCAGAGCAGTGTTCTCATACTACTGTAGGTTTTCTTGGTTTGAAGGTTTTTGTGAGAAAATCATCTTTTGATTAGGTTTAGTGTTTGCTTACTGAGTTTTTGTGAGTTATTTCTGATTCATTGTTGATTTCTAGTGAGTTGATGATGCATTTTGATTAGGATAGAGCCTTTTAGGTTAGATCTTCGTTAGGGTTTTACAAGGATTTTTGAGGATCTTCATTTTGGTTTTGAAGGTTGGTAAAAGATTCCTTATTTGATCTTTTGGAAGTTTTTCCTTGTTTGATTTATTATTTGTGTTTCCGGGTTATTGGTGATCTAGTGTGCAGTCACACTTGTGAGATATCCGGAAGCTGGTTCCTTCATATCTAGGATAATCTGTCCGGATTACTAATCAATTGTAACTCCGGAGTTGAAGATTATCCGAGTTTAACAAGCTTTTATCCTATCTGAATTTAATGTTAAGTTCCGAGTTTAACAAGTTTTTAACTCCGAATTTAACAAGCTTTTATCCGAGTTTAACTTTCACTGTTGAAGTCCGAGTTTAAATGATTGTTTTTTAAGAAATTCCGATTTTATAGAGGTTTCTTTTGGGTTCCGAGTTTATTAACTGTCTAAAGTGTTCTAGTTTAGATTTCCGAATTCGTGGTCTAAAAACTGTCCGAGTTTAAGAGTTACTTATATATCCGAGTTTGTTGCATTCCGAGTTTAAATCCTTGTGGGGTGTCCGAGTTTGTGTATTAATCAGGTTATAGATCCGAGTTTACACTCTGATAAATCTCCGGACATTTGACTCCGTGATTTCTAGTTAACTCTTGTTCTCTGAACAATCTGGACTTAGAAACTTTTTAATCAAAACTTTCTGTTGGAAACCACTTAACCCACTGTGAACCTTCTGTTTCTTTCTAATATTTTTCAAATGGCAAATAATCTAACCGCAATGTTTCAAAACCTCAAACACAACGCCGACGTGGAGAGTAACGACAAACCTCCTCTTGATAAACTAACTGGATTTTCCAGAATGGAAGGAACGTTTTGAAAGATATGTGAAAGCTAAGGATATCAAGATTTGGCTGTGTATTGCAAAAGGATGTGGAGCTATACCGATTAAAACTTTGACAATTGATACTTACCTGGCACTGACAGATGATCAGAAAATATTCTATGAATGTGAAGAAAGATCAATGACGATGATAACTATGGCTCTTACGCAATCCATGCTCCATACTTTTCGCAAAAGAAATACCAAAACGGAGTTATGGGATAGCATGATTGAACACTATGAAGGAAATGCAATGTATAAGAAGAGACATTTAGAACATCTGAAGACTCAATTTGTTGTGTTTAAAGCCTTAAAGAATGAGTCTTTTGATGACACCATGAATAGGTATTATCACCTGCTAAGCGAGCTTGAATGTAGTGAAGATGATCTTTACACAGAGTTATTTAGAGAAGGTATTCTCTATGATGAGCTTTCATTGGAGAATGTTGTTCAGAAGTTGAAGGATTATGCTTGGAACATGGAAGATCAAGCCTCTGACTTTGAAAAGATTCAAGATCCTCTGCTATATAAGGCTTCAAAAACCATTGAAAAGGGGAGCAATGGCGGAGCCGGTGTCGCTTTATGTTAAGGAAATAAAGATCCTACAAGTCATCATGCTTTTATAAGCAATAATGCAAATGGTTCGAGTGGTAATGTTAATTCAATTAAGGGAATGTGTTCATCTGGTGGAAGTCATAAATCTCAAGCAGCTAGTGTTAACATTCCAAAGTTGGATCCTAATTGCTTAAAGTTAATAGAAGAAAACATGAGTCTTTTGGCGTCCTTCATGACGCATGAAAACTTTTGTCTTGGGAAGCTTGTTGAGCAATATAGTCTCGATGAAGATTTTGACCATATAGATCAGGATGAAATGGAAGAACTTGATCTTCAACTCAATATGGCATTACTGTGTAACGCCTCATATTTCCGTACTCATATTCTTAGAAAGTTCGTATTCGCATTCTACTTTTAGAAACTTTACAATTGTACTCCATCTCCATTATCACAATTTGAGGTGTTAATCATAATGGAATTTATTTTTATACTTATACAAATACATGTTACATACTTGTGTTATACGATACAATCTCGAATATATGTTATAAAAAAAATGACACTTGAAATACTTGAAATTATCAATTATGTTCTTTATACTCATACGTTACTTTGATAAAAACATGCTTAATTATGAGTTTCTAGCATAAAAAATGGAATTATCAAACTCTGGGGGTAATTCTAGAAAATTTGGTAAATTCTGAAGATGGTGCACGACCATGCAACTGAGACGCACGATCATGCACTCTGCGATCCGCATGACCTTGCAACTGAGACGCACGACCATGCACATTGCGATCCGCACGACCGTGCACTTGATCCGCACGACAGTGCAAAATGACAGGTCTGGCAGAATCTTTTAAAATACGCGAATATTGGCTCCATTTCCCTTTTTCCAACTCCCAACCACCACCAACTTTATTAATTACCTAAACCCTAATTCCCCCATTATAAATGGGAGCCTCCATACACTCCTATACACACTCCAAACACTCAAATCACTCTTAAATCCCTCTCAAATCTTCTTGGTTACTCTCTAATTTCCAAAACTTGGCAGAAAGTTGCAACCATTATAAGTGAGTTTTCGCTCACTTTTCTTCTTATTTTCTTCTTTCTTTCTACTTGGATAACCTCTAGGAAGGTTTTCACAAGCTTGCTTTGCAAAGTAAGATGAAACCTCATCACATTTGAGGCCCAAAGTAGGATTAAAATTATGCTTTCATTTATTTTGTATCTTGTTTTTCTTGATTAAAACTTGTTTGAATCTTGTGCCTACTTGTTCTAAAACCTTTCTAAGGTTATGAGACTTGTTAGGAATATATTCTTATGGGTTTAAGAGGTACAAACACCTCTAAACTTTCTATTTTTGCAAGGATTTTTGCAAGGATTTATGCAACCCACAAGTGATGAAACCATCCGTGCTTGCCATGAAGTTGATGGAAAGACTTATGCTTTAGTATAGGTGTGAATGGCTATCCTACCTTCATTCCACCACCTCACTTGATGTTTTACAATTGCTTTCCCAAGTGGTTTGCTAGCTTGAAAGTGACATAACCCCGTCAAGCCTCCGACACTTAGTTAACTCTTTCTATGTCGGTGCTGGCTCACCTGGGTTAAAGGTTACTTGGCTACTTGGTATAGTAATTATGGTACATTTCCTTTTCATTCATGACCATCCGAATCATCCTTGTGATGATTTTTGTATTGGTGAATCTTACAATGAGGTTAAAGGATGGTTATCCTCCTACCTCCATGCATGACTTATATGACAATCTATGATGTCCTTGATGGACTTAGCTTAGAATTATTATATAAACTACATAACCGAATCCTTGATGATGATCAACATGGTTACTTTTCATGGTAATAGGTTATATTATCTAAGTCTTGAACCTCTCGTTAACGATTCTAATGGGTATTATGACCCATGAAATCACATCAACCCATATGGGATTTATAGTGTCAATAACGAGTGTTTAAGACTAGATAACTATTTTCTTATATACATACTTTCGCATAGTTTAATTTCAAATCCGAATGCTCCATTAACATTCTGAATACTCACACACCTTCACTCTCCTATTCACATCAACTCACCCAAACACGGATAATCGGGAAGCTTTGCAAAATTGTGAGTATACATGACCCTTTTACTTTTCGACACTTTTTGGGTGCAATACTTATTCCTTATTAAAAAAGCACACATACACTTTCAAACATGCTTACAAACAAACAATCTGTCATACATGCTTAATACGTTATCTTAGAATTCATATATGCTAGGAGTAACGCACCACCCGTATTCGTGTATAGCGCTATAGGAGTAACGCACTGCCCGTATTCGTGCGGTCATGTTAAGTAAACAAAATGGTCTAGTCATTGTTATGATTAGATTACGCTAACGGTAAACTTTGGGTTGACACGTATAGTTGCATGCTAGTATTGTATGACAATTTATGTTAAATATTATGCGATGTGGATTCGTTTAAACTTTTATACTTACGCTAGTATTCAAGCTTGTATGCTCGCCAATACTTTTGTATGGAACTATACTTTAATACGTATTGCAGGAATTCTATGATATGACGAGGAATGTAACTTGATAGGAAGGACTAGGAACACACCAAACTTTAAATTCATGTTTATAGATTAATCATGCAATATTTGTTGTATTTTTGTTTTCCAATTCATGTACTTGAACCATTAGCAATGAAATGAAATATTATTATTAATTACTTGTCACATTTAGTGTTATGAAGTCTCGAGCAATCTAATTACGTCCGCCCCGATGATTCTGCCATCGGTTGGGGGTGTGACATACTGGTAAGAAGAGCTAAGAAGTTCCTTATGAAAACGGGTAAGAAATGCATTGGTGGTCAAACGAAGACCCGAATGGGGATAGATATAACAAAAGTAAAGTGTTACAATTGTAATATCTATGGGCATTATGCACGGATTGTCGAAAGCCCAAGATGGAAAGATCAAACAAAGAAAACAATTACCAAAATGGAAAAAACTCTAGAACTCATACAAATTCCTCAAGTGTTTCAACGTCAAATTCTAGATCAAATGCTTTAGATAATCTTAATCCTTCTGCAAACAATGCCTTGGTAGCTCAGTCTTTACAAGAAGTTATCGAACCGTATGATTGGGGATGTGCCTTGGAAAATATCTCGGGGGCTATTGTTTCACAAGAAGTTATCGAAGAAGAAGTGTGTGAAGAGAATATGGAAGAAGCTAGTATGGAGGAACTTGTTGTTATAGCTGAGGTTATGGGTGAAGAATTGGAAGTTAGTAAACTTGTTAAAAATGAAGAAAGCTTGAATGAAGAAGACACAAAAGGTTCAGAAAATGAAGGAAAGATTGAAAGTTTCGAGTTCAAGATATCAACGGCTGAAATGCAGGAATTCGCTGATGATGAAGCTCAAAAGTTGGAAGACAGCTCCACGTGAAAGGAGGATTGTGCATTCATGGCTAATATTGAGGTAAAATTGACTCCTACAGATAAGCGTTTGCTAGATGCGTAGAGTTTGTTACTACAATGGATAGATATGCATTACATAACACAAATCTGATTACTGATATTGAAAAATCCAGAGAACTCACTGTACTCTTATCTTGTTCGGACAAGGAACACCGAATTAAGATAAAGCATTGAAGAATGATATCTCTGAATTTGAAAGACGTGTGGCTCAAGCAACTCTTAAAAATCAGGAGCTAAAATCCAAACTTGAATTAAATCAAAACTGTGTATTAGAAAAGAACAAAATCATTTTGGAAAAAGATAATCTAATTTTAGATTTACAAAGAAAAAATTGAAAAATTTGGCAATTCAACCGAAGTGATGAATTTTTGCATTAATAGCCAACTTGGCATTGGATATAGTAAAGTGCCTCTGCCGGCTAATCATAACTATACCTCGATGGCAAGCATTGACCCTGAGTTGGCCATCTTTGTGCCAATGACTCCTCTGATTGGTGAATCACAAAGTGAATAAGAATCCGAGCTTGTAGTAGCTTCAGACTCAGAACAATCGAAGGTGAGTGAAGACACAAAGAAAAGTGAACTTAATTTTGAAAACATTAAAAACTTGATAAGTAATTAAATTTTGGAAATTTTTAATCGAGTTCAAAATGCTAACTCAAACCAAAATCTTGTTGGAAACCTCAAAAGAATTTAAAAGGGGTTCCTAAAACCGAATTTGTAAAAGGGGAAGATTTTAATCAAGAGGTAGAGAAAATTGAAAAAGCGTCGAACACTGAGTTTGTCACTCAAATTTTGAAAAATCCCACAAAGGTTCAATTATCTTCGACCAGTCAAGAGGAACGTACAAAGAATGTTGCGAAAATTCGCAAATGTTACAAGTGCCGAAGAAAGGGACACTTGGCCGCAGATTGTCTAGATGACAAGGGTAAACCCCTCGTTGATCCTGATTAGAGGAAACCATTTGTTGAAGAAACTCGAAATGAAGCTACAAATGTTGAAAAGAAAAACAATAAAAATCAAAAGGTTGAAAAAACTATGTGGTTAACAAGCAACAAAACCTTTTATTAAATCACAACAATGTCAGGATCAAAGGGAGGAACCATTTGATACTTGTCCTGGTCGTGGATCAGAAAGTTCGTCACAAAACAGGATGCTCATGAAAACACCTCACCGATGCCAAAATCGTGTTACTTTCCAATATCAAGAGAGTGTTCAATGTTCGGGAGGATCTAATGAAATCTATGTTAGACCTCATGCTCAGAACAATTTGTAAATGGCCAAAGTGCGTCACCTCCCAAATTACACAATCAACGACCACACTCGGTTATACAACCAAGACCCTTCTCAAGAAGAATGAAATTCCTTGTTTTGGTAGAAATTCTGAGACTCTGAGAAATCAAAATTATGGATATCAAAACCATGGAAGCCGAAATTTTGGAAACTCTTGATATTACAATAGACCATCCACCCTATGTAATCCTCGATTTGGAGGGAACCACTCCAACAACTTCCGAAGTGGAAATGTAGGTCAAAGTGGTAGTGACGGTTATCTCAAGGAGTTTTCCTATGTAGACGAAATTGGACGACCTAAGACCATCATGTCTTAGGTCCCACATTCTAACTGATTTTCTTGTTGGTGAGTGTAGGAGCAGCTGAAGAGGGCTATCTATATTTGGTATATCGATAGTGGGTGTTTCAGACACATGATAGGGAATAAGGAGTTGTTGAATAATTTAAAACAAATTCGTGATGGTTATGTTAATTTTCCTGGTGAGAAAGGTGGTTATATCTGTGATGAAGGATCAGTGACAAATAGAAAGATAACGCTGCACAAAGTGAACTATGTTGAAGAACTGAAGCATAACTTGATGTTGGTATCTCAAATCTGCGATAACAAGTAACGATGTTGTTCACTGATAAAGCTTGCTTCGTATTGCGTCCTAGATTTGCCATTCCCAAGGATTGGATCATTATGAGGACTCCACGGTGTGAACAACACATATGTTATGGATATGCGCCCATTGGTAAACTCATCTGCTCCAGTGACTTGTTTACTCTCGAAAGTAACTGAAAATCAATCTTACCTTTGGTATAGATGAATGGGCCTTGTGTACCTTCGAAAAATGAACCACTTAGTGAAAAATGACTTAGTGTTGGGGGTTCCTTTACGTAGTTTTAACATGCACAATAAATGTGAATCGTGTGAAAAAGGAAAAATTAAGCGAAAGCCTCATAAACTGAAAACTGTTAACTTGATCCAAAAACCACTTGAATTGCTTCACATGGATCTTTTTGGCCCAATTCATGTTGCTAGCATTTGTGGAATGTCTTATTGCCTTGTTGTCACTGACAATTTCTCACAATATTCGTAGGTATTTTTCTTAAAAACAAAGGATCAAACTCATGGAATTTTAAGAGATCTATTTAAGCAACTTGAGAAAAATTATTCACTTCCTATTAAGAAAATCCGAAGTGACAACGGCACTGAATTTAAAAATCAACATATGGACGAGCTATGTCAGGAAATGGGAATAGTTCATCAGTTCAGTGCTCCTTATGTTCCACAAGAGAATGGAGTTGCAGCACGGAAGAACCGTACCCTGATCAAAGGGGCTCGAACTATGCTTTCTGAATCTAAATTACCAATTTTCTTCTGGGCTGAGGCGATAAACACTTCATGTTATGTGCTTAACCATGTGCTTACGGTCAAAAGAGAAGATAAAACTTGTTATGAATTACTTGAAAACAAGAAACCTAATTTAGCAGGGTTTCAACCCTTTGAGATCAAATGTGTTATCAAACGCACCAAGGATACTCCTAAATTTGCAAACTTGGAGAGATAGGTTTCTTTCTAGGTTATGCTAATGGAGCTCCAAACAAACGTGTTTAGAATATTAACAAACGAACTATGGAGGTCGTGTTTGATATAACTCCTTTAAGTTACTACCCTCCACCATCCGAATTTGGTCCTAAAAATGGGTATGATTATGAGAAATTATTTGATGCATTTGATCTTCCTGATGTTTCAGAAGAAGATTCGGAGGTTGTCTACACACATCTTTTAGATAAAGATGAAGTGGATGCTAGCTGGAGAGCAAGTATTCCTACAAACGTGACCCCGAATGCCACAATCAGGAGGTCCAGTCGCTGAGTCTTCGTTAGTAAATGATGTTGCTGTTGTTCAGTTCCCCAATGAAGTTGGTTCTAGTAATTATGAAGCTAGCAGTAATGCAAGTTCTTAGGGGGAGATTCAATCAAATTTGGGAAACAATCTTCAAGCTCTAGCAATCCCAGTTCCAAGAACAAATATCTATCATTCAGTTGATAATATTACTGGTACTCCAAATGCTGGAGTGAAAACGCGAATAAGTATTTCAGAGATGCAGTGTCTGTATTCTGAAATCAAGAAGGAAGAGATATACAATCTTAGCCAACATGAATGTTTTATTTCTCAGATTGAGCCGAAAAATTATCAGAAGGATTTGAAGGATAATTCTTGCTCTGAGGCGATGCAAGAGGAGTTAGCTCAGTTCGACAAGTTAAAAGTATGGAATTTGGTCAATCTTCTGAAAGGTCAACATGCAATCAACATGAAGTGGGTCTTCAAATACAAAAGGACGATAAGGGAGTTGTCGTCAGAAATAAAGCACGGTTGGTTGTTCAGGGATTCAATCAAGAGGAAGGGATTGATTATACAGAAGTTTACGCACCTGTGGCAAGACTAGAAGCCATTCATTTGTTTCTAGCCTTTGCTGCTCATATGTGTATTAAAGTCAATAAGTTAGATGTCAAAAGCGTGTTCCTTTATGGAAAATTGTCTGAAACTGTGTATGTGTCCCAACCACAGGGGTTCACAGCTCCTGATTCTAACAACAAAGTCTATTTATTAGATAAAGCTCTGTATGGTCTCCATCAGGCAGCGGAACTACAAGAAATTGATCTTGACTATGGCTACTACTACTATGAAGGACTTTATTCAGCGTTTTCAAACGATGAGTCCTCATTTGTATAATATTGAAAAGGTACCGAGTAATTTGGGATTGTCTGGTCAAGAGCTTTTTTCACTCTGGCGCAACATTGTCCACTGGGGATTAGTAACAAAATAAAGTAACTGGCTGATGGGAGACCTGTTCCACGTCTTAGCTTCGACCTATACCGAAAGAGATTAGTTCATTGATCAACTACCACTTGATCCCCTAGGTAAAGGGCCCAGATCGTACGCTAAGGTCCCTAAGCAATCACTTAGTGGAAAAGGAAGTGATCGAGCGATGACAACCAGGAGGTGGGCTTGGAAGCAGCCATCCTTTGAAGAAAGCGTAATAGCTCACTGGTCTAGCTCCATGGCACCGAAAATGTATCAGGGCTCAAGTGCTCATGCTTGGTACGAGACTTTATCAAAGCATCTCTTGGAGCATGGGTTCACGTGTGGTGTGATCGACTACACATTGTTCATTTTGAAAAAAAGGGGGAGATTTTCTGATTGTTACGTTGATGACATAATTTTCGGTTCTTCAAATGAAGAATTGTGTTGCAAGTTCGAGAAAGTGATGAAGTCGAAATTTGAAATGAGTGCAATGGGAAAGTTGTCATTCTTTCTTGGTCTTTAGGTGAGTCATGAGAAAAAAGGGACATACGTGCATCAAACAAAGTATGTCTACAAGATTCTAAAGCAATTCGGATTGGAAGACAGCTCACCGTACGATACACCATTGCCAACGAATCACAAGTTAACGACCGATAAAAAGAAAGATCCTGAAGTGGATCTAACTCTGTATCGAGCTATGATAGGTTCACTTACGTATCTTACAGCTTCGCATCTTGATATTATGTTTTCTATTTATTTATGTGCCAGGTACCAGTAAGCTCCGAGGGAGTCTCATATGATTGCTTTCAAACGCATCTTCAGATACCTGAAAGGGAACCCTAAGCTTGGATTGTGGTATCTAGCTGAAGGAGGTCTGGATTTGATTGCATATGTGATGCAGACTTTGGAGGGTGCCCAGTCAACAGAAAGTCAACCTCTAGCGGAGCACAACTGCTTGGAAACCGTCTTGTGTCATGGCAATGCAAAAGCAAGTTGTTGTGTCTTTATCCACGTGCGAGGCTGAGTACATTGTAGCTTCAAGCTATTGTGCTTAGGTTTTGTGGATTCAGCAACAAATGAGAGATTATGGTTTGAATTTTACTTGAACCCAATTCTTGTCGATAATAACTCTTCCATTTCCATAGCTAATAATCTCGTTAACCATTGACGCACTAAACACATAGATGTTAGGAATCACTTCATTCATGAATGTGCTGAAAAGGGTTTAATCGAGGTGGTTAGGGTAGACACTTTAGATAATCTTGCCGACCTGTTTACTAACACTTTCGATCGAGCTAGATTTGAGGATCTGGTCCGAATGATCAGCATGATCAACCCTGAGTAAAATGCTTTTAGAAACTTGCATAGAAACTTTACTTTATATTTTATATACAGTTTCTTACTGCTTTTCAAACATTGAAAACTCAAAAAGAAAAATCCAAAAACATCTGAAATTGTTAAAAATGAAGTTGTGATTGAGAAAGAGGGGAAATGATAGTACATCGGTTAGTCATATTCAATGAAGAATTGTGGTAATATATATTCTAACCGTTAACTGTAACAGCTTCATTATATGTTGCTTCGGTAGGTTTTACGCGTAAATTAGAACCTGCCTTTGGTATTTAAACATAATGAACTGTGTAACTTGTGTGGTACATCTCTCGGATATATGGTCTTGGTACTGTTATTTCGTTTGATAAATTGCCAAACTTCTGAGATACTAGGTCTTTATGTTTGTTAAATCTCTAGGGTATTATACTTGGTCTTCTGATTTTGTGTAAGCAATGGCCTAGACCTTGTATAATGCTTTGCTAAGCGGTTCGTTTGTGTGCAAACCCCCTTGGTGGATTTCTTTTCTGCCACAATAATCATCACTGAATGATCTGTTTGAAGTTGTCATCACCGGATGTACAAATCGCATCTCTATGGTACCACCGAGTATATAGTATAAACTGCCAAAATTTTGCAGAAAAAAGATACCAAATGTTTCCTTCATCTCTTTCCATGTGCGATGGCACTAACCTGAGCTCTCAAGGTATCGCTTTTAGCCACATACAAAGATTTTTCAGATATACTCACCTATAAGATGCAACGTTTGGTAGTTTTGATACGGGAGTATATACTGAGGTGGGTAAACATAGTTACAATCAGTAATTAATAAAATTAATCCCATATCTCGAAAGCAGTGTTCAAAAGCGTGCTAAAGCTTAAGTGGATCACAATATCGTTGAATGTCTTGAACTGTTAATATTACTCTATTTGCTTAATCTGAATCCTATGATCTTGTGTTGGACAGTGACAGAAAAACCGATATGATCTCCTTGCTCTGACTTTACAAAAATATAGTTAGTGTAAATATGCTCTTAGTGTTAGTTTCCTTTAGCTAGTCAAAAAAGAAAAACATCAAAAGATTTTACACTTTTGTTTCTATGTGCGAGTTGATCATCTAAAATACTCATGGGGTTGTGAATATTCTTTTAGTAAGGTGTTAAACATAAGGATAGGTAATCATACAATATGTCTTTTTCAATGAAAATTGGTCATGCGAGATTTATCTAAGTGTGAGGGTTTTCTCGTAAAAATGATGATGTTTGGTAAAATGATGAAGAGTTGTGAATTGTCACACCCCGGCTTTCCACAGCCAATCCAAACACCGGTGGGCCTTGGTGGGGAATATCGTGACGTAGTTGATATCATCATAGTCAATTAAACACAGCACAACGGAAGTCTTGGATTTAAATTACTATTACAAACCAAATGTTCGAAATACAAAATAATATACAGGCTCGTAATAGAAGATCCACAAGTGGATCATAAATTGTACAAAAGAAAGAATGTAAAACAAGCTTTGGGAAGATCTAGGATTTGCAAGATCCTGTTATCACTACCGAGCACTTCCAGCCTATTTTCGTATTGTACCTGCAAGCTTAGTCTTTTGAAAATACGTCAGCTTTCGCTGGTAAATACACCTAACTTACTCATTTTGAAAACATTTAAAATATGTTTTAAGTGCGTATCAGCACAAAATCTTTTATAACTTGGGAAAGTTGACCGTCCAAACTTGTTAACAGATTCACATGTTTGTCCATACATACAGGGCCCGGTACGGAGACCGAGACATGATTAACGTACACACCACTTTGGCCTCACGAAGGAGTCATTACTTCCCAACCTCGTGGGTAATGCATTTGAGTGTCTATCGGGTGTATGCCTACACCCGCGCTAAGGTCATGGCCATTATCCATTGTAATGAGCCGAGGCTATCCAGTGTGACAACTGGCAAATAACTGGTAAATCCGTACAATTTAATCACTAATTTTATATTATAATCTCATGCATAGTTATCGTAATTTAATTTTATAAATGAGTCGTACGTCATTAGTGAAAGTAAATATGATCATAACAGATACTGGTTTCCGTTACGACGTGAAACAAACCAAAACAATGCCCTAAAAGTGTTGGTAGAAAGTGCTGAACGCACTAAATACGGTGACACTAACCATGTCGGTAAATCCGCAAACACGAATCAGAACAAGGAATAACGGCATGTTAATGCCATACCTGAGTCCATATACAAATAAAAACACATATTTGAAAACATCTATTACAATAATACATAACTTTCCAGTATAACGCCTAAATTGCAAAATTGTCTGTTTCGACCAAAAAGGCGACAAATGGCGATTTGTCCGCAAGACTAATTCAGAGGATTCCGGATGTCAAGATAAGAATAAAATACTATTAAACATCCTAAAATAATGTTAGAATGGCAAGAATGCACAAAAGGCATCGTTTCCGGTCATTCGACAAACACTGCACAATTCGACCGGAAAGCAGTCGATCGTCGAAACGACGAATATTTTAGTAGCCGATAGCCTCATCCGGGCATCTAGTGAACTAGTTAAGCTTATTTGGAACTCGGAATCCCTTCAACTAACATGAGGACACGGAAACACAACTTTCGGAAGACGACGTAACATAAAAGTGCCGATATCGATCGAACGGTCGAATGAAAGACATATCGACCATCGTAACTCATCGTATATTCGTCTAGCGAACTAGTCATGCTTATTTTGGATCGGAAATGCACTAATTAGACACCATATCCATTGTGGTAGTCGAAAACAAAGGCTTCCGGTGCTAAATAAATGGTTCCGTTTATTAGCGATTATTACGATGATGCGCGATCTAGCAACGTATCCGTCATCCGAAACTTATATTGGAGGATCATGTGGATTAAATACCATAAATACACCCTAAACTCAAGTTTTATGCTTAAGATGCTAGAATATTAACCCTAATCACTATACTTATCCTAATTACCTAAATATCTCAAATTTTAACATGTGTAAAAATGGAAAGTTACACTTCACCCCCTCATGATTCACGGCTATAAGTGGGCCCCCACACCACTTGATTTTGTTGAAATTTGAAGATTATGAGTATAGTCTTGAGGTGGTGATGTGAATGAAAGATTAGATGTATATAACATCATTTACCTCAAATAATTCACCATTTCTTCTTCAAGAAAGTTGCAACTTTTTCTCTCATTCTTCTTCTTCATCTCACGGCTCCACTACCTCCACCATATACCACCATTTAGCCACCACAATCCACCACTTTTTATACCTTTTAAAGCTCAATCAAGACCCTTAAAGAAGCTAGCAAGGATGGAGATCATTAGGGCTTCCTAAGGAGCTTCATTTTCTTCTAAATCTTCAAGATACTTATGCACCCTTTGTAAGCTAAACTCCTCCATAATTTAGCTTATGTTTATGTTTAGACTATTAGTGTACAAGTTGATCATCTTGAAAATCAAGAAAAGATAAATCATAAACCCTTACTCACAACATAATAATAACAATAAATATTGTTTATTTTGTGTTGATTATATGTTTATATGATTGTTAGATTGCATGTTGAAGTTGTTTATGTTGAAAGTATGATATAAAAGTGAGATGACCTTGTGTGATTTAGTATAAAAATGAAGATTTAAACATGTTAAGGTTTAAATCTAAACAAGATCATCAACTACATCACCATGAAAAATACTACAACTTAAAGATAATTTTTATGCATATTAATGATTTTTATGAGAAGTAAACATTTATATTTAAGTTGAAATCACCTTAAAAATGTGTAGTAATCAAGGGGTTAAGTGCATGGATTTGTCTAAACAACATGATAAAAGTAGTGTTTTGAAATGACTAATTATATTAAAAACCCACTTGATTTACTAGGATTTTAAACCATAAAAGTCATGGATGATGACGGTTGATTTTATAAAATAAGTATTAGATGGTTTGTTGTTGATGATTATGAGCTTAAACAGGTTCTAAATACGTTTTTAAAACTTGAAAAACGCCATAGTTTAGGGAAACTATGGCGAAATTTTCTAAAAATCTAATAGCAATTAAGACATGATTAGTGGGGTGATTAGTGGGACTAAACGCGATTAGTAACTTAAATCGTCATTAAGTAGACTCTAATGACAAGGGATATCCTTAAATAACCAAGTGTTTAAACAAAGTTATAAATATATATTTATAAGTAAAAATAAATACTTTTTACAAATATATATTCCTATATGGAAAATAATACAAGTATTTATATGCATAATTGTTACCAATAAATTTGTATGTATACATGTGTGTATTGTATGTGTATGTATTAGAAACATAGGGTATTCACAATAAAAATACCCCACCATATACAAAATACAAACACTTGAAACAACACACCAAGTATTGGTAACATAATAAATATATTTTTGTTAAGCACCGAAACAATAAATCGGACAATCGAACAATGCGAACCATAGGCGGACATTCAAGATTACACCTTCGCGTCGACGACCAACGGGCGATTCTCAACGAAAACGAACATGTAGTGAACGACGCCGACGACGAGTCTAAATATATATTTAGACATTCAACATATATATATATATATATATATGCGTGTGTGTGGTGTGTGTTATCGAAATCAAAATCCGGAAAGTTAAAAATATAAAAAGTTAGAAAACTATAAGGAAATACTTATAAGAAAATGGGCTTTTTATAAATAAATTTGGGCTAGGCCCAAATTGTAAAAATCATATGCTGGGCCCAAATCCCAAAATATTTATGGATGAGGCCCAAAAATAATAAAAGCCCAAAAAGATATAAATTACATGGCTATGCCCAAAGATACAAAAACATGGGCTAGGCCCAAAGACATAAATTACATGGGCTAGGCCCAATGACAAGAAAACATGGGCTAGGCCCAAGGACATAAATTACATGGGCTAGACCCAATGATAAGAAAACATGGGCTAGGCCCAATGACAAGAAAATATGGGCTAGGCCCAATGAAATGTGAAGGGCAAGGCCCAGTTCACTCATGATTTGAAAACAATAATATATATATATATATAAATATATATATATATATATATATATATATATATATATATATTTAAGAAATATATATAATAATATTAATCGAACAACAAACTACCAACACTATGATAACATTATAAGTTGTTCAATCATAACAAAGAAATACATAACAAGAATTCAAGATGAATAACGAGTACAAGGTCCATTGAGACCTAGGTGTCTAATGAAACCAATACGCATGTAGGTTACATACGTTGCGGACACAAAACGGTAAACAGTACGACTTAAAGGAATGCAAAAATTGTGAGTTCATGTCCCTCCGTTCACTTATTTAAATATTGTTTTAAACTATCGAGGGGAAATACATGTCATGTCAAAACAGTATGTTAGCTATGAGTTAGCAGATAACATATCACTGTGTGTAAGTAGGAAATAACAATAGTAACCATTAATCACTTAGTGACCAAGGTGCAAAAGAAGTAGATCTATTGAGTTTGAGACCCGCTCCACTCCTGGTTGGTATACCCTTTGGAGTGCTTTTGTGATCCCAAAATGTCAAAGAAGTCTCGGTTTGGTTGCTTACTTATGGCACAAGTATGTCATGGTGCTCGCGACACACTGATAGATTCTTAATTAACTCATCAGTGCTAATAACATACTTGGATTTCAATACAGGTTTTCAAGGATGACATTTTGATACGAAAACATTAAACTACATGAACTCGCCAACTTTACGTTGACTTTTTAAAATTACATGTGTTTCAGGACGCAGGACTTGAGGTGGTGATGGGATCCGGGTATGGGATTTGTCAAGACAACGATGTACTACCTTTTGGAGGGTTTACCTTTTATATCCCAACCTCGTTTGGGTATATAGAGGTCAAAGCCTCAACATGAATCTGTGATGAAAACAATATTTTATTTTGGGAACATGTGTTTTAAACTATGTTAGTAATGGTAATCTGATACTGATAACAATGTGGCTTCACTTTTGAAGGATGTAAATGTATAATGAAACTTAGTAATGGCATGACATCGTTGTTGTTAATACTGTTTACTAAATTGAATCCAATGATTACGTAATAGTCACACACTTGCGCTTCTGCTACGACCAGGGTGTGACAGGTTGGTATAAGAGCTCCAATTGTAGTGAACCGGGGAAAAACTTTTTATTAAAAGTTTGGTCTAAATCACCAGGGGCTCACACATGAAAACAAAGTTTAAAACATGATAGAAATGTCTCATTGTGTCACGATAACACAAGGATCTATTACACGAGCTCAACTATAAGTAATGAGCAGAGTCAATACATGGTTAGTCAATAGTGGATAGACACAAAATAGTAAGATTATATGGAATACAAAAGAGAACAAGTTATGCATGAGAATTGGTGATTAATATAAAATGTATCACAAATTACTAACATGTATATATATGCATTGTACGGATTATTTGCCAGGACTATGTCTACATCATCAAGCTATGAAGAAGACCCGGAGGAGTACGTATCCGACGATGGATATGTCCCCGCTGCTGAGGCCTACCCTTAGGGGATGGAGCCGAACACGGAGACTTTGAGGACTTTCAGCCACTTGCCCTGATCGACCCTATGGAGGTAGATGTACCCCCGGCAGATGATGTGCTGGCCGCCCCTCAGCGCCTGCATGATATCATCGTGTATGGCCATCCAGAGGGCGAAAATGCTATTGCACATTTGGCCGTGCCCCTTGCTGTAGTCCCTCCAGTGATTGATCTAGACGACGATGACGACGAGATACCCGTGTTCCACGTTGAGTACATGGAGGACGACCTTGGCGATGGCAAGGTCTTTGATGATATCGCTATACTCGAGATTCCACCCCCTGATATCCCAGTTGTTGACATCTCGTCATCCACCGATGCTGCTCCGAGTGAGCATGAGGCAGACGGTGCTTCATCTGCCTCCACAGGCACACCTGCATCTATGTATTCACCCCATACGGCTCACCGGCTCGCGTCAGTTCATTCCTAGTCAGAGTCCCGACCCCTGGACCCACTCACTATACTGGACCTGCCCATTACTACTCACTGAGCGGCACTTCACGTGCCCCCGAGCAGCCGCCACCATATTACTCTAAGAGGTCCACGTACCACCCCATTTACAACCCAGCTGCAGCAGGACCCTCTCATATGGCAGAACCTTCTTTTTCTGATAGGGTACCTCCCATGTATGACCCACGTCCCACACCACCTCCAGCAGGCATGTTTACTCCGACACCTCCACCGGGCATGAGCCTTTCAGACCCTTATCATCCCTCACACTTTTATCCGATCCATGTGGAGGAAAGGGTGACTTCACATGACCTAAAGCTCTCTCTGATCTTTCGTAGGATTTGGGAGTTAGAGTCGTAGCGTACTGCTCACGCCACTGCCAGAGTGACACCCCCACCACCGTCATCACCGATACCACCCCCACTGTCATACCCACCACCCTCACCAACACCACTACCCCTGTCACCACCACCGACTCCACCTTTCTACTGCCCATTCTACCACTCATCATGCCCATCCAAGGCACGAGTGCAAGAGCTAGAGCAGTTTCAGACGAATGCTACTAGGCATATTTCTAGCCTCGAGGAGGAGATGGCCTACCATCGTAGTTTGTTTCCACGATCACCATTTCCACCACCCCTCCACCCAGTAGCATGTTTGTAGATATCTTTTGGGGATCAGTTGTACTTTTGATGTTTGGCTCATGAAGACTCAGCCTTGAAGATCCCAGCTTTTGGAAGACAACTTATCGACGTGAAGAAGCAATGTAGTAGAAAATTGTACTTTTGTAATGTAAAAACTTGTATTGACTAGGGTTATGTAACCCTAAGTCCTTTTTGGCTCTTCGCGAACAAATTGTAACAAGTTGTCATTGTATAAAAGTGTATTTTCTTTATGTTACATTGTATTTCTTTTATGTTATGGTTGATTATGACATGATGTGGTGATACTATGATTGATGCATTGCACCGTGGTGATATTATGATCTATATCTTATGACGTGGCGACTATGTATGTGATGAGCTATGTGTATGATGACGATGGGTGTGCATATGGCGTTTACATATATTCATTTATTTATTTATCATGGATGTGCTATGGCATATATTTAAAAAAAATTAATAATAAATAAATAAATAGTAATAACAACATGAAATTATTATCCGACTAATGGTGAACGACATATTGTATTAGAAGACGATGCCGCCCCGAAGAAGAAGTTCAAACAATAACACCCTACCCACAACACAAGAGAGCTGAATGAACGTATATCCCAAGCCATTGCACAATACGAGGCAAACCGCTCTGAGCATAGCGGCGGTACAGGAGGTTCAACAGGAGTAAATCCTCCCACTGGTAATACACAGTTTCTCATAAAACCACGATGCACTCTCATCCATCTTATTCGTGCTACTTACTCATGCTTAAATGGTGTGTCCAATGATTTCAGGTTGCACATATAAGCAATTTCTTGACTGCAAACCTCTAAACTTCGATGGTACCACGGAGGCGCTGTAGCCTTCGTACGCTGGACTGAGAAAACAAACTCAGTCATCCGAATGAGTAAGTGCCCGACTGAACTAAGAGTCACCTATGTTACCGGACTCTTTGTGGATGGAGCTCTATCATGGTGGAACCTTCAGGTCCAAACCAAGGGCGATGGTGTTGCATACGCCCTGACCTGGGAGGAACTAAAGGAAACGATGAAGAAAAAGTATTGTTCAAGATCGGAAATTCAAAAGTTTGAGACAGAACTTTGGAATCTGAAAATGATTGGTTCGGACATTTCAGGGTATACGCAGCGATTCCATGATTTATCCCGAGTGGTGCCATATCTAGTGGAACCTGAATTTAAACGTATTGAGAGGTACATTTGGGGACTTGCCCCCGAGATTCTGAGTTTGGTAACCTCTTCAAAACCCACAGAGATTGGTGAAGCAATTGAACTTGCTGTCAGCCTGACCGAGGAGGCTGTACGTCAGGGAAAGTTATCTAAGTATAGTGGAAACAAGAAAGAATCTATAGAGAAGACCACTGATTCCAACAAACGGAAATTTTCTCATTTCAAGAAAGGCTCTCGTGGTAACCACAACAGTAACAAGAGATAAGCCGCGAGAGAAGTCAACGAGACCAAAGCATATGTTACCATGACCACAAACACTGCGGTTAAGAAAGCTTACACTGGGGACGCACCGAAATGTCCTAAATGCCCATTCGACCACCATGGGAAATGTCGTGGCCCCAAATGTGGAAAATGTGGTAAATTTGGACACTGCACCGATGTGTGCCGAGCCAATACTGGAGATCAAGTTTGCTTTAGATGCGGAGACAAAGGACATTTCAAGAAAGACTGTCCTAAAGCGAATCAAGCATGGGGAAGAGCGTTTGTAATTGGAGCTAAGGATGCTCGCCAGGATCCAAACGTGGTCACCGGTACGTTCCCTATCAATGATCACTTTGCATCTATTCTTTTTTATACCAGGGCAGATTTTAGTTTTATTTCTAAAGAGTTTAGAGATATACTTGGGGTAACATCGAGTAAACTAGATCTTCCCTACTCGATTGAGCTAGCTAACAGAATATTAATAGAGTCGAAATAAATAATAAGGAAATGTACGTTAGAATTGGGTGAACTGAAGTTTGATATAGATCTATTACCAGTACAATTGGGTAGTTTTGATGTTGTTATCAGGATGGATTGGCTATCCAATAATCGAGCCGAGGTTATCTGTCATGAGAAAATCATTCGCATCCCCTTATCCGACGGAGAACACTTGATAATTTACGGTAAGAAGCATGGCGCCCCTCTACGAATCATAAACTGCATGAAGGCGCATAAATGTTTAAGGAAAGGATACATCGCTTTTCTTGCCCACGTGGTGGATAAGAAGGCCGAGGAGCGCACGATTGAAGACATACTGGTAGTGAAGGAATATCCCGAGGTCTTTCCAGAAGACTTGCCAGGGCTACCTCCTCAGAGACAAGTCGAATTTCGTATTGATTTAGTGTCAGGAGCTGCACCTGTGGCAAAAGCTCCATATCGACTCACGCCCTCGGATATGTGTAATTTATCATTTATGACCAAACTATGCACCGAATGGGCATTTTGGTCATTTTACACATAGTTTATAAATTATTTGGGATTCTTAGTTTATATCTTGTTCCTACTGTAAAAATATTTAAAATAAGTTTTAAAATCAATAGGTAACAAGTCTTGGTTGGTAAATTTGGTTTAAAACCATACTATCGGAACGACGCTTATGTCGTATAATGACGATTTGTGTGATGTTTAATGAAAACTGATGTTAAGGTCAAGTTAACATGTCTTAGATATGTTATTTAATATAACATATTAGTAGGTAAAAGATTTACTCTAAAAGATGTGATTAAAACCATTTTATAAGCCACAAGGGCCTTATCGTCATTTATCGACATAATACAAAGACTTGTTCATAAACTCAGTTTATAATCAGGTTTGACATCCCAAATAATCCTACTTATAATATTACATCAGTAGGAAACTCACTTTCAAGTTCATTACCAATAATACCTCTTTTTATGCAAAAAGGACATTTTAGTCAAAATGGCATAATTACGGAACTGTGCATAAACTCAGATTTTGATTATGATCATGTAATATAACCTTAGAGGGTTATGCTACATTATATTTTATTACGATCATAGCAGTTTGGAAAGCCATGGTTTCGAATCAAATGGTTTTTGGCAATTTGTGTGGAGGCCAAGGCAATTTTCTGCAGACGCGGGGCCCCTGCCTCTCGCGCCCCGCGAGCGCCCCATGGTCAGATTCAAACTTTGACACTTTTAGCCCCTCAGCTTCTAAAACCTTCTAAAACACCTTTTAGCATGTTTAGCCCTTTGTAACCAATATTTGGCATACCCGAGAGTATGCCCGAACATTTTCGAGCTCTCGGTTCGTTAAAGGTCACTCAGAGGTAGAAATTAACATGTTGACACTTTTAACCCCTCCATCATCCAACTTTCACATATTTACAGAATTAACCTCTCTCGTCCAACAAGTGTCACGTATGAGAGTTAGGACTTTGTAAAGGATCACTCAGAGTCTCTTTGTATGCATGTTGACATATCAGTCACTCAAAGGCTAGGTATGTTGACATATCAGTCACTCAGAGGCCAAGTTTAAGCATGTTGACATATCAGTTACTCAGAGGCTAGGCATGTTGACATATCAGTCACTCAGAGGCCAAGTTTACGCATGTTGACATATCAGTCACTCAGAGGCTAAGTTTGAGCATGTTGACGCCTTTAGTCCCTATTAGTCTTTAATAGACTATAAATAAAAATACAACACGTGTCACTATACTATTGGACACGATTTTACGAGGTGTTACATGAATTCTTTCAAAGTTTAAGGGTTAAAGATGAAAGTTCAGTTAAAATGAAAAATTTTGGGTTCCAGGTTCATAGTCTTTTTGTTTCTCTCCGGTTTTAAATATTAGGGTATTGGGCTCCGGGTTTGGTCTTTTTAGTCCGGTTTTGAAACTATATTGTTCTGGATTTAACTTTAGGTTTTTGGATATCCGGGTTTGTGATAACACTTTCAGCGTTTTCGATTTTTACTTATGGAGATGCTCTCCGGGTTAATTAAAACATTATTTCTCTGGATTTTTGACTCTCAAAATACTCCTGACTTGTGTGTCTCCGGGCATCCTGTTGAGTTCAATCCGGATTCCTGAGTGTATATATAGTGTTCAATGGTTCACTCTCAGTTACTTCTTTATTATATCACTCTCTTATCAAAACCCACATAACAAGTCTCTACAAATTTCTATATTTGATTTTGTGAAGCTCAATATTTTAGTTCATCCTAGCATCTTTAAGTCTCAGATATGTGTCTTCACTCATAATCTTCATCTTCACAAGATTTGGTAATGTACTTTTGTCTAGGGATTATATTACCTTCTTAAACTTGGTGTTTATACTTGAATGTTGGATGTATAATGATGTTAAGATTACATGTTTGAAGTTATTTGTGGCTTGAATGACTTGATGCTTATGGTTGATTTGAGTTAGGGTTTAGGGTTCAAAATTTGGGGGTTTTTGTTTCATCTTCAAGAATTTAGTGTTCTTGATAATGGGGTTTAAATTTTGAAAGGTTTTGAGTTATTTTGAGATAATTTTGGTTTGTTTGGATGATGTTTTGCCTGTCTTCGCTGAAAATAGGTTAGATTATATTGATTATATGCTTATTTGTTCATCTTTTTAGGTGGGTTTTTGGTTGTGTTCTTGGCAGGAGTTTTGGATGGTGTCTTCATAAGGAAGATAGAGAGTTTTTGAAATTGTTGCTTTTTGATCTAGTCAAAGTTTGGTGGATTATGTTTGTTTGTATTTCAAGAAACTAGGATTCATCTCCGTAAGTTCGGAGAGTTCTTTTCTCAATTTTGATGAAGAAATACAAATTTGTAAGGTTCCTTCTGGATTTATCTTCGGATAACAATTTCCGGGTTTCAATATGTTTTCTGAGTTTACCTATGTTCTGGTTTTAAAACAATTTTTCAAGGGTTCTTCCGGGTTTATCTTATGTTAGACACCTTCCGGATTTGTGCACTATTTCCAGGTTTTAGTAGATTAAAAGCAGTCTGGATTTAATCGTCATACACTAAACTCTTTCCAGTTTTTATATAGCTTCCGGGTTTTTCATCTGTTTTGATAAGTTTCCAGATTTAATTTATTTCGGATTTAATTGACGTATTCGTTTTCGGATTTGTTCAAGACTGGTGTGTTAGTGTTCTCTCTGGATTTAAATATGGATTGGGTTGGTTATATGTTTTTCTGGAGTTTGTCTATTCATTTGTTTGTCTCCGGTTTTTCTATCTCTTTTTGTGGAGGCTTAATTTTTGACAAGTTATAACAACAGTTATCTGTGTGGCTACTTCTGTATTAAAGTAAACTCTTACCATTATGATGCACCTGTTTCTAGTTTGTTTGCATATGTTTACAGATACGGCAGACCAACCAGTAGGGTGGGCAACATGGAGCACAACCTGCAGCTGCAGCCGCTACACCTGGTCCAGTTACGAAGTTCTTTGGCAAATACAATCAGATAGCATTGCTTAGTGAAAATATTTATGGTGCTGCGAATTACACTCAGATTATTCGTTTTCTATGAAATTCGAGAAGTGCTTTTGCGATTTCCAAAGATGTGCATCAAGTGAGATCGCATATTCAAGATTTTTGGTGTACGGGTCGATCAGTGGGAAATACAATTGAAGCTACTATAATTGGAACTCAAAATGTTATCGCAGAAGCGGTTATTCGCGCTGCATTACAGTTCGGTGATGATTTGGATATTGTGAAACTTCTTATACTAAGGATATTCGTGAACGGTGTGCGGCTTTTGGATATGTAGGTTCTTTTCGGTCTAAACAGATATTCAAAGGTATGATTATTGGGCAATGGAGGTACTTCTATCATGTGTTGATGCAGTGTAATCAACCATACAATTTTCCCGTATGAATCTTAAAGCGTTTGAAACATATCTCGCACTGCGGACCAATGACAAACGGTTGATGATTCTTTATCTTAGATTTCTTACGCTGATCTTTCATCACCTTATGCCGAACCTACCACTCGATAATCAGTTACCTGCTTATGCTCAGACTCCTATGCATCCGCATATCTTTGAAGATTGTGAAGGCGCAAATGAGACAAAGCATGCAACAGTTCTTCCTGTTCCTCATCCTCTGCTTGGTGCAATAGTTCAAGATAACCACAATCCCGAAAATGATCAAACGTGGATTAATATCCGAAATGGGTTGCAGAAATCTTTGGAGCTGGGGAGATGAGGGTGCTCCTCAGGATGATCAAAACTCAGTGGTTGTTCAACCTTAGGTTGATCTTCAACAACCACCGGTCAATGAACCTGTGCCAGAACCCATAGCTGAACTTGTTGTAGAAGAACCGATTGCTAAAGATATTGTTATTAATGAACCAGTTGATAATGTCAAGAGAGAAGAGAACATTGTTCATGATGAGCAGCCAATTGTTACTTCTTAGGCACCAAATGTTGCTGAAGAGACTGGTCCTTTGATTTTAGAGCTTGATGTGGCTCTGGAAGCTGGTCCGTGTTCTCGTGTTGTAGACAAGGGAAAGAGGATTATTGACGATTCAGATGATGATATGTTGTCAGAAGAGAAGTGCCTTCGATTGGTTCATTAGGATTTGCAAAACAGAATCTCGTCTTATGAAAAGGAACAACTTGATTTATTCAGAGCCAAAGTTACCTCCTTCGGTCTCTCTTCTGAATGGAGTTTACGTCTAACAAAATGGAATAGCAAGTTGGATAATTTAAACTCTATTACTTTCGACTCTTCTTCGGATGACAATGATGATGATGACCGTCGTCCTCCTGATTCTAGGGCAGTTCGTATCACACCACCAATTAGGACATACAAGCGTCGAAGAGTAGTTGAAAGTTTGGATGTTCAAGTTTCGAGTGCCGAAGCTGCTCCAATAGATGTTTCCTTGAGTGCAGTCTTCACTATGGTTACTAGCGGTCTCTCTATTTTTGGAAGATCAGTGTCTCTTTCATCAATTACCACTTCACTGCTAGTTATTCCTTCTGCGGAGTCCATCTGTGTTTCTACTTCTGTGGGAACTTCTACTCAAATGTTGTCTTCCGCTATTCCTACAACACTATTGTTTGGATCACTTACTTCTGAATGTATTGTGGTACCACCTAAGCAGGCATCGACAAAGACCGAACCGCCTAAGGCTCGAATTGTTCGTCCAAAAGTGGCATTCGGTCGTAGTCCTCCGTCTCAAAAGACAAAAAGTATGCCTAGACTGCCTGTTACTCAACCGTCTAGTCTAAGATCGTCTGGCTCTAGACTTGTTTCTGTTCCAAGACCTCTAGGCACAACGGTAGGTGGTGAAGGACAAAACTTTCCTGGTTTCATTCGAAATCAGTTTCAGGATGTTGCCAAAGTCTTGAAAGAAGATCAGGAGCAAATTCAGCATCAACGAAGAGAAATTGAGCATTATAAGAAGATAGATGCAAGGCGGGATCAGCAAATGTCTCACTTGTTTAATTTAACAAAGCGTCAGGGTATTCAGTTGGGCGATCTTATTAAAAAGGATGCCTTTTCTAGTGCTCGACAAGAGACTCTAGTCAAGGCGACTGATTGGATACATCAAATCATTGCGGATCTTGTGAAGCTCCTTGCTGCTCAAGGGGAGAATACAACTCTATAAGTGCAAGCTCAATGCAAAATTGATGAGCCTCAAGAAAATTTGTGATGATCTTGACAAAGTCAAGGATCCTGAAGCCGTTATGCAGGGGGAGCAACCAAGGAGCTCACGTACTTCTGAAACTACAACCACTACACAGGGTGAGGGGGAGTCTGGTTCGGGAGTTGGTGCTGGGGGAGACAAGGGTCCCACTGATGCTGATTCAGGTATTCTTTCAGACTCTAATATTGATGACTCTACTACTGAATTTGTTTTAGATGATGACGACATGGTGGAAGGATTAGTAGAAGATTGGAAGTCAGACAATGATCTTGCTGACAAGTTTGATTTCACTGACGGGTAAAGGGAAAAGTATTGAGTACGAGTCCTTGAAGGTGAACATGGATGATCTCAGAAGCTATGTATTTGGGATGTTATGCATGACGAAATCGTGAATCCTATTTGAGTCCCTGAAGAGGTTCATTTGGTGGCTCATAAATGGTTCAAAGATCTTCCCGATGAGACTCAAAAGAAAAGATATATTAACACCAAAGGGGAGTATTCGGGCCAGATTAGGAGTTGGGATTTTTATGAACAACATAGCTTAGTTATGATCAAATGTACCGATGGAGTTCAATACTTTAGGCCATAGGCTAAATATTTACAAACTTTGCCTGCTCGTGATCTGCATCACCTTGCTTAGTTGGATCTCAACAATCACACCGATGTGGCTAGTATTAGAGGTTTAATTTCTCATTTGGTTGCTGAGAGTCGTGAAAGCATATGGAAAACATTCAAGCTTGTCGTTGGACAAGCTGTTAAGTCCAAAGATAAGTTCATAGGGAAGCAGGTGTTGAAGATGGTCTATCCTCTTGCTAGATGCCCTCGGAAAATTCCTATGCGCAGATTTGATCTTGATAAGATTACGAATATTGGGTATTGGTGTCTTGATGGAAAAACGGGGAAGCGGAGATTACAGAAAAGAAAGTGTCCAAAGAGATTTTGCGGATTTTAGATCCAATTTGGCTTGTGAACTTGAAGATGGAAGATCTGAAAAAGCTACATCGTCTGCCTTTGCGTTACCTTGAAGAAGACCGTATGTTGGCTAATAAATTCATCAAGGTAGTGCAGTTCTGTGGGAAGAATCAAGTGTGGGCAGGAAGCGAGTACTCGAAGCATGATTGAGGATTTCAAGATCAACAACGAACATCCTGCACTAATCAAGGGGGAGTTTGTTAATGCACTTGGAGTGATATGTACAGTCTCTTTGATGTTCAAGGGTCTTTGTGTACTTCTTATAAACTTATAGGTGCCCGATCTAACTTTTATGCATTCCGAGTTTATGTTGTCTCCAGATTAGGGTTGCTTCCTAATCCGGGTGACGTGGTCGAGTGTGGTTATAATTTTTACTATATTTTAGGCACTTTTTACTCGTAGATCAAGCTATAAATTTATAAAACACGATACAATATTACTACTCTACACACGTTAGGGCAAGTGCACCCATCGTAGACGTAGTATAGAGATGGTAAGATACCTAGGTCGTCCAAGGACACACGAGCTTTTAATACCGGCTTATCGTTAGCGTCTAATCTAACCAAAGTTTTGATAAAATTTTGAAACGTAAAAGTAGAAACTTAAACAAAAAGGAAAACAAATAGACAAGAAAGAATCACTTGATTCTGACTCTATTTTACATATCCTTTGATGATTTCAACTTTTTGGGATTTTCAGAGATTATCTTAGTTATAGTACTCCTGTGAAGGCGATGTTACCCTCAACCTATTGGTCTGAGCCAGAAGGGTTGTAGTCCCGCAAGTTCAGAATATTGGATAATTAAGTAAGTTATTAATGCGGAACGTGGTAGGCCCCTCTTGTAAAGACGACATTATCCTCAGCAATATTGGTCTGAGTTAGCAGGGATAAAGTCCTACAAAGCCGGATAAATCTTTAATAGTAGTTTCTTTATAAGGGGTTCAAGCCGTTCTTACTCCCCCCCCCCCCCCCCCGATTTAATGATATCTGCCTCAAGGAAAGTCCTAATAAGCTTGAACCAATTCCTCGCAGGATCTATACACTGAACGAGACAAGAACTTTACCCAAACACCCTTCTAACCCCCTTCCAGGTAGTTAACGTGCTTTATAAAGATCGTAAAGACACGAATGAGTGAATCAACAAAACATGAAGAAATGTTTAAATAAAGTTCACTTTCAATATAAAAAAACTAGTTATTAAAGTCATTAATACATACCCAAATAAAAAGTTGCTAAAGATTGAAATCAAAAGTAATACATAAAAGATTTGTCTTCACCAAGTGATGTAAGAGATTTAGCCAAGCATGGCCTTTGTTTGACAAGAACTCTTACGATCAACCTTGGATCCCGAGACTACTACACACTCTAAAAGATGAACGATGGATGATAATGGGAGTTGGTGTTGTAGTGGTAGTGGACTGATGGTAGGTGTGAGAGCAATGATTTGCCAAGGAATGCCTTTTCATGAACCAAACACCTCTATTGGTAAGTCCCGTAAACGGATCAAACAGGTATCACTAACCTAATCAATAGCGGAAATTATGATTAGGAAGAAGAACAACTTGAATAACTTCAATGATTATAACTTGCATACACCAAAGATGTCATATACAAGTTTTTGCTATCAACTCTCTAACCCCTACTAACTGACCTAGCCCCTCTATCTATAAACATCATAAAGCCCATAATTACAACCCTAGGCCCATTAAGCACTAGGAAGCCCACACTAACCCCAGAAGCCCAAATACACCATAAATGAATAAACCTATAAAGCTCCAAGCCCAACATTCTCCCCTAGGTTTACTTCATTTGTCCTTTGGTGCAGCATCCACACCTAATCATCCAACAATAATACCAGCAACTGCAGCCGTCCAATCTTTAGCACAAACCTTGTATAGCTCTGCAGTACGTATTTGATGACAAGCAAGAAATTGTAAATCTTCATCATGAAAGCTAACCAGATCCACCACATCATTCACCCTAAATGCCTTCTCTTTTGTCACAATAGCAACACTTCCGACTTTTGGATCGTATAACCAAAAGTTGAAGTTCTTCAAAATTCCCTTTGGAAAGGTAGGAGCAACTGGGATAACTAACTCTTTGTCCGTTGGCAGCAACATCACAGATTTAAACCTCTTGCCCGTGTGCGCATCGCGAACTCCCTTAGCTGCTCTCAAGTACAGTTCAGCAGTCTTCAAACTCTTAAATCCGCTCCTAACCTCACGTTCAAGCTTCTTAACGAATCTCCAACCCGGTCCACGCTCTGTAGTGTCGTCGTCAGTGTATGGAGCTCTCAAAAGTTCAGTCAACGCAACTTTAGTCCATGTCTCAAACTGCGACTCTTTCGAATAGTATTCCCTGGTTCCATCCTGGCGCACGATGATCCACATATTTTTAACATGATCATACATCCAACTTAGCACCTTCGACTTGTTTCCCACCTTGCTATAATAACTGGATCCCAACTCCATCACACATCTCTCGGACTGATTGGTTGGATCTTTCAGCTGAAAATTCTCATCCAGTGGATTCACGTTAACATTCTTCATCAAAACCATTTGTTTCTTCTTCCTCTGATCTGCAGCACGTTTCTGACTGGCAGTGAACTTTCTGCGTGGATCACTTAAATAATCATCAAGACCGGCTTGACATTCGGCTGCCAAATGCGCATCCGCCAACCTCTGTTCTTCAGTTTCTTCTGCCATACGTTGTTGTGCTGCACGATGTCTAGTTTCAACATTCATCGGATCATCGGTAGGATCACTAAACTCCCTTCCAAACTTGTTCTCCAGCTTGCCCCTTAAATCAAACACAAGAGTCATAAGCATCGTGACATCTCCCTGCAGCTGATCGATAGTTTGGTCTCGAACATCTAAGCGATTCTGCAGAGAGGCAATCTGAGCATCCTTTAACATAACCTCCTGTTCCAACACAACTACCCATTTCTTCAAATCAACTACATCCACCTCTGTATCATCGTCGTCACTGTCCAATCCCCCAAACTCGAATGCCCTGTTTTCAGATCTACGCACATAATCGTCAGCAACATCATCAGTATAACCAACTCTGCTACCACCCGCTTCCGAACCACCAGCACTGACGAACTACATCCAAATTCCGTCATTCGCAGAGTCGTGACAGCAGGAATCGATACAACTGTGGATTGTGTAATGATAGGAGCGGTTTGCCGTGCAGATGAAATAGACGTGTCAACCATCGATGTATGAACAACAGATTCAGCACCAGTAACCTCAGCAATAGTAATCTCAGCAGCAGTAGATGTAATCAAATCAGAGGCAGCAATAGTAACAACAACGGGTGCTTCAGGTGTACTAGATGAAATGCTCGGCCCAGTTCTTCGCCTCTTAATTAATGGTACTTCATCTTCTTCGTCTTCGTCATTTTCTTCAATCTGATCAGTTGGTTCAACAATAGACAGAATGTCAAGTGGGGGATCTCCCTGTTTCTCTTGGATATCTTTCAATTGAGCGATCAAGGCTGCTAGGTTCTCAGATGACAACTCTGGTAAAGCAGGAGTCAAGGTGCCATTGAACGCATCAAGATCGTCCAGAAAGGCTTGGCCAACATCATCCTCATCATCGGTGACTAAATCCTCTACTTCTATCTCCTTTTCTTTTGTCGGTATGTCGTGTTCTTCAGCCACTATCGCGTTTATTGAAGGAGGAGGAGGTGGTGGAGCATGCAAACCAACAACTTCAGAAAACTTTTCGAACTTCTTCAGAGGAAAATGGCCAACAAACACCGTCTTGAAGTAGAGCGGTTCTTCTTCATCGTGGCAAAGATAGTAGGCCCCCTTGGCTTCATATTCAGCAGATTAGCGTCTGTAGCATCCTTCACCAAATCTGGATAACGGGCATCAAGTATCAGTTGGATAAAACATGGGTATAACAGAAACATCCGTTTCTTGGACTGCTCTAAGATTTTCTTCATGTTATCGAAGATATAACCAGAATAGTTATACTTCCAGTCCATGACTAATGAAACTATCGCAGATGTCTGGGCCTAATTGGGCTGATCCAGTCTGCCCTTGTTTTCAGACACACACTACATGAACATGTGTATGAGTAACCTCTAGTATGCCTGAAACATCTTCTTCAGCAGTGGCGGATAAGAACCCTCATATCCCATCTCCATAAGTACAGGCAGCACCTTCTCTTTGGCATAAGTAGTTGGATCACTGAAAGTATCTGTTAGCTGTAGTACCTCTCTTACACAAGCCTCGTTTACCACAATCTCCTTCCCTTGAATCTGCGAACGTATAAAAGGTCTACCATCTTCACCCCTCGGCTGAATACGTGCTCTTTTCCGAAACGAGTGGACTAGATCTCTGTATATCACAGGGTTAGCACGGAGGGCGTAAGCAATTCTTCAAGTGTTGAGCCCCACTATCATCGCCTGAGATTCCTGAAATTACTCAGCTGGCGTGTCTAAGAGATACCTGACCTGGTTGTGAAACTGTTCCTCAACCAGCATCACCGCGTCGAAAGCTTCTTCCACCATATCTGTTAAAAATTAACAAAGTTAAAACCAACTAACGGAAGTTAACTGAGTTTAACAATATAGCAGTTAAGACTAACTGGATAGGTCAAACAGAAGTCAAGGTTCAAATTAATACTAGTTCAAATTAATTAAGGGGTTCAACAGTTGAAAAGGTCCAAAACTTCATATCCGGATTATTAACAGTTTAAAATGAATCCGGAATGAACCCTTTCATCAATCCGGATTGAAGGAGGTCAAATAACATGGTCAAAGATACAATCCAGATTATGTATCTCGGATAGATATGCATCCCGAATGAAGATCCAATCCGAAATGATATCCGAGTTCATCATTTCGGATGAATACCAATCCGGAATGTAATCCGAAATGCTTAGAATTTGAAGATCAATCCGGAATGTAATCCGAAATGCATTAAATATTCATTAATTTCATCCGGAATACATATGTACCTAATCTGGAATGAGCTGTCTGAAATGCTTAATTCGAGAGAGAGAGAGTCAGAGAAGACAATCGTAATACGGATTTCGGATAATCCGAAATGAAATCAGAGATGCCAATATATATTTCCGGAATGGGCTTGGGCCTGGGATTTTGAATCCGGATTGGGCTTGTGACAGGTCCAATCCGGAACAGTAACACAGTGGGCCTGTCCGGAAAGATCGAAATGTGCCTTTCCGGAAAAGCCCAATCCAGAACAGTAACCCTTTTGGCCCAAGTGAGCCCAATTCGGAACAGTAACATAATTTTCCGTTTTCAGACTTTAAACCAATTTCATTATGCTGGCCCAAATGCCAAAGCACACTGGGCCAGTCCAATATCTCTTGACAGAAAAACATTCCACAAAAATTCATCAAGTAAACTAACCAAGCATCCAACCATCTTTTAACATTTCACAAGGAGAACTTATTAAAACGGACATAAACAATTAACACAAGCTTTCTAAGGGATCAAATCGTTTCAAACGCTAACTAAGGAACAGTTGGTCTAAGCGATTGTCAATATACTTGTCCACTTAAATCTAAAACTCAACCCTTGTAGTTCAGGCATCATGATACGCTTAAGGTAATATTATACTAAGATACTCGTGTGTCCCATACCATGACATACCCCGGCGATCAAGGTAAGCACAACAGTTCATCGTAGCAGGTGAGTATACTGTGGTCATCCTTTATTGTATAACATCAGGCTATTGGTAAATAGGTCAGCACTTCCGTACAGCAGAGAGACCAATAGTGACTGACGAGGGTTAGGCAAATACCTTATGGGTACGTAAGAACTTAGAAAGAAACTTTTGTTCTCTTAGGTTTGGCCTTTCCATTTTAGCTCTTTTATAAAGATATCCTGACTGTGCCTAGGTCTGCATATAATCTGGATGCAACAGAAGGGCAGTCAAGATATCCCCGGATGACTCAACAGCATAAAGACCCGAAACCTCAGATGTTAGCTATCTATCAACGCAAGATTTAAGACCATAAAATCATACGCCTATAGTAAGTGACCCACTGAGTACATAGTTCGTTATGTTTATATCATTTAACTTTCCCATCCGGTTGAGTTTTAGACCTACCGACACATCATCGATCCAAATCTTTTCCGCTTCTATACCTTACATGTGTTAGTCAAACATTTTATCATTCATTTCATTTCCCTATCCTAGCAAAACCTTTTTTTTAAGATTTATCCCCCTAAATTTGTGCATAGATATATGAACAAATTTATGAAGCAATGAAAAGAAAAGAAGAACACTAAACAAACACGAAGACAGCTGATGCCTAGGTAGAAAACCGAATCATTTTGAGAAGATCCACAAGCACTTGAAAACACGCGTTGCTAACGGGTTTCGTGAACAAATCCGCCACATTTGCATCAGTGTGGATTTGCTCAAGCTTTACGAGACCCTTTTCATAGCAATCGCGGATGAAATGAACTTTAATGTTTATGTGCTTGGTTTTGGAGTGGAAAACAGGGTTTTTAACTATTTGGATCGCGGCATCATTATCACAATAAATTGTTGTGTTTAGATGAGTCAAACCGTAATCCGCAAGCTGATGTTGCATCCATAAAACCTGGCAGCAGCAAGCAGAGGCTGCAACATATTCTGCTTCTGCAGTGGAAAGCGAAACCGTCTGTTGCTTCTTGCATTGCCACGAAATTAAGCGATCTCCCAGAAATTGGCAACCAGCCAAAGTTGAGCGCATGTCCCTATCTGTACCTCCAAGATTACTGTCAGAGAAAGCAAACAGTTCAAATTTAGAACTTTTAGCTAACCAGAGGCCTAGTGATGGAGCCCCTTTAAGGTACCTAAAAATTCTTTTAACAGCACGTAAATGAGAAAGTTTAGGAGTAGCCTGATAACGAGCACACTGGCAGACGGAAAACATGATATCTTGCCGACTAACAGTTAGATACATAAGTGATCCAATCATTGAGCGATACATGGTAGGATTAACAGGCGTTCCTTCAGCATCTTCATTTAGCAGAGGCCGTTCTACAATAGGGGAAGCCATAGGCTTGGAATCTGTAAGCTTGAATTTGGCAAGAACGTCGTGTACATATTTTCCTTGATAAATGAGTATACCCTGTGGGCTCTGACGAACTTGAAGTCCTAAAAACATGGTCATCTCCCCCAATGAGCTCATCTCAAATTTCGTCTTCATGATTTCTTCGAATTCGCGGCACAAACAATCATTGGTGGAACCAAAAATAATATCATCAACGAAGATTTGGACGAGGATAATGTCCTTATCAACGCTTTTGATAAACAGAGTTTGGTCAATGGTTCCCCGTGTGTAGTCATGAGCAAGCAGATGCTCTGTAAGAGTAGCGTACCATGCGCGAGGCGCTTGATGCAACTCGTACAAAGCCTTGTCTAGTTTGTAGGCATAATCTGGCTTGTCAGGATCAGTAAAGCCCGGTGGTTGTGCCACGTATATTTCTTCTTTCACCTTGCCGTATAGAAACGCAGTCTTGACATACATTTGATAGACAGTAAAATCCATGTAAGATGCGTATGTCAAGAAGATACGTATGGCCTCCAAACGCGCGACAGGTGCATAGACCTCATCATAATCTAAACCTTCAATATGTCGAAACCCTTGAACCACCAGTCTAGCTTTATTCCGAACGATAACTCCAGTGTCATCCTGCTTGTTGCGGAAAACCCAGCGAGTTCCAAGAGCACACTTTCCCTGAGGCAGCTTCCCAATTGCCAAACACCAAGTTTTTCAAATTGATTGAGTTCGTCGTGCATGGCATCAACCCAGCCTGGTTCCTGCAAGGCAACATCAATACTTTTAGGTTCAATTTGGAAAATAAAGCAAGAATATAGACATGTATTGATATCCCCAGATTGGTTGCGTGTGCGAACAACAGCGTTGACAGAACTAATGATATTCTCAACGGGGTGATCACGCTGTAAACGTTGCGGTATTGGTGTAACGGGAACCAAAACATCTGTTTGCAAGTTGGTGATACTAGCTGAAGCAACTCCATATGTCTCCCCCTCAACAGAGGCACCAGTAGAGGTATGTGGTGAGGAATCCACCGCACAATCGAGCGGAGTAGGCTCGGGAAACAAAGAGGAACCCAAAACATCAGGGGAAGGCCTTCATTTGCCGTAGAAGGCTTAGGATCAGAAACCACATATGCAGGAGGATTCGGCTGAGCAGACGAAGAGATAGGTGGGTCTTGAGAATGCGAAATTGTGGAGGAAGGCGAGACAGTGTCATTGAAGCCAGGAGGATCCACACTTAGCTGCTTTAAATTCTCATTTAGTGCGGCGGCGTCAGCATCATCGTCAGAAGTAATGGGGACCGTTGGAAGGAGAGAATTTGAACTATTTCCTATAGGCACATTAGAAGACACATCAAAATGATTAAATAAAGTGGAGTAGTCATACAACCAGTCAGGACCAATGCGTTTGTCCTTGGGATTTTCCTCCACCCAACCCACATTGTAGGTTTCAACTACCATCTTCTTGATCTTGTTATAAACGCGAAAATGTCGTATTTTTAGAATAACCAATGAAAATGTAAGGATCCCCGCGTGCTTCAAACTTTCCTTTAGCATCCATGAGCAGGAGTACACAAGGACATCCAAATTTGTGGAAATGCTTGACCGAAGGTTTACGACCTTCAACCACTTCGTATGGAGTCTTCATGTGGCGTTTGTTGACCAGGGCATGATTCTGAATATAGCATGCAGTGTTAATTGCTTCTACCCAGAAGATGAGAGGTAGCTCGGATTCAACCAGCATAGTGCGTGCAGCCTCAATAAGTGTGCGATTTTTTGCGTTCTGCAACCCCATTTTGTTGTGGGGTTCTAGCTGCACTAAACTGTCGGTCAATCCCCTTGGAGGAGCAGAAAGAGTTTAAGGTAAGATTCTTAAACTCTGCCCCATTATCACACCGAATAGCCTTCAACGTAGAATCTATCTGGTTTTCCATAAGCGTGACAAATTGTTTGACTAGCTTAGCGGCTTCACTTTTATGTGTGAGAAAGAAAACCCAGCTGAAACGAGAGTAGTCATCAATGATAACCAGACAGTAAGCCTTCCCTCCAATGCTACGGATGTCTGTGGGACCGAAGAGATCCATATGGAGCAGTTCTAAGACCTGAGAAGTGGAGGGTATGGCTTTGGTTTTGTGTGGCTATCGATGTTGTTTCCCACGCGCACATGATTCACATTTTTCGATCTACATGAAGTCACGAACTTGTATATCTCTGACTAAACCACCTTTTGCAAGACGATTTAAATTCTTCATGTTGATGTGACCCAGTCAGCAATGCCATAGCATGGCGTCATGTTCGGCTGTCGAACAGAAAAGGCAAGTGAGCTTGTAAGAGGGAGCCTGGTTCATATCAATTAGTATGCGTTTCCTTTTCGTGCAGCTTTCAGAAGAATCCAATCATCTGGAATGATTAAACCTGGTTTTGGCACATAACATCCTTTCTTTGTGAAGAGAACATCCAGATGATTGTCGCAGAGTTGAGACACACTCAACAGACTGTGCTTCAATTCTGCTACATAATTGACATTCTTAAAGCTCAGGGCTCCATTGGAAACAGTTCCTCTCATAGTGATTTTCCCTGTTTCTCCACCTGCGAAGGAAACAAACCCGCCATCGAAAAACTGAATGTCATTCAACTGCGAGATGTCTCATGTCATGTGCCTGGAACAACCACTATCAATATACCATAATCGAACAAGAGCGCGCCAGAGCTATTCCTGCACATTTCAACAGGTTTTAATTAGAAACGGGAACCCATGCCATGGAAGATATGGGCTTCCCATTAGCATCAACATAAGTGACCTCACGAAAGATCAAATCAGTTGAGGATGAGGTTGATGATGCTTTTGATTTATTAGACATGGGGGTAGCAGACTGATTCTTGGCCACTGACTTAGGCCTCCAGGTTACGGAATCAGACCTCCGCACATTCCTAGGACTGCTAGAGGGATTCTGGTAAACTGAAGGTCACAAGGGTTTAACAGTTTGTTTCTTGGCCAAGTTCCAGTCTTGATCGGAAGACTTAGCCACAAATCGAGCCTCGGGTGGGCGATTAGGCATGGCCTTCTAATGTCTGGAATACAAAGTTTTGAAAGGGGTAAAGGTCTTTTGACAATTTCGAGCAATGTGCCCAGGAGATCCACAATTGAAAAAGGACTGCCTCGTTTGGAAGAAAACAATCCGTTCAGCTTGGGAAATTTTGGGCAATTTGTCCGTCAGTTTCTTGCTGGCGTTTGCTGACGGCTGCTGCACGGTCTTGGTCTTGACGCTGTCCTGCACACAACCATTAGCACACTTGTTAGTTTTGTGATTTGAATTGAAAGATTTTGGACATGGAGATTTTGACAACATTTTAACTGATATTTGTTCAGCTGGTTGCTCAACAGATTTAGTGTGTGACTGCTGAGTTAATTCCTCAGATTGATGAGAAGACTCAGCAGCTGCCGTTTCAGTTTTGGAGACGCTTGTTTGGTTTTCTTCTTTTTTGATCGGCGTGTTCTCCTCTTTTTAGTTCTACTATTCAAATTACACTTCGTGATTGATTCTGTAGAGGACATGAGTGGCGCTACAGGGACATCCTGTTCTGAAATTTCAGCAGATGACTGTGGAGAATTTTGAGACGTTTGAGGTTCTGATTCACGACCAGGTGTAAAATTTTTGTTTGAATCACTTGGAAAAGTGTGTTCATCTTCTGTCATTTCAGAATCAGTCCCTTGTGTTGAGTCGCCCAAGTCTTCCAGAATTATGTCTCCATCAACGTTGACAGAAACAGTTGGTTGGTCGTCGTTCACACTGTTAACCCTAGGAGATGCATCAAAAGACGCGGCCTCTAAAGATGAACATTCGGTATCCTCAGTTGAAGCTAATGAAACCGAATCATCTGTTGATGCAGAACCTGCAACTAAATTCTTTTTCTCATCACACAGGTTATCACAGCAAGAAATTGATGAAAATCAGAATTCAAACTGTCTAAATTCTCAACACAACCAACACTGTTTGAGCATGTAAATTTTTCAGCAAGAAATTGATTTAAAATGTCAAAGGCAGGTTTATAAAAAGCATAATCATCAGCTGAATTGTCTGAATATGTATTCAGACATTCCTCTTCATCACCCTGTGTGATATCCTTAACTAAAATTTCTTCGTTTCTGAAAGATCGGGTGTCTCAGTTGTCAACGCCATCATGCAGTCGTTGCTGTTCTTGGATAGATTCAAGGTTTCCATTTGAGCTACAGCATCCGCCCAGTTGAAACCCTCATGTTGTTGGGCCACCAGTGCTGTAGACTTCCTGCCTGAGCTACTTGATGGACTCGTAGTTGACTTGGAAGGAGAGACGGGAACCAGCTGTCTGTCACTGCTCTGTTGTAACACCCTGTAAAATCGTGTCCAATAGTATAGTGACACGTGTGTATTTTGAATATAGTCTATTAAAGACCAATAAGGACTAAAGGCGTCAACATGCTCAAACTGAGCCTTTGAGTGACGGACCGATGTCAACATTCATAAATAATAGCCTCTGAATGACTGATATGTCAACATGCTTAAATCATTAGCCTCTAAGTGACTGATATGTCAACATGCTTGAAATTTGGCCTCTGAGTGACTGAAATGTCAACATGCCCAGCCTCTGAGTGACATCGGAATCAACATGCTTATATTAAGCCTCTGAGTGATCCTTTGTGAAGTCCTAACTCTCATACGTGCCATTTATTGGACGAGAGGGTTCAATTTTGTAAATATGTGAAAGTTGGATGATGGAGGGATTAAAAGCGTCAACATGTTAAATTATACCTCTGAGTGACCTTTTAATGAACCAAGAGCTCGACAATGTCAGGGCATAATCTCGGGTATGCCAAGTATTGGCTACGGAGGGCTAAAAGTGCCAAAAAGGAGTTTAAAAAGGTTTTTATAAGCTTTTACAAGTTAAGGGGCTAAAGTGTCAAAGTTTGAAACTGCCTTTGGGGCGCTCGCGGGGCGCGGGAGGCATGGCTTGTGCCTCTCGCGGCCGCCAGAGAGTGTCTGTTGTAGAAAGTTTTGTTTGGTCTCCAAGCAAAGCACCAAAACCATTTAAATTTGAAACCATAGATAATCAGCTATGCTACGTTTTGGGACACTTGTAAGCTTCTTCTTACACCCCTAAACACCTGCCTTCACCTCCTTTGAGCTCTCCAACTATAAATAGGTGTTCAAGTGCTTCATTCCAACTTGCACCTTTCTCATTAATTCACTCTTCTCCCTCCTCTGGAAGTTCCTAGCTGAAAGGAGCATCCAACTTAGTTCTCTTGCATTGTAGGAACCTCTTGTAAGTGTTCCTTGCTCTTGCATTTTCGTTTATAGGCTTTTATAGCCAAAAGTCAAGCGTTTGTTGGAAAACACTTTGACTTTCGGTTAAGACCATTATGGTCCAGCCATTGTTGAAATAAACATGGCTAAGTGATCGTAATAAGGTAGGTGTTAATCCCTATAAAGGGCACCTCCTGAAGATCACGTTTGCTAGACCAATTGACGAGTCAAAGTTATGATATTAAAAAGTCAAACAAGCCATTTTTCAGAAAAATTATAAATTGATCTTATATATGTTATGAAACCTGTTTTGACTCTTAAACAAGTTGGTAATAATTATTAGAACATGTAAGAACATGTTCGGCTCGTCAATTTCAGTTCTAGGGTCGGTTCGCAACCGAAAGTCACAAAGTTTGACTACTGCTTTGACTTTCGATTCTGACCCGATTTAGATTAGTTACCTACTGATCTAAAGTTGCATTATGATCATAATATTATATAATATAACCCTCTGAGGTTATATTAAATGATCATAATCAGAATCCAAGTTTATGCACAAGTTCCATAATTATGCCTTCTTTGACCAAAATGCCCTTTTTGCGTAAAACAAGGTTTTAAATGGTAATGAACTTGAAAACGAGTTTCTAATGATGTAATATTATAATTAGGATTATTTGGGATGTTAAACCAAGTTATAAACTGAGTTTTTAAGCAAGCCCTTAAACTATGTCGATAAATGACGGTTTTAGCCCCTATGGCTTATAAACTAGTTTTAATCAAATCTTTTCAAGGTAAATCATTTATCTACTGATATGCTATACTAAATAACATATTTTAAACATTTTTAACTGACTATAGCATCAGTTTTCATAAACATCACTTAAAGACGTCATATTACGACATAAGCGTCGTTTCGGCGCATAGTATAGTTTTAAACCATATTAATGGACCAAGAGTTGTTACCTACTGATTTTAAAACTTATTTTAAACATATTTACATTAGGTACATGTTATAAACTCAGAATCCCAAATAATTTATAAACTATGTGTAAAATGATCAAAATGCCCTTCGGCGCATAGTTTGGTCATAAAAAGTAAAATGCACATATAATTGATATCTTATTGATATTATATCATAAATAAAGTATTTTTCCAAAATACTTATAATCATAACATTAAAGTATATTCAAGTTCCTTTTATATGATATGAAATTATCTAAACGCCCATATGAGGCATAATTTCGTTTTAAAACCTTAACGGGCATACAAATTGATATCTTAACTTATTTAAAGTATATGACATATAGAACTTGTCCATACCTTATTCGGTTACCCGATATCGCTAAAATGCGCACAATTACACATATGTAACTATTTTTTGGAAATTAACCGAAACGGGTTTAACCTTGTCATTTAAGTTTAAAAATCCAGAATGTATATATTTTACCCATATTATACAAGTCAAGTACTTGTCGGGATTAAACTACATTCTATCTGATCATCATTTAATCAAGCATTATACGTAATGATCATGTACACTATTCGGTTTATAAGACCGTTAGTATTTAATTGGCTAGCTTATGCCATAATCCAGACTAGAGCCTTCCCGGTAAATGCTATCTGCACTTGGTACTTTTGTATACGGCTGAGTTATTTAAAAATAAAAGAAGAAGACTAGCTCAGGTAAATACTCTTGACTTATTTCCCTATACGGGCTTAGGATACGGTAAACTATTACCGCTTGGTCCAAAATGGGGTCAATCGAAGGCCCGCTTGGGGCTAGTAAACCCGCATATTTCGTTTTAGTCAGTTTTGTTTGATAACTTAAACATCGGGGGTTAAATTACCGTGTCCTAGATATCCTGGGCTCAATACATTAATTATTGGTCACGACCTTAGCACGGGGTGTAGGCATACACCCTTTGATGCTCATATGCAATATGCCCAAGAAGTTGGGGATGACTCCTCCGTGAGTACCTGAGTGGTGTGTATTTAATCATGTCTCGGTTTTTGTCCCGGGCCCTGTATGTATTGACAAACATATGAATCTGATACAAGGTTGCAAGGTCAACTTTCCCAAGTTAATAAAAGATTTTGTGTCGTTTTGCACTTAAAAACCATTTTAAAGTTTTC
Source organism: Scalesia atractyloides (assembly GCA_947069175.1). Classification (NCBI taxonomy): domain Eukaryota; kingdom Viridiplantae; phylum Streptophyta; class Magnoliopsida; order Asterales; family Asteraceae; genus Scalesia; species Scalesia atractyloides. Next base: position 38,472,985 of record CAMTDV010000001.1, read on the forward strand.
AAAATGAGTCAGTTGGGTGTATTTACCAGCGCAAGCTGATGTATCGTCCAAAGGCTGAACTGCAGGTACAATACAAAATAGGCTGGAAGCTGCTCGGTAGTGAATAAGAGGATCTTGTAAATCCTTAGATCTGCCTAAAGTCTGTTTTATATTCTTCTTGTACATTTTAATGATCCGCATGTGGATCTTCTATTACAAGCTTGTATATTATTTTGTAATTTCGAACATTCGGTTTGTAATAGTAATTTTACTCCAAAACTTCCATTGTGACGTGTTTAATTGACTATGATGATTATCAACTGACGTCACGATACTCCCCACCCGGGCCCACCGGTGTATGGATTTCGGGTTGTAAATCCGGGGTGTGACAGGTTGATATCAGAGCCAACGTTTGAGAGAATTAAACACTATCCTTCTTGTGTTTAATCTCAAACTTACACGTGCACATTCCTTAGACTTCCGAGTCTAGGCATTGACCTAGGATTTACTCATTTCATTATTAAGTTATTAATATGATTTTTAATTGATTTTAAACAGGAAAATGCCGCCACGTGTGAGAGGACAAAGTGGAAGAGGAAAAGGTCCAATGAGGGGAGGACCATCAGGGCGCATTCCCCCTCAACCTCATAATTAAGATGCTTACCAAGAATCAGGAGATTCGTCTCCATGGCAACCGGCGAGACGTTCTGTCTCTAATAGACACTCGCCCTCACATTCCCAAAATTCTTACCACTCCTACCACTCACACCATTCCCATTCACATTCTTACAATGAGGAATTTAACCCCAACCATTATTTTCACACGCCTCTGGCCGATCAAAATCAGTTGGACCAGCCACATCCTATGGACGAGGACTTCGACCCGGAGATGCCACCGTCGGAATCAAATGTGCATCCCATTGAAATTTCGAGCAATTCAAACTCATATGCTGGATCGCCCTACCAAGGTCCTAATGAGTGGGACCAATACTGGAACCAATTCACCTTCGCCCACACTCTTTCTCATCACTCTCAACCACCTCCTGTTCAAGAAGATGTCCACATGGAACCAGTGGACCAACCTAAACCACCACCTGAACCACCAAGAAGGAAGCGTGGAGCACGTATATCGGTACGGCTGGACAAAGGTCGGGGTCGCTGCCACCTTTGCCTAACTCCTACCCACGATTCAAGAGGACCCACAAATGGGAGGGCCCTCTAACACCTCACCTATGGTTGAACCAACACCAACACCCACACCTACAGTGCAATCACCACCATCGGGCTATACTAACCCAATCCCTACATATCCAGACACGTCTGAATATGATCCTTTTAACCCGTCTACACCGGTAGACTATCAAGCATGGTCGCAAGACCCATACATGCAGGCGATTATGCACAACGCACTTTACCCGTCTCCTTTCCCACCTACTTATCCACCAACTGGATATCCAACTTATGGGTACCAGTATCCGGTTATGCCACAACCCCAACCACAACCTCCGTTACCACTTGTGGCCATCAATGAGGCCTTAGAAAGAATGAAAGAGATGCAGCAGCAGGCGGAGAAAACGAAGAAGAAGACAAATAAGTTCTTCAAGAAACTCTCCAAGCTAGTCAAGGGAAAGAAAGACGAGTGAAGTCTTTTCTATTATATGTAGTCCTTGCGTGGATATTGTTATTTCTTTAGTCCCTGCGTGGACATTTTGTTTCTTTTTAGTCCTTGCATGGACAATCAGTTTCATTTATTTGTTTCAAGTATTATAATTTCTTATGAAAATTTAATGAAGTACTTTGGAATTATATATATATGTATTCACCCTCTTGAAAACAAGCGTCTCGATTTTACCCGAAATTATGCTCTGCGATATAATTCCAAAAAGATTTTAATGGTTTTGATTTGCCGAGTGGCACAGACCACATATTTGGCCAAATATATAAATGATAGTTAAGAACGGAAGGGTCTTCTATCAAGATAGTTAAGGGAAGTTATCCTTCTACCTAGAGGTGGTGGACTAGGTTCAAGCCTCCAAGTCATTAAGGTCAATGCGACCAGGACTATTAATCAACCAATAAGGTTCTCTTATGTTAAAATTCAAGTAATGTGCATACTCTTGGTAGTGTGACTTGAGGAACAAAATTCAAGTAATGTGCATACTCTTGGTAGTGTGACTTGAGGAACCACGCTTGCCTTCAAGGTAATGGACTATGTCCTAACCTTATATAGCCCTTGTGATTTATTTGATCTCGACTAAATAGCCCTTATCTATTTGATTCCGGCTAATATCACCAGTGCGGTGATAAAACATCCATTAGAGATGTATTTTAAAATAGCCCTTGTGATCTATTTGATCTCGGCTAAATACCTTGTAATCTATTTGATTCCGGCTAATATCACCAGTGCGGTGATAAAACATCCATTAAAGATGTATTTTAAAATAGCCATTGTGATCTATTTGATCCCGGCTAAAATAGCCCTTGTGATCTATTTGATCCCAGCTAAATAGCCCTTGTGATCTATTTTGATCCCGGCTAAATAAGCCCTTGTGATCTATTTGATCCCGGCTAAATAGCCCTTGTGATCTGTTTGATCTCGGCTAAATAAGCCCTTGTGATCTATTTGATCCCGGCTAAAATAGCCTTTGTAATCTGTTTGATTCCGGCTAAATATCACCAGTGCGGTGATGAATAAAACATCCATTAGAGATGTATTTTATAGCCCATGTGATCTGTTTGATCCCGGCTAATATCATCAGTACTATGATAAATAAAACATCCATTAAGTGATGTATTACCCTTTCGGGTTATGATCTATTCTATATAGCCTATGTGCTCTATTCTAATCCCGGATAATACCACCAGTGCGGTGACTAAACATCCATAGTAATATAGTGCCTATGTATGTCCATTAGTGACAAGCCTATGTGCTATAAAATTTTCAAATATGACAATGACAGTTGTGACATTGCGATCCTTTGTCTAGTAATAAAAGGACTATGTCCAGATTGTAATTTGCGTATGATGGTCCTATTAAGACCTAGGCCAAATATAGTTACAATAAGCCTAAGAGTTGTGATGTCATTCACACTAGTATAGGCAATGGGTTTTTATATCCGATGTTTAAAAGCCGATATGGTTATTATACCATGGCTAAGAGAAATTTTATTTGGTTTATAGAACCAAGGCTTTGAAGAATGGCTAATTCTAATGAGGCACAAATTAGCCATCGGAACGTCAAAGACGCCGAAAATGTAACCATAAATGATAATGACTTCCAAGCATGCATTGATGCGGCTGTAGAAAAGGCCATGGGTAAGACCATAGAGAAGTTAAGAGAGTCGAGTGCTACTCGCTCTAAGCCACTATCAATTCCACCATCTTCAGCTTATAGGGAGAGCTCCGTTCACTCTTCGAATGCGAAGAGTGAACCAAGGAAAATAGATTTCGCTGAAGGGACCCGTTCTATTAAAAACGGATGTACATACAAGTACTTTATCTCCTGTAAACCCCGAGACTTTAATGGGGAAAAAGGAGCCGTTGAAGCCCTAAAGTGGCTGGACGAAATGGATACTATTGTAGACATCAGCGGTTATGCTGAAAGGGATGTGGTCAAGTATGTATCACAATCCTTCAAGGGCGATGCCCTAACATGGTGGAAGGCCATGATTCAGTCAATAGGTAAAATATACCTGTATAATCTGCGGTGGTCTAAGTTTATGGACCTTATTAAGGAAACCTACTGCCCACCTCATGAGGTGGAGAAAATAGAGACAGACTTCTTGTCTCTTTCCATGAAAAACCTAGACTATCGGAAGTATGTTTCAGATTTCAATTCCCTATCTAGGTTAGTTTCCTATTTAATTACCCCTGAATCCAAACGCATTGCGCGTTTTATCAATGGATTAGCACCCGAGATAAAAGGCATGGTAAAGGCTGCTCAGCCTAGTACCTATAGGTCTGCTGTAGACCTATCTCTCTCTCACCCTTGATTTAGTGATGCAAAAGTCAGTAAAGTCTAAAACTGACTGAAAAAGAAAGAGGGAAGATGACAATTCCCATAAGTTTAATAAGAAAAATAAAGGGAGATTTAGGTTCAAAGGGAACCAAGGCAAGTCGGCTGTGATGTCTTTTTTCAAGACTTGCAACCGCAGACACTGGGGACAGTGTAATCCTAACCCACAAGCTAGACCTTGTGGCATTTGTAAAAGAAGAGGGCATAAGACCCTTGAGTGCAAGGACCTTAAGGATGCTGTATGCTATATCTGCAATGAAAAAGGGCACATTGCAAGTAACTGCCCTAAGAATTCAAGGAATATTAATCCAAAGCCTGGAGAGGCTAAGAAGGGAAATGCACGCGCCTTTCGGCTGACTGCTAAGGAAGCTGTTAATGACAATAACTTCATAACAAGTACTTTCCCATTAATTATATGTAACATTTGTAAAAATCGGGTTTTCAAAACCCGCTCCGTTTTGTAATCGAATATCAAGTTATAAAAGTTACGTTGAATATTTATGATTATTTTGATTTAAAACGATACATAATTAATAAATAAACTAAACTATAAAAATTATATTTGATAAAAAGTTGAAACAAAATAAATAAAAAAATTATGTTGCTGCCGGGACTCGAACCCGGGTCAGCCAAGAACAACTCCAACGACTTAACGTACACTCACATCACCACTCCGCCACTTTGTGTTTTCTGTTATCTCTAGGAAACAAATGAGATTTATATTCAGACTAGATTAAACCGGTTCCGCCAACTGAGAAACGGAAATCGGCAAAGCAATCGTCAAATCGTTTGATTTCTCGCTTATTCATGTTCATAACCGATGAACCGATGTCTTTAATCAATTCAGAATTGATTGAGCATCAAGTCTCATCATTATCGGTCTTCATAACCGAAAAGCAATCAAATCCTGAATACTTCAACCCAAGATCACTCTCGCGACTCAGAAACGTCATAACCATACTCCATTTCATTTTCGTCACATTTTCAGACCATTAGAACGCTTAAATCAGTTCGCCGGAATTTTCTGCAACCGCCGGAAAACCGTATTCATCCTCAAACGGTAATTCTCTCAATATTATTGCAGTTCAACAATTATTAGACTATTTCTAATTTAAACCTCTCAATTGAAATCGAATTCAGGCGCTGTATTCAACTAATTCCAGTTCGCCGGAACTCCTCTGAAAACTTCTATTTCCGTCTGTGAAGCGGTAAGGGTCTTCAAACACATCATTAACATTTGTTTATCACTTCAATTCCACATTCGACTAATCAAAATAGTTAATTATCTTGTTCAGTTGAAGAGCATAAAAACAGGAACCGACACATCGCCGGAAATCTGGAATAAACCGTTCATCGGTACGTTCACCTCTAATTACCGTCTCTGCCTTTTCATTTAAGCTTTAATAATGTCTGTAAATCGTAAACACAAGGAACGAGTTAGTAAATCAGTTGACTGTAATTTGAATGAAGAAGACGAAGCTAACTAAGTTATAAGTATATTTAAAACTAGTAAAATGAACGGGTTAGACACACAGTCCAGCGGTGGACTGTGTGCAAAATACAAACGCACGTCCAGAGTTCGATTCCTGCTATACGCACTCCTTATATAATAAAATGTTTTTTTGTTAAAAACTAAACCGGGTTAACTCAGTTAGTTGTTAAGTATAATAAAAACCGAGATAATAACCAGGTTAGACACACAGTCCAGCGGTGGACTGTGTGCAACATCAAGCCATACGTCGCGCGTTCGAAACCCGTCATTAGCACCGGTCCGTTGAATTAAAATGTTTTTGAAATTAAAAAGAATTTCGGTTAAACTGAATAAGTGTATAAATATAATTAAAAACAAGATTATTTCGGGTTAGACACGTAGCTCAGTTGGTAGAGCTGCGTGCACGCGTACGGGAGGTCTCGGGTTCGAGCCTCACCCAGCGCAAACCATGTCCTGACCGAACCGGTCAACAAGTCAACAGGTCAACGGTCAATGGTCAACGGTCAAAGCAAAATAAACAATTTTTTTATATTTTTATTTATTAAATTTAATTTAAAAATCAATTAAAAATACTTAAAAATAACATTTTTAAAGATAGAAAATAGCCTTAAACTCACAAAAATATATCTAAAAATTTCATTAAAATCCTTAATAAAATCCACTCATTTAATATATTTTTGCGTATTATTTAGGTTAGTATTTCTCGTTGTTTCCGCTCATCTAATTCGTGCGCATCTCACCATCTCCAATCCAACGCACCCAATGTGAGTGAATCTTTACAAATTCCCCGTTTTAATCACGTTTTGGGGTGTATCATGTGTCTTTGTATATATATTATAGTTAAACCATTGTGCATACATCATATCATGAACTTGTGTATTCAGTTTGTTTATGTTGTATTGTTAGATGCAATTTATTATTTTCAGTACATGCAATTTCATAGGCCGCCGCTCCCCATTACATTATGAGCGTTGAGCATGTTCCCCATTTCATTATGAGGTTGAACCTGGCGTGCCCACATACGATCGGCTCCGTTTGATTGAGCCTTGATCGCACAGACATTTTCATTTTCAGTACATGCAATACGATCGGCTCCGTTTGATTGAGCCTTGATCGCACAGTTTCATTTAAGTTATTCATAGTATGATGTTGGTAGGTTCATGTATGCTGTCATATGTTATTGTATGTTATAGTTGTGACTACTATTTGCTACTGCTTGATTATTTACATTTGCTCATCTATGATTATGCACAATTTTTCATTGATAAACTAACAAGTAATTCCTTAATAAATGTTTATCTAATAAGGTTCACTCGCCAACTTATGTTGACCCAAAAACCCCCATTTTTACACATGATACAGGTGAACCAGCAGCAGCTAGGAACACATAGGACTTGGACTAGAAGAATAAAACGATTTAGAGTTGGGATTGTTATGTTGGTTTATTTTCTTTGTATTGAATGAACATGTTTGGATTTTTGGAAATGTAACTTTGACTTTATTAAATATGAAACATATTAGTAAACGTCATGAGCTTTGGTGATAACCCAATTATGCCCCGACTCTTATTCCGCTGCGGGTCGGGGTGTGACATGATATTTATGCTAGAGTTCTTTTCGATTCATGTGCAGATAGATCTTTTGTTAATCATAAGTTTAGTGAACTATTAAATTTACCCATAAGAACTCTAGATAAAATTTATGTGATAGAAATCGCCGATGGAACCTTAGAAACTGCTTCTTTCATTCTTGATGGATGCTCTTTATCCATTAAAAATCATTCCATCCCTATCTCTCTTTTGCCAATGAAATTGGCGGGGTTCGATGTTGTCTTAGGCATGGATTGGTTATCTCATAACAAAGCCCGTATTATCTGCGATAAAAAGCTCATTGAAATTAAAACCCCATCTGGTGAAGTGATCACCATTCCCGGAGACTCACACTATGGACTGCCAGACAAGGTGTCGTTATTTAAGGCATCTAAGTGTTTGAGAAGAGGCTGTGTCATCTACTTGGCACAAGTAACCATAAACGAACCTAAGCCGAACCTTGAGGATCAACCAGTCATCTCGGAATATCCCGATGTTTTCCCTAAAGAATTACCAGGCCTACCTCCGGATAGCAAGTGGAGTTTAGAATAGATATCCTCCCAGGATCAGCACCGGTGGCTAGAGCTCCATATAGGCTGGCACCAACGGAAATGAAGGAATTAAGGACGCAACTCGACGAACTCTTAGAAAAAAGCTTTATTCAGCCTAGTTCCTCGCCTTGGGGAGCTCCTATACTCTTTGTAAAGAAGAAATACGGTTTGATGCGAATGTGCATCGACTACCGAAAACTAAACAAGTTAACAGTCAAGAATAGATATCCCCTGTCCGGGATCGATGATTTATTTGACCAACTTCAAGGTGCTAATTACTTTTCTAAGATAGATTTGAGATCAGGATATCATTAACTGAAGGTTAGAAGTGAAGATGTTCCTAAGACAGCCTTCAGGACCTGCTATGGTCATTTGAATTCTTCGTGATGCCTTTTGGGCTCACAAATGCACCAGCAGCGTTCATGGATCTCATGAATATGGTCTGCAAGCCACATCTAGATAAGTTTGTCATTGTCTTCATAGACGACATACTTATTTATTCTCGTAATCAAACTGATCATGAGAAACATCTTTGGTGCATCCTAGAATTATTAAGGCAGGAGAAACTTTATGCTAAGTTCTCTAAATGTGAATTTTGGCTTAGAGAAGTCCAATTCCTTGGACATATGGTAAGTGAGCGTGGTATCCAAGTGGATCCCGCCAAGATTGAAGCCATCATAAATTGGGAAGTGCCAAAGACCCCAACAGAGATTCGTAGTTTCTTAGGATTGGTTGGTTACTACAGAAGGTTCGAGAACTTTTCAAGAATAGCCACTCCTCTAACTACCTTGACCCGTAAGAATGTTAAGTATAATTGGGGTCCAAAACAACAAGAATCTTTTGAGATTCTTAAACACAAGTTGAGCAACGCTCCTGTTTTATCTCTGCCTGAAGGTATTGAGAACTTTGTTGTTTATTGTGATGCTTTGCACACGGGCATGGGCTGCGTGCTAATGCAAAATGGCAAACTAATTGCCTATGCATCACGACAACTAAAGGTGCATGAAAGGAATTACACCACCCATGATTTGGAACTGGGTGACGTTGTATTTGCACTAAAAATGTGGAGACATTACTTGTATGGCACGAAGTGTGTTATATACACAGACCATAAAAGTCTCCAGTACCTATTCAATCAGAAAGAATTGAACATGCGACAACGCCGTTGGATGGAAACTCTTAATGATTATGATTACGAGATTCGCTACCATCCCGGCAAGGCAAATGTGGTTGCCGACGCTTTAAGTCGCAAAGAAAGGGTTAAACCCATAAGGATTAACGCCAAGAGCATTGAGCTCAGAAATAGCTTGAGTGAGAAGCTATTAAATGCGCAAAAACAAGCCCTGTTAGAGGCGAATGTCCCTAATGAGGGATTAGGCGGAACTATTGATCAGTTAACGCCCGGAAAGGATGGAATCCTAAGATTTAATGATAGAATTTGGGTTCCAATTTTTGGAGGACTTAGATATCTAATCCTCCAGGAAACGCATAATTCAAGATACTCTGTTCACCCGGGTGGTGACAAGATGTATCAAGATCTAAAGAAGAATTATTGGTGGACGGGTTTGAAGAAATCTATAGCCACTTATGTAGCTAAGTGTCTAACGTGTTCACAAGTTAAGGCCGAACATCAAAAACCGTCAGGACTTCTACAACAGCTTGAGATTCCCACTTGGAAATGGGAAATGGTAACTATGGATTTGATTACCAAGTTACCAAAGACCAAAAGTGGTAATGACACGATTTAGGTCATCGTTGATAGGCTGACTAAGTCAGCTCACTTCTTGCCAATAAAAGAAACTTGCAATTCAGATAAATTGGCTAAGTTGTATGTGGACAAGATTGTGTCCCTACACGGTGTGCCAGTATCTATTGTATCTGATAGAGATAATAGATACACATCTCACTTTTGGAAAAGTTTCCAACAATCTTTAGGCACACGATTGAACTTTAGTACGGCTTACCATCCGCAAACTGATGGTCAAAGTGAGCGTACTATCCAGACACTGGAAGACATGCTTAGGGCATCTGTGATTGATCTAGGTGGAAGTTGGGATGACCACTTACCCCTAATAGAATTCTCCTACAATAACAACTATCATACTAGCATCAAGGCTGCTCCTTTTGAGGCCTTGTATGGGAGAAAATGTAGAACGCCCGTGTGTTGGGCGGAAGTTAGGGAAGCCCAAGTATCAGGACCAGAGATTGTCCTGGAGACCACGAAAAGATTGTACAAATCCGTGATCGTCTCAAAGCTGCCAGAGATAGGCAGAAGAGCTATGCTGACAAGAGGCGTAAACCTCTTAAGTTCCAAGTAGGGGACAAAGTCATGCTGAAAGTATCACCCTGGAAAGGTGTGATGCGATTTGGAAAGAAGGGAAATTTGAGCCCAAGATATATAGGACCATTCGAGATAGTCGAATGTGTCGGCACTGTAGCTTATAAGCTCAGGTTTCCAGAGGAGCTTAATGGAATTCATGACGTATTCCACATATCTAACCTCAAGAAATGTTTAGCCGATGAGTCGCTAGCAATATCGCACGAGGATGTGCAAATTGATGAAAACCTGAGGTTCATTGAGAAACCAATTTCGATCGAGGAACGACAGGTTAAGAAGCTCCGAAGAAAAATGATACCTATAGAAAAGGTTAAGTGGGACGCTTTTAGAGGTCCCGAGTATACATGGGAGGTTGAGTCCACTATGCGACAAAAGTACCCCATTTTTTGAATAAAATCTCGAGCTCGAGATTTTTTTACGGGGGTGAGGATGTAACACCCTGTAAAATCGTGTCCAATAGTATAGTGACACGTGTTGTATTTTGAATATAGCCTATTAAAGACCAATAAGGATTAAAGTCGTCAACATGCTCAAACTGAGCCTCTGAGTGACGGACCGATGTCAACATGCATAAATAATAGCCTCTGAATGACTGATATGTCAACATGCTTAAATCATTAGCCTCTGAGTGACTGATATGTCAACATGTTTGAAATTTGGCCTCTGAGTGACTGAAATGTCAACATGCCCAGCCTCTGAGTGACATCGGAATCAACATGCTTATATTAAGCCTCTGAGTGATCCTTTGTGAAGTCCTAACTCTCATACGTGCCATTTATTGGACGAGAGGGTTCAATTTTGTAAATATGTGAAAGTTGGATGATGGAGGGATTAAAAGCGTCAACATGTTAAATTATACCTCTGAGTGACCTTTTAATGAACCAAGAGCTCGACAATGTCAGGGCATAATCTCGGGTATGCCAAGTATTGGCTACGGAGGGCTAAAAGTGCCAAAAAGGAGTTTAAAAAGGTTTTTATAAGCTTTTACAAGTTAAGGGGCTAAAGTGTCAAAGTTTGAATCTGCCTTTGGGGCGCTCGCGGGGCGCGGGAGGCATGGCTTGTGCCTCTCGCGGCCCGCCAGAGAGTGTCTGTTGTAGAAAGTTTTGTTTGGTCTCCAAGCAAAGCACCAAAACCATTTAAATTTGAAACCATAGATAATCAGCTATGCTACGTTTTGGGACACTTGTAAGCTTATTCTTACACCCCTAAACACCTGCCTTCACCTCCTTTGAGCTCTCCAACTATAAATAGGTGTTCAAGTGCTTCATTCCAACTTGCACCTTTCTCATTAATTCACTCTTGTCCCTCCTCTGGAAGTTCCTAGCTGAAAGGAGCATCCAGCTTAGTTCTCTTGCATTGTAGGAACCTCTTGTAAGTGTTTTTTGCTCTTGCATTTTCGTTTATAGGCTTTTATAGCCAAAAGTCAAGCGTTTTTTGGAAAACACTTTGACTTTCGGTTAAGACCATTATGGTCCAGCCATTGTTTGAAATAAACATTGCTAAGTGATCGTAATAAGGTAGGTGTTAATCCCTATAAAGGGCACCTCCTGAAGATCACGTTTGCTAGACCAATTGACGAGTCAAAGTTATGATATTAAAAAGTCAAACAAGCCATTTTTCAGAAAAATTATAAATTGATCTTATACATGTTATGAAACCTGTTTTGACTCTTAACAAGTTGGTAATAATTATTAGAACATGTAAGAACATGTTCGGCTTGTCAATTTCAGTTCTAGGGTCGGTTCGCAACCGAAAGTCGCAAAGTTTGACTTCTGCTTTGACTTTCGATTCTGACCTGATTTAGATTAGTAACCTACTGATCTAAAGTTGCATTATGATCATAATATTATGTAACATAACCCTCTGAGGTTATATTACATGATCATAATCAGAATCCAAGTTTATGCACAAGTTCCATAATTATGCCATCTTTGACCAAAATGCCCTTTTTGCGTAAAACAAGGTTTTAAATGGTAATGAACTTGAAAATGAGTTTCTAATGATGTAATATTATAATTAGGATTATTTGGGATGTTAAACCAAGTTATAAACTGAGTTTTTAAGCAAGTCCTTAAACTATGTCGATAAATGACGGTTTTAGCCCCTATGGTTATAAAATAGTTTTAATCAAATCTTTTAAAGGTAAATTATTTACTTACTGATATGTTATACTAAATAACATATTTTAAACATTTTTAACTGACTATAACATCAGTTTTCATAAACATCACTTAAAGACGTCATATTACGACATAAGCGCCGTTTCGGCGCATAGTATGGTTTTAAACCATATTCATGGACCAAGACTTGTTACCTACTAATTTTAAAACTTATTTTAAACATATTTACATTAGGTACATGTTATAAACTCAGAATCCCAAATAATTTATGAACTATGTGTAAAATGACCAAAATGCCCCTTCGGTGTAAAGTTTGGTCATAAAAGGTAAAATGCAAATATAATTGATATCCTACTGATATTATATCATAAATAAAGTATTTTTCCAAAATACTTATAATCATAACATTAAATTATATTCAAGTTCCTTTTATATGATATGAAATTACCTAAACGCCCTTATGGGGCATAATTTCATTTTAAAACCTTAACGGGCATACAAATTGATATCCTACTGATATCTTAACTTATTTTAAGTATAATGGCATATAGAACTTGTCCATACCTTATTCGGTTACCCGATATCGCTAAAATGCGCACAGTTACGCATATGTAACTATTTTTCAGAAATTAACCGAAACGGGTTTAACCTTGTCATTTAAGTTTCAAAATCCAGAATGTATATAGTTTACCCATATTATACAAGTCAAGTAATTGTCGGGATTAAACTACATTCTATCCGATCATCATTTAATCAAGCATTATACGTAATGATCATGTACACTATTCGGTTTATAAGACCGTTAGTATTTAATTGGCTAGCTTATGGCATAATCCAGACTAGAGCCTTCCCGGTAAATGCTATCTGCACTTGGTACTTTTGTATACGGCTGAGGTTATTTAAAAATAAAAGAAGAAGACTAGCTCAGGTAAATACTCTCGACTTATTTTCCCTATACGGGCTTGGGATACGGTAAATTATTACCGCTTGGTCCAAAATGGGGTCAATCGAATGCCCGCTTGTGGCTAGTAAACCCGCATATTTCGTTTTAATTAGTTTTGTTTGATAACTTAAACATCGGGGGTTAAATTACCGTGTCCTGAATATCCTGGGCTCAATACATTAGTTATTGGCCACGACCTTAGCACGGGGTGTAGGCATACACCCTTTGATGCTCATATGCAATATGCCCAAGACGTTGGGGATGACTCTTTCGTGAGTACCTGAGTGGTGTGTATTTAATCATGTCTCGGTTTTTGTCTCGGGCCCTGTATGTATTGACAAACATGTGAATCCGATACAAGGTTGCAAGGTCAACTTTCCCAAGTTAATAAAAGATTTTGTGTCGTTTTGCACTTCAAAACCATTTTAAAGTTTTCAAAATGAGTCAGTTGGGTGTATTTACCAGCGTAAGCTGACGTATCGTCCAAAGGCTAAACTGCAGGTACAATACGAAATAGGTCGGAAGCTGCTCGGTAGTGAATAAGAGGATCATGCAAATCCTTAGATCTGCCTAAAGTCTGTTTTATATTCTTCTTGTACATTTAATGATCCGCCTGTGGATCTTCTATTACAAGCTTGTATATTATTTTGTAATTTCGAACATTCGGTTTGTAATAGTAATTTTACTCCAAGACTTCCGTTGTGTCGTGTTTAATTGACTATGATGATTATCAACTGACGTCACTATACTCCCACCCGGGTCCACCGGTGTATGGATTTCGGGTTGGAAATCCGGGGTGTGACATCTATATATCAGCGACCCTGGATGATACATACCCTGACGGTGGCTTCTTACATTCCCTAGCGAAATGTCTTGGTTCGTGACATTGGTAGCATCTAAGTTTGTCCTTTGTGAGACCAGTCTTCAGGTGTGACAAGGGTTGCCTTCCATACTTTTTCTGAAACTTGTTGACCCGAAAAGCAGCCATTGCTAAATTCCAGGAGACATCGATCTCGTCCAGGTCCTCCTCCATGATCTGATTAGCTTCTGTTGGAAGAATAGATGGAGGGGTCAGATCGTCTGCCAAGAAGGCGTTTAAGCTTTTGATCATTGATGCAACAATAGCCAGTTTCTATTCGTTTTCCTTAGTGAGAAACGCAGAGTTGGGCACAGGTTGAGCAGGTCCAGGGACTGGTGCAGCAGTTTGAGGAATGACGCCTTGTTGCACTGTTTGAGGAGTCGCAGGACTGAAAACCATGTTAGGATACTGAGCATGGTACTGTGTGTGAACTTGAGTAGCTGAAACCGTTGTAGGATTTGGAGATTGAAAACCATACACATACTGAGTGTTCTGAGGCGTGGCAATAGGAATGCAAACCACATTTGATCCACCCGGTGCTTGTGCATTTCCTTGCAGAGGACTATAGACGAGATTCTGTAACATTAAAGCCGCGTTCTGCCCTGTCATCCCTGCGGCCATCAAACTGCTTTGATGATTGATCTCCCTCTGCTTGTTGTCGATTTCACATGATTTGATAGTAGCTATCATCTCAGTGAGAGTGACATCATTTAAGTTCTTTGTCTTTTTGATCATGCCCACGTCTGCATCCCAACCTTTGGGCAGTGAATTCAATAACTGTCGGTTCATGGCGTTGTTGGTGAGGGTGTTCTCGGCTGAAATCATTTGGGAAACCAGCTTGACATAACGTCGTATCTGGTTTTCGATGGTTTCCCCATATATGTGATTGAACGAGCTGAATTGCTGATTCAGCTGATTCACCCTACTTGCTTTCATGTCGGCATTTCCTTCATTGAGATTTTGCAACTCACTCCAAACCTCCTTTGCGTTTTTACAGTTTCTGACCGCGATAGAAATATCAGGTCCTAGAGCCATGGTTAGAGTTGCAGAAGCCTTCTCATCTTCCTCTATGATCTTGATGTCCTCTGGAGTCCACAGGTGCATGGGTTTGGGAATTTTCGTTTCAGGATCTTGCCCTGTGCTGTACACTATGGTTCTTGGACCATTCATGATGCATCTCCACACGCCGAGTTCTTTTTCCTTGCAGTACTGTTCGAAGCGGAACTTCCACTTGTAGTATTCATCTCCGTACAATAAACATGGCACTTCGGTGGAAGTGCCAATCACCTGATCTAGCTCTTGGTGGAGGGCTAAAGTTTACGATTGCAGGGCAGCCAGTGTGGCATTTGTCAGGTCTTGTGCGGTCATGAATCCAGCCATTGAAATTAAATTAATTAAAAATTTACATAAATTGATTTAAAGTTTAATTAATTTTAAGTGATCCTGATGACAGTACAGAATCCGAAAAGGTCAATTCTGTAGTCAAAGATGGTTAACCCGGAAAGATTTTCCGAAATGGCAATCCGGAAGTCAAAGTTGGTCAACCCGGACTAAAGACTCTGAAATGAACAATCCGGATTGCTGAATCCGACTTGAAGATCCTAAGTAGAAAACCCGAGATGAAATCCGAAGTAAGAAGACCGAAATGTAGATCTGAAATCCAAATCCGAAATGGAGAATCCGATATGTAGATCCGGAATAATCAACTCTGAATTTAAATCCGGAATCAAGAATCCGGAACGGAGAATCCAAAATGCCTGTCTTATCTTCTGATAATCCGAAACAGTAGCCCCGCCTTTTCTGCAACTGAATTCTGAGATTCAAGGAATTCAAACACCGCAACAGTAACTCGGACTACAATCCGTAATAAGCAACAGTCCGGGATCAATCCGAAATGGACGATCTCCTTCATGTTCTTCGGAATCTGGAACAGTAGTTAATCTGAATTATGATAACCTTCTTCGGGTTCTTCCAGATCCGAAATCTTCACAAATTCTTCGAGTTCTTCGGAACAGTAGCCTCCGACGATGAACAGTGATCCGGAACACCAAAAACCGATCCAAACAACAGCAACACACTTCAAAAACTTCTTCAATCAGCAATACCCGGAGCCTGTATTAGAACTGCAGGCTCTGATACCAATTGTAAGTCCCGTAAACGGATCAAACAGGTATCACTAACCTAATCAATAGCAGAAATTATGATTAGGAAGAAGAACAACTTGAATAACTTCAATGATTATAACTTGCATACATCAAAGATGTCAGATACAAGTTTTGCTATCAACTCTCTAGCCCCTACTAAATGACCTAGCCCCTCTATTTATAAACATCATAAAGCCCATAATTACAACCCTAGGCCCATTAAGCACGAGGAAGCCCACACTAACCCAAAAGCCCAAATACACCATAAATGAATAAACCTTTAAAGCTCCAAGCCCAACACTATTTATAGCTGGAAATTGAAGGCGACCACAGCCCCCGTGCCCTCCTGGCACGACCCCCGTGGTGGACTTTTTCTCTCCCTTCATTAACTGCAGATGTCAGGTCATTTTAATAAAACACGCCCCGTGGTGACAGAGCACGGCCCTGTGGTCAGTGTACTATCCAAGATTCTATGAATCTTAAAGTTGACCACGGCCCATGTTGACTTGGCACGGCCCTGTGTTGGTTGTTTGTTGTTGTTGTCTTTTTTGTAGAGAATCTTTGACTGCGCACGACCCCATGCCTAGTGGGCATGGCCCCGTGCCTAAGTTTCCGTCTTCGTTATTTTTGTTGTTTTGGATGTGAATGGGGGTTTGGCAAGTTGTGTCAGTCCTCATTCTTTGTATTTTTGTTGGTTTTTCCAATATTAGTACCGAAAATGGGTTGATTTTAAGCCTTGTTTGATGTAATTTATATGTTGCATTTTGCGCACATCAAATACCCCACACTTGAATCTTTGCTTGTCCTCAAGCAAAACTCTATAATGTGGTTACACACCCAAACGGAATTGGTAGAAGAGAAGTTTTGGGTTTATCTTTGGAGTGTCGGGAATCCAATTTCTAAATTTATTTTGTTTCTATTTTATTTACAATCTTATTCGTCATATGATTTATTTAGAACATATTTTAAGATAAATTATTTGTTTCGGGCATAACATGCCTTTATAAGATCCTATTAGTTATATACAAATTTACATACCTCACAAGTGGTCATCAACACTTGGCCAAAGATGTTTAATAATATCGCTCAGACCCGATGTGGTGCTTACGCCTATCATAGGCTTGACAAACAATCAAACCTCCTCATTTTTTACGTTCAATCCTTGTTAATATCAAGAGTGCTTTAAAAGGGTAGGTTTTGGCTAGGGGTAGGTATTTTTGGGTAAAAATGGTGAAAAGCATAAAAGTGCCGGTTTTTTTTAAACAATTTTTGTGGCTTAGAGAAAAAACTTTAACCAATGTTTTTTTTTGTTTTTTAGCTAAAGTTGAAACTAAGCCATACTTTGTTACTTATAACCGACCTTGTTACAAAAATAAATTGTGTAAATAAAAAGAAATTTTTGTGGATATGGGTGGTTGTTTTTGCAAAAGTTTATATTTTTGCGGGTTTAGAAATGAAAGGGTAAACAACTAGGGGATATAAAAAGGAAAATAAAGGTTTTAAAATGAAAAATGGGTTGTGATCCTAATGCCTCTATCACTTACTTACTTGGATTAGTGTCGATAAGGATTGGGAACGCATTGCTTTGGCAAGTTTTAGATTTGTAAGAACAAAATGGGCTATTCACACAAGAAATGAAAAATTGAGCAATTAATATAGATATGTATTTTTATGCTCGGTAAAAGCTTAAAATCTCACTTTTGTGGAAAAGGGTTACAACGTAAAAGTTTATATACAATCAAATTTTACAAAAAAAATTATTATGCCCGTTTTTGTAATTTTCTTAATTGGTTCTTTTTATCACGACGCTATCAGGTGTAAATTTGTAAAACATAAATTTTGGAACTTATTTTTCCCAAACTAAACCAAGATAAGTAAAAAAAAATGAAAGCTGTTGAAAAATATTTGGGGTGATTAGCGGTTTTCCAAGTCGAGTTTTGTGTAAGGCTTGATTTTAGGAAAAACGATTCAAGGTTTTAACATCCCCACACTTAAATTACACATTGTCCTCAATGTGTCCCAAATAGGATTTTTTTTATTAAATATGTACAAAGTAGGGTTAAAACAACAAATTTATAGGTTACTGCGCACTAGGCACAGGGGCATGCCAGCTGGGCATGGCCCCGTAGCCAAAGTGCAAGTAATGAATTATAACAGAACTTACAATGCGGTGAACACAGGGGCGTGCCTGGTGGGCACGACCCATGCCACCTCTTATGCAGAATTTTTTTTGCTTCAGACATATGGGCACGGGGCGTGTCAGGTGGGCACGGCCCCGTGCTGTAGACTGTATTCTGTAGTTTTTGAAGCGGGAGTCTTTGGTTTATGTGCATTGGGTCCTTTTTTTCTCAGTTTTTCACATCATTTCAGCATTACTTGTGTTACAAACACCACCATTTTATTTATACCATCCATCCATTACAACCTAGAAATGAAAAAGGACATAATTTAAAGTTCTAAGCTAGATTAGCCTCCTAAAGACAAGAAATAAAAACCCGAAAAGCTTTCCCTAGCGAGAATATGACAAAAACCCGGAGGTGGTTTCCAGATATTAGAGGGCCTTTGAGCTTTTCCGGGTGGGACACACCCTCTCAAATGCCGTTGAGCATCTCCTCGATCTCCCTAGGGAGAAAGAAGGGAGGCTCATCATCCGCACTTTCTTGTGGGAGAGGGTTGATGGTCACAGGAACCTCATAAAGGGCATCTAGAGGTGGTTCCGGTGGAAGTTCATCCCACCCGGTGGGATGATGATTTCTTGTGCTAGATTCCAATCTTCTTGTGGGACTATTGGTTCCATAGGAGGCATATCAAGAATATCCCACCTTTGGTGCAAAAAGTTGATTTCTTGGAAGCTAGTCTCAAGTCCCATTGTTAAGTAGTTGATTCGGTCAATTAGGATCTCTTCCACTGATGTCATTTTTCCATTGCTTCCCTTAGCGCAGTTACATAACAAACAAGAATAGCCTCAATGGAGGGCCTTGTGCTCCTCCTGTGGTTCCCAGATGTAGTTGACGAAGTTCCGCTGTTTCTACTTGACATTCTAAGAAAAAAAAAAGAAAGCCGTCATTTACGTAGAACATCACCACGGCCCCGTGCCTCCACTTCTGTTACGATTTTGAACCCAGAATTCTCTGTTTTAAGTTATTTAAAACTTAGTTTATGAAAGTTTTGAACTTAAATAACTTGAAACATTGTTGTAAAACATTTAGTTAAGAGAGCCTTGGGTTAAAATCATAAATTTGTGTTGATAAAGCTTGAAGCTTTTGAAGCTTCAAGCTTTCATGGAGGTTTGAATGTTTGAAAAAAAAGGAAAGAGATAAAAGTGGCAAAGACAAGAAGGTTTTATGCAACCTTTTTAATAATATACCTTTTGGGGTATATGTGTAAAATCAGATCATATCTTTGTCTTTGAAATGAGTCCAAGACATGCTGCCCCATGCTGGCTTTATAGAAAGTGATAACACAGTGGCCACGGCCCCGTGCTTGGGAGGCGCGGCCCCGTGGTCTGCAACGAGTCAGAAGGACTTTTGGAAGCTAGTGACCACGGAGCGTGTTGGCTAGGCACGGCCCCGTGGTGCCTTAACAAATGGGCACGAGGGAGTGTTGGCTGGGCATGTCCCCGTGTTATTTTTGAGATTTATGAAGTTTCGTCTTTTTCTTCAAGGCATTTTATTTTATTGGGTGGTTCTTTACTAGTAGGGACAACACCAAAGTGCCGAATATACCTAAGGTGCTTGTGATTTATACGAAAATGCAAGAGGTTGTCGGAAAGGAAGAATCCTAAACTAAACGGTGGGCGAAACCAACCTTTATTTACCTTTTTCGGGCTCTTGTTAAAGAAGGTATGAGTCGAATCGCTCTGGTTTATGTATGCACCGGACGTAGCCTATGGTGAGTTCGTCATGGCATAATCGAAACAGGGACGACTATCGCATTCGTCCTCACAAGCCGTTGAGGTACACAAAGTGGTCTTGTTTCTCAATGGGCCCCCATCAATTCTTCTCCATTGTTAGTGGTTTGTGATGAACACCTCATATTCATCATAAACTCTATTTCTTTTAATTTCTGGAGAATCCTATTTTCTATTTGGCATATGTTGTCTGAGGTTGTGTCTTTTTGAAAAGAGTTTTGATGGCATTCAGAGGGATGATAGTTATCGTTTTTACTTTCACCCCTCTTAAGGTGATTTTCACGGAAAACGACGGGTCTATAAGGTAATGGGGTTTGAAATTTAGAAAGTAACATTCTAAATCCCTATGAAACCCACCACATAATTGACATCATTCACCATAAGAATTGCGAAAGTAAAAATAATCAATATCATCCATGTTTTTGTCAGATATTGTTAACCGTTGGGATCAGACGGTCCTGTTTTATAGTTGCTGATAGGGAGACACGACCCGTGTGGAGTTAACACTGCCTCGTATCATAGCTATTGTCTGACATAAAACAGTGTTTCCAGCTACAGTTAAGGGCACGGCCCCGTGCTGTAGTCTGTAGAAAATGAAAAAAACAAAGAAAAATCCAAAAAATTAGAAGGAAAATATAAAAATGGATTAGGCCGTTAATTTTAAGCTTTCTTAAAATCCTAGTGTCCTCGGTAACAACACCAAAAACTTGACGTGGTCGAGTGTGGTTATATTTTATTATATTTTAGGCACTTTTTAATCGTAGATTAAGCTTTTAATTATAAAACATGATATAATACTACCACTCTACACACGTTAGGACAAGTGCACCCATCATGGACGTAGTATAGTGATGGTAAGATATCGAGGTCATCCAAGGACACAAGAGCTTTTAATACCGGCTTATCGTTAACGTCTAATTTAACCAATTTTTTTTATAAAAGTTATGAAAGTTTTGAAAAGTAAAAGTAAAAACATAAATAAAAAGGAAAAACAAATAGACAAGAAAGAATCACTTGCAACTGACTCCTCTTTTACATATCCTTTGATGACTCCCGCACTTTGGGCATTTTAAGAGATTATCTTAGTTATAGTCTTAGGCTCCTCTTGTGAAGGCAACGTTACCCTCAACCTATTGGTCTGAGTCAGCAGGGATACAGTACCGCAAGGTCGGAATATTGGAAGATAATTAAGTAAGTTATTAATGCGAAAAGTGGTAGGCCCCTCTTGTGAAGGATACGTTAAACTCGGCCATATTGGTCTGAGTCAGTAGGGATACAGTCCCGTAAGGCCGGTTTAAAGTTTTAATAGTAGTTTATAAATAAGGGGTTCAAGCCATTCTTACCCACCCCCCTAATTTGATGCTATCTGCCTCAAGGGAAGTCCTAATAAGCTTAAACCAAGTCCTCGCAGGATCTATACACTGAACGAGTCAAAAACTTTACCCAAACACCCTTCTAACCCCCTTCCAGGTAGTTAATGTGCTTTATATATAGACCGTAAAGACACGAATGAGTGAATCAACAAAACATGAAGAAATGTTTAAATAAAGTTCACTTTCAATATAAAAACCTAGTTATTAAAGTCATTAATACATACCCAAATAAAAAGTTGCCAAAGATTGGAAATCAAAAGTAATACATGAAAGATTTGTCTTCACCAAGTGATGTAAGAGATTTAGCCAAGCATGGCCTTTGGTTGACCAGAACTCTTACGATCAATCTTGGATCCCAAGACTACTACACACTCTAAAAGTTGAAAGATGGATGATACTGGTTGGTGTTGTAGTGGTGGTGGACTGATGGCAAGTGTGAGAGAAACAGTTTGTTAAGGGATGCCTTTCTCATGAACCAAACACCTCTATTTATAGATGGAAACAGGAGGCGACCACAGCCCCCGTGCCTTCCTGGCACCCTTCATTAACTGCAGATGTCAGGTCGTTGTACCAACACGCGCCGTGGTGACTTAGCACGGCCCCGTGGTCAGTGTACTTGTTGTACTATCCCAGATTCTACGTATCTTAAAATTGAACACGACCTATGTTGACTGGCTCGGCCTCGTGTTGGTTGTTTGTTGTTATTATCTTTTTTTGTAGAGAATCTTTGACTGGGCACGACCCCATGCCTGGTAGTGCCAAAGCTTTTGTCTTCGTTATTTTTGTTGTTTTGGATGTGAATGGAGGTTTGGCAAATTGTGTCAATCCTCCTTCTTTGTATTTGTGTTAGTTTTGGTTGTTAATTTGCTTCTTTTGTTCGTTTAAGCTCTTATGATCCTGTTATTTTAAAGTAAACAAAGAAACATGCTTTTCCAACATTAGTACCGGAAAATTGTTGATTTTATGCCTTGTTTGATGTAATTTATATGTTGCATTTTGCGCACATCACCGGGTTTAGCCTGTTTCGAGTTTATGTTTGGTTCTTGTCTTCCGGACTTGGGTATGTAGTTCCCAAGCCCGGGTTTATGTTAAGATAATTTGTGTGCGGACTTGCGTTGTGTAGCTAGTCCGAGTTTATGTATTGTTGGTCCTTGGGCCTTGTTTTGTCTATCCGGACATCTGTGTCCGGATATATCTTGTATACAACCATTTAGTGGGAATGACAAGATAAAAGTTCTTTTGTGGAAAGTTTGTGCAGCAAGAAAACCCTAATCATTAGTGTGTGTGTTTTGTCTAGGGGCTACTGTATGTGAGTGACGTCATTCACCTTCTACATGAGAGAATACTCTATGTATTCTTTGATTTCTCTCATTCATCTTGTTCTTGATACATTATCCTATAGTGGTGATTGCTAGGTGGATTCCGCACATCTAGTGATTGTGTTCATGAGTGTGATCCTTGGATTTGGTGATCTTTCATGGTCGACTTCTAGATTTGCATATTTGGGATAGTATAGCAAGTACAATGGACACGGGGCCGTGCCGTTGACACACGGGGCCATGCCGTTGACTGATCTCACATATGAATTAAATGAAGACAGAGAAGAAGGAAGGCACGGGGCCGTGTGAAGGGTCTGTTCACAGCTACAAATAGGGGTACTTGGTTTCATTTCAAATCATCCCTTGGCAAACCATTTCTCACACACCTGCCACCACTCCACCATCATCTTCCACTACAATCTTTAGAGTTTAGAGTGTGTAGTAGTCTCGGGAACCAAGATTGATCATTAGAGCCTTTGTCAAACTATGGCCATGTTTGGATATTCTCTAACATCATTTGATGAAGACAAAATCTCTTATGTACTACTTTTGATTTCCAATCTTTGGTTAACTTTTTAATTGGGTTTGTATTAATGACTTTAATAACTAGTTTCTTTATATTGAAAGTGAGTTTTATTCTATCACTCCTTCATGTTTCATTGATTCACTCATTCGTGTCTTTACAGTCTATATAAAGCGCGTTAACTGCCTGAAAGGGGGTTAGAAGGTTGGTTTGGGTAAAACTCTTGCCTCGTTCAGTGTTTAGATCCTGCGAGGACTTGGTTCAAGCTTATTAGGACTTCCTTTGAGTCAGATAAAATCAAATTGGGGGAAGTAAGAACTGCTTGAACCCCTTATTTATAAACTACTATTAAAATTTCAAATCGGTCTTGCGGGACTGTATCCCTACTGACTCAGATCAATATGGCCGAGGGTAGCATTGCCTCCAAAAGAGGGACATGCCACATTTTGCATTAATAACTTACTTAATTATCTTTCAATATTCCGGCCTTACAGGACTGTATCCCTGTTGACTCGAACCAATATGGCTGAGGGTACTATCGCCTCCAATAGAGGGGCATGCCACTTTAATCATCATAATCTCTTAAAAAATCCAAAGTGTGGAAATCATCAAAGGATACATAAAGGATGAGTCGGAACAAAGTGATTCTATCTTGTTTATTTGTTTGTTCCATTTTCTTCTGTTTATTTTAATTTACTAGTTAAAACCTTTTCTTAAAGTTTGGTCGATTAGACGTTGACGATAATCCGGTATTAAAAGTTGTTGTGTCCTTGAACGATCTCGTTATCTTACCAGCACTATACTACACTAACGATAGGTGCACTTGCCCTAACGTGTTGTAGAGAGTGATAATGTTATATCATGTTTTAAAATATCAAGCTTGCATAAACGAGTGAAATGTACTTGAAATATATCTAAAAATTATACTCACGTTCGTACACGTCATTCACCAAAACCAAAGCGATTACTTAGAACACTTCAGTTATTGAACACATCAAAGTCACCCAATATTTCCGGATGACATCAGCTCCTGCCCGGCTCAGATCCTACTTACAACATTATCATCTTTAAAATTTGCTCCTTAAAATGGACAAAAATATAGAAAAAAAAACAGTAAAAAACAAAGTTACAAGTGTAGATAAACTTAGTGATTGATATTATCATGCTGACCTTTCTTTTTGGGACTCGACATACTCGTAAATAGTCATCCTCAATTAATAGTACCAGGCGGTCATTGTGTGGCAAAGGCTTATCTACACGCGAACTTCCCCAAGCAATTCCCAACATATATGAAGATCACAATTCCCATAATTTTTTTATAAGTTTTCCACATAACATTGTAATAATTTCATGAAACATCAGATAAATAAAACTTTACCCCTAACATAATAAAACATTTAGTGCTTTTTGGAAACCAAAAACCTTTCCATCACTATCAATGTTGTTTGCCACTTCTCTCGTTTAAGTTTTTTATTTATCCGCACAATTCACAAATTTAAAAAGACATAAAACAATCTCATAAGCCGGGTTACAAATCACAATATAACTACAACCACTAAAGTACTCAACGAAAAGCAATAGAGTTTACATAATGCCACTTTACTCAACCATAACAATTAGACAAACAAAACCCACAAATTAAACTGAAAGATCACTAGAAAATGTTTTTTTCTGTAGTAACACTTTGTATCCTCATTTGTAGGTTTAAACATAACGAAAGAGGCATTAAAACCTTTTAACAACAAAATAATATAAACAACTAAATGGAGCATGTTTGGAGGCTTACAATACCAACCTTTATAGGAGATCAATGAAGACAAGACTTCCCAATATCCCGAACCATAGAACCACCATTGTAAATTGAATGTCCCACTCTTCCTACCTTCAACCTAGCAAGTGCAGCAGCCACACGTCTGGTCTTGTGTTGAATCATCATGTAGCAAGTAAAGAAACAAATCATTACCTTCTGTATCAAAACTATAATTGGAAAATATAAGTGGAGCCATCACGCTTGGTTTTTTGTTCCTAGAATACTTTACTGATATCAAAACTATAATTGGAAACTAACTCATGCGAATTTTTATTATATTTAGATCAAAACATTTTGAAAATTAAGTGTAACAACCAATTGACAACTATATTAGAAAATCATACCTTACATTAATGAGATATGGTAATGCTCCATGACTTCAAACAAACATCTAAAGAAACACAAATGGCTTGTGTATACTAAATAGTAGCAATTTAAGTATCATAGTGTTTGTAGTTTAATAAATGAACTTACTTTAGCCATGTTCCGAATATCATCATTCCCTTCATTCCGAAGATCATTATAAATAAACAAAAATCATCTACAAACATTATCATCATTGAGAAACTACATTAGGAGACCACAGACACAAAGTTGACATAAATCATTAGATAAGGATTTAACCAACCAAGAAAACACAACACAATCTCCATCAACTAAGAAGAATGATAAGATAAGGTCCATACCCTTAGGCTAAAGTAGAATTGTGCTCTTATTCTTTATCTTGGTACCTAAAATGAAACGAATTTCACACAATTAATAAACACCTAACAACTTCTGTAAAAAATAAAATCTAAAAAATCTGACTTAGGGTCTTTTATTCATCATCATCTTTATGATATTCATCAAGTGAAGAACTTCTGAACCAATCAAATTAAGCTCCCAATTCTGTGGCTTAGATTATGAACTATGTGTCGAAATGACATTTGTTATTCCAATCTGAATGCAAAGATTTTACTTTAATCTCACAATCTGTGATTTTACTTTAGAACACAGATTCTTGTTGGCACTTACACAGGGATTATGCTTGGGATTAAACAACCTAAACAGCTAATAGAATAGCTAGATCCCGAACTCGAACAGACACTTAATTCATTCGTATACATAATAACCATTATCAAATATCAAATCAGAATCACGAGTTTGAATCAAGTCAAATGATGGCAACAAACATGGTTTTGAAAATGAGAATTCGAGTAGAATATTAAGAGCAATTGGAGTGAGCAGAAATCTAAAAAATCTGACTTGGGGTCTTTTATTAATCATCATATTTATGATATTTATCGTGTGAAAGAACTTTTGAACCATTCAAATTAAGCTTCCAATTCCGTGGCTTAGATTACGAACTATGCGTCAAAATGACATTTGTTATTTCAATCTGAATGCAAAGATTTACTTTAATCTTACAATCTGTGATTTTACTTTAGAACATAGATTTTTGATGGCTCTTCCACAGGGACTATGCTTGGGATTAACAACCTATACAGCTAATAGAATAGCTAGATCCCCAAACTTGAACAGGCACTTAATTCATTCGAATACATAATTACCAACAACAAATATCAAATCAGAATCACAAATTTGAATCAAGACAAACGATGGCAACAAACATGGTTTTGAAAATGAGAATTCGAGTAGAATGTTAAGAGCAATCGGAGTGAGCAGAAATCAAGAACAGAGATTAGGGTTAGAATTTTATCAATAAACAAAAAACAAAATAATCGGGTATTCACAAATGATTAACCGATAAATAAAATCAAATCATAAATAAACATACATGAGTGGATGGATGGATTAATGCAAGAAAAGATAACACAGCAGATGGATGGATCAATAAGCAATCGCTTGCTAGAGACGTGGTTTTATAAGGAATCAAACAATCTGTATTGATAAATGGGGAGAAGAGAGAACACAACGGGCGTGGATCATAATAGTTAGGGTTTTAGGTATTTTAGGAGTATATGTACTCGGGTAGAAAAACGGGTATGGTAAAACACGAGGTTTCCATATAGAAATACTAATGACCCGGAATTTTCCCACCCAAAACACATTATGGTGGCACCACAAGATGCCACATGTACAAAAAGTTACTTGTTTATTATATATAGTAGAAGTAGATAGTAAAAGTAGATGATTTGTTTTATAAATAAAGTTTGTGCGTTACAAGTTCTAGTTTGTTCAAATTGCAGTTACCTATTTTGTTGTTTGGGAATTCGACAAACATTCATGTAATTTACCCGATTTACTTCGGAAAGTTCGGATTTACTCCCGACTTTCTAATTATTACCAATAAACTATCGATCAGCTTAAAGGTTTCGATAGGTTCGTTAAACAATTAGATTGTTGGTTTTTGTTACAATAATATATTTTAAATCATAATTTTCACGACTAATTATTCACACACAATAAAATTCTGAAAATTTTTATATAGAACCTTATCAATATGTAGATTTTAGAAAAATTTGTTTCAGGAATTATTAAACATATTTATTATTAATAATATTTTAGTTTAAACCTTCGTTTAATCGATAAATTGGGGATTAATACCATCAAACTTTCGAAAATTTTAAAACTTTTATTGAAGTGTTTCAAGGTGCTCAGAAACTCCATGTAAAATTTTCAGTTTCAACTGAATTTTTTAACAGGTTTTCAGTTACCGAAGGTTCGATAAATCGTTTTTTTCAAAACCATAGTTAGGTCAGCCAATGAATCCCGAGATTTTTATGGATCTTTTTTATGTCAAATATAACCTTTCAGCAAAACTTGAAGATTTATTAAACACATGCGATATTTTCCCAAATTAACGCCATTAAATACCAATAAATTAACCATATGTTCTCATAAATGCCAAAAAATCCCAAATTTTGCTAGCCTTTATTTTCACCATATATGATCAGTGTATATAATTTCAAGTTCTAACATTACCCACGCCAAAAGTTATGCTAAAACTAAGTTTAGTGCCTCTAAATTCGGTTTTCAGGTATCATACATTTCAATTCTTGACTAGTCAAGCAACTTTTAAGCTTCCAATGCCTGAGTTGGGCTAGGTACAGTACCTACACACCATGTAAAACATAAACATGTATCTTTTCTTTGAATGGCAAATGTTTCTCCTACTTTACACTAATAATAATTCAAAATTACACCCTTTTACCTAGATTTGAACCTATGACTTCACCTCTATGAGGCATGTGCCTCTACCAAGTGGGCTCCTCCACATTGGCACAAACATTGTCTAACATTATCAATCATTATATCATCTTTTTCAGTTAAGGTTTGCTTTGTCTGTTTCTTGTCGAATACCCATTGTTTTTTATCCATAAATACAATTTTTTTCACCATCAAACATCATGAAATATTATTATATATGTACAACATGTTTGAACAGCCCTCGTGGGCCAAAAGATTCAAGGTCTATGGATCAAAACCATTTTTTTTGTAAATAACAAGTTTAAGTATGAATAAGAACATAGAAACATCAAGTTTAGGCCTTATACCTCAAAATTATGGCTAGGATTGGTTGGTTATTTGCTGGACAAGCAGTTACAAGGGTTTTGATAGAGTTTTAAGTTTGCTTGCAAGTGAAGAAATGAAATGGAGGGGGCTTATTCCGAACGAAATCAAGGAGCAAGGGACAAGTGTCTTTCAAAGATGGGTTTTAGAAACAATTGGATGAGAAAGTTATCGAGTTCCCAAAGACTTTAACGTATTTATTTAAATTTATCATATTAATGTTTTACATGTCTTTTTTGGCTTGACTGATGATTTAATGCATGTTTGGATACTACGGTGCGCGTTAAAATCGAAAATGTTACACTAACTAGTAACCGCTTCATTTAACGAGCTAGCTACATACTTAGGCCACAAAATACCTATGTTTTGTCTAAGTAGAATGTCTATGTAAATCCATATCCCTGGATTCATTTATGGATGTTTGTTCGTTTTTAAATTGTTAATGCATTCTTACCTGAAAATCCTTTCGTTTAACTTGTTTTCTACATTCTGAAGCCTCAATTTCACCCTATTAATTACTAACATCCATATGTTAACTATAACATGCCCTTGGATTTGTATGAGGCATGATCAATATTGTTTCATTAATCGTGTAAGTCGTGCGTATCGATTAGGGTTTACCTTGTTTTGCAACGGATGTCACATTCTCCCCTGATTAAGAAATTTCGTCCCTGAAATTCAATGTATCATCAACTTTATTGCTAGGGAAGAGGTGGGGAGATTTCTCGCAGAATTCATCATTCTGTTCCCATGTGTATTCAATTCCTCATCATGAGTTCCACCAAACTTTAACGAGAGAGATTATGTTGTGGTGTAATTGCTTTGTTTTCCCATCCACTATTTCCACGGGCTCTTCCATAAAGTGGAGTCTGTTTATATGTGCACATCTTCCAATGGTACTATAGCAGCCTCATCAGTAAGGCATTTCTTCAAGTTTGATACATGAAAGACGTCTTTGATGGTACTTAATTCGGGAGGTAATTTCGACCGGTATGCTATAGGACCAACCTTAGAAATAACTTCATAAGGTCCAATGTATCTTGGAGCTAACTTTCCCGCCTTACCATTTCTTATTACACCTTTCCACGGTGACACTTTTAAAATACATTATCGCCTACTTCAAAAGATAGTGGTTTTCTACGAACATCGGCATAACTTTTCTGTCGATCCCGTGCAGCTTTTAGCTTACTTTGGATCTTATGATTCTTATCCGTTGTCTCATGACTCAATTCAGATCCTATGAGTTTGGTATCAACGACTTCAGCCCAACAGAGTGGTGATATGCACTTTCGCCCGTATAGTACCTCATACGGTGCATTCTGAATACTATTGTGTTAGTTATTATTGTACAAGAATTCGATTAGTTGAAGATGATTATCCCAACTTCCTCTAAAGTCCAATACACACGCGTGAAGCAAATCTTCCAATGTTTGGATGGTTCATTCAGACTGACCATCAGTTTACGGATAAGAAGTTGTGCTCAAATCAAATCGAGTTCCCAACGCTTCCTGCAATACTTACCAATAGTGCGAAGTGAAATGACTATCACGATATGAAATACTGACAATTGGTACTTCATGTCTGGCCATAATTTCATTAGTGTAGATTGTGGCTAGTTTCTCCGTCTTGTAGTTAGTACGAATGGTATAAAGTGTGCGGATTTGGTTAGTCTATCCATTACTACCTAAATTGCATCGTGGCCTCGAGGTGTCTTCGGTAAGTGGGTCATGAAATCCATCGTGATTTTTTCCTACTTCTATTGCGGTATTTTGGGTTATTGTAGCATTCCCGAAGGTTTGTTGTATTCGGCTTTTACTTGAGTACACGTCAAGCACTTACTTACATATGTAGCTACGTCCTTTTTCATACCCGGCCACCAATAGAATTCCTTGAGGTCATGGTACATATTATCCATACCGGGATGAATAGACTACTTAGATTTGTGCCCTCGTCAATGATCAATTGTCTTAGATCATGAAGAGTAGGAATCCACACCCTGTTTTGAAGTATACTACTCCATCTATTTTCCTTTCGAAATTCTTCTCATTCCCGTGTTGGTCCTCATTCTCTACTTGGCCTTCAATGCTTCATCATGAGCAACACGAATCTGCTCCTTAAGACAAGTTTGGACTATCATTCTAATTGTTCGCACTCTAAGTGGTTTAACTCTCTATCTTTCCTACACACGGCATCAGCTACTACTTTAGCCTTTCCTAGGTGATATCGAATCCCACAATAGACGTTTAGTAAATCCACCCACCTTCGCTGTCTCACATTCAGCTCTATCTAGTTAAATACGTGTTGCAATCTCTTGTGGTCTGTGTAGATCATGAACTTTGTTCGATATAAATAATTCCGCCATATCTTAAGTGCAAAAATTTAATGCTACCAGTTCCAAATCATGGGTCATATTATTCTTTTCATGTATTTTCAATTGTCGGGAAACATAAGCAATGAATTTGTTTCTTTGCATCAGTACACACCCCAAACGCTTACGGGATGCGTCACAGTAGACTACAAAGTTGCCGGTTCCATCGGGAAGGGTAAGAATTGCAGCATTACATAAATTTTTTTTAATAATTGGAAAGTTGCTTCTTGTTCTTCTCCCCACTCAAGTTTTCTATCTTTTTGAATTTGGAGAGTTAAAGATTGCGCAATGCGGGAAAAATCTCAATAACACGCCAATAATAACAAGCTAAACCCCGAAATTGGTGAATCTTCGTAGGTGATCGGGGCGCTAGCCACTTCTTAATGGCTTCAATCTTACTGGGTGTACTTGAATTCCTTGCACGTTCACCTAAGAATTCCACTTCTTTCAACCAAAAGTTACATTTGTACAACTTTGCGTACAATTTCTCCTTCTAAAGTAATACCAAAATTTGCCTTAAGTGTTACCCGTGTTCAAAAGGCGGTTTTTGGAACATCCTCCTCCTAGATCTTTACTTAATGATAACCTAACTTAAGATTGATCTTGGAAAAGCATTTTGCTCCTTGAAGCTGATCAAACAAATCGTCTATTCGAGGAAGTGGATATCTTTCTTAATAGCGACCTTGTTTAGTTCTCAATAATCTATACACATTAGGAAGCTTCCGTCTTTCTTCTTCACAAACAATACTAGCGCTCCCCAAGGAGAATATTTATTCAATAGTTCATGTGACTGATTTGATAAGATTTTCACTTCTAAAGGTACTAGTCAATAAGGTGCTTTAACAATCGGTGTTGCTCAAGGTATTAGGTCGATACAAAATTCAACTTGTCAGGGTGGTGGCACTCCTGGTAATTCATCCGGAAATACATCAGAGTACTCACATACTACCGAGATGTCTTCAATACGCCTATCTTTCGAATCCTTCGCCGTCACATTCACTACATACGCCATACATCCTTTGCGAAGATACTTTTGCATTTTTACGTGGGACACGAGTGGTAATACTCTACTAGATTTTAGAAAAATTTGTTTCAGGAATTATTAAACATATTTATTATTAATAATATTTTAGTTTAAACCTTCGTTTAACCGATAAATTGGGGATTAATACCATCAAACTTTCGAAAATTTTAAAACTTTTATTGAAGTGTTTCAAGGTGCTCAGAAACTCCATGTAAAATTTTCAGTTTCAACTGAATTTTTTAACAGGTTTTCAGTTACCGAAGGTTCGATAAATCATTTTTTTCAAAACCATAGTTAGGTCAGCCAATGAATCTCGAGATTTTTATGGATCTTTTTTATGTCAAATATAACCTCTCAGCAAAACTTGAAGATTTATTAAACACATGCGATATTTTCCCAAATTAACGCCATTAAATACCAATAAATTAACCATATGTTCTCATAAATGCCAAAAAATCCCAAATTTTGCTAGCCCTTATTTTCACCATATATGATCAGTGTATATAATTTCAAGTTCTAACATTAACCACGCCAAAAGTTATGCTAAAACTAAGTTTAGTGCCTCTAAATTCGGTTTTCAGGTATCATACATTTCGATTCTTGACTAGTCAAGCAACTTTTAAGCTTCCAATGCCTGAGTTGGGCTAGGTACAGTACCTACACACTATGTAAAACACAAACATGTATCTTTTCTTTGAATGACAAATGTTTCTCCTACTTTACACTAATAATAATCCAAAATTACACCCTTTACCTAGATTTGAACCTATGACCTCACCTCTATGAGGCATGTGCCTTTACCAAGTGGGCTACCTCCACATTAGCACAAATATGTGTCTACCATTATCAATCAAGTCTTTTAGATCATCTTTTTCAGTTAAGGTTTGCTTTGTCCGTTTCTTGTCGAATACCCATTGTTTTTAGTCCATAAATACAAATTTTTTCACCATCAAACATCATGAAATATTATTATATTGTACAACATGTTTGAACAGCCCTCATGGGCCAAAAGATTCAAGTTCTATGGATCAAAACCATTTCTTTTTTTGTAAATAACAAGTTTAAGTATGAATAAGAACATAGAAACATCAAGTTTAGGCCTTATACCTCAAAATTAAGGCTAGGATTGGTTGGTTATTTGCTGGACCAACAGTTACAAGGGGTTTGAGAGAGTTTTAAGTTTACTGCATGTTTGGATACTACCGTGCGCGTTAAAATCGAAAATGTTACACTAACTAGTAACTGCTTCATTTAACGTGCTAGCTACATACTTAGGCCACAAAATCCCTATGTTATTGTCTAAGTAGAATGTCTATGTTAATCCATATCCCTGGATTCATTTACGGATGTTCGTTCGTTTTTAAATCTTTAATGCATTCTTAACTGAAAATCCTTTCGTTTAACTTGTTTTCTGCATTCTGAAGCCTTAATTTCACCCTATTAATTACTAACATCCATATGTTAACTATAGCATGCCCTTGGATTTGTTTGAGGCATGATCAATATTGTTTCATTAATCGTGTAAGTCGTGCTTATATATTAGGGTTTACTTGGTTTTGCCACGGATGTCACATTCTCCCCCGATTAAGAAATTTTGTCCCTGAAATTCAATGTATCATCAACTTTATTGTTGGGGAAGATGTGGGGAGATTTCTCGCAGAATTCATCATTCTGTTCCCAGGTGTATTCAGGTCCTCATTATGAGTTCCACCAAACTTTAACGAGAGATTATGTTGTGGTGTAATTGCTTTGTTTTCCCATCCACTATTTCCACGGGCTCTTCCATAAAGTGGAGTCTGTTTATATGTGCACATCTTCCAATGGTACTATAGCAGCCTCATCAGTAAGGCATTTCTTCAAGTTTGATACATGAAAGACGTCTTTGATGGTACTTAATTCGGGAGGTAATTTCGACCGGTATGCTATAGGACCAACCTTAGAAATAACTTCATAAGGACCAATGTATCTTGGAGCTAACTTTCCCGCCTTACCATTTCTTATTACACCTTTCCACGGTGACACTTTTAATAATACATTATCGCCTACTTCAAAAGATAGTGGTTTTCTACGAACATCGGCATAACTTTTCTGTCGATCCCGTGCAGCTTTTAGCTTACTTTGGATCTTATGATTCTTATCCGTTGTCTCATGACTCAATTCAGATCCTATGAGTTTGGTATCAACGACTTCAGCCCAACAGAGTGGTGATATGCACTTTCGCCCGTATAGTACCTCATACGGTGCATTCTGAATACTATTGTGCTAGTTATTATTGTACAAGAATTCGATTAGTTGAAGATGATTATCCCAACTTCCTCTAAAGTCCAATACACACGCGTGAAGCAAATCTTCCAATGTTTGGATGGTTCATTCAGACTGACCATCAGTTTACGGATGAGAAGTTGTGCTCAAACAAATCGAGTTCCCAACGCTTCCTGCAATACTTACCAATAGTGCGAAGTGAAATGACTATCACGATATGAAATACTGACAATTGGTACTTCATGTCTGGCCATAATTTCATTAGTGTAGATTGTGGCTAGTTTCTCTGTCTTGTAGTTAGTACGAATGGTATAAAGTGTGCGGATTTGGTTAGTCTATCCATTACTACCTAAATTGCATCGTGGCCTCGAGGTGTCTTCGGTAAGTGGGTCATGAAATCCATCGTGATTTTTTCCTACTTCTATTGCGGTATTTTGGGTTATTGTAGCATTCCCGAAGGTTTGTTGTATTCGGCTTTTACTTGAGTACACGTCAAGCACTTACTTACATATGTAGCTACGTCCTTTTTCAAACCCGACCACCAATAGAATTCCTTGAGGTCATGGTACATATTATCCATACCGGGATGCATAGAATACTTAGATTTATGCCCTCGTCAATGATCAATTGTCTTAGATCATGAAGAGTAGGAATTCACACCCTGCTTTTGAAGTATACTACTCCATCTATTTTCCTTTCGAAATTCTTCTCATTCCAGTGTTGGTCCTCATTCTTCACTTGGCCTTCAATGCTTCATCATGAGCAGCACGAATCTGCTCCTTAAGACAAGTTTGGACTATCATTCTAAGTGCTCGCACTCTAAGTGGTTTAACTCTCTATCTTTCCTACACACGGCATCAGCTACTACGTTAGCCTTACCTAGGTGATATCGAATCCCACAATAGACGTTTAGTAACTCCACCCACCTTCGCTGTCTCACATTCAGTTCTTTCTAGTTAAATACGTGTTGCAATCTCTTGTGGTCTGTGTAGATCGTGCACTTTGTTCGATATAAATAATTCCACCATATCTTAAGTGCAAAAATTAATGCTCCCAGTTCTAAATCATGGGTCATATTATTCTTTTCATGTATTTTCAACTGTCGGGAAACATAAGCAATGAATTTGTTTCTTTGCATCAGTACACACCCCAAATGTTTACGGGATGCGTCACAGTAGACTACAAAGTCGCCGGTTCCATCAGGAAGGGTGAGAATTGCAGCATTACATAATTTTTGCTATAATAATTGGAAAGTTGCTTCTTGTTCTTCTCCCCACTCAAGTTTTCTATCTTTTTGAATTAGGAGAGTTAAAGATTGCGCAGTGCTAGAAAAATTCTCAATAAAACGCCAATAATAACCAGCTAAACCCCGAAATTAGTGAATCTTCGTAGGCGATCGAGGCGCTAGCCACTTCTTAATGGCTTCAATCTTACTGGGGTGTACTTGAATTCCTTGCACGTTCACCACGTGGCCTAAGAATTCCACTTCTTTTAACCAAAAGTTACATTTGTACAACTTTGCGTACAATTTCTCCTTCTAAAGTAATACCAAAATTTGCCTTAAGTGTTACTCGTGTTCAAAAGGCGGTTTTTGGAACATCCTCCTCCTAGATCTTTACTTAATGATAACCTAACCTAAGATTGATCTTGGAAAAGCATTTTGTTCCTTGAAGCTGATGAAACAAATCGTCTATTCGAGGAAGTGGATATCTATTCTTAATAGCGACCTTGTTTAGCTTTCAATAATCTATACACATTAGGAAGCTTCTGTCTTTCTTCTTCACAAACAATACTGGCGCTCCCCAAGGAGAATATTTATCCAATAGTTCTTGTGACTGATTTGATAAGATTTTCACTTTTAAGGTACTAGTCAATAAGGTGCTTTAACAATCGGTGCTGCTCAAGGTATTAGGTCGACACAAAATTCAACTTGTCAGGGTGGTGGTATTCCTGGTAATTCATCCGGAAATACATCAGACTACTCACATACTACCGAGATGTCTTCAATACGCCTATCTTTCGAATCCTTCGCCGTCACATTCACTACATACGCCATACATCCTTTGCGAAGATACTTTTGCATTTTTACATGGGACACAAGTGGTAATACTCTACTAGATTTTTCTCCTTGAACCAAAATCACTTCGTTGTTGGGGAGGGGAATTCTAACAATCTTTTTTTTTCACAAATAATCTTGGCTGTCACTTGGACAACAATTCCATACCCACTACTGTATGAAGCTTCTGAGTTCTACTGGTAGCAGGTCGATAAGGAGTTATTGTTCATTAAAAACTAGAAGGTAATTACGAATGATTTGATGGCTAGTTATAGATTTACTGTTAGTGAATTCTATAAAGTAAGGATTTGCTGGTTCATTCGCCGGTAGGTTCAACAGAGACAGAAAGTTAATGGAAATAAAACTTCTATCCACGCCCATATTAAATAACAGTGAAGCATATTGATCAGAAACTAGGAATGCACCTATTACCACATTCAGATCCTAGCATGCATCACTTGATCAGATAATAAAGGCGCGTCCTCAAGCCTAGTTTGAAGTTGATACTAGCCCTTGTGTCCGCCTCCTTGTCAGTCCTTGGTTAAGTCTGGGACAAGATCTATTAAGGTCTTCCGTACTGCCAAACTCATAGCAAGCATGGGGAAAAGCCAATGGTTGGATCTATTGTTGTGGTTGTTCTTGGATGGATTGGGGTCATGCTGGTTGCGAACAATTTGGTTGGAATGATTGGTTCAAAGTATCAACAGGAGTCTTGTAGTTACGAGCGTAGTGTCCAGCCCTTTGACTTTTATTGCACACTACGGTTCAACATTCTCCCAGATGATGATAGTCGCACTTCTTACACTTCGGCCAAGGCCCATTATAGCTATCTTGCCTCGCATCAGAGGTAGTGTGATCAGGACAGTTTATTCTATTGGTTTCCTTATGCCCTTAATCATAAGCAGTTCTCTTAACAATGGACGACTCTCCAGGCATCTTCAGAATACCTCTCCTCACCATGTCAAATGTAATTGTGTCGGCTCTCGACACGACACTATGCATTGTCAAATGTTCCACTGAGTTTACAATACTTCGAACTTCCGAAGCTAACCCCCATATATACGTTCAAAGTTTCGACTTTGTCCTAACCATATCTGGTAATAAACGAGCTAGTTCATTGAAACGATTAGTATACCCCTCATGGCCTGCCCCATACATTTGCAAATTCCAGAGCTCGTGCTCTAGTTTCTAGATTTCATTGGTCGGACTGAAGCGCTCAATTAAGATCACTTTAAGTTCCTCCCATGTCATGCAATTAATGGCTACTTGCCCATGTGTTTAAACAATTGTGTTCCACTAGTTTAAAGCATGATCTACAAATGTGCACGTAATATACTTGACGATGCAATCTGTTTGGCAATTGCTGATATTAATAACGGATTCAGTTTTCTGGGGACGCGCTGGACCTCCTCCAACTCAGACTCTACATCCTCATCCTCCTTCGGCTCCTCCTCGGGATCC
The DNA here is from genome assembly GCA_947069175.1 of Scalesia atractyloides. NCBI lineage: Eukaryota > Viridiplantae > Streptophyta > Magnoliopsida > Asterales > Asteraceae > Scalesia > Scalesia atractyloides. The sequence continues at coordinate 38,510,633 of CAMTDV010000001.1, forward strand.
TCCACTAGATCCTCATACGGGTTTTTCTCCATCACCGGGTCTAGATCCGGTTCCGCCTAGACACTCCTGCTTCGGTTACTCGACATGGTATTTACGAGAAAACAATTTATCACAACAAGTTCTAATTGCCGATTAACCTAGACACAATACACACATAGATGTATACACGTATATACAGGTTGGCAAAAACGATTATTTATATTGATACACATATATATGTATTTATTTATGTTCGTGTTCACTTCCTGACCTCTCTTAATGACCTTCTCAGTACTCCCAAGTACAAGGAAATATGTTATTACGTTCCAGACCATAATAACTGACTTGTCTAACAAGTTCATCCTGATACTAGCCACTATGATTCGGTCACTATAGGTTCTAATTTGTGGGGGGTCGAGATTATGATTATAGTCTAGGCTCTCTGAGGATACCTAAATCCCTATAACTAATGGCTCTAATACCATCTTTAGTCACATCTCGACTCACAGAGGAAGTGCACGGGGCTGCAACAAACACATGGTACAAGCACATTGTTCAGCTACTATATTCAACATTAAATGGAACATCATATTACAATATTGTTTATACACTAAGGTTTGTCACAAAAGCGTAATTCCACAAGTAGCTTATCCTTAAAGCAAGTATGCATCTATCTACGATGATATCTGAAAAGAAAAACTGGATAGACTAGCACATCCACACCTGTTCTTCTTTTTTCTTACTAGAAAAGCATGTTAAATTTTTTAAAGGTCAACTACAAAAGTTGATGAGTTTCATAGGTTTTGTTCGTATTAATCAGAATGTACATAAATAAGATTTAGCACATGCGATGTAATTATACTAAGCCCACAAGTGAAGCCTTGACTGTTCGTTCATCATCCACTAGTCTACATCTACCACTTCACGTCGCAAGTGGCTATAGCTGACACTCTATAGTGTGTTCAATGTATATGCATGAACATGTGCAATTTATGTAGTACTTATGGCATCCATATCATTGCAATTGGGTTTGTCAAACCAATAGTACTATTTAAACATTCACCGACCTACACTTAATCACTCATGTTTGTGGGGACTTTCTGTGTGTTAGTGCTAACTTCGATAATTCACATCAATCACGTTTTCATGTGCAAGTATGTACGTATATAACATGCAATCACCCCAAGTAAAACAATTTTCACGTGCAAGTATGAAACTCACCTGATAGCGTAGCTCAAGAACGTACGCACAATATGATCGTATCGCTAATCCAATCCTAGTATTAGTGGTATACAGTTAATTACCGAAAAACTGTGTTCGGATCGATAAATCACTATATATCAAGCTCGGTTGGGAATATTCATCCGAGAATGGATTAATAGCCTCAAAGTATGGCAATTGGTATTGTCTTAGTGTGAAATTCAAGTTTGTCTTCCGTGCATCGGTCACGGTTGTTCGTTTTAGGTGTTCGGGTAATGGAATGATCGTATATAATGTCTAGATTTGTTAACTAATACAAAATCATTTGTTTTATAAAGAAAGTTTGGGCACTACCAAGGTCTAGTTTGTTCAAATTGTAGGCTCTGTTTTCACCATTTAGGGAATTCACCAAACATGCGCGTAATTTACCCCAATTACCCGAAGTACATCGGAAAGTTTGGATTTACTCATGACTTTCCAATTATTGCCAATAAACCATTGATCAGCTTAAAGGTTCAGGCAAGTTCGTTAAACAATTAAATTGCCAGTTTTTGTTACAACAATATATTTTAAATCATAATTTTCATAACTTACATAATATGTAGATTTTAGAAAAATAATTTCCGGAAATTATTATAGTTTTTTATTAGTAATAATTTAGTTTTAAACGTCTGTTTAACCGATAAGTTTACGATTAATACCATCCAACTTTCAAAAATTCTAATATATTAGTGAAGTGTCCCAATGTGCCCAGAAACTCCCTCTATTTTTTTGTTTTAACCGAATTTTCTAAACAGGGTTTTCGAATACTAAAAGTTTGATAAATCAGGATTTTTAAAACCATAGTTAAGGTTAAACAATGAAACCCGATTTTTTTTGGATTATTCTTGTGTCAAATATAAATTCCTCTACAAAATTTGAAGATTTATTGAACTTGTTGATGTTTATCCTGAATTAACGCCATTGAATACCAATAAATTCACCAAATATTCTCAGAAATGTCAAAAGTTCCTAAATTTTGCAGAGACCTTATTTTCAATCATATATGATTAACTTATAAAGTTTCAATTTCTAACAATACCCTTGCCAAAAGTTATGCAAAAACTAAGTTTAGTGCCTCTAAATTCAGTTGTCGGGTATTATACCTCCTGATTCTTGACTAGTCAAGCAACTTCCAATGCCTGAGTTGGGCTAGGTATAGTACGTACACACCATGTACAACACAAACTTGTATCTAGAATCATAAATCAAGCCTTTTAGATCATCTTTTATCGGTTAGGGTTTGTTTTGTCTGTTTCTTGTCGAATATCCATTGTTACACTATGAACTAATATGATACATATACTACATTTTTAAATAGCCCTAATGGCCCAAAAGATTCAAGGTTATGGATCAAAACCATTTCTTTTTGTAAACAACAACTTTAAGTACGAAAAATAACATAAAAATGGTTGGGAATGGTTGGTTAATTGTTGGACCAGAAGTTACAAGGGTTTTGAGACATTTTAAGTTTTCTTGAAAGTGAAGAAATGAAAGGGAGGGGGATATTTCGATCGGAATCAAGGAACAACGGATAAATATCTCTTTGACTTTCAAACATGGATTTTAACAACATTTGGATGAGATTAAAGCAGATTATTAGGGTTAGGTTCGTTGCGGGTCTTAAACGCTCCCTAGTGTATAGTAAAAGATCGCGAAAAGAAGCGTTTTTCACACGGTTTTTTGTAATAAAAAAGAAACCCAACATTAAAAAAAACCTAAACACATTAACTTACTTAAAATATAACATTAATGTTTTATATGTCTTTTTAGGCATGCTCGATGATACAATGCCTGTTTGGATACTACAGTGCGCGTTAAAATTGAAAACGTTACTCTAACCAGTAACTACTTCATTTAACGTGCTAGCTACATACTAAGACCATAAAATCCCTATGTTATTGTCTAAGTATTATGTCTACGTAAATCCATATCCCTAGATTCATTTACGGCACGACCATTCGTTTTTAAACCGTTAATGCATTGTTAACCGGAAATCCTTCCGTTTAACCTATTTTCTTCACTCTGAGGCCCGTGTTAATTACTAAAGTTCATATATTAACTAAAACATGCCCTTGGATTCGTCCGAGGCATGATCAGTTTTGTTTCGTTAATCGTGTAAGTCATGCGTATCGATTAGGGTTTACCTGGTTTTGCCGCGGAGGTCATAAATTTTCTCGATTTTCAAGTTTTTAATGGGTTTCTAATGAACCTAACTATATATAATAATATGTTCTTCCCCATACGACCTATTATCTTTTTGATGTTTATTATTTTCATAACGTATTAATAGAATACAATTCAAGTCATGATCCTTATGGTTATTTTATTATAATTTTAAAAACCAGGTTACAGTCCCGTGTATTATACAAGTTGAATAATGAAAACTGTTTATTTATATATAGTACATTAAGACAAGTAAGTGTATCTGATAATCATCTCATAAGCTTGCAATATTTTGCTCATAGTAATCAATACCTAACTCGCTTCTAAAGTGCTTAACAACTCTCGTTACAATTATGAATTCTTTTGGAAAATAATAAATCAGAGAATTTGCTACATATTTTAAGTACGGGCCATTAAAATATCATTAATATTATGAATAGAATATAAACATATTTTAACAATATAATTTTGTTAAGGTTTAATCCAAAAGTATCATCATACATTATTGTTGAACTCTGAAAAGAACTGCTAATATTGGAAAGTAAAAACTCTAGGTTCAAGATCAGCATGTTGCAGACTTTTGGAAGTCAAACTACTGCCTCTCCCATGAAGGAACTTTTACCGGTAAATTCCTGATTTGGAAGAACTGTTGTCACGACAAGAAAAGCGATACGTGAAATTGCTGGAAGGCATGTGTGACATCTAGTAATTTAAGGTCATTATCTGTACTATATTAAAACACATTATATTAATTTTACTTATATTTAATTTTCAGTTAATTAGGTCCTCTAAAGTCTAGGTGTGACACCCCATGAAAACGCTCAATCGCACTAGCTTATTTGGTGAGTGCATGCTAAATTTCGCGATGAAATTCTTTCAACTTGGGGATGATGTGACAACCCATATTTCCGAGGTAAATCGTTCGTTTTCTTCGACTATTTTTATTACATTCCTTTCACGTTATCGCATCATGTCGGAACAAACATGTGTTATGCATGTATATAATGTCATGCATTAACCTTTTGATTTTGATTGTTAGATGAAAAAATAAATAAATAAATGAATAATAGTAATAAAGTTTTATAAGCCAATCGATGAACTGCCAATTCCAATTCTTTTGTTCCAAGTTTCGTTCACCTCATTCCTTGCCCCATTCTTTGTTCCGGCTCAATTGAACGCAGCCCAAACCCCTTTAAATTGCAGCCCAAACTCACTCCCTAAACCGCCCCTTCCAAAGCTTACGCATACGTGCATGTTTGTTATCTCAACACCTCAAAAACAAACCCTAACCCCACATAACAACCTACCTGCGATCTCTCTCTCCCTCTCCCTCTGCCTCTCTTCTGTTGCGCAAACCAGGAGCCCATGGAAGTCAAGTGATCTCGGCTTCAAGGTGAATTGATTTCCCTCATCACTATTTACCACACTTCAATCTCTATGCTTAGTTCTAGTGATTATATATGTATTTTCGGTTGCAAACACCCTGTAACTTGGCTTCGTTTTGAATGTTTTGAATGTTCATAGCATGTTCTCATTGTTTTTGATGAATACTAGTAGTGCTAGATAATAAGAATCATGTAAATATGATGTATGTTTTTTTCTAAATCTTGAAGTAAGCTTGAATGGTTCTTGATAAATTAATTGTTCATGATTACTTTAGAGTTATTATGGCTGCGTAATTCTGTAGTTATGGATGAGTCATGATGTTTTTTATGGCAACGTATAATTTAGTGTTCATGAAAACTTTGTTTGTGATGACTAGTAGTAATTAGGGTTGAGACTTTTGATGATGTTGATACTTGGCATGTTGAACGTGAGATAAATAAGTTATAACCTGCTTGGGATGATTGATTATGTTCATATAATCGCAAAACATGTCAAGGAAACCCGGAAACTTGTTTTGGTAAAGTATAGGTGAAAACAGGTTTCTGTCTAGAACGTTATAGCCAACTTTACTCGGCTGTAACGGGTCATAACAAAACGAAAACTAGAGTTTCTTGAGTCCAAACGTGGTATTTCGAAATACGCTTCTAATGACGCTAGAATTATAATTTTTCGATATAGTTTGATATTTTAAATAAATTATTTCGTTTCAATGGTCAAAACTGCATTTTCCTGCAGAATTTGTGTGTTGTGTTTTACATCATAACTTGGTGAATATTGGAGTTTGGTCATGAAATTTATACAGTATATGGTATTAGGTGTCTGCAAATCTCCAAGTGGAATCGGGTAAATCGGGTAAACAAGGATTTTTAAATGAATATTTCCGTAAGCTGTAGCCAGAAAGTGACAAATATGGCCACTGCATAGTAAATGATTTTTCTAATTTTTTTGGTGAAGAGTTAGGACTTAAGAATTTAACACAAGGCCAACCCACCGAGGGGTACTTCACATAAAAAGATCATAATTTTTGCAACTCCGCAAATATGATAAAAGAGCTTCCTAAAACAGCCTAATTCCAGTGAATTTTGCTTTGTATGATTTATAAGCTTATAAGAGTCGAATTTGTTTATTTTTAGTGTCCGCACTTGTTTAATGATTGTATAAATAACATATGTCATGTCGTAGGTTATATTATGAAAATGTGCATGAAAACCACACGATAAAATATTATGAGACAACTTGTTCGCATGCTAAATTGCTAGATACGTGTAGGACTTACGTGAATTGCATAAACACCCGTTAATATTCCTGGTAACCATAATAGGACATTGTTGACCATCCTAGTTCGCATACTCTTAATCTTACCGAGCTAAACTAAGATGAGTCACACATTTATTAAAAGCATGCATTCTCGGGTTTGGGAACTACACTATCCATAGATTTGAGACTACTTTATATTCCTGGGTTGAATATTGCCAATTAAATACCATACTTACATTTCATGTCTTTAGCGTACTAAACGAAACTATATCTGAAAGTCCTTACACATTATACCAATTAGATGTCGGGTTTGGCAAACGGAGTACTAGTTAATAGCGCTATTAGGTTCGACATACTTCACGCCGTGCTGGGAGCCGGGCGTGAACTTTTGACCTTGACTTTATATCAATGACGATAGACATTGATATGAGGCACAACAACATACTACAATAAGTATTCGGTACTACACAGTTTAATAGCTTAACCGTGGGTTAGCTACCCATGGCATGTTTTAATAAACTAATGTATTTAAAACTTACTTTACTTTAAAACTGAAACTGTAAACTCGCCAACCTTTATTGATACACTTGTGCATGCTTTCCAGGACGCTAGGTATAGCACGGGATCTTGCCGCATTTGGAGTGTCGTGGTTGCAATAAACTATTGGTTTTAATCTGATTAAACATTGTGGTTTTTAACTACTGTCTGGAAATTTTTACGTTTTGCTTCTGTTGTTGATTTAAACTGTGTTTTAGACATTCAAAACTTAATCATTAATTATGCTGATTGTGATGATTTGTAATAGCTTTAATATTTGTTCAACATGATTAGTGGCTTGATCCTGGTTAGTCGTATGCCTCGCGGTAAAACTCCGCATGTGGATTTTGAGAGTGTGACAATTGCATAGCTTTTTTAATGCATAGGTTTGCATTACGCTTGGATATAAAATACCTGAAACAAGCGTTGGTGATGGCCCTGTTAACATTAATGAATTAGATTTTGCACATTATGCTTGAATTAGCATGCATTGCTATATTGTAAGTGGAAATTTGATGGAAACATATTAAACCATAGTTGATGATTCTGTCTTTCATTATCTGATTTTCACGTGCGTTTTAGATATTTATAATTTTTAAAGACATTTAATAAAAGTTAGTATGTATAATTTAATTCCTCTATTTGGGGAAAACATTTAATAAAAACACAAGGTTTTAGATAAGATAATAAGTCACATACACATAGGATTGTTATTTAAAAATTTCAAGACAACCCCCTCCGTCCCTCTCAAAAGTGGCCGCCCAAATGGGTGGGTCCCACTCCTCTTTTCTCAAAAGCCAAACGGCTCAAAAGCCAAATGGAAGTATATGATTGATCTATTGGCCCGACACCCTATTCCCACTCCTTGGCCTTTTTAGGGGAGTTCCTTTTGGGAATGATAGAAACCGATATTTATACCCAATCAGCCAAGGTTTGAGTGTGCCAGTTATTTGACATGTTTAAGTTATACAATTGCTTTATGATACTTACTATGCCAAATGAATTGTGATTTTCTTACTATAATTGCACGCTATGTGCTCACCAATTTTTCATAGTTGACCTTTATTTTGCGCATGTGAAAAGAAAAAATGCTTAGGGGTGCTTTACAAGATTGCTGAATATTGAGGATGCTATAGGACTTAGAAAATTTTTAATTGAGATTTTTATTGTTTATTCGAATTATTTGTCTTTTTCAAATGTAATGGATAATTCAAGTTATATAATGAATATTTAAATCTTAGTTTTCATGTGCTATTGAATATTCTGTTATGCGGCACCCCAATGTTTCCGCCTTCGATTGGGGTGTTACACGTCTTGTTACCCATTTAGACTTCTTTTCCAAAAACTTATCCATTTATTTTTAATTCGCCCCTCGACGTCGTTGATGTCCTGTGATTCGTAAGACCGAAAGGAGGTCATGTCTTCGAGCGCGTAGGTAGGAGATCCCTTCATCACTAGCGAACTTCACACAACCTTTGGGGTTAGCTTTGGCGTTCATTTGAGACCGAGAGGAGAGTTTGGACATCTTGGTGATTCCTGACCTGACCGTATCTTTAGATCTTAGTTTTCATTTGAGTATCTATTTCCCCAGAGCCTTTGACTTTATCAGTAGAATTCCTAGTCTAAGCAGTCACCTTTTCCCCATTGATTGATTTCCCGAACAACCACTTTATGTTTTTCTTGTGCCTTTCTCTCTCTACTTTCTTTACCCCCTCTTTTTGTTTACTGCTTTAGTTAGTTGTTTCGTTGACACCATACTATTTTATCTAGACCAGGACTTGACAAAGGTTTAGTATAGGGGCTGCATATCAGCCTCCACAAATTGATACTCGGTCTCACCAACTTTATCACACCACAACCAGTATACTTGTCATGTTGTGTGGTTTAGTTTTGTGATTCTATTTTAAAACCCAATTGTGTTCAGTTTTTTTATATATATACCAACACACATAAAAAATACATGTCTTCAAGTATATATTAAGGTCATAACATGTATGTGTGTTTATGTGAATTGTATGTCACTTAATTGTTAGTTATGTGCTAGAATTTGTCATGTTTTGGTGATTTTATGCTCAAATGACATGATATTTTTTATGATTAAAATACACCTTAAAATAGCTATTTATATGTTATATGGTATATGGTTACTTGTTAAAAATATGGAATTTTACTTGTTAAAATTGGGTATTTTGCTTGAAAAGTACCTAAATGTCAATGTTGAAACTTGATGTTTGAAAGATGTTAAACTTATGGTTTTTGAGTAAAATGGTTATTTTAGTATGTTAAAAGCTTAAGACTTGATATTTGGATGCAAGAATATGATTCTTATATAGTCATGTTTTAATAAGTTAAAGTGCACACTAAAGGAGAAGGTTGTGATCTGAGTGAAAAATGTTATTTACATGAAAAACAATCTTAAAACAGTTTTGTATATATGATTGATATATAGAAATGCATATACATTGACATTGACATGATTGGTGATTAATATGCTTAAATGTGTGAATGTGATTTTAAATGCTACTTGATGGATAATAAATGTATGGCTTGACCATATATTTAAGGTGCTAGATGATTTTGACAATTATGTAATCTATCACTTATGACTAAGAAAACTTAACCGCTTACCATAGTCACCAACGGGTTGTCCGAGTTAATGATATTCATCAAACAAAACATTTACTTAAGTCTAGTAGGTTGAGTGAACAACTTGCGTGGCAGACTTATCGTTTGATTATTAAAGTGTTCTTCACGTTTAGGGCACTGTTAGGTTGATACTTTTTCAATAGGATTTATTTTGCTAGTTTTTCTCTACGCACCCTAAGGCGAGTTTTCACAACCCCTTTTTAGTTACATTCTACATTGTTTTGGGGGTGGGGAGAGAGAGAAACATGTTTTTATTAAATGACATGATAAGTAAACAAAAGTTACATGTGAGCGTTTAATGGCCTTGATTTATGGCTAATATATCCATGTAAGGTGTACATGGAGGCCCAAAAGGCTGAAGATTATATGGATAGATCTACAGGACGATGGGGAACATTGCATATCGGTTTGATTATAGACTCTTGGTTGCGATCCTTTTCGTATTCCTAGCTAATCTACGAGGGTCCTTATGTTTATTATTATGTGTTTTTAAATTAAAAATATTCTTTATTGTCGTTGAAACCTTTGAACTCACAACTTAATTTGACACTTTTAAACATGTTTTTCAGGTACTTAATCTTGTCATAAGACCGATTTTAAGTAAGCACGTGCGTTACATGGATACCACTTTTAAAGCTTTTCTTCTATCTACACACGTCGTTTGTGACTAAACATGAAGTCTTGTTATGACGTTATGCCTTGTATGTTATGACATTACCCCTACACGCGCCTTTCACTGCATTCGGGTGTAACAAATTATTAACAGAGCCATTGATCATAGCGTACAAGGATTCTCTTTAGTATAGACTATAACCATATAAGCTTTAATTCGAAACGTTTTCATTCATGAAACATTTTCATCTCATTGCATTGCATTAGTTCCATCATCCACTGCACTACTCAAATATATATATATATAGAGAGAGAGGGAGGGTTTAATGGGGAATACTAAAAAAGTGGGGAACCGGGGAACCATGTATTTAATATTGTAAAATTCAACTTAACATGTTAAAAATCAATTTAAAAAAAATAAAATTGGGAGCTTTTGCATATAAATAAATATAGAAGCCTTGTTAATAAAATAAATTCAAAAACTAAAAAAATAAATAAATCTTAAAAACAGTAAAGAAAAGGTAATTTTTTTACAAAAATGAATTTTTTTATTGGAATAGTTTTTACACATCTTTATATGCAAAAGCTTCAAAAAAGATTTTGAAAAAAATTAATATTTAGCATTTTACATTGAATTTTTAAGATGTATTTAACATGTTAAATATAGTGTTCCCCGGTTCCCCACTTTTTTAATGTTTCTCGTTGAACCTCACAATATATATAGGGTGAGGTTAACGTACAATATTCCTTAACGTACAAGATGAAATTACACACGTTACAAAATTCAAAACCCTAATCACGCATGTTGAAAAACCATAATCTCGCATGTTGAAAAAACATAATCACGCATGGTTATGATTTTTAACATGCTTGATTATTGTTTTTCAACATGCGTGATTATGGTTTTTCAACATGCGTGATTAGGTTTTAAGTTTTATAACGTGCGTAGTTTCATATCGTACGCTCGCACATTAAGAAATATTGTATTTTACACATTCACTATATATATATAGGATTCGGTTCAATTAAGAACCACCATTAGCTTTGAGAACCTTGAGAACTACTACTTTCCGCGCGAGTGGGCCACAATTTTTTGCACAAACGTAGATAAAAATATTATAAACACATTTGTAAAAAAAATTGTTGAGTCGGTAGTTACGCCTGACGTAAGTTTTGTTTACGCCTGATGTAAATTTTGTTACGACAATGAAAATTTTTTTACAACTCATATAAATTTTTGCATGCTACATTTTTTTTCTGAAACAAGTGATTTTTTTAAAGATTTTTGAGATTTTTTTTTGAAAAAGCCTTTTGGATGAGGATTATTACATAATACTAATTATTGGGAGAACAAAAATAACAACTCTAAATCACTAAATTTTGTGATTTAAGGTTTATAATTTTAAAATTTTATATTTCTTGCATTCATGTGTGTATTATATATACGTAAAAAACCATATATTTTTCCCTACACATAACCTACATATGTGTAGGTTACATAACTGAAATATTTTCATATTTTTTTCGAATTCTAGTGCGGGAAACAATAAATCTTTCATTTGTAACATTTTAACTTACTTTTTAACGTTTTAAGATTAAAAAAATATGTGATTTATTTTGTTAAGCGTGTTCTCACGAAATGAGTGATTCATTTTGGTCGCATTTAATTAACATATGCCCTTTTTTATGATAAATTCAAATTAGTTTTATGAATTGTCATTATGAGTTATATGTATTTTATTTAAATTGTATAATTATAGCGTTTCTAGTGTAAAACTGTAAGACATTAAACTATAAACTAGTACATATGGGAATACAAATGCGTCAGTTGTCAATATTTTTTTTTAAATTGTATGATTTCTACTATAAAACCTTGTGTAATATTAACACAGATGTTTATAAATAATAATGTGTTAATGTGTTAATGAGCCTATTATTTTTTTGTTGTCTAGTATTTTGGTAGAACGCTGTGTATCATTTTCTGTTTTTTTTTTTAATTTTTAATTAGTAGAATTTAGCGTGTTGACCATTGCCGACATATACCATGAAATGTCGGTGAAGAGTCATAATTAACAAACAGCAAGAAGACCCAAAGCCTCTTGTGAAGTGCACTGAATTTGTTTCTCTCTGTGTAATTGAGCCAAACCAAATCGATGTTGGTGGTGATCCGGATATGTAAGTAGAGAATGCACGGTTACAGTCGGTTAGGTCGGGCAAGCGGGTCCCCCCCTTCAGCTTCACCCCCTTCCTCCCCTAGATTTCGGAGGCATAGTAAGGGCCGCAGTGGAGGGGTAGGGGTGGGGGTGGACGTGAAGCTTCTTGAGCGCTGGGTTTATCTTGTCATATCTGCAGTCTATCGCCGGAGAGGGGTTTTGTTGTTTGCGCCCCTTCTTTATATCTCTGCAATGCTCTTGTATATGGGTACTATGGGTTTTGATCTTGGCTTCACCACTACAGCTCCTTCTTCTGCTCCTTTAGGCTCTTTGTATCGAAGTCCTCAGGTTTTCCAACACTTGTGGCCCTATATTCAACCTCAAAATAACCCAACCAATAATGACTTGGTAAATATTTCCATTCATTGTCATCAACTTCATCCTATATTTATGGCCTAAGTTGTAATTTTCTTCACAGATGATGAACGTCTGGAACATCAAGTCACGTCCATCTTGGAAACCTTGTAACAATCTTCAGAATTCTCAAGCAGGTTTCTACTTTACAACTAACTTGATCCACAATAAAGTCCACCACTTTGATTCTAATCCAGTGTGTTTGTTCATGTCCAGAACTGCCAAAATCAAAACGGTTTCCTCATAATTGAAGCGAATGGCGGCCTGAACCAACAACGATTATCGGTATTTGCTTAAAATTTATGCGCTCATCTTGCAATATTTGAGTTATATTTAGTGGTTTTGGTATGATAGTTATGCTATATGGACCTTATTTAGTTAGTATTACAGATATGTGATGCAGTTGCAGTGGCAGGCTTACTGAATGCCACCCTCATGATTCCAATATTTCATTTGAACAGTGTGTGGCGTGATTCAAGGTAGCTTCTTTTTACTTTTTCTTTGTGAATATGAATGTGATATTCCATCTTTCTTGTTTTTCCTTGTCCTATCCACTCTAAACATTATGCGCTGTTTAATCTTCTTTCAAATGTTTATCGTGACTTCAAGTTGCAATAGTATTACCAAGATCATAATAATTGTATTTAGAAAGGCAATAACAAGTATAAAATCCGCCGCATATTTGATGAAAATTGGAGTAAAATGCATAACAAATGATGATAGAAAGGTAAAATATAATGAGCAATGATATAAGCTCCCCTTAGTTATAACACGGGCATATGATTAGAGACTTCCATTTTGCAAATTAATATGACTTCTCTCTTATGATCATATTTCATCGGCAGTGCAATGGTTATTATTAGTACCAGATTGGAATTTTGACCGTTAATTCATGAATGCGTTTATTTGGATTAGGTTTATGACCCAAGCGAATTGAAGGTTGCTAAAAGCATTTTTAATGCAATGACCCACCCGTTTTACTAGAAAATTATTGTAATGATATACATACACCTTATGTAACAAATTAATTATTTAGATTTTTCTTGGAAAGTGGACCAAAAGTGTATACCTAACTCCCCATTTTATCACCTCTAAGCCCCACTATTGTGACCTCATTCATGTTATATATGGAAGTTTGTAAACATTAATTTTTTGTTTGCAGCAAGTTTGGGGATATATTTGATGAGGAGTTCTTCGTATATGCATTGAGACATCATGTAAATGTGGTTAGAGAATTGCCGCGGATATATTGGAGCGTTTTGACAACAACATAAGCAATATCGTGAATCTGAGAGTCAAAGGTTGGTCAAGTCCAACTTACTACCTTCAGAAGGTCCTGCCAAGGCTTCTGGAGTTGGGGTATGTAAATTTCTTTATCACGGATTCCAGTAAACTCTTATGCACTAGTGTCTTATACTTGTGGAAAATGTTAAAGCATTTTCTTTTCTCTTCAATCATAAACAGTTATTGCAATGAATATGAGTACTAAAATTATATTGGGGGAGATTTCAGACGATTGTTTTGGCTTGTTTCCCTTTTTGATAAGTCAAGTTCAAACCGAATTTGGGAGAAGGAAAGATTGTAACGTTAACTCCTTTTGGTATTGATTGTGCAGGGCAGTACGTATTGCACCATTCTCTAATAGATTGGCTCATGCCGTTCCTTCAGAAATTCAAGGGCTTAGATGTTTATCAAATTTTGGGGCACTTAGGTTTTCAGAACCTATACGCACCCTTGCCGCAAAAATGGTTGATAAGATGATCCGGAATGCTTCTACCAGTGGCGGGAAATATATTTCCGTTCATCTTCGTTTTGAAGAGGTGCACATTTCACTGGTTTTCTTACTTGTAAACAGGTTGGGCCGGATTATGTTATGTCGAGCTAGGTTGAAACTTAAAAGTCATCATAAGATTGTTGTAGCACATTACATCAAGTTGGATTATTAGTGTATTAAGAAAGCGTTAAGAGTGTTTGTGGTTTGGCACAACCTCATTCACCCTGTTCTGACCCTTTAGCCAAACCAACCAACCTGTTCATATCTCACGAAAATGTTTGTTTTGAAGGACATGGTTGCATTTTCATGTTGCGTATATGATGGTGGTGAGGAAGAACAACGGGAAATGGATGTTGCTCGTGAAAGAAGTTGGAGAGGAAAGTTCCGCAAGAAGAATCGAATAATAAGACCTGGTGCAATTAGGATGGATGGAAAATGCCCTTTGACTCCTCTAGAGGTAACTTTCTCAATCAAACATGCATGTTAGATGCTTTTTGGTAAATTTTTATTATTTAATAAATTGAATTACATTTTTCGGAAAAGAAAAGCATCACGTTTTCGGTAGAACCCAATGATGGGGAAAATAGGTAACTTTAACTCTTCAATATAGTCTTGTTGCTCATTTGAGGAATCTAAACATCCACTAAATATGTTCTCGTTGGCTTGTACCTTTTTTTTGCTTTTTATCTGAATGGCTAACTCAAATACCCACTAAAACTACTCGTAAATCGACTCCAATGTCAAACATGGGACCAAAACCCTCAACCACCTGGGGAGGAACAACCTTCACTACACTGCTTGGTCTCATTGACCAATCTGCATGATGGCCATTAGAGGAATCCTTTTTTTATGCAAGTTCACTTTATGTTATCCATAAGAGGCTCGGAAGCATATACATCAAATTTTATGGCATTTATAAAATGTAGGTTGGAATGATGCTTAGAGGCATGGGTTTTGATAACAACACGTCAGTGTATGTGGCAGCAGGTAAAATATACAAGGCTGAGAAATATATGGCACCACTTAAACAGATGTTTCCACGCTTAGAAACCAAGGATACATTAGCTTCACCCGAGGAGCTTGCCCCATTTATGGTATTTCTCCACCTTTTAAATAACTCAAATGACTTAATTACCATTATGCACACGTTGAGTAATGATTAATACATTTAGGTGGACTGGGATTTTCATAAATATTTAATATTTTAGTTGTGCTTGTATAAGCCGTTATAAAGGTAACACTTGTTTATGACATATTGACATGGCTGCCTCTTAGTCTAAGGTTGGTCTAATTTACATCTATGACAAAATGATGTAATTTTTTGGAATTGGGCAGGGGTACTCATCACGATTGGCTGCTCTTGATTACACAATATGTCTCTACAGCGAGGTTTTTGTTACTACACAGGGTGGAAACTTCCCTCACTTTTTAATCGGTCATAGACGCTATTCCTATGAAGGACATGCCAAAACAATAATACCTGACAAGAGAAAATTAGCTCAGTTGTTTGATAGTCCCCATATCAGGTAACCATTTTTCTTTCAGTATAAAAATTTAGCAAAATGAACATAAAAGGGCCTTGTTACAAAGGGAGCTTCAGTTTGAGTCAAATGTGAAATAGAGTAGAGGTGGCATTTTCAAGTGGAAACAAGTCAATTCACGTTGTAACGAGTCAATTCTAGAAAATTAACGGGTCGAACAATCCAAACGGGTCAAATCAAGAGATCTTGCTAAATTTGACCCGTTTATATAAGATCTTTGCAAGCATAGGCTTGATCCTGATCTTGCAGTCTGGTCCATTCTTTCTTGACCACAATAATTGAATTTAGAAACTAAAATGGGTCATGAAACGATACGATACGAGTGACCTAATTAGAACACTTTTAAAACTTGGTTACTATCCTGTAACATTTTCCAAAATAAAGCAAAGTATCATGTAGGACCCATAAGTATCCATGTAGACTGTGCATAAGTATCACGTCTGCGTTCTTCGAAATCCGGTAGCTGAAAAGTTACCAGGAAAAGAAACATGAAATGCAGCAATTTGTATGGGACATATTTTGCACAAATCAAAACGGGTTGGTCTGATCCGAAACACTTTACATGATTACAAAAGTTATATATGTTTAGGAAAGCCTACTTGTTGAAATAAAATGATTCATAAGGTTTTATGGACACTTTGAGCGGCATTCACCCATTTGACATGTTTCACTTTGGGGGCTGCTACAGCAATGTCACCCCTAACTTTATACACCAGGCCGTGTGTCACCTCATGATTGGTCGAAAATGGTCATATGAGCGTTAGTGGTGTCTCGATAGTGTGTCAGTAGTGGTGTTTGTATAGCTCTGCTTGTCATTCTAAGATAGTTTTCTGAATCATCATGTTTGACTTGTATCCCGGATCGACCCACTTGTATGTTCCAGATGGGAGAGCTTTCAGAGGCAGTTGCGGGAAATGCTTCATCATAGTGATGTAAAGGGAAGTGAAGTAAGGAAGCCAAGTGCCTCGCTTTTTACGTATCCAATGCCAGATTGCATGTGTAAGCAAGCAGCTGCTAAAAACTCAACAAGATAAGACTTGCACAGGCATATGTAGGCCTTAAGGCTTGACTATATAAACTAGAATTCTTTTTACACATGTAGTTAGTCATATTTTTATCATTATTGATCTGTATTTAGATGAGGTTTATTTGCATACTGAGTTGTATATACTTGAAGACAACTGGAGACGTTCGTATTCAAATTTCATGTCATGTTACATCAGTTCTTCCATCAAACAGCACTCATTTCTATTGCCATGTTTGTCTTTTCTTTTTGTAGGAGGTGGTTATTCTAAACTAAAAATTGACAATTTAGAGCATCACCTATAGACAACTTTACTCTTTACCCCCATGAACAATGTGTTTGTGTTTGTCTGTGGTGCCAAGGTTTTCACACCATAAAGTGGATAGAGATCATCCGACGACATGCATGTTTGTGCTGTTCCATAGATCTGAAACACACAAAGCCCTTTCTATTATAGAGACAACCAACCCAGTCCGTGAGCATGAATAGCAATCCTAGAAGAATGGTGAAAAGTCAACCCGTGTGCAGTAGCTCCCTTAAGGTACCAAAGAATATGTTTCTAAAGATATTTACTAACCACAAAAGCCATTTCCAAACGGTTAAGACAAGATACTGTAAAGCTCAACACAATTATGATATAATAAGGGGCCCTTCAGTGCACAAGACTCGTAGAGAATTATCTTCCATGAGAAACATGAGCATATATAGTGATTGCGACCAGTAGGCTGTAGGAAATCATGAAATACCCTAAAAATATATTTTTAGAATAAATTAAAATAAGAATAAAAGAAATCTGTATAATATTAAGAGCAAGTATCCCGTACAAGAGAAGAAATGCGTGCGAATGATATGAAACACTCACAACCTTTGATCTCAAGATTAATGACTACAAATAAAGCAATGACATTTTCGTTAATTACAAGGTTTAAACAATTGAAGAAACAAATAAAGAAAGAACACTTTAGTCTTTTCTCACTAAAATTCATTCCCTCATTGATTTTCAAACGGCTATAGTTTTTTCATACATTAATATTTTTTTTTAAAAAAACACCGTATTAACAAAAATTTCATTCTCTTTAATTCGATCAGTCTATTGCTATAGTTTTCTCAAAAATATTTACAGGATTTTGAATACTCAATACGTGATTACGTGATTTCAAATACTAAGTACGTGATTTTGAATACATATTACGAGATTACGTGTTTCATTGTAGTATTTTATGTGAAACTCCACTAAGTTATTACGTAACAATAGTTGAGTATGTATTATTACACGACTACATGATTTTCAAATATTCATTTCGGGTGATTATATGATTTCATTATAGTATTTATATGAAATCCCACTAAGTGATTACACAATTACATAAAAACAAAACATGTAATACATAATATTTCATATGGAATACCTAATATTTCATGTCTAATCACGTATTAAGAAAAATTATATACAAAACATTAGCCAAATCCACCTATAATAACCACATAATGTTGTATATTAAAGATTTAATCACGTAATAAAGCATAAAACAATCAAGGTCTTATTATTGAATGTGTAATCACATAATAGATTTATATTATATGTTTAATCATGTAATGATTCGTGTTAAATGTTGAATAAGTATTCAAAATCACGTAGTCATGTACTGATTATTCAGAATCACGTAATCACTTAATAAGTATTCAAAATCCTGTGATTTTTTAAGAAAACAATAGCAATGGCGGCTCGAACTTTAGAGAATGAAATGCTTATTAATACGTGTAATTTTAAAAAAATTAACTTATGAAAATGTTATAGCCGTTTGAAAATCAAGAATGTAGCGCTCATACTTAAGATTGGTCAAGAACAAGTAATTTAAACACAAAACTTTGGATAAAAGTTTTAACATTATGATACCATACTAAAAAGTCTTAATTTACTTACGGATTAACCGTTTGTTTAGTTATTAACTACCCATCATTTACAAAAGATTATAACAAACACAAGTTTAGATACTCAAACACCTTTACTTTCAAAACATAATCATCAAAATATCTTGACCCGTTTGATAGATTTAAAATACAGAAGCGTGACAAAAGTAACTTGGAGTGTGTTCGATCCGAGCTTCACTTGCCAATTAAAGGTCAACTTTACCTACACCACAATCACAAAATTAATATTAACTCACTTTTAACTTCATGTCACTAATTTACATATTCGTGTTATTCATTCTTTATGAAATCTTTCATTCATTGACCCGTTTGGAACGGATCACATTCATAACCATACTTCTACTTACTTGTCCGTTTATGACATTTAAGTTTATAACTTTAACTTAGTTTAAACATAATAAAACATTATAAATTACTAATGCTAGTAAGTGTAGGAACTAACCTTTGTCTTGTTTTGTTTATGATCCGGAATAGCTCGCACCTTCTTCTTTCACTCCTAAAATTTCAAAATTTAACATACTTAAATCTTATGTGTTCAACTGATTCTTTTCTTGACATAGCATATTAGTAATTCCCCGCATTCTTGACATAAACCATTTAGCATCATAATTACATTTGATCATTGAAATCACATAAAAACCTCTATTCTAAGCATTTCATCAAACACTTGGTGTGCGTACCAAGATCAAAACATAAGGTACAAATACTCTATGCACATTCTTCCTACTTCATTACGTAAACCATCATAATCGATCAAATTCACACAATCGTCATCATCTAGCACACAACCATCTAACTAATGCTCTACTACATACAAATTTTACATTTAACACTATATAAATTTGCACCAACATGACCATCATTCATCATCCTAGTTCTATTACAAGTGGGTTTCATCATGAATCATCAATATAATAAAAAAATCAAGCATATTTCATCTTCTATATAGTGATTCTATCAATTATTCATACTAATTTTATCTAATTTCATAGATTGTTCATAACCCACTTATGAAAGTTCATCAAATCACAAAATTAAACTTACCTCTTGTTAGACTAGTTGAAATGATTAAGATTAAGCGTTCATGCAGAGAGATGGGCGTTGAATTCCTTCTTGATTCTCCTAATTTTTGTGAAAATTGGGCTTTCTTCTTCCCCTGCTCTTGTTCTAGACGCCACACACATCAGATGTGTGTGCTGTGTGTTGTTTTTATGTTTATAAAACTAAACTTTCATTTATTTCCTCTTTTGGCCCCTCAAGTATGAACACTTATATTTAGATGGCTAAATACTTTTTCATTTAGGTTAACATTTTAACTTATACACCAACTATGATCATGTTCCTAGTTACTACTTGTGGTACATTCTAATAACATATATAACTAGGCATAATTAAATTTTGGGGTGTTACAAGTCCACCCTCCTTATGGGAGGTTTCGTCCCCGAAACCTGAATACATACCAAAAAGGTCGGGTAGAACTTTCGCATTTCATCCTCCGGTTCCCATGTAAGATTCAACCCCTTCCTGTGTTTCCATTGAACTAATACTTGTTTAACTTCTTTGTTACAAAGGTTCTTTACTTTGGAATCTTTTATAGCTACCGGTCTTTCAATATAATTCATTCTTTCGTCCAACACAAGGTCATCAACAGGTATGTGTGCCGTTTCATCCGCAAGGCACTTCCGTAATTGTGACACGTGAAAGGTATTGTGAATGCCATCTAATGCTGGGGGTAATTCTAATTGATACGCAACTTTTCAAATACGACTTAGAATTTTAAACGACCCAATGTATCGAGGACCCAACTTCCCTCGTTTATGGAATCGAATTACGCCTTTCCATGGGGAGACTTTCAATAATACTCGGTCTCCTACTTGGAATTCAATTGGACGTCTCCTTTTGTCCGCATAGGAATTTTGTCGATCTTGCGCCGCTTTTAATCTAACTCGTACTAGATCAATCTTTTTATTAGTTCTTGCTACTACATCCTTGGGGGCTAGTTCTCCTTGTCCCACTTCTCCCCAACATACAAGAGTTCTACATTTTCTTCCATATAGCATCTCATATGGCGCCATTTGAATACTACTTTGATAGCTATTGTTATACGAGAACTCTACTAGTGGTAAATGGTCATCCCAGTTTCCCCCAAATTCCTACACACATGCTCTTAGCATATCAACCAATGTTTGTATGGTTCTTTCTGATTGGCCATTCGTTTGAGGATGGTATGCGGTACTCAAGTGTAGTTTGGTACCCATATCTTCATGGAACTTTTTCCAATAATGAGAAATAAATCTGGCGTCATGATCCGAAACGATAGACACAGGTACTCCATGGTGAGAAACTATTACATTCACATTATTTCTGCCATTCTTTCTGACGAGTAAGTCTCCCGTATAGGTAAGAAATGAGCACTCTTCGTGAGGCGATCAACAACAACCCAGATAGTGTCGTGACCTTTCTTTGTTTTGGGAAGTTTGGTCACTAAATCCATGGTTACGTTTTCCCACTTCCATACCGGAATCTCCAACGGTTGTAATTTCCCATACGACTTTTGATGTTCCGCCTTCACTTGTGAGCATGTTAAGCATTTGGATACATACTTAACAATGTCGCGTTTCATTCCCAGCCACCAATAATTTCCTTTCAGATCTCGATACATTTTGGTGGCTCCCTGGTGAACCGAGTAGCGGGACTTGTGCGCTTCTTCTAATAACAGGGTCTTTACATCACAGTGGCGTGGTATCCAAGTCCGGCCATACCTTGTCTTAATTCCACTTGCATTCGTTTCAAGCTCGTCAACGAACCCTTTCGTCCTTTCCCTTTTTTGATCATTCACATTCAACGACTTAGTTTGAGCTTCCTTTATTGCTTCGATAAGGTTAGGTGTAACTATCATTCTCATCGATTTTACTCGGATCGGCGGCTGTTATTAATTCCGGCTTAAAGTGTCTGCTACGACATTAGCCTTACCTGGATGGTAAAGAATGTCACAATCATAATTTTTAATCAATTCTAGCCATCTTTTTTTGTCTCATATTAAGGTCTTTTTGTTCAAAGAAGTATTTGAGACTCTTGTGATCTGAATAGATTGTACATTTCGTTCCATACAAATAGTGTCTCCAAATCTTCAACGCAAAAACCACAGCTGCCAACTCTAAATCATGAGTCGGATAATTGCCTTCGTGCTGTTTAAGTTGCCTTGAAGCATAGGCAATGAACTTACCTCGTTGTATTAAGACACACCCTAACCCTTGGTGTGATGCATCCGTGTATACCACCAAATCTTCCATTCCTTCTGGTAAGGTTAACATCGGAGAACTTGACAATTTTTCTTTTAGCATTTGGAAAGCCTTTTCTTGTTCGAAACCCCATGAAAATTTTTCTTCTTTCTTCGTTAATCTAGTTATAGGTAAGGCTAATTTAGAGAAATCTTGAATAAATCTCCTATAATAGCCAGCTAAGCCTAGAAAACTTCTTACTTCATTAACATTCTTTGGGGGTAACCATTTAATCACAACCTCTACTTTAGATGGATTTATTGAAATTCCTTTCTCATTAATCACATGGCCTAAGAATTGCACCTCTGTGAGCCAGAATGCACATTTGGAAAACTTAGCGTATAACCTTTCTTTATGGAGTATCTCAATTACTCTTGTAAGTGATGAGCATGTTCGAACTCACTTCGAGAGTATACCAGAATATCGTCTAGAAATACTATAACAAATTTGTCTAACATGTTTCGGCATACTCTATTCATCAAATCCATAAATGCGGCCGGAGCGTTAGTTAACCCGAAAGACATTACTAAAAACTCGTAATGTCCGTAACGGGTTCTAAACGCAGTTTTAGCCACGTCTTCTTCCCTTACTCGTAACTGGTGATATCCTGAACGTAAATCAATTTTTGAAAACCAACTTGCCCCTTGTAATTGATCAAAGAGGTCATCTATTCTTGGTAAGGGGTATCGATTTTTCACCGTGAGTTTATTGAGCTCACGATAGTCGATGCACATGCGCATCGAATCATCCTTCTTTTTTACAAACAAGACAGGTGCTCCCCAAGGGGATACACTAGGACGTACGAAGCCCTTGTCAAGGAGTTCTTGCAACTGGATCGTTAATTCTTGTACTTCAGTGGGAGCCAATCGGCACGGGGCTTTGGCTACCGGCTTAGCATTTGGTTCCAATTCCGTCCGAAATTCTACTTCCCGTTCAGGTGGAAGTCCCTGTAATTCATCTGGAAATACATCCGGGTTTCATTCACAACTCTTGTATCTCCTATTGTTACAGTGTCTTGTTTAGTATCGACCACATAAGCTAGAAATGCTTTACTTCCATTTCTTACATACTTAACCGCTTCAACAATGGTACATAATTTAGTCTCTACTCTTCTTTCCCCATAAATGCTTACCCACTTCCCTTTAGGTGACATAATATGTATGATCTTGCTTTCACATAGAATTTCCACATGGTGTCGGGATAGCCAATCGATACCTATTACCATCTTAAATTCTCCCAAAACCATGGGAATAAGATGGATGTCAAATTCTTCATCCTCTATGGTGATCTTACACTTTCTACATATCTCATGTAACAAATAACTTTTGGAATCAGCTATTTCTACTTCTAGAGGTATGGGCATTCTTTTTATTACAAATGAGGGGGAATGTATGATTTAGCTTGACACAAATGACCTACTAGCTCCCGTATCAAATAATAAATATGTTGGTATAGAGTTTAGCATAAATATACCTGATACAATGTTCGGGTGTGTTTTTGCCTCTTTCGACGAAATCTGGAATATTCTTCCCTTGGCTTTGAAGTTCCTCCTTCTTTCCTTCTTTTCTTGTTCCTTGTTTGAGCTTTGGGCATTCGGCTTTCACATGGCCTGACTCGTTACAGTTGTAACACACTCTCTTAGGATTAGGACAATTGTAGTATGGATACCCTTCTTGACCACAATTATGGCACCCTTTTTCCCATTAAGCATTCACCCGAATGGAGTTTCCCACATGTCCTACATCGTGGATATCCTCCTTTGAAGTTTCCTTCTTACTATGATCTTGAATCTTAGGCCTTTCAGGAGTGCATTGAATTCTATTTTCCTCTTCTCCCTTCGCTCTTCTTGCCTCTTCAATTCGATCTCTCTATCCCTTGCCCAATTAATGAGCTTGTTCAAAGTTTCACACTTAGAAGGAGTGATGAACTCTCTGTACTCGGCCTTTAGCATATCATGATAACGGTTAATCTTCATCCTCTCTGTCCTTGTGAACTCCTTACAAAACTTCATTTTGTCAAGGAAAATGTTTGTAATTTCATCGATTGTTTCATTCTTTTGTTGAAGACGGAGAAAGTCTTCTTGAATCCGATCTACAGCCGATTGCGGACAATGATATTTCATGAAAGGTTCTTTGAATTCTTGCCATGTAAGAGTTTGTAGCTTATCCTCACCTATCTCCTTACTATACGCACCCACCAATCCTTCGCTTGTCGTTGAAGTTGCCCTGTGGCGAACCTCACTTGATCTTCCTTTTCACAATGGCTTCGAATGAACAACCCTTCTATGTTGGAGATCCATCTTTGACATTCTATGGGATCTATTTCCCCATTAAAAGATGCAGGTTTACACACCATGAATTCCTTGTACGTGCACCGACGTGCTTCTTTCTTGCCTTGTATTCCACTTATCATTTCCTTCAGTTCGTCTATCTTGCTGGTCATCATAGTTTCTACTATGTGTAACACTTGACTTTCTACTTCTTGTGCTCTACGAGGGACGTTTGCATCAAGTGTCTTTACTACTTCATCTGCAATCAGCTTATTTAATTCATCCTGACTTATTTTTCCGTAGCGTTTGAACCTCCTTCATCCGTCATCTACAATCGCATACTTATGTTAGATATCATACTATTCATTCATATGTATGTATAAATCTATATACATATATCATTCAATACGTTGCATAATCTCAAAACCTCATTCTTGTAGGTTATGGGTTCAAATAATTCTTATCACATCATTCTTGACATGCCAATTGAAATATACTTCTGTCTGTGCACACAACTTTCTTATTCATTCGAACATTCGTTATATATAAGTTAACTAGCTTGCCATCATGGTTTCATTTACATTCTAGTGCCTTTCTAGAGTTTAACGAGGGTTCGGGACTTGTTTAAAAGTTTTAATATTACAAAGCAATGAAATAGCTACATGCTTCAGTAAATGGCGTCGGCGACGGCCCAACACCGCGTCGCCGACGCGATTCGGAAAGTTTCGTTGCTGTGTTTCTTGCGTAAACAGTCTATTAGTGCGTCAGAACAAAGAAGGACCGTCGACGACGCATAAAGAGCCCGTCGCCGACGCCTTTCCTAACTTTTTGACGCTGTAGATTTTGTTTCAGCCATTTGGTCCATTATCTAACCTATTCACAGCCGAAACCATTTCATAACATCTCGTGACTTCTTTGGTCACATTATTATGTTAAATCCCTATAAATCCCTTCCCATTTCAACATGTTTAAACAAAAACATTAAAATTCCTTAAGAATACTTACTAGTATCATGCCTCGGAACGAACACACTTTTGCATGAGCTCTCGGTTCGAGTTCAAGTACACTAGCTTTGGCACTTGAATCTCTCAAACCTTGGCTCTGACACCAACTTGTAGCGCTCATCCTTAAGATTGGTCAAGATCAAGTAATTTAAACACAAAATTTTGGATAAAAGTTTTGACATTATGAAACCATACTAAAAAGTCTTAATTTACTTACGGATTAACCGTTTGTTTAGTTATTAACTACCCATCATTTACAAAAGATTATAACAAACACAAGTTTAGATACTTAAACACCTTTACTTTCAAAACATAATCATCAAAATATCTTGACCCGTTTGATAGATTTAAAATACGGAAGCGTGACGAAAGTAACTTGGAGTGTGTTCGATCCAAGCTTCACTTGCCAATTAAAGGTCAACTTTACCAACACCACAATCAAAAAATCAATATTAACTCACTTTTAACTTCATGTCACTAATTTACATATTCGTGTTATTCATTCTTTATGAAATCTTTCATTCATTGACCCGTTTGGAACGGATCACATTCATAACCATACTTCTACTTACTTGTCCGTTTATGACATTTAAGTTTATAACTTTAACTTAGTTTAAACATAATAAAACATTATAAATTACCAATGCTAGTAAGTGTAGGAACTAACCTTTGTCTTGTTTTGTTTGTGATCCGGAATAGTTCGCACCTTCTTCTTTCACTCCTAAAATTTAAAAATTTAACATGCTGAAATCTTATGTTTTCAACTCATTCTTTTCTTGACATAACATATTAGTAATTCCCCGCATTCTTGACATAAACCATTTAGTATCATAATTACATTTGATCATTGAAATCACATAAAAACCTCTATTCTAAGCATTTCATCAAACACTTGGTGTGCGTACCAAGATCAAAGCATAAGGTACAAATACTCTATGCACATTCTTCCTACTTCATTACATAAACCATCATAATCGATCAAATTCACAAAATCGTCATCATCTAGCACACAACTATCTACTAATGCTCTACTACATACAAATTTTACATTTAACACTATATGAATTTGCACCAACATGACCATCATTCATCATCCTAGTTCTATTACAAGTGGGTTTTATCATGAATCATCAATATAATAAAAATTCAAGTATATTTCATCTTCTATATAGTGATTCTATCAATTATTCATACTAATTTTATCTAATTTCATAGATTGTTCATAACCCACTTATGAAAGTTCATCAAATCACAAAATTTAACTTACCTCTTGTCAGACTAGTTGAAATGATTAAGATTAAGCGTTCATGCAGAGAGATGGGCGTTGAATTCCTTATTGATTCTCCTAATTTTTGTGAAAATGGGGCTTTCTTCTTCCCCTGCTCTTGTTCTAGACGCCACACACATCAGATGTGTGTGTGTTGTGTGTTGTTTTTATGTTTATAAAACTAAACTTTCATTTATTTCCTCTTTTGGCCCCTCTAGTATGAACACTTATATTTAGATGGCTAAATACATTTTCATTGAGGTTAACATTTTAACTTATACACCAACTATGATCATGTTCCTAGTTATTACTTGTGGTACATTCTAATAACATATATAACTAGGCATAATTAAATTTTGGGGTGTTAGAAGAAAGAATGATATTTAGCTTTCTCAAGATAACCCTCCCCTATATAAATATATGTATGTATGTATATATATATATATATACATACATACATACATACATATATTTATATAGGGGAGGGTTATCTTGAGAAAGCTAAATATTGCGAGAACCGTGAGAACGAATGAAAAAACCAACCAAAACCATTTTTTAATACAAACCTTATTGTAACTAAAATACAACATCAAAAAAAGAATTTACGACAACAAATAATTCATTTCTCATCTCAAAATCACTTTTATTAGATTTTTGACACGTTTAAATCGCAAACTTACACATGTGTAAATTTTCTTTATTTACGAGTTCACGTAAATCTATACGTGTAAATTTAGTTTCTAACATTGTATTCGAATAATAATGATAAGTGTAAAAAGAAATTTTGAATTTGAATTGTTTTTGACCAAGTTCTTGTGGTTTTTTAATTCGTTTTCATGGTTCTTAGAATATTTCACGTTCTCATTTAAACCCTCCTCTATATATATAGTGGATGGTTTAGGATGAGGTTCGGCTACAAAGTCCAAATTTTCTAAAAAGTGTAAAAAGTCATAAAACACTATCATTTAAGACATAAACACAAATAAACCTACAAATAGTAGAGTGAATACTATCAAAACGTCATATTTAAACCCTAATAGTCCATAAAATTTCAAACACATAATCATAAAACTATGAATATGAAACACAACATGCTAATCAACATAAAACACAATACCAAAACATAAAACACAACCCAAATATATGATGTTTTAGTAATCTTTATTTTGCTATTTGTGGGTTTTCGGTATGTTTTATGGTTGATATTTTGCTATTTTATAACTTTTTACACTTTTAGAAAATTTGGACTTCGTAGCAAACTCTTAGCCGGATGGTTTAAATGAGATTTTTTTTAAGAATAGAAAACCAATAGAAATGTTTCATTCAATATGTGTATTTAAAGTTATTGTAAGGACATATAGGTAAATTTACAATTTCCATTAATTTATTGTATTCCTTTAAATTAGCTAACTAATTAAATTTGTAACTCATATTTAAAGGCTCCCACTATTCCCCCGTCACACTCCTAAAATCTTATTCTCATACCCTAATAATGTAGAACTTAATCAGCGTTTACATATTTAATTATGTACATTAGACTTAATTTTTTTTGCATGATTGAGTCTTATAATGTCTAGCAATCCCATGAAATAGAATTACATATCATTTCATGTAATCGTATTCGCTGTGTCACGAAGCGAAACAAACTATGTCCAAATACGTTGCTAAACAATGCGAGCACACTATTCATGCTAGGAGAGTTCCGGTACTCCTTGAAACGACTAAAACATGATATGAAAGCACTCATACTAAACCCTATCATGGGAAACACTTCGTAATATTATATACTTTTCGAAAAAATGCATATACATTGATATTGTCCGACCTGAACTATGAAACAACAAATTTAGTAAATACGCTTCACAATTTAGCATGTTATGGTAATAACAAGATCCATTAATGATGTTAATTATCACAAATAACATCAAAGGTATTAAAAATATCGAAATTAGTGTCGAATTTAACATCTAAACATCAAATTAACTAGTCTTGTGAACTAGTTAAACATGTTTACTACCCTAAACTAGAATTAACACTTTAATCATCCGTAATTAACCTAAGTGCATAAATATCTTCACTGAGGATTTACAACACACGTCTAATACTTATTTTATTTAAACCACCATACTATAACCCCCCTATGCAAATGGTTCCAAGGTGGGCCCACCCACCTTGCCTTGCGTGATGATGAAAAGTGACTAGAAGATATGGGCTTGAAAGATTGTGTTTTGACTTGCAAGACTTGGAGAATTATAAGCATAACACCACCTCATTCTTGCATCTTCTCGTCTTCAAATTTCACAAACTTCACTCTCTTCTCTCCCCTCTAACACCCCAAGGTGCCACTCCCTCTTACTCATCTCTACCATTTTCAATCCTAAACCACTAAATACAAGACTCCATGATGCTTATGAAGATGATCAAATGAGGTTTAAAGTGCTAGGATCTTTCAAGAAGTATTGTTGTCAAGTGTGGAGCTTTCTCATCTTCTCATCATCTTATCTTCATCTTCATCCCTAGCCTAAGTGCTAGTAGTAAGCACCATCTAACCTTGTTTAAGCTTCTTGATGTATGTAGATACTAGATGTACAAGTTGATCTCTTGAAGCTCACATTTAAAATACATGAAAACCCTAACTAAAACAAGATAAACTAACATATTTATGTGTTATTCTGGTGATTCTTGATGTTTATATAAGATGTAGATTATGTTTAAACAAGTGATCTTGCAAAGTTATGGTTAGAAGTAAAATCTAAACATGCACATGTTTAGATCTAGCAAGATCTACAAACATGAAGTGTCATGAACTTTAATGTGGTTAAAAATGATTTTTAGAAAATATAAAGTTTATGATTAAGACTAAGAATACATATTTATGATTTTGATTTTGGAAAATTATATAAAGAAGTTTATATAGACTTGGTGAAATAAAGGATGAACATAAAGATAAATGGTTATTTTTGAAGATCTTAGCAGATTATATATACATATATATATATATATGTATATATGTATATATATATGTATATATATGTTATGTGTATGTATATATATATACATACATACATACATACATACATACATACATACATACATACATACATACATACATACATACATACATACATACATACATACATACATACATACATACATACATACATACATACATACATACATACATACATACATACATACATACATACATACATACATACATACATACATATATATGTCGGGGAGGGTTATCTTGAGAATGCTAAATATTGTGAGAACCGTGAGAATGAATGAGAAAACCAATCAAAACCATTTTTTTAAACAATCACCATTTTAATTAAAATACAACATCAAAAAAAGAAATTACAACATCAAATAATTCATTTCTCCTCTCAAAATCACTCTTATAGATTTTTTACACATGTGTAAATATAACAAATTTACACATGAGTAATTGGTAAACTTACACATGTGTAAATTTTCTTTATTTCCGAATTCACGTAAATTTAAATGTGTAAATTAAATTTCTAGAATTGTGCGATGAGGATGTGTTTGAGCGTAAAGAAGATGTGTTTGAGCGTAAAGAAGATGTGTGCGATGAGGATGATAACTGGAAGGATCGAAAATAGGGATAGGATATTCGGGCGACAGTTATTCCACCGTTAACTGGTTCGCCTGGAATTGTAATAAGAAAAACAGTACTTCTATTCGGGATAAATGTAATAGTTTGACTAGGATGGATGGCTGTAATGGCTGTGTACCTAAATTTAATATTCGGGATAACTGTAATGGCCATGTGCCTACATTTAAGACCCTCAACCACGAGAATGGAGTGGTTGAACGTGGTTGAATGTCATGACTTAAATTCTGCTTTTAGTGATGAAAATGTTGTACTTAAATCCCCTGTGTTTGTTCCAGAATTGAAGAAAAACAGATTCGGAAAGTTCCTTACAGAGGAAATTCCCGAGTTTGTTCCACCATGTACAGGTACATTAGAGTCTAATAAAGAATCAACGCAAGTAAGCAGCAGTGAAGACTCGAGCAAAACAACTTTGGAAAGTGGTGAAGAAACCTCAAGCGAAGATCAGGAATCAAATGATTCAAGTGAAAATCAAGAATCAACTTCTTCAGCAGATAGCGAGAACGATGAAGATTGCATTAAGGATGAAAATCGGCTTGACAAGAAAGTGAAGAAAGTTGAAAGTTCAAGCTACATTGCATCATTAGACAACGCTTCAAGCAGCTCTAGACTCTCATCACATACATCATCTTCACATGCGGCATTCACAAAAAGAAAAGAGTAAATTGCATGCAATCACTGTGGTCATTTAGGACATACTGCGAAACATTGCAAGAGCAAGAAATTTTCTAAACCTAAACAAGATTTTGTCAAAAGTTTCACCGAGCAATTTGATAATTGTAGGAAATAAGTCAAATACATAGTTAATTCAACATATTTTTGGAAGTGAAAAGAAGACATTCTTGTTCAAAATCACAATAGATTAAACTTGAAACAAGTCTGGGTTCCGAAAACTAACTAACTTGCAAAAATAGCTTCGAATGCTCATGGAATACATTTGCACGTGGACAGTGGATGCTCCAGGCATATGACCGGATTAAAGGAACTCCTAAAGAACTTTCGAATCATCAACGACAACTTCGTATCTTTTGCCGGAGATGAAAAGGAGGGAAAATTGTTGGAATGGGAGACGTCGTATCTGAAGCACTTACATTGGAGAATGTCAATTATGTACCAGAATTGTGTTACAATCTCATGAGTGTATCAAAAGTCTGTGACAAAGGAATATCGGTGCTGCTCAACGACGTGGAATACCTATTTCTCAAGCCCGAATACTTCGTTCCTGTCGTAATGGTTATGCTCACAGCTCCTTGTCAAAACAAGACCTACATTCTCAATATGAAAAACACAAAATCCAGTGAGCATATGACACGTCTAATCTCAAAAGCGTCAGAATCAGAATCACTGCTTTGTCACAGGCGGTTAGGGCATGGAACTTCAAAAATATGAATAAACTCTCCAAGTTAAATTTAGTGAGAGTTTTACCTATAAAAGAATTTCCATTTTCAAAAAAAGTATCGCATGCGCCCAAGGCAAGCAATACAAAAAGCCGCACATATCTAAAGCAGTGAATACGACATTCGCTCCATTGCAATTGCTGCATATGGATCTTTTCGGCCTAGCTCACGAAATTATATGTTAGGGCCTAGCCCATGAAATTATAGGTTTCGGCCTAGCCCATGTATTCTATGCCTTTGGGCTTAGCCCATGTATCTTATGCTTTTGTGTAGTTGGGCCTTGACCATGTCTTTTATATAATGGGCCTGGCCCAATTTATTTTCAAGAGTCCAAATATTTATAAGTCTTACACTTAAAAATTTTACTAAGTATTGTCTTTTAAGTATATTCATATACTTTTATAAAACCGCTTAGTAATTCTTATACATTTTAACTTTCCGGATTTTGGTATCGTTAATATACGTATACGTTAGGTGTCTAAAATAAATTATTTTAGGGGTCGTTGTCGTTTAATATTTCTCGCATCAAAAATCACCCAACGTCGTAGTAATCTTCGTGTTGGCGATTTGTACGTTGGTCACGGCTGACGGTGTATCGTGTAGATTTGCCCATCGTCCGCATTACTTCGTGTATTGTAAAAGTGTACGTGTTTTATGTTATCTACACTAGGTAATCCTTCAAGTGTTTGAAGTATTTGTATAAGTTGGGTATTTTGTGGTATATACCGTAAACTTCTAGATACATACACATGTATTTACACATAACCTTTGGTGACAAAATATGCATATATATGTTTTTAATCCCACAAGTATATATATAGGTAATAAATACTTTATTTTTAACTTGTTATATATATATATATACTTTTTGGCTCTTGGATGGTTAGGGTTTAACCCTTGTCATTAGAACTTCCTTAATGACGGTTTAGGTAACTAATCGTGTTTCACCCTGTTAATCACACTTTAATCCCGATTAGATTTTTAGAAAATTTCACCATAGTTTCCCCTAAACTATGCCGTTTTCCACGTTTTAAAAACATATTTAAACCATGTTTAAACCCATAATCAAGATCAATTATCAACTCAAGATTACATACCACTTATCATGCTTTATTTACAACTTATGCACCCTCATCTTCCATGATCCTTTTAAAGATATTTTCACTACTTTTCTTAAAAATAATGAGATTTTTATATTTTCATTAGATCCTTTAAGTCACCTTTTTAAGTTACACCTTCAAATCATTATTTCCAATTTAACCTCCTTTGTTTACTACACTTTTTAAGATGATTATAACTTAAATCATGGTGTTTATTCATTATAAAATCCACACATGTGTAGTAAATAGTTTTTAAGTTGTAGTAATCTTCATGGATCATGAGGTTGGATGATCTTGTTTAGATTTAAACATCACCATGTTTAAATCATCATTTATATTATTATTCATACAAGATCATCTACTTTAAACACCTTACTTTATCATAATCAACATCATCATGCTAACTAGTTAACCAATAAGCACATAATCAACACATAATAAGCTATATTTAGTATTATTATTAAGGTGAGGTTTAGGGTTTTAAGTTATATTTTCTTTACTTTCAAGATGATCAACTTGTACTTTCTTAAACTAGACATTATAAGAAGCTTAAATATGAAGAGAAATTATCTTATAAAGTTGCACAAGATTAGTGAAGATTTAGGGAGAAGATGAAGCTCCAAGAAAACCCTAATGATTCTCCATCCTTGCAAGCACTTTGAATGATCTTTTAATGGCTTTAAAGTGAAAATGGGGTGTTTAATGGTGGAAATGTGGAGGTTTGGTGGTGGTGGTTTGAGCCGTGGGAAAAGAAGGAGCATAAGGGGTTTTCTTATGTTTTTTTTGAAATGATATAAATAAACATGATCATGATTTATATAAATCATCAAGTCAAAATCATATCCTTCCACCATACTTAGATATTTTATTTTTCAACATAAATCAAGTGGTGGGGGCCCACTTGAAATCACCTACATGAAGGGGGGGGGGGGGTTAAGTGTTAATATTATTTATAACATGTGTTGAAAAATAGATATTTAGGTGTTTAGGTTAAGTATGATGATTAAGGGTTGATCTTGTATCATTAGCAAGTAATTAGGATTTAGGGTGTTAATCAATGTTAATTAGTTCTCTTGACTAATTGATATTAGTTTCGGATAATGAAAACGTCACTAGTTCACTCATCGGTACGATATCGGCTAAGATGCAAATTTTATTATTTCGTACCGTGAGCTTTGGTTTTTCAACCACCATAAGTGCCATGGCGTTTATTTAGAGCACTTCCGACATAGAAATATGATTAACTAGTCGAGTATATGTTGAGTTTGGATGGCCAAAACGCTTCCTGTTGAATTATTCGCTCAATATCGACACTTATATATTTTGTCATCGAACATTCCTGGGAGTTGTGTTTCCGTGACCTCAAGATAGTTGAAGGGATTTCGGATCCCATATGAAGCTTAGCTAGATCTCTAGATTAATGTATGAGACTATCGACCATTGAAATCTTTGTTGGTTTGACAGTAGGTCACTTTCCGGTCAAGTTGTGCACTGCTTGTCGTACGATCAGAAACGATGTCTTTTATGTATTTCTGATACTCTCATATTATTTTAGGGTGTTTATCATTGTTCTGTTATAATTCTGGAATCTGGAAAACACCAAATTAATGGTGCGGACGAATTGAAATTGTCACCTTTTTAGTCTAAACAGACAATTTTGTAATTTAGGCGTTGTACCGGAAAGTTATGTATAATTGCAAGATGTGTTCCCACATTAGTGTTTTTATGTATATATGGACTCATTTATGACATTAGCATGCCATTATTCATTGTTCTGTTTCGTTTAGCGGTTTTTGCTGACATGAATAGTGCAACCGCAAATAGTGCGCCTAACACTTTCTACCAACACTTTTAGGGTATAGTTTGATTTGTTTCGCGTCATAACGGAAACCAATATATGTTATGGCATGATTCACTTGTCCTACGCTTATGATATAACGTACGAATCTGTTACGTAATCAAATTACGATATAATGCATGAGATTATGTACTAAAAGTAGTGTTAGTTGATGCATTCCTGTTGCTTGATCCATGACCAGGAGAATCTTGAAAAGATGAGTTAGAACGAGATTCAGTCTTAGGTTGTTGACATTCTCTAGCAAAGTGTCCGTAATTTTGACAATTGTAACACCTCACTTTAGACTTGTCAAAACCTACATTCTTTCCAACGAACTTCTGCCGTCCTATTCATGAACCTCTTCACTCTTCTAGAGATCAAGGCCATCTGCCATTGTAAATCCATCTCCTCTAGGTCATCAGGGTCAATCTGATCATAATCTTCATCAAAAGTAGCGGGATCAGATATTCTTCCCTGAATGTAGTTCTCACATGAAGCAATGAATGAAGCAAGCAAGGCCAGATGATCTTCAGCAGCCTTGACACTCAAAGTCATAGTCCTTGTACTGTTGTTATTATTGCTAGCTTGTTGTCTCTTTGCCCCTAACAATCCTCCTGAAGCAGCTACAAAACATACATCACCATCAGCATTTGTTACAACCTGCTCATTTTCAAATGAGAGAAACGCAGTTGGTGAATCACTTGAAGCATTGTTGGAAGATGAAGATGGAATCCCTTTATAAATTCCCGGATCTTAAACCTGATCATATCCAGTTTCCTTCTTCTTCATGTTGAGCTCATGAGCTCTTAGTTTCCCAACAACCTCTTCCAAGTCTTTATCTTCATAATCAGCTTCACCCTTTATCATAAGAGTATAAATATCCCATTTGGCAGGTAAAGCATCTAGCAACTTATCGTTTATCTCAACGTCTGTGTATCCCTCTATGTCATAATTGTCCATTTCTAACATTAGATGACAATATCTAGTGATGATATCTTTGAGGGACTCATTTCTCATGCCTTTAAAGACAACAAATTGCTTCTTCAGTAAGTCAACTTTGTTTTCCTTCACATCAGGATTGTCCTCATACCGCTTCTCTAGAGCATATCACATCTCCTTCGAAGTAGTATATCGCTTGAATGTATGTTTGATGCCATCAGGTAACGACATCTTTATTGAAGCTAAGGCCTTCTTCTCAGACTTAGATATTCTCTTATCAGCCTCTGACATGTTTACATAGGTAGTCACACATTGTCTGCCTTCAAAGTCATGAGTTGGGTTCACGTACCCATCTTGAATACAGATCCACATCCGTGTGTCCTGGTATTCTATGAACGACTGAAATCTATCCTTCCATGTAAGGTAATTCTCTACCTTCAACATCTTTGGCGGTTTGTTAGTCGTGCCTGCCTCATGCTCCATTCTCAACAATTCGTTTAAGTTTGACATATTCGACATTTTTACCAAACCAACCGCTAAAAACGTTTAAAAATTTGTCCGAAATGTGTGATTACCAAATTGTACCGTTAGACTCATCTCGAAAATACGAATCCAATGATGTATAATGTCCGAGAGCAATTTTAGGCATTTTCCTACTTTTGTCCTAAAAATCACACGAGTCTAACCGTGCAGTCGGTTTCTCAAAATTGTTTATCTCCAATTACGTCAGCTGGTTAACTTTCCACCTTTTCGAGCTCAACTCGGAATAATACCCAATTCAGAACAGTAACTCAGATTAACAATCCAAGATGGAAATTCAGAACAGTGATCCGAGATACCAATTCGAGTTGGTGATTCGGAACAGTGATCCGAGATGGTATTCAAGATGATCCGAGATGATCCGAAATCAATACC
Organism: Scalesia atractyloides; assembly: GCA_947069175.1. Classification (NCBI taxonomy): domain Eukaryota; kingdom Viridiplantae; phylum Streptophyta; class Magnoliopsida; order Asterales; family Asteraceae; genus Scalesia; species Scalesia atractyloides. Next base: position 38,546,939 of record CAMTDV010000001.1, read on the forward strand.
AAAAATCCGAGATGCAGTGTTATGATCCAAGATGCTTCCTAGTTTATTTGAGATCCTTCCCAATTTATCCGAAATACACTGTTTTGATCCGAGATGCAATCCGAGATGATCCGAGATCAACACCAATGATCCGAGATGCACTGTTCTGATCCGAAATGCAAGTTTTCTGATTCGAGATGCCGAGATGCTTCACTTATGATCCGAGATGCAAGTCTTCTATCCGTAATCTTTGATGTTTATCCAAAACAGCAGCAGAAACCCTAGAACATCCGTCAAAACGTCCAAAAACCCAACTTTTTCTGCAGTAACGATTACGAACCAAGGAAAACAAGAGCCTAATGCTCTGATACCAATTGCATGTCCCCTAATCCGTATGGATCTTCACAGAATCGTGTATCCAATCTAGAGTGCAGAATCCTTAGATTAGATTATCACAGAAATACCAGTAGGAACAGATATCACAATAACCCGATCTTTATTGATTATCTATCACAACGATTACAATCAATCTAGATCACACGAATTCGTCCAAGCCAATCTCTCTACGAATTCTCTCTCAACTCTTTCTGAAGTGACTAACTGAGCAACCTTAACCCTAAGTTAAAACTCTGTTTATATGAAGACAGGTTTGTGTCACACCCCTGTCATAGCGGAAGCGCAAGTGTGTGACTATTAGGTAATCATTGCATCCAATTTAGTAAACAATATTAAATAACAACGATGTCATGCCATTACTAAGTTTCATTACACATTTATAGATTACAAAAGTGAAATCACATTGTTATCTGTCTCAGATTACCACTTACAAACATAGTTTAAAAACACATTGTTCCAAAATAGACATTGTTTCCATCACAAATTCATATTGAGGCTTTGACCTCTATATACCCAAACGAGGTTGGATATAAAAGGCAAACCCTCCAAAAGGTAGTACATCGTTGTCTTGACTAATTCCCATACCCAGATACCATCACCAGCTCAAGTCTTGCGTCCTGAAATACATGTAATTTTAAAAAGTCAACATAAAGTTGGCGAGTTCATGTAGTTAAATGTTTTCGTATCAAAATGTCATCCTTGAAATCCTGTATTGAAATCCAAGTATGTTATTAGCATCAATGAGTTATTTAAGGATCTATCAGTGTGTCGCGAGCACCCTGACATACTTGTGCCATAAGTAAGTAACCAAACCGAGACTACTTTGACATCATTGGGATCACAGAAGCACTCCAAAGGGTATACCATTAAGGAATGGAACGGGTCTCAAACTTAATAAATCTACTTCTTTTGCACCTTGGTCACTAAGTGATTAATGGTTACTATTGTCATCATCCTACTTCCACACAGTGATCTGTTATCTACTAACCCATAGCTAACATACTGTTTTGACATGACATGTATTTCCCCTCGATAGTTTAAAACAAAACTTAAAATAATTTAAAGGAGGGACATGAACTCACAGTTTTTGCGTTCCGTTAAGTCATACTATTTATCGATCGGTGTGCGCAACGTATGTAACCTACATTTGTATTGTTTTCATTAGACATCTAGGTCTCAATGGATCTTGTACTCGTTGTTCATCTTGAATCCTTGTTATGTACCTTTTCGTTATGATAGAATAACTTAAAATGTTATCATAGTGTTGGTAGTTTCTTTGTTCGATTAATATTGTTATATATATATATATATATATATATATATAATATTGTTTTCAAATCATGTGTGAACTAGGCCTTGCCCTTCACATATCATTGGGCCTAGCCCATGTCATCTATGTCTTTGGGCCTAGCCCATGTTTTCTTGTCATTGGGTCTAGCCTATGTCATCTATGTCTTTGGGCCTAGCCATGTTTTCTTGTCATTGGGCCTAGCCCATGTTATCTATGTCTTTTTGGGCTTTTATTAGTTTTGGGCCTTGTCCATAAATATTATGGAATTGGGCCTTGTCCAAGACTTTACAATTTGGTCCTAGCCCACATTTATTTATTAAAAGCCCATTTTTTATAAGTATTTACTTATAATTTTCTAGATTTTTATATTTTTAACTTTTCGGATTTTGATTTCGATAACATATATATACATATATATACATATATATATATGTTGAATGTCTAAATATATATTTAGACTCGTCGTCGGTGTCGTTCATTACATGTTCGTTTTCGTCAAGAATCGCCCGTTGTTGTAATGATCTTTCGTGTCGGCGATTCACCCGTTGGTCATCGACGCGATGGTGTAATCTTTAATGTTCGCATCGTCTCGTCTGTCGGATTATTGTTTCGACACATTTCAAGAATATATTTGTTATGTTACCAACACTTAGTGTATTGATCAAGTGTTTGTATTTTGTATATAATTGGGTATTTTTATTGTGAATACCCTAAGTTTCTAATACATACACATATAATACACACATGCATACATACAAAGTTATTGGTAACAAATATATATATATAAATACTTGTATTATTTTCCAAGTAGAAATATATATTTGTAAAAAGCATTTATTTTTTACTTGTAAATATATATTTATATCTTTGTTAAACACTTGGCCTATTCAATCAGAAGGAATTGAACATGAGACAATGACGTGGGGTCAAAGTTCTGAACGACTATAACTGCGAAATTTGTTACCATCCTGGTAAGGCGAATGTCGTAGCCGACGCACTTAGTCGTAAAGAACGTGTCAAACTTCACTGTGTTTGAGTTCAATTTGATATCCAAACACATATGTTCCAAGCTCAACGTACTTGCGTAACCCAAGGTATGATGAATAACGGACTGCCACACAATCTTGAGCTTCATCTTGAAACTAAAGATGATGGGTTACCCTATTTCTTAAATCATTCGTGGGTTCCAAACCAAGCTGATCTTCGTGCATTATTGATAAACGAGGCCTACAAGTCTCGTTACTCTATTCATCCCGGCGGGACAAATGTACATGGATTTTTGTACCTAGTATTGGTGGCTAAGTATGAAGAAGTACATAGTCTTGTACGTGTCAAAATGCCTTACTTATCTTAAAGTCAAGGCAGAACATCAACATCCCTTAGGTTTACTTGAACAACCAAAAGTCCCGGTATGGAAGTGGTAGAACATTGCTTTGGATCTCATCACTAAATTACCACGCACTTCTAGAGGTCATGATGCCTTTGGGTAATCATTGGATGTCTAACTAAGTCAACACACTTTTTGCCAGTTCTCGAAGATTTCTATGCCGACAAGCTTACTAAAATCTATATTGATGAGATTGTATCTCGTCATGGTGTTCCTTTGAACATCATATCAAATCATGATGCTCGTTTCTCATCTCGTTTTTGGAAGACCATGCAATCAGCCATGGGAACCAAATTGAATCTAAGTACCACATATCATCCTTAAATCGATGGACAAACTAAAAGGAAAATCCAAACACTTGAGGATATGCTTAGAGCTTGTTTGATCGACTTTGGTAGTACTTGGGATTCGCATCTACCTTTGATCGAATTTCCTACAACAATAGCTATCATTCAGCATCAACATGGGTCCATTCGAGGCTCTTTATGGTCGGAAATGTCGATCCCCCGTTTGTTGGATTGAAGTTGGTGAAGCTCAAATCACCGGGTCTTAACTCATTCAAGAAACCATAGACAAAATCATGTAAATTTGCAATAACCTTTTGACAGCTAGAAGTCGTCAAAAGAGTTATATTGACAAACGATGCAGACCTTTAGAATTCCAAATTGGTGACCATGTTCTTCTCAAGGTATCCCCTTGGAAGGGCGTGGTTAGATTTGGAAAGAAAGGTAAACTAGCTCCTTGTTATGTGGGACCTTTTAAGATCGTTGAAAGGATCAGAAAGGTAGCCTACAAACTCGAACTACCTCCCAAACTTGGGAATGTTCATCCAACCTTCCACGTGTCCAACTTGAAAAGATGTTTAGCCGATGAAAACCTCCACATCTCTCTTGATGAAATTTGCATTGATGACACTATGCATTTTGTCAAGAAACCTGTGGAAATTATGGACCGTGAAGTCAAGAAACTTAAGCGAAGTCGAATACCAATTGTTAAAGTTCGCTGGGAATCCAAACGTGGGCTAGAGTTTAGCTTGGAAAAAGAGGATCAAATGAGGGTGAAATATCCACATCTTTTCTCACAGGTCTCCTCTGATTCAATTTCCACGTGCGGAGTTTCACCGCGAGAGGTACGACCGACCAGGATTTAGCCACTAATCATGTTGAACAACCAATTAAGTTATCAAAAAGTATCACCATCAACACGATTAGTGATCTAAAGTTTAACTGTCAAAAAAACATAGCTTAACCAACAGCGGAAGCAAACAATTAAAAAAAATCCAAACAGTATTTAAAACCATAATTGTTTAATAAAACAAAATCAAATAGTCCACGCAGCCACGACACTCCTCCAATGCAAGCTCCCGCTTTATATCTAACGACCTGCAAAGCATGTAATAGTATGTAAACATAAAGTTGGCGAGTTCACGGTTTTTTAGTATTATTTAAAAAAAAACTTAGGTTGTTAAATTACTTAATTTATAAAACATGTCATGGGGAGCTACCCCATTTTTAAGCTACTAAACTTTGTGGTACCGAAACTTTGACTGTTTAAGTTGTTTGTGCCCCAGGTCCATGTCTATCACCATTGAGCAGTTGCCAAGGCATACAAGTTCATGCTCGTCCTCCCAGGTATGGTGTGAGGTTTGTCAACCTAATAGCGCTATCAACTAATATACCGTTCGCGAGGCCCCGACGATTAATCGGGCTAATGGGTGGGGACTTCCGGATAGAGTTCGTTTAGTCTGCTAAAGACATGCAGGTTAACTTAGCATTTAACAGTATCCTAAATCGTGGAAAGTGAAGTTAACGATATTCCAACCCAGGAATACTAGGCAATCCCATACCCGGGAAAGTGAGGTTCCCGACCACCCGGAATACATTCTTTTAGTAAAGGTGTGAACTCACTTTTGTTTTGCTTGGTAAGAAATAAAATGTAAATAGTAGCTAAGACAATTAACCGCGTCCTAAGATGGTTATCATGTAGTTCATTAGAGTGGGTTCATGCAATACGTACAATCCTACACACAATCTAACATTTTGCACGTAACACGTTTATACATGAATAATTTATCCAATGTATACATATATAACACCATAGCATATCACATACCACGTATCAATCATGTAGTCATCAAACACATTAGAATATAATATGATATCGCAAGCAAGAAACAAGCACGTTAAATTAACCTATCAAAATTCAGCATTGACACTTAATTTTGTGCAGTTTTCGGGAATTTTTCTAATATAGTTTCCGAACTACAAAAATTTCCAGAAAATTATACAACGTGAAAAATGGCCCATTTAATTTTGTGTAAAATTTTCAGAACCTAATTCTTTATAGATTTTTCTGTGAAAAATACAATGGTCAGATTTGTCACAATCTGACCCCTTCCTACTAAATATTTTCTTACAAATTTCTCGTTTATCCGATGGACTTGAAACCAACGGAAAAATTCTTAAAACATTAAAGGCTATCTACAGTAATAATTTCATAGAAAAAATCTAAATATGCAACAAGTTATGACCAAAAACATATGACCCATTTACTACAGCCTTTCGCAGCTTCAACATTTGTTCGTATATAATTCGTTGAAAATATCAAACAGTGTCGAAAAATTATGATTCTAGGGCCATTTGATTTGTATATCGAAATAGCACGTTATAGACTCAAGGAACTCCAAATTTCGTTAAATTACAACCTGGTTACAGCTAACTGAAGTTGGCTATAAATGGCAAACAACTTTCTGTTTTCACTTATACGCTACTAAAACAGGTTTCTAAGTTCCTTGACATGTTATTGCGATTACATGGACACCTATAATCAGCTATAGCAGGTTGTGTGATATTTATATATAACTTTATGAACAAGGACATCAAGATGGTCAAGCACCTTAAACCCTATGACTAACAACTCATAAAGGATCCAACCATTACACACATGATCCTAACACTTTTTTCACTTATACGCTACTAAAACAGGTTTCTAAGTTCCTTGACATGTTTTGTGATTACATGGACACCTATAATCAGCCATAGTAGGTTGTGTGATATTTTTGTATAATTTTATGAACAAGGACATCAAGATCGTCAAGTACCTTAAACCCTATGACTAAAAACTCATAAATGATCCAACCATAGCACACGTTATCCCAACACCGTGAACTACATATATCATCATGTATCTCAAGATTATTAATACAACTGTGGAACACAGCCATGTAACATAAACAAAACTAGGAATCGAAACCACATAACATACTAACCGGTAGCGAGATGTGATAGAGATTCGAGTTCGATCAAGAGGAAGTTAGCAAGGGAGAGGTAGCCATGTGAGAGGGGTCTTGCTGCTGATATTGCCGTAGGGGGTGGGGTAGAAATTATTAGGTTTAATTTGTAGTCGTGCGCTTAGCAGAACATACATATGCATGTATATACATGCATGCGCAAATCTTCACAACTATGTGGGCTAGGGCGGTTTGGGGTTGGGCCGAAATACTACAAGAGAAGGGGTGGGCTGGAGGGTTAAGTTGGGATGCTCAAAAAGAGGGATGTGGGGCTGATGATGGCTGCTCAACAAACGCAAAAGAGGAAGTGGTGATTGGTAGCGATTTCTTTTTGGTGTGTAACCTTTATTTTTTTTACCAATACAATCTAAGACTTAATTATAATTTAACAAATGTTAATAATTATAATCAAACAATTATAATTAGATGGGTTAGTGTATATAAAAACATGAATAATACCTATTCATCCAGACACGATGCAGTAACCCGAAAGGAACATAATAAAACATAGTCATAGGAAACAAACAATTTACCTCGAAGATACGGGTTGTCACATCATCCCCAAGTTGAAAGAAATTTCGTCCCAAAATTAAGCATACAGTCACTAAATAAGCTAGTGTGGTTGAGTGTTTTCACGGGGTGTCACATCATCCCCAGTTGGTTTGGAATTTCGTCTCGAAATTCAGTAGTAGTTTCAGTACTGGATGCATTGTTCTTAAATAACTGAGGATACATGTGCATCATTTGATCCTCCCCTTCCCAAGAAAATTCTGGTCCACGACGTGAGTTCCAACATACTCGAACTATAGGTATTTTGCTGCGCTTAAGGGTTTTGATTTCCCGATCCATGATCTCAACGGTTCCTCGACAAAAAGAAGCTCATCATTGATCGTGAGTTCCTTGAAAGGAACAACGAGAGTTTCATCTGATAAACACTTCTTCAGATTTAACACGTTGAAAATGTTGTGCACACCACTAAGCTCTTCAGGAAAGTTTAGTCTATATGCCACTGTACCGATGTCTCAGTGATTTCTAAAGGACCGACATAACGAGGATTAAGCTTGCCCCGTTTGCCAAAACGATTCCACACCTTTCCAAGGTGAGACCTTTAGCAAAAATCAGTCTCCAACTTGGAATTCCAATGGGTTTCTACGCTTAGCAGCGTAGCTTTTCTGACTGTCGCGAGCTGCCGCCATTCGTTGTCTGATCTGGGCAATCTTTTCTGTTGTGTCGAGTACGAGTTCAAGCCCAGTGATTTGGCTATCGCCAATCTCAGCCCAACACAGAGGTGATCGGCATTTCCGTCCATACAATTCCTCAAAGAGTGCAGCCTAGATGTTGGTGGGGTAACTATTGTTGTAAGAAAATTCTACCAAAGGTTTGGATGGTCTTCAATTATTGTTGTAAGAAAATTCAACCTCTGTCTTTCCCAGTTGTTGCCAAAGTCGATGACACATGCCCGCAGCATGTCTTCAAGGGTTTGGATGGTATGTTCCATTAGACTATCCGTTTGCGGGTGATAAGCTGTGCTCATGTCCATTGGTGATGTCACACCCTGGTTGTGGCGGAAGTGCAAACGTGTGACTATGAGGTAATCATCGCATCCAATCAAGTAAACAAGTATAAACCAACAACGATGCCATACTGATATAAATATTTCATTCCAACATTTATAAGTTACCAAAAGTAATTTCATAGTTTTCACTTCGTCATCAGAGACATAGTTTGGCATACATTACTTCAAAATAAATATTGTTTTCAAGGTAAATGCGTAATGAGGTTTCGACCCCTATATACCCATACGAGATTGGGATATAAGAGGCAAATCCTCCAAAAGATGGCATTCGTTATCTTGTCATTTCCAATATCCCGAAATGTATCACCAGCTCATGCCTTGCGTCTTGAAATACAGGTAATTTTAAAAAGTCAACAAAAGTTGGCGAGTTCATGTAGTTAATGTTTTCGTATAAAATGTCATCCTTGTAATCCAGTAATGAAACCTGAGTATGTTATTAGCAATCATGGAGTTTTAAGGATCTATCAGTGTGTCGCGAGCACCCTGACATATGTGCCATAAGTAAGCAACCAAACCGAGACAACTTTGACATCATTTGGATCACAAAAGCACTCCTAAGGGTATACCAACCAGGAGTGGAGCACGCCTCAAACTCAATAGATCTATATCTTTTGCACCTTGGTCACTATGTGATTAATGGTTACTATTGTCATCATCCTACTTGCGCACATTTAATCGTGTTATCATCTAAACCCATAGCTAACATACTGTTTGTTATGACATGTATTTCCCCTCGATAGTTTTAAAACAAAACTTTGAAATAATTGAAAGGAGGGACATGAACTCACATCTTTTGGTTCCGTACGTCGTACTTTTTAAAGTTTGGTGTTCGTACACGTTTGCAACCTACATGTGTATTAACTTCATTAGACTCCAAGGTCTCGTTGGACCTCGTACCAGTTGTTCATCTTGAATTCTTGTTGTGTATATATTTATCACATTAGTACAACTTAAATGTGTTTATAGTGTTGGTAGTTCGTTCGTTCGATTATTAATTTTATACATATATTTCTCAAATATATATATCTTATCGTTCTTATATCATGTGTGAATGGGCCTCACCCTTCACATGTCTTCGTGCCTTGCACGCGTGTCATTGGGCCTAGCCCATGTAATTTATGTCATTGGCGATTTGTTCATTGTCGACAACGCGACGATGTGTCGTGTAAGTTCGCCCATCGTCTGCATTACTCTGTTCGTCTTATTATTGTTTCAAACATATTGTAAAAGTGTAAGTGTTTTATCTCGTTTACACTTGGTAATTCTTCATGTGTTTGAGGTATTTGTATAAGTTGGGTATTTTGTGGTATATACCCTAAACTTCTAGATAGATACACATACATACACATGTATTCATACATAAACTTTTGGTGACAAAATATGTATATATATAGTTTTATTCCCACAAGTGTAAATATGTAATAAACACTTACTTTTAACTTGTAAAAATTTACATATATACTTGTTAAACTCTTGGATGGTTAGGGTTTAACCCTTGTCATTAAAACTTCCTTAATGACGGTTTAAGTCACTAATCGCGTTTAGTCTAGTTAATCACCCCGTTAATATACTTTAATCGCGATTACATTTTTAGAAAATTTTGCCATAGTTTCCTCTAAACTATGGCGTTCTCCAGTTTCAAAAACGTATTAAAATCATGTTTAAACCCATAATCAAGATCAATCATCAACTAAATGTTACATACCACTTTTATATGCTTTATTTATACATTTAACATCCTTATTTCCATGATCCTTGTAAAAATATATTTTTACTACTTTATTTAAAAACAATGAGATCTTTATATATTTATTAGAACCTTTAAGACACCATTTTTAGTTACATCTTCAAAACAATATTTCCACTTTAAACAACTTTGTTTACTACACTTCTTAAGATGATTATAACTTAAATCATGGTGTTCATTTCTTATAAAAATCACACATATGTAGTAAATCATTTTTTAGTCATAGTAATTTTCATGGATCATGAGGTTGATGATCTTTTTTAGATTTAAACATCACCATGTTTAAATCATTATTTATATTGTTATTCACACAAGATCATCCACCTTAAACACTTTACTTTAACATATTCATCATAATCATGCTAATTAGTTAACACTAATTCACATAATCAACACATAATCAACAATATTTAGTGTTATTATTAAGGTGATGTTTAGGGTTTTTAAGTACTTTCATAAACTAGACATCATAAGATGATCAACAAGTACTTTCATAAACTAGACATCATAAGAAGCTTAAATATGATGAAATAATTGTCTTACAAAGTTGCACAAGATTAGTGAAGATTAAGAAGAAGATGATCCTCCAAAGAAATCCCTAATGACCCTCCATCCTTGCAAGCACTTTGGGTGATCTTGTAATGGCTTTAAAGTGTATAAAATGGAGTTTTAATGGTGGAAATATGGAGCTTTGTGGTGGTGGCAGTGAGCCATGGGAGAGAGAGACCAAGTGAAGGTTTGTTTTAATTTTTGTTTTTGAAGTAAGAATGATGGAAAGAATGGTGTTTCGTCTTGTATATAATTGCTATCTTTCAAAGGTCAAAACAATATCTCATACCATGCTTCTAATCTCACTGTTTCAACACAAATCAAGTAGTTGGGGGACCCACTAGAATCCACCAAAATGAAGGGGGGGGGGGGGGGGCGGGGGGCGGCTAAGTGTAATTATTTTTATAACATGTGATAATTTGGTAGATATTTAGGTATTAGCTTAAGTATGAGGATTAGAGGTTGATCGTGTATCATTAGCGAGTAATTAGGGTTTAGGGTGTTAATCAAAGTTAATTAGTCCCCTTGACTAATTGGTATTAGTTTTGGATGACAAAAACACCACTAGTTCGCTCATCGATACGATATCGGTTAGTATACGAACTTTATTATTTCTTACCGGAAGCTTTGGTTTTCGACTACCATAAGTGCCGTGGCGTTTATTTAGGGCACTTCCAATCTAGAATTATGATTAACTAGTTCGTTAGTCGAATATATGTCGAGTTTGGATGGCCGGAACGCTTTCTGTCTAATTATTCGCTCGGCACTTATATATTTTGCCGTCAAAGTTTCCGAGAGTTGTGTTTCCGTGACCTCAAAATAGTTGAAGGGATTTCAGATCCCAAATGAAGCTTAACTAGCTCTCTAGATTAAGGTATGAGACTACCGGCCATTAAAACTTTCGTCGGTTCGACAATCGGTCACTTTCTGGTCAAGTTGTGCACTGCTTGCCGTACGACTGGAAACGATGTCTTTTATGTATTTCTGTTATTCTCATATTGTTTTATGGTGTTTAACATTGTTTTGTTATAATTCTGGAATCCGGATAATACCGAATTAATGTTGTGGACAAACTAAAACTGTCACGTTTTTTATCGAAACGGACAATTGTTTAATTTAGGTGTTGTACTAGAAATTTATGTATTTTTAAAAAATGTGTTCCCACATTAGTGTTTTCATGTATATATGGACTATTTAGGGCATTAGCATACCGTTATTTATTGTTCTGTTTCGTTTTAGTGGTTTTGCTGACCTCGATTATGCAACCGCGAATAGTGTGCCCAACACTTTCTACTAACCCTTTTATGACATTGTTTGATTTGTTTCGCGTCGTAACGGAAAACAGTATATGTTATGATTGAATTTGCTTGTCCTAATACTTGTGATATGACGTACGACTCAGTTACGAAATCAAATTATGATAAAATGCATGAGATTATGTAATAAAAATAGTGATTAGATTGTACGAATTACCGGTTATTTGCCATTTGTCACATACTACCCCTGTTGTCCTGAAATTCACTTTGAGGCATCCTCTGAAGGAGTCTTCTTGAACAGGTGGGGGTACTCTGTCTTGATATGATCTCACGTTCCACGTGTACTCGGGACCGTGACGTGAGTTCCAGTGAACTTTTACCAGTTTGATTTAACTTCTCCTCGTCTTTTGAACTTTCCAGTCCATGACTTCAATGGGTTCCTTGGTAAATTGGAGTTTGTCATCAATATGAATTTCATCCGCTGGGATGATAATCGTGTCATTAGTCGGGCTTTTCTTTAGATTAGACACATGAAATGTGTCGTGTACATTGTTGAGTTCTTCTGGCAGTTTTAGATTGTAAGCCACTATACCGGCCTTTGCCAGAATTTCAAAAGGCCCAATGTATCTCGGGTTTAGCTTTCTGCGATTCCCGAATCTAGCTACCCCCTTCCAAGGTGAGACTTTTAGTAACACTCTTTCTCTGACCTTGAAGGATAATGGTTTGCGTCTCCGATCTAGATAGCTCTTTTGTCTATCTTGGGCCGCTTTGATACGCTCACGGATCTTGAATATTTTGTCTGTGGTCTCTTGGACTAGTTCGGGACCAATGAGTTGTTTGTCACTGACTTTCGCCCAGCATAGCGAAGATTGGCACTTTCATCCGTAAAGTGCTTCGAACGGCTCGGCTTTGATACTGGTGTGATAACTGTTATTGTAGGAAAACTCTACCAACGGTAAATGAATATCCCGGTTTTTGCCAAATCCATCACACAGGACCGGAGCATGTCTTCCTGTCACACCCCCTGTAATTCCTTCACATCAGAGCAGGGCGTGAACTAAACTGGTATCTTCATTGCACAGCGGAAGTAACGCGAGTGCTAAGACTTCTAATAAATGAACGCCCACTAAATACTCGAATCTCCATGGGTTCCACTATTCCAACCGTGCCATACTTGTAATTGTAACCTGAGAAAGAACATGCGAAAAGTCAACATAAAGTTGGCGAGTTCATAGTTTGTTTTTGTTTCAAATGAGTCATAAAACATTTGAGCATTTTGCATTCGAAAACCATTTTGTGGGATTATAGTATCCCAAAACATCTAAAATGTTGTATCTATATGCATGTATTGAAATGTTTTCCATGCTGTTTGTAAACCAATGCATATTACAGTTGTATCTTTAAACCGGTAATAAATTGTTTTCAATCGTATCTGTAAGTAAACCGGTATTGAAATGTTTTCTGTTATCTTTGTAAACGGTATTGAAATGTTTTCTGTTATCTTTGTAAACCGGTATTGAAATGTTTTCCGATATATTTGTAAACCAGTATTGAAATCGTAGTATGTATTATGCCTACGGAATCTAAGGATCAGTCAGTGTGTAGCTAATACACTACCCTATGTGCCATAAGTAAGTAACCAACCCAAGACAACTCTGACATCATTGGGATCACAAAAGCACTCCTAACCGGTTAACATACCAGGAGTGGAGTGTGTCTCAAACTCGATAGATCTATAGCTTTTGCACCTAGGTCACTACGTGATTAATGGTTACTATTGTCATCATCCTACTTACGCACATCGATCTTTTATCATCTAATTCCATTACTACATACCAATTATTGAAAATCTGTACTATTGGGCCGCGCCCACGTTATCCATGTCATCGGGCCTAGCCCATGTTATCCGTGATATTGCGCCTAGCCCATGTTTTCTTGTCATTGGGCCTAGCCCATGTTAAATAGAATTGGGGCCTCGGCCCCCTAGTTGTGACTATGACAATCCCGTCACTAGTCATAAAACTCATGCATGTTTCGAAAAGCGTTGTATAGCTGTGAAAACCGGTAAGTTTAGCATAAACCTTTCGTAAACCATTTGAGTTCATTGAAATATGTTTTTAACATGGTTTAGAAATATATGATTTTCGTTCATCGAAACATTGTATGCTTTCGCAAAACTTGCTTGTCTTTCCATCCCCGAAAACATTAATAAAAATGTAAAACGCTAAAAAGTGGGGGTTATGAACTCACCTTGATATCCTTGTGCAAAGCTAGCTTAATGTGATTCCATAGTGTTGTCTCCACAACTTGACATGCTAGCATGCAATCTAAGGTATTCCTAAAACGGAATAACTTGTAAGTTTCTAGATATAACGTAGCTAAACTACGTGTCACCGAGCTCTACCGGATCGTTACTCATACGATTCTATAAAATTGTCATTGTCTTAACTCGGTTAACCAACCTATGGTTTTCTTATAAACGATTCTGTTTTCGAGCGACTTGGAATATATGTTTACATATAAACATAACTATATTTCATGAAATCATATTTAGTCGTCATAGTACGACTCTTCGTAGTTTTCGTAAGATATAATGTATATATACTCCAAAATATATCCATATAGGTAACACATTCCGTATCCGAGCAAGAGTCTGGCGTATCGGTTATAATATATAACGATGTCATCGTACACTTGTTATAGTCTTGCGGAGTTGCGTGGTACTTGGTTTTGAAATAAATATAACTATACTTATTTTATGAAAGTATTCAAAATCTCGACGTTTGAATATATATAATTATATTTGTGTTATATGATTTCCGAATTCTAGACGCCTTTAATATATGATTCCCGAATTCCGTCGTTTAAAATAATACGCGCATTGTACTTATCTTGTAAAAGCGTTCGGAAATCTTGGCGTTCGAAACAAATATAAACTATATACTTATTTTTATATCATCGTTTGAATAAATTATCGATGTTTGAAATCTAGTTTCCGAGTTTGGACTTTGAGTTAAACATAAATAAATATTATTTATCTTATAGTCGATTACCGAATCTTGTTATCTTGTAATCGTGCTCGTTAAGATGTTATCGGCTCGATGTTGAAAGTTTAAATGGCGTCGAAAAAATAAATATCTATATTTATTTTATACAATCGTTTGAATTCGGACGTTTTATCTTTAAAATGTAACGCGTTTCGTATTGCGTATTTTACGAAAATCGAGCAGAGTTTCCTCTGTTTTTGGACGATCCCGACAATACAAGTTATCGATTTAATTTGTCAAAACACAATCAATCAATGTACGCAATATATTATACTTTCCCGTCGTGTTCAAACATAATTTTCCGCCATTTATAATTCCGATTTATATGTGTATATATCGTAATGTTATCGGTTCTGTTTTTAACTAGTAATTTTAAACGAGTTACATAGTCGGATCGATTGTTATTTTTATAATTTTGCCGATATGTAATCGTTAACAGGCCGGTTTTTAGCTCGGTTTCGCGATGTATATTATTAATATTTATAAACTAAAAATAAATTTTGCGTCGTAATTAATTTTTACCGAGTCTCGGGTTGACCCGTTGACCAGATTTGACAGGATTGACTCATGTTGACTGGTTTGACCAGTTGACTATTGTTGACCGTAGTTGACTTTTGTTGACCGAGTCGAACCGAACTCGAACCGAGACACGCATCCGAACCTGAAATCGTGAGTCAAACATAACCCGAACCAAAACCAAACTGAAATATCTAAACTGAACCGAAATGAACATAACTAAACCAAATCTTGAATCGAACCCGAATCTAGGATGACTGAACCCGGGCCGCAGTTGAACCGAACCAAAATCTAAACTGTGACTGTTTTCACCCAGCTCGAACCGACCAAAATCACCACTACGATTGCCGCCGTTTGTCCGGCTCAGAGCCGTCGGCGGCGGCGGCGGCTCCCGCCTATGTAACCCTCACCGGAATCACCACCGGAGAATCAAAGTTGAACCGAACCGAGTCCCGAATCTGCTTGAGCCGAGATGGCCACCACCACCTTGGCCGCCGCTATCATCGGTCTTCGCCGTCAGCCGTGGTTCGTGCCGCACCGCCGCCCCCTTTCTCTCTCACAGTTCTCTCTCTTCACCTTGATCTGTCTCACTTCGCTGCTCTCTCTCTCTCTTCTGTTCTCGATGTGGACTGTGTGCGGGGGTGCAAGGGTACAAGAGAAGAGGTTTTGTCGGTAGGTGTAAGTGGTCAGCCGGAGAAAGGACCGCCCGGGTCACCTGGGTACCGCTGGAGATAGATCCGGCGACCGGATTTGGAGGGAGAGGAGAGAGGGGAAGTAAGTTCAACTTGGGGGGGCTAGGGTTTCAAGATAAGTGAAATGAGAGAATTAGGGTTTGGTTTATATTTATAGCTAGGGTTTTAAGTGGGCTGGGCCCAAAGCCCGTTAACGTGTTCAAGCCCAATGACATATACAAAGCCTGTTATCGTTTCCCGAACCTCGTAAAATATTTATTTGGAGCCTAAACGTGTGAAATTCAAGTCGGGAGTCGGTTACAACCCATAAATCCGTTGGTTGCGTTAAAGTTGCGTAAAACGATTCGATGGTTGTTTCTTGTCCGTTTTTCGATCCGATTTCGACCACGAATAATAAAATTCAATTACGAAGCTAAATATATCATAATATATTAATATCGAGGCGTAAATCGAGTCCGTTGCTTCCGTTTTGTTGTCGGTGCGTTCCTGCGGACGCGTTTTTCGTTCACGTAAGCGTTTTGTGACGTTCGAAGCATGATAATTCATCAAAATCATAACTGTATGATAAATACAAGTACAAAATTCTTGTTTTTAGGGTTTGTCAGTATTTGTTTGGCATCAGTTCGCTTAGCGTTCAATTTCGCATTTAGTGTTCTCGATTATTGCCAAATCGCGTAACGTGAAGCAAGTAGATGTTCCTAGGCTCTCCAGAGGCCTGATCAAGTTAATTTACGTCTAATTACGATAATTACGATAATCATAATATATTAATATATTAATATATTTGTTATGTTCGCAATTATAACCAAAAACTGTCGGTTGTCACATTCTCCCCTTTATAATAAATTTCGTCCTCGAAATTTAAGCTATGTTATCTCCTTAGATTTTTGTCATGCGTAGGTATTAATAATACCCAGGTAAATGACCATGTAATCGCATCGAGACTTCTCTGGATTATATGAATACAATGACTTACTACAACAACATGAACCTACTGGTTCAACTGAATCTGTTTTCAGAATCGATGCTAACTGAACAAAATGTAGTGATATATTCACTAGTGTGACTTAGTTTACATGGGTCATACAAATGAGAATCTCGACAATAAATTTCCAAGACGTTCACAATCTGTAAATGAATTTCATAAACAATAGAAATCTCTACCAACGGAAACTAGCGTTGGTTGTTGGATTGGTGAGACTTAGAATCAACACGCTCAACTGAATTAGAAACATGAAGATGATTTGTTAACTTTTCGAACCATAAGTTAACACTATTGAATTGTAAGGATACACCGAATTACAACCGATGTTAGTGTATCATTGTCTTAATACATAGTTGCATTAAGACTACTTTCGACAATTAGCCAAGCTACAAGTTTATACCGACGCCACAAGGCGTCATAGTGATTTGAAATAATTCATTAATAGCGGTGCCCGAACAAGTTCACCGTGTTTGTAATCAGACAAAAGGTTTAACGAAGTAAGTCTGAACATCTGTTCCAAATAAATCTCATAGGATTTTCAACTGAAAATGAAAGAACAACTAAATATAATTTTCGGTTGCTAATGGAAGAACAATAAATATCCCAAAATTTTCGACCGATGATGAAAGGACCGTTACGAGGTACACTGAAATAGACCATAAAGTTCTGTACCGTCTTCTTAATACACGATTGTATTAAGAATGTTTTAAGAAAATGATTCAACAAGGGGGACTTAAAAATGAATAAATAATCAAGTAATTAAATCCGTAAATGAATGTGAAAGTGAGATTAGCACAAGCTTCAACTAGTGTAAACGCCACCACAAGGTGTCGTAACCAATATATGAATTAATAAGGGTGCAGACTGAATCAGCCTGCTATGGTTCGAAATACATGAATTGCTGTTGATATTACTTTGAATATGACGGCTTCAATCCATCATATGAAATCATTGAATTGAACTTTGTATAAGTGAGCAAGTTCAAACAATTGAACTTGGTTTGACATAATCCAACAATAAATACATGATTCGAACAAGTTTCAAAAATTTACTACAAAAATCCCATGTATGCAACTTGGAAAGAAAATGCAATTTCAAGAATTCGTTGACTTGATATCAAGGAGTCAATACTTGCAATAATGCAGGTCATCTACATCACAAAGCAAAAATTTGAATAGCGAACCAACCTTTGAATTATTGATGAAATGACCTTTCGAAGTGAAGACCCTGTTGGTCTCCGCGTTTCAAGTTAACCACATCCGTAGCAAACAAAGCATGCGTATCATGTAAATTTGTCCAGAAATGATGAAATAGGTGTTCGCAAATCAAGAAAGAATTTTCGTGACACAATGATCGTTATGAGGGGTAGAGGTATGCAAACCTACTCAGTATATGCAAAGTTGAAATTTCAACCAAAAGGAGTTCGAGGACTTTACCTTGTATTTCCTGTGATGACTTATTGTTTCTTGACATGACCACGGAATGTCGAATATGGCGTATTTGCCATTAAAGAGTAGGGGGAATGCGAAGACATGTGACTTCTTTTGTAGCGCCCATTTGTTGTGATTACCATTATAATAAGTATCGACTGTTATGAATTCTCGTTTGAATGTACCTCAGCGTGGTTCGTGTCGCTTACAGGACCACGTGACAATTTGTCGCATTCTGGTCGGTAGTTCTCCCGCTGACGGGATTAGCATCATTGTCGTAATGTCGTGCTTTCTCAAGGCCACGCCTCGAGAGTCGTATGTGATGTACTTCAACATCCGTTATCGTATCATTTAACTTTCACATATATTTGCGCACTAGTGTTTCGTTTCGCGTAGGCTACCTGCTCGGTAAATAAAATAACAGCGACAATATATATGGCCTTTGCCCGAGTTAACAGTCGCAGTTCCTACGTGATGACCTTTATTGGATATTGTCATAAGTCTTCCAAAGGTCCTAAATGCATGTTACCAAAACCCTCAAGGTTTTGCTTACGGTATGTAATGGTTTCGTGTACCGTGTATAGGACACCACACTAGTGTATGTTTGAAATCAACTGTGACTGTTTTCACCCAGCTCGAACCGACCAAAATCACCACTACGATTGCCACCGTTTGTCCGGCTCAGAGCCGCCGATGGCGGCGGCTCCCGCCTATGTAACCCTCACCGGAATCACCATCGGAGAATCAAGTTGAACCGAACCGAGACCCGAATCTGCCTGAACCGAGACGGCCACCACCACCTTGGCCACCGCTGCCGCCGGTCTTCTCCGCCGGCCGTGGTTCGTGCCGCGCCGCTACCCCCTTTCTCTCTCACAGTTCTCTTTCTTCACCTCGAACTCTCTCACTTCGCTGCTCTCTCTCTTTCTTCTGTTCTCGCTCTGGACTGTGTGCGGGGGTGCAAGGGTACAAGAGAAGAGGTTTAGTCGGTGGGTGTGAGTGGTCGGCCGGAGAAAGGACCGCCAGAGATAGATCCGGCGATCAGATTTAGAGGGAGAGGAGAGAGGGGCAGTGAGTTCAACTTGGGGGGCTAAGGTTTCAAGATAAGTGAAATGAGAGAATTAGGGTTTGAGTTTATATTTATAGCTAGGGTTTTAAGTGGGCCGGACCCAAAACCCGTTAACATGTTCAAGCCCAATGACGTATCCAAAGCCCGTTATCATTTCCCGAACCTCGTGAGCCTAAACGTGTGAAATTCAAGTCGGGAGTCGGTTACGACCCGTAAATCCGTTGGTTGCGTTAAAGTTGCGTAAAACGATTCGATGGTTGTTTCTTGTCCGTTTTTCGATCTGATTTCGACCATGAATAACAAAATTCAATTACGAAGCTAAATATATCATAATATATTAATATCAAGGCGTAACTCGAGTCCGTTGCTTCCGTTTTGTTGTCAGTGCGTTCCTACGGATGCGTTTTTTGTTCACGTAAGCATTTTTTGACGTTCGAAGCATGATAATTCATCAAAATCATAACTGTATGATAAATACAAGTATAAAATTCGTGTTTTTAGGCGTTGTCAGTATTTGTTCAGCATCAGTTCGCTTAGCGTTCAATTTCGCGTTTAGTGTTCTTGATTATTGCCAAATCGCGTAACGTGAAGCAAGTAGACGTTCCTAGGCTCTCCAGAGGCCCGATCGAGTTAATTTACTTCTAATTACGCTAATTATGATGGTATTATTGTTCGTTATGTGTGCAATTATAACCGAAAACTGCCGGTTGTCACACTTCCAACGTTTGGATGGTTCGCTCGCTTTGACCATCGGTCTGCGGGAGAAAAGCTGTGCTTAAATCTAAGCGAGAGCCAAAAAAGTTTGCAATGATTGCCAGATCCACAACACAAAGCGACCATCTCTATTAGAGATTATCGAGATTGGCACTCCATGATGTGCCACGATTTCCTTAAGATACAGTTCAGCTAACTTCTCGGTACTGTCTTTCTCACGGATGGGTAAGAAGTGAGCTAATTTGGTTAACCAATCAATGATAACCCAGATCAGGTCATGACCTCGAGAGGTCCATGGTAATTTTGTAATAAAGTCCATTGAGATTTGTTCACACCTCCAAACAGGGATCTCATGTTGTTGTAATAAACCAGGTGGTTTTTTGTATTCGACCTTGATCTTTTCACAAGTAGGCATTTCCCAACATAGATCGTAATATCTCCCTTGAGATTAGGCCACCAATAATACTCCTTTAAATCCTCATACATTTTATCCTGGGTGTATCGAGTATTTGGACTTATGTGCTTCATCCAGCACCAAGTCTCGCAGATTGCCAAAATAGGGAATCTAGATCCTTCCCATGAAATATAAAGTTCCATCATTGTTTGGTTCCATTTGTTTCTCCAATCCCTATAATGATTTTGCTTGAATGTTTTCTGGTTTTATAGCTTCTTGTTGTGCATCATGCACTCGAGTTGTAACATTCATCTGGATCGTCATTTCTAAGGCTCGTACCCATAAAGTTTTGACTCGTTCCTTCCAGCTCAAAGCATCTTCTACTACATTTGCCTTGCTCGTGTGATATTTGATCTCACAGTTATAATCATTCAATAATTCCACCCAACGCCGTTGGCGCATATTCAATTGCTTTTGGTTGAATATATGTTGAAGACTTTTATGATCTGTGAATATGGTACACTTGGTGCCATATAAATAATGATGCAAGATTTTTAAAGCAAATACCACTCCGCCTAGTTCTAGGTCATGTGTGGTATAATTCTTTTCATGAACCTTCAACTGACGTGACGTGTACGCGATGACTTTTTCACGTTGCATTAACACGCAATCTAAGCCTTGATGCGATGCATCACAATACACCAGAAAGTCATCGGTACCGTCTGGGAGTGATAATATCGGCGCCTTACATAATTTTTCTTTTAATACTTGAAATGCTGATTCTTGTTTTTCTCCCTAATCAAAGTTTTTATCCTTTAACGTAAACGAAGTTAGCGGCTGAGCAACCTTTGAGAAGTTCTCAATAAATCTCCTGTAATATCCTGCTAAACCTAGAAATTGTCGTATTTCCAAGGGGGTTCTTGGCGTGGTCCAATTCTTTATAGCCTCGATCTTTGACAGGTCAACATGTATCCTACTCTCATTCACCACGTGACCGAGAAACTGTACTTCACGAATCCAAAATTCGCATTTCAAAAACTTGGCATATAATTGCTCCTTCTTTAGCAACTCTAGTATAGTTCCTCAAGTTTTGTTCGTGTTCTTCCTCGGTTCGTGAGTATATCAATATGTCATCGATAAAAACGATCACGAACTTGTCGAGGTATGGCTTACATACCTGGGTTCATCAAATCCATAAATACTACATGGGCGTTTGTTAGACCAAAAGGCATAACAAGGAACTCATAATGACCGTAGCGAGTCCTAAACGTCGTCTTAGGAATATTTTCCTCTTGGATTTTTAACTGATGATATCCGGATCTTAAATCAATCTTTGAGTAAAAACTCGACCCTTGGAATTGATCGAATAAATCATTGATCCTCGGTAATGGGTACCTGTTCTTGATGGTTAACTTGTTTAGTTCCCGGTAGTCGATGCACATTCGGAAGGTTCCCTCCTTCTTTTTCACAAACAGTACTGGAGCTCCCCAAGGCGAGAAACTCGGTCTGATGAAACCTTTGTCAAGCAACTCTTGACGCTGAGTGGATAATTCCTGCATCTCCGAGGGCGCTAGTCGATAAAGGGCTTTCACCACAGGTGCAACTCCTGGAACTAGATCGATAAGGAACTCGACTTGTTGTTGTGGAGGTAGCCCTGACAAGTCTTCTGGAAAGACATCAGGGTATTCCTTTACTACCGGTATGTCCTCTACCTTGCGCTCCTCGGCCTTATTATCCACCACATGGGCAAGAAAGGCGATGCACCCTTTCCTCAAACATTTTTGAGCCTTCAAGCAATTAATGATTCGTAGTGACGTGTCATGCTTCTCACCGTGAACCATCAAATGTTCTCCGTCGGGTAGGGGAATGCGAATGATTTTCTTGTGACATATGACTTCTGCTCGACTATCGGATAGCCAATCCATACCAATAACGACATGGAAACTACCTAGTTGAACTGGTAATAAATCTATATCGAACTTTCGTTCACCCAGTTCTAAGGTACATTTCTTTATAATTTCCCCCGACTCTACCAATTTCTCGTTTGCTAGTTCGATCGAGTGTAGAACATCTAATTTACTCGACTCTACCCCAATTATAACTCCAAATTCTTTAGAAATTAAACTAAAATCTGCCCCGGTGTCAAAAACAATAGATGTGAAGTGATCGTTGATAGGAAACGTACTAGTGACCACATTCGGGTCCTGGCGAGCATCCTTAGCTCCAATCACGAAAGCTCTTCCCTGATTTTGGTTTTCTTTCGGACATTCTTTCTTGAAATACCCTTTGTCTCCACATCCAAAACAACCCTAATCTTTAATATTTGTTCCCCGGCACGCATCCGTGCGATGCCCAAACCTACCACATTTGCCACACTTGGGGCCTCGACATTCCTTGTATTAGTGGAAAGGGGCATTTAGGGCATTTTGGTGCGCTCCCAGTATAAGGCTTCTTAACAGCAGTGTTTGTAGTAGTGGTAACATATGCCTTCGTTTCTATGACTTCTTTCGTGGCTTGCTTTTTGGTACTATTATTATTACCTCGTGAGCCTTTCTTAAAACGGGAGAATTTTCTTTTATTGGAGTCCGTAGTCCCCACAGTAGCTTCCTTTTTGTTCCCACCACTCTTAGGTAGCTTTCCTTGATGTATAGCCTCCTCAGTAAGGCTGATAGCTAAATCAATTGCTTCTCCAATTTCAGTGAGGAGGTCAAAAGAACTTAGGGATGCATCACCTTAGTAAGGCCGATGACAACTTGTTACATTTTGTTCATGAAGATCAAAAGAACTTAGGGATACATAACCCTAGCCAGTACAAGTTTTACATTACAAAAGTAAGATTTCCTTCTACATTGTTTCTTCATGTCCTCAAGTTGCCTTCAAAAGTCGGGATCTTCAAATCTGGGTCTTCATGAGCTAGATCATCAAAAGCAGGTCTGATCCCCAAAAGATAATAGTAAACATACTACTGCGGTGGAGGGGGTGGTGGGGATGGTGATCGATAGAGCAAATCGTGATGGTAAGCCACCTCCTCTAGGCCAAATATGCGCCTAGTAGCGACAGCCTGGAAATGCTCCAACTCACGCACTTGCGCCTCAGATGGGTAGGACGAGTGGTGAAACGGACAGTGGAATGGTGGGGTCGGTGGTGGTGATAGTGGTAGTGGTGGTGGTGATGGTGGTGGGTATGATGGTGGGGGTGGTAGTGGTGAGGATGGTAATGGGGGTGTGGCTCTGGCAATGGTATGAGGAGCACGCTAGGTCTCTAGCTCCCAGATCCTCTAAAAAATCAAGGAGAGCTGAAGGCCGTTCAACTTCACCCTCTCATCCACACGAGTCAGAGGGAGGTGAAAGGGATGGTAAGGGTCAGACGGGCTCATGCCCGGTGGGGGTATAGGGGTAGGCATACCTGCATTAGGTGACATGGGATTGGTGGTATACGTAGGAGGTGGTCCAGCTGAGAATGAAGGTCCAGCCATGTGAGAGGGTCCAGCAGCAAATGGATCGTATATAGGATGATAAATGGACCTCTCAGGGAAAAACAAGGGTGGCTGCTCAGGGAAATGTGGGGTACCGCTCAGTGAGTAGTGTTGCGCGGGTCCATGAGTAGGGGTACTAGCAGGAAAAGAGCTAACATAGACAGGTGAGGCTGCAGGGGGTGAGTGCATCGGTATGAGTGAAGTTGTGGCGGCGGAAGAGGCATCATCCGCCAAGCGCTCGCTCTCGGTTGCGGCTGAGAATGATGAGACATCGACAACTGATATGACAGGGGATGATATGACAAGTATGGCTATGTCATCGAAAAGCTCGCCTTCTCCGAGCTCGTCCTCCATATGGTCGACGTGGAATACCGGGACGTCATCATCATCATCTAGGTCGATAACTGGAGGGACCATGGCTTGAGGTATGGCTGAGTGTACTATCACGTGCTCTCCCTCCGGGTGAACATAAACAATCATGTTATGTGGAGGCTGCGGGATAGCCAACACGTCATCTCCCTATGGAGCATCGTCCGCCACAGGGTCAAGAAGAGAAAATGGCTGAAAATCGTTAAGGTCCTCGTCGTCAGTGACCTCGTGATCGCCTCCGTTCTCATGGGGTATGGCCTCATCGTTGGATCCGTATCCATCATCGGACACGTACTTCATCGGATCCTCTTCGTAGCTCGATGAAGAAGATATAGTCCTGGCAAATAATCCATACAATGCATATATATATATATACATTTAGTAATTTATTATTACTTATGATATATTTTTATATTAATCACCACTTCTCAGGCAAAACTTGTTCTTTGTTTTAACGTGTAGTCTTAATGTTTCGTGTCTATCCATTATAGACTAATCATGTACTGATCCTTCATAGTTATTATGGTTTAGCTCGTGTGATAGATCTGCATGTTATTATGGCACAATGAACACCTTTTGTCATTTTTGTCA
Organism: Scalesia atractyloides; assembly: GCA_947069175.1. Classification (NCBI taxonomy): domain Eukaryota; kingdom Viridiplantae; phylum Streptophyta; class Magnoliopsida; order Asterales; family Asteraceae; genus Scalesia; species Scalesia atractyloides. Next base: position 38,571,688 of record CAMTDV010000001.1, read on the forward strand.
TAATTCTGAAAACATTTCTGTTATGTTTTAAACTTTGTTTTCATGTGTGAGCTCTTAGTGATTGTAGACCAAACTTTAATAAAAGTTTTTCCCCGGTTCACTATAACGGAGCTCTGATACCAATCTGTCACCCTAGTCGTGGAGGAAGCACAAACGTGTGACTATGAGGTAATCATGGAATCCAATCAAGTAAACAAGTATACACCAACAACGATGCCATACTTATATAAATATTACATTCCAACATTTATAAGTTACCAAAAGTAATTTCATAGTTTTCACTTCGTCATTAGAGACATAGTTTGACATACATTACTTCAAGATATAATATTGTTTTCAAGGTAAGTGCATAATGAGGTTTTGACCCCTATATACCCATAGGAGGTTGGGATATAAGAGGCAAATCCTCCGAAAGATGGCATTCGTTGTCTTGTCATTTCCCATGTCCCGAAATGTATCACCAGCTCATGCCTTACGTCCTGAAATACATGTAACTTTAAAAAGTCAACAAAAGTTGGCGAGTTCATGTAGTTAATATTTTTGTATAAAATGTCATTCTTGTAATCCAGTAATGAAACCTGAGTATGTTATTAGCAATCATGGAGTTTTAAGGATCTATCAGTGTGTCGCGAGCACCCTGACATATGTGCCATAAGTAAGCAACCAAACCGAGATAACTTTGACATCATTGGGATCACAAAAGCACTCCTAGGGTATACCAACCAGGACTGGAGTGCGCCTCAAACTCAATAGATCTATATCTTTTGCACCTTCGTCACTTTGTGATTAATGGTTACTATTATCATCATCCTACTTACGCATATTTGATCGTGTTATCATCTGAACCTATAGCTAACATATTGTTTGTCATGACATGTATTTCCCCTCGATAGTTTTAAAACAAAACTTTGAAATAATTGAAAGGAGAGACATGAACTCACAGCTTTTCGTTCCGTACGTCGTACTTTTCAAAGTTTGGTGTCCGTACACGTGTGTAACCTACATGTATATTAACTTCATTATACTCCTAGGTCTCGTTGGACCTCGTACCAGTTGTTCTTCTTGAATTCTTGTTGTGTATATATTTATCACATTAGAACAGCTTAAATGTTTTTATAGTGTTGGTAGTTCGTTCGTTCGATTAATATTTTTATACATATATTTCTAATATATATATATATATATATATTGTCGTTCTTAGATCGTGTGTGAACGGGCCTCGCCCTTCATATGTCCTCGTGCCTTGCACCCGTGTCATTGGGCCAAGCCTATGTCTTTATGTGATTGGCCTAGCCCATGTAATTTATGTCATTGGGACTAGCGCATGTCTTTATGTGATTGGGCCTAACCCATGTAATTTATGTGATTAGGCCTAGCCCATGTCTTTATATGATTGGGCCTAGCCCATGTAATTTAAGTCATTGGGCCTAGTCCATGCCTTTATGTGATTGGGCCTAGCCCATGTAATTTATGTATTTGGGCCTAGCCCATGAAATTATATGTTTGGGCCTAGCCCATGAAATTATATGTTTGGGCCTAGCCCATGTATTTTATGCCTTTGGGCTTAGCCCATGTGTTTTATGCTTTTGGGCTTAGCCCATGTTATTACATGTTTTTTGTAATTGGGCCTTGCCCATGACTTTTATATAATGGGCCTAGTCCAATGTATTTTCAAGAGCCCAGATGTTTATAAATCTTACACTTATAAATTTTAACTAACTATAGACTTTTAAGTATATTTATATACTTTTATAAAACCACTTCGTAATTCTTATACATTTGAACTTTCCGGATTTTGATATCGTTAATATATATATACACGTTAAGTGTCTAAAATACATCAGTTTTAGATGTGTTGTCGTTGACGTTATATGTGTGTGTGTGTATATATATTCGCGTCGAAAATCGCCAAACATCGTAATAACTCTTCATGTTGGCGATTGTTCGTTGTCGACAATGCGACGGTGTGTCGTGTAAGTTTGCCCATCGTCCGCATTACTCCGTTCGTCCGATTATTGTTTCAAACATATTGTAAAAGTGTATGTGTTTTATGTCGTTTACACTTGGTAATTCTTCATATGTTTGAGGTATTTGTATAAGTTGGGTATTTTGTGGTATATACCCTAAACTCCTAGATACATACACATACATACACATGTATTCATACATAAAATTTTGGTGACTGAATATGTATATATATGCTTTTATTCCCACAAGTATATATATGTAATAAACACTTACTTTTAGCTTGTAAAAATTTATATATATACTTGTTAAACTCTTGGAAGGTTAGGGTTTAACCCTAGTCATTAAAACTTCCTTAATGACGGTTTAGGTCACTAATCGCATTTAGTCCCGTTAATCACCCCATTAATATATTTAATTGCGATTTGATTTTTAGAAAATTTCGTCATAGTTTCCCCTAAACTATGGCGTTTTCCACACTTCAAAAACGTATTTAAATCATGTTTAAACCCATAATCAAGATCAATCATCAACTCAATGTTACATACCACTTTTATATGCTTTATTATACACTTAAACATCCTCATTTCCATGATCCTTGTAAAAATATATTTTTACTACTTTACTTAAAAACAATGAGATCTTTATATATTTATTAGAACCTTTAAGACACCATTTTTAGTTACATCTTCAAAACAATATTTCCACTTTAAACAACTTTGTTTACTACACTTCTTAAGATGATTATAACTTAGATCATGGTGTTTATTTCTTATAATCACACATATGTAGTAAATCAAGTCATAGTAATCTTCATGGAACATGAGGTTGATGATCATGTTTAGATTTAAACATCACCATGTTTAAATCATCATTTATATTGTTATTTACACAAGATCATCCACTTTAAACACCTTACTTTAATGTATTCATCATAATCGTGCTAATTAGTTAACACTAATTCACATAATCAACAATATTTAGTGTTATTATTAAGGTTATGTTTAGGGTTTTTAAGTTGTATTTTTCTTTACTTTCAAGATGACCAACAAGTACTTTCATAAACTAGACATCATAAGAAGCTTAAATATGATGAAAGATTGTCTTACAAAGTTGCAAAAGATTAGTGAAGATTAAGAAGAAGATGATGCTCCAAAGAAAACCCTAATGACCTTCCATCCTTGCAAGCACTTTGGGTGATCTTGTAATGGTTTTAAAGTGTATAAAAAGGAGTGTTTAATTGTGGAAATATGGAGGTTTGTGGTGGTAGTGAGCCATGGGAAAGAGAGACCAAGAGAAGGTTTGTTTTATTTTTTGTTTTTGAAGTAAGAATGAGTGAAAGAATGGTGTATGGTCTTGTATATAATTGCTATCTTTCAAAGGTCAAAACAATATCTCATACTATGTTTCTAATCTCACTTTTTCAACACAAATCAAGTGGCTGGGGACCCACTTGAATCCGCCAAAATGAGGGGGGGGGGGGCTAAGAGTAATTATTTTTTATAACATGTGATAATTTGGTAGATATTTAGGTAATTAGCTAAAGTATGACGATTAGAGGTTGATCTTGTATCATTAGCGAGTAATTAGGGTTAGGGTGTTAATCAAAGTTAATTAGTCCCCTTGACTAATTGGTATTAGTTTTGGATGACAAAAACACCAATAGTTCGCTCATCGATAAGATATCGGTTAGTATACGAACTTTATAATTTCGTACCGGAAGCTTTGGTTTTCGACTACCGTAAGTGCCATGGCGTTTATTTAGGGCACTTCCAATCTAGAAATATGATTAACTAGTTCGCTAGTCGAATATATGTCGAGTTTGGATGGCCGAAACACTTTCTGTCTAATTATTCGCTCGATATCGACACTTATATATTTTGCCGTCAAAGTTTCCGAGAGTTGTGTTTCCGTGACCTCAAGATAGTTGAAAGGATTTCGGATCCAAATGAAGCTTAACTAGCTCTCTAGATTAATGTATGAGGCTATCGGCCATTAAAATTTTCGTCGGTTCGACAATCGATCCTTCTCCGGTCAAGTTGTGCACTGCTTGCCGTACGACCGGAAACAATGTCTTTTATGTATTTCTGCTATTCACATATTGTTTTATGGTGTTTAACATTGTTTTGTTATAATTCTGGAATCCGGATAATACCGAATTAATGTTGCGGACAAACTGAAACTGTCACCTTTTTTGTCGAAACGGACAATTGTGTAATTTAGGTGTTGCACTAGAAATTTATGTATTTTTGAAAAATGTGTTCCTACATTAGTGTTTTTAGGTATATATGGACTATTTAGGGCATTAGCATGCCGTTATTTATTGTTCTATTTCGTTTTACCGGTTTTGCTGACCTCGACTGTGCAACCGCGAATAGTGCGCCCAACACTTTCTACCAACATTTTTAGGGCATTGATTGATTTGTTTCACGTCGTAGCGGAAACCAGTATATGTTATGATCGGATTTGCTTGTCGTAATACATGTAATACGACGTACGACTCAGTTATGAAATCAAATTATAATAAAATGCATGAGATTATGTAATAAAAATAGTGATTAGATTGTACGGAATTACCGTTATTTGCCATTTGTCACATGTGAGCCGAAGGATTTGTTCATCGCTTGCCATAATTTGGACGTGAAACGTGGGTCATGATTAGAGATAATGGAAGTTGGCACCCGTGCCTAGCAACTACTTCGTTCAAAGTTTCAAAAACTTGTCGGTTTCTTTAATCTCGAGGAAGTGCGCAGATTTGGTCAAACAATTTACAATCACCCATATGGTGTTGTTTCCGCTTTGAGATTTAGGTAAACCAATGACAAAATCCATGGAAATTTTTTCCCATTTCCACATTAGTATCTCCGGTTGTCACAGCAGCCCTGATGGCTTTTGATAATCGATCTTGAGTCTTAATAGGTTAAATTTGTCAACATACTTTGCGATGATCGCTTTCATGTTAGGCCACCAGTACAAGTTCTTGCGATCGTGATACATCTTGACGGATCTAGGATGTACCGAGTAGCGAGATGTAACAGCCCGACCGCGTAAAACAACGAACCGTGGCGGAAACGTCGGGGAGTCATGTCACAGAACTATTGTTTCACAACTCATGGAATTTAAAATTTTCTTTTATTAAGTTAAATGTTTACATTGTCTTGGGGTAAACAGAAACAACACATAAATAAATTGTCTTTCGTGTTTTAAGTCACTAAGGCCTGCGTCCATTCCTACGTGAAACATGCATCATATTATCAAGCATTGACTCCTGAAACCTATGTGAAATGAGAGTCAACATAAAAATGCCGGCGAGTACATAGGTTTTGTGAGTGTGTCAAATTCGTGGCTTTGTATACGTATTGCAACACCCCGTCCGACTACAAGAGTCGTTAAGTGAAAACCTCGTATCAAAAGTGTTTGATATTGCAATACAATTAACCAACTAAGACAAGTTGGTTAGAGTTGTGAAAACCGTAGCCATGAATCTTGACCAAAATGTTTCTTTTGTAAAAACCTTGTAACAGATTGATTCAAAAGAAAACTTCGTATAGTTTATATCTTTAAGTGAATTCATTATGTGACATTGTTCAAAACCCTTTGTCCGTGTTATAAACCATTCGTCCGTGTTATAAATCAATCGTCTGTGTCATAAACCAATTGTCCATGTCATAAACAAATTGTCCGTGTTTTTAATTGTGAAAACTTTTGATCATTCTTCAATGAACACATTCAAACCTGTGTTGTCTATACCACCAAAGGGTATCTTTAATAGACCACCAAAGGGTCTCTTTAACTAGACTAATAAGTTAATCAGAAACAGTTTCTGTCATTACCCAAACTTCCACCAAATCCAGTGAACAGTCCGATAATGGGATTGTCAGTCCTATGGTACCATAATATACTGCTGATCGACTCTGCCAAAGCTAATGAATGTCATTCATGTTATGGATAACGCATCAACAAGTTGTTCACATTATTGAAATCGTATTGTTTTATATATAAACCATAGACATTGTTTATGAAAGCTTGAAAATGATTTAGCACATATGAGTCACCCCAAAACACTTGGTCAAAACATAAAAGAGGGGAACTAAGTACTCACTTGGGATTGCGAAAGTGTTCTTGATAAACGAAATAAACAAAGCTCAAAAGTGTCCTAATGTGTCAGATAAATATGTTAGCGTGTCGGGACTACAAACGGGAGTTCGGATAGAATGAAGTCTTATAAACCAAACGAGTGTTGGAACTTATGTGATATGGTTTAACAAACTTAACATTTTTATTTGGGAAGGATCCTAAGTCCTTTTGACCCATTATGACTCGTTAAGGTAGTTTACGCTACTTTAACGGGTCATTAGCGTAAACGTGTGATCGGATGGTTAAACATGTCCTATGATAAGTCTTAAATGCCTAAACATGTTTGAGAATGTTATAACATCAGTTTATATGTCAAAAATTTGGTTACATGTGTTTAAATGGATTTTTGCGTAAAAGGGCATTTTGGTCGTTTTTTTAAGAACATAGAAGTAACTTATCATAACAATAGCCAAATGACGTGACCATAAGGTATAACCTCAGTAGGTTATTCCCTATACAACTATGGTCACAAATATGTGTTTGGTCGGATCCTAAGATCGACCAAACGGGTCGGATTCGAAAGTCAAAGCGGTGGTCTAGAGAGCTGTTTTACGACCCCAAAATAGCACTAAACTAGAAGTGACGAGTTAGACATGTAAAAATATGTCTAACTAAGTTTATAAAACTGATTTGCTATCAAAACTTGGTGTTTTGATACCCAAAAATAGTTTCGTCGTAAAATGCACATCATGCGCATTTTGACTGAAACTTTGACTCGTCACTTCGACTAGTAAATGTGGTAATCAGAAGGTGAAATCGTTATGGATTATAACCTTCACGAATACGATCACGTTGCAAAGTTCAATTAAACTTTGACTTGACCAAATATGGTCATAACCAAAAGTCAATCAGGAAACCAAACTGTTCGACTTTTAGCTCAAAATAGCTAAAATAATGAAAGAACTAGGAAGAGTACTTACTCGTATTGAAGAACACTTTCAGAACTCAAGATAGAAGGCTTCCAAAAGCTGGAAACAAGCTTTACGAAGGATAGAAAGAAGAACTTCACACTTTGCTTTGAAGTGTTTTGAAGTGGTGTGAAAAAATGGAAGAATCATGTGGTATTTATAGTATTTTAGGATTAAGGAGGTGATGAAAAGTGTCATCAAGTGTGGATTAGTGTCCTAACATGTGTCAACACCAAATTAAGTGTGGCAAAATGAGTGCTAGGTGTCAAAGTTGGAGATAGGTGGCAAACTTAGTGAAGAGCAAAAATCTTTATTATTTTTTTGACATTTTGGCCATTGGACTTGTATTTTCACTTATTTGCCATTTTTAACCCCTTTAACATAATATTTAGGTTATATAAAGGTGTTAAGACATGTGTAACTTGGTTTATACCTGAAAATGTCATGGATGTCGGTTTGTTCGGTTGTACGGTTACACGTTTTGTAAAAAGCGTAAAACGCTTTAACGGACACCAAATGATCGAAATTGTGCAACGATTGACATTTTTGTATTCTCATCAATAAAATAGATGATTTTATTGACTACAAAAATATTTGGATTGATACACATGGTTCGTATGTTGAATACGGACCAACAGAGTTTCGTAGTTTGACGTAAATAGTCCCTTGACTTGTATAAGCGTGTTTTTGTCATATCTAACCCTTCAAAACTTATATCTAAGTTATGTAAAGGGTATTTAGGGTATGTATAGCTTATGTCCTTTTTTCAGAGTGTACATCATTTTAAACTTACTGCGTTTGGGTGTTAGTTAACGAGTTACTTAAAAAAATTGAATGTTCGAAATCGTGCAAGAAATTGAAATTGTGCAAATGTCTTAGATAATTATACAAATTTTGGAAATAAAACACAGGGTTTCATTGAATACAAAATTATTTATAATTGTACAATGATTGAAAAGGCACAAATGTCACAGTCTCCCCTACTAATTAAATTTCGGGACGAAATTTAATTAGAGGAAACTTTGTGAAAACAGATGTGGATAGTTCGCTTTCATCTGATCCTCTTGTTCCCAAGTAAATTCTGGGCCACGTTTGGATTCCCAGCGAACTTTAACTATCGGTATACGTCTACGCTTGAGTTTCTTGACTTCACGGTCCAATATCTCCATAGGTTTCTCGACAAAGTGCATAGTGTCATCAACGTGAGTTTCGTCGAGGTGAATGTGGAGGTTTGTATCGGCTAAACACTTTTTCAAATTAGACATGTGGAATGTTGGGTGAATATTCCCAAGTTCAGGAGGTAGCTCAAGTTGGTAGGCCACCTTTCCGATTCTCTCAACAATCTTGAATGGTCCAATATATCATGGTAAAAGTTTTCCTTTCTTTCTAAATCTAATCACACCTTTCCAAGGGGATACCTTGACAAGGACGTGATCACCAACTTGGAATTCCAAGGGCTTGTGTCGTTTGTGCACATAACTCTTTTGACGGCTTCTAGCTGTCAAAAGAATATCGTGAGTTTTCTTGACTTTGTCTGTTGTGTCGTGAATGAGTTCTGGTCCAGTAAGCTGAGCTTCACCGACCTCATTCCAGCAGACATGTGAATGACATTTTCGACCGTATAGAGCTTCGAAAGACGCCATATCGATGGTGGTATGATAACTATTGTTGTAGGAGAATTCTACCAATGGTAGATGCGAATCCTAACTACCACCAAAGTCGATCACACATTTTCAAAGAATATCCTCCAGTGTTTGAATTGTCCTTTCAGATTGTCCATCCGTTTGAGGATGACAAGCAGTGCTCAGATTGAGTTTGGTTCCCATGGCAGATTGCATGGTCTTCCAAAAGTGAGATGAGAATCGAGCATCTCGATCAGATATGATGTTCAAAGGAACACCATGACGAGATACAATCTCATCAACGTAGATCTTGGCAAGTTTGTCAGCATCCTCACGAATTGCCAAAAAGTGTGCTGACTTTGTTAGACGATCGATGATTACCCAAATGGCATCATGACCTCTAGGTGTGCGCGGTACTTTAGTGATGAGATCCATCACAATGTTCTCCCACTTCCATACCGGTATTTCTGGTTGCTCAAGTAAACTAGATGGGCGTTGATATTTTGCCTTAACTTTAAGACAAGTTACATATTTAGACACATGCAAGGCAATGTCTTTCTTCATAACCGGCCACCAATACTAGGTATGGAGATCCTTATACATTTTGTCTGCACTAGGATGGATTGAAAACGAGACTTATAAGCTTCGTCCATCAATAGGGTGCTGAGATTGTCTTGACTAGGAATCCACAAACGGTTCTTGTAGTAGAGTAATCCGTTGTCTTTTGTTTCGAGTTGAAGTTCGAGATTTTGTGGCAGCTCATTTTTCAATAAGCTTTGGGTCACACATGTATGTTGTGCTTGAAGGATACGTGTCTGGATATCAGATTGAACTCGAACACAATGAAGTTTGACACGTTCCTTACGACTAAGCGCATCAGCCACAACATTCGCCTTACCAGGATGGTAGCGAATCTCGCAGTCATAATCGTTCAGAAGTTCGATCCAACGTCGTTGTCTCATGTTTAGCTCCTTTTGATGGAATATGTGTTGGAGACTTTTGTGGTTAGTGAAAACCACACATTTCGTACCGTAAAGGTAGTGTTTCCAAATTTTGACAGCAAAAACTACGGCTCCTAACTCAAGATCATGAGTTGTGTAGTTCTTCTCGTGGATTTTCAATTGTCTTGCGCATAGGCTATGACTTTGCCCCTTTGGATGAGAACACAACCAAGGCCTAGGTTTGATGCGTCACAATAGACAACGAAATAGTCGTTGCCGTCAGGTAAAGAAAAAACAGGAGCATTACAGAGTTTTTGTTTCAGTGTTTGAAAGGCTTCCTCTTGTTTGGGTCTCCACTCAAAAGGTTTATTCTTCTGAGTCAAAGTGGTGAGGGGAACCGCGATCTTTGAAAAGTTTGCGATGAATCGTTGATAGTATCCAGCAAGACCAAGAAATGAATGAACTTCGGTAGGAGTAGTCATGTACTCCATCCCTAATCGCACTGATTTTGGCGGGATCTACATGTATACCTTGTTCGTTAACAATGTGTCCCAGAAATTGAACTTCTTTTAGCCAAAATTCATACTTGGAGAATTTGGCGTAAAGTTGTTCTTTGTTCAGGAGTTCCATCGTTAGAAGGAGATGTTGTTCGTGATCGGCTCGAGACTTAGAATAAATGAGGATGTTCTCGATTAAAACAATGATGAACCTGTCTAAATAAGGTTTACAAACCCTATTCATTAAGTCCATGAAGACGGCACGAGAATTCCTCAAACCAAAAGGCATGACAGTGAACTCGTAATGGCCGTATCGAGTCCGAAAAGTAGTCTTGGGAATATCTTCTTCGAGTACACGAAGTTGATGATACTCAGAACGTAGATTGATCTTTGAAAAGCAAGTCGCACCTTGTAGATGATCAAAGAGATCATCAATGCGAGGTAGGGGATATCGATTTTGATTGTGAGTTCGTTGAGCTCACAATAATCGATACACATATGGAAGGATCCATGCTTCTTTTTCATGAATAGGACAGGAGCGCCCCAAGATGAAAAGCTCGGACGAATGAATCCCTTGTCTGAAAGTTCTTAGAGTTGCTTTGACAACACTTGCATTTCAGACGATGCAAGACGGTAAGGAGATTTGGCAATTGGGTTGGCACTAGGTACAAGTTCAATACGAAACTCAACTTGACGAATTGGGGGTAAACCAAGTAGCTCTTTAGTAAACACCTCAGGATATTCCCGAACAACGGGGATGTCCTAAACAGTTTTGCCCTTGCCTTTTTCCTCTACAATATGTGCCAAGAAGGCTATATAATTCTTTCGTAGGTATTTTTGGGTCTGGGTACAGGTCATGAGTTTTAGGCTACTAGAGCGTTTCTCTCTGTGAACTTCTAAGGTTTCGCTAGACGAAAGAGGTATACGAACAACCTTGTCGAAACAGATCACTTCAGCATGGTGTTTGGTTAACCAATCCATGCCTACTACGACATCAAAACTCCCAAGTTGCATTGGCGTGAGGTTAATGGAAAAAAGATGGTTATTGAGGTACAATTGGCAGTTACGAATAATAGAATCAAGTACAAGAGGTTCACCACTATTTTGTTTCACGTTGTGGAATTCGTTTTCAAGTGACCTTTGCTCGTGGCCTGGGCAGAATTCCTTCATCATAAGAGCTCGAAGCTCTTCCCACGTCTAAGCCATTGCAACATCAGCTCCCCTATCTTTCACCACTCCGTTCCACCACATGAGCGCCCTCTTTTGTAATACACTCTCAAACCACTGTAGGAGCCCAGTAGTTCCCTAAAAACCACAAAACTTGAGCGGTTTAGCCGAATTGAATTGTTTAAAGTTGCACGAAATAGGTGCATTGTTGTTTTTATTGTTGGCTTGGTTTAATTGAGTCACAAGATTTGGTAGCACAGCAGCTACCTGCTGAGCTATCATTGCCTCCATATCGACGTCCTGAGAAGCATTTCGACAAGGAGGCATTCTAAAAGAGAAGGAAATATGAAAGAAAACTGGTGGGATTGATATTAGATAGTCAAAAGGAAATGTTAAACATATCGACGAAACATAAGGATTGTGATCATCTGTTCGTTACCTAACACAAACAAACGACACTTAGTGACTAATCAAAGTAAATGGGTCCTTATAATGTAATGTGAAGACATTCTTTAGCCTATAAGTGGACACTCACCCAAGAGTTCCCAGGTAAGAGTGACTGGTCCGTTAATGCGGATTTGTACGAACACTCTAGCCTTAGACATAAAACCCAGGGTACAGGCATCCACCCTTCCACATTATTAAAACCCAAACTTTGACGAGACTTTGAAACTTTGAAGGCATGAAGCCTAAAACAAATCATCTAAGGATGATTGATTTTAAAAATAAATTTGTAACTTGTGGATTTGTTTTGGTAATCACCTAAGGATAGGTGATGATGTTGTTTTAAGAATCTAAACGCAAGATAACTCGCGTTAGGGTCCTAGGAAGGTCATAGTTTAGGTCAAAGCATTACTAATAACCTAATTCGATAACCATAAGCTCTAATACTTATCTTTCTGTAACACCCTGACCGTGTAAAACAACGAACTGCGGCGGAAACGTCAGGTAGTCATGTCATAGAACTATTGTTTCACAACTCATGGAATTTAAAATTTTCTTTTATTAAGTTAAATGTTTACATTGTTATGGGATAAACAGAAACAACACATAAATAAATTGTCTTTCATGTTTTAAGTCACTAAGGCCTGCGTCCATTCCTACGTGAAACATGCATCATATTATCAAGCATTGACTCCTGAAACATATGTGAAAAGAGATTGAACATAAAAATGCCGGCGAGTACATAGGTTTTGTGAGTGTGTCAAATTCATGGCTTTGTATACATAATGCTACACCTCGTCTGACTACAAGAGTCGTTAAGTGAAAACCTCGTATCAAAAGTGTTTGATATTGCAATACAATTAACCAACTAAAACAAGTTGGTTAGAGTTGTGAAAACCTTGTAGCCATGAATCTTGACCAAAACGTTTGTTTTGTAAAAACCTTGCAACAGATTGATTCAAAAGAAAACTTCATATGGTTTATATCTTTAAGTGAAAATAATTGCGTGACATTGTTCCAAACCATTTGTCCGTGTTATAAACCATTCGTCCGTGTTATAAATCAATCGTCCGTGTCATAAACCAATTGTCCATGTCATAAATAAATCGTCTGTGTTTTTAATTGTGAATACTTTTGATCGTTCTTTAATGAACACATTCAAACCTGTGTTGACTATACCACCAAAGGGTATCTTTAATAGACCACCAAAGGGTCACTTTAACGAGACTAACAGTTAATCGAAACAGTTTCTGTCATTACCCAAACTTCCACCAAATCCAGTGATTAGTATGGTAATGGGATTGTCACTCCTTTGGTACCATAATATACTGCTGGTCGACTCGGCCAAAGCTAATGAATGTCATTCGTGTTATGGATAACGCATCAACAAGTTGTTCACATTATTGAAATTATTTATAAAGATCACCATATGAGTCACCCCAAAATAATTGAAAAACGTAAAAGAAGGGAACTATGTACTCACTTTGGATTGCGAAAGTGTTTTTGATCAATGAAATAAACAAAGATCAAACGTGTCCTAATGTGTCTGATAAATATATTAGCGTGTCGGGACTACAAACGGGTGATCGGATAGAATGAAGTCTTATAAACCAAACAAGTGTTGGAACTCAGGTGATATGGTTTAACAAACTTAACATTCTGATTTGGAAAGGATCCTAAGTGCTTTTGACCGATTATGACTCGTTAAGGTAGTTTACGCTACGTTAACGGGTCATTAGCGTAAACGTGTGATCGGAAGGTTAAAAATGTACTATGATAAGTCTTATATGCCTAAACATGTTTGAGAATGTTATAACATCAGTTTATACGTTAAAAATTTGGTTACATGCGTTTAAAATGGATTTATGCGCAAAAGGGCGTTTTGGTCATTTTTAAGAACATAGAAGTAACTTATCATAACACTAACCAAACGACGTGACCATAAGGTATAACCTCAGTAGGTTATTCCCTATATAACTCTGGTCACAAATATGTGTTTGGTCGGATCCTAAGATCGACCAAACGTGTCGGATTCGAAAGTTAAAGCGGTGGTCAAGACCACTCGACTTACGACCCTAAATAAGCACTAAACTAGAAGTGACGCGTTAGACATGTCAAAATATGTCAACTAAGTTTATAAAACTAATTTAGTATCAAAACTTGGTGTTTTGATACCCAAAAATAGTTTTGTCGTAAAATGCACATCATGCGCATTTTTGACCGAAACTTTGACTCGTCACTTCGATCGTAAATGTGGTAATCAGAAGGTATAATCGTTAGGGATTGTAACCTTTACGATTAGGATCACGTTGCAAAGTTCAATTGAACTTCGACTTTACCAAATATGGTCAGAACCACAAGTCAATCAGGAAGCCAAACTGTTCGACTTTTAGCTCAAAATAGCTAAAATAAGGAAAGAACTAGGAAGCGTACTTACTCGTGTTGAAGAACACTATCGGAACTCAAGATAGGAGGCTTCCGAAGGCTGGAAACATGCTCCAAGAAGGATCGAAAGAAGAACTTCACACTTTGCTTTGAAGGTTTTGTAGTGGTGTGAAAAAAAATAATGGAAGAATCATGAGGTATTTATAGTATTTTAGGATTAAGAAGGTGATGACAAGTGTCCTTAAGTGTGGATTAGTGCCCTAACATATGTCAACACCAAATTAAGTGTGGCAAAATGAGTGCTAGACTCAAAAATTGGAGATAGATGGCAAACTTGGTGAATAAGCAAAAATCTTTATTATTTTTGTTATATTTTTGGCCCTTGGACTTGTATTTTCACGTGTTTGCCATTTTTAACCCCTTTAACCTAATATTTAGGTTATATAAAGGTTTTAAGACATGTTTAACTTGGGTTTTGCCTGAAAATGTCGTGGATGTCGGTTTGTTCGGTTGTACGGTTACGCGTTTCGTAAAAATGCGTAAAACGCTTTAATGAACATGAAAAGGATCGAAATTGTGCAACGATGGACATTTTTGCATTCTCATCAATAAAATAGAAGATTTTATTGAATACAAAAATATTTGGATTGATACACATGGTTCGTATGTTGAATACGGACCAACAGACTTTAGCAGTTTGACGTAAATAGTCACTGGACTTGTATAAGCGTGTTTTTGTCATATCTAACCCTTCAAAACTTGTGTCGAAGTTATATAAAGGGTATTTAGGGTATGTATAGCTTAAGTCCTTGTTTCGGAGTGTACGTCGCGTTAAACTGATTGCGTTTGAGTGTTAGTTAACAAATTACTTCCATACAAATTTTTGAGGGTTCGAAATCGTGCAAGAAATTGTGCAAGAAATTGAAATTGTGAAAATGTCTTAGATAATTATACAAATTTTGGAAATAAAACACAGGGTTTCATTGAATATGATATTGTTTGTAATTGTACAATGATTGAAAAGGCACAAATGTCACACGAGACTTGTGTGCTTCGTCAATGATAAGCTCTTGCAGGCTTCCATATAATAGAACCCAGATACGTTCCATGAAGTAGTGGATGCCGTCATCTTTGAATTCGAGCTGCTTCTCCATGCCCCGCATGGATTAAGCCAAAAATATTTTCTTATTTCAGGGCTTCAACTTGAATGTTTCGGATTTGCTCAGGTAGGTTCGAATACTGGTAAGTTGAAACCCGCAGACACGTTTAGGTTTAGTTTCCTTTCGGCTGAGAGCATTGGATACAACATTTGCCTTGCCCGGATGGTATTTAATTGCGCACTCGTAGTCATTTAGGAGTTTGACCCACCTGTGTTGTCGCATGTTCAATTCCTTCTGATCGAGTATGTGCTGGAGACTCTTGTGATCGGTGTAAATCGTGCACTTGGTACCGTACAAGTAGTGTCTCTATATCTTAAGTGCGAAGACTAGAGCTCCCAACTCCAAGTCGTGGGGAGCGTAGTTCTTTTCATGGACCTTGAGTTTTCAGCACAGAAACGATTATAGTCTGCTTTTCTCAAAAACTTTTAAAACTGAGTTCACTATAAGCAATGACTCTGATATTCACATCCTCAAATTTCCACATGCAGAGTTTTACCGCGAGAGGTGCGACCGACCAGGATCAAGCCACTAATCATGTTGAACAACTAATTAAGTTATCAAAAAGTATCACCATCAACATGATTAGTGATCTAAAGTTTAAATGTCCAAAAACATAGTTGAACCAACAGCGGAAACAAACAGTTTAGAAAAATCCAAACAATACTTAAAACCATAATTGTTTAATAAAACCAAATCAAATAGTCCACGTAGCCACGACACTCCTCCAATGTAAGCAACCGCGCTGTATCTAAAGACATGCAAAGCATGTAATAGTATGTCAACATAAAGTTGGCGAGTTCACGGGTTTTCAGTATTGTTTTCAAAAAACTCTTAGGTTGTTAAATTACTTAATTTGTAGAACAAGTCATGGGGAGCTACCCCATCTTTAAGTTACTAAACGGAGTGGTATTGAAACTTTGACTGTTTAAGTTGTTTGTGCCCCAGGTCAATCGCTATCACCATTGACTAGTTGCCAAGGCATAAAAGATCACGCTTGTCCTCATAGGTATGGTGTGAGGTTTGTCAACCTATAGCGCTATCAACTAATATCTTGTTCACAAGGCCTCGACGATTAATCGATATAATGTGTGGGACTTTCAAATAGAGTTCGTTTAGTCCTCTAAATACATGCAATGTAACTTAGCATTTAATAGTATCCCAACCAAGGGAAAGTGAAGTTGATAATATTCCAACCTAGGAATACTAGACAATCCCATACCTAGGAAAGTGAGGTTCCCAACCACCGGGAATACATTCATTTAGTAAAGGTGTGAACTCACTTTTGTTTCGCTTGATAAGAAATAAAATGAAATACTAGCAAAGACAATCAACCGTGTCCTAAGATGGTTATCATGTAGTTCATTAGAGCGGGTTCATGCAATACGTACAATCCTACACACAATCTAACTAACACGTTTATACATGAACAATTTAGCCAATGTATACATACATAACACCATAGCATATCACATACCATATATGAATCATGTAGTCATCAAACACATTAGAATATTATATGATATCACAAGCAAGAAACAAGCACGTTAAATTAACTTATCAAAATTCAGCATTGACACTTAATTTTGTGCAGTTTTGGGGAATTTTTCTAATATAGTTTCGGAACTACAAAACTTCCTAGAAAATTATAGAACGTGGAAAATGGCTCATTTTATTTTTTAAAAAGTTTCAGAACCTAATTCTTTATATATTTTCCATGAAAAAAAAATATTGAACAGTGGTCAGATTCGTCGCAATCTGACCCCTGCCCACTAAATATTTTCTTAAAAATTCCTTGTTTATTCGATTGAATTGAAACCAGCGGAAACATTCTTAAAAAAATAAAGGCTATCTACAATAAGAATTTCATAGCAAAACTCCAAATACGTAGCAAGTTATGACCCAAAACATATGACCCATTTACCAGCAGATTTTCGCAGCTTCAGCTGTTAAAAATATCAAACGGTGCCAAAAAATTATGAATCGAGCGCCATTTGATTCGTATATCAAAATAGCACATTATAGACTCAAGGAACTCCATATTTGGTTAAACTATGGCCTGGTTACAGCCAACTGAAGTTGGCTGTAAATGGCAAACAGCTTTCTGTTTTCACTTATACGCTACTAAAACAGGTTTCTAAGTTCCTTGACATGTTTTTGTGATTACATGGACAACTATAATCAGCTATAGCGGGTTGTGTGATATTTATATATAACTTTATGAACAAGGACATCAAGATCGTCAAGCACCTTAAACCCTATGTTATTAACAACTCATAAACGATCCAACCATAACACACATGATCCCAACACCGTGAACTACATTTATCTTCATGTATCTCAAGGTTATTAACACATCTACAAAACACAGCCATGCAACATAAACAAAACTATGAATCGAAACCACATAAAATACTAACCGGTAGTGAGATGCGAGAGAGATACGTGTTTGATCAAGAGGGAGTTAGCAAGAGAGAGAGAGGGTGTGGGGTAGATATGATTAGGGTTTTACTTTGTATTCATGCACTCAGTAAAAGATACATATGCATGTATATACATGCATGCACAAATCTTCATAACTAAGTGGGCTAGGGCGGTTTGGGGTTGGGCCGAAATATTACAAGAGAAGGGGTGGGCTGGAGGGTTAAGTTGGGCTGCTTAAAAAGAGGGATGTGGTGCTGATGATGGCATCTCAACAAACACAAAAGAGAAAGTGGTGATTGGCCGCGATTGCTTTTCGTGTGTATCCTTTATTTTTTTACCAATACAAACTAAGACTAATTATAATTTAACAAATGTTATTAATGGATAATACCTATTCGTCAAGACATGATGTGGTAACCCGAAAGGAACGTAATAAAACACAGTCCTAGGAAACAAAGAATTTACCTCGAAGATACGGGTTGTCACATCATCCAAAGTTGAAAGAAATTTCATCCCGAAATTTAGCATAAGTCACTACATAAGCTAGTGTGGTTGGGTGTTTTCGCAGGGTGTCACATTATCCCCTAGTTGGTTCGAAATTTTGTCCTGAAATTCAATAGTAGTTTCAGTACTGGATGCATTGTTCTTAAACAACTAATTGTGAAATTTGCTACCATCCTGGTAAGGCGAATGTCGTAGCCGACACACTTAGTCGTAAAGAACGTGTCAAACTTCACTGTGTTCAAGTTCAATTTGATACCCAAACACATATTTTCCAAGCCCAATGTACTTGCGTAACCTAAGGTATGATGAATAACGGACTGCCACACAATCTTGAGCTTCATCTTGCCAAACCAAGCTGATCTTTGTGCATTATTGATGAACACGGCCTGCAAGTCTCGTTACTCTATTCATCCCAGTGCAGACAAATGTACATGGATTTTCGTATCTAGTTTTGGTGGCTAGGTATGCAGAAGGACATAGCCTTGTACGTGTCAAAATGCCTTACTTATAGTCAAGGCAGAATATCAACATCCCTTCGGTTTACTTGAACAACCAGAAGTCCCGGTATGGAAGTGGTAGAACATTGCTTTGGATCTCATCACTAAATTACCACGCACTTCTGGAGGTCATGATGCCATTTGGGTAATCATTGACTGTCTAACTAAGTCAACACACTTTTTGCCAGTTCTCGAAGATTTCTCTGTCGACAAGATTGCTAAAATCTATACTGATGAGATTGTATCTCGTCATGGTGTTCCTTTGAACATCGTATCAAATCGTGATGCTTGTTTCTCATCTTGTTTTTGAAAGAGCATGCAATCAGCCATGGGAACCAAATTGAATCTAAGTACCGCATATCATCCTCAAACCGATGGACAAACTAAAAGGACAATCCAAACACTTGTGGATATGCTTAGAGCTTGTTTGATCGATTTTGTTGGTAGTTGGGATTCGCATCTACCTTTGATCGAAATTCCTACAACAATAGCTATCATTCTAGCATCAACGTGGCTCCATTCGAGGCTCTTTATGGTCGGAAATGTCAATCTCCTGTTTGTTGGATTGAAGTTGGTGAAGCTCAAATCACCGAGCCTTAACTCATTCAAGAAACCATAGAAAAAATCATGAAAATTTGCAATAACCTTTTGACAGCTAGAAGTCGTCAAAAGAGTTATGCTGACAAATGATGCAAAACTTTAGAATTCCAAATTGGTGACCATGTTCTTCTCAAGGTATCCCCTTGGAAGGGCTTGGTTAGATTTGGAAAGAAAGGTAAACTAGCTCCTTGTTATGTGGGACCTTTTAAGATCATTGAAAGGATCAGAAAGGTAACCTACAAACTCGAACTACCTCCCAAACTTGGGAATGTTCATCCAACCTTGCACGTGTCCAACTTGAAACGATGTTTAGCCGATAAAAACCTCCACATCCCTCTTGATGAAATTTGCATTGATGAGACTATGCATTTTGTCAAGAAACCTATGGAAATGATGGACCGTGGAGTCAAGAAACTTAAGCGAAGTCGAATACCTATTGTTAAAGATCGCTTGGAATCCAAACGTGGCCTAGAGTTTACGTTGAAACAAGAGGATCAAATGAAGGCGAAATATCCACATCTTTTCTCACAAGTCTCCTCTGATTCAATTTCACGTGCGGAGTTTGACCGCGAGAGGTACGACCGACCAGGATCAAGCCACTAATCATGTTGAACAACCAATTAAGTTATCAAAAAGTATCACCATCAACACGATTAGTGATCTAAATTTTAAATGTCTAAAAACATAATTTAACCAATAGCGGAAGCAAACAATTAGAAAATCCAAACAGTATTTAAAACCATAATTGTTTAATAAAACCAAACCAAATAGTCCACACAACCACGACACTCCTCCAATGCAAGCTCCCACGTTGTATCTAACGACCTGCAAAGCATGTAATAGTATGTAAACATAAAGTTGGCGAGTTCACGGGTTTTCAGTATTGTTTTAAAAAAAAACTTAGGTTGTTAAATTACTTAATTCATAAAACATGTCATGGGGAGCTACCCCATCTTTAAGCTACTAAACTATGTGGTACCGAAACTTTGATTGTTTAAGTTGTTTGTGCCCCAGGTCCATGTCTATCACCATTGAGCAGTTGCCAAGGCATAAAAGTTCATGCCCGTCCTCCCAGGTACGGTGTGAGGTTTGTCAACCTAATAGCGCTATCAAGCAAGAAACAAGCACGTTAAATTAACTTATCAAAATTCAGCATTGACACTTCATTTTGTGCAATTTTCGGGAATTTTTCTAGTTTAGTTTCCGAACTACAAAAATTCCCAGAAAATTATAGAACGTGGAAAATGGCCTATTTAATTTTGTGTAAAATTTTAAAAACCTAATTCTTTATAGATTTTTCTATGAAAAAACAAACACTGAACAATGGTCAGATTTGTCACAATCTGACCCCTTCCCACTAAATATTTTTTTACAAATTTCTCGTTTATCCGATGGACTTGAAACCAATGGAAAATTCTTAAAATATTAAAGGCTATCTACGGTAATAATTTCATAGCAAAAATCCAAATCCGCAGCAAGTTATGACCCAAAACATATGACCCATTTACTACAGATTTTCGCAGCTTTAGCATTTGTTCGTATATAATTTGTTAAAAATATCAAACAGTGTCAAAAAATTATGATTCCTGCACCATCTAATTCGTATATTGAAATAGCACGTTACAGACTCAAGGAACTCCAGTTTCATTAAATTACGACCCGGTTAAAGCCAACTGAAGTTGGTTGTAAATGTCAAACAGCTTTCGGTTTTCACTTATACGCTACTAAAGCAGGTTTCTAAGTTCCTTGACATGGTTTTTCGATTACATGGACACTATAATCAGCTATAGCAGGTTATGTGATATTCATATATAAATTTATGAACAAGGACATCAAGATGGTCAAGCACCTTAAACCCTATGACTAACAACTCATAAAGGATCCAACTATAACACACATGATCCTAACACTTTTTTCACTTATACGCTACTAAAACAGGTTTCTAAGTTCCTTGACATGTTTTGCGATTACATGGACACCTATAATCAGCCATAGCTGGTTGTGTGATATTTTTATATAACTTTATGAACAAGGACATCAAGTTCGTCAAGCACCTTAAACCCTATGACTAACAACTCATAAACGATCCAACCATAACACACATTATCCAAACACCATGAACTACATATATTATCCTGTATCTCAAGATTATTAATACATCTACGAAACACAACCACGTAACATAAACAAAACTACGAATTGAAACCACTTAAAATACTAACTGGTAGCGAGATGCGATAGAGATACCAATTCGATCAAGAGGAAGCCATGTGAGAGGGGTCTTGCTGCTGCTATTGCCGTAGGGGGTGGGGTAGAAATGATTAGGTTTAATTTGTAGTCGTGCGCTTAGCAGAACATGCATACGCATGTATATACATGCATGCGCAAATCTTCACAACTATGTGGGCTAGGGCGGTTTGGGGTTGGGCCAAAATACTACAAGAGAAGGGGTGGGTTGGAGAGTTAAGTTGGGCTGCTCAAAAAGAGGGATGTGGGGCTGATGATGGCTGCTCAACAAACGCAAAAGAGGAAGTGGTGATTGGTAGCGATTTCTTTTGGTGTTTAACCTTTATTTTTTTATCAATACAATCTAAGACTTAATTATAATTTAACAAATGTTAATAATTATAATCTAACAATTATAATTAGATGGGTTAGCGTATGCTAAAAACATGAATAAGACCTATTTATCCAGACACGATGCGGTAACCCGAAAGGAACGTAATAAAACATAGTCGTAGGAATCAAACAAGTTGAAAGAAATTTCATCCCGAAATTTAGCATACAGTCACTAAATAAGCTAGTGCAGTTGAGTGTTTCCATGGGGTGTCACATCATCCCCCAGTTAGTTTGGAATTTCGTCCCGAAATTCAGTAGTAGTTTCAGTACTGGATGCATTGTTCTTAAACAACTGAGGATACTTGTGCATCATTTGACCCTTCCCTTCCCAAGTAAATTCTGGTCCACGATATGAGTTCCAACGAACTCGAACTACAAGTATTTTGCTGCGCTTAAGGGTTTTGATTTCCCGATCCATGATCTCAACCGGTTCCTCGATAAAACGAAGCTGATCATTGATCGTGAGTTCCTTGAAAGGAACAATGATAGTTTCATCTGATAAACACTTCTTCAGATTTAACACGTTGAAAACGTTGTGCACACCACTAAGCTCTTCAGGCAAGTTTAGTCTATATGCCAATCAGGAGTGGAGCGCGCCTCAAACTCAATAGATTTATATCTTTTGCACCTTGGTCACTATGTGATTAATGGTTACTATTGTCATCATCCTACTTACGCACAATTGATCGTGTTATCATCTAAACCCATAGCTAATATACTGTTTGTTATGACATGGATATCCCCTCGATAGTTTTAAAACAAAACTTTTAAATAAGTGAAAGGAGGGATATGAACTCACAGCTTTTCGTTCCGTGCGTCGTACTTTTCAAAGTTTGGTGTCCGTACACGTGTGTAACCTACATGTGTATTAACTTCATTAGACTCCTAGGTCTCGTTGGACCTTGTACCAGTTGTTCATCTTGAATTCTTGTTGTGTATATATTTATCACATTAGAACAACTTAAATGTTTTTATAGTGTTGGTAGTTCGTTTGTTCCATTAATATTTTATACATATATTTCTCAAATTATATATATTGACGTTCTTAGATCGTGTGTGAATGGGCCTCGTCCTTCACATGTCCTCGTGCCTTGCACGCATGTCATTAGCCTAGCCTATGTAATTTATGTTGTTGGGCCTAGCCCATGTCTTTATGTGATTGGGCCTAGCCCATGTAATTTATGTCATTGGGCCTAGCCCATTTCTTTATGTGATTGGGCCTAGCCAATGTAATTTATGTCATTAGGCCTAGCCCATGTCTTTAAGTGATTGGGCATAGCCCATGTAATTTATGTCATTGGGCCTAGCCCATGCCTTTATGTGATTGGGCCTAGCAAGGTAATTTATGTATTTGGGCCTAGCCCATGAAATTATATGTTTGGGCCTAGCCCATGTATTTTATGCATTTGGGCCTAGCCCATAAATTATATGTTTGGGCCTAGCCCATGAAATTATATGTTTTGGCCTAGCCCATGTATTTATGCCTTTGGGATTACCCCATGTATTTTAAGCTTTTGGGCTTAGCCCATGTTATTACATGTTTTATGTAATCGGGCCTTGCCCATGTCTTTTATATAATGGGCCTAGTCTAATTTATTTTCAAGAGCCCAGATGTTTATAAATCTTACACTTATAAATTTTTACTAACTATAGACTTTTAAGTATATTTATATACAAATCACTTAGTAATTCTAATACATTTTAACTTTCCGGATTTTCATATCGTAAATATATATAAAGGTTAAGTGTCTAAAATACATATGTTTTAGACGTGTCGTCGTTGCCGTTATGTGTTTTATGTCGTTTACACTTGGTAATTCTTCATATGTTTGAGGTATTTGTATAAGTTGGGTATTTTGTGGTATGTACCCTAAACTTCTAGATATATACACATGTATTCATACATAAACTTTTGGTGATAGAATATGTATATATATGCTTTTATTCCCACAAGTATATACATGTAATAAACACTTACTTTTCACTTGTAAAAATTTATATATATACTTGTTAAACTCTTGGAAGGTTAGGGTTTAACCCTTGTCATTAAAACTTCCTTAATGATGGTTTAGGTCACTAATCACGTTTAGTCCCGTTAATCACCCCGTTAATATACTTTAATCGCAATTAGATCTTTAGAAAATTTCGCCATAGTTTCCCCTAAACTATGGCATTTTCCACGTTTCAAAAATGTATTTAAATCATGTTTAAACCCATAATCAAGATCAATCATCAACTCAATGTTACATACCACTTTTATATGCTTTATTTATACAATTAAACATCCTCATTTCCATGATCCTTGTAAAAATATAGTTTTACTACTTTACTTAAAAATAATGAGATCTTTATATATTTATTAGAACCTTTAAGACACCATTTTTAGTTACATCTTCAAAACAATATTTCCACTTTAAACCACTTTGTTTACTACACATCTTAAGATGATTATAACTTAAATCATGGTGTTTATTTCTTATAAAAATCACACATATTTAGTAAATCATTTTTAAGTTGTAGTAAGGATCATGAGGTTGATGATCTTGTTTAGATTTAAACATCACCATGTTTAAATCATCATTTATATTGTTATTCACACAAGATCATCCAATTTAAACACCTTACTTTAACATATTCATCATAATCGTGCTAACTAGTTAACACTAGTTCACATAATCAACACATATCAATTATCTTTAGTGTTATTATTAAGGTGATGTTTAGGGTTTTTAAGTTGTATTTTTCTTTACTTTCAAGATGATCAACAAGTACTTTCATAAACTAGACATCATAAGAAGCTTAAATATGATGCAAGATTGTCTTACAAAGTTGCACAAGATTAGTGAAGATTAAGAAGAAGATGATGCTCCAAAGAAAACCCTAATGACCCTCCATCCTTGCAAGCACTTTGGGTGATCTTGTAATGGCTTTAAAGTGTATAAAAAGGAGTGTTCAATAGAGGTTTGTGGTGGTGGTAGTGAGCCGTGGGAGAGAGAGACCAAGAGAAGGTTTATTTTAATATTTGTTTTTGAAGTAAGAATGATGGAAAAAATGGTGTTTCGTCTTGTATATAATTACTATCTTTCAAAGGTCAAAACAATATCTCAAACCATGCTTCTAATCTCACTGTTTCAACACAAATCAAGTGGGTGGAGGACCCACTTGAATCCGCCAAAATGAGGGGGGGCTAACTGTAATTATTTTTTATAACATGTGATAATTTGGTAGATATTTAGGTAATTAGCTTAAGTATGGGGATTAGAGGTTGATCTTGTATCATTAGCGAGTAATTAGGGTTTAGGTTGTTAATGAAAGTTAATTAGTCCCCTTGACTAATTGGTATTAGTTTTGGATGGCAAAAACACCACTAGTTCGCTCATCGATACGATATCGGTTAGTATACAAACTTTATTATTTCATACCGGAAGCTTTGGTTTTCGACTACCATAAGTGCCATGGCGTTTATTTAGGGCACTTTCGATCTAGAA
The DNA here is from genome assembly GCA_947069175.1 of Scalesia atractyloides. Taxonomy (NCBI): domain Eukaryota; kingdom Viridiplantae; phylum Streptophyta; class Magnoliopsida; order Asterales; family Asteraceae; genus Scalesia; species Scalesia atractyloides. Next base: position 38,597,043 of record CAMTDV010000001.1, read on the forward strand.
ATATGATTAACTAGTTCGCTAGTCGAATATATCTCGAATATGATCTAGAAATATGATGTCTAATTATTCGCTCGATATCGGCACTTATATATTTTGCCGTTAAAGTTTCCGAGAGTTATGTGTCCGTGACCTCAAGATAGTTGAAGGGATTTCGGATCCCAAATGATGCTTAACTAGCTCTCTAGATTAATGTATGAGGCTATCGACCATTAAAATTTTCGTCGGTTCGACAATCGGTCGCTTTCCGATCAAGTTGTGCACTGCTTGCCGTACAACTGGAAACGATCTTTAATGTATTTCTGCTATTCTCATATTATTTTAGGTTCTCTAACATTTTTTTGTTATAATTCTGGAATCCGTCACCTTTTTGGTCGAAACGGACAATCGTGTAATTTAGGTGTTGTACTAGAAATTTATGTATTTTTGAAAAATGTGTTCCCACATTAGTGTTTTAAGGTATTAGTATGCCGTTATTCATTGTTCTGTTTCGTTTTAGTGTTTTTGCTGATCTCGATTGTGCAACCACGAATAGTGCGCCCAACACTTTCTACCAACACTTTTAGGGCATTGTTTGAGTTATTTGGCATCGTAACGGAAAATGATCGGATTTACTTGTCCAAATACATGTGATATGACATATGATTAAGTTACGGAATTAAATTATGATAAAATGTATGAGATTATGTAATAAAAATAATGATTAGATTGTACGGAATTACCGGTTATTTGCCATTTGTCACATACTCCCCCTATTAAAAAGAATTTCATCTTGAAATTCACTTTGAGGCATCCTCTGAAGGAGTCTTCTTGAACAGGTGGGGGTACTTTGTCTTGATTTAATCTCACATCCCCCCGTGTACTCGGGACCATGACGTGAGTTCTAGCGAACTTTTAACAGTTTGATTTGACTTCTCCTCGTCTTTTGAACTTTCTAGTCCATGACTTCAACGGGTTCCTCGGTAAATTGGAATTTGTCATCAATATGAATTTCATCCGCTGGGATGATAACCGTGTCATTAGTCGGGCTTTTCTTCTGGCAGTTTTAGCTTGTAAGCTACTGTACCGACCTTTGCCAGAATTTCAAAAGCCCAATGTATCTCGGGTTTAGCTTTCCGCGCTTCCCGAATCTAGCTACCCCCTTCCAAGGCGAGACTTTTAGTACCACTCTTTCTCCCACCTCGAAGGATAATGGTTTGCGTCTCCGATCTGCGTAGCTCTTTTGTCTATCTCGGGCCGCTTTGATACGCTCACAGATCTTGAATATTTTGTCTGTGGTCTCTTGGACTAGTCGGGACCAATGAGTTGTTTGTCACCGACTTCCGCCCAGCATAGCGAAGATCGGCACTTTAATCTGTAAAGTTCTTCGAATGGCTCAGCCTTGATACTTGTGTGATAACTGTTATTGTAGGAAATCTCTACCAACGGTAAATGAGTATCCTAGTTTCCGCCAAATCCATCACATAGGCCCGAAGCATGTCTTCCAACGTTTGGATGGTTCGCTCGCTTTGACCATCGGTCTGCGGGTGAAAGTTGTGCTTAAATCTAAGCGAGAGCCAAACAAAGTTTGAAATGAGTGCCAGATCCGTGACACAAAGCGACCATCACTATCAGAGATTATCGAGATTGGCACTCCATGATGTGCCAAGATTTCCTTAAGATACAGTTCAACTAACTTCTTGGTACTGTCTTTGTCACACCCTGACCCGCAGTGGAATTATAAGTCGGGGCATAATTGGGTCATCATCAAAACTCATGACATTTACTAAAATTAAGTTTCATATTTAATTTGAAATTTAAGAACAAATATCCAAGAACAAAGAAACATACAAACACAAGAAATATTATTTTAAACAAGACACATTTTATTCATCTTCTAAGGCCAATCTTAAGTGTTCCTCTCCTCAACCTGTCCACCTGTATCATGTGTAAATAAAAGTTTGGGTCATTAAAAGTTGGCGAGTGAATCTATGTTAAACATTTAAACAGTTTGTTATATTGGTTATTTCAATAAAAATGTGCATGAACCATATATGAGCATATGTATATTATTAAATCACAAACCACATAATATCAACAATGAACATATGAACATGATGAATGATGAACTTGAGATCAAGGCTCAATCAAACGAAGCCGATCTAATGAGGCACCTGATACTTAACTCGTATCCCACGAGGAACTGATGGGCCTTAAATGAATGATTGCACTGAAATGATAAAATGTAACCACACATAACCACAACAACAAATATACATATTAGATCTCATAATGGTGGTAGCACATGTATTTGTATAAATAAAATAAATAACGACACATGATACACCCCAAAGCGTAAGTAAAAAGGGGAATTTGTAAGGATTCACTCACAGTGGGTGTATTTCCTTGAATGAAGACGAACGCGCACGAGTTTGGGATTTAACCCACGAAGGAAACTAACCTAAAATAATAACACGATAATTCGATAAATAAATAAATTCTATTAGAAATTGATATTTTTAATTAATGCTTTTTATTAGATTGTTAAGTTTTTTTTTTGGTAATTATGGAGTTTTTAAAACTTTAAAACCTTATTTTTTAGGTATTTTTAACTAATTTTAAGAAAAATAAAAAGGATTTTAATTTAAAAAATATCCTTTTTATCAAGGTTGACTGGTCAACGACCGGTCGGACTCGAATATCATTGGTAGCGTGTGAGGTTCGAACTCGTGACCTCCCGTTTACGTGCACGCAACTCTACCAACCGAGCTACGTGTCTAACCCGAAAGATATCTGGTTTTAATTATTCTTATATACTAACTACAATATTTCAGAAATTATTTATTTAAAAAGATTTAATATCCTTTGAACCGGCGAGTATAACCCACCTCTCGAACCCGTGATCTTCACTTTGCTTTGCACCCAGCCCAACCAACTGGGCTGGGTGTCTAACCCATTTAATATAGAAATTATAATATATTTATTCACTTATTGAACAACAACATGGTTAAGTTGAGAAAAAAAGGATTTTTATCTTAGCAGACCGGTAGCAGTGATGGCTCGAACCCGGAACGTGTGTCTTATGTTTGCACACAGTCCACCACTGGACTTGTGTCTAACCCGGTTACTCCCTTTACTTTTTTTATTATGGTAAGGTTTTTATTTATTTACTTTGTTGTTTTTATTGATTATCATTTTAATTATGTAATATTAATTATAACAATAATTAAATAACACTAGTAAATACGCAACGAATCCTTTAAATTAATACTTGATACACAAATGGAGCGGGTTTTTGAAACTCGTTTTATACAAATATTACAATATCCCCTACTTTTAGAAATTTCGTCCCGAAATTTAAGTAGTAGTTGTAACTGGGAAAAGATGCGGGTATTTTTCATGCATTGAGTCTTCGCGTTCCCAAGTAAACTCAGGTCCTCATTTTGACTCCCAACGCACCCTGACTATTGGAATACGACTTCGTCTCAAACGCTTTTCACCGAAGTCCATAATTTCTACAGGTCTTTCAACAAAATGCATTGATTCATCATTTTAAATATCTTCTAAAGGAATATGGAGGTTTTCGTCGGCGAGACACTTTTTCCAGTTTGATACATGGAATGTGGGATGAATTCTGTTGAGTTCTTCTGGTAGGTTAAGCTTGTATGCTATAGGACCAACTCTTTCGAGTATCTTGAATGGTCCCACATAGCATGGTGCTAGCTTGCCTTTTTGACCAAAACGAACCAATCCCTTCCACGGTGATACCTTCAAAAGTACTTGATCACCAACACAAAACTCCAGTGGCTTCCATCGTTTATCAGCGTAACTCTTTTGACAACTTCGAGCCGCTAGAAGATTATTGCAAATCTGAAGAATTTTATCAGTTGTTTCTTGAATTAATCTAGGTCCAGTGATTTGCGCTTCACCAATTTCGTGCCAACATACAGGAGATGGGCACTTACGACCATATAAGGCTTCAAAAGGAGCCATACCGATGCTTGAATGATAGCTATTGTTGTACGAAAATTCAACTAACGGAAGATGAGTGTCCCAATTACCCCTAAAGTCTATGACACATTCTCGCAACATGTCAAGGGTTTGTATGGTGTGCTTAGATTAACCATCAGTTTGAGGGTGAAAGGCAGTGCTGAGATCTAAACGTGTACCCAAAGCTGATTGTACGGCTTGCCAGGTTGGTGAATTAAAATGGCCATCTCGATCTGAAATGATACTTAAGGGCACACCATGACGGCTTACAATTTCATCGATATAGATACGAGCTAATTTCTCGTTTTTGTAGTCTTCACGAATTGGGATGAAATGAGCTGATTTAGTGAGGTGATCAATGATAACCCAAATGGTGTCATACCACTGAGGTGCGAGGTAACCCGGTAATAAAGTCCATGGTTATGTTTTCCCACTTCCAAACAAGTATTTCAGGTTGAACGAGTAACCCTGAAGGTCGTTGATGCTCAGCTTTAATCTTAGAACATGTGAGGCACTTGGAGACAAAAATGGCGATATCTTTCTTCATGCCAGTCCACCAGTATGAGTATCGTAGGTCTTGATACATCTTATCAGCACCTGGATGTATGGAGTATCGTGTTTTGTGAGCCTCGTTCATAAGAAAAGTACGAAGATTGTCGCGATCGGGTATCCAAATACGATTTAGATAGTAAAGAATACCATCGGACTTGGTTTATATTTTAAGTTCAGCTCTACAAGATAGTTCATCTTGCACATCATTTTCCGTGATAGAAATATTTTGATTTGCTCGAATTCGGTTTTGAAGATTGGTCACAATTTGAGAACATAACAGACGGATGGAGTTTGCATACTCTTTTCTACTGAGGGCGTTAGCCACAACATTCTCCTTGCCATGATGATATCGAACTTCACAATTGTAATCATTTAGAAGTTCGACCCAACGTATTTGCCTCATATTCGACTCTTTTGATTGAAGATATGTTGAAGGCTCTTGTGGTCAGTGTAAATTTCACACTTGGTACCATAGAGATAGTGTCTCCATATCTTTAGAGCAAATATGACTGCTCCATGTTCTAGATCGTGAGTAGTATAGTTCTTCTCATGAACTTTGAGTTGCCTCGAGGCATAGGCTATCACCTTTCCTCTTTGCATTAGAACGCAACCTAAAGCTTGCCCTGACACGTCACAATAAACCACAAAGTCTTCGCAGCCATCAACAAGTGTAAGGATAGGTGCATCACAAAGTTTTTGCTTCAAGGTTTGGAAAGCCTATTCTTGCTTGGGCCCCCACATAAAGGGTTTGCCCTTGTGAGTCAAGGCTGTGAGTGGAACGGTGATACGAAAAATTTGCGATGAAGCGTCGATAATATCTAGCTAGACCAAGAAATGATCTAACTTTGGTAGGAGTGCGTGGCGCTTGCCATTCTTGCACCGCTTTGATCTTTGCAGGGTCGACATGAATCCCTTTGTCGTTAACGACATGACCAAGAAATTGTATCTCTTTTAACCAAAACTCACACTTCGAGAACTTCGCATAAAGCCTTTCGGTCCTCAAAAGTGTATGGATAAGTCGAAGATTTCACTCATGATCGGATTTGGTCTTAGAATAGATAAGAATATCATCAATGAAAACTACGACAAAATGATCGAGATAGGGTTTACACACCCTATTCATCAAATCCATGAAAACAACAGGAGCATTGGTCAAACCAAAAGGCATAACCATGAATTTATAGTGGTCATAACGAGTTCAAAATTCAGTCTTTGGAATGTCCTCTTCACGTACTCTAAGTTGGTGATAACCAGAACGAAGATCGATTTTGGAGAAACAGGTGGCACCCTGTAGTTGATCTAGAAGATCATCGATACGAGGTAAAGGATAGTGGTTCTTGATGGTCAGCTTGTTGAGCTCTCTATAATCGATACACATTCGGAAAGTTCCATCTTTCTTCTTTACGAATAAAACCGGTGCACCCCAAGGTGATGAGCTAGGACGTATAAATCCCTTGTCAGTCAACTCTTGCAGCTAACTAGCTAACTCTTGCATCTCAGATGGGGCTAACTGATATGGAGATTTTGTGACTAGTGTAGCACCAGGTACAAGATCGATTCGGAACTCGACTTCTCGCTCAGGAGGAAGTCCTGAAGCGTCGTTGGGAAATACTTGAGGAAGTTCTTTAACGATTGGAATGTCTTCGAGCTTCTTTTCCTTGCCTTCCTTTTTGGCAATGTGATCTAAAAATGTGATATAGTCTTTGCGAAGGTATCTTCGAGCTTGGAGACAAGACATCAATTTGAGCCCTTTGGAAGGAGTTTCTCCAAAGATACGTAAAATTTGACCGATAGCGAGGGGAATTCGAATAAACTTCTAATAACAAACAACTTCCGCGCGATGCTGGCTAAGCCAGTCCATTCCAATAATGACCTCGAAACTACCCAACTTCATAGGGATGAGATCAATTGTAAATTCATGATCATTGAGAGTAAGAGTACAATCACGAATAATCGAGTCTAACGTAATAGGTTCACCATCAGCAACTCCCATCGTGAATGATTAAGCTACACTAACGCGAGGTAAATCAAGAATAGATTCGAACTCTAAGGACACAAAACTCTTATCCGCACTAGTGTCAAATAGAATAGATGCATAACTTCCGTTAATAAGAAACGTACCGTTGACCATATTATTATCAGCCCTTGCTTGATTGGCATTAATGTTGAATGCTCTTCCTCTTGCGGGTGGATTTTCTTGGTTGGCTTGATTCACTAGGTTGGTTTGAGCTTGGGCATTAATGATGTTCACCAAGCGTGGGCAAGTGTTTTGAAAATGGGTTGGATCACCACAATTGAAACATGCTCTGACTGGTTGCATCATGGGATAGTTTGTTTGGTAGTAGGGTTGAACTGTGGGTTAAGCAGGTGGTAATAGTAGAGGTTGTTGGTATTGGGCTTGGCCTACCACTTGATTGTTGGTTTGGGCTTGAGGTTGATTACAGTTTGGCTTTTGGAGAATGCGACAAGTTTGAATTGTGTGGCCTTCACGGCCACAACTTGTGCAATATTGACATGGGTTCTCAGGAGGGTGGTGATATTGGCATCGATTGCATTTTGGATGAGTTCCAGTGTATGGTTTATTGAATGAGGCGGCAGGAGGAGAAACTTGTGATTGGGTGGCAACAGCGATAGGGGGGTTGGTTTGGGTAACAGCAAAATTCTTCCCATTGCGTTTCCTTTTACCAGCAAACTTAGAAGACGAACCTGCTTGGGTTGGGGTTTCAACAGGTGTCTTGTCTTTCTTCTTCTCATCTTTAAAATCGCCATTTCAAATGCGATTCTCCGTGAGCTCAGTAGCCAGCTCCATTGCAGCTTCAAGGGTTGCAGGTGTAGTACTCAACACAGAATCTTGAATTTTCGAGGGAAGACCTCGAATGTAGTGCTCAATTAAATGATAGAGTGGAGTGAACAAGTTGGAGACCATCTGATTCAACTCGAGGAACCTCTTGTTGTATGTGGTGTGGTCTCCCTCCTTTTGTTTCAAAGAGTAGAACTCATCCTCCAATTTCTTGATTTCGCTTCTTGGACAGAAGCGTCTGGTCATGAGCTCCCTCAACTCTTCCCAAGTTAAGGCCATAGCAGCTTCAGCACCTCTCTTTCCTTTCTCCGTGTTCCACCACGTAAGTGCTACCCCATACAAACGACCGGTAGCATATCGCACCTTACGATCATCGGGACAATCGTAATTTAGAAAAGTGCTTTCCATCTCCTCGAACCAACGGAGGAGGGTGGTGACACCTTCAATCCCTTCGTATTTTGGGGGATCGCAGGATTTGAAATGCTTGTAGGTGCATTTGGTGGTGTTAGGGAGAGGGTTGGCGATATTTTAACCTTCTTAATTGGTGGGGCTGATGGGATTTGCGGCAAGAGCTTGTTGTACTTGTACGAAGATGTCGGGAAGTACGACAACCATCTGTTGGGCTATATGAGCGGCCATGCGCTCGCCAGATGTTCCTGACCTTCTACCACCTCGAGAGTGTCTAGCAGACATCTATAGAAAATACGTAGGGAGATTATGAATTGATAGTTTCTAGGTGTCATGTGTCGTAAAAAGTGAAAACAATATTCAAAATAAATGAAAACAATAAATTAACTACATCCATAGGAAGTCTTAGCTTTGCTCATGTTTGGGCCTCCAAATGTCTCCCATACTTCAGCCTAGGTAGTCATGTGGGCCTCCATGACTACTAGGCTTGGTAGGGTTCACATTGGTGTCGGCAAGATAACACTCGCATCACCCGAATGAAAATCGTAAAACATGATGACGAGATGTAAGGTCGGAGGGTGTCTAGGTGTAGACACAATGACAACTCAAAGTGGGGTTAGGTCATACGACGGTTGGTGTGGCATGCTTTGGCCTAATAGGTCCTTCGTAATCTCATCGTTAGTCCCTAAGTAGGCAAACTGGTCCATTATATTGGATTTATACGAATGCCAAGCCTAGATAGGACGTTTCGACTACCGGTACTCGTACCCTTCCAGTTACTACATGCCCGTCATAGAGCTCACTTTGATGTGATTGAAAAACATGAAAAACATTGTAATACCCTTGAGAAGGAAATCATGATAATTGTGAAATTGTGATGTGTGTGCTTGCGTAGGCATGATATGTTAATAATATATAGACCATGATGAACATCACACATTAACATGTAATAGTGGAAATGCTTGCATGCATTTGTGTGTGAAATAAACAAGAAACAAATAAACATCATGAGTTTTACATGTAACACATAAACAATTAAATTCTAATCAACTATAGTATAGACTCTAAGGGTCTAATAACCTATCCTATATCCCTATAGTCAAGAGCTCTGATACTAATCTGTCACACCCTGATCCGCAGCGGAATTAGAAGTCGGGCCATAATTGGGTCATCATCAAAGCTCATGACATTTACTAAAATTAAGTTTCATATTTATTAATTGAAATTTAAGAACAAATATCCAAACACAAAGAAACATACAAACACAAGAAAGATTATTTTAAACAAGACACATTTTATTCATTTTCTAAGGCTAATCTTAAGTGTTCCTCTCCTCAACCTGTCCACCTGTATCATGTGTAAATAAAAGTTTCGGTCAACAAAATTTGGCGAGTGAATCTAAGTTAAACATTTAAACAGATTGTTATATTGGTTATTTCAATAAAAATGTGCATGAACCATATATGAGCATATGTATATTATTAAATCACAAACCACATAATATCAACAATGAACATATGAACATGATGAATAATGAACTTGAGATCAAGGCTCAATCAAACGGAGCCGATCTAATGAGGCACCTGATGCTCAACTCGTATCCCACAAGGAACTGATGGGCCTTAAATGAATGATTGCACTGAAATGATAAAATGTAACCACAAATAACCACAACAACAAATATACACATTAGATCACATAATGGTGGTAGCACATGTATTTCTATAAATAAAATAAATAATGACACATGATACACCACAAAACGTAAGTAAAAAGAGGAATTTGTAAGGATTCACTCACAGTGGGTGCGTTTCCTTGATTGAAGACGAACGCGCACGAGTTCGGGATTTAACCGACGAAGGAAACTAACCTAAAATAATAACGCGATAATTCGATAAATAAATAAATTCTAGTAGAAATTAATATTTTTAATTAATGTTTTTTATTTGATTGTTAAGTTTCTTTTGTGGTAATATGGAGTTTTTAAAACTTTAAAACCACATTTTTAGGTATTTTTAACTAATTTTAAGAAAAATAAAAAGGATTTTAATTTAAAAATTTACCCTTTTTCTCAGGGTTGACTGGTCAACAGCCGGTTGGACTCGAATATTATTGGCAGCGCGTGAAGTTCAAACTCGTGACCTCCCGTTTACGTGCACGCAGCTCTACCAACTGAGCTATGCCTAACCCGAAAGATATCTGATTTTAATTATTCTTATATACTAACTACAATATTTCAGAAATTATTTATTTTAAAAAGATTTAAATCATTTAAACCGGCGAGTATAACCTGCCTCGAACCCATGATCTTCGCTTTGCTTTGCACCCAGCCCAACCAACTGGGCTGGGTGTCTAACCCATTTAATATAGAACTTATAATATATTTATTCACTTATTGAAGAGCAGCATGGTTAAGTTGAGAAAAAAAGGATTTTTATCTTAGCAGACCGGTAGCAGTGATGGCTCGAACCCGGGACGTGTGTCTTATGTTTGCACACAGTCTACCACTGGACTTTGTGTCTAACGCAGTTATAAACCCGGTTTTTGTTATATTTATGTTCACTTTAATACTTCATCTTCTTCCTTACAACAAACCCATAACAAGATCCGACTGTTGATTGAAGTCAAATCATACCAAAACAAGTTATAAAAAAAATTAGGAGAGGGGGAGTTATGCCAACCGAAAACAATATTCTGGTTTTTCCGGCGGCGGACACCGGCGACAAGCAAAAATTTTCCTTCGACGATCTTTGAATGAAAAATTTTCGAGAGCACGAGAGTGATTTTGAGCGCATTGATCACAAGCAGATGGTTGGATATTTATAGGTGGACAAAACAGATTTTGGTTTCAGTTTCAAGACCGAAATCCTGTGCAATGATTTCGAACTTTAAAGAAACGGTTTCTGGATTAATTGAGGTTGAATTATGGTTGTAACTGATGTTAATTATCAGTTACACTTATTTGATTACGAATCCAACCGCTATAACTCGATGATTAACTTGAATCAGTTTCAGCGGTTACAAGCTTGGTCTTGCAGGGAAAGTTAAGTTACTGGTTTCATTATAAATTTTATACGTTATCTAATGTGAACACAAGGTGTGTGTGGTCTAGTGTGTGCAGGTTTGTGGGGACTCGGGCTCGATTCCGGTTACTCCCTTTACTTTTTTTATTATGTTAAGGTTTTTATTTATTTACTTTGTTCTTTTTATTGATTATCATTTTAATTATTTAATATTAATTATAACAATAATTAAATAACACTAGTAAATACGCAACGAATCCTTTAAATTAATACTTGATACACAAATGGAGCGGGTTTTTGGAACCTGTTTTACATAAATGTTACAGTCTTTCTCACGAATGGGTAAGAAGTGAGCTAATTGGGTTAACCAATCAATGATAACGCAGATCATGTCATGACCTCGAGAGGTCCGTGGTAGTTTTGTAATAAAGCCATTGAGATTTGTTCCCACTTCCAAATATGGATCTCAGGTTGTTGTAATAAACCAGATGGTTTTTGGTATTCGACCTTGACCTTTGCACAAGTTAGGCATTTCCCAACCTAGGTTGCAATATCTCTCTTGAGATTAGGCCACCAATAATACTCCTTTAAATCCTCATACATTTTATCAGATCCTGGGTGCATCGAGTATTTGGACTTGTGTGCTTCATCTAGCACCAAGTCTCGCAGATTGCCAAAAGAGGGAATCTAGATCCTTCCCATGAAATATAAAGTTCCATCCTTGTTTGGTTCCATTTGTTTCTCCATTCCCTGTAATGATTCTGCTTGAATGTTTTCTGGTTTTAAAGCTTCTTGTTGTGCTTCGTGCACTCGAGTTGTAAAGTGCATCTGGATCGTCATTTCTAAGGCTCGTACCTGTAAATTTTTGACTCGTTCTGTAACATTCGTAAAAAAGTGAATCCTAAAACGTGACCCGTTTTTGTAACTCGATCCGTTTTCATATTCCACGTAATTTTGTTTAATGTTTAAGCAATAAAATGTCTTTTATTCTATGTTTTGATCATTCATGTTATCATATCTGGTGTTTTATAGTCTTATACATGTTTTAGACAACCTTGTAAATTCATTTCCATGTATTTTGAAGCAACCCACCAAATCTCTATAGTCTAAAACTAAGGTTTTCCTTAAGTTAATAAAATACTTTGGAGACTTCGTGAACATACCTAGCACATCATATCCTAACCTTCTTATCATCCAAAATTCATTATGTACATGCCTTAAGATAAGACATTGTGTTTTGGAGGGTTTAGATATAAATGATAGCAAGTAAGAAGCTCTACATGTCGTATTCTTAGTTTTGTCATAAGATGACTTTCGGGTGACTTTTTGCCAACTTTTCTCCATCCTTGAGCTATCATTCTGGTCCATTCAAAGTTCCGAGATATACATGGTATACTAAGGATCAAGTGGGTTCAAATGGTGCCTAAAACTAAGCTCCAGCGTAATGGGAATCACAAACAAGTTTTAGAACAAAACCCTCGACCCGCATCAAGACCCAAGGTTTAAGCCCAATTCTCAACACCATGGATGTTGGATTACTCTCTTCCATATGATAGTACTCTGAACAATGAACGTAGGCGAACCGTGCGTGAAACGGAGTTATAACGAAGCAGGAATCGCGAAAACAAGTTTGGTTTTGTTGCTGATTTGAAAGACGTGAAAATCTTGTTTTAAAGTCATCCCACGTCGCCCCAATCACCATTTTGTGCTCCATTTCACACCTATAAATATCCTTGCTTGATTCTTTATAGCTTGCAACTCCTAGTTTGAGTATAAACAAGTGGAATAACCAAATTTGGTGGCTCCACAGCACAATACCCCTTTGGGTGTGGTGTGTAGTAGTTTTTATTTCCGCTTTCGACGAGGAGGTGCTGCCTTTCAAGCTCTTCTCATTTTGTAAAGTTCTTCTTCGAGGTAATCTTCCTTTCTTTTCTTTTTTTTTTAATATTCATTTATTTATTGCTTTCTTAGGTTAATTAGTTTAGTTTAGGTTCTTAGTTAAGGAGCATTAGGCTCATTAAGGTAGCCTAGCTTAGGCTCGCCTTTAGGCTTGGCATAGCCTTGTAGAGGCTCGTTAGGCTCAACGAGTCTAACATATCATGTTCGTTCATTTAGCTATGCCTAGCATAACGTTTACCCTTTTCTTGTTGCATTCGTTTGTCTAGCTTAAATCACGCTTATCAATTGGATTTTCTCCTTATTCTCGTGCGGTTTTTCACTAAGGATTAAAAATGCAAACACGGTGAGTGAATTCTTTCAAACTTCCCCCTTTTATTCATGTTTTGGGGTGTATCATGTGTCGTATTTATACCATTTATTCAAACACTTGTGCTACAACCATTATATGATCTAACGTGTTATGTAATTTTTGGTTTATTGTTATATGTGGTTATATTTTCTCATTCAGTCAAGCATTCACATTAGGCCCGTCAGTTCCTCGTTGGATACGAGTAGAGCATCGCGTTCCCTAATTAGATCGGCTCCGTTTGATTGAGCCTTGATCTCACAACTCATCATTTATCATGCTTATGTGTACATTGCTAGATGTTATGTGGTTCGTGGATAGTTTACATGTACGTTTTCTCATACTTAGTTTATGTACATTTTTATTAAATTAATCAACGTAATTATTTCTTTCAAATGAGTAAACGGGATTTACTCGCCAACCTTTGTTGACCCAAAAACCACTTTTACACATGATACAGGTGAACAGGTACGAAGAGAAGATTGGACATAGGATGGGCCTTAGTTAACAAGAAATGGATTAGTGCAATATACTTGTTATAAACATCGTCTTGTGTTGTAATTGTTTATGTGAATTATTTGTATTGTGAGACACTTGATATGAATTAATGAATATTTAAAACAAGTAATACCAAGTCATAAGCTCTCGATTTAACCCAATCATGCCCCGATCACCTATTCCGCTGCGGGTCGGGGCGTGACAGATTGGTATCAGAGCTATTGACTTTAGGGATATAGAATAGGTTATTAGACCCTTAGAACCTATACTTTAGTCAATTAGGACCTATGTGATTTCACGTTTTGTTTGACTTATGATTTGCTATTGCTCACACATTTAAATTCCATTCATTTCACACACAAAGGCATGCAAACAATTTATTTGTTACTTGATTATGTGATATGTTCAATGTGTTATAATTATGTCATGAAGTCTACCTATGTGTTACATATATACATATCACTCCACCTGAAATGTACCATACGAAACTTATGAAACCCTAATTTATAAGTTCTCGATTTCGTTTAAAATTTTGAAACATTTCTCTCCATTTTCCAAATTTTTATTTTTATTCTATTCAAACTTTTATGATGTTTTTTTTTCTTTTTCAAATCTCATCAAGGTGAGTTCATGTGACGGGCATGTAGTAACTGGAAGGGTTCGAGTACCGGTAGTCGGGACGTCCTGTCTAGGATTGGCATTCGTATAAATCTGAATTAACGGACTAGTTTGCCTACCTGGGGACATCTGATGAGAGTACGAAGGACCTATTAGGCCAAAGCTTGCCACACCAAACGTCGTGTGAACTAACCCCACTTTGAGGTGTCACCGTGTCCACACCTGGATGCACTCCGACTTTCATACGTTACATTCATATTTCTTGATTTTCTTCGGGTTTTAGTGTACGTTACCAGGCTAACACATGCGAACCATATGAAAGCCCGGTAATCATGGGGGCCGACTGATTATGAAGGTGAAGTATGGCGGCATGCAAGGCCCAATTACGAGCAAAGCCCAAGAACACTTTAAAAGTGTTGTGCTATCAAATACTATATATAGGGGAAGATTCATTTGAGAAGATATTTAATGTGAGAAGAAAAAGAAGAAAGGACATAATGGTAAAACTTTAAATAATTTATAACTCCTCTCATTAATTATGTTATTTCTCATTAATAAAGCAAAAACATTTTATCGTACACATTTTAAAATTTATCCTCCATATGTCTTACATTTACCGGAATTTACCCGACACACATGTAAATTTACCCTACACATTTAAAAATTTATACTACACATGTCGAAGTTGTCATACACCGTAAATTATTTTATATTAAAAGAGTATATGAAAAAAATGAGTTACAAGTTTAATTAATTAGCTAATTAATGATAATTATAGATTTATCTATATGCCCTTTTTCATAATATTAAATATACACATTAAATGAAGGAAATGGAGAATTTCTATTGGTTTAAAAGTTATTCTTTTTATTCTAGCAAAGTTTTTCTTCTCATTTGAACTCTCCACTATATATATATATATATATATATTCTTTTGCATCCCTGCTAGCAAATCCATCAATAGAATCTCACAATCTCGTTTGCGTAAATTCCTGTAGATGTCCTCTAGACACCTTTTCGGAGGAAAAAGAACCGGAAACTCCGGTAAACGCATGGCTGTCCAAATCGCCAAGCAAATGGCTGCCATGATTCCTAACATTGTGATCCAAGTTCAACAAGCCCTCGCTAATAACCAAGTCGAACCAAACACTGTAAATGCTCACACAACTACATCCAAGTGCTTCTATAAGCACTTCAAGTCTTGCGACCCCCCAAAATATGAGGGAACAGTAGGGATCACTGCACTTCTTTGATGGTTCGAGGAAATGGAAAGCACCTACCTAAATTGTGATTGCCCCAATGATCATAAGGTTCGTTATGCTACCGGCCGCCTTGTTGGAATAGCTCTAACCTGGTGGAATGCTGGAAAGGGTCATAGAGGGGCTGAGGCTGTTGTGGCCCCAGCCTAGGAACAACTCAAGGAACTAATGACTAAACGGTTTTGTCCTAGGAGTGAGATCAAGAAGTTGGAGGATGAATTTACCTCTTAAAGCAAAATGATGGAGCGTGGCCTATAACAAACGTTTCCTCGAGCTGAACAAGATGGTATTCCTCCTCACCGTCTCATTGAACATTACATTAGGGGTCTTCCTTTTGGTATCCAGGATTCCGTGATGAGCACTATACCCGCAACATTGGAAACTACAATGGAATTAGCCACCCAATTCACCGAAAACCATATTCGAAATGGAGACTTTAAAAAGAAGGGCACAACTGACAAGGCTTCGGTGTAAGAGCCAAAAGCAATGAAGGCTGAACCATCTTCCCATTTTGATATCAAACGAAAGCATGATGGTACAAACTACGCTACTGCCTCGACCAACCCAACTTCACAAGCTGTACCCTTCCAAGCCATCCCAATCACCCAAGTAGCACACAATCCAGCTTACCCAAACAAGAAACCCTACATTGGTCCCCACCTTCAATGCAACACCTGCCATTATCACCACCAACCCACCGTACCTTGCCGACTGTGTGCCAATTGTGGGTGTTATGGTCATCTGAGTAACACATGTCGTACTCCTCAAAACCAAGCTCCATTTTCTGCCCAAAACATGATCCAACCCTATCAACAACCTCACTATCCCATGGTTCCATATGTTCGAGCTTGCTTTAATTGTGGTGATCCTACTCATTTCAGAAACACGTGCCCTAGGATGGTTAACATCATCAACGCTCAAGCCCAAGTAAATCCAGTTAACCAAGCCAACCAGGCAAACCCAGCACCCCCACCAGTAAGAGGGAGAGCCCACAACATCAACGCAAACCCGGTTGAGGTCAACGACGGTGTGAACGAACAGCCAAACTAGCCTTTCTCCCATCGAAGACTCAAGACTCTGCTCCAGTTGTTTATTTTATTTTTATTCCCAATCCAAACTTTAATAAATTCCATTTCTTGTCCTGACTATTCAAGTTACCATTGTTTTCAATTTGGGTAATAATGTTTCAAGATTTCATTATTTCTTATTAATGCCATTAATGCAACTTATATCACGCTATGCCAATTTGTTTCATTACATATCTCTATACAACGATTAAATTTCATGTCATCATACATCACGACGAACCCCATCCCATCATTTAGGGAAGTTGGGTCGTGTCTCACTTTTTCATAGACTGACCACTTCCTTATAACACACGAGAGAGGTATTGTCGTCATTTAGTCTTGATTTCTTCGGATTTGAGATGCAAGCATGGGTTGTTGTGTTTATTTATGTTTGGTAGATTTTAGGACGAGTCACATAGAACTAATCGTGACTAAATAACAAGGCCAATGAAATTGACAAGGACATGGTGGATACGCCATAGGTACTTCCTATATATAAGTGTTCTTGTCAGGTGATCAAAAGCATTGTTTGACGGTTATGGGAAGTTCTGTGTAAGTAGTGTTAATCTCAATTTGGATAACGATGTGGTTGATGATTTCGTTTTGTGAGGTAACTTTATCATTATGACGCTCCGATTTTCTCAAAACTCCTTATCATGAGACAATATCCGGTTAGCTATCTCCGTGTTACAATGCTCTTCACTTCTACACCTCAGGCATCAAAAAGCGATTAGCAAGGTATTCAACCCTTACTAGGAACGTTACCGCCTCAATCAAAATCCAAACTTCACACTCACCTAGTTATGTATATCCTTAGCATCATCGAGATTTTTATTACCTAGCATACTCGAGATCCAATCTATAAGAAACCCTATTAACTAACTCTCAAGAACGGTTCCCTCCTAATTTTGGCACAAAATTCCTAATAGTAGGGGACAGCATCCGCCAAAAACGGGTATCCAGAAGTCCGACCCACTTTAAAATCCGGATCCTAACCTTTAAACTCATAAATTTTCACGAAATAATAACTGTTGAAAGATTTTACTCTTAAATTTAAATTCATTTATCGATTTATTTATTTATTAGTTTAATTTAATTAATATCACAATTAAAATCATTAATAAAATCTAGTTAGTTTTGTTAGGTTTTAAAGTGAGTTTTAAGGTAATATGTGTTAGTAGCCAAGTTAGTTCAATAGTAATGTTAAGGGGTCTGATTTGTAACATTTCAAAACTTTAAATTTAAAAAATATATAAAATAGTGGACCAGAGATTCGAACCCGGGTCTCGCCAACAAACGAAACACTTGAGCCACTCCACCACATCAAACCTTTGTTAAAATTTCCATTTCCAAAATCCTTAAACACAGCAATCCCTTTTGAATTACCTTTACCACCCAAATGTTAAATAGCTAAATGGTTACCTCCTAATTTCAGGAAATTTCCAAAAGTAGGGGAGACTGTAACATTCGTAAAAAAATGAATACACTTGGTATACTAAGGATCAAGTAGGTTCAAATGGTGCATAAAACTGAGCTCCAGCGTAGGCGAAAACCGTGCGCAAAACAGAGTTATAACGAAGTGGGAATCGCGAAAACAAGTTTTGTGTTTGTTGATGATTTAAAAGACGCGAAAATCTTGTTTTAAGTCATCCCACGTCGCCCCAATCACAATTTTGTGCTCCATTTCACACCTATAAATACCCTTGCTTGGTTCTTTATAGCCTGCAACTCCTAGTTTGAGTATAAACAAGTGGAATAACCAAATTTGGTGGCTCCACAACCACAATACCCCTTTGGGTGTGGTGTGTAGTAGTTTTTATTTCCACTTTCGACGAGGAGGTGCTGCCCTTCAAGCTCTTCTCATTTTGTAAAGTTCTTCTTCGAGGTAATCTTCCTTTCTTTTCTTTTTTTCTTTTTTTAATATTCATTTAGGTTAATTAGTGTAGTTTAGGTTCTTAGTTAAGGAGCATTAGACTCGTTAAGGTAGCCTAACTTAGGCTCGCCTTTAGGCTTGGCATAGCCTTGTAGAGGCTCGTTAGGCTCAACGAGTCTAACATATCATGTTCGATCATTTATCTATGCCTAGCATAACGTTTACCCTTTTCTTGTTGCATTCATTTGTCTAGCTTAAATCACGCTTATCAATTGGATTTTTTCCTTATTCTCGTGCGGTTTTTCACTGAGGATTAAAAACGCAAACACGGTGAGTGAATTTTTACAAACTTCCCATATTTATTCATGTTTTGGGGTGTATCATGTGTCGTGTTTATATCATTTATTCAAACACTTGTGCTACTAACATTATATGATCTAACGTGTTATGTAATTTTTGGTTTATTGTTATATGTGGTTATATTTTCTCATTCAGTCAAGCATTCACATTAGGCCCGTCAGTTCCTAGTTGGATACGAGTAGAGCATCACATTGCCTAATTAGATCGGCTCCGTTTGATTGAGCCTTGATCTCACAACTCATCATTTATCATGCTTATGTGTACATTGCTAGATGTTTATGTGGTTCGTGGATAGTTTACATATACGTTTGCTCATACTTGGTTTATGCACATTTTTATTAAATTAATCAACATAATTATTTCTTTCAAATGATTAAACGGGATTCACTCGCCAACCTTTGTTAACCCAAAACCATTTTCACACATGATACAGGTGAACAGGTACGAAGAGAAGATTGGACATAGGATGGGCCTTAGTTAACAAGAAACGGATTAGTGCAATATACTTGTTATAAACATCGTCTTGTCTTTGTAATTGTTTATGTGAATTATAAACATCGTCTTGTATTAAATTAATCAACGTAATTATTTCTTTCAAATGATTAAACGGGATTCACTCGCCAACCTTTGTTAACCCAAAACCATTTTCACACATGTTACAGGTTAACAGGTACGACGAGAAGATTGGACATAGGATTGGCCTTAGTTAACAAGAAACGGATTAGTGCAATATACTTGTTATAAACATCGTCTTGTGTTTGTAGTTGTTTATGTGAATTATTTGCATTGTGAGACACTTGATATAAATTAATGAATTTTTAAAACAAGTAATAGTAAGTCATAAGCTCTCGAGTTAACCCAATCATGCCCCGATCACCTATTCCGCTGCGGGTCGGGGTGTGACACGTTCCTTCCGGCTCAAAGCATCTGCTACTACATTTTCCATGCCCAGGTGATATTTGTTCTCACAGTCATAATCATTCAATAATTCCACCCAACATTGTTGGCGCATATTCAGTTCCTTTTGGTTGAATATATGTTGAAGACTTTTATGATCTATTAATATGGTACACTTGGTGCCATATAAATAATGACGCCAGATTTTTAAGCAAATACCACTGTGCCTTGTTCTAGGTCATGTGTGGTATAATTCTTTTCGTGAACTTTCAACTGACGTGACGCGTACGCGATAACTTTTTCACGTTGCATTAACGCGCAATCCAAGATGCGATGCATCACAATACACCACAAAGTCACCGGTACCGTCTGGGAGTGATAATATCGGCACCTTACATAATTTTTCTTTGAATACTTGAAATCTCGATTATCGTTTTCTTCCCAATCAAACTTTTTATCATTTTGCATAAGCGAGGTTAGCGGCTGAGCAACCTTTGAGAAGTTCTTAATAAATCTCCTGTAATAACCTGCTAAACCTAGAAATTGTCATATTTCCAAGTGGGTTCTTGGCATGGTCCAATTCTTTATAGCCTCGATCTTTGAGGGGTCAACATGTATCCCGCTCTCGTTGACAACGTGACCGAGAAACTGTACTTCGCGAATCCAAAATTCACATTTCGAAAACTTGGCATATAATTGCTCATTCTTTAGAAACTCCAGTATAGTTCTCAAGTGTTGTTCGTGTTCTTCCTTGGTTTGCGAGTATATCAATATGTCATCGAGAAAAACGATCACGAACTTGTCGAGGTATGGCTTACATACCCGGTTCATCAAATCAATAAATACTGCAGGGGCGTTTGTTAGACCAAAAGGCATAACAAGGAACTCGTAATGACCGTAGCGAGTCCTAAACGACGTCTTAGGAATATTTTACTCTTGGATTCTTAACTGATGATACCCAGGTCTTAAATCAATCTTTGGGTAAAAACTCGAACCTTGCAATTGATCGAATAAATCCTCGACCCTCGGTAATGGGTACTTGTTCTTGATGGTTAACTTGTTTAGTTCCCGGTAGTCGATGCATATTCGGAAGGTTCCCTCATTCTTTTTCACAAACAGCACTGGAGCTCCCCAAGGCGAGAAACTCGGTCTGGTGAAACCTTTGTCAAGCAACTCTTGAAGCTGAGTGGATAATTCTTGCATCTCCAAGAGCGCTAGTCGATAAGGGGCTTTCGCCACAGGTGCAGATCCTGGCACTAGATCGATACAGATTTCGACTTGTTGTTGTGGAGGTAGCCCCGGCAAGTCTTCCGGAAAGACCTCAGGGTATTCCTTTACTACTGGTATGTCCTCCACCTTGCGCTCCTCGGCCTTATTATCCACTACGTGGGCAAGAAAGGCGATGCACCCTTTCCTCAAACATATTTGAGCCTTCAAGCAATTAATGATTCGTAGTGGCATGTCATGCTTCTTACAGCGAACTATCAGATGTTCTCCGTCGGGTAGGGGAATGAGAAAGATTTTCTCGTGACATATGACTTCGGCTCGATTATCGGATAGCCAATCCATACCAATAACGATATGGAAACTACCTAGTTGAACTGGTAATAAATCTATATCGAACTTCCGTTCACCCAGTTCTAAGGTACATTTCTTTATAATTTCCCCCGACTCTACCAATTTTCCGTTAGCTAGTTCGATCGAGTAAAGAACATCTAATTTACTCCACTCTACCCCAAGTATATCTCTAAATTCTTTAGAAATAAAACTAAAATCTGCCCTGGTATCAAAACCAATAGATGCGAAGTGATCGTTGATAGGAACGTACCGGTGACCACATTCGGGTCCTGGCGAGCATCCATAACTCCAATCATGAAAGCTCTTCCCCGATCTTGGTTTTCTTTCGGGCATTCTTTACTGAAATGCCCTTTGTCTCCACATCCAAAACAACCCTAATCTTTAATATTTGTTCCCCGGCACGCATCGGTACGATGCCCAAACCTACCACATTTGCTACACTTGGGGCCTCGACATTCCTCATAGTGGTGGAAGGGGCATTTGGGGCATTTTGGTGCGCTCCCGGTATAAGACTTCTTAAAAGCAGTGTTTGTAGTACTGGTAACATATGCCTTCGTTTCTTTGACTTCTTTCGTGGCTTGCTTTTTGGTACTGTTATTATTACCTCGTGAGCCTTTCTTAAAATGGGGGAATTTTCTTTTATTGGAGTCCGTAGTCTCCACAATAGCTGCCTTTTTGTTCCCACCACTCTTAGGTAGCTTTCCTTGACGTACAGCCTCCTCAGTAAGGCTGATAGCTAAAGCAATTGCTTCTCCAATTTCAGTGGGTTTTGAGGAGGTAACCAGACTTAGAATTTCGGGGGCCAGTCCCTAGATGTACCTCTCAATCCTCTTAAATTCGGGTTCCACCAAGTATGGCACCACTCGAGACAAATCATGAAATCCTACGTGTACCCGGTGATATCTGAACCAACCATCTTTAAATTCCAGAACTCCGTTTCCAACTTCTGAATCTCTGACCTCAAGCAATACTTCTTTCTCATCATTTCCTTAAGTTCCTCCCAGGTCAGGGCGTATGCAGCATCGTCGCCCTTAGTTTGGACCTGGAGGTTCCACCAAGATAATGCTCCATCTATGAAGAGTCCAGTAACATAAGTTACTCTTTGTTCAGCAGGGCACTTGCTCATCCGAATGACCGAGTCAGTCTTCTCAGTCCAATATACGAAGGCAACGACACATTCGATACCGTCATAATTCAGACGTTTGCAGTCTAGGAACTGCTTGTAGTGCAATCTGAAATCATTGGATACACCATTTATGTGTGAGTAACCAAAAACATGAATATAAAAATGAGAGTATCGTGCGGTTTTACGAATAACCATGTATTACCTGTTGGAGGGTTGCCTCCGATTGAACCTTCGATGCCACTGCTATGTTCAGAGCGGTTAGCTTCGTACTGCGTGGTTGCCTGAGAAATGTGTTCATCTAACTCCTCTTGTGTTGTCGGTAGTGCGTTAGTGTTGGAACTCTTTCGGCGGGGCGGCATTGTCTTCTAGTATAAAATGCCGCTCATAGTTAGCTGAATTATTAAATAATAAATACATATATTCTTTTTTTATCCAAACATATATGTATAAACACATCGGGTATATAATAAGTAAGAAAAAAAATAATTTGTATATCTATATGTCATAAGTACACCCATCATCCCTATAATCATGTAACTCATCATGTAGATAATCACCACATCATAAGACATCAATCGTAATATCACCACAACATAATACATCAACCGTAATGTCACCACATCATAATACTAACAACCATAACATAAAAGAGATACAACGTGAAATAAAGAAAATACACTTTTATACAATGACAACTTGTTACATTTTGTTCATGAAGATCAAAAGAACTTAGGGATTCATAACCCTAGACAGTACAAGTTTTACATTACAAAGCAAGATTTCCTTCAACATTGTTTCATCATGTCCTCAAGTTGCCTTCAAAAGTCGGGATCTTTAAATCTGGGCCTTCATGAGCTAGATCGTCAAAAGCAGGTTTGAACCCCAAAAGATAATAGTAAACATACTACAGCGGTGGAGGGGGTGGTCGGGATGGTGATCGGTAGAGCAAACCGCGATCGTAAGCCACCTCCTCCCCTAGGCCAGAATTGCAACTAGTAGCGACAGTCTGGAAATGCTCCAACTCACGCACTAGCGCCTCAGATGGGTAGGACGAGTGGTGAAACGGACAGTGGAATGGTGGGGTCTGTGGTGGTGATAGTGGTAGTGGTGGTGGTGATGGTGGTGGATATGATGGTGGGGGTGGTAGTGGTGAGGATAGTAATGGGGTGTGGCTCTTGCAGCGGTTTAGGAGCACGCTGGGTCTCAAGCTCCCAGACCCCAAAAAGTCAAGGAGAGCTGAAGGTCGTGCAACGTCACCCTCTCCTCCAAAGGAGTCGGAGGGAGGTGAAAGGGATGGTAAGGGTCAGACGGGCTCATGCATGGTGGGGGTATAGGGGTAGGCATACCTGTAGTAGGTGACATGGGATGGGTGGTATACATAGAGGTGGTCTAGCTGAGAATGAAGGTCCAGCCATGTGAGAGGGTCCAGCCGCAAATGGATTGTATATAGGATGATAAGTGGACTTCTCAGGGAAAACGGGGGTGGCTGCTCAGGGAAATGTGGGGTACCGCTTAGTGAGTAGTGTCGTGCGGGTCCAGAATATGGAGCGGGTCCAGTATATGGAGCAGGTCCATGAGTAGCGGTAATAGTAGGAAAAGAGCTAACGCAGACAGGTGAGGCTGTAGGGGGTGAGTGCATCGGTATGGGTGAAGCTGGGGCAGCGGAAGAGGCATCATCTGCCAAGTGCTCGCTCTCGGTAGCGGCTGAGGATGATGAGATATCGACAACTGATATGACAGGGGATGGTATGTCAATTATGGCTATGTCGTCGAAAACCTTGCCTTCTCCGAGCTCGTCCTCCATATGGTCGACGTGGAATACCGGGATGTCATCATCATCATCATCTAGGTCGATAACTGGAGGGACCATGGCTAGAGGTATGGCTAAGTGTACTATCGCGTGCTCTCCCTCCGGGTGATCATAAACAATCACGTCATGTGGAGGCTGCGGGATAGCCAACACGTCATCTCCCTATGGAGCATCGTCCGCCACAAGGTCAAGAAGAGAAAATGCTGAAAATCGTCAAGGTTCTCGTCGTTAGGGACCTCGTGATCGGCTCCGTCCTCATGGGGTATGGCCTCAGCGTCGGAGTCGTATCCATCATCGGACACGTACTCCATCGGATCGTCCTCGTAGCTCGATGAAGAATACATAGTCCTAGCAAATAATCCGTACAATGCATATATGTACATGTTAGTAATTTATTATTACTTATGATATATTTTTATATTAATCACCACTTCTCAGGAAAAACTTGTTCTTTGTTTTTACATGTAGTCTTAATGTTTCGTGTCTATCCTTTATAGACTATTCATGAATTGATCCTTGTTCGTTACTTATGGTTGAGCTCGTGTGATAGATCTGCATGTTATTGTGACACAATGAACACCTTTTGTCATTTTTGCCATAATTCCGAAAACATTTCTGTTAGGTTTTAAACTTTGTTTCATGTGTGAGCCCTTAGTGATTGTAGACCATACTTTAATAAAAGTTTTCCCTGGTTCACTACAATCGGAGCTCTGATACCAATCTGTCATACCCTAGTCATGGCGGAAGTGTAAACGTGTGACTATGAGGTAATCATCACATCCAATCAAGTAAACTAGTATAAACCAACAACGATGCCATACTTATATAAATATTTCATTCCAACATTTATAAGTTACCAAAAGTAATTTTATAGTTTTCACTTTGTCATCAGAGGCATAGTTTGACATACATTACTTCAAGATAAAATATTGTTTTCAAGGTAAATGCATAACGAGACCTAGGGGTCTAATGAACTTAACACACATGTAGGTTACACACGTGTACGGACATTCGAATTCCAATAAGTACGACTTACGAAACGCAGAAAAGTGAGTTCACGTCCCTCCTTTCAATTATTTCAAAGTTTTGTTCTAAAACTATGGAGGGGAAATACATAAAGGCATAGGCCCAATCACATAAAGGTATGGGCCCAACCACATAAAGGCATAGGCTCAATCACATAAAGGCATGGGCTAGGCCCAATGACATAATTACATGGGCTAGGCCCAATCACATAAAGAATGAGCTAGGCCCAATGACACGCATGCAAGGCACGAGGACATGTGAAGGGCGAGGCTAGTTCACACACGATCTAATAATGACAATATATATATTTGGGAAATATATGTATATAAATAATAATCGAACAAACGAACTACCAACACTATAATAACATTAAAGTTGTTCTAATATGATAATAAATACACAACAAGAATTCAAGATGAACAACTTGTATGAGGTCCAACGAGACCTAAGGGTCTAATGAAGTTAATACACATGTAGGTTACACAAGTGTACAGACACTCGAATTCCAATAAGTACGACTTATGAAACGCAGAACAATGAGTTCATGTCCCTCCTTGCAATTATTTCAAAGTTTTGTTTTTAAAAACCATCGAGGGGAAATACATGTCATAACAATTGGTATGTTAGCTATGGGTTTAGCTGATAACATGATCAAATGTGCGTAAGTAGGATGATGACAATAGTATCCAATAATCACTTAGTGACCAAGGTGCAAATGGTATATATCTATTGAGTTTGAGGCGCGCTCCACTCCTGGTTGGTAAACCCTTAGGAGTGCTTTTGTGATCCCAACGATGTCAAAGTTGTCTCAGTTTGGTTGCTTACTTATGGCACATATGTCAGGGTGCTCGCGACACACGGATAGATCCTTAAACTCCATGAATGCTAATAACATACTCAGGTTTCATTATTGGATTACAAACATGACACTTTATAAGAAAACAATAACTACATGAACTCACCAACTTTTGTTGACTTTTAAAATTACATGTATTTCAGGACGCAAGACTTGAGCTGGTGAAATACTTCGGGAAATGGGAATGACATGACAGCAAATGCCACCTTTTGGAGGATTTGCCTCTTATATCCCAACCTCGTATGGGTATATGGGAGTCAAAACCTCAACATGCTTTTATGATGAAAACAGTCTTTTGTTATGGAGTAATGTAACTTAAACTAGATTTTGATGACAATGTGAAACTGTTGGAAACTTATGATTACACTTTTGGAAACTTGTAAACTTTGGTTGCAATTTAATATAAGTATGGCACCGTTGATGATTTACACTTGTTTACACGATTGGATGCAATGATTACCTCATAGTCACACGATTGCGCATCCGCTAAGACCAGGGTGTGACAGATTAGTATCAGAGCTTCGATTGTAGTGAACCAGGGAAAAACTTTTATTAAGTTTGGTCTACCATCACTAAGGGCTCTCACATGGAAGCAAAGTTTATAATATCACAAAAATATTTTCAGAAATATAACAAAAATGACAAAAGGTTTTCATTATATCACGATAACATGAGGATCTATCACATGAGCTCAACCATAAGTAACGAGCATGGATCAATACATGATTAGTTATAATGGATAGACACGAACATTAAGATTACATGTGAAACCAATGAACAAACTTTTCATGAAAATTTGATACAAAGTATATCATAAGTAACAATAAATTACTAACATATATATGAACTGTACGGATTATTTGCCAGGACCATGTCTTCTTCTTCAAGCTACGAGGAGGATCCGATGGAGTACGTGTCAGACGACGGATACGGTTATAACCCTGAGGCCATACCCCACTTTGATGCGGCCATACCCCATGCGAACAGAGCCGACCACGAGGTCTCTGACGACGAGGACCTTGACGATTTCTAGCCTTTTGCCCTCCCCGACCCCGTGGCGGATGACGCCCCACAAGGAGATGACGTGTTGGCTATCTCGCAGCCTCTACATGACGTGATCATCTATGGTCACCTTGAGGAGAGCACACGATAGTACACCTAGCCATACCTCTAGCCATTGTCCCTCCCATTATTGACCTAGATGATGACGACGATGACATCCTCGTATTTCACGTCGACCATCTGTAGGACGGGCTCGGAGACGGCGAGGTCTTTGACGACATAGCCATCCTTGAGATACCATCCACGTCATATCTGTTGTCGATATCTCATCATCCACAGCCGCTGCTAAGTGCGAGCACCTAGCGGATGATGCCTCTTCCAGCGCCCCAGGTCCACCCTCACCGATACCCCCACCCCGTGCAGCCTCACTGTAGGTCCACTTGGAGGATCAAGATTAACCTACTTCCTTGTTTATCTAACACACATACGAGTGCGGAATCCATGTAAGTATGCAAACCAAAGCAATGTAACAAACACAAGATAACCAAAGATTCAATATCTTGATTAAATGAAAAGAGCTAGTATAAACACATACAAACAATGCTCATATAGACTCAAGATATTCTCTCTGTGCTCTCTCTCTTGTGCCTCGGTGTCTCTATCTAGTGTCACACACTATCGCTAATGAACTGTGAGGTGCATGTCTGTTTATATAGTACCAACACCCCGCAACAGTTCTAAGAATGTTGCTGGTCGTACGAACCACTACAAGCCATGAAGAATCATTCAACAATGGTTGCTCGTATGAACAACCTATGGCTCATAGGAATAGAATCTGGTTTGTATGAATAAGCAAAATGCTTGTTGAAAGGGCCATTCGTACGATCATGTGAATGACTCATACGAACAAGATAATGGCTCGTACGAGAAAGCTACTTGCTCGTACGAAGCACCTTTCACTCGCACGAAGAAGTATTCTTTGGAGAACTTCCTAACAGACATGTCGTACACAAAACTTAACAGGATGCACACATGCAACTGTTTTACAACACAGACAAACTAAACGTCGTACTAACTCAAGATAGGAGGATATCTTGATTTGGTCGACACGACCAAACTATACAGACACAATAAACAAAGACCGTACAATTACTGACGTAACTAAGAACTAGCGACAAACACAAAAGTGCATCAACAAACTCCCCCTTGGCTGTTGCTTGGTCTTCGGTCTTCATTTCTAATGGACTGCTGCACCCACATTCACTGAACACTTTCAACCAACGTTGACTCAGAATCAAAGTCTTCAACATTCTTCCAAAACATCAAACCTTTCCTGTTTCCTCTTGAGTAGCACCAGAAACAACTGGATCAGTCACGATCTGCTATGTATTAGACTCTACCATTGGAGTTGCAGTAGAAACTTTTGCTTGTGCGGATGAAGCTGAAGCATTAGGATTACCAGGGTCTTCACTATTGTGATAATGTTTACGCTGGATCTCCTGTCCTTTGCATCTTTCCTTCCACAGAATGTTCACCCGCTTTTTGCTCATTTCAAATACGTCTTTAATACCATTAAATCCTTCAACCAATGTAGAATGACGAGAATGTTACCATTCTCTCAAGTCGTCATGTCTAGCAGTTAACGTTTCAGTTGATTGTTGTATAGCCGCACTATGTTCTTTTAGTCTATTCAATTCAATCCCACGAGCGTTATCAGCCGCTCTCATTTGTTGTAGCTGAGCTGCCCTTTCAGTATCCGCAGTCCTCA
The DNA here is from genome assembly GCA_947069175.1 of Scalesia atractyloides. Lineage (NCBI taxonomy): Eukaryota > Viridiplantae > Streptophyta > Magnoliopsida > Asterales > Asteraceae > Scalesia > Scalesia atractyloides. The sequence goes on from CAMTDV010000001.1 coordinate 38,625,775, forward strand.
ACCGCTCATTCTCCTTTCTTAACTACGTAATCTCAGTAACCTATTTTCCAACAGTTTCCTTCAAAGAGTTAATCTCCAACTGTTGCTTAATGACTGTATTCCAATTTGAAGACATAAACTCTAGGTGCTTGTTAATCTCACTTGCCGCAGCTTGTAGCTGAGAGAACAGAAAATCCACTTTCTCATCCTGTTCCATTTCAGAGAATAACCGACTGCATCGTTTTGTACTTTGTTGATGAATTGAGGACAGGGATTGTTGAACTGAAGAAGTAGTGGGTTGTTGTTGAACTGGAGTAGTCTCAACTAAAGGTGTTTCAACTGTTGTGGTAGCTGCAGTTTGTGGTTAAGAGGTTGTTGTGGGATCCGATATTAGAGAGCCTCCTCCGATGTGAAGGCAGACTGAGCTTATGTAACTGGTTCCAGTACGGTTTCTTGTTGCATGGTGGTAGGTTGTGTGATCTCAGGTTGAGCTGATGAGGTTTCCATAGATGTTTTATCCTGTTTCTTTCTATGAATCGCAAGTTTCTTTTTGCGAGCTCCTTCAGTCTCAGCATCGGATGGAATATAGTCAGCATCTGGATCTGTTGGAATCTTTCTAATCTGCCTAACCCCGCGCTCATCAACATAGCATTCATACCCAGGTTCAAGCGGATTGTCATCAGAATCCAATTCTTCATTAGGTTGTTTATCTTTATCGCCACCTATAGTACCAACAACACTTGCACCAGCATCACCATTATCATCACTATCATCATCGTCATCATCATCACCTTTTCCCTTTTGACGACCAAACTTATCTTCGATCATCTTCTTCAAAGTTGGTTCTTCATTATCTGACTCACTATCATCATGGTACCACTTATCATTTTCTGGTGCAACATATTCATCATTTGCAAGAAAACCGAACGACTTAAGAGGAGGTATGCTTTCCTTGTAACGTTTAGCTGCTACTCCTCTAAATATCTTCAACGAATATTCAATCATAACCTCAACTTTTAGAACGTCGTTGTCGTTCTTCGAAAGATTCGGATGTTGTATATTCAAGATCATTTGGAGAAAATGAGGATACATCCAAAACTTGTTTCCACCATATCCGGTTCTTCTTAGGTTTTCCTTCATGTTTGCAAAAATATACTTTGAACACTGAACGGTTTGTTCAATGTCAAAGCTATCATCATTCCAACTAAGTCCTTATTAGCCATGTCATAAACACTTCGTCTATTGCTTAAACACTGAATTAAAACATGTAGAAAGAACTTGTGTCGGAGTGCCAGCTATGCTTTGTTTAGTTGTCCTACGAGAAAATCTCCAACACATTTCATTCGAAGCAAACATCCACGTTGACACTTCAACGGAACTGAGTATGGAGCTTCAGGATCATCGCCAAGCTGCAATGCTGAGTTAATTACCTCAATGGAAACATCTGCGTCTAAGTCATTCACTTTTCCGTGGATAAATTCATGTTCATTCACTTCAACAACTTTAGCTGAATCCCAAAATTCCTTGATCAATGTCTTGTATATTGTATTTTTATGCATGATAGCATAGTATATCCTTGAGTCGCGCAAAAACTTCATTATACCGTTGTACTCAGTAAATTTATCTTTCAGATCTAAGTAGGCAACCATGTTGTGTCTTGGCTCTGACATAATTTCCACTTCTGACTTGTTAGTTCTCTTCGTTGTGGGCTTTCTTTTATGTTCTTTTTGTGCCATCCTGTACACCAAAGATAACCATAATAAGAAGAACATAAATACACTAAGGTAACATACACAAAAGTTTTTATTGTGAACTTTCTGTATGTATGTATTCCCTAGACGAAGAACTATCGACTCATACGATTAACACTTTATTCGTATGAAGAACAACTGATTTGTACGAACAACAACTGACTTGGTTAAACAAGTGATTTACTCGTACGAGTAACTGGCTCGTACGAATGGCAGGTTACTCGTGCGAGTAATAATTCACTCGTACGGAGCAAAGTCAACTTGTTCGCACAAAGAACTTCAAGTGAAGATTATGCATGAAGAACTCTTTTTTTGTCAACAGGTTCTACGCTTAAAGTTTGTTGTTCGTGTCTGGCAATGTCAAATAGTCAGGTAATGTTCAAACCGCTCATCTTCAAGGTATACCAACATCGTCAAACATACCTTAAAGATATCAGAAGCAACTTAAAAAGGGTGAAAGGATGAAGTGAGTAAGGTGAAAGAAAAGTTGTACTGAAGAACTACATCACCCTTTATACCACATTCTTATACTCGTACGAAAAACACTTAGTTCGCACGAAGAACACCCAGTTCATATGAAGGAAGCCAAGGGCTGATTCGTACGAAGCATACACACTCGTACGAGTGATCTTGATTCATTCGTACGAAGAGCTTTCAATCGCACGAGGACCTCTGATTCGTACGAACAACAACTTGTTCGTACAAATCCAGGTTCTTTCAAACTGGAACATCAGTTCTTCGTTGACCTTAGGTTTCTCGTTGACCTGTTTAGATCTTTGCACATATCCACACAAATCACAAGTTAGAAAAAAGTGCATATTAAATAGATTTGGTTCTTTGGAATGAGTTTACCTCGTTGTAAGAAAGTACTTTATGAAGTTATGATATTAAAGCAAATGGTTTTTGGGGCTATCTTGGTGGAAAACATTTGAGCTTCAACTTTGGCTCAATAAAAAATAATTTAACTTAAAAACAGAGTAAACTAAAATAACTACTAACAGATAAGAACAAACTATACATGAACTAGCAATCTTTTTCTGAGTTTCAAGGTAAGAGAATCATACCAGCTTTTAATCTTGTCAAAAATGATTTTTTGTTTAAAACATCAAATTAAATAAATAAGTATTCTACTATGATTATCGGTATTGTTGTCCACATAAGCTCAGCTTATCAGATGTAATCATGATTAGGAGATATGATTAATGTATGAATTATACTTACTAGCCGGTGTTCAACCACTTCATGACACATTCCCGTATCAAGACATGCACAGAGAGAAAATCTTACCGGTGAGTATACTGCTTATTTTGACGTATATGATGTGAGATACTTACTTATTTTGATTGAAAACAAGCCATGTGTGATTAAATCACTTATTGATTAGGAACTTGATATTCAAATGCATGCAGGGCACAGGAGAAGTCCGTGAACAGGTTAGTACCATCGTATCAACAAAGAGACGAACTTAGCTCCCGCATAAAGCAGTGATAGATATCACTTATTGTTGGATGAATGTGATATTTTTATCACTTATTGATGGGTGAATGCGATATTTTTATAACTTATTGATGGGTGAAAGTGATATTTTTTTATCACTTATTGATGGTCGTATGCAGTATTTACACATATGTATGGTATCATGGATGTTCTAGACTTGCGTCCCTGTTATTTTTCGGTAAAAGATTCAACCATGATACCCAGATGATAAGCAAGCATAAAGGCCGCATATCTTAGAACCTCGGTATACTATCAAACGAAATTTGGATACCAAGACCATATGCCAATGAATGGTTCCCACTTGGCTTTCAGTCCGTTATGTTTATATCAACCTGCACATTTTAATCTGATTGTGAGCCTACTGATACATCATTAGTAAAGCTTCTTATCAATTTTTGTTTTATGTTTTTGACCATTTTTGACAGATCACCGGTGTATCATCATCTTCTCTTATCTTTCCAAGAAACTCATCTTTGATTTTTGGGTTTTCTATTGTTTTTGTATTTTTCTAAAATTTTCTCCACCTTAAATGCAGAAAGTAAATAAATAAAGACATAACTAAATAAAAGACATATTTTTGTATTTTTGTATTTTGCATTTTCTTATGTTTTTGTATTTTCTTGAAATTTTCTCCCCTAAAATATAAAAAGAAAAGAAAATGAAAAATCTTTTTGTATTTTTAGTTTTGAAGAAAATATTTACAAAAACGATTAGCCAAGGATGATGTACTTGGGTTTCACCTTGATGCCATTGACCAAAAGAAGATAACCAAAACGTGATTTATCAAAATCTTTTTTAAACAGGTCGGCACGTTGGTGATCGGTGTGGATTTTAACAACATTGATAAGTTTCTTTTCATAACAATCTCGTATGAATTGATACTTAATCTCAATATGTTGGTTTTTGAGTACTGTAAAGGATTACGAGTGATCTATAAAGCAGCTTCATTATCAACATAAATAGGAGTAGTTAGAAATTCAAAACCGTAGTCGCGCATTTGCTATTGGATCCATAAAACCTAAGAGCAGCAACTAGAAGCCGAGATATACTCAGTCTCACAAGTGGAAGTAGCTACACAAGTCTGCTTTTTGCACTGCCACGTACTAGGCGATTTCCGAAGAACTAACATCTTGCTGATGTTGATTTTGCATCAATCTTGCAGCCGCCATGATGAGAATCACTGAATGCTGTCAAATCAAACTTATCATCATTAGGGTACCAGAGACTAATGTCCGGACGACCCTTCTAATAACGAAAGATTCTTTTCACAGCCATCAAATGAGAAACTTTTGGACTTGACTGGTAGCGAGCTAGAAGACATGTTGGGTACATTATATCGTATCTTGAAGCAGTAAGATACATAAGAGATCCGATCATAGCACGATAATGAGATGTTTCCACATGTTCACCCATTCCATCAGGAGTAATCCCATGATTTTGAGATAATGGAGTTCCCAACGGCTTCGAGTCTTCCATTTGAAATAGTTTAAGAATATCTCCAACATAATTGGTTTGATGAATGAAGATCCCTTCTTTAGATTGATGAACCTGCAAACCTAAAAAAAAGTCATTTCTCCCTTGGCGCTCATCTCAAACTTCTCTTGCATCACCTGCCCGAATTCTTTGCACATTTTCTCGTTTGTAGACCCAAAGATAATATCATCATCATATACTTGTACCAGCAATAAATCCTCATTCTTTTCTTTGATGAAGAGAGTATAGTCGATCAATACACGTCGAAACCATTCTTGAGAAGATATGAAGACAACGTTTCATACCAAGCTTGTGGAGCTTGATGAAGACCATATAATCCTTGTTGAGAAGCCAAACCTTGTCAGGATGGATTGGATCTTCAAAACCAGGCGGTCTCTCAACATATACTTCTTCTTCAACTACATCATGAAGAAATGCACTCTTCACATCCATTTGATAAACTATAAACTTCTTGTAAGACGCATAAGTCAAGAAAACTCTTATCGCCTCAAGACGTGCTAGCGGTGTATAAACCTCATTATAATCAATGCCTTCTACCTGATTAAAGCCCTGAACAACCAATCTTGCTTTGTTTCTCACAACAACACCTCGGTCATCTTTCTTACACTTGTAAACCCATCTAGTACCAATCTTCTTGTAGTTGTCGGGTCTGTCAACCAATTTCCACACGCCCAACTTCAGAATCTACTAAAGTTCTTCTTGCATTGCTTCAACCCATGAGTCTTCTTTTATAGCCTCCTTCCAAGATTTCAGTTCTACTTTGCAAACATAGCAGGCAAAAGACCAATCATTCTCTTCCCCAGATTCTCTAATTTCTGAATACAAACCAGCATTCTGGTTGTTTCTTAGTTGATTATGTGTCTGCACTCTACTCTGGACATCTCCTATAATATTCTGCTGAGGATGGGTATTATGAGTTCGAGTTTCAGGAACATCATGAACTCAAGAATTTATACCCAAATTGTTGTTATTCAGATCAACAACTAATTCGATGGCTAGAATCGACGAAGATGTAAAAGCATGACCTTCAGTCGTCCCTTGATTTTGCACATTTGACGTGACATCAGAAATTTCAGGAACCGGAGCAGAAGTAGCTTCATTTGCATCATGGAACTCATCATCTTCTGACGAAACATTATAACCAACAGCATCTTCAAATTCCTCATTCTGAACAAGATTGTTAACCGAAGCAGATACTTGAGGGTTAACAATAATTGGTCGTACTAATGATGAGTTAACTGTAGTATCGCTTTCCAGTAGCATTTGAGCAGCTACATATGCATCATCAAAACTTGGCAGATTGAAGGAGTCAAATAGTACATTGTAGTCAAACATCCAAGGAGCACCCGAAGCTCTTACTTATTCAGTGTATCTTTGAACCTTAACTTCACCCCATTCCTCAATCTTTTTTGTTGATAAATTCCACACTTTGAAATTTGGAGTAGCATATCCAAGAAAGAAACCTTCGATAGCCTTTGGAGCAAATTTACCATGTGGATCGATCATAGTGCATGGAGCTCCAAAAGGTTCTAAGAAAGACAATCCGGTTTCCTTTTATGTAACAATTTGAAACATGTTTTTCCATGTCGGTTAATCGTAAGAACTCTATTCATTGTATAGCAAGCAGTAGCCATAGCCTCCCCCAAAACTGAATAGGAAGTTCTGACTCTACTAACTTAGTTCTTGCAGTTTCGATAAGAGTTCTATTTTTCCTCTTAGCGACACTATTTTGTTGTGGAGTGTAACGAGAACTGTATTCATGTAAAATGCCCTTAGAAGAACAGAACTCATCCATAACATGATTCTTGAATTTGGTGCCGTTGTCGCTTCTGATTCTCCTAATCTTCAAATTGTACAAATTTTCAAGTAGCGTGAGGAGATTCTTGAGGATTTCAGGAACTTCACTCTTGTGTGCCATCATATTCACTCATGAAAATCTTGAATAGTCATCAGTAACAACTAAATAATATGCATTGCCAAAGGTAGTCTTGTGTTTCATAGGTCCAAAAAGGTCCATATGAAGACGTTCCAGAGGCATATTCACAGTGTTAATTTTCTTCACATGATGAGACTTTCGACCTTACTTTCCCTTTTGGCACGAGACACAGACATCCTGTAGATGAAAATTCTTTACTGGTACACCATTCATAAGATTATTTTTCACCAAATAGTTCATTTTCCTCAAGTGAATGTGTCCCATTCGTCTATGCCAAGAGATTGATTCATTTTCAGTGGCTTTCGAGATAAAACATGTAACTTGCGTAGACGTAGTAATCGCTTGGCTCATGTCAAGAATATACAAGTCATTTATTCTTGAAACCAGGTTTCAGCACACAACAACCAGCATCATCAAAATGAACCGTGAACTTCTTATCGCAAATTTTAGAAACACTCAGAAGATTGTCATCAATTTGTCGAACATAATTGATCTTGTCAGAACTAACAACACCATTGGAAACCATTCCTTCTCCAGTGATGTATCCACCCTAATCTTCAGCAAAAGCAACATAACCTACCCTAATGCTTTTCACATCATAAAGGAGCCTTAAGTCGCCTGTCATGTGCAGTGATGCTCCACTGTCAACAATCCAATGACTATTCATAGTTCCTCCTGGAACACCCTGCACATTGCATTACCCGATTAGTTGGAGATGGGGACCCAAGCCTTAGTGGTCTTGGGTCGACCCTTACCATCAAGAAATGTGATCTCTATTTCTTGATGATTTGGAAACTTTGTGCCTCCCCCTGAAACATTACCGGTTTTAGGTTTCCAAGATTGTTGATGTTTACCAGATTGACTATTATTTATAGATTTAGACATTTCTGGTTTTAACGATCTTGATGAACTTGGTTTCTTTTCTAAAACATTCAGTTTTAATGCCTTCACAATTATTTTAACTTGTTTACGTCGTTGTTTTTCTTCTTGTTCCTTAACAACATGTTTGTCTTGTTTAGGTGACATAGATCGACGTTGGCAATTTATTTCAAAAGGGGCTTTTTCAACAAACTTGGGTTTTGCTGGGTTGGTACAGTTTTTGATTATGTGGCCAAACTTCCCAAACTTAAAACATGTTCTCCTTTCAACAAATTTAGGAGATCCCTTTGATGACTTGATGTTGAACTTGTAGGCCTTGAGGTACTTGGTCCATTTTCACACCCTTTTGTGTGTTGAGTGTAATTGTTTTGACTATTGCATTTTAATATCTTGACTTGATTTACAAAATCAATATTTGACTTTTTTTCAAAAGTCTCGATTTTATCAGTACCAGTTGAGCCCACAAATTTAACATTCTTCCCCTTTTTTCTTGCTGTGAGCGCCTTTAGCTTCAACCTTTGGTTGTGACACCTTAGTTTTTTCAGCTCGCTTTTCTTGTTGTCTACCTTTGGAAGCGATTAATGGTTGTGGTTTGATTGGATTCTTCTTTCCCAAAAATTTGGTTGTTGAATTTTATAAAAACTTGATCAATTGAAGTTGGATTTACATTTTTGATCGGAAAGTTCTTGTTTGAATAAATTTTTCTTTTCACCAATTAACGTATATAACACATTATCATTTTCAAATGCAGACGTAGATGTCTTGATAGATTCCATAGGATCGTTCCCTTGATTTGCAACAGATTGCTCATCGGGAGTAGCAGAAATTTCTACCCCTTTCTTTTTATCAAGAGATTGATCTTGTCTGACTCATCATCTGATGAATCATCTTCCTCTAATATAGATGGATTTTGATCATCAACTAATGATGAGTTCTCTGGTTTTCTTGATTCATATGAGGAATTGTCCAGCTTAAACCCTAATCCTGCTGCAAACTCTTCAGGATTAAGAGGTACAGATGGTTCAAATTGTGGCATTTCCTCTTCATCAGACAATTTGGTATAATTGTGTTTCAATGGGGTGGACACGATTTATACCCAATGCATTTGACATCTTCCTTAGTTTTTGAATGTCAATGATGTGATCAAGCACATATCGGGAGTTAGAATAACTCTCCAATTTCAGCTTGATTGCATCATGCTCGCATTTGGCAATGGCCAACTCCTTTTTCGTTTCTTCAAGGATATTAATGTAGTTATTAATACCTGTTTGCTTGTTCAAAACTATTTTTGTTAACTCAGAAACACTTTACTTAAGAGTCTCAATTACAGATTTGAATTCTTTTTCATTTCGAGTTAAAGCAAGATTTGCCTCTTTGCATTTTGACAATTCAACTACTAGGCTTTGATTGTGACTGTTAATTGTTTCAATTTTTTTTGAAGTCAGCACAGTCATTGCATATTCTAGGAGAGTCGGATTTTACCTGACTTGTTGAACTTGCAACATTAGCCATGAAAGCAGTATGATGAGAAAAGGATGCATTGTTGGCAAATAGTTTCTCCATTTCCTTTGATGCAACTTCTGCTTTCTTCATCACTCCAGACTTTTGGCTTTTCAACTTCTCTGCTTCTTTTAGCAACTCATTGACCTCAGTATCAATCCTTTCCTTGACATCTGAATCAGATCCATAACCACCTACACTCGAGCTTTCCTCGTCAGAACTCCCATTATACCCAGAACTATCATTATCATCAGAAGTGTCAATACTTTGAACACGTTTGATCTGATTGATTATCTTGGAATAACACGCAGTTCCTCCTTGATTTTCACTTCCCAATTGAACTGACCAATCACATCCTTCATCTGCTTGAACAACTAATGCTCTGTTTGTGTTGTTTGAAGGCCCAGACTGGTTGTTTGGGTTGTTAACAACTACTATACTTCGTTCATTGTTAACTTGAGTTCTATTGGATGGTCGTGATTGAATTCGAAAACGACTGTGATTTCCTTGCTTGCTAGGTCGAGTACATTCATGCTTGAAGTGACCTTTTTCACCACAGTTGAAGCAAGTAACAACATCTTTATCAAATCCATACTTTGTGTCCTTTTGCTTTCCAAACTTGTTCTTCCAGTTCTGCTCATGTAGTCTTTTGCTCTTCTAACCGCACTAGCAAATGCCCATTTAATATCCATCAACTCCATCTCATCTCTATCTATTTGTTGATAGTCTTCATTAGTCAAATTAATGTTTCCAATTTGACCAGCGATAAATCCACAGTATGCACTAACCATGGTGTTCAGAAGTTCCATGTGTTCCCGAGCAACTTCTACACTGACCTTGGATAGATGTGACATATCAAGTCTGATGGTATTAGGATTTGCAGGTTGAAAGTTGTTACGATAGAAAGCTTGTTTTGGAACTTGAGGTGTAACAACTTGTGGTGATGGTAGAAAGGCTTTAGGATCAAATACTTGACCATAAGTTTGACTACTTGAACTAGCAGATTGATCTGTTTGAACAGGTTATGGTAGAAAGGGATTAACGTTTGACACAAACGTTGTTTGAAGTTTTGGTTGCTGAGGGGTACTAACACCTGTGTTAATACCTCCAAAATACATCTCATTTTTTGTTCTCAAGCTTCTGAACAAATTCATTAATACTGATCACATCCAAAACCCCTGTGTGCTTTAGCAAGTCAATGAATTGACTCAATTTTGGTGGTAAGGCATCAGCAAAACGCATTACAATCTCTTATGGAGATGCAATCACTTTGTATGAATACATTTCACTAAGCAGATGATAGAAACGGTTGTCATATAGCTTAGTGTTTCACTTTCCATGAAGAGAAAACCTTCAAACTCCTTCAGCAGATCATGTTGTATTTTTCTTGTTGCAACATTTCCTTCCCCTCTTGCTTCTAAAGTATCCCACAAATTCTTGGTGGTTGTACAGTACACGAATTGATGATAAATGTCCTGATGCAGTGCTTGTGTAAGAATAGCGAACACCTTCTTTTCTAAATCATAAGCCTTTTTATCATTTTCATCTAAGTTGGCTAAAGAGGTTGAATTTGATCCTGCTTCTTCGAGAGATTCTTTGTACGGTGTAGTAAAACATGTCCATAATTTTGTATTCTGACCAAGAACATATGTATGCAAACGACTTTTCCATGAAGGATAATCGTTCATATGGTTCAACTTTGGTGGATAGTTATTACTTCATGTCTCACTCTCGCCAATAAGAAGAGTCTGAATGCTTTGATTTTGGTTTGCCACGCATGCCCATTGATTAGCGGTAATCATGGCCATCTGCTGAGGCATCGATGATATAACCCATGAGGTTGCAGAGCTAGATTGTGGTGAGTCTTGGTTATGCTTGAACTACACCCCCAATCCCAAGGATTTGTACCCATTTGTTTGTTTGTTTATAAAAATTTGCTTTTTAAGAAAAATTTAAAAATTTCAAGGGTTAATCTTGTAATAAAAATTTTCTTTGAACAGTTCACAATTTCAAAGACCTAAAGATATCAGTTCTCATGAAAAAGTGTCAAAAATAACCTGAAGGACATGAAAAACTAAGTTCTTCGTACGAGCATGTGATTTGTGCGAATACGAACTAGGTTGTTCATACGAACTACTGTCTTTCGTGCTAGCAGCTGATGCTTCGTGTGAACAAGGTTCTTCATGCGAGTCAGTTGATACTTCGCACAAACAATCTTGTTCTTCATGCGGATGGGTTATTCGCACGGAGGTCTTTCGCTGATGTTTTGGTTTTTCGTTGGGAGGGATCTTTTTGCAAGGTTGGTTGGTGAAAATTTTCCTTTTGTAACAAAAAGTTGTTTCTGAGTTTGTTAGAAAGTTGTCAAGTGTCTACACAGTTTCGGTTAAAAAGACAAACATTCCAATATCAGCTTTTCAGTCAAAACAGTCAAGTCTCAAGATCTGGTCAACCCTATAGGAATATTCTGGCGAATTTTCCGGCAAGTGCTTCACCGAAAATTATGTCCAACTGAACTTTGATAGAAAATTTTAAGAAAAAACGTATCCTAACATGTCTCCATGTATTCTAACAAGGTTTTTATGAAAATTTTCTGGATACAACAAGTTTTATCTAAGTTTTAAGCTAGTTATCTTTTAAAAACTTAAGTTTCTTGTTAGAAGTTCAAGAACACTTCCAGGAACCTTCATAACTTGCTCAGACACAACACTAAGCTTGGTTTTTAAACAAGGAAGAGAGCGAAAGCTCTGATACCACTTGTAGGTCCACTTGGAGGATCAAGATTAACCTACTACCTTGTTTATCTAACACACATACGAGTGCGGAATCCACGTAAGTATGCAAATCAAAGCAAAGTAACAAACACAAGATAACAAAAGATTCAATATCTTGATTAAATGAAGAGAGCTAGTACAAACACATACAAACAACGCTTATACAGACTCAGGATATTCTCTCTGTGCTCTCTCTATCTTGTGCCTCAGTGTCTCTCTCTAGTGTCACACACTATCGCTAGTGAACTGTGAGGTGCATGTATGTTTATATTGTACCAACACCCAGCAACAGTACGAAGAATGTTGCTGGTCGGACGAACCACTACAAGCCACGAAGAATCATTCAGCAATGGTTTCTCGTACGAACAACCTATGGCTTGTACGAATAGAAACTGGTTCGTACGAACAAGCAAAATGCTTGTTGAAAGGGCCATTCGTACGATCATGTAAATGACTTGTACGACCAAGATAATGGCTCGTACGAGCAAGCTACTTGCTCGTACAAAGCACCTTTCACTCGCACGAAGAAGTATTCTTCGGAGAACTTCCTATAATACCTGCCGTACACAAGACTTAACAGTATGCACAGATGCAACTGTTTTACAACATAGACAAACTAAACGTCGTACTAAATCAAGATAGGAGGATATCTTGATTTGGTCGACATGACCAAACTATACAGACACAAAAAACAAAGACCGTACAATTACTGACGTAACTAAGAACAAGCGAAAGACACAAAAGTGCATCAACACTCACATGTCCATATTAGTCCCTTTCCTACTGGTACCCCTACTCCTGGACCCGCACGACACTACTCTTTGAGCGGTACCCCATATTACCCTGAGCAACTACCACTGCTTTTCACTAGAAGATCCACTTATCACCCTATACACGATCCGTATGCGGCTGGACCCTCTCACCTGGCCGGACCTCACCCTCAGTCGGACAACCTCTCATGTATACCACCCGTCCCACACCACCTTCTGCTGGTGTGCATACCTCTATACCCCCACCGGGCATGAGCCTATCTGACCCCTACCATCCCTCTCACCTCCCTTCAGCTAATGTGGAGGAGAGGGTGATACCTCACGACCTTCAGATCTCCGTGATTTTTCAGAGGATCTGGGAATTAGAGACCTAGCGTGCTGCTAGTACCACTACTAGTGCCACACCCCCACCACCATCATCACCACCACCGACCCCACCATTCCATTGTCCGTTCCACCACTCGTCCTGCCCATCTAAGGCGCGAGTGCATGAGTTGGAGCGCCTCCAGACTATCGTCACCAGGAGTATCTTTGGCCTAGAGGGAGAGGAGGTGGCCTATCATTGCAGTTTACTTCACCGATCACCACCCCCTCCACCGCAGTAGTATGTTCATTATTATCTTTTGGGGGATCAGACCCACTTTTAATGATCTAGCTTTTGAAGATTCAGAGTAGAAGATCCTGACTTTTGAAGACAACTTGACGACATGAAGAAACAATGTAGAAGAAAATTTTACTTTTGTATTATAAAACTTGTACTGACTAGGTTATGTATACCTAAGTCCTTTTGATCTTCATGAACAAAATGTAACAAGTTGTCATTATATATAAAAGTGTATTTTCTTTATTTCACATCATATGTCTTTTATGTTATGGTTGTTATGTCTTATGATGTGGTGATATTGCAGTCAATATTGTTATGATGTGGTTAACCTATGATTGATGTCTTATGATGTGGTGATTACCTACACGTTGAGTTTACATGGTTATGGTGATGATTGGTGTGTTTTCGTCATATACATATACATTTTCTTATTATTTATATACCCGACGTGTTTATATATATGTTTGACAAAAAAATTTATTATTAAATATTCGTCTAATTGCTATCGATACTTTATACCAGAAGACGATTCCGCCCCGCCGAAGAAGTACCAACACTAACACGCTACCGACAACTCAAGAAGAGTTAAACAAATGCATCTCTCAGGCAATTGCACAGTATGAAGCCAACCACTCCGAACATAGTGGTTGCACCGGAGGTTCAACCGGAGGTAACCCTCCAACTTGTAATACTTGGTTATTCGTAAAACCACACGATACTCTCATTCTCCCATTCGTGCTTTCGATATACTCAACTTAAATGGTGCATACAATGATTTCAGGTTGCACTTACAAGCAGTTCTTAGACTGCAAACCACTGAATTAAGACGGTATCGGAGGTGTCGTTGCTTTCGTACGTTGGACCGAGAAGACTGACTCGGTTATTCAGATGAGCAAGTGCCCTGCCGATCAAAGGGTCACTTATGTCACTGGACTCTTCATAGATGGAGCACTATTATGGTGGAAAGCGATAAGCAATGCACAACTTGACTGGAAAGCGAGCGATTGTCGAACCGATGAAGATTTCAATACCCGATAGCCTTATACATTAATCTAGAGAGCTAGTTAAGCTTTATTCGGGGTCCATAACCCCTTCATACATCTCATGGTTGCGGAATTTCAACTTGCGGAATTATCCGTCGGTATAATATAAAAGTGTTGTTACCGAACGGTTAACAAAACGGAAAGCGTTTCTACCACTTAAACTCAACATCTACTAGACTAGTGAGCTAGTTAACCATATTTTGATGTCGGAAGTATCCTAAATAAATGCCATAGCACTTATGGTAAACTAAAACCAAAGCTTTCGGTACTAAATAATATCTTTCGTATATCAACCAGTATCGAACCGATGGGCGAACTAGTGGTGTTTTTACCATCCAAAACTAATACCAACTAGTCAAGGGAACTAACTAATATTATTTAACATCCTAAACCCTAATTACCCCCTAATGATGCAAGACCAACCCCTAATTACCATACTTAAGTTAAACACCTAAGTATCAACAATTAAACACATGTTATAAAATAATTTACATTTAACCCCCCCCCCTCTAGTTCACGGTTTTGGTGGGTCCCCCTAGACCCACCACTTGCTTGATTTGTTGAGATGAAGGAAGAAGCATGGCACATGAAGATTTTTATTGACTTTCGAAGATTATATAATTATAACAACAACATCACCATTCTCCACATCATTCTTTTCACTTCAAAAGTAAAAGTAAACTTCATCTCAAACATCTTGAAAGATATCATCCTAAAACCCTAAGATATAACAAGAAATAACAAGATAAAATACGTGATTTATGATAATCATGTTGTTTATTTGTTGTAGTATTTTACAAGCGTGTGATCTTAATATATTAAGTTAAAAATGTGATTTAAACAATTATATGTTTAAATCATGTAGGATCATCATCTTCAAGTTCATGAGCTTTGAATATGTGTAGTCTTGATGTTGTTCTTAAAAAGTATGATACAAGATGAGACTTGAAACTTGGATCTTGAAAGCTAGTAAAGTTGATTTTATATAAAACGAGTTATATAAAAAAATGGCTATAAAAGTTGTCCACGAAAATCTTGGTGTTTTGATAATCTTAAAAGATATGGGATTATTAGAGGCTTCAAAGTATAAAAATATATGTATAAAAGCTCATGACATATTGAAAAATGGTTATAACAGGGTGATTAAGGGGGCTAAATGCGATTAGTGACCTAAACCGTCACTAAGGAAGTTTTAATGACAAGGGTTAAACCGTAAGCTTCCAAGGATTTAATAAATACTTATATCTATTTTTACAAGTTAAATATGAGTATTATTTATTACATATATATTTTTGGGAATAAAAATATATGTATATACTTTGTCACCCTCATAAGTGTTAGTGTACAATACATGTGTATTTGTATGGGTGTATCTAGAATCATTAGGGAAAAATACCCAACTAATACAGCACACCAAATACTTGAAAGTTACCAAGTATAACTTACTTGAACACATACACTTTTACACAATTCTTGAAACAAATAATCGTACGAGCGGACTATTCGGACAATGGTCAAATTTATACAATACACCATTTCACCGTCGATCAACGAGCATATAGCCATCATGAAGAGCTACTACGACACTTGGCGACTTTCGACGCGAAAATATATATATTAAATGACTACGGTGACACGTCTAAAAATAATATATTTGTAGACGCTTAACGAATATATATTACCGATAACCAAAATTCGGGAAGTTGAAATATATAAAAGTTTCCAAGAGATTTTATATAAGTATAATGGAATACTTATAAACTACATCATTTGTGGAAATTATAAAAATGCAAGAATATATACTTATGGACTTGGGTAATTAACTTTGGGCTAGGCCCATTTCACTAATACATGGGCTACACCTAAAGACATCAAATACATGGGCTAGACCAATCACATAATTACATGGGCTAGGCCCAATCAAATAATTTCATGGGCTAGGCCCAATCACATAGTTCCATTGGCTAGGGCCAATCACATAAAGGCATAGGCCCAACCACATAAAGGCGTAGGCCCAATCACATAAAGGCATGGGCTAGGCCCAATCACATAATTACATGGGCTAGACCCAATCACGTAAAGACATGGGCTAGGCCCAATGACACGCATGCAAGGCACGAGGACATGTGAAGGGCGAGGCCAGTTCACACACGATCTAATAATGACAATATATATATTTGTGAAAATATATGTATATAAATAATTATCGAACAAACGAACGAAGAACACTATAATAACATTAAAGTTGTTCTAATATTGTAAAAAAATACACAACAAGAATTCAAGATGAACAACTTGTACGAGGTCCAACGAGACCTTAGGGTCTAATGAAGTTAATACACATGTAGGTTACACAAGTGTACAGACACTCGAATTCCAATAAGTACGAATTACGAAACGCAGAACAGTGAGTTCATGTCCCTCCTTGCAATTATTTCAAAGTTTTGTTTTTAAAAACCATCGAGGGGAAATACATGTCATAACAAACGGTATGTTAGCTATGGGTTTAGCTGATAACACGATCAAATGTGCGTAAGTAGGATGATGACAATAGTATCCGTTAATCACTTAGTGACCAAGGTGCAAAAGGTATATATCTATTGAGTTTGAGGCTCGCTCCATTCCTGGTTGGTAAACCCTTAGGAGTGCTTTTTTGATCCCAACAATGTCAAAGTTGTCTCGGTTTAGTTGCTTACTTATGGCACATATGTCAGGGTGCTCGCGACACACTGATAGATCCTTAAACTCCATGAATGCTAATAACATACTCAGGTTTCATTACTGGATTACAAACATGACATTTTATAAGAAAACAATAACTACATGAACTCACCAACTTTTGGTGACATTTTAAATTACATGTATTTCAGGACGCAAGACTGGAGCTGGTGAAATACTTCGGGGGTATGACATGACAACAAATGCCACCTTTTGGAGGATTTGCTTCTTATACCCCAACCTCGTATGGGTATAGAGTCAATACCTCAACATGCTTTTACGATGAAACAATCTTTTGTTATGGAGTATGTAACTTAAACTAAATTTTGATGACAATGTGAAACTGTTTGAAACTTATGATTACACTTTTGGAAACTTGTAAACTTTGGTTGCAATTTAATATAAGTATGGCATCGTTGTTGATTTACACTTGTTTACACGATTGGATGCAATGATTATCTCATAGTCACACGATTGCGCATCCGCTAAGACCAGGGTGTGACAGATTGGTATCTGAGCTTCGATTGTAGTGAACCGGGGAAAAACTTTTATTAAGTTTGGTCTGCAATCACTAAGGGCTCTTACATGGAAGCAAAGTTTATAACATCACAAAAATATTTTTGGAAATATGACAAAAATGACAAAAGGTTTTCATTGTATCACGATAACTTGAGGATCTATCACATGAGCTCTACCATAAGTAACGAGCATGGATCTATACATGATTAGTTATAATGGATAGACACGAACATTAAGATTACACATGAAACCAAAGAACAAACTTTGCATGAAAATTCGGTGATTAATACAAAATATATCATAAGTAATGATAAATTACTAACATATATATGCATTGTACGAATTATTTGTCACAACCATGTCTTCTTCTTCAAGCTATGAGGAGGATCCAATGGAGTACGTGTCCGACGACGGATACGGTTCCGACCCTGAGGCCATACCCCAATATGATGAGGCCATACCCCATGAGGACGGAGCCGACCACGAGGTCTCTGACGACGAGGACCTTTACGATTTCTAGCCTTTTGCCCTCCCCGACCCCGTGGCGGACGACACCCCACATGGAGATGACGTGTTGGCCATCTCACAGCCTCTACATGACGTGATCATCTATGGTCACCTTGAGGGAGAGCACACGATAGTACACCTAGCCATACTTCTAGCCATTATCCCTCCCATTATCAACCTAGATGAGACGACGATGACATCCTCAGCCATCTGGAGGACGGGCTCCGAGATGGCGAGGTCTTTGACGACATAGCCATCCTTGAGATACCATCCCCCGTCATATTCGTTGTCGATATTTCATCATCCCCAGCCGCTGCTGAGAGCGAGCACTTAGCGGATGATGCCTCTTCCACCACCCTAACTCCACCCTTACCGATACACCCACCCCCTACAGCCTCACCTATATGTATTAGTCCCTTTCTTACTGGTTCCCCTACTCCTAGACCCGTACGACACTACTCTTTCACTGGATGATCCACTTATCACCCTGTACACGACCCGTATGTGGTTGGACCCTCTTACCTGGCCGGACCTCACCCTCAGCTGGACCACGTCTCATGTATGCCACCCGTCCACACCACCTTCTGCTAGCGTGCATATCTCTATACCCCCACTAGGCATGAGCCCATCTGACCCCTACCATCCGTCTCACCTCCCTTCAGCCAATGCGGTGGAGAGGGTGATATCTCACGACCTTTAGATCTCCATGTTGTTTAAAACCGGATAAAATTAGGGGCCGTGAACTCACCTTTAGTTGCTCGGTTAGTGTAAGATAGAAGTTGCAAATGATGGGACCACTAATTGCGTCCTAACAAGCCAATTGATTTCAAGTTAGTGTGTGAACACACCAATACAAATCCTACACAAAAATTAACGCACAAAGCGGTACACACAATCACAATTCCTAACACTCAAACATGCATGCAAGTATCCTCATATGCACATAGTGATCAAAACAATTTATAATGAACACAATCCAATCCATGCAACACTTTGGTGCACACATTCGCAAGTTATCAAGTTTCAGCTTATATACTCATAATTCGGCTGTTTTCGAGGATTTTTATAAAATAGTTCCAACGTTCCAAAAATTCCAATTATTTTACAAAAGGTGACAACTATAATGTAGAATTTTATATAAATTTTTCAAGTCCTAACACTTTACCAATTATTCGTAAATATTAATATGCTAGGCTGCAGTCAGATTCGTCGCTTTCTGACTGCAGTCCACGGAACAATTTATTTAAAAATCACCGTTCATCCAATTAACAAAATTCCAGTGGGAGTTTCCCGGAAATTTCCATATCTAGTTGCTGTACAAATTTCATGACTCGACTCCCTACAGATTATTAGATCCGACTTGATAAACAACTAACAAATATTCAGGATTTTCACAGCTTTAGTTACTGAACTTAATTGGCCACTTAAAAATATCAAACGACTTCAGAAAAATATGAATCCAGCGCCATTAGAATCGTTTTTCAAAATTCTACGTTTTAGACTTCAGAAAATCCGTTTTTCGATAAGTAATAACCAAGTTACAGCCAGTTGAAGTTGGCTGTAACCACCATTCAGCATTCTGATTCAGCACTTTATCACGATCTAACCAGCTTAAACCATCGATACATTGAACATATGCGACCAAAAACAGAATTTCCAATCATATACTATCATATATATCATACCCATGCAAACCCTAATTATAACCTATAGTTTTTATCAAACAAAACGCAGCCTAACGTTTCTAGATTCGCTAATCATCTTAACCACAAACATCATAAATAAATCGGCTAACATAACACTACATTCAAACATATAAATCCGAATATGATCTTGCAAACAATGATAATCCTAATCTTTAATAACAAGATCAATGAGCCGAGACTTGGACAAGAGCCGAGAACTAGATGGGACTGATTCGGATGTTGGCGAGGCTTGCGACCGAGAAGAAGAATGGTGAGGGGAGGGCTGCCGCGATTCTAGAGGAGTGTAACAAGGCTGTCTTGCGATCGAGAAGATGAATGAGGGCTGCCGTCGGCTGTTTTCTCCACTAGGGTTTTGTGTTTTGTTTTTGTGAAGCAAGCTCATGCATGTGTATGTATATATAGCGCAAGGGATGAAGGGAAGGGAAGGGTTTACGGTTTGGGATACTCGCGGCCGCAAAGGGGTTCGGGTGGGTTCGTTTGGGTCTAACACTTGGTCCTCAAGTTTGGTTAACTCCTTGAGTCGTAAGGTATTGAGGCCGGCTCGTGTCGCGGTTCGGTTCGATTCGTCTATATATTTACTATATATATTTCATAACTAAAACAAATCACGAAATCGAACATCACATAATGATTCACCAACTTATAAACGTTTAATACATATAGCACGTAATTCATTTGACAAGTTCACGAAATTATCGTAATTATTTTGAGCATGCAATTTAAATCTCCGAATCAATTTAACGTAGGAACGAATAACCGTGAAGTAGTGCGTTTAAGATATCTGAAAAACCGGGATGTCACATTATCCCCATGTTGAAAGAATTTTCGTCCCGAAAATTGAGTAAACGCGGTTTAGAATGCAGCGTACATGTTTAGAGTGCCACGCACAAAGATTTAGTTCGTTAACAATGGTACGCGAAATTACAAGAAATTCCCAAGTGCCATGCACAAAGATTCCCAAGTGCCATGCACCAGGATTTAGTTAACAATGGTACGCGAAATTATGAGAAATTCCCAGGTTGTCACATCATCCCCATGTTGAAAGAATTTTCGTCCCGAAAATTTAGTTGCTGGTATCGTTAGTTTGCTGCTCAGCTGCAAAGAGGTGTGGGTATTTGCTTTTCATTTGGTCCTCTCTTTCCCACATGAACTCCGGTCCACGCTTAGAGTCCCAACGAACCTTAACGATCGGAATCTTGCTATGCCTTCGAGTCTTGATCTCACGATCCATGATCTCGATAGGTTGTTCCACAAAGTGCAGTTGTTCATCCACTTGGATCTCATCCAATGGAATGACCAGGGTTTCATCTGATAGACACTTCTTCAGATTTGACACGTGAAAAACGTTGTGAACTCCACTGAGTTCGGCAGGAAGGTCTAATTGATAAGCTACGGGTCCAATACGTTTCAAGATCACAAACGGACCTACGTACCGTGGGTTTAGTTTGCCTCGTTTTCCAAAGCGGATTACACCCTTCCAGGGTGACACCTTCAGTAGGACGCGGTCGCCTACTTGAAATTCGAGCGGTTTGCGTCGTTGATCCGCATAGCTTTTCTGTCGATCTCGTGCCGCCGCCATGCGGTTTCTGATTTGTACAATCTTTTCAGTAGCCTCAAGTATTAACTCAGGGCCTGTGAGTTGACTGTCACCGACTTCTGCCCAACAGACCGGTGATCTACATTTACGACCGTATAATGCCTCAAACGGTGCTGCCAATATACTCGTATGGTAACTGTTGTTAAACGAGAATTCCACTAAAGGCAGGTGGATTTCCCAACTATTTCCGAAGTCTACTACGCATGCCCTAAGCATGTCTTCCAAGGTCTGTATGGTCCTTTCGCTTTGACCATCAGTCTGAGGGTGATAAGCAGTGCTCATATCTAAGCGTGTGCCCAACGCTTTCTGAAGTGACTGCCAAAAGTTGGACGTGAAGCGAGCATCTCTGTCTGAGATGATGGACGTTAGCACTCCGTGCCGAGAAACTACTTCCTTAATGTAGATGCGAGTCAACTTCTCCATCTTATCTGTTTCTTTAATAGCTAGGAAGTGTGCGGACTTAGTTAAACGATCCACGATTACCCAGATGGTATCGCAACCACCCAAAGTTCGCGGGAGTTTAGTGATGAAATCCATCGAGAT
Source organism: Scalesia atractyloides (assembly GCA_947069175.1). Lineage (NCBI taxonomy): Eukaryota > Viridiplantae > Streptophyta > Magnoliopsida > Asterales > Asteraceae > Scalesia > Scalesia atractyloides. Next base: position 38,647,589 of record CAMTDV010000001.1, read on the forward strand.
CTGATCCCATTTCCACACTGGGATCTCAGGTTGTTGGAGTAGCCCCGATGGCTTTTGATACTCTACCTTGACTTTTGCACAAGTCAAACACTTAGTCACGTAGGTGGCTATATCAGCTTTCATGTTGGGCCACCAATACGCAGCTTTAAGGTCTTGATACATCTTATCCGAACCAGGATGGACAGAGTATCGGGATTTGTGAGCTTCGTCCATGACTAGCTCTCTGAGGTTTCCGTAGAGAGGTACCCATATGCGATTCATGAAATACCGGGCTCCATTGGGTTTTACTTCCCAATCGCGTTCCATTTTTCCCACCGATTCGGCCTTGATGTTTTCTTCCTTAACTGCTTCTAACTGCGCGTCGCGTATCTGTTCGGGTAACCCCGAATGAATGGTGAGCTTTAATGCTCGTACCCGACGAGGTTTCAAGTGTTCCTTCCTACTGAAGGCATCAGCTACCACGTTAGCTTTACCCGGGTGATACCGAATGGCACATTCATAATCGTTCAAGAGTTCGACCCAGCGACATTGTCGCATGTTCAACTCCTTCTAATCAAAGATGTGTTGGAGGCTCTTGTGGTCTGTAAAGATTGTGCACTTCGTTCCATAGAGGTAGTGTCTCCAAATCTTAAGTGCAAACACTACTGCTCCCAATTCCAGGTCATGTGTTGTGTAGTTTTTCTCGTGAACCTTCAATTGTCGGGACGCATACGCGATGACCTTATCGCGTTGCATGAGTACGCATCCCAACCCCTGAATGGAAGCATCACAATATACTACAAAGTCATCTGTCCCTTCCGGCAAGGACAGAATGGGTGCACTGCAAAGTTTCTGTTTCAGCAATTGAAATGCCGCTTCCTGCTTGTCACCCCAAGCATACTTGATGCCTTTCTGGGTGAGGGTAGTAAGCGGTTGCGCGATCTTTGAAAATCCCTCGATGAAACGTCTGTAGTAACCAGCCAAACCCAAAAATTGGCAGATCTCCGTCGGTGTCCTGGGTGCTTCCCAGTTTTTGATAGCTTCAATCTTGGCAGGGTCGACGTGGATACCCTGTTCATTTACGATATGCCCGAGGAACTGAACTTCCCGAATCCAGAAATCACATTTTGAAAGCTTGGCATATAGTTTCTCCTGTTGAAGTAATCCCAGCAGTAATCGTAGATGTTCAGCGTGTTCTTCTTCGCCTTTAGAGTAGATGAGTATGTCATCAATGAACACAATGACAAACTTGTCGAGGTATGGTTTACACACACGGTTCATGAGGTCCATGAACACCGCGGGTGCGTTGGTGAGACCGAAGGGCATGACCAAGAACTCATAATGGCCATACCGAGTACGAAATGCCGTCTTAGCGATATCCTCCTCCCTGACGCGTAGCTGGTGGTAACCGGACCGTAGATCAATCTTGGAGTAGTAGCTTGACCCTTGCAGTTGGTCGAAGAGATCGTCGATGCGAGGTAACGGGTATCGGTTCTTGACAGTAACCTTGTTGAGTTCCCTGTAGTCGATGCACATGCGGAAGGTCCCGTCCTTCTTCTTGACAAAAAGGACTGGAGCTCCCCATGGCGAAGCGCTTGGTCGGATAAATCCCTTTTCTAACAGCTCCTGAAGTTGGGTAGACAGCTCCTGCAGCTCGGCTGGAGCTAGGCGGTATGGGGCCTTGGCGAGGGGAGTTGCATGGTTCGCCAATTCAATTTCAAACTCCAATTGTCGATGGGGTGGGAGACCAGGTAACTCCTCTGGGAATACATCAGAAAAATCACGGACGACGGGGATGTCTTCTATACATTTCTCGTCCTTAGGCTGTTCGGTAACCAGTGCGAGTAAAGCGAAAGAGTTCTTCCTCCGAAGATACTTCTGCGCTTGCATGTAAGAGATGATGTTTGTGACGGCGCCTGCCTTCTCGCCTTGCACCGTCAAGATTTCGTCGTTAGTGAGCAGAATACGGATAGATTTTTCGAAACAAAGAACTTCAGCTCGGACGTCGGATGGCCAGTCCATTCCGACTACCACGTCAAAACTTCCCAGGGTAGTTGTCATCAGATCAATGGTAAAGGTGTGACCCGCGAGTTGAGTTGACAGCCGGATACTATATGGGTCACGTCTACAGATTTACCATCGGCTAGTTCTATGATATAAGGGGTCTCTAAGGGTTTAGGCGTGAGATTTAGGTTTTTCCTAAAAGACTCAGATATAAAACTCCTATCCGCGCCCGTATCGAAAAGCACAGAAGCAAAATGTTCATTAAGGGGAAACTTACCGGTAATCACGTTCGAGTCGTTTCTGGCCTCTCCGCGGCCCAACGTAAATGCGCGACCTTTGGCACCTCCTATGCCACCATTTCCATTATTGTTGTTGTGGTTATTGTGGTTGTGGTGGTTCCCACCATTGTTGTTGTTGTTACGCAGCTGTGGGCAGTCTCTTTTGAAGTGGGCAATGCTACCACACTGATAGCATCCCCGGTTAACACCCTGTTGCTGGCCCTGGGGTTGATTTTGGTTTTGTCGGGACATGATTTCCCCGCGACAATCCTTTGCCGCATGTCCCACTTTGCCACATCGTTGGCAGCGATTCCCGGCACAAGGGCCGTGATGATGAAGATTACAGCGATTGCACTGCGGCTTTCGACCTACATAGCCGCTTGCATTCTGGTTGTTGTTGGCGGGCTGATTTTGGTGACCCCGGTGGCTGTTGTAATTATTGAACCGTTTCTGGTTCCCCTGTTGTGGCTGGGATGACGAAGACTGTCGAACAGACGAGTCTTCAAACTTTCTTTTATTATCAGGGGCAACTTCAGTTGTACCCCGAGTTGGCAACTTCTTTTGTTCCACCGCCTTATCGGTGAGTTTGTGCGCCAACCTGATTGCTTGATGTTCAGTTGCAGGGTTGCTAGCCATTACCATACCCTGAATCTCCGGGACCAGACCCCCAAGGTAGAACTCGAGTCGTTTCTCAACAGTGTTGGCCAGATCGGGACACAGAAATACCAAGTCGTGATGTTTCGCTGTGTATGCTTCGATTTCAGATCCCACCATCTTGTGGTTCCATAATGTTTGCTCCAACTGTTGAACTCTGTCTCGCGGACAGTACTCTTCTTTGATTAGGGCCTTAAACTCGGCCCAGGCCATAGCATTTGCAGCAATAAGTCCACGCGTTTGGACTTGCGCATTCCACCAAGTTAGTGCCCCATCTTCCAGTGTTGAGGCTGCATACTTGACCTTGTTGGCCTCCAGACAGTTGCACATTTCAAATACTGATTCAGATTATTCGATCCAGCGCACCAATCCTATGGGTCCTTCTGCCCCCGTGAATTTGCTTGGCTTCGCGTCGAGGAACATCTTGTAGGGGTTAAGACCCCTCCTGCTGCTGGTGGGTTTTGAACACCCGCTAGAGCAGCATTCACGTGTTCTTGGATCATTGCGGCCAATTCTTCAGTTGAGATTTCCGCGACGTCCAGTTGCCATTTTAGATCTAAGTAGAAAATAAATAGACTGAAGGAAAGTAAATAAAATAAGCGAGACGTGTCAGTCTTCTACGTCTCCATCCCCCAAATCGCTATCGTTGCCGTCATCCTCCGCGGCATTTCCAGCTTCTACAGCTGGGTCCTCCTCCGGATCCTCCTCTGGATCCTCCTCTGGGTCCTCTTCTGGATCCTCTTCCGGATCCTCTTCCGGATCCTCTTCTGGATCTTCTTCCGGATCTTCTTCTGGATCCTCCTCTACCGGCACTGGAGGGGCCGGTGCTGGTGCGGGTACTGGTACAGGTGCCTGATTCTGTTCTAGTTCTTGAATTCTCCAGCTAGACTCAAGAACCCTGTCTTCTTGCCAGTCAGCCCTCAGCTGCTCAGCACGAAGATCTCTGGCTAAGGTGTTACGAGCTATCTTACTCGTATGTTGCTCTTCCTCGAGCGATCCAGTTTTACCTGTCAGTCCCACCTTTTGTTTGTGGCCAATATTAATCCCACGTCAATGTCTAGTCAGCATCCACGTCATTAAAAACTAACTCCGTTAGATTCTTTTAACGGAGGTCCAGTGAGAAAAAATAGTCTAAAAGGTGGGACTGCTGGCGGTGTCGTATCATCCATCCCTGTGCTAGGATGGTTTCGTGCATTCTTTCTAATTGTTCTTGTTGTTTCCGTATCATATCTCTAAGTAGGTCGTTTCCTACTTCTACAGAGTTAACCGGTTCGACCGGCACAGCGATGGTTGGGCATGATGACGACTCCTCCCCTAGAGCGAGCCTTTTTCTCGCAGCTGAGCGTGTCTCCACGCCATAAGATGGTAAGGGTTCCACCATAGGTGCCTTTCCTGGCACCCTTGGTTGCGTAAGTTTGTCGGATGATGATGATGATGACATTGCCTGTTAGGTTGTGTAGTTAGTTACGAGTTGCATTCATTTCTTACTATGCATTCATATTCTTCATAACATAGTTGTGGTACATCACATAACAAGATATAACAGTTTGGTGCCAAACTACGTCTAGTGTCGTGTATTCAGCTATAGTTTAGGTCTACTTTTAATGCAAACATGGTTCTCTATAGCTAGTGGCTCTGATACCAATCTGTCACACCCTCAATTTCCACTTGCGGAGTTTTACCGCGAGGCGTGTGAACAAACCAGGATTCTGAGACACTAGTACGTCGAACGACTCTATATGAATTGATAATACGTTTTCCAAAATCATTTGTTTAACCATTCATTGTAGATTTTATATTGTCTTAGTTAGTTTCCAATGTTTAGCGGAAGCGTTAGTTTTTATGGTTGAGCGGAAGCATAAAATAAGTAGAGAAATGGGCGCCAACACAAACGCCAAAACAAATGAAAAACCCAAAACAATGTTTGTAAATGAGACTCGATAAAAGGTGTCTTGATCAATGCAAGTGAGTGCACCTAGAGCTCCTAGCGTCCTGAGAAACATGTAAAGAACAAGTGTCAACATTAAAGAAGAGTGAGTTCACAGGTTTTCATAAATTCATTTGTTCGGTTATAAGTTTGTTTCCCCCCCGTTATCCCTAACCCGGGATAATGATTTAGTTCCATTATTCCCAACCCGGAATAATACTGATAGTCCCATTATTCCTTACCCGGAATAATACTGATAGTTCCATTATTCCTTAACCGGAATAATAATGATGTCCCATTATTCCTAACCTGGAATAATAACGTTGTTGGTTCCATTATCCCTAACCCGGGATAATATTGTTGATTCGTAATTAAGTTCAATGTTAATATATATAGGTAGCTAGCCTAAAGTTATGTCACGTAAGTGTTCGCGATCGAAGCTGACTGTTGTGCCTCCGTGTTGCCAGACCTATCACTGACCATGGCGAAGTTAGGCCAAATTATTCACCCGTTGACCATACCCGGTCGGCTAGCGCGACTAGCTCGGATAGGGCTTGTCGGGCCCAGTAGTACTACTTATAATTTCCCCGCTATTTAAACCCAATACTAACGATCCGAGAGATTGTCGAGGACTTGTGTGATATAGCTGCTTAGTGACCATAACGTACATTAACATTAACTTAGTTACCGAATAGTTAAGTGACGTTAATTTCGTATAATGTAAAGAGATAGAGTTGTAGAGTGTATACATGTTTCTCCCCCTGTTGTTTAAAACCGGATAAATTTAGGGGCCGTGAACTCACCTTTAGTTGCTCGGTTAGTGTAAGATAGAAGTTGCAAATGATGGGACCACTAATTGCGTCCTAACAAGCCAATTGATTTCAAGTTAGTGTGTGAACACACCAATACAAATCCTACACATAATTAACGCACAAAGCGGTACACACAATCACAATTCCTAACACTCAAACATGCATGCAAGTATCCTCATATGCACATAGTGATCAAAACAATTTATAATGAACACAATCCAATCCATGCAACACTTTGGTGCACACATTCGCAAGTTATCAAGTTTCAGCTTATATACTCATAATTCGGCTGTTTTCGAGGATTTTTATAAAATAGTTCTAACGTTCCAAAAATTCCAATTATTTTACAGAAGGTGACAACTATAATGTAGAATTTTATATAAATTTTTCAAGTCCTAACACTTTACCAATTATTCGTAAATATTAATATGCTAGGCTGCAGTCAGATTCGTCGCTTTCTGACTGCAGTCCACGGAAGAATTTATTTAAAAATCACCGTTTGTCCAATTAACAAAATTCCAGTGGGAGTTTCCCGGAAATTTCCATATCTAGTTGCTGTACAAATTTCATGACTCGACTCCCTACAGATTATTAGATCCGACTTGATAAACAACTAACAAATATTCAGGATTTTCACAGCTTTAGTTACTGAACTTAATTGGCCACATAAAAATATCAAACGACTTCAGAAAAATATGAATCCAGCGCCATTAGAATTGTTTTTCAAAATTCTACGTTTTAGACTTCAGAAAATCCGTTTTTCGATAAGTAATAACCAAGTTACAGCCAGTTGAAGTTGGCTGTAACCACCATTCAGCATTCTGATTCAGCACTTTATCACGATCTAACCCGCTTAAACCATCGATACATTGAACATATGCGACCAAAAACAGAATTTCCAATCATATACTATCATATATATCATACCCATGCAAACCCTAATTATAACCTATAGTTTTTATCAAACAAAACGCAGCCTAACGTTTCTAGATTCGCTAATCATCTTAACCACAAACATCATAAATAAATCGGCTAACATAACACTACATTCAAACATATAAATCCGAATATGATCTTGCAAACAATGATAATCCTAACCTTTAATAACAAGATCAATGAGCCGAGAACTAGATGGGACTGATTCGGATGTTGGCGAGGCTTGCGACCGAGAAGAAGAATGGTGAGGGGAGGGCTGCCGCGATTCTAGAGGAGTGTAACAAGGCTGTCTTGCGATCGAGAAGATGAATGAGGGCTGCCGTCGGCTGTTTTCTCCACTAAGGTTTTGTGTTTTGTTTTTGTGAAGCAAGCTCATGCATGTGTATGTATATATAGCGCAAGGGATGAAGGGAAGGGAAGGGTTTACGGTTTGGGATACTCGCGGCCGCAAAGGGATTCGGGTGGGTTGGTTTGGGTCTAACACTTGGTCCTCAAGTTTGGTTAACTCCTTGAGTCGTAAGGTATTGAGGCCGGCTCGTGTCGCGGTTCGGTTCGATTCGTCTATATATTTACTATATATATTTCATAACTAAAACAAATCACGAAATCGAACATCACATAATGATTCACCAACTTATAAACGTTTAATACACATAGCACGTAATTCATTTGACAAGTTCACGAAATTATCGTAATTATTTCGAGCGTGCAATTTAAATCTCTGAATTAATTTAACGTAGGAACGAATAACCGTGAAGTAGTGCGTTTAAGATATCTGAAAAACCGGGATGTCACAGCAACGATGCTACATACACCCTGACCTGGGAGGAACATAAGGAACTGATGAGAAAAAACTATTGCTTGAGGTAGGAAATTCAGAAGTTGGAGACAGAATTTTGGAATTTGATGATGATTGGTTCGGATATCGCCGGGTACACGCAGCGATTTCATGATTTGTCTTGAGTGGTTCCATACTTGGTGGAATCCTAATTCAAAAGGATCGAGAGGTACAATTGGGGACTTGCCCCTGAAATTCTAAGTCTGGTTACCTCTTTTAAACCACTGAAATTGGAGAAGCAATCGATTTAGCTGTAAGCCTTACTGAGGAGGTTGTGCATCCGGAGAAATTGCTTAAGTGTAGGGTGAACGAAAAGGACTACTGTGGAGACTACGGACTCCAACAAAAGGAAATTATCCCACTTCAAGAGAGACTCACGAGGTGATAATAATAACAACAACAACAACAAAAGGCAACCCACGAGGGAAGTCAAAGAAACGAAGGCATATGTTACCACCACTGCAAACAATACTAACAGGAAACCTTATACTGGGGACACGACAAAATTCCCCAAATGCCCCTTCCACCACTACGGGGAATGCCGAGGCCCCAAGTGTGGCAAATGCGGCAGGTTTGGACATCGCACTGATGCGTGCCGGGAAACAAACGCTAAAGATCAAGGTTGGGGTAGAATCGAGTAAATTAGATGTTCCATACTCGATTGAACTAGCTAACGGGAAATTGGTAGAGCCGAGGGAAATTATAAAGAAGTGTATCTTAGAACTGGGTGAACGGAAGTTCGATATAGATTTATTACCAGTTCAATTAGGTAGTTTTGATGTCGTTATTGGTATGGATTGGCTATCCGATAATCGAGCCGAAGTCATATGTCACGAGAAGATCATTCGCATTCCCCTACCTAACGGACAACATTTGATGGTTCATGGAGAGAACCATGACACGCCACTACGAATTATTAATTGCATGAATGCTTAAAATGTTTTAGAAAAGGGTGCATTGCCTTCCTTGCCCATGTGGTTAACAAGAAGGCCGAGGAGCGCAAGGTGGAGGACATACCTGTAGTAAAGGAATACCCCGAAGTCTATCTGGAAGACTTGTCGGGACTACCTCCACAATGACAAGTCGAATTCCGTATCGACCTAGTGCCAGGAGCTGCACCTGTGGCAAAAGCCCCATACCGACTAGCGCCCTCGGAGATGCAAGAATCAGCTACTCAGCTTCAGGAGTTGCTTGACAAATGATTCATAAGACCGAGTTTCTCGCCTTGGGGAGCTTCGGTGTTGTTTGTGAAAAAGAAGGATGGAACCTTCCAAACGTGCATCGACTACTGGGAACTAAACAAGTTAACTATCAAGAATCGGTACCCACTACCGAGGATGGATGATCTGTTCGATCAATTACAAGGGTCGAGTTTTTATTCAAAGATTGATTTGAGATCCGGGTATCATAAATTAAGAATCCAAGAGGAAAGTGTCACATCCCGGCTTTCCACAGCCAATCCAAACACCAGTGGGCCCGGATGGGGAATATCGTGATGTAAGTTGATAACATCATAGACAATTAAACACAGCACAGCAGAAGTCTTGGATTTAAATTACTATTACAAACCAAATGTTCAAAGTACAAAATAATATACAAGCTCGTAATAAAAGATCCATAGGCGGATAATAAATTGTACAAAAGAAAGAATATAAAACAGACCTTGGACAGGTCTAGGATTTGCAAGATCCTCTTATCACTACTGAGCACTTCCAGCCTATTTTCGTATTGTACCTGCAAGCTTAGTCTTTTGAAAATACGTCAGCTTTTGCTGGTAAATACACCCAACTGACTCATTTTGAAAACATTTAAAAATATGTTTTAAGTGCGTATCAGCACATAATCTTTTATAACTTGGGAAAGTTGACGTTGCAACCTTGTTAACAGATTCACATGTTTATCCATACAGGGCCCAGTGCGAAAACCGAGACATGATTAACTACACGCCACTTACGAACTCACGAAGGAGTTATCCCCAATGACATGGGCAGTTGCATATGAGGGTCTGTCGGTGTATGCCTATACCCCATGCTAAGGTCGTGGCTATTATCTAATGTAATAAGCTAAGGATATCCAGGACACGGTAGTTAACCCATGATGTTTAAGTTATCAAACAGAACTTCTTAAAACAGAATATGTAGATTTACTAGCCACAATCCGGCATTCGATTGATCTCATTTCCGACCAAGCGGTAATAGTTTACCATAACCCAAGCCCGTATAGGGGAAATAAGTCGAGAGTATTTACCTGAGCTGGTCTTCGTTTAAACGCAAGATTTATTAACCCAGCCGTACACAAAAGAACTAAGTGCAGATAGCATTTACCGGAATGTCTGTAGTCTGGTTTATGGCATAAGCTAACTAATTAAATACTAACAGTCTTTCTTAAGTCATAAACTTAGACAGACTAGCGTACATAATCAAAACGTATAACGCTAGATTAAACGATGATCGGATAGAATATAGTTTAATCCCAACAAGTACTTTGACTTGTGTAATATTGGTAAACTATAAACATTCTGGATTTTGAGACTTAAATGACAAGGTTATGCCCGTTTCGGTTAATTTTCGTAAACTAGTTACATATGCTTAACCGTACGCATATCAGCGATATCGGGTAACCGGATAAGTCAAGGCCAAGTTCTATATGCCATTACACTTTAAATAAGTTGTAATATGAGTAGGATATCAACTTATATACTCGCTAAGGTTTTAAAATGAAACTATGCCTCATATGGGCATTTTGGTAATTTCATACCTTATAAAGAAAAACTTGAATATAATTTAATGTTATAACCATAAGTACTCTGGAAAAATAACTTATTTATAATATAATATCTGTAGGATACTTATTTTATGTGTAATTTATCTTTTATGACCAAACTATGCACCGAAGGGGCATTTTGGTCATTTTACACATAGTTTATAACTTATTTGGGATTCTGAGTTTGTATCTTGTACCTACTGTAAAAATATTTAAATTAAGTTTTAAATCAGTCTTTGTTGGTAAATATGGTTTAAAACCATACTATGTGCCGTTTGTGTGATGTTTAATGAAAACTGATGTTAAGGTCAGGTTAACATGTCTTAGATATGTTATTTAATACAACATATCAATAGGTAAAAGATTTACTTTGAAAATATGTGATTAAAACCGTTTTATAAGCCACAAGGGCATTATCGTCATTTATCGACATAATACAAGGACTTGTTTATAAACTCAGTTTATAACCTGGTTTGACATCCCCAAATAATCCTACTTATTATATTACATTAGTAGAAAACTCATTTTCAAGTTCATTATCGTTTAAACCTCTTTTTATGCAAAACGATTATTTTAGTCACAATGGCATAATTACGGAACTTGTACATAAACTCAGATTCTTATTATGATCATGTAATATAACCTCAGGGGTTATGCTATATTATATTATGATCATAATGCAACTTTATATCAGTAGCTAACTAATCTAAATCGGGCCAGAATCGAAAGTCAAACTTCACGACTTTCGGTTGCGAACCGACCCTAGAACTGAAATTGACAAGCCGAACATGTTCTTACATGTTCTAATAACTATTACCAACTTGTTTAAGTGTCAAAATAGGTTTCATAATATATATATATGCTCAAATTATATTATTTCCAAAAAATGGCATGTTTGACTTTTAATATATTAACTTTGACCCGTCAATTGGTCTAGCAAACGTGATCTTCAGGAGGTGCCCTTTATAGGGATTAACACCTACCTTATTACGATCACTTAGCCATGTTCGTTACGAACAATGGGATGGATCATAATGGTCTTAACCGAAAGTCAAGACGTTTTCCATAAAATGCTTGACTTTTGGCTATAGAAGCCTATATATGAAAATGCAAAAGGAAGGAACACTTACAAGTGGTTCCTATGATGCAATAGAACTAAGTTGGATGCTCCTTTTAGTTAGGAACTTCCAAAGGAGGGAGATAGAGTTGTGAATGAGAAAGGTGCAAGTTCAAAGGATTAAGCTTTGCACCTATTTATAGTTGGAGAGCTTGAAGGAGGTGATGCCAGGTGTTAAGAGTGTAAGAGGAAGCTTACAAGTGTCCTAAAACATGGCATAGTAGTTTGGAAAGCCATGGTTTCGAATCAAAGGGTTTTTGGCAATTTGTGTGGAGGCCAAGCCTATTTTCTGCAGACACAGGCCTCTCGCGCCCTGCGAGAGGCCAAGGGCTTTCCTCTCGCGCCCTGCGCGCGCCTCGTGTCAGTTTTCAAAGTCTGACACTTTTAGCCCCTCAACTTATAAAACCTTCTAAAACACCTTTTTAGCATATTTAGCCCTCCGTAACCAATATTTGGCATACCCGGGAGTATGCCCGGATATTGTCGAGCTCTCAGTTCGTTAAAAGGTCACTCACAGGTATAAATTAACATATTGACACTTTTAACCCCTCCATTATCCAACTTTCCCATGTTTACGGATTTAATCTCTCTCGTCCAAAAAATGGGACATATGAGAGTTAGGACTTCGTAAAGGATCACTCAGAGGCCCACTATAAGCATGTTGACTCCAATGTCACTCAGAGGCTGGGCATGTTGACATATCAGTCACTCAGAGGCTAAATGATTAAGCATGTTGACATATCAGTCACTCAGAGGCTATTGTTTAAGCATGTTGACATATCAGTCACTCAGAGGGTTACGTTTATGCATGTTGACATCAGATAGTCACTCAGAGGCTCAGTTTGAGCATGTTGACACCTATAGTCCCTATTAGTCTTTAATAGACTAAATTAAAAAATACAGCACGTGTCACTATACTATTGGACACGATTTTACAAGGTGTTACATCCTCACCCCCTTAAAATAAATCTCATCCTCGAGATTTTATTCAAAAAGATGGGGTACTTTTGTCTCATAGTTGACTCAACCTCCCATGTATACTCGGGACCTCTAAAGGTGTCCCACTTAACCTTTACTATAGATATTAATTTCCTTCGAAGCTTCTTAACCTGTCGATTCTCGATCGAAATTGGTTTTTCAACAAACCTCAGGTTTGCATCTATTTGCACATCTTTGTGCGACATTGCTAGCGACTCATCGGCTAGACATTTCTTAAGGTTAGATATGTGGAACACATCGTGGATCCCACTAAGCTCCTCTAGCAGCTTAAGCTTATAAGCTACAGTGCCGACACATTCGACTATCTCGAATGGTCCTATATATCTTGGGCTCAACTTGCCTTCTTTCCAAATCTCATTACACCTTTCCAAGGTGGTACTTTCAGCATGACTTTGTCCCCTACTTGGAACTTGAGAGGTTTACGCTTCTTGTCAGCATAGCTCTTCTGCCTATCATGGGAAGCTTTGAGACAATCACGGGTTTGCACAATCTTATCCGTGGTCTCCAGGACAATCTCAAGTCTTGATAGTTGGGCTTCTCCAACTTCTGCCCAACACATGGGCGTTCGACACTTTCCCCCATACAAGGCCTCATAAGGAGCAGCCTTGATGCTCGTATGATAACTATTATTGTAGGAGAATTCTATTAGGGGTAAGTGGTCATCCCAACTTCCACCTAAATCGATCACACATGCTCTAAGCATGTCTTCCAAAGTTTGAATTGTACGCTCACTTTGTCCATCCGTCTGCAGGTGGTAAGCCGTAATAAAATTTAATCTTGTGCCTAAAGATTGTTGGAAACTTTTCCAAAAATGAGATGTATATCTAGTATCTCTATCAGATACAATAGATAACGACACACCGTGTAGAGACCCAATCTTGTCCACATACAACTTAGCCAATATGTCAGAATTATACGTTTCCTTAATTGGCAAGAAATGCCCTGACTTAGTCAGCCTGTCTACAATGACCCAAATCGTGTCATTACCACGTTTGGTCTTTGGTAACTTGGTAATCAAGTCCATAGTTACCATTTCCCATTTCCATGTGGGAATTTCCAATTGTTGTAGAAGTCCTGACGGCTTCTGATGTTCGGCCTTAATTTGCGAACACGTCAGACACTTAGCTACATAAGTGGCTATGGATTTCTTCAAACCCATCCACCAATAATTGTTTTTCAGATCCTGATACATCTTGTCACCTCCTGGGTGAATTGAGTATCTCGTGTTATGCGCTTCTTGGAGGATTAGCTCTCTAAGTCTTCCAAAGATTGGAACCCAAATTCTTCCATTAAATATAAGGATTCCATCCTTTACAGGCGTTAACTGATCAACATTTCCGCCTAACCCCTCATTAGGAATATTAGCCTCTAATTGGGCTTGCTTTTGCGCGTCTAATAGCTTCTCACTCAAGCTATTTCTGAGCTTAATGCTCTTGGCATTAATACAAGTAGGTTTAACTCTTTCTTTGCGACTCAAGGCGTCAGCAACGACATTTGCCTTGCCGGGATGATAGCGAATTTCGCAATCATAATCATTAAGTGTTTAAGTCCAACGGCGTTGTTGCATGTTCAATTCCTTCTGATTGAACATGTGTTAGAGACTCTTATGGTCAGTGTATATAATACACTTTGTGCTATAAAAGTAATGTGTCCACAGTTTTATTGCAAATACAACGGCACCCAGTTCCAAATCATGGGTGGTGTAGTTTCTTTCGGGCACCTTTAACTGTCGTGATGCATAAGCAATCACCTTGCCTTTTTGCATTAGCACACAGCCTATGCTAGTGTGTGAAGCATCACAATATACTACAAAATCCTCAATACCCTCAGGTAGAGATAACACAGTAGCATTGCTCAACTTATGTTTTAGAATCTCAAAGGATTCTTGTTGTTCAGACCCCAAACAAACTTCACATTCTTACGGGTCAAGGTAGTTAAAGGAGTGGCTATCCTTGAAAAGTTCTCAATGAACCTCCTATAATAACTAGCAAATCCTAGGAAACTACAAATTTCTGATGGGGTTTTGGGCACTTCCAAATTCATTATGGCTTCTATTTTGACAGGTTCTACTTGGATACCACGCTCGCTTACAACATGTCCAAGAAATTGGACTTCTCTAAGCCAAAACTCAGACTTAGAAAATTTAGCATAAAGCTTTTCCTGCCTTAGTAGTTCTAGGATTCACCGAAGGTGTTTCTCGTGATCAGCTTGATTACGAGAATAGATAAGTATGTCGTCTATGAAGACAATGACAAACTTGTCCAACTACGGTTTGCAGACTCTATTCATGAGATCCATGAATGCTGCAGGTGCATTTGTGAGCCCAAAAGGCATCACTAGAAATTCAAAATGACCATACGGGTCCTGAAGGTAGTCTTAGGAACATACTCGTTCTTAACCTTCAACTGGTGATATCCTGATCTCAAATCAATCTTAGAAAAGTAACTATCCCTTGAAGTTGGTCGAATAAATCATTGATCCCGGGTAGAGGATATCGGTTCTTAATCGTTATCTTGTTCAATTCTCGATAATCAATTCACATCCGCATTGAACCGTCTTTCTTTTTAACAAAAAGAATTGCAGCTCCCCAAGGTGAGGAACTAGGCTGGATAAAGCCTTTCTCTAAAAGTTCATCTAATTGAACTCTTAACTCCTTCATTTTCGTCGGTGCTAACCAATATGGAGCTTTGGCTACCGGTGCTGATCCAGGTAGGATATCAATTCTAAACTCCACATGTCTGTCTGGAGGTAGGCCTGGTAATTCTTTGGGGAAACATCATAATACTCCGAGATAATCGGAAGGTCTTCTATATTTGGCTTAGGCTTATTGATAGTTACTTGTGCCATATAAATGACACATCCTTTCCCCAAACACTTGGATGCCTTATATAACGACACCTTGTCTAGCAATCCATAGTGTAAATCTCCAGGGATGGTGATCATGGGGTTTTAATCTCGATAAGTTTCTTATCGCAGGTAATGCGGGCTTGGTATGGGACAACCTGTCCATGCCTAAAACTACATCGAACCCTGCCAATTTCATTGGCAATAGTGAAATGGGAATAAAATGATTCTTAATGGATATAGAGCATCCATCGAGAATGGAAGATGCTGTCTCTAACGTTCCATCAGCGAGTTCTACCTCATAAGTTATATCTAGAGTTCTTATGGGCGAGTTTAATAGTTTACTAAACTTACGATCAACAAAAGATTTATTCGCACCCGAATCGAAAAGAACTCTAGCATATACATCATTGATGAGGAATGTACCTATTATGACGTTATTGTCATTAACGGCCTCCCTGGTATTCATCTGGAAGGCATGAGCATTCTCTTTCTTAGCCTCTCCAGGCTTTGCATCATTACCTTTGGGGTTCTTGGGGCAGTTGAACTTAATCTGCCCCTTTTCATTACAGTTGTAGCAGACAGCATTCTTAAGATCCTTGCACTCTAAGATTTTTATGTCCCATTTTCTTACAAATACCACATGGTCTAGTTTGTGGATCAATACTACACTGTCCCCAATGCTTACGGTTGCAATTTTTACATGTCGGCATTACACCCGACTTATCTTGGTTCTTCCTGAACCCAAATCTCCCTTTATTTTTCTTATTAAATCTCTGGGAGTTATCATCTTCTCTCTTCCTTTCCTCGTTAGTCTCTGATTTGGCTGACTTCTGCCTCACTACATCTATGGTGAGGGAGAGAGATAGGTCAACAGCAGACCTATAGGTATTAGGCTGAATAGCCTTTACCATGCCTTTTATCTCAGGCGCTAACCCATTTACAAAACGCGCAATGCGTTTGGTTTCAGGGGTGATTAAATATGAAACTAACCTGGACAGGGAATTGAAGTCAGAAACATACTTCCGACAGTCTAGGTTCTTCATTGAAAGAGTAAGAAAATCTGTCTCTAATTTCTCCATCTCATGAGGTGAGCAGTATGTTTCCTTGACTAAATCGACAAACTTAGGCCATCCTAAGTTGTACAGGTGTACTTTACCTATAGATTGGGTCATGGCC
Source organism: Scalesia atractyloides (assembly GCA_947069175.1). NCBI lineage: Eukaryota > Viridiplantae > Streptophyta > Magnoliopsida > Asterales > Asteraceae > Scalesia > Scalesia atractyloides. Next base: position 38,663,919 of record CAMTDV010000001.1, read on the forward strand.
TTCCACCAAATCATGGCATCACCCTTAAAGAGACTATGATACATACTTGACCACATCCTTATCAGCACAACCGCTGATATCCACAATCGTTTCCATCTCATCAAGCCATTTCAAGGCTTCTACTGCTCATTTTCCCCATTGAAACCTCGGGGCTTGCAGGAGACGAAATATTTGTAGGTACATCCGTCTTTAGAAGAACGGGACCTATCAGCAAGTTCTATTTTCTTTGGTTCACTCTTTGCATTCGAAGAGTGAACTGAGCTCTCCTTATGAGCTGAGGATGGTGGGATTGATAATGGTTTTGGAGCGAGTAGCACTTGACTCCCTAAGTTTTTCTATAGCCTTTTCCATGGACTTTCCCAATGTTGCATCTATGTGAGCTTGGAAGTCATCATTATTAACCGCTATATTTTCAGCTTTGTTAGAGCTAATCTCTCGGTGGCTACTCTGTGCCCCATCCGAGTTTACCATTTTACAGCTTTGGTTCTAAACATCAAATAAAACTTCTCTTAGCCATGGTATAACAACCATATTGGCTTAAAACATTGGATATAACAGTCCATTGCCCATTTAAACTAGTGTGAATAACATCACAACTCTTAGGCTTATATATCTATATTTGGCCTAGGTCTTAATAAGACCATCAAAGGCAAATTACAATCTTGACATAGTCCATAAATTATTAGACAATGGATCGTAATGTCACAACTGTCATTGTCATTTTGATAATTATATATAGCTCATAGGTTTGTCATTAATGGACATAACAATAATATGGCACGTTGGTCTACATCACTAATAGATGTAATTTATGGCACGTTGGCCTACATCATAACAGATGTAATTTACGGCACGTTGGCCTACATCATAACAAATGTAATTTTATGGCACGTTGGCCTACATCATAACAGATGTAATTTATGGCACGTTGGCCTACATCATAACAAATGTAATTTATGGCACTTTGGCCTACATCATAACAGATGTAATTTTATGGCACGTTGGCCTGTCAATTATCATCACATTGATGAGTTTAGCCGGGATAATATTATCACAAAGGCTAAATAATAGGTCTTAGGACATGGTCCTTTTACCTAGACGGCTAGTGTGGTTCCTCAAGTCACACTACCAGGAGTATGAATATTACTTAATGTTAACATAAGAGTACCCTAAATTGGGCACATTGGCTTACATCATATCAGATATATATGGCATGTCAGCCTGTCCCATTGGACATAAATTGGGCACATTGGCTTACATCATATCAGATGTATATGGCATATCAGCCTGTCCCATTGGACATAAATTGGGCACATTGGCATATATCATATCAGATGTATATGGCATATCAGCCTGTCCCATTGGACATAAATTGGGCACATTTGCCTACATTATATCAGATTTATATGGCATATCAGCCTGTCCCATTGGACATAAATTGGGCACATTGGCCTACATCATATCAGATGTATATGGCATATCAACCTGTCCTGTTGGACAGTTAGTGTGGTTCCTCAAGCCACACTACCAGGAGTATGAACATTTCTTAATGTTAACATAAGAGTACCTTAATAATTTATTAATGGTCCCGGTCACGTTGGACCTTAACGACCTTGGAGGCTTGAACCTAGCCACCCCCTCTGGATAGAAGGATAACTTCCCTTAACTATCCTGATAGAAGACCTTTTATTCTTAACTATCATTTCTTGGCCAATGTGTGGTCTATGCCACTTGGCATAATCAAATCCATTAAGGTCTTTTGGAATTATATAGCAGAGCACAAATTTCGAATAAAATCGAGATGCTCGCTTGAAGAAGATGAATATATATATATATATATATATATATATATAATTCCAAAAATACTTCATTAAATTCCAATATAAATTACAATACTAGAAACAATGAAACAAATTGTCCACGCAAGGATTAAAGAAATAAAAATGTCCACGCACGGACTAAAGAAATAACAATGTCCTTGCAGGGACTTACATATATTAGAAGAGACTTCACTCGTCCTTCTTTCCCTTAACCAACTTGGAGAGTTTCTTGAAGATCTTATTCGTCTTCTTCTCCGTTTTCTCCACTTGTTGTTCCATCTCTTTCATTTGTTCTAAGGCCTCGTTGATGGCTTCGAGTGGCGGCGGAGGTTGTGATTGTGGTTGTGGCATAATAGGATATTGGTATCCATAACTTGGATATCCAGTAAGTGGATAAGCAGGAGGGAAAGGAGGCGGGTAAAGTGCGTTATGCATGACCGCTTGCATGTAAGGGTCATGCAACAATGCTTGGTAATCAACAGGTGTAGTTGGGTTAAAAGGATCATATCCAGACGTATCCGGATATGTTGGGATAGGGTTATTATAACCCGATGGTGGTGGTTGAACAACTTGTGGTGGTGTTGGTTCCACCACAGGTGAAACATTGGAGAGTCCACCCATTTGTGGGTCCTCGTGAATAGTAGGGTATGGGGTTTGGGCAACGGTAGCAGCGATCCCGACCGTTGGCCCGCACGTACCGACATACGTGCTCCTCTTTTCCTCCTTGGTGGTTCAGGTGGCGATTGGGGTTGTTCCACCGGTTCCATGTGCACATCTTCTTGTACGGGAGGTGGTTGGGAATGATGGGAATGAGTGTTAGCAAAAGTAAATTGGTTCCAATATTGGTCCCACTCATTAGGACCTTGGTATGGCGATCCGGCGTAAGATTTCGAATCGCTTGAGATTTCGATGGGATGCGTGTATGATCCCGACGGTGGCATTTCTGGATCAGAGTCTTCATCCATGGGATTGGGTTGGTCAACTGGTTTTGGTCAGCTTGGGGTGGCTAATTCATATCCTCAAGTAATCTGCTGTTGACAATCATAATCTTTACCCAAATATGGACTTTTTAGTAAACCACGATGCGTTTAGGTGATTGCTCTTATACTTTTGAATGTTTGATTTAATTTTGGATTACACAGCATGAATCTTGTTTGGTATCTGCGATTTAAATGTTTGGTTGTTTAAATTATTAAAAAGTATATATTTGGAAACAGTTTTATAAGCATGTGTGCAATGAAGATAAAAACAATTGTATTTAATGGTAGATACATACGCTGACATCCCTATTTGCACCTATAGTGATGATCACATAAGGATTGGTTGGGGTTAAACTCATCGTGATAAGAATGATGAGAGTGGTGGGAGTGGTGTGAATGATGTGAATGGTATGGGTGATAAGAGTTTTGAGTATGAGAAGGTGAATGTTGCGACAATGGCCATGAATCCCCGAATCCTCATAGGGGTTTGGGTGATGGGGATGTGAGGGGATATATCCTGAAGGTCCTCCCCCATTGGTCCTTTACCTCTTCCTCTTACTCTTGGCAGCATTTTCCTGTCAAAAATCACTTCAAAAACAATACTAATAACTTAATAATGAGATGAGTAAATCCTAGGTCAAAGCTTAGACTCGGAAGTCTAAGGAATGTGCTTGTGTAAGTTTGAGATTAAACACAAGAAGGATAGTGTTTAATTCTCTCAAACGTTGGCTCTGATACCAACCTGTCACACCCCGGCTTTCCACAGCCAATCCAAACACCGGTGGGCCCGGGTGGGAATATCGTGAAGTAAGTTGATAACATAGACAATTAAACACAGCACATCAGAAGTCTTGGATTTAAATTACTATTATAAACCAAATGTTTGAAATACAAAATAATATATAGGCTCGTAATAGAAGATCCATAGGTGGATCATAAATTGTACAAATAAAGAATATAAAACGGACTTTGGGCAGATCTAGGATTTGCAAGATCCTCTTATCACTACCGAGCACTTCCAGCCTATTTTCGTATTTTACCTACAAGCTTAGTCTTTTGAAAATACGTCAGCTTTCGCTGGTAAATACACCCAACTGACTCATTTTGAAAACATTTAAAAATATGTTTTAAGTGCGTATCAACACAAAATCTTTTATAACTTGGGAAAGTTGACGTTGCAACCTTGTTAACAGATTCACATGTTTGTCCATACATACAGGGCCCAGTGCAAAAACCAAGACATGATTAACTACACACCACTTACGAACTCACGAATGAGTTATCCCCAATGACATGGGTAGTTGCATTTGAGCGTCTGTCGGGTGTATGCCTACACCCCGCGCTAAGGTCGTGGACATTATCTAATGTAATGAGCCGAGGATATCTAGGACAGGTAGTTAACCCCCGATGTTTAAGTTATCAAACAAAACTAATTAAAACAGAATATGCGGATTTACTAGCCACAATCCGGCATGCGATTGATCCCATTTTCGACCAAGCGGTGATAGTTTTCCGTAACCCAAGCCCGTATAGGGGAAATAAGTCGAGAGTATTTACCTGAGCTAGTCTTCATTAAATGCAAGATTTATTATCTCAGCCGTACAAAAAAGCACTAAGTGCATATAGCATTTAGCGGAATGTCTCTAGTATGGATTATGGCATAAGCTAACCAATTAAATACTAACTGTCTTTCTTAAGTCACAGACTTAGACCGACTAGCGCACATGATCAAAACGTATAACACTAGATTAAACGATGATCGAATAGAATGTAGTTTAATCCCAACAAGTACTTTGACTTGTATAATATGGATAAACTATAAACATTCTGGATTTTGAGAATTAAATGATAAGGTTAGACCCGTTTCAGTTACTTTTCGTAAACTAGTTACATATGCTTAACCGTACACATATCAGCTATATCGGGTAACCGGATAAGTCATGGACAAGTTCTATATGCCATTACACTTTAAATTAGTTGTAATATCAATAGGATATCAACTTATATACCCGTTAAGGTTTTAAAATGAAACTATGCCTCATATGGGCATTTTGGTAATTTCACACCTTATAAAAGAACTTGAATATAATTTAGTGTTATAACCATAAGTTTTCTGGAAAAATAACTTATTTATGATATAATATCAGTAGGATACTTATTTTATGTGTAATTTATCTTTTATGACCAAACAATGCACCGAAGGGGCATTTTGGTCATTTTACACATGCAGTTTGAAAGCCATGGTTTCGAATCAAATGGGTTTTGGCAGTTTGTGTGGAGGCCAAGGCAATTTTTTGTAGACACAGGCCTCTCACGCCCCGCAAGCGCCCCGTGTCAGTTTTCAAAGTTTGACACTTTTAGCCCCTCAACTTATAAAACCTTCTAAAACACCTTTTTAGCATATTTAGCCCTCCGTATCCAATATTTGGCATACCCGGGAGTATGCCCGACATTGTCGAGCTCTGGGTTCGTTAAAAGGTCACTCAGAGGTATAAATTAACATGTTGACACTTTTAACCCCTCCATTATCCAACTTTCACGTATTTACGGATTTAATCTCTCTCGTCCAACAAATGGGACATATCAGAGTTAGGACTTCGTAAAGGATCACTTAGAGGCCCACTATAAGCATGTTGACTCCGATGTCACTCAGAGGCTGGGCATGTTGACATATCAGTCACTCAAAGGCCAAGTTTAAGCATGTTGACATATTAGTCACTCGGAGGCTAAATGATTAAGCATGTTGACATATCAGTCACTCAGAGACTATTGTTTAAGCATGTTGATATATCAGTCACTCAGAGGCTTACGTTTATGCATGTTGACATCAGATAGTCACTCAGAGGCTCAGTTTGAGCATGTTGACACCTTTAGTCCCTATTAGTCTTTAATAGACTAAATTAAAAATACAACACGTGTCACCATACTATGGACACGATTTTACGAGGTGTTACAGAAAGTAATCCTAAGACGGCGTTTAGGGCTCGCTACGGTTATTATGAGTTCCTTGTTATGCACTTTGGTTTAACAAACGCTCTCGCAATATTTATGGATTTGATGAACCGGGTATGTAAGCCATACCTCGACAAGTTCGTGATCATATTTATTGATGACATATTAATATATTCGCGAACCCATGAAGAACACGAACAACACTTGAGAACTATATTGGAGTTGCTAAAGAAGGAACAATTATATGCCAAGTTCTCGAAATGCGATTTTTGGATTCGCGAAGTACATTTTCTCGGCCACGTGGTGAATGAGAATGGGATACACGTTAACCCATCTAAGATAGAAGCCATACAGAACTGGAATGCCCCGAAGACCCCCGTAGAAGTACGACAATTTCTAGGCTTAGCAGATACTACAGGAGATTTATTGAGAACTTCTCAAAAGTTGCTCAGCCGCTAATCTCACTTACCCAAAAGGATAAAAAGTTCGAATGGGGAGAAAAACAAGAATCAGCATTTCAACTATTAAAGGAAAAATTATGTAAGGCACCGATATTATCACTTCGGACGGTACCGATGATTTTGTGGTGTATTGCGATGTATCGCATCAAGGATTGTGTTGCGTGTTAATGCAACATGAAAAAGTCATCGCGTACGCGTTACGTCAGTTAAAAGTTCATGAAAAGAAATACCACTCATGACCTAGAACTAGGCGCAGTGGTATTTGCTTTAAAAATCTGGCGTCATTATTTATATGGCACTAAGTGTACCATATTCACATATCACAAAGTCTTCCATACATATTCAATCAGAAGGAACTGAATATGCGCCAACGGCGTTTAGTAGAATTGTTGAATCATTATGACAGTGAGATCAAGTATCACCCGGGCAAGGCAAATGCAGTGGCAGATTCCTTGACCCAGAAAGAATGAGTCAAAACTCTATGAGTACAATCTTTGGAAATGACAATTCAGACGAACTTTGAGACTCAAGTGCACGATGCACAACAAGAAGCTCTAAAATCGAAAACATTCAAGCGGAATCATTACAGGGAATGGAGAAACAAATGGAACCAAACAAAGATGAAACCTTATATTTCATGGGAAGGATCTGAATTCCGTATTTTGGCGGTCTACGAGACTTAGTGCTGGACGAAGCACACAAGTCAAAATACTCGATACACCAGGACCCGATAAAATGTATCAAGATTTAAAGGAGTATTATTGGTGGCCTAATCTCAAGGGAGATATTGCGACCTATGTTGGGAAATGCCAAACTTATGCAAAGGTCAAGGCCGAATACCAAAAACCATCTTGTCTATTACAACAACCTGAGTCCCTGTTTGGAAATGGGAAGAGATCTCAATGGATTTTATCACAAAACTACCACGGACCTCACGAGGTCATGACATGATTTGGGTTATCATTGACCGGTTAACCAAGTCAGCTCACTTCTTACCAATCCGCGAGAAAGACAGTACCGAGAAGTTAACTAAACTTTATCTTAAGGAAATCATGGTACGTTATGGAGTGTCAGTCTCGGTAATCTCTGATAGAGATGGTCGCTTTGTGTCACGGATTTGGCAATCATTCTAGGCATCATATGGAACTCGTTGATCTAAGCATGGTCGTTCATCCGCAGACCGATGGCCAAAGCGAGCGAACCATCCAAACTTTGGAAGACATGCTTCGTGCCTGTGTGATGGATTTAGGCAGAAACTGGGATACTCATTTACCATTGGTAGAGTTTTCTGTAACATCCGTCAAAAACGGATTTACCAAACCCGCTTCGTTTATCAACCGAACAGTCAGTTATAATTTTCGTTGCGAATTAAATGCCCAAAATAATTTTAAACGATACGTAATCAATTATTATGCGGGGATATATAATTAGTTTTTGAAAAACTATCAAAAATAACAAAATAAAAATGTTTTACTCATGCCGGGTTTCGAACTCGGGTCTGTAACCGGCTCAACAACAACTTATCACTCAGCCAATCAACCGCTCCGCCGCTTTGATTTTATGTTAATAACAAGAAACAATTAATTCAAATATTCAAGTTCGGAAGTCAAATTCGTCAATTTGCGCCCAATTAGCAGTCGTCGGAAATCCCGATGACTTCGCCGTTATTATACGTTTCCGCTCAATTTAACCGAAGACTTAACTCTCACAACGGTTATAACCGACGTCTGAACCCGCGACATCAGCCATAACCGCCGGAGAACGGCTGACTTCGAATTGAGACCAAATTCAGACCCCATACATCTCGATACTACCCTATAAATTCACCCACAACTCGCCAGAAACCTTTCACACTCAAATCGCACCCTTTCTCGGCGAAAACTCACTCGCCGGAAATATTTATTACGTCGCCGGAAAACCGAGTTTTTAATCTCTGAGCTTCACTGAACCCCCAAAACTTATACCGAAGTCACCCACACCCTTTGTAAGCTTTCTGAAGATTCTCTGCTTCAAGACACTCGTCGCCGGAAGAGCTTGCTGTCGCCGGAGTTCTGCCGGAAAACAGAGGAGAACCAGTCGGTACTTTTCACGCCTAAATTCCTTTCTTTTTTATCTCGTCTGTAATTGATCATTAAATGCTAAAGAAAACTGAATCAACACTTCGAATCAGTCAGTCGTCACTTCCGGTGAAAACCAGTGAAGAAGACGAAGTTTCGGTAATAGTTAAGTATAATTAAAATCCAGTTATTTACCGGGTTAGACACACAGTCCAGCGGTGGACTGTGTGCACTTTGAAGCTAAGGTCTCGAGTTCGAGTATTGTCCCTCACACGCTGCCTTAATAAAAATTCCTTTTTCCGCAAAACTGAACCGGATTGATTTAGATATATGTTAAGTATATTGATAACCGAGTTTATAACCAAGTGAGACACACAGTCCAGTGGTGGACTGTGTGTCCGCTAACCCACAGGTCCCGGGTTCGAGACCTATGGAGCGCACCGGTTCTCGGGATTTAATTCATTTTTATAATAAAGGATTTCTGTTTAAAATCTAATTAATATATATATATAATTAAAATCGGATATATGACGGGTTAGACACGTAGCTCAGTTGGTAGAGCTGCGTGCACGCGTACGAGAGGTCTCGGGTTCGAGCCTCACCCAGCGCACAACAAAACGCCTTCGAACCGGTCAACAGGCAGTCAAAGTCAACGGTCAAAGTGAACTGTAGCAAAAATCAAATATTTTTTTATTATTTTTATTTAATTATTTTAATTAAAAATCAATTAAAAATACTTAAAAATAACATTTTTAAGGTTAGAAAATAGCCTCAAACTCACAAAAATACACCCAACAATCCTACTAAAATAGATTAATAAAATCCGTTACTTACCGAACTAAAATGCTATTTATCTAGGTTAATTTCACTCGTGGTTAAAACCACTTCGCGTGCACTCAACATCATCAACCGAACGCACCTAATGTGAGTGAATTCTTACAAACTCCCCTTTTTATTCATGTTTTGGGGTGTATCATGTGTCGCTTAAACTAATTCTCTTATGCAAACTCGTGCTATACCATTATATGATTTAAACTAGAATGTAACTATTGTTGTTTGTGATGTATTACATATTGTTAAAGTTGTATGCAAATTATTTAGGCCCATCAGTTCCTCGTGGGAGACGAGTTGAACAACGCGTGCCTTAAAACTCATTCATTAGGCCCATCAGTTCGTAAGAACAACGCGTGCCTCAAAACTCATGCATTAGGCCCATCAGTTCGTAAGAACAACGCGTGCCTCAAAACTCATTCATTAGGCCCATCAGTTCGTAAGAACAACGCGTGCCTCAAAACTCATTCATTAGGCCCATCAGTTCCTCGTGGGAGACGAGTCGAACAACGCGTGCCTCAAAACAATCATTTGGTGTATATGTGTTCAATATTCAATATTATGTGTTGTGTGAATAAATTTACATCTACATTTACTCATATGTGGTATGCACATTATTTATAATCAATTGGATAAACTTGTTCAAATGTTTTTCCATAGGATTCACTCGCCAACATTATGTTGATCCAAAAACCTTTTTACACATGATACAGGTGAACAGGTTGAAGCAAGGAAAACATAGGATATGCCTTAGAAGAGAACCAAGAAGCTTAGACTGATAGTTAGAACATGTTGTATCATTTATTGTAGATTTCCATTAAATTGTATTAATGAATATGAAACGTATAATAAATGTCATGAGCTTTGATGATAACCCAATCATGCCCCGGTCACCTTTTCCGCTGCGGGTCGGGGTGTGACAGATTGGTATCAAAGCCATGACTATAGGGATATAGGATAGGTTATTAGACCCTTAGAGCCTATACTATAGTCTGCCTAAATTTTAATTGATTAGGTGGTTACATACAAACTTGTGATATTTATTTGTTTCATATTACAGTCAAACATACATGCTTATATACATATTCGTTATACATATATCAATGTTCATATATTCAATTCATTTTCATACTCTCATTATTCAAGGATTTTGTTGCAATTTTCAAATCCCATCAAAGTAAGTTCTGCGACGGGCATGTAGTAACCGGAAGGGTACAAGTACCGGTAGTCGGGACGTCCTGTCTAGGTTGGCATTCGTATAAATCCAAAATAACGGACGAGTTTGCCTACCTGGGGACTAACGATGAGAGTACGACAGACCTATTAGGCCAAAGCATGCCACACCAAACGTTGTTCGAACTAACCTCACTTTGAGATGTCACCGTGTCCATGCCTGGGCACATTCCGAATATCATACGTTACATATTTCTCGATTTTCTCTGGGTTTTAGTATACGTAACCAGGCTAACACATGCGAACCATATGAAAAACCCGGTAATCATGGGGGCCCACGTGATTACGAAGGTGAAGTATGGCGGCATGCAAGGCCCAATTACGAGCAAAACCCAAGACATCCTATGGATGTAGTAGAGTTATTTTTCTATATTTATTTTATGAACGTTCATTTCCAAACACGACCCACGATTCCAAAGGCATCCAACTCATACTCTTGATATGTATTCCTTGTAGATGTCTTCTAGCCTCGCTCGTAGGAAAATGAGAGCAGGAAAAGCCCGTGAACGCATGGCTGCCCCAATCGCTCAGCAAATGGCGACCGTAATACCCAACATCGTAGTTCAAGTTCAACAAGCCCTTACCGCTAATTCCGTTAACCCAACCCAACAAGAAGATCAAAACACTATCAATCCTTCAGTCACTAAATGCACCTACAAACATTTCAAATCCTGCGATCCTCCAAAATACGAAGGTACTGAAGGTGTCACCGCTCTCCTCCACTGGTTCGAAGAAATGGAGAACACTTTTCTAAATTGCGATTGCCCCGATGATCGCAAAGTGCGTTATGCCACCGGTCGTTTACTCGGAACGGCACTCACATGGTGGAATACAGAGAAGACCAAACGAGGTGTTGAAGAAACTATGACCTTGACTTGGGAAGAGTTGAAGGGAATCATGACAAGACGGTTTTGCCCAAGAAGTGAAATCAAGAAATTGGAGGATGAGTTCCATGCTTTGAAACAAAAGGAAGGCGACCACACCACATACAACAAGAGATTCCTTGAGTTAAATCAAATGATTCCCAATTTGTTTACTCCCCTCTACCGTTTGATCGAGCACTACATTCGTGGTCTTCCATCAAAGATTCAAGACTCTGTAATAAGTACCTCGCCTGCAACTTTGGAAGCAGCAATGGAGCTAGCAACCGCGCTCACTGAGAACCGAATCTGAAACAAAGATTTCAAAGAGGAGAAGAAGAAGGATAAAGCATCAACCGAAACCTCAAACTCCACCCGAACCGAATCCTCTACACCACCTATTTTTAAGAGAAAACGAGATGGGCAAATTTTCGCCGTCACCCAACGCAACCAACCAGCTTCACAAGTTGTACCTCCTCAAACTATCCCAAACGCTCAAGTAGCACCCAACTCAACTTACCCAAATAAGAAACCTTACATTGGACCTCACCCTCAATGCAACACCTGTTTCTATCACCATCCATCTACTTTACCCTGTCGACTATGTGCGAATTGTGGACGCTACGGTCATTTGAGCAAAGCTTGCCGCACTGCTCAAAACCAAACCTCAACCCCTACTCAACCCATGATCCAAACATATCAACAACCTCAAAACCCCATGTACCCATATGTTCGAGCCTGTTTCAATTGTGGTGACCCTACCCATTTTAGAAACACGTGCCCTCGTTTGGTTAACATCATAAACGCCCAAGCTCAAGCAAACCCAGTTAACCAAGCAAACCAAGCAAACCCAGCTCCACCGCCAGCAAGAGGAAGAGTTTATAACATCAACACCAATCCTGTTGAAGATATTAACGGTCCAAACCAACCACTTAACTAGCCTTCTCTCACCAAGAATCAAGATTCAACTCCAACCACTTAGTTTTTATGTTTTTCTTTATGTTATCTCAATTTTCACGTATCTCAATTGGAATTTTATCCAAGAATTTTAATGCAAATTACTAGATCAGTTTGTTTTATACTCATTGATTTAATATTCATGTCATCATACTTCACGACATATCTCAGTTTCATCATTTAAAGAAGTTGAGTTGTTCTCACTTCTACATAGACTAACCTCTCCATCATATTAAACGAGAGAGGTATTGTCAAACACGGATACTATTAGAATTAAGACTCAAGCGCTGGTTGTTGTGTTTGTTTATGTTGTAGAGTCGCATAGAACTAATCATAACTTGCGGATAAAGTCAATGAAAATTTGACAAGAATATGGTGGATACGCCGCTGGTACTTCCTATATATAAGTATTCTTGTCAAATGATCGGAGGCATTATCAGGCGGTTATGAGAGGCTCCATGCATAGGTTGTTTGTGTGATTAAGTTATTCATTTTCAATACATGCAATAAGCTCGGCTCCGTTTGATTGAGCCTTGAGCACACAGACAATTTCATTTTCAATACATTCAATACGTTCGGCTCCGTTTGATTGAGCCTTGAGCGCACAGACATTTCAATTTCAGTACATACAATACGATCGGCTCCGTTTGATTGAGCCTTGATCGCACATATATATTTCATTTCAGTATTTTTATGTTTGATGTATTGGTTGTAGAGTTATAGGACTAATCATAATTCACTGATAAAACCAATGAAAATTTGACAAGAATATGGTGGATACGCCGCTGGTACTTCCTATATATAAGTATTCTTGCCAAAGGATCAGAGGCGTTATCAGGCGGTTATGAGAAGTTCCATGTAGGATTTAGTGTTGCCTTGGTTGAAATTTGTGTTACATTTATATCATCTCACTATTTAAAGAAATTGGATTGTGATCCATTTCTACATAGACTAACCTCTCCATCATAACAAACGAGAGAGGAACTGTCACCATTCAAACATATATACTATCAGAATGTGGATTCAATTATTAGTTGTTGTGGTTATTTGTGTAGCTTGTAGTATTGGAAGTTTTGTCTTAGGATATAACCATACTTTTCCAAACATATCTAAACTCTTATGCATGATATCATTTTAGCGAATCATTCCTGCTTAACAATACTTATACAGTAGGCAACAAAAAGCGATTCCTGTATTAGGATACTTAACCTTTACAAGGAACGTTACCGCCTCAAACAAAAACCTAAACCCTTATTTCTTCTAAGTATGTAACTGTCAAACTAAACACCATCATTCTTTTAGTCAAATATATCACTATTTAAATTTCGAGACGAAATTTCTAAAAAGCAGGGATACTGTAACATCCGTAAAAAACGGATTTACCAAACCCGCTCCGTTTATCAACCGAACAGTCAGTTAAAATTTTCGTTGCGAATTAAATGCCCAAAATAATTTTAAACGATACGTAATCAATTATTACGCGGGGATATATAATTAGTTTTTGAAAAACTGTCAAAAATAACAAAATAAAAATGTTTTACTCATGCCGGGTTTCGAACTCGGGTCTGTAACCGGCTCAACAACAACTTATCACTCAGCCAATCAACCGCTCCGCCGCATTGATTTTATGTTAACAACAAGAAACAATTAATTCAAATATTCAAGTTCGGAAGTCAAATTCGTCAATTTGCGCCCAATTAGCAGTCGTCGGAAATCTCGACGACTTCGCCGTTATTATACGTTTCCGCTCAATTTAACCGAAGACTTAACTCTCACAACGGTTATAACCGACGTCTGAACCCGCGACATCAGCCATAACCGCCGGAGAACGGCTGACTTCGAATTGAGACCAAATTTAGACCCCATACATCTCGATACTACCCTATAAATTCACCCACAACTCGCCAGAAACCTTTCACACTCAAATCGCACCCTTTCTCGGCGAAAACTCACTCGCCGGAAATATTTATTACGTCGCCGGAAAACCGAGTTTTTAATCTCTGAGCTTCACTGAACCCCCTAAACTTATACCGAAGTCACCCACACCCTTTGTAAGCTTTTTGAAGATTCTCTGCTTCAAGACACTCGTCGCCGGAAGAGCTTGCTGTCGCCGGAGTTCTGCCGGAAAACAGAGGAGAACCAGTCGGTACTTTTCACGCCTAAATTCCTTTCTTCTTACTTTTATCTCGTCTGTAATTGATCATTAAACGCTAAAGAAAACTGAATCAACACTTCGAATCAGTCAGTCGTCACTTCCGGTGAAACCAGTGAAGAAGACGAAGTTTCGGTAATAGTTAAGTATAATTAAAATCCAGTTATTTACCGGGTTAGACACACAGTCCAGCGGTGGACTGTGTGCACTTTGAAGCTAAGGTCTCGAGTTCGAGTATTGTCCCTCACACGCTGCCTTAATAAAAATGCCTTTTTCCGCAAAACTGAACCGGATTGATTTAGATATATGTTAAGTATATTGATAACCGAGTTTATAACCAAGTGAGACACACAGTCCAGCGGTGGACTGTGTGTCCGCTAACCCACAGGTCCCGGGTTCGAGACCTGTGGAGCGCACCGGTTCTCGGGATTTAATTCATTTTTATAATAAAGGATTTCTGTTTAAAATCTAATTAATATATATATATAATTAAAATCGGATATATGACGGGTTAGACACGTAGCTCAGTTGGTAGAGCTGCGTGCACGCGTACGAGAGGTCTCGGGTTCGAGCCTCACCCAGCGCACAACAAAACGCCTTCGAACCGGTCAACAGGCAGTCAAAGTCAACGGTCAAAGTCAACTGTAGCAAAAATCAAATATTTTTTTATTATTTTTATTTAATTATTTTAATTAAAAATCAATGAAAAATACTTAAAAATAACATTTTTAAGGTTAGAAAATAGCCTCAAACTCACAAAAATACACCCAACAATCCTACTAAAATAGATTAATAAAATCCGTTACTTACCGAACTAAAATGCTATTTATCTAGGTTAATTTCACTCGTGGTTAAAACCACTTCGCGTGCACTCAACATCATCAACCGAACGCACCCAATGTGAGTGAATTCTTACAAACTCCCCTTTTTATTCATGTTTTGGGGTGTATCATGTGTCGCTTAAACTAATTCTCTTATGCAAACTCGTGCTATACCATTATATGATTTAAACTAGAATGTAACTATTGTTGTTTGTGATGTATTACATATTGTCAAAGTTGTATGCAAATTATTTAGGCCCATCAGTTCCTCGTGGGAGACGAGTTGAACAACGCGTGCCTTAAAACTCATTCATTAGGCCCATCAGTTCGTAAGAACAACGCGTGCCTCAAAACTCATGCATTAGGCCCATCATTTCATAAGAACAACGCGTGCCTCAAAACTCATTCATTAGGCCCATCTGTTCGTAAGAACAACGCGTGCCTCAAAACTCATTCATTAGGCCCATCAGTTCCTCGTGGGAGACGAGTCGAACAACGCGTGCCTCAAAACAATCATTTGGTGTATGTGTGTTCAATATTCAATATTATGTGTTGTGTGAATAAATTTACATCTACATTTACTCATATGTGGTATGCACATTATTTATAATCAATTGGATAAACTTGTTCAAATGTTTTTCCATAGGATTCACTCGCCAACATTATGTTGATCCAAAAACCTTTTTACACATGATACAGGTGAACAGGTTGAAGCAAGGAAAACATAGGATATGCCTTAGAGGAGAACCAAGAAGCTTAGACTGATAGTTAGAACATGTTGTATCATTTATTGTAGATTTCCATTAAATTGTATTAATGAATATGAAACGTATAATAAATGTCATGAGCTTTGATGATAACCCAATCATACCCTGGTCACCTTTTCCGCTGCGGGTCGGGGTGTGACATTTTCCTACAACAACAGTTATCACATAAGTATTAAGGCCGCACCATTTGAATCACTTTACGGACGAAAGTACCGATCTCAGCTATGTTGGGCGGAAGTCCGTGACAAACAGCTCATTGTCTCGAACTAGTCCAAGAAACCACAGATAAAATATTCAAAATCTGCGAGTGTATCAACGTGGCTCGGGATAGACAAAAGAGCTACGTAGATCGAAGACGCAAACCATTATTATTCGAGGTTGGAGACAAAGTGTTACTAAAAGTCTCACCTTGAAAGGGCGTAGCTAGATTCGGAAAGCGCGGAAAACTAAACCCAAGATACATTGGACCTTTTGAAATTCTGGCAAGGGAATCCAGTGGCTTACAAGTTAAAACTGCCAGAAGAACTCGACAACGTACACGACATATTTCATGTGTCTAACCTAAAGAAAAGCCCGACTAATGACACGGTTATCATCCTAGCGAATGAAATTCATATTGATGACAAGCTCCAGTTTACCGAAGAATCCTTTGAGGTTATGGACTGGAAAGTTCAAAAGAAAAGGAGAAGTCGAATCAAACTAGTCAAAGTCCGTTGGAACTCCCGACACGGACCCTAGTACACTTGGGAACGTGAAGATCAAATCAAGACAAGGTACCCCCACCTGTTCAAGAAGACTCCTTTAGGGTATACCTCAAGGTGAATTTCGGGACGAAAATCTTTTAACAGGGGGAGTATGTGACACACTGAAAATAATCGGTAATTTCGTACAAACTAATCACCATTTTCATTACATAATCTCATGCATTTAACCGTAATATAATTACGTAACTAATTCATACGTCATATCACAAGTGTTAGGATAAGGGGATCATACTATAACAAATACCGGTTCCGTTACGACGCGAAACAAATCAAAATATGTACTAAAAGTGTTGGTAGAAAATGTTGGACGCACTATTCACGGTTGCACTATATGTCAGCAAAACTTCTAAAACGAAACAGAACGATGAATAACGGAATACGAATGACATAACTGAGTCCATATATACATGAAAAAGATAATGTGGGAACACATCTTGCAATAATACATAACTTTCCGGTTTAACGCTTCGGCTAAAAATGTAATAATTTCAATTCGTCCGCAACACTAATTCGGCATTTCCGGGACTCCAGAATTATAACACAATAATGACAAGCACCTTTAAACAATAAGAGGATATTAAAAATGCATCAAAGACATCTTTTCCAGTATTATGACAAGTAGTGCACAACTTGACCGAAAGCGACAGATTGTCGAACTGATGAAGATTTCAATGCCCATTAGCCTTATACGTTAATCTAGAGAGCTAGTTAAGCTTTATTCAGGGTCCTAACCCCTTCATACATGGTTGTGGAATTTCAACTTTTGGAATTATCCGTCGGTGTAATATAAAAGTGCCGTTACCGAACTATTAACGAAACGGAAAGCGTTTCTACCACATAAACTCAACATCTACTAGCCTAGTGAGCTAGTTAAACATATTTTGATGTTGGAAGTATCCTAAATAAATGCCATAGCACTTATGGTAAACTAAAACCAAAGCTTCCGGTACTAAATAATATCTTTCGTATATCAACCGGTATCGAACCGATGGGCGAACTAGTGGTTTTTTTACCATCCAAAACTAATACCAACTAGTTAAGGGAACTAATTAATATTACTTAACATCCTAAACCCAAATTACCCCCTAATGATGCAAGACCAACCCCTAATTACCACACTTAAGTTAAACACCTAAGTATCTAACAATTAAACACATGTTATAAAATAATTTACATGTAACCCCCCCTCTCTAGAGTTCACAGTTTTGGTGGGTCCCCTAGACCCACCACTTGCTTGATTTGTTGAGATGATGGAAGAAGCATGGCACATGAAGATTTTTATTGACTTCCGAAGATTATATAATTATAACAACAACATCACCATTCTTCACATCATTCTTTTCACTTCAAAAATCAAAACAAGAACACCTCTAGTCTCTCTCTCATTCTCGGCCCATCACCACCACCCTAAACCACCATACAACCTCCACTAAACACCATATTATCCTTACTTTCAAGCCATTAAGAGGCCATTTATGGAGCTAGCAAGGATGGAGAAGCATTAGGGATTTCTTTGGAGCTTTCTCATCATCTTGATCTTCATTTTCTCACCACCATCTTAATCTTGAATCATCCCTAGCCTAAGAGCTAGTAGTAAGTTCACTTGTTTAAGATTTCAAGTTCTTATAATATGTAGATTTCAAAAGTACAAGTAAACTTCATCTTGAACATCTTGACAAAAATCATCCAAAAACCCTAAGATAAAACAAGAAATAACAAGATAAAATATGTGATTTATGATAATCATGTGGTTGATTTGTTGTAGTATTTTACAAGCGTGATGATCTTACTATATTAAGCTTTAAAATGTGATTTAAACAAGTATATGTTTAAATTATGTAAGATCATCATCTTCAAGTCCATGAGCTTTGAATATATGTAGCCTTGATGTTGTTCTTAAAAAGTATGATACAAGATAAGACTTGAAACTTGGATCTTGAAAGCTAGTAAAGTTGATTTTATAAAAAACAAGTTATATAAAAAAATGGTTATAAAAGTTTTCCATGAGAATCTTGGTGTTTTGATAATCTTAAAAGATACGGAATTTTTAGAGGCTTTAAATTATAAAAATATATGTATAAAAGCTCATGAAATATTGAAGAAAAGTTATGTGCTTGAAAAAAATGAGTTTTAATAAGTTTGATGAATTAGCGATGATTTGGGAAATTGAAAAGTGGTTTGAGTATGTTTTTGAAACGTGGAAAACGCCATAGTGTTGATACAGTTTTGTGTATGTCGCTTGTTCTTAATTACAGTTGTAATTGTACGGTCTTTGCTCAAGTGTCTGTATAGGTTTGGTCGTGTCGAATAGATCGAGATATCCTTCTATCTTGATCTAGTACGACATCTTAGCTTGTCTGTGTTAATCGGTTGCATGTGTGCATACCGTTGAGTCTTGTAAACGTTATGTCTGCACACGTTCTCCAAGAATAAGGATTTTTGGCGAATCAGATGATTCATACGAATCACATGTTTCGTACAAATCAATGAATGGTTTCGTACGAGTGAAGTATTTCGTACGAAACATCTGTTCCGTACCAAATATTCTGGAGATGTGTCACGTGTGAAATAGTGCGTTTCGTATGTCTAGAATAGTGTTTCGTACGAATGTCTAGACAAACACTATATAAGCAGACATGCACCCCTCAGTCAGTTGGTTAGTTGGTTGCTTTAGTGAGCCTCTCAGCATTTCTGGTGAAGACGAAGACACAAGAACATAGCAAGTTTGTTTGACTCATACGAGCATTGTGTGTATATGTTTGTACTTGTTCTCAATCATTAATCAAGATAGTGAATCTTTGGTTACCCCGTGTTCTTTACTTTGCTTTGGTTGCATGCACACTTGGATTCTTGTGTGTGTTGTTTGAACAAGGAACAGGTTTAACACCATCCGTAGGTAGACCTACAAGTGGTATCAGAGCTTTGGCTCTTTCCTTGTTCAAAACAAGGCTTAGTGTGTATGAGCTAGTTTAAGATTTCTGGAGTGTTCTTGAATCTACAGTAGAAAACATAAGTTTTGGATAGTTAACTAACTTAAAACTTGGTTAAAATCTGTTGCACGCAGAAAATTTTATGGTAAAATTTTTCTGAAGAACACCCTTGAAGAAGAAATCTGCAAAAATTTGAATCTGGTTAGTTTTGGTAGGGTTGACATTTTCTGACTTGGATCTGGACTTGGACTGTTGACTGTTAAAAGTCTGTGTTTTAACTAAAAATGGGTAAGACAACAGGTATTTTTGAAAAAGCAGGTCTACACAAGAAAGGAAATTTCTCACCAAACCATTTCTGAAAAGATTCCTCTGAAAAACGCTGAACAAAATAGTTAGTGCGACTGAGTTGATTCGTACGAAACATCTGACCCGCACGAATCATCTGATCCGTACAAAACAACTGTCTCGCACGAAACATCCTTGTTTTGCACGAAAGAGTTGTTCATCCGCACGAACTTGGTTCGTATAAATAACTTTCGTTATTGTTTGTTTTTCGTGTTTTTCAAAGCTTTGTGATTTTCAGAATTTGTCATATTTTCAGATCTGTGAATTTTAAAAGGTAATTATAATTTTGAAACTTTAAAACCTTTAAATTTTTATAAAACAAGAAAATATAATGAGTTCTAACCCGTGGGATTGGAGTTGTTCAAGCTCAAATCAGGAGTCTTCGCAAAGCTCCGCAACATCATGGGTAAAATCTTTGATGCCTCAACATACAGCAATGATCTCTGCAAATCAATGGGCGTGTGTTGCTAATCAGAATCAAAGCATACAAACTCTGTTAATGAGCGAAAGTGAAACAGGGAGTAACAACCGTCCGCCCAAGCTAAATCATATGAACAATTATTCTTCTTGGAAAAGTCTTTTTCATACATACGTTCTTGGACATAACACAGAATTATGGACACGTTTCACTACCCCCTACAAGGAATCACTTGAAGAAGCTAGATCAAATCCAACCTCATTGGCCAATCTAGACAAAAGTGACAAGAAAGCTTATGATCTAGAGAAAAAGGCATTTGCTATCCTCACACAAGCTCTTCATAAAGACATTTATCATCAATTTGTGTATCGTACTACAACGAAAAATTTGTGGGACACTTTGGAAGCAAGAGGTGAAGGTAACGCTGCTACCAGGAAGATTCGGCATGATCTGCTCAAGAAAGAGTTTGAAGGTTTCATGTTCATGGAGAACGAAACCTTGAATGAATAACCACTCGGTTTTATCATCTTCTCAGCGAAATGTACTCGTATAAAGTGTTAGCAGCACCACAAGAAATTGTGATGCGATTTGTTGATGCTTTACCACCAAAATGGGGTTATTTATTGATCTATTAAAACATATAGGTGTTTTGGAATCAATTAGTATTTATGAATTTGTGCAGAAACTGGAGAACAAGAATGAAGAAGAACTTTGGAAGGCACAACGAGTCATCGTTCCACAAAACCCTGAAATGTATTTTGGGGGTATAAATGCAGGTACAAGTTCAAGTCAGCAACCAAAGCTACAGACCGCGTTTGTATCAAACGTGAACCCTTTCCTACCCCAACTTGTCCAATCAAGTCAGTCTACAGGTTTGAGTAATCAAGCCTATGGAGAAGCTTTTGATCCGAAAGCTTTCCTTCCACAACCAAGGGATTTAGCGCATAAAGCTCCACAGCAAGCTCCTCAACAAGCTTTCTATGGAAGCAACAGGCAATCTGCAAATCCCAACACTGTCAAACTTGACACGTGAAATCTCTCCAAAATCAACGTAGAAGTTGCACAGGAACATGCGGAACTTCTAAAAACCGTTGTCAGTGCGTATTGTGGATTAGTTGTAGGTCAAATAGGGACATCAATTTGACAAACGAAGACTATGAACAAATTGACCGAGATGAAATGGAGCTAATGGACATCAAGTGGGCATTTGCAAGCGCTATGAGAAAGCGAAGGATTATATGAGAAGAACAGGTAGAACCAGTTTGGAAAGCAAGAAGGATACAAAATACGGCTTTGACAAAACCACCATTACCTGCTCCAACTGTGGAGAAAAAGGTCACTTCAAACGGGAATGCACAAGACCCAGCAAGGAAGGAAATCACAACCCCTTTCGTAATCAGTCTCAACCATCCAACACAGCACAGTACAACAATGAAAAAAGAATAGTAGTTGTTGGCAACTCTAACAACACCAATCAATCAGGACCTTCAAACACACATAGAGCTTTGGTAGTTCAATCTGATGAAGGATGCGATTGGTCAGTACAGTTAGGAACTGAGAACAATGGAAGAACTGCATGCTATACGAGGATCGTGGATCAAATCAAGCATGATCACAGCATCAATACTCCAAATAATGATGCTACATCTGGGGATGTTGGTAGTTCTGATGAAGAATGTTCAAGTTTAGATGGTTATGGATCTGATTCTAGTGAGAAGAAAGGAAGTGATGCTGAGGTTGAAAAGTTGCTGAGTGAAGCTGATTTGTTAAAAAGTGAAAAGGTAGGTATGACGAGGAATGCAGAAGCTACCGAAAAAGAGACAGAGGAACTCTCTACAGATGGTGCAGCTTTTCCTCATCACACTGCCTTTATGGCAAATGTTGAAGGTTCTTCAAAATAGGTAAATTCTGACCCTCCTACTGTTTGCAATGACTGTGTTGAGTTGAAAATAAAATATGAAACCGTCAACAGTCATAATCAGAATTTAGTTGGTGAATTATCAAAATGCAAAGAGGCGAACTTGGCGCTAACTAGAAATGAAAAAGAATTCAAATATGTAATAAGAACCCTTAAGAAAAGTGTTTCTGAATTGACAAAAACATTTTTGAATAAACAGACAGGAATTAGTAACTACATTAATCTCCTAGAAGAAACAAAGAAAGAGTTAGCCATCGCCAAATACGAATATGATTTGATCAAACGCAAATTGGAAAGTTATTCTAACTCCCAATATGTGCTTGATCATATTATTGAAGTTCAAAAATTAAAGGGAGATGCTCAATGCATAGGGTATAAGTCGTGTCCACCCCCAATGAAACACAACTATACCAAAATGCCTGATGAAGAGGAGATGCCTCGTTTTGAACCCTCTATACCTTTGAATCCTGAGGAATTCGCAGCAGGATTAGGGTTCAAACTAGGCAATTCCTCTCAGAAACCAAGCAAGCCAGAAAGTTCATCGTCTGATGAAGAGGAGGATGATACATCAGATGATGAATCAAGAAATGATGAGCAGGATCAGCCTCTTGATGAAAGGAAAAGAGTAGAATCTTCTGTTACTCCTAGTACTCAATCTGTTGAGAATCAAGAGACCGTTCCTAAGAAATCTGTCAAGACACAAGTGTCAATAGATGAAGCAGATAATGTGCTGTATACTTTGGTTGGAGACAAGAAAATCTATTCAATCAAAGATTTTCCAATTAAAAACGTAAATCCAATCTCTATAGATCAGGTTTTTGAAAAATCAAAAACCAAACCTTTAGAAAGGAAAAAGCCCACCAAATCACAACCACTATCCGCTTCGAAAGAAAAACAATGGAAGCGAGTTGAAAAGTCTACAGTTTCTCAACCGAAGGTTGAAGCAAAAGGCTCTCGTTATCAGAAAAAGGCTAAAACTGTTAAATTTGTGAGTTCTAAAGGTACCGATAAAGTCGAAACTTTTCAAGGAAAATCTAATGTTGATTTTGCAAAGAAAGTTAAGATTTTGAAAAGAAACAGTCAAAACAATTACGCCCAACACACTGATGGATGTAATGAACCCAGTACCTCAAGACCCACAAGTTCAACATCAAGCCGAGAAACATGATCTCCTAGTTTTGTTGAGAGGAGAACATGTTTCAAATGTGGAGAATTTGGCCACATTATAAAGGATTGTCAAAATCCATCCAAATCAAGATGTATAGAAAAAACCCCTCATGAACCAACTTGCAAACTTAAATCTGTTTCTCCGACACCGAGTTATTAAAGATCAAAAAGAGAAACAAAAACGTAAACAAGTAAAAGCAATTGAGAAAGCTTTAAAATCAGATTCTTCAAATAAAGATCAAAGATCTTCAAATTCAACAAAACCATACACTGTTAAAACTGTAAATAATAGTAAATCTTGTAATAAACCAGGATCTTGGAAATAGAAGACCCGTAATGGTTCAAAAGGAGGTTCTCAGTTTGTTAATCATCAAGAAATTGAGATTACATTTCTCGATGATAAGGGACGACCCAAGACCACTAAGGCTTGAGTCCCCATCTCAAACTAATCTTGTTTGTGCAGTGTGCAGGGTGTTCCAGGAGGAACTGTAAACAGTCATTGGATTGTTGACAGTGGAGCATCAAGGCACATGACGGGCGACTTGCGGCTCCTATATGATGTGAAAAGCATAAGGGGTGGTTATGTTGCTTTTGCTGGTGACAAAGGTGGATACATCATTGGAGAAGGAATGGTCTCCAATGGTGTTGTGAGCTTCGACAAGATCAATTATGTGCGGCAAATTTGATCACAATCTTCTTAGCGTTTCTCAAATCTGCGACAAGAAGTTCACGGCACATTTTTATGATGCCGGATGTTATGTGCTGAAACCTGGACTCAAGATCCCCAACGAATGGATTCTCCTGTCGGCTCCAACAATTAATGATTTGTATATTCTTGATATGAGCCAAGCTATTACAACGTCTGCACAAGTCACATGTTTTGTCTCTAAAACCACCGAGAAGGAATCAATCTCTTGGCATAGACGTATAGGACACATTCACCTGAGAAAAATGAACTATTTGGTGAAGAACAATCTAGTGAATGGTGTACCAGTGAAGAATTTTCATCTTCAAGATGTTTGTGTATCATGCCAGAAAGGGAAGTAAGCAAGAAAGTCCCATCCCGTGAAGAAGATCAACACTGTGAATATGCCACTGGAACGTCTTCATATGGACCTCTTTGGACCTATGAAACACAAGACAACCTTTGGTGATTCTTATTGTCTGGTAGTTACTGATCACTATTCCAGATTCTCTTGGGTAAACATGTTAGCACACAAGAGTGAAGTTCCTACTATCCTCAAGAATCTCCTGACTCTGCTACAAAATTTACAATCTGAAAGTAAGGAGAATCAGAAGCGACAATGGCACCGAATTCAAGAATCAAGTTATGGACGAGCACTATTCCTCAAAGGGTATTCTGCATGAGTACAGTTCTCGATACACTCCACAACAAAATGGCATCGCTGAGAGGAAAAATCGAACTCTTATTGAAACTGCAAGAACCATGTTAGTAGAATCAAAACTTCCCGTTCAATTTTGGGGAGATCTGTTGCTACTGTGTGCTACACGATGAATAGAGTTCTAATAGTGAAGAGACATGGGAAGACATGCTTTGAGTTGTTACATAAAAGGAAACCGAATGTTTCTTTCTTAGAACCTTTTGGAGCTCCATGCACTATGATTGACCACATGGAAAGTTTGGTCCCAAGGCTATCGAAGGTTTCTTTCTTGGATATGCTACTCCAAATTTCTTGGTGTGGAATTTGTCTTCGAAGAAGATTGAAGAATGGGGTGAAGTCAAGGTTCAAAGATATACAGAAGTTGTAAGAGCTCTGGGTGCTCCTTGGATGTTTGACTATAATGGGCTGTTTGACTCCTTTAATCTGCCAACTTTTGATGATGCAACAGCTGCTGCTCAGATGTTATTGGAAAGTGATACAGCAGTGGACTCGTCATTAGTTCGACCAATAATTGTTAATCTTCAAGTATCCACTTCGGTTAACAATCTTGTTCAAAATGAGGAATTCGATGACGCTGCAGATTATAATGTTTCATCAGAAGATGATGAGTTTCATATGCGAATGAAGTACCTCTGGTGTTGTTCCTGGATTTTCAGATGGTATGTCAAATATTCAACCGCAAGGGACGACAGAAGGTCATGCATTTACATCCTCATCACATCCAGCTCTTGATTTAACTGTTGATCTGAATATCAACAATTTGGGTATCAACTCTCGAGTTCCTGATGTTCTAGAAACTTGAATTCATCATATCCATCCTCAGCATAATATTATTGGAGATGTCCAGAGTGGTGTGCAGACTTGTAATCAGCTTCGAAACAAACAGAATGCTGGATTGTATTCGGAAATCAGGGAATCAGGGGAGCAGAATGATTGGTCTTCTGCCTGCTATGTGTGCCAAGTGGAACCAAAATCTTGGAAGGAGGCAATGAAAGAAGACTCTTGGGTTGAAGCCATGCAGGAAGAACTTTAGCAATTTCAGAAGTTAGGCGTCTGGAAATTGGTTGACAGGCATGACGGCTACAAGAAGATTGGTACACGATGGGTGTACAAGTGCAAGAAGGATGACCGAGGTGTTGTTGTAAGAAACAAAGTGCGATTGGTTGTTCAAGGTTTTAATCAGGTTGAAGGGATCGATTACAATGAAGTTTATGCACCGGTTACACGACTTGAGGCCATAAGAATCTTTTTAGCTTATGCGTCCTTCAAGAAGTTCACCGTTTATCAGATGGATGTGAAGATTGTATTTCTTCATGGTGTGGTAGAAGAGGAAGTATATGTTGAGCAGCCGCCAGGTTTTGAAGATCCTCTCCATCCTGACAAGGTTTGGCTTCTCAACAAGGCGTTATATGGTCTTCATCAAGCTCCGAGGGCTTGGTATGAAATGTTGTCTACCTATCTGTTGAAGAATGGTTTTCGACGAGGCTTAATCGACTGTACTCTCTTCATCAAGGAAAGGAACGAGGACTTGCTGCTAGTACAGGTTTATGTTGATGATATTATATTTGGGTCTACTAACACTCGAATGTGCAAAGAATTCGAACAGGTTATGCAGGAGAAGTTCGAGATGAGCGCTATGGGAGAAATGACTTTCTTTTTAGGTTTGCAGGTTCAGCAATCAAAGGAAGGGATTTTTATCCATCAAACCAAGTACGTCGGAGATATTATCAAGCGATTTCAGATGGATGACTCAAAACCCTTGGGAACTCCATTAGCTCAAAATCATGGGATTACTCCAGACGGAATGGGTGAACACGTAGAACCATCTCTATATCGTGCTATGATCGGATCTCTCATGTATCTTACTACTTCAAGACCCGGCATAATGTACCCAACATGCCTTCTGGCGCGCTATCAGTCTAGTCCGAAAGTTTTTCACTTGATGGCTGTAAAAAGGATCTTTCGTTATCTAAAGGGTCGCCCTGACACTGGTCTATGGTACCCTAAGGATGATAACTTTGATCTAACAGCATTTAGTGATCATGGCGGCTGTAAAATAGATGCAAAAACAACAGCAGGATGTCAGTTCTTGGGAAATCGCCTAGTCATGTGGCAATGCAAAAAGCAGACTTGTGTAGCTACATCAACATGTGAGGCTGAGTATATTTCAGCTTCTAGTTGCTGCTCTCAAGTTCTTTGGATTCAACAGCAAATGCGCGACTACGGTTTTGAATTTCTTACTACTCCTATTTTTGTTGATAATAAGGCTGCTTTACAGATCACTCGGAATCCTGTACACACTCAAAAACAAAACACATTGAGATTAAGTATCATTTCATACGTGATTGTTATGAAAATAGACTTATCGATGTTGTTAAAATCCACACTGATCACCAACGTGCCGACCTTTTTACCAAAGCCTTTGATAAATCACGTTTTGATTATCTACTTTTGGTCAATGGCATCAAGGTGAAGCCCGAGTAACTCAACCATCGCTAACTATTTTTGTAAATACTTTTCTAAAAATCTAAAACTACAAAAAGATTTTCAGTTTTATATTTTGGGGGGGTAAGTTTAAGAAAATACAAAAATATGTCTTTTATTTACCTTCTTTGTTTAAGGGGGAGAAAATTTCAGAAAAATACAAAAACATTAGAAAAATAAAAGATGAGTTTCTTGGATAAGTTGAAGATGATGAAATTCACCGGTAAATCTGTCAGAAATGGTTAAAAGCATAAAAAGAAGATTGATAAGTAGCTTTACTTATGATGTATCGGTAGGCTTACAATCAGACTAAAATGAGCAGGTTGATATAAACCTAACAAACAGAACGCCAGGTGGGAGCCATTCATTGGCATATGGTCTTGGTACCGAAATTTCGTTTGATAGAGTGCCAAGGTTCTGATATATACGGTCTTTATGCTTGCTTATCATCTGGGTATCATGGTTGAATCTTTTGCCGAAAAATAACGGTGGCGCAAGTCTAGAACGTCCATGATACCATACATACGTGTACATACTGCATACGACCATCAAATAAGTGATAAAAATATCACATCCCCAAAATACGTGATAAAATATAACAGCTTTATGCTGGAGCTAAGTTCGTCTCTTTGTCAGTACGATGGTACTAACCTGTTCATGGACTTACTCATGTGCCCTGCATGCATATGAAAATCAAGTTCCTCATCAATAAGTGATTAAATCACAAAGGGCTTGTTTTCAATCAAAAATAAGTGAGTATCTCACATCATTCATATACGTCAAAACAGATGATATAGCAGCATACTCACCGGTAAGATTTTCTCTCGTGCATATCTTGATACGAGAATGTGTCGTGATGTGGTTGAACACCGGCTAGTAAGTATAATTCATACCTTAATCATATCTTCTAATCATGATTACATCTGATAAGTCTGAGCTTATGTGGACAATAATACCGATAATCATAGTTGAATACTTATCTGTTTAATTTTGAAGTTTAAACCAAATATCGTTTTTGACAAAGATTAAAATGCTGGTATGATTCCTTTACCTTGAAACTCAAAAAAGATTGTTCAATAGATATATAGTTTATCTGTATATTTTGATTTTATGTCCAGTTTACTTAGTTGCTTATGTAGTTACTTTTTGAAAGTTAGCCAAAGTTGATATTCGAAAGTTTTCTACCAAGATACGCCAAAGAACCTTTTGTCTGATATCGCAACTTCATAAAGTAATATCTTGCAACAAGTAACTCATCAAAAGAAATCCAAAATCTGAAATTCGTTTGAGTGTGTGTATCTCATATGAATGAACCTAGTCATTTAATTTGACCTGGTCACTTGTTTTTCTCAAATCTGCTGCTGGAATTCATAACGAGTGTGTGTATCTCGTTTAGGGAATACAATCATATGAAGAAATTATAATAAGTCTTTCGTGTGTATTCCCTGAGAAAGTTGTGTTCTAATTATATTTGATTTATGAGTACAGATTGATACAAAAAGAACATGAACAAAGACCAGCAACGAAGAAGTCTGACAAGTCAGAAGAGAAAACAAGAAAGATTTGAAGTTTCTTAGAAGTTTGAAGACCTGATGCTCTAATCATTGGATAGCAGATCTATTAATGAATAGCAGATCTTCAGGGGGAGTTTGTTGATACTCCAAACCATTCAATATGAAGACCAACATATGAAGTCCAAAGACGAAGACCAAAGACCAAGCAACATCCAAGGGGGAGTTTGTTGATACAGTTTTGTGTCTGTCGCTTGTTCTTAATTACAGTTGTAATTGTACGGTCTTTGCTCAAGTGTCTGTATAGGTTTGGTCATGTCGAATAGATTGAGATATCCTTCTATCTTGATCTAGTACGACATCTTAGCTAGTCTGTGTTAATCGGTTACATGTGTGCATACCGTTGAGTCTAGTAAACGTTATGTCTGCACACGTTCTCCAAGAATAAGGATTCTTTGCGAATTAGATGATTCGTACGAATCACATGTTTCGTACAAATCAATGAATGGTTTCGTACGAGTGAAGTATTTCGTACGAAACATCTGTTCCGTACCAAATATTCTGGAGATGTATCTCGTGTGAAATAGTGTGTTCCGTATGTCTAGAATAGTGTTTCGTCCGAATGTCTAGACAGACACTATATAAGCAGACATGCACCTCTCAGTCAGTTGGTTAGTTGGTTGGTCCAGTGATCGTATCAACATTTCTGGTGAAGACGAAGACACAAGAACACAGCAAGTTTGTTTGAGTCATACGAGCATTGTTTGTATATGTTTGTACTTGTTCTCAATCATTAATCAAGATAGTGAATATTTGGTTACCCCGTGTTCTTTACTTTGCTTTGGTTGCATGCACACTTGGATTCCGCACTTGTGTGTGTGTTTGTTTGAACAAGGAACATGTTTAACACCATCCGCAGGTGGACCTACACATAGTTTAGGGGAAACTATGGCGAAATTTTCTAAAAATCTAATCGCGATTAAAGTGTAATTAACATGGTGATTAACTGGGCTAAACGTGATTAGTGACCTAAACCGTTATTAAGGAATTTTTAATGACAAGTGTTAAACCCTAACCTTCCAAGGATTTAACAAATACTTATATATATTTTTACAAATTAAAAATGAGTATTGTTTATTACATATATATTTTTGGGAATAAAAATATATGTATATACATTGTCACCCTCATAAGTGTACGTGTGTAATACATATGTTTTTATATAGGTGTATCTAGAATCATTAGGGTATACAAGTTAAATACAAACATACCCAACTAATACAACACACCAAATACTTGAAAGTTCCAAAGTATAAGTTACTTGAACACATACACTTTTACACAATTCTTGAAACAAATAAGCGGACGAGCGGACGATTCGGACAATGGTCAATTTACACAATACACCGTTTCACCGTCGATCCACAAGCATATCGCCATCATGAAGAGCAATTTCCCTTGACTTTGGACGCGGAAATATATATATTAAATGACTACGACGACACGTCTAAAAATAATATATATTTTTAGACGCTTAACGAATATATATTACCAATAACCAAAATCAGGGAAGTTGAAATATATAAAAGCTTCCAAGATATTTTAGATAAGTATAATGGAATACTTATAAGCTACAACATTTATGAAAATTATAAAATACAAGAATATATACATATGGACTTGGGTAATTAACTTTGGGCTAGGCCCATTTCACTAATACATGGGCTAGACCCAAAGACATAAAATACATGGGCTAGGCCCAATCACACAATTTCTTGTGCTAGGCCCAATCATATAATTACATGGGCTAAGCCCAATCACATAATTCATGGGCTAGGCCCAATCACATAATTCATGGGCTAGGCCCAATCAAATAATTACATGGGCTAGGCCCAATCACATAAAGGCATGGGCTAGGCCCAATGACATAATTATAAGGGCTAGGCCCAATCACATAAAGACATGGGCTAGGGCCAATGACACGCGTGCAAGGCATGAGGACATGTGAAGGGTGAGGCCCGTTCACACACGATATATATATATATATATATATATGTATATATTTGTGAAATATATGTATATAAATAATAATCGAAAAAACAAACTACCAACACTATAATAATGTTAAAGTTGTTCTAATATGGTAAATAAATACACAACAAGAATTCAAGATGAACAACTTGTACGAGGTCCAACGAGACCTAAGGGTCTAATGAAGTTAATACACATGTAGGTTACACACATGTACGGACACTCGAATTCCAATAAGTACGACTTACGGAACGCAAAACAGTGAGTTCATGTCCCTTCTTTGAATTATTTCAAATTTTTGTTTTTAAAAACCATCGAGGGGAAATACATGTCATAACAAATGGTATGTTAGCTATGGGTTTAGCTGATAACATGATCAAATGTGTGTAAGTAGGATGATGACAACATTAACCATTAATCACTTAGTGACCAAGGTGTAAAAGGTATAGATCTATTGAGTTTGAGGAGCGCTACACTCCAGGTTGGTAAACCCTTAGGAGTGCTTTTGTTATCCCAATGATGTCAAAGTTATCTCGGTTTGGTTGCTTACTTATGGCACATATGTCAGGGTGCTCGCAACTCACTGATAGATCCTTAAACTCAATAAATGCTAATAACATATTCAGGTTTCATTACCGGATTACAAACAAGACATTTTATAAGAAAACAATAACTACATGAACTCGCCAACTTTTGTTGACTTATAAAATTACATGTACTTCAGGACGCAAGACTTGAGCCGGTGAAACACTTCGGGAAATGTGAATGACATGACAATGAATGCCACCTTTTGGGGGATTTGCTTCTTTTATCCTAACCTCGTATTATTATATAGGAGTCAAGACCTCAACATGCTTTTATGATGAAAATAATCTTTTGTTATGGAGAATGTAACTTAAACTTGATTTTGATGACAACGTGAAACTGTTGGAAACTTATGATTTCACTTTTGGAAACTTGTAAACTTTGGTTGCAAATTAATATAAGTATGGCATCGTTGTTGATTTACACTTGTTTACACGATTGGATGCAATGATTACCTCATAGTCACACGATTGCGCTTCCGCTACGACCAGCATGTGACATTGTTCATCGCTTGCCATAATTCGAACCACGAAACGTGGGTGACGATCGATGATAATCGAAGTTGGCACCCCCATGCCTAGAAATTACTTCCTTCAGGTAAATGCTGGAAGTGCGCAGATTTGGTTAAACGATTTACGATCACCCTGATGGTGTTTTTTCCGATCTAAGACTTAGGTAAACCGGTGACAAAATCCATGGAAATTTGCTCCCATTTCCACATTGGTATCTCCGGTTGTGGCAGCAGCCTTGATGGCTTTTGATATTTGATCTTGACTCTTGCATAGGTTAAGCATTTGTTAACGTACTTTGCGATGATCGCTTTCATGTTAGGCCACTAGTACATGGCCTTGAGGTCATGATACATCTTGACGGATCCAGGATATAACGAGTAGCAAGACTTGTATGCTTCGTCCATGACAAGCTCTCGTAGGCTTCCATATAATGTGGAACCAAGATACGTTCCATGAAGTAGTGGATGCCGTCATCTTTGAGTTCGAGCTGCTTCTCCATGCCCCGCATGGATTCAGCCAAAAGATTTTCTTCCTTCAGGGCTTCAACTTGAACGTTTCGGATTTTCTCAGGTAGGTTCGAATGAATGGTGAGTTGTAACGCGTGAACACATTTAGGTTTAGTTTCCTTTCGGCTGAGAGCGTCGGCTACAACGTTTACCTTGCTTGGATGGTATTAATTACGCACTCGTAGTCATTTAGGAGTTCGACCCACCTGTGTTACCGCATGTTCAACTCCTTCTGATCGAGTATGTGCTGGGGACTCTTGTGATCGGTGTAAATCATGCACCTGGTACCGTACAAGTAACGTCTCTATATCTTGAGTGCAAAGACTACAGCTCCCAGCCCCAAGTCCTAGGTAGTGTAGTTCTTTTCATGGACCTTGAGTTGTTAGTACACAAACGGTTATAGTCTGTTTTTCTCAAAAAGTTTTAAAACCGAGTTCACTATAACCAATGGCTCTGATATCAATCTATCACACCCTCAAATTTCTACGTGCGGATTTTTTCCGCGAGAGGTGCGACCAACCAGGATCAAGCCACTAATCATGTTGACAACCAATTAAGTTTGTGAGAGGGGATCGTCTCTCCTCTTATGAGCACTGGACCGATCTAACTCAGCTAACAGAGGTGGAATTCATTGTTAGTGAGTTTGATAAACAAACAAGTAAGATATACTGCTTAAACGCCTTGAATTTTATTGATAAACGTGAACAGTTACAGAGCGAGTAAACAGTTTGACAGGGCTTCGCCGTACATCAACCAACAGATCTCAACCACAACACTCAGGCTCCTCTATTTATAGGTCGACATGACTCGCACAGGAGGAGTGTGTGTGTGTGACTCATGGGAGTGATGCCTCGTACGAGTGACAAAGTGTCACTCGTACGAGCCATAAAACTAATAAATCATATATTAACAAACATTATTCGACATTCTAAGCCCTATATACATAATCAACATATCATAAAAGTAGGCAATAGACATTATGCACCAACAAAGTTATCAAAAAGTATCACCATCAACAGGATTAGTGATCTACATTTTAAATGTCGAAAAACATAGTTTAACCAACAGCGGAAGCAAACAGTTTAAAAAAATCAAACAATATTTAAAACCATATTTTTAATAAAACCAAATCAAATAGTCCATGCAGCCTCAACATTCTTCTAATGCAATCTCCTTCGATGTATCTAACGACCTAAAGCAGGTAATAGTATGTCAACATAAGGTTGGCTACTTCACGGGTGGGTTTTCAGTGTTGTTTTCAAATAAAAACTTGGTTGTTAAGTTACTTAATTTATAAAACATGTCATGGGGAGCCACCCCATCTTTAAGCTACTAAACTGTGTGGTGCCGAAACTTTGACTATTTAAGTTGTTTGTGCCCCAGGTCAATGTATATCACCATTGAGCAGTTGCCAAGGCATAAATGTTCATGCCCATCCTCCTAGGTACGGTTTGAGGTTTGTCAACCTAATAAGACTATCAACTAATATCCTCATCGCAAGGCCCCGACGATTAATCGGTATAATGTGTGGGGACTTTTAGATAGAGTTCGTTTAGTCCGCTAAAGACATGCATTATAACTTAGCATTTAACAGTATCCCAAACCAGGGAAAGTGAAGTTAACAGTATTCCAACCCATGAATACTAGGCATCCCACATCCGTGAAAGTGAGATTCACAACCACCAGGAATACATTCTTTTAGTAAATGTGTGAACTCACTTTTGTTTAGCTTGGTAAGAAATAAAGTGCAAATAGTAGCTAAGACAATCAACCGCGTCCTAAGATGGTTATCATGTAGTCCATTAGAGTGGGTTCATGCAATACGTACATTCCTACACGCAATCTAACATTTTGCATGTAACACGTTTATACATGAACAATTTAGCCAATGTATATATACATACATAACACCATAGCATATCAGTATCAATCATGTAGTTATTAAACACATTAGAATATTATATGATATCACAAGCAAGAAACAAGCACGTTAAGTTAACATATCAAAATTTAGCATTGACACTTAATTTTGTGCAGTTTTCGAGAATTTTTCTAATATAGTTTCGGCACTACAAAAATTCCCAGAAAATTACAAAATGTGCCAAATGGCCCATTTTATTTTTCAGAACCTAATTCTCTATAGATTTTTCCGTGAAAAATCAAACACTGAACAGTGGTCAGATTCGTCGCAATCTAACCCCTGCCCACTAAATATCTACAGTGGCAAAATTTTTAAAACATTAAAGGCTATCTATAGAAAGAATTCATAGCAAAAATCCAAATACGCAGCAAGTTATGACCCAAAACATATGACCCATTTACTGTAGATTTTTGCAGCTTCCGCATTTGTTGGTAAATAATTGGTTAAAAATATCAAACGGTGTCGAAAAATTATGATTTCAGCACCACTTGATTCGTATATTGAAATATCACGTTATAGACTCAAGGAACTCCATATTTTGTTAAATTACGACCTGGTTACAGTCAACTGAAGTTGGCTGTAAACGGCAAACAACTTTCTATTTTCACTTATACACTACTAAAATAGGTTTCTAAGTTCCTTGACATGTTTTTGCGATTACATGGATACCTATAATCCGCCATAGCAGGTTGTGTGATATTTTTATATAACTTTATGAACAAGGACATCAAGAACCTCAAGCACCTTAAACCATATGATTAACAACTCATAAACGATCCAACCATAACACACAAGATCCCAACATCATGAACTACATATATCATCATGTATCTCAAGATTATTACCGCATCTATGAAACACAACCATGTAACATAAACAAAACTAGGAATCAAAACCACATAAAATACTAACCGGTAGCGAGATGCGAGAGAGATACGAGTTCGATCTAGAGGGAGTTAGCAAGAGAGAGAGGTAGCCACGTGAGAGGGGTCTTGCTGCTGATACTGTCGTAGCGGGTGGGGTAGAAATGATTAGGGTTTAATTTGTAGTCGTGCGCTTAGCAGAAGATACATACGCATGTATATACATGCATGCGAAAATCTTCACAACTATATGGGCTAGGGTGGTTTGGGGTTGGGCCGAAATATTACAAGAGAAGGGTTGGACTGGAGGGTTAAGTTGGGTTGCTTAAAAAGAGGGATATGGGGCTGATGATGGCTTCTCAACAAACGTAAAAGTGGAAGTGGTGATTGGCAGCGATTTCCTTTTCTTATGTAACCTTTATTTTTTTTACCAATACAATCTAAGACTTAATTATAATTTAACAAATGTTAATAGTTATAATCTAACAAATATGATTAGATGGGTTAGTGTATGCTAAAAACATGAATAATACCTATTCGTCTAGACACAATGTGGTAACCCAAAAGGAACATAACAAAACATAGTCGTAGGAAACAAACAATTTACCTTGAAGATACGGGTTGTCAAAGCAGGGGAGACTGTAACATTTCCAAAATTTCAAATATTGTACACTTTCGATGGTTTTTGTATTTTATAAATTTGTTCATTTTATCTACGAAATACGTAATCGTACGATCGAACAAAACGATATCCGTGACATTTCCGAAATAAAGTTCAAGTTACATATGCCGTAATACCCTTTACATGACATAAACAATGTATTAGAAGGGTTAAAAATGGCAAAAATGCGATAATACATGTCTGGGGGGCCAAATCTACCAAAAAGTGAAAATATTTGGTCAGAAGGCCTTGTGGATCGTAAGACATAATATCTTGCGGTCCGAAAGACATGCCTAGTTGCAGAATTTTGCTTGTTCACTAAGTTCTGCCACCTTGCTTCAATTTGTGACACCTAGAACCATCTTTGCAACCTTCATCTAGTCTTAACACTTATCTAGACACTAAGCAGCATTCCTAACACCTCATCAAACACTGCCATGCTCTCACGAATCCAAGATCACTATAAATAGGCTCAAGTTCTTGAACACTCTTCACACCATTCTTTTCTTTCTCACTCAAAAACTCCTCTAGAGCTTGCTCCTGCATTGAGGCCTTGTTCTCTGAGTTCTAAGCATCCCACGCAAACACTTGTAAGTGTTTCTCCTTGTATTTTTTTCATTATTTGGATAGATATGAGCCAAAAGTCAAGAAAATTGACTTTTGCTTTGACTTTCGATTCTGACCATTTTGGTCAAGTCAAAGTTTAAATTAAGCTTTGCTACGTGAGCATAATATTAAAAGTGTTAATCCTTTGTGATTACACACTTTGATCATCACGCTTAGTAGACGAAATAACGAGTCAAACTTTTATGAAATAAAAGTAAAAGACGCATAAAAGTGCATTTTACGACGAAAGAGTTTTCAAGTATAAAAACTTACCAAATCAATTTTATAAAATTAATAGACATGCTTTAACATGTCCAGCTCGTCATTTCTAGTTTAGTACTTACTCCTTCATCGAAAGTCAAGCATTTGACTTCTTCTTTGACTTTCGAATCTGACCCGTTTGGTCAACCTTAGGATCCAACCAAGCCCATTTTATATGACCATTGTAATATAGGGAATAACCCTATGAGGTTATACCTTATGGTCATGTCGTTTAACAGGTTAAGTGACGAGTTAATTTTAGTCACTTTAAAAAGGTCAAAATACCCTTTCTACGTAATATAATTTAACATATATGATCAATGTTTTTGATATATAATCTGATCACACAACATTAATAAGCATGTTTTGACATATTGGACTCATCATATGACCCATTCGACAATCCAGACCCGTAGTTACGCATACGACCCGCTAAAGTGGCGTAAAGCACTCTAACAAGTCGTAACGGGTCAAAACACCTAGAAACCCTTTCCAATCAGAATATGAGGATTTATAAACCATATTATAAGAGATCCTTCACTCTTTTGGTTAATAATCCTCATTCTATCCGTTCTTCCATTTAAGTCACGATATACACTAATTAATAATTATCCGAATTATTAGGAAACACTTAAACCACTTGAGCTTTACTAACACGATTAAGCAAGTCATCCACAATTAAAGTGAGTACATAGTTCCCCTTATAGTTTTCAATTTTTTTTTGGGTGATTCATATGCGCTAATTATTTTTCACATTTACAAAAATTGTTTACATATGTTTATATACACAACATGCTTACATTGTACAAAACTTGATTGTATGTTGAACATGACAATGATACATTCATTAACTTTGGTCAAGCGAATCGGTAGTATGTTATGGTACCATAGGATTGACAACACCATTCCCACTTCCTAGGTCTATTTGGAAGTTTCCTGTGGGAATGATAGACACTGTGTAACACATTGATAAACCTTTATCTTTAAGGGTTTATCCGACAGTCAACAAGATTTGAATGTATTAGCCGACAAACCACACTTATTTTATACAAATAAGGCAAATTGTTTATATACAAAACAAGATATTCTGTTTATTCAAGGCATTATGTTTATACAAAACATTTGGTTTAAACAAAGACGTTTGATTATACAAGACAAGTCATTTGATTATTTTTGTTTTTACAATACAAGACACTTGGTTGGTTTATACAAAGTCACAAATGGTTCCTATGTAAACCATACACTATTTTCTTTTAAATCCACTGATTTCTCATATGGTTTTACGACTTAAACACTTCTTGTCAAAGATTAGTGGCTATAAATATTTATTTAGAATATCAACTCTTGAAGTTGGTTAAACATATTTCAATATTCAAAGCCATGAG
Organism: Scalesia atractyloides; assembly: GCA_947069175.1. Taxonomy (NCBI): domain Eukaryota; kingdom Viridiplantae; phylum Streptophyta; class Magnoliopsida; order Asterales; family Asteraceae; genus Scalesia; species Scalesia atractyloides. Next base: position 38,702,081 of record CAMTDV010000001.1, read on the forward strand.
CCTTGACCACAAAACCTATGTTACTCACCATCATTTATTGTTGACATTATTTTCACATATGTTTCAGGTGCTAATGTGTGACGATTATGAAAGCATGCCACACATAAGATTTCCTCGAGCCTTAGTTTTGTTTTAAAATAAAGAACAATTGTTGTGTTTTGTTTATACTCAAAAGACAATGTAATTTAATTTAATTAATTCAATAAAACAAAACTTTAAATACCATGTATTTGAAACTATTTGTAACGTGACTCCTCGACGATTCCGCTGTGGGTTGTTTTTATATGTGGTCGGGGTGTTACAGCATGTCCCTCTTTTGGAGGCAACACTAACCTCGGCCATATTGGTGTGAGTTGGAAGGGATACAGTCCTACAAGGCTAGGTTAAAGTTTTAATAGTAGTTTATTTATAAGGGATTCAAGCCGTTCTTACTTCCCCTAATTTGATGTTATCTGCGTCAAGAGAAGTCCTAATAAACTTGAATCAAGTCCTTGCAGGATTTATACACTGAAAGAGTCAAGGACATTACCCAAACAACCCTTCTAACCCCTTTCAGGTAGTTAATGTGCTTTATGTAGACCGTAAAGACACGAATGGGTGAATCAACAAAACATGAAGAAATGATAAGAGTAAAGTTCATTTTCAATATAAAAAAACTATTTATTAAAGTCATGTGGTGGATCCCAAGACTACTACAAACACTATAAAGGTGGATAATGGAGGAATGTGGTGGTGATGGTGTTGGACTTATGGTGGAATGATGGCAAGTGAGAGAGAAGTGGTTTGGCAATGGATGGGTTGGAACTAAGCCAAGCCTCTCTATTTATCGTTGAAAACAATCTCTTCGCATCACCCCTGCGTCCATGGGGCATGACCCCGTGTCCTTTCTCTATCTTCATTTAATGGCTAGTGTCAGATCATATGCACACATGGTCCCATGTGACAGTAGGCACGGCCAAGTGGTCAACTTTGTGGGGTCTATTGGAAAATTATGTATATCTAGGAGTTGACAATGACCCCATGTCGCTTGTCTGCTTTATTTTGTCTTAATTTGCATGGCCTTGAACACATTCAGTGGTGGGGCACGATCCCGTGCCCGGATGGCACGTTCCCGTGCCCGGATGGCACGACCCCGTGCTTGTCTTCTAGATTTTTGTTTTGGTCTTGGGGTGTAGCTTGGAGGGTAGGCATGGTGTGTCAAATCCTCTTTCTTGTAATTGTATTGGTTTTTGTCATTAATTTGTTCCTTGTGTACGTTTAAGCTCATTTAGTCCTGAAAATCAAAAGTATACAAAGAAACATACTTTTTCCAACATTAGTACATAAAAAGGATTGGTTTTAAGCCTTATTTGATATAATTATGTGTTGCATTTTGTGCATATCAGTGATTGCCACGTCCTCTAACGTGTTGTGGCCCTAGTGGCGCACCCTTAGGACCGAGGAGTTCGCGACCACGTGTGCATCCCAAACATGGAAAGTGTCTGGGGAGGTGATGTAGTCTTGTCCCTTTATTGGAAATCGTTTGAGACTTAATAGTATGAACATGAAAAATTAGCAAGTGAGGTAGGTGGAATCATGGTTGGATTAGGTTTCCATTGTTCACCTCTTACCAAAACATAAGTTTTTCAATAATGAGGATGAGAGACTTAGATTGATTTCAACACATGATGGTTGTTTAGAACCTTGTCAAAACAGAAAGTTTAGAGGGTGTTTGCACTTCTAAACTTTATAGAAATCAACCATACTCAAGTTTCCCAAGCATGGACTTGGTTAAAAGCAAGGTAGGTACAAGATTTCACAAGTTTACAAAAGTTTAAGTAAAGTTTTCTTCAAAACAAAAAGTTTGGGCCTTAAAATGGTTATGTTCCACCATAGTTTACCATGGTAAACTTGTGGAAACACTCCTAGAGATGTTCCAAGCTTTCAAGAAGAAGAGGAAGTGAAGAAACTTGAAGAAAAGTTAGATGAAAGCTCACTTTTGAACTTAGATGAATATGCCCTTAACTTGGTGTTTTAGCTGATTATGGAGTGTATTGAGAGTGTTTGAGGGTTTGGAAAAGTGATTAGAGGTGTAGGAGGCTTCGTTATATAGTGGTGTGGTAGTGTTTGATTTTAATGGAGTTAGAAGGTGATTGGGGAAGAAAAGAGGTGGAAAAGGTGACCAACCCATATGCACAAAACAACTATCAATAGATTATGCCCTCTCGCCACCTGCGACAGACAAATGGGTATTCCCTCGCCGCCCCCCCCCCCCCCATCCACGAGGAGCCCTTTGTCTTGCCCAAGTTTGTTTTTTCACATTTTGGCTCACAAACTTCTATAAGATCTTTATTTTATGCCCAAACTTGTGTTTTAACGTGTTTTTAAGTATGTAATTTATCAAAAAGTGAGGTTTACGTATTAAGTATGTATGAATGAAGATTTGAGCATATAAATAGTCATGGTTTTGTAACACCATAACACATTTTGACCGAAAAGACGCAACAGAAATACATACCATAAATTTTTTTCTTTATAAATATTCTTTCATACGACCCGCTAAAGTGGCGTAAACCACTCTAACAAGTCGTAATGGGTCAAAACACCTAGAAACCCTTTCCAATCATAATGTCACGATTTATAAACCATTTACACGAGATCCTTCACTTGTTTGGTTAATAATCCTCATTCTATCCATTCTTCTGTTTAAGTCACGATATACACTAATTAATAATTATCTGCATTATTAGGAAACACTTGAACCACCTGAGCTTTACTAACACGATTAAGCAAGTCATCCACAATCAAAGTGAGTACATAGTTCCCCACTTTTCAGTTTTCAGATTGTTTTCGGGTGATTCATATGTGCTAATTATTTTCCACATTTACAAAACTTGTTTACATATGGTTTATATACACAACACGCTTATATTGTACGAAACTTGATGGTCTGTTGAACATGACAATGACTTTGGCCAAGCCAACCGGTAGTATGTTATGGTACCATAGGATAAATATCACGTTCCCGCTTCCTAGGTCTGTTTGGTAGTTTCCTCTAGAATGACAGAAACTGTGTAACACGTTGATAAACTTTTAACTCGAATGATTTCTCATATGGTTTTACAAACTAAACACTTCTTGTCAAAGATTCATGGCTACAAATATTTATTCAAAATATCAACTCTTGAAGTTGGTTAAACATATTTCAATATTCAAAGCCATGAGCCTTGACCACAAAACCTATGTTACTCACCAGCATAGCATTCACTGATGACATTATTTTCACATATGTTTCAGGTGCTAATGTGTGATGATTATGAAAGCATGCTACAAATAAAATGGACTCGAGCCTTAGCTTTGTTTTGAAATAAAGAACAATTGTTATGTTTTGTTTATACTCGAAAGACAATGTAATTTAATTAATTTAATAAAAGAAAACTTTAAATAGCAAGTGTTTGAAACAATTTGTAACGTGACTCCTTGACGATTCCGTCGCGGGTTGTTTTTATATGCGGTCGTGGTGTTACAACATATCCTGCTTTTGGAGGCAATACTACCCTCGGCCATATTGGTGTGAGTCAGCAGGGATACAGTCATGTAAGGCCGGTTTAAAGTTTATAAGGGAGTCAAGTCGTTCTTACTTCCCCTGATTTGATGTTATCTGCCTCAAGAGAAGTCCTAATAAGCTTGATCAAGTCCTCGTAGGATCTATACACTGAACGAGTCAAGGACTTTACCCAAACCACCCTCCTAACCCCCTTACAGGTAGTAACGTGCTTTATGTAGACTGTAAAGACACGAATGGAGGAATCAACAAAACATGAAGAAATCATAAGAGTAAAGTTCACTTTAAATATAAAAAAACTATTTATTAAAGTCATGTTGTGGATCCCGAGACTACTACACATAGTTTAAAGGTAGATAATAGAGGAATGTGGTGGATGATGGTGTTGGAGTGGTGGTAGAATAATGGCAAGTGAGAGAGAAGTGTTTTGGCAAGGGACGAGTTGGAACTGAGCTAAGCCCCTCTATTTATAGCTGAAGACAGTCTCTTAACACGGCCCTCGTGTCCATAGGGCACGACCCCGAGTCCTTCTTTCTCTATCTTCATTTAATGGCTATCGTATGCACACACGGTCCCATGTGACAGTAGGCACGACCACGTGGTCAACTTTGTGGGGTCTATTGGGAGATTCTACATAACTAGGAATTGACCGCGGCCCCATGTCTCTGGTCTGCTTTGTTTTGTCTTGATCTGCATGGCCTTGAACATATTCAGTGGTGGGGCACGACCCCATGTCTTGATGGCACGACCCGTGCTTGTCTTCTAGCTTGTTGCTTTGGTCTTGAGGTGTAGCTTGTAGGGTAGGCATGGTGTGTCAAATCCTCTTTCTTGTAATTGAGTTGGTTTTTGTCATTAATTTGTTCCTTGTGTACGTTTAAGCTCATTTAGTCCTGAAAATCAAAAGTATACAAAGAAACATACTTTTTCCAACATTAGTACATAAAAAGGATTGGTTTTAAGCCTTATTTGATATAATTATGTGTTGCATTTTGTGCATATCAGCGATTGTCGTGTCCCCTGACGTGTTGTGGCCCTAGTGGCACACCCTTAGGACCGAGGAGTTCGTGACCCCGCGTGCATCCTAAACATGGAAAGTGTTTGGGGACACAATGTAGTCTTGTCCCTTTGTTGGAAATCGTTTGAGACTTAATAGTATGAACATGACAAATTAGCAAGTGAGGTAGGTGAAGTCATGGTTGGAGAACTTAGGTTTCTATTGTTCACCTCTTACCAAAACATAAGTCTTTCAATAATGAGGATTAAAGACTTGGATTGGTTTCAACACATGAAGGTTGTTTGGCACCTTGTCAAAACAGAAAGTTTAGACGATGTTTGCACTTCTAAACTTTATGGAAATCAACCATACTCAACTTTCCCAACCATGGACTTGGTTAGAAGCAAGGTAGGTACAAGATTTCACAAGTTTACAAAAGTTTAAGTAGTTTTTTTCAAAACAAAAAAGTTTGGGCCTCAAAATGGTTATGTTCCACCATAGTTTACCATGGTAAACTTGTGGAAACACACCTAGAGATGTTCCAAGCTTTTAAGAAGAAGAGTAAATGAAGAAACTTGAAGAAAAGTTAGATGAAAGCTCACTTTTGAACTTAGATGAATATGCCCTTAACTCGGTGTTTCAGCTGATTATGGAGAGTATTGAGAGTGTTTGAGGGTTTGGAAAAGTGAATGGAGGTGTAGGAGGCTTCGTTATATAGTTGTGTGGTAGGGTTTGATTTTAGTGGAGTTAGAAGTTGATTGGGAAGAAAAGAAGTGGAAAAGGTGACCAACCCGTACGCACAAAACAACTATCAGCGGATTATGCCTTCTCGCCACCCGTGACGGATAAAGGGGTATTCCCTCCCCCCCCCCCCCACGAGGAGCCCTTTTCTATCCCAACTTTGTTTTTTCACATTTTGGCCCCCAAACTTCTATATGTTCTTCATTTTATGCCCAAAGTTGTGTTTTAACGCGTTTTCAAGTATGCAATGTGTCTAAAAGTGAGGTTTACGTATTAAGTACGTATGAATGATGATTTGAGCGTATAAATAGTCATGGTTTTGTAACACCATAACACATTTTGACCGAAAAGACGCAGCGGAAATACGTACCGTAAAATTTCTTTCTTTATAAATATTCTTTATACTTGAAAATCATTTAAAATAACTTCTTTAGAAGAATTACATCATTCATCTTTCATTTTGTGAACTAAATATAACATACTAATACAATTTACGTGACCACCTATTCTGTACAATCCATGTCTCTCTAACTCGGTCTTCAATCACGTGTCCTTGATGATGATGATCCATAATTATGTACAACCTATACTCACCACATACATTCACATCATTAGTACACATTATATATATATATATATATATATATATATATATATATATAGTAAGACTCATAATTTAGGGTCTCATATCGTTCTATTGTGATATACATTCCATTCAATTATCCTTCTGAATCTAGCATTTCATCTCAGTATCTAATCTTTAGTGAGTCAACAATAATATACCTGCACTTTATTTCATTCTCAAAGGCAACCAAGTTAACATCATTAATACTCATGTATTTTAGCACCATAAATACATACAGGTTACATATGAGAGTTCACACATTCGAATACCCATGGTTCAATAGTGCGCATACATCTTATCTAATCCACTTCATTTGTGTATAATAAATTCTACTTCATACACTTACCCCTCTATCCAAACTCTTACTTACAATTTACATTCTTACATATTTAAGTGATCAAGTTTAGTTGCATACTACTATACATATAAGTCTTGTAAATAACAATCTACGTGCACACTCATTTCTTTTCATGCTTACTTATAAGTTCCATCTATTGGAATGCAATTAAATCTATACATACATGCCCACATACTTATTTTGTTCCCACACATACTTGCTTACATGCCCCATTCTTACGCGTACCTCATAAATGCTTTTTAATGACTTTCGAGTAGATTTCGGGATCTTAAAGATGTGTTCAATACTCATCCATACTTCACAAAACTATTTGGTAAGGTTGAGGTACCATATGGAAGTATAATGGGGCATGTAATGGGTTCACGGGGTCTGAAATCGAAGAAAAACGAAGAAACAACCTTGCTGGTGGAAACGCCACCGTAAGCTACAGTGCATATCGTAGCTCACGGTGGCTAGGAAGCCACTACGGTATGGAATAACTGCCTTACGGTGGAAAAAGGGCATCTCCACCTACCGTACCTTACGGTGGCTACCGTAAGCTATGGTAGAGCCCAGTTCAAACAACACTTGTTCTCTTTTTTACTTTCGTAGACGACCGTTAGGCCCCCAAACTTCTTTCTTTCCCTTTTTCATGCTTCCTTGATGTAAATTATCCATATTCAAGTCCCATATCCTTCAAATTCTTAATCATAAGATCAAATTAACTATTACATCTCACCAATTTACTTTACGTGTTGGCCTTTTGATTCCACCATGCACTTTCCGTTTCTTTTGAACCATAATTAACTTACTACAACATTCTTTCCCGTTTACTTCCCTTTCTCACTCAATCTACAGGACTCCTAACCTTCATACAACAGACTTAAATTATGTACTAAGAAGTGAGATTCTGGAATTCACTTACGTTATACGTTCGTGTTTGCATCCGCTTCCTTGGCTTCTTTTGACCCGTTAGTCTTTCATGCTTGAGTCCATCCCGACATGATCCCTGTACTTTCATGTCATCGTAATCACATTCTTGTTAGCATACATGATTGTACATATTAACGATCATATCGTATGCGTATCTCTCACTTGACTTTCTTTAGTCAATTCTAACAAACATAAGGCATATACCCGAAATCACATCCTTTCAAACTCATATAATTTATCATGTCATCACATATAGCACATATCGATATAACACGTACCATTTGACTTTCTATAATATTACAATTGTGACAAAAGCCTAACCTTGCTACTTATGCATATTTGATTTTCAGGAAGTCAACGGTTCATCATATGGACTTTCAACTTAACCTCATACATTCGTGTCATTATAATAGACCATACAATTGATACTATATACATTTCATACTCATGATGAAATACGTATCAACCACAATATCACCTAGTTATATGCATACACCAACATATTCAATTTCCTCCATACTAGTGATTCTTATACTTCTACAACTAACACCTTCTCATGAAATCCTTCTACATTTCGTTTTTTTTTTTAAATTTACTTATCATCAATCATGTCATTACCACATCCTACTAATATTCATTCATTGTTTAGCCTAAAATTTCACATTTTAACCTTTACTAGGCATTTCATCAAACACTTGGTATGCCTACACCATTTAATGCACAATGTATAACTAATTCATGCATAATCTTCCAAGTTCTTACTTTAAATCATCAACACAACAAAAATATCAAACTAACTTCATACCATATTCAACGTAACTTGCAAGAGTTCATAATATTCAACATAATACATCCAATTTAGCTAGAATTAATCATGGTTTCGTCCTCCTATTGAAAACCCATTTCACCTTCATGAGGTTTTCAACGTATTTTAAGCACATACAAACTTTCTATACATACATTAATCTATGTTGTGATTCTATATGACATCTCAACCTTAATTTGTATCATGTTTCACAAAACTCATTTCAATTTGATGTTTTACATTTTCTCATCATGCTAGAACTTCACCAAAAGAAAAATTGTAACATACCTTATGATTAGCAAGTAGAGGTGATCAAGAATTGATATACATGCACAAGATCAACCATCAAGTGTTCCCTCAATTTACTAAATTATGTATAGGTTTTTAGAGGGTGTTCATCCCTCTTTTCTCCATATCTCGCCACACACACATACTCATAAAATTCTGCACTTCTTTTAATTAAAACTCTACCCAAAATCTTCACCTTTAGTTCCTCTTGTTTGCTACTAAAACATAAATGACACAGCTTTCCTCCTCTACTAGTTTTTACCATACCTTTAACTAGGCTAAATAGCCAGCCTAGTTATTTTATTTCATACTATAACATATGGACACATACTAATGAATTAAACAAGTCGAGTTTTTGGGTCGTTACAGGTTTGCAGGTAATTATGTATTAATGATCGCTTTGCGTATCATACAAGTATAACAAGTATAAGTATAAAAGATGAATTTCATGATGATTGAAGTTTCGTATTACAAGTTCGGAAGTGAATTACGAGTATAGTACGGTTACAAGTTTCCAAAAATAGAAATGTGAAGACAACATTCTAATTAAGGAAAGTACAGAAATGAGAAGCGTTCAGTTAGGTCGAGGGTGACGGGGGGACCGCGAGGGTGAGGGGGCAAGGGCGGTGGGGGAAAGGGGGTAAATCGTGTTGCGGTCGATAGATCACAGAAAGGTGTGGAGGATGTGAAGGTTGATCGCCCGTACGGGCGATAGAGCTTGAGATCACGTGTGATGCCTCCACCAAGGGTGGAGAAGAGACTTGCTCAGATTGAGTCAGATGTAGTTGCTATATGGGTGGACGTATCTTGTATGTAGTGTGATGTACAGTGTATGGTGGAGGTGATTATTGCTATGCATTCTGGCGCGCCCCTACCTCTAGGAGCTGGCAGTGGACCACCACTACCATCGCCGTAGCTGCTTATTGTATTTTGGTGTTGTTGTTTTACATTTGAAACATTGTAAATATTTATCGTTTGTTGTTTTAGATGTAAAACATTATAAATATTAATCTTATGTTTACATTTTTTTTTTGTTTGATAATTGTGATCACATTGTTTATCCTATGCACATGTTTTGTTGTTACTATATCCTTATTATTAAATACTCGTAATATTACAAGCTCGTAAATCCGATATATCTAAATAATACGGCAAATACTATCGTGCCATAGACGTTTCACATAATAAAGTCAAAAATTATTCAACGCTAGTAGTACGTTTAATTACAAACTCGTAACATAATCCGATATATCGGCAAATGCTAACGTGACATAATCCGATATATCTAAACAATTGCAAAAACTTATTATACGGTTTTTCGGTTTTAGAAAATAAAAAAATGTTTAATTGTATAAGGGTCATATCCGTATAATGTTATACGGCTCTATAAATGTAAAATAAAAAAAACATTCCAAAGCTAAAAATTTCTGTGCAATAACATTCTATATGGCCTGTAATGTTATACGGGCCGTATACAAGTAGGGATGTGTAAATATGATTATAGGTATGTGGAATTAGTGGAACCCTAAAAGAAAGATCATAAGAACAAAGCTCCCAAAATCTTAATTTTACACCAAGAAACTTACATACAATAATAACATAACAAACTTTCAGTCGAACCCTACTACCCGAATTCTTCAATACCCTTGGCATGTTTTGAATGTAACATATCTGAATCCAACTAAGCTCAATATCTGAGAAGACCTCTTTCCGAATTTGTATAGGAGAACTTCATTACCTGTAAATCTCCTCGTTGAATGATTTAATCATGCATTGAGGTTGGGAGTAGGGTGGGTTGGGCAATGAATCAAAACGTATTGTTATGTTCAATTGTTTAAAATGGAAAGGTCTCAGCAGGCAACAAACCTGAAATCCGCAGTAGTAAAAAAACAAGATAAGACCAAATTCTACCGACCAATCATCATCTACATACTTCAGTTTAAAATCAACCACTTAAACTTAACACCATCTCCATCTTTGAACTGTATCAATGTAATTACTAAAAACATTGTATATTCAACATCACAATTGTTAAATTAGAAATTTCGCAATTTCTAACAAAACCAATCAACTGAGGTCAATTAAGTACAACTACATTCTACAACTAAATATTAACTATGCATATTCTTCTATACTTCAATCAATAAGACAGAAGCACATATCGTTAGTAGACTCATTTCATTACGCAATTATGTTTACTGTTTACCGTACTAATAAAAGGCTAGCAAAAGCTTCAACTTCATCATATTATACTAATGAAAACCTAGTAAAATCATTTACTTACAGTAACGAAAAACAAACAAAAACACAATGAACTACACTAAATCATATCAGAAAGCGATAACAAATGGATCAAAACTGATCGCGATTCATGACACGTGTGAAGATATAAGAACCCTAACAAAACAATCAACTGATGACAATCAACGACAACTAGAGAAATATCAACAAAAATTTAATATATATCAAAGATGCTTATGAAGATTAAATTATTTTAGTAATAATAATATAGCTTATTGAATAAAATGATGCAAGAGGTTTGATACTATTAATAGACACACTAGGTGACTTTTGAACTCTTTTTTAACATAAGCTAGTTTGTTATTTTACCATGACAATGAAGAGGTAAATCCTGACGTGGCACAAAGGTTGTTTAACATGATTAAGTAATCAGGTTGAGTTTGTGTGGAACTATGAGAACTTGCCCAAGTTGAACATGACAGAAATTGCCACCCCTTATTTTACCTGCCGAGCCAAAACCAGACTTGCTAAGATCACGTGTGGTGCAAAATAACAAATAGGACATAAAGATATACAAACATATTTTGTGGAAACAAAAAGAACCATAAGCACCGTGCAATGTCAACTTTTTCACACTTCGTCTGATCTTACTGGTTGATGATTAAAGTTTCTTGAGATGCCTTTCGTAGCATCAGCCTAGGGGGAGTCTTCAATGTCAAAAAGGCCAATGCAATCCAAAGTGAACAAGTTAAGACGGACAAAGAACTGCAACTTGATGATATAGTGTGGTAAAAGCATTCATTTTTTTTTGCATCATTATTTTAGCAAAACTTAGGTTGCAAGTGCAACCAAAGTTTCTTGAGATGATGAGACTTTCGTAGCATCAGCCTAGGAGGAGTCTGCAAGGTCATAAAAGGCTAATGCAATCCAAAGTTATCAAGTTAAGACGGACGAAGAACTGCAACTTGATGATATAGTGTGGCAAATGCATTCATTTTTATTTTTTGCATTTATTATGTTAGCGAAACTTAGGTTGCAAGGGCAACCTAGCGTGGATGTGTTTACTTTTAGGTGATAGTTAGGGGCTTAATTGTAATTTTTCTAATTTTTATTTGGGGCTACAAATAAGATTTAGACACCAGAAGGTATCTTTTGGTGTACTCATTGGCCTTTTTTTGGACAAATATGGTCTCTTTTAGTGAATTAGTTGATCTAGTAAGCACATATTGGCTTTAACATCAAGCAGCTACGTCTTCATTTTTACAAAATAAAAGTTGATGAGTTAGGTGCTCCTAGATCTTTGCTTTCACAAAACAAAAGGAACACCAAATGTTTTTCAGACAGACTTAATTTCAGACCCTAGAACTCAGTGTGTTAATACTCACACAAGCAATCAAATAGAAATTACACAAATAAAAGTGATGTTCCCCACAAAAGCCATACGTTAGATTCAAACGTGTCACAAAACAAGAGTCAAGTTTTTTCAATTTCAGTGCTTTACATGTGTTGGCCATACCATCAAACGAACATTTATTTCACTTCTCATATAACGCAATGAAAACAAGATACAAGTTTTGATGTTTGATTTTCTGAAACCAAGACACTATTTTTTTATTTTCCATTTTCTTCCGGTAAATTTGCGTATAAAATTAATAAAAACTACCTAAGAATGAAAAATATATGTACAAATTTAAGAAAATAAAAAAAATTGTGTTTTTCTAAACTATTTTCTGTCGGCAAAAGATTCATTATCAGAAACTCTACAAGCGCAGTGCATGGAGACTCATTCACAGGTTTTGTGAAGAGATGCGCAACATAAATGTCAGTAAAGGTCTACTCCAAATGAATTAGTTTTCTTTCAAAAGTGTCTCTCATAAAATGAATTTTGATATCAATGTGCTTGATTTTGGAATGTTGAACCGAAAAGTTGCCCGTAGATAAAGTTTATAGACACTAATCCTATGGGTGGGATTTCACCTTTGAATAAAAGTATACGTATATGATAAAATAAATAGGTGAAATAGGATACGTGTCTGATAAAGCTCATACAACTTGATATAATTGGATGGATGAGATTAAATCTCGTTTGCATGAAACATTATTTGTGAACAAGATATTCGACAAACCTTTTCAACTATTTGAAATTTTTGAAGTCAACTTGCCTATAAATAGAATACATGTCGTTTGTTTTCACCATCTCATTTTCTTCACACCCCAATCCTCTCTTTCTACTATGTTTTCCAACTTGTTTCATCTCTAAGTTAGAAAACACGGTTACGACCATACTAAACGAGACCGAATACCGACAACCACCAAGGTATTTTCATACCTTATTATTTTATGTTCACATAATAGTAGTTATAATAATGGTAGTAAAAGGAATAATATAAATAATCAAAATATTAATGCATGCATTGTTGATAACAATGCAAATAATAATTATTATTTTTAATTTTAATATGTTTTGAAATATTGATTTAAACGAGTAATTACATTGAACCTTGATGAATGAATATATTATGTGGCCGGGCCAGCCGGACCCAAGACAGCTGGTACCCTTTACCCGCGTGGAGTACATCGCGGCCAATCCAGCGGGTAGAGGGTGGGTTGGGTGGTTGCCACATGGTTAATGTGAATACTATCTTTTCAAGGGTTGTTAAGCCATTTGAATTAAGAAAAAAAAGTTATTTTCATTTTAAATAAATTATATTTATACAATTTAACATTTCCTTCTTTTAAACCAACCCAATTCACTTTCTACATCATTTCAATATCTCTACCATTTCAGAACAATTTTATCTCTGCATCTAATTTTCACCTTATCTGATTAACATGGGTGGTGGTTATTCGTTTCTTACCGAACCAACGGAATCTTCATACTATTGGCTATCAAAACGTTGTCATATAAACTTGCAACCTTCAAACCAACAACCTCCAAACCTACTGCCTTCAAACCATTGGTGGTTAATACATCGAGCAAACCCTCAACCTTCAAACCCAACGCCTACAAACGAAGTCCCTCTAGTCTATGAATACTATCGTCGACAACATGCTGACGATTTTAATATGAAAGAGCTAAATTGGGTAATATAATTGTACCTCTAGTTAACTACAACTTGCAAGAGTATCAATTGGGGAGGCGTCTCATATCCTGCACCAACAAACCTCAATCTAAAACAAGAAGTGCCAACTTGGCCAAAGGAAACAAAAGTGATCCGGGGGAATACATAGAATGACTGGATGAGGAATTACGTTGCCCAACACCCGAAAGCCCATCTCATCTAAATCCCGACCATAGGTCGGACAATCATGATAGTGATGTCTCCTCGCCGAAATCGATCTTGGGTGATTGCGATGAATTACTTTTTTTGGAATGTATTAGTTTAAAACTATGTGTTGAATGCTTAATTTTAATTATTAGGAATGTATTAATTTTTTAAAGAATGTATTATTATATATTTTCAGGAATGTATTAATTTTTATTTTAGGAATGTAATAATTATTTATTTGTTAATTATTGGTCATAAAAAGTATCATTAAACACTTTCTTTTTACTTATTTGGTCAACTCTGAAACTAGTTCTAAACTCAAGTCAAGTCTTCTTAAGTGTTTATAAGTTGGTGAACTAATTTTAAACAAGCTAAACTAGTTTTGACTAGTTAAGATGCCTTACGGTAAGTTCCAGTTGAGTTTAAATAACTTCTGTTAAGCTCCATTTACTTGGTGGTCCATCACTTGGTGGGCCACATCAACGAGGGCCATCACCTCACTCAAGTGATGGGCTTGGGGTGTAGGTGATGAGCCTCCTCTTTTTTTATTATTTTTTTATTAATTAATATTAAATGTATATATATATATAAGTAAAATTAAGTTAAATGCTAAAATTAATAATATAGCTTACATTACATTAAAAATAATAAAACCTAAACTTAAAAAACTTAACTTAAAAAAATACAAGGTTGGTTAAAATTAAAAAATACTAAATTTTAAAAAATTAGAAACTCCATTTTTTGACGATCTTTTCTTTCATTTTATGCAAAATGTGGTAGTCTTCTTCCAAATACTCATTGATGTCGGTTGCCATTATCTTCTATTCCTCTATTTGTATCGCCTCTTGTTTCAACATAATGTCACACCCCCTATAATTCCATCACATCAGAGCTGGGCGTGAACTAAACTGTTATCTTCATTGCACAGCAGAAGTAAACATGAGTACTAAGACTTTTAGAGAGTGAACACCCGCTAAGTACTCGAATCCCCATAGGTTCTCCTATTCCAACCGTGCCATACTTGAAATTATAACCTGGGAAAGAACATGCGAAAAGTCAACATAAAGTTGGCGAGTTCATAGTTTGTCTATTTTTGTTTCAAATGAGACATAAAACATTTGAGCATTTTGAATTCGAAAACCGGTTTGTGGGATCATAGTATCCTAAAGCATTTAAAATGTCATATCTGTATAACAGTATTGAAATGTAATTTGTGCTGTTTGTAATCCGATGCATATAATTGTTAAGTTTGTAAACCGGTGATAAAATGTTTCCAATCGTATCTGTAAACCGGTATTGAAATATTTTCTGTCATGTCTGTAAACCGATATTGAAATGTTTTTCTTTTATATTTGTAAACCGGTATTGAAATGTTTTCTGTTATCTTTGTAAACCAATATTGAAATCATAGTATGTAGGATGCCTATGGATCTAAGGATCAGTCAGTGTGTAGCTAATACACTGACCTATGTGCCATTAGTAAGTAACCAACCCTAGACAACTCTGACATCAATGGGGATCACAAAAGCACTTCTAACCGGTTAACATACCAGGAGTAGAGCGTGTCTCAAACTCAATAGATCTATTCCTTTTGCACCTGGTCACTACGTGATTAATGGTTACTATTGTCGTCAACCTACTTACGCACAGTGATTTGTTATCATCTAATCCCATAGCTACATCCTAATTGTTAAAATCTGTGTTTTCGATGTGTATGAACGGGCCTCGCCCTTCATATGATTTCGTTTCTTATACTATTGATATTGGGCCTAGCCCATGTTTTCTTATCATTGGGCCTAGCCCATGTTATAAATAAAATTGGGGCCTCGCCCCCTAGTTGTGACTATGACAATCCCGTCACTAGTTTATTGAAATCTATTTGTAACATGGTTTAGAAATATATTATTTTCGTTCATCGAAACATTGTATGCTTTCACAAAACTTGCATGTCTTTCCACCCCCCGAAACATTTATAAAAATGTAAAACGGTAAAAAGTGGGGGTTATGAACTCACCTTGATTTCCTTGTGCAAAGCTAGCTTAATGTAATTCCATAATGTCATCTCCACAACGTGATTAGCTAGCATGCAATCTATGACATTCCTAAAAACGGAATAACTTATGAGTTTCAAGATATAACGTAGCTAAACTACATGTCACCGAGCTCTACCGAATCGTTAACCATACGATTCTATGAAAGTGTTATTGACTTGACTCGGAATAATCAATCTATGATTTTCTTGTAAACGACTTAGTTTTCGAGCGATTTGAAATATATGTTTATATGTAAATGTTAAATATATTTCATGAAATCGTATTAGTCGTTATATACATTGCCGGATAATAGTACGACTCTTCGTAGTTTTCATAAGATGTAATACATATATACTTGTAAATATACCCGTATATGTAAAGCGCTCCGTATCTGTACAATAGTCTTGCGTATCGTTTCTAATTAATAAATAATTATATAATCGTACGCTTATTATAATCTTACGGTATCGTGTCGTACTTCGTTAGGCGTTTGAATCGAATATAACAAATAGCATTTGAAGTTCCCGAGTGGTCGACGTTTGAAATGAATATAACTATATTTATTTTATAAAACTAATCAAGGTCTGGACCTTCGAATATATATAATTATACTCTTGTTATACGATTTCCAAATAGTCATGTCCGAATTTCGTCTTTCGAAATAAATACACATTATATTTATCTTGTAAAAAGGCTCGGAACTCTTGACGTTCGAAATAAATATAAACAATATACTTATTTTTATATCATCGTTCGAATAAATTATCAATGTTTGAAATCTAGTTTCCGAGTTTCGACTTTGAATTAAACATAAATAAATATATTTATTTTATAGTCGATTACCGAATCTTGTTATCTTGTAATCACTCTCGTTGAAAAGTTATCGGCTCGAGTTTTGAAAGTTTTAATAGCGTCGGCAAATAAATATATACCTATATTTATTTTATAATAATCGCTTTGAATCCGGTGTTTTGTCTTTGAAATACAACGTGTTTCGTATTGCGTATTTTTACGAAAATCGGGCAGAGTTTCCTCTGTTTTCGGACGATCCCGACAATACTAGTTGTCGATTTATTTGTCAAAACGCAATTTATCAATGTACATAAACAATATATATAACTTGTCGTCGCGATCAAATATAATGTCTCGCCAAATATAAACCCAATTTATATTATAATAACGTCGGTTCAGTTTTAACTACTAGATATACGCGGGTAATGAAGTTGGATCGATTGTTATTTTTAAAGGTGGGCGATATGTAATCGTTAGCGAGTTGGTTTTGAGCTCGGTTTCGCGATAATCAATATTAATATTTATATACTAATATAAATAAATTTCTCGTCTTAATAAATTTTTACCGAGTCTTGGTTGACCCATTGACCCGACAGCTGACCGGGTTTGACCAGTTAACTGCGTGGACTTCGTGTTGACCATGTTGACTGAGTTGATTTGGTGCTGACCGAGTCGAACGGAACACCAAAATGAGACCCGAGCCGTTGACTGTTTTGACCGTACCCAAATCTGACCGAGTCGATCCGGGTCCAAACCGAGTTGAACTGAGTTGCCGTATCATGAACCCGACTTGAAATGAAACACCCGAACCGACATCTGAACTGAAACGAGTTTGAACCGGGTGAATCTGAATCTAGACCCGAGTGAACTGAATGGGACTAAACATACTCGAACCAAACATCTTCACCGCCGCCGCCGTTGGACCGACCCAGAGCTGTTGCCGCCGATGATACTTTGACCCAACCCACAACCCAAACCTGAGAACAAACACCACATTCACCACCGTCGATCGTCCAGAAACCGCCACAAACAGCGCTGCCGCCGTGATGTTGCGCCACAGCCGTGTCACCGCCGCGCTGTCACACCCCGACCCACAGCGGAATAAAAGTCGGTGCATGATTGGGTTATCACCAAAGCAAATGATATTTACTAACAAGTTTCATATTTATTAAATAATAATTAAAATTTCAAATATCCAACAAAATTTCATACAAACACAAATAATAATCTAAATGCTTGTTCCAACGAAATAACTAGATTTTCTTTCTAGGCCATCCTAGGTGTTTCTTTCCTCAACTTGATCACCTGTATCATGCGTAAAACAGAGGAAATTTTGGGTCAACAAAAGTTGGCGAGTGAACCTTGATAAAACATTTAAATGATTGACTTTTATGTTTTTTTTTAAATAAAATTGTGCATGAATCACATGTGAGCAAATGTATATATGTAACCAATCACAAACCACATTGAATGAATATATGACATGAATGATGACGTATCTGAGATCAAGGCTCAATCAAACGGAGCCGATCTAATGAGGCATCTGATGCTTAACCCGTATCCCACGAGAAACTGATGGGCCTAATAAAATGAGTGCACTGATATGATAAAATGTATCCACATATAAACCACACTACAAGCAATACACATTTGATCACGAAATGATATAAGCACAAGTGTTAAATAAAATAAAGAAATGATACGACACATGATACACCCCAAAACGTGATTAAAACGGGGAATTTGTAGAGATTCACTCACCTTGGGTGCGTATTCTTGAGTGGTAAAGAGAGCGCACGAGTTGAAAATTTAATCGACAAGAAAGTACTAACCTACAAATAATAACGCGATAACTCAATAAATAAATAAAACTAACTTTTTGGTTAAAAAAACCTTTGTTTAGATTTTTAAGTTATTGTTGTGGTTTTTTTTTTATTATTGGTATTTTAAACCCTATATTTTTAGCATTTTTTTATTGATTTTTTTATATTAGAAATTAATATAAATCCATAATTTAAGAATAAAATAAAATAGGAAAATAAAATAAAATAAAAACTTGTCAGTCTGACAAGGGTTGTCAGACCGGTCGAACAGTGTGATTTGCATGCGTGTGTGAGGCTCGAACCCGGGACCTCTCGGTTGCGTGGCAGCTCTTCCAACTGAGCTACGTGTCTAACACGAAATAAACCCAATTTTAATTATATTTATACACTAGTTAAGTTTATTCAAATTCATTTAATTTTTTAAAAAGGAATAACTGGTTCAGACCGGCCGCACCAAGAGTTTCGAACCCCAGGTCTCTATTGTAGATTGCACCCAGCCCGACCAACTGGGCTGGGTGTCTAACCCAATTATTCTTGAAATTCAATTATACTTGTATACTAAATAGGTTTATACTGATGTGTTAAATTAAAAAGGGTGATTAAATCAATTGAACCGGGTGTGTGTGTGAGATCGAACCAACAAACCGTGGGTTTGGTTTGCACACGGCCCAACCAGTTAGGCGGGGTGCTTAACCCGACTGTAAACTTAAATATTGTAATTATATATATTCACCGCACTTCATCTTCTTCATTTGTTTTTTAAAAAAATAGTTGCAGGTTATATATATATACACTCATACATATGTGTGTGTGTTTCCGGTTTAGGCGATTATTACTATTATTGATGGACACAACAATGATAGCCGAGGGTTATACCAAACATGAAGTGCCGCGAGTTCCGGTCGATCCCCGGCGAAGCTCCTTGTTTCTCCGGTGACTTCTACGAACAGAGAGTGAAGGTGAGTGGGCAAGAGAGGATGAGAGTGGCACGGATCCGAGGGGCCGTGGACTGCTTAAATAGTGAGGGATGTGATTCGGGTTTTTCGGGTGAGAGAGATGTGGTTCGAGGGTGTCGGAACGAGTCGTGTCGGTTTCGGTATACCGGCGGGGTTTAACGGAACAGAGGGAGGGAGAGGTGAGTTGAGATGTGAGATGAATTGTGAGGGTATAAGACGTGAGGGTTCGGCTATTTATAATGGTTTTCGCGAAATGAATCGAGTCAAATTCTTGTGTTTGGTACGTGATTGATTATAAGGATGGTAACTAGTGTTTCGACAACTCCGGAAAGCCAGAAAGGAAAGATCACAGCTGTGTTTGAGCTGGGTTCGTCTTTGGGCGGCAAAATCTCAAACAGATTCAATTTGAAAAACTGTATATATATTAATTGGTTTCCAAAATAAACGAATCAGGCTTAGTAGTGGAATGGGTAGTGAGTGTGTGTCGGAGCGGAGTGTCGCGGATTCGAAACCCGGCCACCTCCTGTTTTACTCTTTTTTTCAGGTTTATAAGTTTTCAATAATTATAAGAGCAGTCCCTGCAAATAAAAAGAATTATCGAACGACGTAAAATAAATATACTTCGATTGATATATTGGGGCGGGTTTTCGAAACCCGATTTACACAAATGTTACAGTATCCCCAACTTTTAGAAATTTCGTCCCGAAATTTAAGTAGTAGTGGTAATCGGAAAGAGATGCGGGTACTTTTCGCGCATTGAGTCTTCACGTTCCCAAGTAAACTCGGGTCCTCGTTTTGACTCCCAACGCACCCTGACGATTGGAATACGACTTCGCCTTAAACGCTTCTCACCGAAATCCATGATTTCAACTGGTCTTTCAACGAAGTCCGTTGATTCATCGACTTGAATGTCTTCTAGAGGGATATGGAGGTTTTCGTCGGCGAGGCACTTTTTCAAGTTTGATACGTGGAACATGGGATGTATCCTGTTGAGTTCTTCTGGTAGGTCAAGCTTGTAGGCTACAGGTCCTACTCTTTCGAGTATCTTGAAAGGTCCTATGTAGCCTGGTGCTAGCTTGCCCTTTTGGCCAAAACGAACAACTCCCTTCCACGGTGATACTTTCAAAAGTACTTGATCACCAACACAAAACTCCAAGGGCTTTCGTCGTTTGTCAGCATAACTCTTTTGACGACTTTGAGCCGCTAGAAGACTGTTTCGAATTTGAAGGATTTTGTCGGTTGTTTCTTGAATCAATTCAGGTCCGGTGATTTGCGCTTCGCCAATCTCGTGCCAACATACTGGAGATCAGCATTTACGACCATATAAAAGGAGCCATGCCGATGCTTGAATGATAGCTATTGTTGTACGAAAACTCGACTAACGGTAGATGAGCGTCCAGTTCCCTTTGAAGTATATGACACATGCTCGAAGCATGTCTTCAAGGGTTTGGATGGTGCGTTCAGATTGACCATCAGTTTGAGGGTGAAAGGCGGTGTTAAGGTCTAACCGTGTACCAAAAGCGGTTTGTACGGCTCGCCATGTTCGTGAAGTGAAACGACCATCACGGTCTAAAATGATGCTTAACGGTACACCATGACGGCTTATGATCTCGTTGATGTAGATACAAGCTAACTTCTCGTTCTTGAAGTCCTTGCGAGTCGGAATGAAGTGAGCTGATTTTGTAAGACGATCAATGATTACCCATATGGTGTCATACCCACTGGAGTGCGAGGTAACCCGGTAATGAAGTCCATGATTATGTTTTCCCACTTCCATACAGGTATTTCAGGTTGGACTAGAAGTCCTGAAGGTCTTTTATGTTCAGCTTTCACTTTGGAACATGTAAGGCACTTGGAAACAAAAATAGCGATATATTTTTTCATGTCAGGCCACCAGTAGGTGTATCGTAGGTCTTGATACATCTTATCGGCTCCTGGGTGTACAGAGTATCGTGTTTTGTGTGCCTCATTCATGAGGAAATCACGAAGGTTGTCGCGATCGGGAATCCATATGCGGTTTAAATAATATAGAATACAGTCGGATTTGGTTTTAATTTTGAGTTCAGCTCCACATGACAGCTCATCGCGTACATCATTTTCCGTTACAGAGATATGTTGAGCTACCCGGATTCGATCCTTGATATCGGTTATGATTTGCGAACATAGAAGACGAATAGAGTTCGCATATCCCTTTCGACTAAGCGCATCGGCACCACGTTTGCCTTGCCAGGATGATACCGAATCTCGCAGTCGTAATCGTTGAGCAGTTCGACCCATCTTCGTTGCCTCATATTCAATTCTTTTTGGTTGAAGATACGCTGGAGACTCTTGTGGTCAGTGTATATTTCACACTTGGTACCGTAAAGATAATGTCTCCATATCTTGAGAGTGAACACAATGGCTCCAAGTTCCAGGTCGTGGGTGGTGTAATTTTTCTCATGGACTTTAAGTTGCCTAGAGGCGTAGGCTATCACCTTTCCTCTTTGCATCAATACACAGCCTAGACCTTGCCCTGATGCGTCGCAATAAACCACAAAGTCATCGCAACCCTCATGGAGTGTAAGGATAGGTGCATCACAAAGCCTTTGCTTTAAAGTTTGGAAGGCCTCCTCTTGCTTAGGTCCCCAAATGAAGGGTTTTCCCTTGTGAGTCAAGGCCGTGAGCGGAACGGCGATACGGGAAAAATTGGCAATGAAGCGTCGGTAATAACCAGCCAAAACAAGAAATGACCTAACTTCGATAGGGGTGCATGGCGCTTGCCCCATTCTTGTACTGCCTTGATTTTTGAAGGATCGACATGAATCCCTTTGTCATTGACGACATGACCAAGGAATTGTACTCCTCCTAACCAGAATTCGCATTTTGAGAAATTAGCGTAAAGCTTTTCAGTCCTTAAGAGTGTAAGAATGAGTCGAAGGTGTCGCTCATGATCGGATTTTGACTTGAAGTAGATAAGAATGTCGTCGATGACGACTATGACGAAACGGTCGAGATAGGGTTTGCATACCCTATTCATTAAATCCATGAAGATAGCGGGGGCGTTGGTTAAACCGAAGGGCATAACCATGAACTCGTAATGACCATAAAGAGTTCGAAAAGCAGTTTTTGGAATATCTTCTTCGCGTACTCTAAGCTGATGATAACCAGAACGAAGGTCGATTTTGGAAAAACAGGTGGCGCCTTGAAGTTGGTCTAGAAGGTCATCAACGAGGCAGTGGATAGTGATTCTTAACCGTCAACTTGTTGAGTTCTCTATAATCAATGCACATGCGAAACATTCCATCTTTCTTCCTCACAAAAAGAACGGGCGCACCCCAAGGCGATGAGCTAGGACGTATGAATCCTTTGTCAGTCAGCTCTTGCAGTTGACTGGCCAACTCTTGCATCTCGGATGGGGCTAACCTATAGGGAGATTTTGCGACCGGTGTAGCGCCAGGCACAAGATCGATTCGAAATTCGACTTCTCGCACAGGAGGAAGTCCTGAAACGTCGTCGGGAAAAACTTGCGGGAATTCTTTCACAATTGGAATATCTTCGAGCTTCCTCTCCTTGCCATCCTTCTTGACGAGGTGAGCTAGAAATGCGACGTAATTCTTGTGAAGATAACTTCGGGCTTGAAGGCAGGACATCAATTTGAGCCCTTTCGAAGGAGTTTCCCC
Organism: Scalesia atractyloides; assembly: GCA_947069175.1. Lineage (NCBI taxonomy): Eukaryota > Viridiplantae > Streptophyta > Magnoliopsida > Asterales > Asteraceae > Scalesia > Scalesia atractyloides. The sequence continues at coordinate 38,725,121 of CAMTDV010000001.1, forward strand.
AAAGATACGTAGTATCTGACCGTCGGCGAGAGGAATACGAATAAACTTTTCATGACACACCACTTCAGCGTGATGCTGGCTGAGCAAGTCCATGCCAATGATAACATCGAAACTTCCCAATTTCATAGGAATGAGATCAATTGAAAAATCGTGATCATTTATGGTGAGAGTGCAATCGCGTATAATAGAATTTAATGAAGTGGGTTTTCCGTCAGCAACTTCCACCGTCAGAGATTCAACCGGATTATCACGAGGTTGGTCGAGAATAGATTCGAATTCTAAAGACACAAAGCTCTTATCCGCACCAGTATCGAATAATATGGATGCATAACTACCATTTACGAGAAACGTACCGTTGACCACATTGTTGTCAGCCCTGGCTTGGTTGGCGTTGATATTGAAAGTTCTTCCTCTAGCAGGTGAGGAGCTTGGTTAGCTTGGTTTACCAGGTTTGCTTGAGCTTGGGCATGGATGATGTTCACCAGGCGTGGGCAAGTATTCCTGAAGTGGTTTGGGTCCCCACAATTGAAACAGGCTCATATGGATTGCATCATGGGGTAGTTGGGTTGGTAGTAAGGTTGGGTTGCGAGTTGTGCAGGTGGTAGAAGTAAGGGTTGTTGGGCTGGCCCACCATTTGATTTTGGGTTTGAGTTGGAGGTTGACTGCGGTTCGATCGCTGAAGGGTACGGCAGCTTTGGATAGTGTGACCCGCACGGCCACAACTTGTGCAATGTTGGCAAGGGTTTTCAGGAGGGTGATGGTATTGGCAACGGTTACACTTTGGGTGTGGGCCAGTGTATGGCCTTTTGAATGGTGTGGCTGGAGGGGCAACTTGGGTGATTGGAGCAGCGGTGATGGGAGGGTTGGTTTGGGTGACAGCAAAGTTCTTGCCATTTCCCTTCCTCTTACCAGCAAACTTCAAGGATGAACCTGAGTGGTTTGGAATTGGGGTCTCAATGGGTGCTTTCTTCTTCTCATCTTTAAAATTGCCATTTCGAATGCGATTTTCAGTGAGTTACGTAGCTAACTCCATTGCGGCTTCGAGTGTTGCAGGCGAAGTGCTTAAAAATGAATCTTGGAATTTCGAGGGGAGGCCTCGAATGTAGTGTTCAATTAAGCGGTATAATGGGGTGAACAGCTTGGGAACCATTTGGTTCAACTCAAGAAACCTCTTGTTGTAGGAGGTGTGATCCCCTTCTTTTTGCTTTAGAGCATAGAAATCATCTTCAAGCTTCTTGATCTCGCTTCTAGGGCAAAAACGTCTTGTCATGACCTCTCTTAATTCTTCCCATGATAAGGCCATGGCATCGTCTACACCTCGCTTTCCTTTTTCCGTGTTCCACCAGGTAAGGGCTACCCCAAACAATCTTCAAGTCGCGTAACGTACCTTATGGTCCTCAGGACAGTAGTAATTGAGAAAGGTGTTTTCCATCTCCTCAAACCAGTGGAGGAGAGTGGTGACACCTTCAGCCCCTTCATATTTTGGAGGATCGCAAGACTTGAAGTGTTTGTAGGTGCATTTAGGGGTTTTGGGAGGAGGGTTGGCGACGCTTTGGTCTTCCCGGTTGGGAGGGTTAATGGGATTAGCGGTAAGGGCTTGCTGAACTTGTAGCACGATGTCAGGAAGCACTGCGGCCATTTGTTTAGCAATTTGTGTGGCCAAGCGTTCGTTTGACTTTCCTGACCTTCTACCTCCACGTAATTGCCTAGCAGACATCTACAGGAATATATGTAGGGAGATTGTGAGTTCAAGAATTTCCTAGGTGTCATGTGTCATAAAAAGAATGAAAACAACATAACTGAAAATAATTTAACTACATCCATAGGATGTCTTGGGTTTGCTCATGTTTGGGCCTCCAAATGTCCCCCATACCATTGCATGTATAGTCATGTGGGCCCCCATGACTATTGGACTTGGTAGGATTCGCATTGGTGTCGGCGGGTTAACACTCGCACCACCCGAATGAAAATCATAAAACATGATTGCGAGATGTATGGTCGGAGGGTGTCCAGGTGTGACACAATGACAACTTAAAGTGGGGTTAGTTCACACGACGTTTTGGTATAGCATGCTTTGGCCTAATAGGTCCGTCGTACTCTCATCGTTAGTCCCCAGGTAGGCAAACTGGTCCTTTATTTTGGATTTATACGAATGCCAAGCCTAGACAGGACGTTCCGACTACCGGTACTCGTACCCTTCCAATTACTACATGCCCGTCGTGAAAACTCACTTTGATGTGATTTGAAAAATATGAAAACATTGCAAAAATCTTTGAAAAGAAATAATGGAAATTGTGAAATTTTGAGGTGTGTGCTTTCATAGATATGATATGATATGAGGGTATGATCTATGATGAGCATTGCATATTAACATATACTTGTAAGAATGTTTGCATAATGTTGTGTGTGAATATAAATGTGAAACATATAAACATCATGAATTTTGCATGTAACACATAAACAATTTAAATCTAGTCAACTATAGTATAGGCTCTAAAGGTCTAATAACCTATCCTATATCCCTATAGTCACAAGTTCTGATACCAATCTGTCACACCCTGATCCGCAGCGGAATAAAAGTCGGGGCATGATTGGGTTATCCCCAAAGCTCATGATATTTACTAACAACTTTCATATTTATTAAATTCAAATTAAAATTTCAAATATCCAACAAATTTTCATACAAACACAAATAATAATCTAAATGCTTGTTCCAACGAAATAACTTGATTATTCTTCTAGGCCATCCTAGGTGTTTCTTTCCTTAACTTGATCACCTGTATCATGCGTAAAACAGAGGAAATTTTGGGTCAACAAAAGTTGGCGAGTGAACCTTGATAAAACATTTAAATGATTGACTTTTATGTTTTTTTTAAATAAAATTGTGCATGAATCACATGTGAGCAAAAGTATATATGTAACCAATCACAAACCACATTGAATGAATATATGACATGAATGATGACGTATCTGAGATCAAGGCTCAATCAAACGGAGCCGATCTAATGAGGCACCTGATGCTCAACCCGTATCCCACGAGGAACTGATGGGCCTAATGAAATGAGTGCACTGAAATGATAAAATGTATCCACATATAAACTACACTACAAGCAATACACATTTTATCACGAAATGATATAAGCACAAGTGTTAAATAAAATAAAGAAATGATACGACACATGATACACCTCAAAACGTGATTAAAACGGGGAATTTGTAGAGTTCACTCACCTTGGGTGCGTATTATTGAGTGGTAAAGAGAGCGCACGAGTTGAAAATTTAATCGACGAGAAAGTACTAACCTAAAAATAATAACGCGATAACTCAATAAACAAATAAAACTAACTTTTTGGTTAAAAAAATCTTTGTTTAGATTTTTAAGTTATTGTTGGGGTTTTCTTTTATTATTGGTATTTTAAACCCTATATTTTTAGCAATTTTTTATTGATTTTTTTTATATATTAGAAATTAATATAAATCCATAATTTAAGAATAATATAAAATAGGAAAATAAAATAAAATAAAAAGTTGTCAGTCTGACAAGGGGGTTGTCAGACCGGTCGAACAGTGGGATTTGCATGCGTGTGTGAGGCTCGAACCCGGGACCTCTCTGTTGCGTGCACGCAGCTCTTCCAACTGAGCTACATGTCTAACCCGAAATAAACCCAATTTGAATTATATGTATACACTAGTTAAGTTTATTCAAATACATTTAAATTTTTAAAAAAGAATAACTGGTTCAGACCGGCCGCACCAAGAGTTTTGAACCCCAAGTCTCTATTGTAGATTGCACCTAGCCCGACCAACTGGGCTGGGTGTCTAACCCAATTATTCTTGAAATTTAATTATACTTGTATACTAAATAGGTTTATACTGATGTGTTAAATTAAAAAGGGTGATTAAATCAATTGAACCGGGTGTGTGTGTGGGGATCGAACCAACAACCGTGGGTTTGGTTTGCACCCGGCCCAACCAGTTGGGCGGGTGCTTAACCCGACTGTAAACTTAAATATTGTAATTATATATATTCACCGCACTTCATCTTCTTCATTTGTTTTTTAAAAAAAAAAATAGTTGCAGGTTATATATATATATATATATACACTCATACATATGTGTGTGTGTTTCCGGTTTAGGCGATTATTATTATTGACGGACACAACAATGATAGCCGAGAGTTATGTAACATTTGTCAAAAACGGGTTTCCAAAACCCGCTCCGTTTTGTAATCGAATATCAAGTTATAAAAATCACGTTGAATATTTATGATTATTTTGACTTAAAATGATACATAATTAATAGATAAACTAAACTATAAAAAGAATATTTGATAAAAAGCTAAAACGAAATAAATAAAAAAAATATGATGCTGCCGGGACTCGAACCCGGGTCAGCCAGAAATCAACTTCAGCGACTTAACACACACTCACAAGACCACTCCGTCACATTGTGTTTTCTGTTATCTCTAGGAACACAAATGAGATTTATACACAAACCCAGTTAAACCGGTTGCGCCAACAGAAAAACGGTAATAGGCAAATCAATCGTCAATTCTTTTGTTTATTCGCATATTCAGTTTATAACCGATGCACCGACGATTTTTAATCAAGTCGGAATTGATTAAACATAAAGCCTCATCATTATCGGTTTTTGTAACCGAAAAATCATCAAGTCCAGATTTCTTCAACTTCAGACCAATCTCGCGACTCAGAAATATCATACCAATACTCCATTTCATTTTCGTCACATTTTCAGACCATCAGAACGCCTAAATCAGATCGCCGGAATTTTCTGCAAAAGTCGCCGGAAAACCGTATTCAACTCAAACCGGTAAAATACCTCGACTTTACTGTTTCAATCAATTGTTAGAACCTTACTAAAATTAACCCATCGCTTATAATCAACCACAAACGACATTGCTGGATTTTCTGTTTTCACCGGAAAACTTCTGGAATTGTCGGAAACTCGCTGATTACAGGTATGCTCATTCAAACGTGCTGATAATCAATACTCATTAGTTCAATTTCACATCTAATCCCTTAAACCTGTTAATTGATTCTCACAGCCGAAGATTCCAAAACAGAGCCGACGAGCTTCGCCGGATTCTCTGAAGAAGACGATCTGTTCGCTATTTTCGTTCCCCAAACTTTTCGGTTCAATGCTTTCAAATTGATCATCTTGTTCATTAACTAAATTAACAACGTATCAGTTCCTTTGATTGATGTCTGTGTTTGAAATGAAGAAGACGAGTTCAGAGATGACATAAGATTAATTAAAATCGGAATTATAAACGGGTTAGACACACAGTCCAGCGGTGGACTGTGTGCAAACAAAAATCATACACGTCCAGAGTTCGATCCCTGCTACACGCACTCCTTATGTATAAAAAATGTCTTTTTGTTTAAAAACTAAACCGGGTTAACTCAGTTAGTTGTTAAGAATAATAAAAACCGAGATAATAACCAGGTTAGTCACACAGTCCAGCGGTGGACTGTGTGCAACACTAAGTCACACGTCGGGAGTTCAAAACCCATCACAGGCACCGGTCCGTTGAATTAAAATGTTTTTGCAATTAAAAGGATTTCGGTTAAACTGAATAAGTGTATAAATATAATTAAAAACAAGATTATTTCAGGTTAGACACGTAGCTCAGTTGGTAGAGCTGCGTGCACGCGTACGGGAGATCTCGGGTTCGAGCCTCACCCAGCGCAAACCAGGTCACTGACCGAACCGGTCAACAAGTCAACAGGTCAACGGTCAACGGTCAACGCTAAATAAACAATTTTTTTATTTTTTTATTTATTTAATTTAATTTAAAAATCAATTAAAAATACTTAAAAATAACATTTTTAAAGATAGAAAATAGCCTTGAACTCACAAAAATATATCTAAAAATTTCATTAAAATCCTTAATAAAATCCACTCATTTAATATATTTTTCTGTTATTATTTAGGTTAGTATTTCTCGTTGTTCCGCTCATCTAATTCGTGCGCATCTCACCATCTCCAATCCTACACACCCAATGTGAGTGAATCTTTACAAATTCCCCGTTTTAATCACGTTTTGGGGTGTATCATGTGTCTTGTTATATATATATTATAATTAAACCATTGTGCATACATCATATCATGAACATGTGTATTTAGTTTGTTTCAACTGTTGTGTAGTTATTGTTGGATGAAATTTATTATTTTCAGTACATGCAATTTCATAGGCCGCCGCTCCCCATTACATTATGAGCGTTGAGCATGTTCCCCATTTCATTATGAGGTTGAACCTGGCGTGCCCACATACGATCGGCTCCGTTTGATTGAGCCTTGATCGCACAGACATTTTACATTTTCAGTACATGCAATACGATCGGCTCCGTTTGATTGAGCCTTGATCGCACAGACAATTTACATTTTCAGTACATGCAATACGATCGGCTCCGTTTGATTGAGCCTTGATCGCACAGTTCATTTATGTTATTTATCGTATGTTGTTGGTATGTTAATGTATGCTATCATATGTTGTTGTATGTTATAGATGTGTTTGCTAATTGTCACTGCTTGATTATTTACATTTGCTCATTTATGATTATGCACAATTTTTCATTGATAAACTAACAAGTAATTTATTAATAAAAGTTTATCTAATAAGGTTCACTCGCCAACTTAAGTTGACCCAAAAACCCCCATTTTTACACATGATACAGGTGAACCAGCAGCAGCTAGGAACACATAGGATTTGACTAGAAGAATAAAATGATTTAGAGTTGGGATTGTTATGTTTGGTTTAATTTCCTTGTAATGTATGAACATGTTTGAATATTTGGAAATGTAACTTTGACTTTATTAAATATGAAACATATTAGCAAATGTCATGAGCTTTGGTGATAACCCAATTATGCCCCGACTCTTATTCCGCTGCGGGTCGGGGTGTGACAGATTGGTATCAGAGCCATGACTATAGGGATATAGGATAGGTTATTAGACCCTTAGAGCCTATACTATAGTCGATTAGAAACTTATAAGATTTTTGTGTGTTACATGCCAAATTTCATGATGTTTATATGTTTTATGTTAAATGTTACATTTAATATTGTGCAAGCATGTTCATAAGTATGTATTATCATATAATGCCTATCATGAATCGTATACTCATAACATATCACATCCATGAAAGCACACACCACATCATGATTGCTTTTACAATGATTTTCGTGTTTTCAAATCTCATCAAAGTGAGTTCTCATGACGGGCATGTAGTAATTGGAAGGGTACCAGTACCGGTAGTCGGAACGTCCTGTCTAGGCTGGCATTCGTATAAATCCAAAATAAAGGACCAGTTTGCCTACCTGGGGACTAACGATGAGAGTACGAAGTACCTATTAGGCCAAAGCATGCTATACTAAACGTCGTGTGAGCTAACCCCACTTTGAGTTGTCATTGTGTCTACACCTGGACACGTTCCGACCAAACATCTCATGAACATGTTTTGTGGTTTGCATTCGGGGGATGCGAGTGTTAAATTGCCAATACTATGTGAATCCTACCAAGCCAATAGCCATGGGGGCCCACATGACTATGTAGGTGAAGGTATGGGGGACATTTGAGGCCCAACATGAGCGAACCCAAGACATCCTATGGATGCAGTTGAATTATTGATATTTCTGTTATTTTCATTTTCTTAAAGACACATGACACCTAAAAAGACTCCATAAACTCACAATCTTCTTATGTACGTTCCTGTAGATGTCGTCTAGACAACAACGAAGGGGTAAAAGATCAGGAAGGTCTCAGGAACGCTTGGCCACACAAATCGCGAAACAAATGGCCACGATACTGCCTGACATTGTGGTCCAAGTGCAACAAGCCCTCGCTACAAATCCTACTCACCCTCCCCAACAACATGACCAGAACATCGACAACCCTCCTACTAGCAAGTGCTCTTACAAACATTTTAAGTCTTGTGATCCTCCTAAATTTGAAGGGACCGAGGGTGTCACTGCTCTCCTACATTGGTTCGAGGAGATGGAAAACACCTTTCTAAACTGCGATTGTCTTGAGGATCGCAAGGTTCGATACGCCACCGGGAGACTATTTGGGGTAGCTCTCACTTGGTGGAATACTGAGAAAGGGAAGAGGGGAACTGAAGATGCAATGGCCTTAACTTGGGAGGAGTTAAGGGAAATCATGACTAGGCGTTTCTGTCCTAGGAGTGAGATTAAAAAGTTGGAGGACGAATTTCATTCTTTGAAGCAGAAGGAGGGAGATCATACCTCCTACAACAAGAGGTTCTTAGAGTTGAACCAAATGGTCCCTAACCTATTCACCCCAACTTATCGCTTGGTCGAGCATTATATTCGAGGTCTTCCCTCGAAAATTCAAGATTCAGTTCTCAGCACTTCACCAGCAACACTTGAAGCTGCTATGGAACTAGCCACTGAACTGACCGAAAATCGCATTCGAAACGGCAAATTCAAAGAGGAGAAAAAGAAAGCCCCCATTGAGGCTCAAACCTCAAACCATTCTGGTTCCTCCTCGAAGTTTACTGGTAAAAGGAATCGAAGCACAAGAAACTTCGCCGTCACACAAACCAATTACCCTATCCCTGCTGCACCCATTACCCAAGTCGCCCCTTCACCTGCACCATACAAAAGACCATACTCTGGCCCATTACCAAAATGCAACCGTTGCCAATACCACCATTCTCCTGATCATCCTTGCCAATATTGCACCGGCTGTGGTCGCGCAGGTCATACTGTTCAAACATGTCGCATGCCTCAGCGAACGAACCGTCACCAGCCTTCAACACAAACCCACCAACAAATAATGTGTCAAGCCCAACAACCCCTACTACTACCACCTACCCAACATTTAGCCCAAACCTACTATCAACCCAACTATCCCATGGTACAACCTATGCGGGCTTGCTACAATTGTGGAGATCCAAGCCATTTTAGAAACACTTGTCCACGTTTGGTGAACATCATTCATGCCCAAGCTCAAGCAAATCCAGTGAATCAAGCTAACCAAGCTCCACCACCTGCAAGAGGAAGAGCTTATAACATCAACACCAATACTGTTGAAAATATTAACGGCCCAAACGAATCACCCAACTAATTTCTCCTCGCCAAGAATCAAGACTCAACTCTAATCGTCTAGTTTTAATGTTTTTCTTTATGTTATCTCCATCTTTCCGTATTCCAGTTGTAAAATTTGGAAATTATGTATCCAAGAATTTTAATACGATTTGATATTACAGTTTTGTTCTATACTCATTGATTTAACAATTATATCATCATACATCTCGATGTATCTCAATCTCATCATTTAAAGAAGTTGGGTTGTGTCACACTTTTACATAGACTGACCCCTTCATCAAAACCAACGAGAGAGGTACTGTCAACATTTAGTCATGTATCATTTCAGAATTGAGACTCAAGTTTTGTTTGTTGTGTTGTTTATGTTTTAGAGTCACATAGAACTGATCATGATTTACTAATAAAGCCAATGAAAATTTGACAAGGATATGGTGGATACACCGCTGGTACTTCCTATATATAAGTATTCTTGGCAAAGAATCAAAAGCATTACCAGGAGGTTATGAAAAGTTCCGTGTAGGTTTAAATATTGTCATGGTTGAAGTTTTTGTTTATGATCATTACAAATGCATCGGTTCCCTCAAAACTGTTATAAATACAATCGTAAGCGACATCAAAGATCAACATCCGAGAAGCCCAGCATGTTTCAGTAACAGAAAGGAGACGTACGCAAGGAGCCGTCTTGTGGAGCTGAACTTAAAATTTAAACTAAATCCGATGGTATTCTATACTGTCTAGATCGCATATAGATTCCTGACCACAATAATCTTCGTGATATTTTTTCTTATGAATGAGACGCACAAAACACGATATTCTATACACCCAGGAGCCGACAAGATGTATCAGGACCTTTGATACACCCACTGGTGGCCTGGAATAAAAAAACATATTGCTGATTTTGTTTCCAAGTGTTTTTCATGTTCCAAAATAAAAGCTGAACACCAAAGACCCTCGGGACTTCTGGTCCAACCTGAAATACTTATATGGAGGTGGGAAAATATAACCATGGATTTCATTACCAGGTTACCTCTCACTTCTGGTGGGTATGACACTATATGGATAGTAACTGATCGACTTACAAAATCAGCTCACTCTATTCCTATCCGCGAAGATTTTAAGAACGAAAAGCTAGCTCGTATTTGTATCCGCGAAATCGTAAGCCGACATGGAGTACCGTTAAGCATTATTTCTGATCGTGATGGTCGTTTCACTTCACGAACATGGCAAGCAGTACAATCCGCTATGGGCACGCGATTAGATCTCAGTACCGCCTATCATCCTCAAACTGATGGACAGTCTGAGCGCACCATTCAAACTCTTGAAGATATGCTTCGAGCAGGCGTTATAGACTTCAAGGAAAATTGGGACGCTCATCTACCGCTAGTTGAAATTTTTGTACAACAACAGCTATCATTCAAGCATCGGCATGGCACCTTTTGAAGCCTTATATGGTTGTAAGTGCCGATCTCCTATATGTTGGCACGAAATTGAGGAAGCTCAAATCACTGGTCCAGAATTGATCCAAGAAACCGCAGACAAGATCCATCAAATCCGAGACAATCTTTTAGCGACCTAAAGTTGTCAAAAGAGTTATGCAGACAAACGACGGAAGCCTTTAGAGTTTAACATTGGTGATCATGTACTTCTAAAAGTATCACCGTGGAAGGAAGTAGTTCGTTTTGGTCAAAAAGAGCAAGCTAGCACCACGCTACGTAGGGCCTTTCAAGATACTCGAAAGAGTAGGACCTATAGCTTACAAGCTTGATCTACCAGAAGAACTCAACAGGATTCATCCCACATTCCACGTATCAAACTCGAAGAAGTGTCACGAAAACCTCCACATCCCTCTGGAAGATATTCAGATTGATGAATCTATGCATATTATTGAAAGACCTGTAGAGGATCATGTACTTCGGGGAAAAAACGTCTGCGATAAAGTCGCATTCCAATTGTTAGGGTACGCTGGGAGTCGAAACGGAGACCTGAGTTTACTTGGGGACGTGAAGACTCAATGCGCGAACAATACCCGCACCTTTTTCCTACTACTATTACTTAAATTTCGGGACGAAATTTCTAAAAGTAGGGGATACTGTAACATTTGTCAAAAATGGGTTTCCAAAACCCGCTCCGTTTTGTAATCGAATATCAAGTTATAAAAATCACGTTGAATATTTATGATTATTTTGACTTAAAATGATACATAATTAATAGATAAACTAAACTATAAAAAGAATATTTGATAAAAAGCTAAAACGAAATAAATAAAAAAATATGATGCTGCAGGGACTCGAACCCGGGTCAGCCAGAAATCAACTTCAACGACTTAACAAACACTCACAAGACCACTCCGCCACATTGTGTTTTCTGTTATCTCTAGGAACACAAATGAGATTTATACACAAACCCAGTTAAACCGGTTGCGCCAACAGAAAAACGGTAATCGGCAAATCAATCGTCAATTTGTTTGTTTATTCGCACATTCAGTTTATAACCGATGCACCGACGATTTTTAATCAAGTCGGAATTGATTAAACATAAAGCCTCATCATTATCGGTTTTTATAACCGAAAAATCATCAAGTCCAGATTTCTTCAACTTCAGACCACTCTCGCGACTCAGAAATATCATACCAATACTCCATTTCATTTTCGTCACATTTTCAGACCATCAGAACGCCTAAATCAGATCGCCGGAATTTTCTGCAAAAGTCACCGGAAAACCGTATTCAACTCAAACCGGAAAAATACCTCGACTTTACTGTTTCAATCAATTGTTAGAACCTTACTAACATTAACCCATCGCTTATAATCAACCACAGACGACATTGCTGGATTTTCTGTTTTCACCGGAAAACTTCTGGAATTGTCGGAAACTCGCTGATTACCGGTATGCTCATTCAAACGTGCTGATAATCAATACTCATTAGTTCAATTTCACATCTAATCCCTTAAACCTGTTAATTGATTCTCACAGCCGAAGATTCCAAAACAGAGCCGACGAGCTTCGCCGGATTCTCTGAAGAAGACGATCTGTTCGGTATTTTCGTTCCCCAAACTTTTCGGTTCAATGCTTTCAAATTGATCATCTTGTTCATTAACTAAATTAACCACGTATCAGTTCCTTTGATTGATGTCTGTGTTTGAAATGAAGAAGACGAGTTCAGAGATGACATAAGATTAATTAAAATCGGAATTATAAACGGGTTAGACACACAGTCCAGCGGTGGACTGTGTGCAAACAAAAATCATACACGTCCCGAGTTCGATCCCTGCTACACGCACTCCTTATGTATAAAAACGCCTTTTTGTTTTAATCACGTTTTGGGGTTTACAAATTCCCCGTGCATCTCACCATCTCCAATCCTACGCACCCAATGTGAGTGAATCTTTATAAATTCCCCGTTTTAATCACGTTTTGGGGTGTATCATGTGTCTTGTTATATATATATTATAATTAAACCATTGTGCATACATCATATCATGAACATGTGTATTTAGTTTGTTTCAACTGTTGTGTAGTTATTGTTGGATGAAATTTATTATTTTCAGTACATGCAATTTCATAGGCCGCCGCTCCCCATTACATTATGAGCGTTGAGCATGTTCCCCATTTCATTATGAGGTTGAACCTGGCGTGCCCACATACGATCGGCTCCGTTTGATTGAGCCTTGATCGCACAGACATTTTACATTTTCAGTACATGCAATACGATCGGCTCTGTTTGATTGAGCCTTGATCGCACAGACAATTTACATTTTCAGTACATGCAATACGATCGGCTCCGTTTGATTGAGCCTTGATCGCACAGTTCATTTATGTTATTTATCGTATGTTGTTGGTATGTTAATGTATGCTATCATATGTTGTTGTATGTTATAGATGTGTTTGCTAATTGTCACTGCTTGATTATTTACATTTGCTCATTTATGATTATGCACAATTTTTCATTGATAAACTAACAAGTAATTTATTAATAAAAGTTTATCTAATAAGGTTCACTCGCCAACTTATGTTGACCCAAAAACCCCCATTTTTACACATGATACAGGTGAACCAGCAGCAGCTAGGAACACATAGGATTGGACTAGAAGAATAAATGATTTAGAGTTGGGATTGTTATGTTTGGTTTAATTTCCTTGTAATGTATGAACATGTTTGAATATTTGGAAATGTAACTTTGACTTTATTAAATATGAAACATATTAGTAAATGTCATGAGCTTTGGTGATAACCCAATTATGCCCCGACTCTTATTCCGCTGCGGGTCGGGGTGTGACAAGTTATACCAAACATGAAGTGCCGCGAGTTCCAGTCGATCCCCAGCGAAGCTCCTTGTTTCTCCGGTGACTTCTACGAACAGAGAGTGAAGGTGAGTGGGCGAGAGAGGATGAGAGTGACACGGATCCGAGAGGCCGTGGACTACTTAAATAGTGAGGGATGTGATTCGGGTTTTTCAGGTGAGAGAGATGTGGTTCGAGGGTGTCGGAACGAGTCGTGTCGGTTTCGGTATTCCGGCGGCGTTTAACGAAACAGAGGGAGGGAGAGGTGAGTTGAGATGTGAGGTGGATTGTGAGGGTATAAGACGTGAGTGTTCGGCTATTTATAATGGTTTTCGCGGAATGAATCGAGTCAAATTCTTGTGTTTGGTACGTGATTGATTATAAGGATGATAACTAGTGTTTCGACAATTTCGGAAAGCCAGAAAGGAAAGATCACAGCTGTGTTTGAGCTGGGTTCGTCTTTGGGTGGCAAAATCTCAAACAGATTCAATTTGAAAAACTGTATATAAATTAATTGGTTTCCAAAATAAACGAATAGTAGTGGAATGGGTAGTGAGTGTGTGTGGAGCGGAGTGTCGCGGATTCGAAACCCGGCCACCTCCTGTTTTACTCTTTTTTTTCAGGTTTATAAGTTTTCAACAATTACAAGAGCAGTCCCTACAAATAAAAAGAATTATCGAACGATGTAAAATAAATATACTTCGATTGATAAATTGGGGGGGGTTTTTGAAACCCGATTTACACAAATGTTACACGCGCCATCGCCTCCCTTTCTCTCTCATCGTTCTCTCTCTCTTCGCTGCCACTCTCTCTGTCCGATCTCTCTCTCTACTAATCTCTTTCTCCAATCCTAAACATGTGCGAGTATAAGAGTGTACATGAGAGGAGGTTTCGCGTGGTGGCTGTGTGTGGGCTGCCGGAAGGGTGTGACCGGCGCCGGCCGGTGGTCACCGGAATCCGGCGACCGGACTCAGAGAGGAGAGAGGGGTAGGGAGTCTTGTAAAGGGGGCTAGGGTTTGATTGTGTGAAATGAGGGGAAGGAGAGCTTAAATAGGTAGGCTTTTTAAAATGGGTCGGGCCCAAAGCCCGTTAACGTGTCCAAGCCCAAATGTTCTCTACGGCCCGTATTTGAAACCCGAATGTTGTATCGAGTCGAAATATATTTATTGGAGGCCTAAACGCGTGAAATTTAAGTCGGAAGTCGGTTTTTGATGCGTAAATCCGTTCGTTGCGTTAAAAATCGCGTAATTCGCTACGGTCGTCATTTTTATCCGTTTTCGATCCGGTTTCTACGCGAGTATTAAAATTTGAAAACGAATCCAAATATATCATATTATATTAATATTTAGATGTAACTCTAGTCCGTGGCTTCCGTTTCGTTGTCAATTGTCGGTGCGTTCCGGTTTCCGCATAACTTCCGCGTTGTGCTTTGCGACGCCCGATTATTCCAAATATATCGCATAATTATAAGCGAACGATAAATACAAGTACAAAATTCGTATTCTTTTAGGCATTCTCAGTATTTGTTTGGCATCAGTTCGCTTATCGTTCAATTTCGCGTTAGAGTTCTCGATTATCGCTAAGTCACGTAACGTGAAACAAGTAGAAGTTCCTAGGCTCTCCAGAGACCTGATCGAGTTAATTTACGTCTAATTACGCTAATTATAATGGTATTACTGTTCGTTATGCGCTACAATCGGAAAATGCCGGTTGTCACATTCTACCCTTGTTATAAAAAGTTCGTCCTCGAAATTTAAACTATGTTATCTCCTTAGACTTTTGTCATGCGTAGGTAGGTATAAACAATACCAAGGTAATGACCATGTAATTGCATCGAAACTTGTCTGGATTATATGAATATAATGACTTACTACAACAATATGAACCCACTGGTTTGACTGAATCTGTTTTCAGAATCGATGACAAGTGAACGAAAACGTAATGATATACTCACTAATGTGACTGAGTTTACATGGGTCATACAAATGAGATTCTCGACAAATAAATTTCCAAGACGTTCACAATTTATAAATGAATTACATAAACAACAGGAATTTCTACCAACGGAAACTAGTGTTGGTTGTTGGATCGGTGAGACTTAGAAAACAAGCTCAACTGAAATAGAAGCACGAAGGTGATTTGTTAACTTTTCGAACCATAAGTTAGCACTATTGAATTGGAAGGATACACTGAATTACAACCGAAGTTAGTGTATCAATGTCTTAATACGTAGTTGCATTAAGACCACTTTCGATGATTAGCCCAAGCTACAAGTCTGTACAGACGCTATAAGACGTCAATAATTCAATAATAGCAGTGCCCGAACAATTCACCGTGTTTGCAATTAGATGAAAGGTTTATCAAAGTAAGTCTGAACATTTGTTCCAAATAAATCTCATAGGATTTTCAACTGGAGAATGAAAGAACAAATGAATATAATTTTCGGTCGATATGGAAGAACAAAAATATCCCAAAATTTTCGACCGATGATGAAAGAACCGTTACGAGGTACACTGAAATAGACCTTAAATTTGTGTACCCTTTTTCTTAATACACGATTGTATTAAAAATATTTTCAGAAAAAGATCCAACAAGGGGGATTTAATAACACATAAATAAATAAGAAATTAAATCCCTATATTAGTTGTGAAAGCGATGTCAGCGCAAGCTTCAACTAGTGTAAACACCACCACAAGGTGTCGTAACCAACAAATGATTTGATGAAGGTGAAGACTGATCCAGTCTACTATGTTCGAAACAAATGAAATGCTTGTTGACATTACCTTGAATATGACGGCCTCAATCCATCATATGAAATCCTTGAATTGAATTTGTATACAGTGAGCAAGTTCAAACAATTGAACTTGGTTTGACGCAATCCAACAATAAATACATGATTCGCCCAGTAAGTTTCAATATGGTTACTACGAAAACCCATGTATGCAACTTGGAAAGATAAGAAATTTTAAGTAATTCATTGACTCGATATCAAGGAGTCAATACTCACAATAACGCAGGTCATCTAGATCACAAAGCAGAATTTTGAATATAGCGAACCAACCTTGAATTATTGATGAAATGACCATTCGAAGTGAAGACCCTGATGGTTTCCACGTATCAGGTTAACCACATGCGTAGCAAACAAAACATGCGTATCATATAAATCTGTCAAGAAATAATGCAAATAGGTGTTCGCTAACAAGAAAGAAATTTCTGTGATACAATGACCATTATGAGGAGTAGAGGTATGCCAATCTACTTGTTATATGCAAAGTTAAAATCTCAACAAAAGAGATTTGAGGACTTTACCCGGTATTTCCTGTGATGATTTATTGTTGCTTGACATTACCACAGAATGTCGAACATGGCGTAATCACCATTTATGAAATAGGGGGAATGCGAGGACATGTGAATTCTTTTGAAATATCCATAATTGTGATTATTATTATAATATGTACCGACTATTATGAATTCTCGTTTGAACGTACCTCAGCGTGGTTCGTGTCTCTTACAGGACCACGTGACAAATTGCCGCATTCTGTGTCAGTAGTTCTCACGCTGACGGGATTAGCATCATTGTCGTAATGCCGTGCTTTCTCAAGGTCGTTCCTTGAAAGTCGTATTGATGTACTTCAACATCCTTTGCCGTATCATATAACTTTCACGTATATTTGCGCACTAGTGTTTCGTTTTGCGTAGGCCACCTGCTCGGGTAGATAAAATAGCAGCAACAATATATATAATGGTGTTTGCCTGAGTTAACAGTCGCAGTTCCTACGTAATGACCTTTATTGGATATTGTCATAAGTCTTCCAAAGGTCCTAAATGCATGTTACCAAAACCCTCAAGGTTTTGCTTATTGAATGTAATGGTTTCGTGTACCTTGTATCAAACACAACAGTAGTGTATGATTAAAATCATAATGTTGACTCATTGTTTCAGCCACGGTTGGACCCATATTCGAGTGCTAGGCATTCTGTATGTATTCAAGTCTTAATGATCTAATGTCCCCAAAGGAAGGTGAGGTTAAAGCCTAGGTATCTCCACAGAAACCTAATTCACTGAAACCTATAGCTCTTATACCAATATGTTATCAGAGCCAGGTTTGATACCTAATTCGCTGAAGCCTATAGCTCTGATACCAATCTGTTATCAGAGCCAGGTTTGATACCTAATTCGCTGAAGCCTATAGCTCTGATACCAATCTGTTACCAGAGCCAGGTTTGATAGCTAATTCGCTGAAGCCTATAGCTCTGATACCAATCTGTCACACCCCCTATAATTCCATCACATCAGAGGTGGGCGTGAACTAAACTAGTATCTTCATTGCACAGCGGAAGTAAACGTGAGTACTAAGACTTTTAGAGAGTGAACACCCGCTAAGTACTCGAATCCCCATGGGTTCTCCTATTCCAACCGTGCCATACTTGAAGTTATAACCTGAGAAAGAACATGTGAAAAGTCAACATAAAGTTGGCGAGTTCATAGTTGTCTGTTTTTGTTTCAAATGAAACATAAAACATTTGAGCATTTTGCATTCGAAAACCGGTTTGTACGATCATAGTATCCTAAAGCATTTGAAATGTCATATTTGTATAACATTATTGAAATGTAATCTCTGATGTTTGTAATCGGATGCATATAACTGTTATGTTTGTAAACCGGTGATAAAATGTTTTCAATCGTATCCGTAAACCGGTATTAAATGTTTTCAGTCATGTCTATAAACCGATTTGAAATGTTTTTCTCTTATATTTGTAAACCGGTATTGAAATGTTTTCTGTTATCTTTGTAAACCGGTATTGAAATCATAGTATGTAGGATGCCTATGGATCTAAGGATCAGTCAGTGTGTAGCTAATACACTGACCTATGTGCCATAAGTAAGTAACCAACCCGAGACAACTCTGACATCAATGGGGATCACAAAAGCACTCCTAACCGGTTAACATACAAGGAGTGGGGCGTGTCTCAAACTCAATAGATCTATTCCTTTTGCACCTTGGTCACTACGTGATTAATGGTTACTATTTTCATCATCCTACTTACGCACAGTGATCAATTGTCATCTAATCCCGTAGCTACATCCCAATTGTTAAAATCTGTGTTTTCGATGTGTATGAACGGGCCTCCGCCTGCATATGATTTCGTTCCTTATACTATTGATATTGGGCCTAGCCCATGTTTTCTTTTTGTTGGGCCTAGCCCATGTTTTCTTGTCATTGGGCCTAGCTCATATTTTCTTGTCATTGGGCCTAGCCCATGTTATAAATAAAATTGGGGCCTCGCCCCTAGTTGTGACTATGACAATCCCGTCACTAGTTCATTGAAATCTGTTTGTAACATGGTTTAGAAATATATGATTTTCATTCATCGAAACATTGTATGCTTTCACAAAACTTGCATGTTTTCCACCCCCCGGAAACATTTATAAAAACGTAAAACGGTAAAAAGTGAGGGTTATGAACTCACCTTGATTTCCTTATGCAAAGCTAGTTTATTGTAATTCCATAATGTCGTCTCCACAACGTGATTAGCTAGCATGCAATCTATGACATTCCTAAAAACGGAATAACTTATGAGTTTCGAGATATAACGTAGCTAAACTACGTCACCGAGCTCTACCGAATCGTTAACCATACGATTCTATGAAAGTGTTATTGACTTGACTCGGAATAACCAATCTTTAGTTTTCTTGTACAAAGACTTGAGTTTTCCACCCCGGTGAAAATTTATAAAAGTAAACGTAAAAATGAGTTTATGAACTCAACCTTAATTTCCTTATAGCCAAATCTAGTTTATTGTAAATTAAAGTATCTTGACAAAGTATAGCTAGTATGTAAAGCTATGCATATCCTAAAAACGAATAACTTATGAGTTTGAATAATAACGTAGACTAAATACGTCACATGTTAGAATCGTTAATACGAATTCTATGAGAGTGTTATGATATCGAATAACCAATCTTTAGTTCTTGTACGACTAGTTTCGAGTTGATTTGAATAATGTTATATATAAACGTATAATTTATTTCATGAAATGATAGTCGTTATTACAATGTCGGATTAATAGTACACTTCGTATTTTTGTAAGTGTAATACGTATAACTTGTAAATAACGTATGTAAATCGCTTCGTATCGTAAATAGCTTGCGTACGTTTAATTAATAATAATCTTTAAATCGTACGCTTGTTATAATCTTACGATATCGTTGTCGTATTGTTAGCGTTTGAATCGAATATAACAAATTAGCATTGAAATTCCCGAGTGTTTGACTTTGAATGAATATAACTATATTTATTTTATAATATTTAAAGGTCTGGACCTTCGATATATATATTATATTCTTGTTAATATCGATTCAAATAGTTCATGTCCGAATTCTAGCGTTCGAAATAAATAACCATTATATTTATCTGTAAAAGCTCGGACTTTGACTTCGAAATATATTATAAACAATTAATATTTATACATCGTTCGATAATACGATGTTTGAAATCAGTTCGAATTTCGCTTTGATTAAATAATAAATATTATTTATAGTCGATTACCGAATTTTCTGTAATCACTCGTTGAAAAGTTTCGCTCGATTTGAATTTTATGCGTTGTCACATAAATATATTCCTATATTTATTTTATAATAATCACATTGAATCCGGTTGTTTGTCTTTGAAATACAAGCGTTCGATGCGTATTTTATGAAAATCGGTAGAGTTTTCTCTTTTCGGACGATCCGAAATATAGTTCGATTATTGTCAAACGCATTTATCAATGTACACAAACAATATATATAACTTGTCGTCGTGATCAAACATAAAGTCTCGCCAATATAAACCAATTTTATTTATTAAGTAGTTCAGTTTTAACTACTAGATATACGCGAGTAATGTAGTCGGATCGATGTTATTTTAAGGTGGGTGATCTGTAATCGTTACGAGTCGGTTTTGAGCTCGGTTTCGCGATAATCAATATTAATATTTATTACTAATAGAAATAAATTTCTCGTCGTAATAAATTTTTACCGAGTCTTGATTGACCCATTGACCCGACAGTTGACCGGGTTTGACCAGTTAACTGTGTGGACTTCGTGTTGACCATGTTGACGGAGTTGACTCGATGTTGACCGAGTCGAACCGAACACCGAAATGAGACCCAAGCCGTTGACTGTTTTGACCGTACCCAAATCTGACCGAGTCGATCCGGGGCCGAACCGAGTTGAACTGAGTTGCCGTATCTTGAACCTGACTTGAAATGAAACACCCGAACCGACATCTGAACTGAAACGAGTTTGAACCGGGTGAATCTGAATCAAGACCCGAGTGAACTGAACGGGACTGAACATACTCGAACCAAACATCTTCACCGCCGCCGCCGTTGGACCGACCCGAAGCTGCTGCCGCCGATGATACTTTGACCCAACCCACAACCCAAACCTGAGAACAAACACCACAGCCGCCGCTTCCGATCATCCAGAAACCACCGAAAACAGCGCTGCCACCGTGATGCTGCGCCTCAGTCGTGTCACCGTCGCGCCGCCGCCTCCCTTTCTCTCTCACCGTTCTCTCTCTCTTCGCTGCCTCTCTCTGTGTCCGATCTCTCTCTCTCTCTCTCTCTCTACTAATCTCTTTCTCCAATCCTGAACATGTGCGGATATAAGAGTGTACATGAGAGGAGGTTTAGCGTGGTGGCTGTGTGTGGGCTGCCGGAAGGGTGTGACCGGCACCGGCCGGTGGTCACCGGAATCCAGCAACCGGACTCAGAGAGGAGAGAGGGGTAGGGAGTCTTGTAAAGGGGGGCTAGGGTTTGATTGTGTGAAATGAGGGGAAGGAGAACTTAAATAGGTAGGGTTTTTAAAATGGGTCAGACCCAAAGCCCGTTAACGTGTCATAGCCCAAATGTTCTCTAAAGCCCGTATTTGAAACCCGAACGTTGTATAGAGTCGAAATATATTTATTAGAGGCCTAAACGCGTTAAATTTAAGTCGGAAGTCGGTTTTTGACGCGTAAATCCGTTCGTTCCGTTAAAAATCGCGTAATTCGCTACGGTCGTCATTTTTATCCGTTTTCGATCCGGTTTCTACCGTGAGTATTAAAATTTGAAAACGAAGCCAAATATATCATATTATATTAATATTTAGACGTAACTCTAGTCCGTGGCTTCCGTTTCGTTGTCAATTGTCAGTTCGTTCCGGTTTCCGCATAACTTGTTATCTTGTTAAACATAAATAAATATTATTTATTTTATAGTCGATTACCGAATCTTGTTATATTGTAATCACTCTTGTTGAAAAGTTATCGGCTCGAGTTTTGAAAGTTTTAATAGCATCGGCAAAATAAATATATACCTATTTTTACGACATGTTTCGTATTGCGTATTTTTACGAAAATCGGGAGAGTTTCCTCTGTTTCTGGACGATCCCGACAATACTAGTTGTCGATTTAATTGTCAAAACGCAATTTATCAACGTACACAAACAATATATATAACTTCTCGTCGTGATCAAATATAATGTTTCGCCAAATATAAACCCAATTTATATTATAATAACGTCGGTCCAGTTTTAACTACTAGATATACGCGAGTAATGTAATCGGATCGATTGTTATTTTTAAAGGTGGGCGATATATAAGCGTTTTCGAGTCAGTTTTGAGCTCGGTTTCGCAATAATCAATATTAATATTTATATACTAATATAAATAAATTTCGTGTCGTAATAAATTTTTACCGAGTCTTGATTGACCCATTGACCCGACAATTGACCGGGTTTGACCAGTTGACTGTGTAGACTTCGCGTTGACCATGTTGACTTAGTTGACTCGGTGCTAACCGAGTCGAACCGAACACTGAAATGAGACCCGAGCGGTTGACTGTTTTGACCGTACCCAAATCTGACCGAGTCGATCCGACGCCGAACCGAGTTGAACTGAGTTGCCGTATCTTGAACCCGACTTGAACTGAAACACCCGAACCGACATCTGAACTGAAACGAGTTTTAACCGGGTGAATCTGATTCGAAAAGGACCAGAGTGAACTGAACGCGACTGAACATACTCGAACCAAACATCTTCACCGCCGCCGCCGTTGGACCAGCCCGGAGCTGCTGCCGCCGATGATACTTTGACCCAACCCACAACCCAAACACGAAAACAAACACCATAGCCGCCGCCGCCGATCATCCAGAAACCGCCGAAAACAGCGCTGACGCCGTGATGCTACGCCGCAGCCGCGTCACCGCCGCTCCGCCGCATCCCTTTCTCTCTCACCATTCTCTCTCTCTTTGCTGCCTCTTTCTCTCTGTCCGATCTCTCTCTCTACTAGTCTCTTTCTTCGATTCTGAACGTGTGCGGGTATAAGAGTGTACATGAGAGGAGGTTTAGCGTAGTGGGTGTGTGTGGGCTGCGGGAAGGGTGTGACCGGTGCCAGCCGGTGGTCAACGGATCCGGCGACCAGACTCAGAGAGGAGAGAGGGGCAGGGAGTCTTGGAAAGGGGGGCTAGGGTTTGATTGTGTGAAATGAGGGGAAGGAGAGCTTAAATAGGTAGGGTTTTTAAAACGGGTCGGGCCCAAAGCCCGTTAACGTGTCCAAGCCCAAATGTTCTCTACGGCCCGTTTTTGAAACCCAAACGTTGTATAGAGTCGAAATATATTTATCGGAGGCCTAAACGCGTGAAATTTAAGTCGGAAGTCGGTTTTTGACGCGTAAATCCGTTCGTTGCGTTAAAAATCTTGTAATTCGCTACGGTCGTCATTTTTATCCGTTTTTCGATCCGGTTTCTACCGTGAGTATTAAAATTTAAAAACAAAGCCAAATATATCATATTATATTTATATTTAGACGTAACTCTAGTCCGTGGCTTCCGTTTCGTTGTCAATATTTCGCGTGAGTATTAATATTTCGATCCGCTTTCTACCGTGAGTATTAGTATTTCGCATTAGAGTTCTCGATTATCGCTAAGTCGCGTAACGTGAAACAAGTAGAAGTTCCTAGGCTCTCCAGAGGCCTGATTGGGTTAATTTACGTCTAATTATGCTAATTATGATGGTATTACTGTTTGTTATGCGCTTAATTACAACCGGAAAATGCCGGTTGTCACACATAAGCCGCTCGTCGACTTCATGTTTCTTCACTCTTACCTTTTCGGCTTTGACCTTGGTGAATGCTTTGAATTGGGCCATTAAATCTTCCATTTTCAAACTACTCCATGATGCGGCTTGTTTTTTGCAGTCGCTGCCCTTTTGGCTTTGTCCCTCTCTATGGAACGTTACTCCTCTAGAATTTCATTTATATTATCGTCAAATTCCGGCTCGTCATTGAAATTTATTTGACAATGGTCGTCCGAGCCTCCCACGCTGTAAGTTCCAGACTCCAAAGTTTTAGACTGTTTAGCGGTTGCAACCTTGTTTGGAACCAACGTCCACTTGCTAGATTTCCTCTAAACATCTGTCACACCCCGGATTTCCTATCCAAATCCATACACCGGTGGGCCCGGGTGGGGAGTATCGTGACGTAAGTTGATAACCCCATTGTCAATTAAACACGAGACATCGGAAGTCTTGGAGTAAAATTACTATTACAAACCAAATGTTTGAGATACAAAATAATATACAGGCTCGTAATAGAAGATCCACAGGCGGATCGTAAAATGTACAAAGAAAGAATATAAAACAGACTTTAGGGCGGATCTAAGGATTTGCAAGATCCTCTTATTTCACTACCGAGCAGCTTCCAGCCTATTTCGTATTGTACCTGCAGCTTAGTCTTTTGAAAATACGTCAGCTTTCGCTAGTAAATACACCCGACTGACTCATTTTGAAAACATTTTTGAAATTAGATTTAAGTGCACAGGGCACAAATCTTTTATAACTTGGGAAAGTTACTTTGTAACCTTGTAACAGATTCACATGTTTGTCCATACATACAGGGCCCAGTACAGAGACCGAGGCATGATTAAATACACACCACTTTGAACTCACAGAGGAGTTGTCCTCAACGTCTTGGGTAATTTGCATTTAAGCGTCTGTCAGGTGTATGCCTACACCTCGCGCTAAGGTCGTGGCCATTATCTAATGTAATGAGTCGAGGATATCCAGGACACGGTAATTTAACCCCCGATGTTTAAGTTATCAAACAAAAATTGATTAAAACGGAATATGCGGATTTACTAGCCACAATTCGGCATTCGATTGATCCCATTTCCGACCAAGCGGTAATAATTACCGTATCCCAAGCCTGTATAGGGAAAATAAGTCAAGAGTATTTACCTGAATTAGCCTTGTTTAAAATGCAAGATTATATTCCAGCCGTATTCAAAATGAGCTAAGTGCAGATAGCATTTACCGGAAGGCTCTAGTCTGGATTATGGCATAAACTAACCAATTATATACTAACGGTCTTATTTAAGTCATAGACTTAGACCGACTAGCGTAATGGATAAAAAACGGTACGCTAGATTAAGCGATGACCGGATAGAATGTAGTTTAAACCCAACAAGTACTTTGACTTGCATAATATGGGTAAACTATAAACATTCTGGATTTTGAAACTTAAATGACAAGGTTAAAACCGATTTGGTTAATTTCCGTGCAATAGTTACATATACTTAACCGTACGCATTTAGCGGTATCGGGTAATTGGATAAGTCATGGACAAGTTCTATATGCCATTATATTTTAAATAAGTTGTAATATCAGTAGGATATCAACTTATATGCCCGTTAAGGTTTTAAAATGAAACTATGCCTCATAAGTGCGATTCGGTAATTTCATACCGTATAAAAGGAACTTGAATAGATTTTCATGTTATAACTATAATTTTTCTGAAAAAAAAAATATTTTATTTATGATATAATATCAGTAGGATATCAATTATATGTGTAATTTATATTTTATGACCAAACTATGCATCGAAGGGGCATTTTGGTCATTTTACACAAAGTTTATAAATTATTTAGGATTATGAGTTTATAACATGTACCTACTGTAAATATTTTAAAATA
Organism: Scalesia atractyloides; assembly: GCA_947069175.1. Taxonomy (NCBI): domain Eukaryota; kingdom Viridiplantae; phylum Streptophyta; class Magnoliopsida; order Asterales; family Asteraceae; genus Scalesia; species Scalesia atractyloides. The sequence continues at coordinate 38,750,484 of CAMTDV010000001.1, forward strand.
AGTTTTAAAATCAGTAGGTAATAAGTCTTAGTCAATTAATATGGTTTAAAACCATACTATGCGCCGAAATGGCGCTTAAGTCGTAAAATGACGTCTTATGTGATGTTTAATGAAAATTGATGTTAAGGTCAGATTAAAATGTCTTAGATATGTTTTTTAATATAAAATATCAGTAGGTAAAAGATTTACCTTGAAAAGATTTGATTAAAACCATTTTATGAGCCACAAGGGCTAAATCGTCATTTATCGACATAATTCAAGGACCTGCTTGTAAACTCAGTTTATAATCTGATTTAACATCCCAAATAATCCTACTTATAATATTACATCAGTAGAAAACTTATTTTCAAGTTCATTATCATTAAAACCTTGTTTTATGCAAAAAGGGCAATTCAGTCAAAAATGGCATAATTATGGAACTTGCGCATAAACTCAGATTCTGATTATGATCATGTAATATAACCTCAGAGGGTTATGCTACATTATATTATGATATAATGCAACTTTAGATCAGTATGTAACTAATCTAAATCGGGTCAGAATCAAAAGTTAAAGCAGAAGTCAAAACTCGCGACTTTCGGTTGCGAACCGACCCTAAAACTGAAATTGACGAGCCGAACATGTTCTTACATGTTCTAATAATTATTACCAACTTGTTTAAGTGTCAAAACAGGTTTCATAACATATGTAAGATTAATTTATGATTTTTCTGAAAAATGACATGTTTGACTTTTTAATATCATAACTTTGACCCGTCAATTTGTCTAGCAAACGTGATCTTCAGGAGGTGCCCTTTATAGGGATTAACACCTACCTTATTACGATCACTTAGCCTTGTCCGTTATGAACAATGGCTGGACCATAACGATCTTAATCAAAAGTTAAAGCGTTTTCCGTAAAACGCTTGACTTTTGGCTATAAAATCCTATAAACGAAAATGCACAAGCAAGGAACACTTACAAGAGGTTCCTTGAATGCAAGAGAACTAAGTTGGATGCTCCTTTCAGTTAGGAACTTCCAGAGGAGGGAGAAGAGTTAAATTTGAGAAAGGTGCAAGTTCAAATGGTGAACTTGGACACCTATTTATAGTTGGAGAACTCAAAGGAGGTGATGCCAGGTGTTTAGGGGTGTAAGAGGGAGCTTACAAATATCCTAAAACGTGGCATAGCTGATTGAAAGTCCATAGTTTCGAAAAAAATGGTTTTTGGCAATATGTGTGGAGGCCAAGCAAACTTCTGCAGACACAGGCCTCTCGCGCCCCACGAGAGGCACAAGGCTTGCCTCTTGCGCCCCGTGAGCGCCCCATGGGCAGAATTGAAGTTTGTCACTTTTAGCCCCTCAACTTATTAAACACCCTTAAAACCTCCTAAAACACCTTTTTAGCACTTTTAGCCTTCCGTAGCCAATACTTGGCATACCCGGGGTTATGCCCGGACATTGTCGAGCTCTCGGTTCGTTAAAAGGTCACTCAGAGGTATAAATTAACATGTTGACACTTTTAATCCCTCCATTATCCAACTTCATATATTTATAGAATTGAACTCTCTCGTCCATCAAATGGCACGCATGACAGTTAGGACTTCGTAAAGGATCACTCAAAGGCTCGTTATAAGCATGTTGACTCCGATGTCACTCAGAGGCTGGGCATGTTGACACAATGGTCACTCAGAGGCCAAGTTTTAGCATGTTGACACTAATGGTCACTCAGAGGCTATGTTTCAAGCATGTTGACACTAACGGTCACTCAGAGGCTATATTTTAAGCATGTTGACCCTAATGGTCACTCAGAGGCTCGGTTATGCATGTTGATATCAGACAGTCACTCAGAGACTCAGTTTGAGCATGTTGACACCTATAGTCCTTATTAGTCTTTAGTGGACTAAAAATAAAAATAATACACGTGTCACTATACTATTGGACACAATTTTACAGGGTGTTACAACATCCCACACCCGGAAGTGTGGGAAAGGATGCTTATACCAATCTTCATGTCTATGCATCGCCTCATTGAAAATGTCATGGTCGTTCCACCCATTTAGACGATGTATATACAAATTGTTATAAAACCAACAAAAGTTTGGACCATAGTATTCGTCTCCCAAAACTTGGAAGAGATAGAATCGACCTCTCGATACGGACATCGCTTTATAATCGAATGGAATTTTGCAGTTACTTCCTTCCATAAAATATCTACGGTTTATCTATGGCTTGGTTGTTACCTACATTTTATAAATGTAATAAATATTAGTAACAAGAATATATATTTTTTATGTAGCAACCCACGCCTTAGCCCATGCATCCTCCTTGATTTTGGACCAACTAAGTTGCTTAGGTTTGGCGCATTACTCAGCACGTTCACGTACCCGTTTCTTATCTTTTTCCGTTTGGATGTTTGGGGTTGCGTTTTGAGCATGAATTCTTCTACCCGCTGAGATGGTCCTATCGGTGGTGTTGGTGGTGATTGTACTGGTGGTTGAAATGTATGTTAAACGGGTTTCCTTTAGCATTTGTTGCATTTGGGTGAAAACACTCTGGGATTATTGGTAACCGAAAAAGAAAATTGGGATGACATCCAATTTGGATCGATTATTGAACTGTAGCTGAGTGACATGAACATGTTTTGATTCGGGCTTGGATTCGGGTTTGGATTTGGGTTGTATGGATCCATGGTCTTTTAAATGTTGGAGAGTATTTTTATAAGAAATCGAGAGAGTTTTGATGAATTGGTGTAAAAAATGGGTAAGAAATAATGTATGTATAGTGTTTTAATTTAACTTTTTTTATAAAAAGTAGCCGTGACATTTTATGGAAGGTGAGGCAATGAAAATGATACGACGGACCTGTGGGGGCGGTGATACCGTACCTCGACGAGCCTTGATGGGCCGGGGACGCACCCCACACCCACGAGCCTAAGTTCATGTTTCTACTAAGTTCTGGTTAAGTTCTGATTAAGTTCAGATGCATGCATCTCATGTCTTTTGAACTGCATCTGAAGTCTTCTAAAGTCAACTGAAGTCTTTTGAAGTATAGGCGATGTTTTCTGAAATCAACTAAAGTCTTCTAAAGTTAGCTGAAGTCTTCTGAAGTACAAGTGATGTCTTCTAAAGTACAAGTGATGTCTTCTTAAATCAACTGAAGTCTTCTAAAGTACAACTGAAGTCTTCTGAAGTACAACTAGAGTCTTCTAAAGTCTGCTAAAGTACAAGTGATGTCTTCTAAAGTCAGCTAAACTCACCTAAAGGTTTCTGAAGTACAACTGAAGTCTTCTAAAGTCAGTTGAAGCCTTCTAAAGTACAACTGAAGTCTTCTAAAGTCAGTTGAAGCCTTCTGAACTACAACTAAAGTCTTGTGAAGTATCCTAAACTACATCTGGACTAAAATTGACGTATTTAAACAAAATGTGAATTCTTTTGAACTGAATCTGAAGTTCATGAAGCGATTCTAAAATCTTTTAAACTAACATTGACGTTATTAAACTAAATTTGAAGTCTTTTGAACTGAATCTGCAGTTTACGAAGTGATTCTAAAGTTTTCTAAACTAAAATTGATGTCTTTAAAACTAAAGTCGAAGTATTTTGAACTGAATCTAAAGTTCATGAAGTGATTCTGAAGTCCTCTAAATTAATATGTAAAGAGTTAAAAACTATAATAAACACTTACGATACTTTGAGTTAAAGAATCTGGTCTACAATATAAGAAATGGGCTAAAACATTAAATTAGATAGTTCATAAATTCTTACCGGACTAGTCAATACAATATAGGACTCAACGCATGAGTGATCGAAAAGATAAACTTCACTTTGATCATCGCATAAGGTACGGATCCTTAACTCCTCTTCTTTTGTTATCTGGTTCATTTGCTATAACCTTGATTTATTATATATATATATATATATATATATATATACACACACATCTCATAAACTTCTAACGCCTTTGAATCTCGATTCATTTTCCCTTCCATTCATTTATGTTTTCGCATCAAAATATTGAAATTTGACTTTGATATTATGCGATGGGATTACTTGGTGCTTATTATCGCATGTTCCTATATATGTTATACGTGTTATATTATTATCAGTTATTAAGGTTAGGTTATTATATCAGATGTGACTCCGATTATCAGTACTTCGAGACCCTAAGCATTCGCTTCTCATAGAGTGTCCCACGAGCATGTTGTTGTGGCATCAACGACATGTGCTCCTCCTGTGACGGAGAGATTAGTTCACAGCACCTCTAGGTACAGGTGTGACACAAGATACTAGGAGGCATATGGATTGATCCTTATTTTTGAGCATCGGTTTCAGATCTCAGGAACCGGATGTCTTGTATGCCAACTTGCTCCATGTTGTGATTTGTATACGAGAGTAGCAACCTGTGTACAATCACGTAGTATCATATTTAGTTTAGCTTATGGGTACATTTGTATGATATGATTCAGTATTTGATATGTTTTAGTTACTATGCATTAGTTTAGTATATGATATTGTGATATCATCCCAAATGATTATTACTTACTTAAGCCTAGTATTCTGTACTTGGCATTAGACTCATTCCGTAAATCACATGTTACTCCGGGTAGGGTTAAGAGAGATAATTAATGTTAGGACTAATCTCAAAGATGCCTGTTAACTTTGAATTTCCGAATAGTATGTAGCTGACCTTCGGGCCTTACTTAAGTTCTGTATTTTCAAATTTAAGACTTAATGAACCATGCCCTATGTCTATGATTATGTTCGATATAGTGATACATCAGCTCTTCTAGCTCATCTAGGTTAGGGTATTACACTAGGTCCTACTTATGAATGTCGTTTCTACTTCGAAAGATGTTGCCCCTTCTAGTGCTAAAGAACTGGGCAAATGTTATGGAGTTATTGGTGAATATAGATGGAAAGACCAATGAAAACAATAAGGCCTTGGGGTATACTTTAACCCTCCTCAACTCCAAGTAGGTGTCATATCACACACTTTTCCTCATTTCACTTCACCTCACCCAAAGGAAATGGTCTAATCTTTTTAACTCCACCTAACCTTATTTTTTAGTGGTTTTTGTTTTGAAAAAGGAAAGAAACTTAATTTAATCTATTGACATTCGGTTAACATGTTAATAACTTCTTTAACATCTCTTAACACAAGTAGGGAGTGATATGCAATGCCGGTTAGCATGCCATGTCACTTTTAACGCTCAATGTGCTAGCCCCGAGACCTAAAAAGTTGAATAGTAATTGTGTGAGCGGATTAAAGGTTGCTAATTAATATAAACTAGTGAGTTTTCGCCCGCGCTTAGCGGCGGAATCCTTCGTTATCTGTTCAGTTCGTTACGGTACCGAGAAAACCTTACATCAATAAAAAGAACAATAAAAAAGAATATGATGTTGCTTAGTTGATATCGATTCGGTTGGTTTGCATTTTATGTTTATGTTTTTCAACATTTCGATGTAAATTTTATTGCAAACAAAAATTGTGCCACTATCGTACCTAACCTAACTGAAATCGACTAAACAACATCTGTATCGGTACCATTATTTTTTTTTATTATTTTTTCTTTATCGCTACCATACCATGTCAAATCGAACAACATCATTACTGGTATGTATTCATGTTTATGGTTTCTTGTTTGATGTACTGAATTGAAACAAAACAAACGAACAACATTGGCTCGGTACCATATTCAATTTTATTGTTTTTCTTTCAATAAACTGACACTTATCGCTATCGTTCCGTACCGTACCTTAAAACATAAGTACCGACACTGTATTTTATGGTTTCTCATTTTGAAAAATTTTCATCTATCCAACTCCGTATATGATGATAAATGAATATCGGTATATGTATCGTGACAATTTCAACCAATCCATACTGTTCGAACATCACCGACACCGCTACTGATTTTTATTTTTATGGTTTTCAGCCCAAATAAAACAATGTATTAGACTACTATTGTAACAAACTGTATCGATACTGATCAAATGGCAGCGGAATGTTAAAAAAACAAACATATAGAATTTTTTAAAAAGTTAACGAACGCAAGTCATTATTATACCGTCATTGTAACGAACCATATTCATACCGATCCAAAGCTCACGGAATATTAAAAAAAATTAAAAAGCATAAATAGAATTGGATTTTGATTTTTCTTAATTCACTAACGCAGTTTATTACTAAAATATCAAATTTAATAATAAATAAAATACTATTAATAAAAATAAAAAAACAAATATTTAAAATTATGAGTTACTATTTATAACTAAAAAATCAAATTAAGTAACATATAAAATATTTCTAAAAATTAAAATACTTAAAAATTATTGTGCTACTATCGTACCAAACCTAACTAAAACCGATTGAACATCTGTATTGGTATTGATATTTTTTATTGTTTTTGCTTTCGATAAACTAACACGGTATTGCTATCATACCGTGTCAAACCCGACAACATCAGTATCTGTATGTATTCATTTTTTACGTTTCTTGTTTGATAAAAAAAATATCTTATCGCTAACGTAGCAAAACGAAACCAAACAAACAATGGTTCGGTACCAATATTTATTTTTTACTGTTTTTTTCTTTCGATAAACTAACACCGTATCGCTCTTGTACCCTACCATACAACTTCAGTACCAATACTTTATTTTTTTATGGTTTTCGATTTTGAAAATTGTTCATTTATACAACTCCGTATGTGACGATAAATGAATATCGATGCATGTACGGCGACAATCTGAACTAATTGATACCGTTTGAACAGCTTCGGTGCCGCTACCGGTGTTCGTTTTGAACGTTTTCAATCGATGTAAACGCGTGTTAATTTCTATATCTAGTGCATGTATTGTACCACTATTGTAACGGACCGTGATACCGATCAAATGCCCACGGAATGTTAAAAAAATAAACAAACATAGATGCGCATTTAGATTTTTTTTAAGTTAATGAACACAAGTTATTATTGTACCGTTACTATAACGAACCATATTGAAATCAAATGTCCACGGAATGTAAAAAAAATAAACACAGACACATTTTGATTGTTTTTAAAGTTAACGAACACAAGTTATTACTAAAATATCAACTTTAATAATAAATAAAATAGAAGTAATAAAAATAAGAAAACAAATACTTAAAATTATGAATTACTAAAAATCAAATTAAATAACATATAAAATATTACTAAAATTAATAAACTTAAAAAATTATAACCACTGTTCATCCTAACTTTAAATATAAATTCATATTATATATATAATATACGGGTACTAATAATATTTTTATCATATCCAAGGGATAGAAATGATAAATTAAATTAGATTAACCACTCAGCCACACTAATGAAAAAAGAAATAGAAAAATGTCAATTGTTGCGCATGGTGATAACTTGGTCCCGACCAAAATGCCATGCGGCCACTGAATATCTGAGTGTGCATCTTTAAATTATTCATCTTTGGCATATATCCATTAACAACCTCTCATGCGCATGTCTAATATGCCTCCATCAATCAAACCCCACTCCCGCATCCTCATGCTTACACCTGTACCCACCGTCAACTAATTTGTTTTTTTTAATTTCCGTTTTAAATATTATATTAGGAAAAACAAACACAATATATAACACGTATAATATTAGAACATGTCGGGCATCTAGGAATATGACTAAACTGGCTTTGGGTTGGCGTAGGCTAATCAATACATATTTCCAAAAGAAAATTAAATAATTTTAATAATTATCTAGTTCCATAAAAACATATTATTAAGAAGTTTAACCGCTTGATTGATTCATATAGCTAGCAAGTTTAAAATTGCCTATTTTCGATTTATATATTTTCATATTCTATCTATTTGACGTTATGTATATAGATAGCACAGCTTGCATAAACGGATTCATAAGTAAAAAATTATTATTATTATTATTATAAATGAAAATTTTCTTTTAATCTCTATTGTCTGTAAGACTTGAATCCAAAACCTCTATTTTCTAAATCCAGACTTTTAAAGGCTTTGGCTATGATTATAGATTTAAGATATGCTTTGTTTAAAAATAGAGTAAATATAATACAAAACAAGCAAGATTTTTATGGATTTAAGATATGTTTGGCTTAAGAGTAGAGTAAATATAATACATAGAAATTTTACTCTAAAAAGTAAGATAGGAATAACATATCAACCAATCAATCGTACCTAATATAATCATACTTATAACTTAGCTATCGATAGGGTTTGGAGGAGGGGGGTGGGATGTAGGCCAGCCAGTATTACCTCTATCACGAGGGATAGAGAGACTGTTTCAAGTGATACCCCAGCTCGACAATTATATCGGCAAAAGAGTCAAATAAAAGCATAAAAGTACATATGATCACATAAAATCATATCTAGGCAAAAGAGTCAAAATAAAAATAGAAAAAGACATATAACTACATAAATAGTACTAAACATATTTTTACTAAGCTACCAAAAAAGGTGAAAACATATAATAGGCATAGATAACACTTCAAATAGCACACATGTCAGCTATAATATTCCTAGGCCACCAAAATGGACTAAAGAAGCTAAGCTCCTAAAATAAGAAACTAATATAAACTGTGTCATCCTCCTAAAAGTTATTAACCTTAATCTTGCGTCTCCACGAACCCCTATTCTCGATCATGTCCTCAGAGATGTGTAAATCTAACAAATCGTTTCTAACTCGCTCTTCCCTAGTCATTTTTGGTCTGCCTCTACTCTTGTTTTCCCTCCACAGTGAGAGTTTCTACTGATTTGGCTGTAGCCGTCACTTGTCTCCTCCGAACATGTCCAAACCATCTCAACCTCCCTTCCCTAACCTTATCTAAAATACTAGCCACTCCCAATCTTTCCCTAAAAACCTCATTTCTTATCCTATCCAATCTAGTATGCCCACACATCCACCTTATCATCCTCATCTCTACCACCTCCGGCTACGCGCTTGTGCCTTTTTAATTGCCCAACAATCTGTTCCGTATAACATAGCCAATTCAACTGCAACCCTATAGAATTTTTCCTTTAATTTTTAACTACCTATATATTTAACTACATATAACAAATAGTTCAAATTCCTATATATTTAACTACATATAACAAATATATAAAAATGATCTATCTATAGTTATGTGAAAAATGGAATATTTTTATTATTGTTTACTAATTAAATGTATATGATAAAAAACTATAGAACGCTTTTATTATTGTGTACTAACTAAATGTATACGATAAAAAACATATTTATAGAAAAAGTGTAGAATACAAAAGTCCATTAACATGTGAAGCGCACACAATCATGAAGTAACATACGTGATTAGGTTTTTTCATGTGTGATTAAGGTATGCATGATTATATGTATTCCTCATGCGTGATTATGCGATTTTTGTTCGTGCATGATTATATATGTTGCTCAATGCATGATTATATGATGTTTGTTCATGTGCGATTAGGGATTGAGTTTTATAACATGCATAACTTACTCAAGTACGCTTTTCATGTTAAGGGCTTTTGTACATTAACTGATCTCATATTAGATATATTATATATTATTATAGAAAAAAATATCTTATTTAAGGTTAACAACAGTTAGATTCATTGTTGATTAATCACATATGCATAAGCATGTCATGTTTAGTAATCACATATGCATAAGCATGTCATGCGTCAATAAATAAATGCCCATGAGAAATATTTTATTACAATCGCATGACGTAATTAAACGACTTGATAATCAATGTACTTATCAATTTGCTTGTCAGTTTGCTAAGCTTTGCATAATACATTTTTTTTTATAAACTGGAGTTTTACATCATGTGGTTAATAACATCTGGTGTTAGATTTACTCCCTATTTTGAAAGTCCATCAGCTTTACGCCCCCTAGTTTTGTGATTGAATCAAAGTTGGACTATCTGTATTCTTCGTCCTATTGAGTGTTACCTGCAAGGTTAATTTTGTAGATTCACCTATTAGGCACCATTTAAACACTGGTCTTTCTTCTTTTCATTGATTCACAACCCTGTGATTAACCTAATACTCACACTAGTACAAAAAAGCGGAGCTAATAGGACGGTTTTTTAATCAAATAAGTCGTTCAAGAAACCGTCTTAAAAAATACAGTAGTTTTTTTATAAATGACTGTCTTTTATTAATTGATACCAAAAACTACGGTTCCATATAACCGTCTTAAAAACACTTCATTTGATTTCATCTTTTATGCAAATATTGGGCAAATAAGACGGTTACTGGGTAAATAAGAGGGTTCAAATCACTCAAATAAGATGTTCAAGAATTTAATTTTTCACCAATTTACTTTATTTACCACCAATTTAATTCAACGATTTATTTTATTTTATTTTATCATTAAGTAAATTCACCAATCAAATTTATTTTATTTTACTATTAGTTCAATTCATCAATAATTGATTAGATTCAATTTCATTTTAATAAGAATCCTATAAACATATAAAACAAATAAAAATAGCATAACAAAATGAACCATATAAATTAACATAGTTAAAATGACCAAATCATCCATTTTGACCCATTGTCTAAAGTATTCATTTTACCATACTAAAAAAACATCCAAACATATTCAGTTTACCATAAATAAAAACTAGCATCTAAAAACATTCTTAGTTACTTCAACATCCTTTATCATCCAAGATAACCACAAGCCCCCTCGACCACCGGCTAGCTAGAATTCCTTTGACACGGAACAAAACACAAAAAATTGGCTATTAGCAACCATTAAAGATTAAAATAAACCAGGATCCCATGGTTGGAATCATGAGGACATAAAAATGCAAATCCAGAAATATAACATAAGTCATACCAACTAGAGTCAACATCAACACAAAGCCCTTTAGTGCTCCTAAGAACCCCTAATAATATAAGTTACCTATTTTGTCAAATGCTCCTAGGCGCACCTAGGCCTTGTGGTCAAAACAAATGAACGGGTCAAAAGTATATTAACCATCCATGTAATTGACTCTCCATATATAGAATAAAAAGACTGTTATGAGATTCACTCAAGTGTTCTAAACAAATATTTATAAAAAAAATGAAGAAATAAGGTACTTAAAAAAGAGTAGCATACTAATATACTTACCTTCATTCGTCCTCCTCGCCATGACTAAAAGATGATATGAACATCTTTAAGGTACGCTCTACAAATTCATTAATTTCACTTTGACGTACCATTCTGGTTTTATTTACTAGCTAAAACATAAACATAAATAAAAGTTAGATTACAGCTTAATATACATTGTAGTTAAACGTATATAAGTTTAAGTGTATAAATATACTAACCATGTGTTCTCTGTTGCAAATCACAAAATGGTACATTGTCATCAAAACACAATAGCCACACTCCCACCCGTTAAGTTTTAGACGACACTAAATAATTAATTGAATTATCAAGTAATTAATTAAAATATATTAATAAACATCTTGAATGAAAGATAACTTATATTAACCTTATCCCAAGTTATTTTCTGTTTTTTGGCCTTTACATGTGTAATCTGGTAATCTACAGGCTCCTTTGAACTTTTTCTTGAATCAAAGAGGTAACTCATCCAAGTGTTATATATAGGATGATGTTGAATGGCAACCAATACCCAATGTTTGCTGCGTGAGTTCAAAAATGATCTAATTTAAACAACGTTAATAAATAAAAATCAAAACAATATTATAACATAACTAAAATTAATACCCGGCTATATGCGGTGCCATAAACCATTGTTTGTCCTTATGAAAAGCGATGACATTTCTGATGTGGTCGATCACAAATTCAACATCTTTTGAGACAAGATCACCCTCAATATAACGGGGATGAAAATATGTGGTATTATTTAAACTTTCTTGTCCCCCAGTTGTATATAAATACCTAAAATGTAAGTAGCAAAAAAACATGATAAGGTTAGTAACATTCGGTTATATTGTAAAAACTAATAGCATAAAATATTTATATAAAAACTAGTCAAACATACATTGTAAACCAATGCACAAAGCAAACATCTATCCAGTCATTGACTTATAACTGTATAACTGCCTCAAATTCAACTGTCTCTTGAATACGTTCCTCATACATACCTATCGGTGAAGTAAAAACTATAGTCAAGGCTTTATCAGATTGAATCGCCAGTTGTTGCGCTAATTCATATAAGCTTTGAGGCCTTGCCGTCGCCTTTTCTAATAGATTTAATACTTTTGTTTTTTCCTTTAAAGGTTTAGACGCAACAACAGGCTCGGTAGGTTTACAAGCACGAATGGGCTCATTAGGTTTAGAAAAAGAAACATGCTCTGTTGTATTCAACTGCAGATCAGCGAACTGCACTTACCAATAACGATGTTAGTACATAGAAAATATACACATATATAAATAATGTGATTACCAGTTGATTAAAAGCCTCTTCGTCTTGTAACGCATGCGAGTAACTTTGATACTCATTTCTTTCATTTGGGATCGTTTGTTGTTGGTGAACAGATGTTGCATCAAACTACATTGGCAAAACATATACTTTTATAAATCAAGTAGTTATAAAAATAATTTTATATATTAAAATCTACTTGTGGCCTATAAAGTGTACTCATAGAATGGTGAGACGGTTCTACATTTTGAGAAAAATCTTTGTTTAAAATCTGTATGTTATAAAAGTATTAGTATATCAACAAATGAAATCCACATACATTTATTATTTATTATTTATATAAAATATACATTTATTGATTTTGCGGGCCACTGAATAAAACTTCCTTTTGCGTCTTCCAAAAATTCTACGGCGCCGGGAATACACGACTGAGGCAAAAGGCGGATCCCTTTGCAACCTTCGACAACTCTATCTATTTGAAATTTAACGAAACCATCTATCATTGGGCCGTTATGAATCATCCTCTCAGGACCGGATGAACACGACCCATACCTATAACCGTAGGAGCACCTTGGTCGTCAGGATCTAGTAGTTCACATTTTTTAATAGACTGCAAACAATAGCTTTTAGTAAATATATTAAAAATTAAATAAACAAACTTTAACAATAATATTACCGAGATTTCTGTGTACGAACTATCGAACGCACGACTTGAGCCACCAATACTAGGGCTCGCCCCAACTGTTGTTTCCACAGCCTCGCTCTTCTTTTTCTTTGTTTTTAATTCGGAAAACAAGCATTTCGTAGGACCAATCACGCGTGTACACCCACATGTTGGTGTCCCTTCCCAATTACCTCCGTAACAACATCCTTTGTAGAATAAGAACCAGCATCCTTCAATTTTTTTCTTTTAAATGCTATTAAAAATATGACACAGTTAAAATATGATTAATATAAATAGATAGAACAAATATGAAGATGCTTACCAATTTTTTAAGTTTTCCTTTCAATTCTCCTTGTGATACTAAGTGTTCTTTAAGTTCATATAACTTTGTAACCGGATGGAGAGTAGCTCTGCTAACAGTATACGTTTTAGAACGATCATATTGAATAAGATCTAAAATTGGATAACTCGAAACAAGGTGATTCCATCTACTTTCAACGTGGGGCTCCAATTCAGAAAATCCACAACGTCCTACATGCGAAGGGTAAATGTTTTGTTCTGCACTTTTCTTTGCTTTTCGGCTTTTTTCCTTCATAAAATATTACAATAAGTGTATATAGTTATATAATAGTAATATTAATAATAAATTCACATGTTACCTGCCATTCTTCACTGTCAACAATAGCAACAAAAGAACCCCAAAGTCCCGAGTCTAGGTAATCAAACTTTTCAACGGGATCATTACTTGTATCATTTTCAGGGGTTTGGTCTTTATCTTTACCGGGAGATTCATCTTTATAAATGTAATCTTTTCTAAGTTTGTTACGAGATTTCCTCATTATACTCTTCGCCTTTGATAATGTAACTGTTTTTCCAAGGTCATCAGTAATATGTATTAATATTAACAATAAACATGAACAAGAATTAAACATGACATCATAGAATTTGAAAGCTTTTGTGCTTTTTTAAATTAACCAATATAATTTTTCAAATTAGGAGGACAACGAAGAAAACTATACCTTCGCGTATTCCCAAAGATCTTCATATAATTGAGGGTTTACATGTTTGATGACTTTATATTGGATTTATACGAATGCCAACCTAGACAGGACGTTCCGACTACCGGTACTTGTACCCTTACAGTTACTACATGCCCGTCGTAGAACTCACTTTGATGAGATTGAAAAACGAAAAATGCGACAAAATCTTGAATAAAGGAATATGAGGATGATTTGAATATGTGGACATTGAAATATGCGTGATGAATGTATAAGTAAGCTTGTTATGTTTGACAATAAGTATAACTCATTAAGTATCACACAAAATGATAGTGAAAGTGTTTGCATGCATTTGTGTGTGTAATAAATACGAAACAAATAAACATCATGAGTTTGCATGTAACCACATAAGCAATTAAAATCTAATCAACTATAGTATAGGCTCTAAGGGTCTAATAACCTATCCTATATCCCTATAGTCAAAAGCTCTGATACCAATCTGTCACACCCCGACCCGCAGCGGAAATGGTGATCGGGGCATGATTGGGTTTTCATCAAAGCTCATGACATTTACTATAAAGTTTCATATTTATTATTTCTTTTTAAAGAAGAACATTACAATAAACATACAAGTACAACATGTTCAGTTACATTTTTCATAAATTCATTATTTTTCTTCTAAGGCAATTTCCTATGTGTTCCTTGCTTCAACCTATCCACCTGTATCATGTGTAAAAATAGGGTTTTGGGTCAACAAAAAGTTGGCGAGTGAATCTTATGTAAACATTTGAAAGGATTAGTTATGTTGGTTATTTGAATAAAATTGTGCATAACCAAATATGAATAAACGTAAATATAAATTTAATCACAAAACACATAATATCAATAAATGCACAAACACACACACCAAATGAATGAACAATGAGATCAAGGCTCAATCAAACGGAGCCGATCGAATGAGGCATGCGATGTTCAACTCGTCTCCCACGAGGAACTGATGAGCCTAATGAATGTTTTGCACGCAACTTGACAAAATGTAAACACGTATCACAACAACCAATATTTACATCATAAGTTTAGGTCATATAATGGTAATGGCACAAGTTTGAATAAACGAAATATTTAGAGCGACACATGATACACCCCAAAACATGAATAAAAAGGGGAAGAATTCACTCACATTGGGTGCGTTCTTTTGATGACGTTGGATGCGCACGAGTTTTGGATTTGATCGACGAGGAAAACTAACCTAACATAATAACGAAATGGTTCGGTAAATAAATGGATTTTATTTGAGATTAATTCTTTTAATTCATAATCTTAATAGGATTTTTAGATTTATTTTTGTGAGTTTAAGGTCATTTTCTAACTTTAAAAATATTATTTTTAAGTATTTTTAAATAATTTTCTGATTAAATAAATAAAAAAAATATAAAAATGTTGACTTTTTGGCTTTGACCGTTGACCGTTGACCGGTGGGATTCAGTTTATTCATGCGCTGAGTGAGGTTCGAACCAGAGACCTCTCGTATACGTGCACGCAGCTCTACCAACTGAGCTACGTGTCTAACCCGAAATAATCTCGTTTTTAATTATATATATACACAAATTAGATTAATTCATTTCTGTTTCCATTTAAAAAGCTTTGATAATTGCCTGAACCGGTTACAGAAGCAGGATTCGAACTCGGGACCTGTGGTTTAACTTCGCACACAGTCCACCGCTGGACTGTGTGTCTAACCCGATTAAAATACTGGTTTTTATTAAACTTATATACTAACTGGAAGGTGTTCTGGGGCCTTAAAAAAATTGAGATTTATCACAGGAAACCGATTAAGTGCACGAATCGAACCCGGTATCAATAGCATGAAATGCACACAGTCCACCGCTGGACTGTGTGTCTAACCCGTTTAAAATACCGATTTTAATTATATTCATATACGACTCGATGTTCGTCTTCTTCCTAAATTCGGAATTGAAACAGATTTGCTAAACATTTGATTTCATTGCGCTGTTGTTTTAGAGTTTAAACAAATAAATCGAATAGAACTGACAGAAAGATTAAGAATTCATACCGAACACAGGGGCCCGGTTTTCCGGTGACTAACTCCGGCGACTGAAAGAAATTCCGGCGAAGTTCAACTTGCAACAGAGGCTCTACCAGAAGTTTGAGGTGAGTGCGGTGCTTTCTGTCTGAGCTCTAGAAGTTTTATTTTAGAGTAAAGTAGAAGAAATGAAATGGGTTCGGTTTTCCGGCGAGTAACTGTGAATTCCGGCGAAGTGCAGAAAAGAAAAAAACAGAGAGTTTAAGAGAGTTTGAGGGAATGAGTGAGTTCGTGCTGAGGGTTAAGGATTGATATTTATAGTGTAACCATTCAATCATAGATTTCGGTTTCAATTCTTAAAAGCCAATGATTTCTTTCGGTTTTCCAATCAATTGATTCTGGTTTTCTGTTATAACTGATGTTGGAAATCAGTTACACACGTTAAATCATAAGGAAATCGTCAATTGTGTTGATTGCAAAAATTTAGTTTTCGACCGTTACTGGTTTTTTTGCGAATTTGACTTGCAAGTTTTTGCGTTTGTTTCGATATAAGACTTAACTGATTTCTGATTATTCCTAAATGTGTGTGTAGCGCAGTGGTGTGTGCTGTGTGTGGATCCGATGGAGACCCGGGTTCGAAACCCGGCTACCCCATCCGGTTTCTTTATTTTTTTTTATTAATTATTATTATTTATTAATTGTGGTCTTTAATCTTAAAAATATTTATTAATTATATATTATTTTAAATAACCGACATGTTAAATACGCAACGAACTTTTTAACTGAATATTTGATTGATAAACGGTGCGGGTTTTTGAAACCCGATTTTCATGAATGTTACATATATGATTAAATTAAACCTTTATAATTTGGTTGGGCTGGTTTTTCGATATATATCCCTTCTTCATGGTCAAATCGTGAGTATGAGGTGCCAATGGTGATATAGTCATTACTTTGTTGAATACCGACAGAAAATGGTGGTAATTCGTCAAACCGGTTGTATTCTTCCTTGTCGTGAACATCATCAACACCAAGAATATGTCTCTTACCTTGCAATACTATATGGTATCTTGGTTTGCACGGATCTTTGACAAAAAATACTTGTGTGGCTTGAGTTGTGAGAATAAATGGTTATGATTTATACCCGTCCGTTGTAAGGTCAACCAGTCTAAAACCATGTTGGTCAACGTTAACACCTGTGCAGTTATTAACCCACTTACATCTAAACAAAGGTATTGTGAATGAAGAATACGATAACTCCCAAATTTCTTGTATGACACCGTAATATGATTCTTTGGCGATTTTCATTTGGTCGACTTTTTCTTGAGGCTATTTGTGTAAATCCGCTATTTTGTGTTACACTTTTATCATCTTGATTTTTAGTATAAAATGTATAACCGTTAATATCATACACTTGGTAAGATATTACTCTAAAGTCTGGCCCATTCCCAACCTCTCCACCGTCTTATCAACATTTGGCACTTACGTAAGTTTCCACCACCTTTTTCTTCAACCAAGCGGAAAACCCCTCATTATGTTGTCTGGCATACAATTATCTGACTTGCACAAGTGTGTCAATCGTAATATTTTCTTGTGTTCATTAACATACGGAGCAATACATGTCATATGTTGTAGAATAGTAAAATGAGCAATTTGTAACTCATCAGATGGTGGGATGATTAATTGCTTACCAACTCCCCCATGCATGCAAGTCAGCCTGAATGATGAGATTTAGGAACGCCAATACTTTTGACACCTTCCAAATAACCTATAAATAAGTATTAAAAGTGTCATTTATAATTAAGAAAACTCAATTATATTATTGATTTTGTGATAGCAATACATGTGCAAAACTCAATTGCCTCTTCGGAAGTATACCCTTGAACAATACTACCCTCTGGTTGATTACGGTTTCTCACATAACCCTTTTAACACACCCATATATCTTTCAAGGGGGTACATGTATCGTAGGAATACAGGACCACAAGACTTTATCTCTTTTACGACATGAGATACTAGATGAACCATTATATCAAAGAAAGATGGTGGGAAGTACATCTCTAGTTCACAAAGGGTAATATAAATATCCTTCTCCCAATTATCCAAGAGTTCAGGATCAATAACCTTTCAGTGAATCATGTTAAAAAACAAACAAAGTTTTGTAATTGTATGTCAAACTTCCTCAGGTAACAATCCACGAATTGCAATAGGAATCATATGTGTCATCAAAACATAACAATCATGAGACTTCATGCCAAGTAATTTACAATCTTTCATTGACACCAGCCTTTTAATGTTTGCAGAATAATTAGATGGAACTTTAATATTATGCAGACATTGAAAAAACTTTCTTTTTTCTTCGCCTGACATAGTATAACATGCGGGTGGAAGATAAATACTATTGGCTTTCTCAACAGGGGCAAGCTCTTAACATAGTCCCATTGCTTCCATGTCTCTACGGGCATTAATCCCATCTTTAGTTTTTCCAGGAATGTTTAACAATAAACCTAACAAGCTATCACATACATTTTTCTCATTATGCATAACATCCAAGCAATGTCAAACTTCCAAACTTGTCCAGTAAGGTAAATCCCAAAAGATTGACCTTTTTTCCAGTTATCTCGTTGCTCAGTACGCGATCTTTTTCCTAGAACGGTATGCATATTTTCAACTCGTGAAAATGCATCAAAACTTTTCCTAGCCCTTCCGAGCTCCTCATTTCCGTCAAACTCTTATGTAAGTCTTCGATAATGGTGATCTCATGGAAGAAATCATCGATGTCCCATATACACAGTTTTATTGCAATGTTTTAACCTTATAGAGCTTGTTTCGTTTTCACATACAAGGAAAGCTTTTTTACCTTTCGTACTATATCCGGACAAATTAGCGTATGCTGGGAAATCACTTATAGTGCAAAATATCATGGCTCGCAATGTAAAGTTCACTTTTTCATAAGCATCGTACATGTCTACACTTGGGCTCCATAGAGTTTTAAGTTCATCAATTAAAGGAGACAAATACACATCTATGTCATTACCAGGTTGTTTTGGACCCTGTATTAGTAATGACCTCATTATGTATTTTCTTTTCATGCATAGCCACGGAGGAAGGTTGTAGATGCACATAAGGACAGGCCAAGTACTATGCCTACTACTCATATTTCCAAAAGGATTGATACTATCTGAACTAGGACCAAATCTTATATTTCTAACCTCGTTACCAAAATCCGGATAATCATAATCAAAATTTCTCCTCTGAGGTGAATCCGCCACATGTCTTAACTTTCCATCATCCTTACACTAATCAGAATGCCAATGCAACAACTTTGATTCTTTAGGATTAGAAAATAAATGCTTTAATCTTGGTATAATAGGGAAATACCACAATAATTTAGCCAGTGGTCCATTTTTCGTGACATCGTCATCATATTCACCTGTATCATTTTTACGTTTGTACCTCGCTTCACCACATATAGCACGCGTATGAGCTTTTTCAAACTGGTTTCTATACAACATACAATCATTTGGACATGCATGTATTCTTTGAACCTCTAATTCCATTGGACACATCAATTTCTTAGCTCCGTATATGGATATGGGTAACTCGTTGTTTTTGGGAAGCATGTCATGCAATAACTCTAATAGACATGTAAAACTCTTATCGTTCCAACTGTAGTTTGTCTTTAAGTGTAACAGCTTTGACACGGCGCGTAGCTTAGAAAACTTTTTACAACCAACATATAATGTTTTTTTTTCAACGTTAAATAATTGTTGTAGTTTTTCTTGATAATTATCGCAAGTATTGGTTTCCAAATCATTTCACATGTCATTTAAATTATCATTAGCCTCATTAAATAATCATTGTCATCACTAATGTGGGGGCCCTCGTTCTCATCGTTATAATTAGGTTCTAAATTAATCGACGATGTTCTACGGTTAGCAAGTGACTCACCTGTTTGGACCAACAAGTATAATTCAGCATAAATCCATTTTTCGGTAAATGATACTCGATTCATTTGTTTCTGGAAATTCGGTAATATTTTTACATTCCGTACAAGGACACGGGATGGTTTTGTTTCCTTTGTTCACAGGATCCTCTTGAGCAGTCTTAAGAAAACTTCACAAGCCGATCACAAATTCTTGGTTCGTATGTCTAATTTCGTACATCCAATAATTACGATCCATCTAAACTGAATAAATGAATAAAAAAGCAGTCCCGAAAGGGACAATCCAAAATTAATCTCTAATAGAATAATTTCAGACGGGTATAAACTAAAGGGTTTCTATATCTAAATGAATGCATGTAAATAATAATTTAAATTAAATTAAAAACATGTAATTCTAATAAACGTACCTTGTTGAAGATCCAAGTAAAAAATGAAGAAGTCCTCAAGTAGAAGAATGTGTTATTGTAAATGATGAATGCGAATCAAGTTGAAGAAATTAGTTGGATTGAATATATGATCTATATATTTTTTTTATAAACATGATCCATATATTTTTAAATTTAAAAAGAAATTATGGGATATACATGTTTCATTTTCAAAACGAGATTTATCGATCTTACTACAATAACTGATACTTTGATTTAATTAATTCTAACCCAATTAGGTCTCTACCTTTCTCTAATTAAATTTATAAAAAGATCACGTATTTGATAAATAATTGCACCTTCTTTTCTTCTAGAAGATAACATCTCTTCTAATTTGAAAATTCAGGTTCGTTGATGATTTTGGACTTTTATGTATGATGGTAAATTAATATTATCACCGGTTAACTCATGATATTAAGTTTTCTAAAAAGGACAGTTGTAATTAGGGTAAAAATACTGTTCTATTTATTAACTTAAAAAAATGATTTAGATAAAAAGACGGTTGAACTTTTAATAAAAAAAGGACAGTTATGTGTAATTTGGAAAATGAAAATATGATAAAAGGACGGTTTTTATACAAACCGTCCTAAAAGCATTTAGATGACCGTCTCTTTTGAGCATTTTTGTACAAGTGTTAAGTTAGTGATTCGTGTTCATCGAAATCAAACCCAGCTGATCGAATTGAAGGTATGTTGCAATAAATTGCATTGGAGGATTCAACTTTGACCCAAATGAAATTTACTATAAGTAGCATTGAAGGTTAATCGTAGTATGGTTGATCGATATTGGAGGATTCGACCTGATGATCATTACTTCGTCCTAAACAAAATTTACAGTAAGTAGCATGCAACCTAGTATTGATCTAGAAATTGACCTTATGGTTGTTTGTTTACAGCTTATATTCCCACACAATGCTCACTAAAGGTTTATTATGGAGGCAATTTTGTTGATAATCCCACCATCGGATATGTAGATGGAAAGATAAACTTCATTGATAATGTAGACATTTATCAACTAGATATGGATGTTTTAGAGGACATGATTAAGAAAATTGTATATGATTGTTGTAACGCCTCGCTTTTTTCGTACTTTCCTTAATTAGAAAGTATATCGTATTTCTATTTTTGGAAACTTGTATTCATATTCCTTTTCCCTATCTTGTAATCCGAGATATGAATCATAATAAAATTTATAATTGATACATACTTGTCTTACGTGCATTCAATCGTTTAATACATACAAACTGATACTTATACGTGCAAAGGTTCATGCATTCACGCTCGACACTTACACAAGTTATATGCTTAAATCATGCAAAAATGGCAACTTAAACTAAGTTCAAGGACTAAAAGGGATAAAAATAAAAGAAACTTCTGGAATAACCCACCTCGCGGTCCGCGACCGAACCCTTGTTAACCTCTCGCGGCCCGCGACCGAGCCATCTCCACCCTCTCGCGGCCCGCGAGAGGGGCATAATCCAGATAAGTTGGTTTCAAGCTCATGGATTGGCCAATTTTGTGTTTTCTACATTTATTACTTTCACCTAACAACCTCCCAATCTCACCTATAAATACCCCACTCCTTCTCCTCTCAAACCACACCTCAATCATATCTTCTCTTGTCTTATCTCTAAAAGCTCTAAGAGCTCTCTTCATCTAAAAGATCAAGGCTTCAAAAGTGAGTTCTAACTCACCTCTCTCCGTTTGATCTTCCTTCTTTCTTAACACTTGAAATCACCTTTTGGAATGTCTCCATAAGTCTTCCATGGAAGACCAACTTAGAACATCACCATGCCTAAGGTCCCAAGTGTAAGAACCTTTTGTTTTAATAGGGTTTTTACCCACAAGTGTTGTATCCTTCCAAAGATTGTTCTTGAAACGAGGCTTGAGTTGGTGGAGTGTGATCACTTGGAAGCCTTGGCTATCCTACCTTCGATCCACCACTTCCCTTGATGTTTTCGATTACTTTTGTCTCTTGCTTTTATGTTTGAACTTACTCATGACCATCCTTGTCGTCCTTATGATGACTTGTGCATTGGTGAACTATACGAAAGAGGTTTTAAAAGGAAGGTTATCCTCCTACCACATGATTCTTATGGCCTACATATTATGTATACTATATAATATATATATACACACTAACCAAACTCTTGATGGTAATCAAATGGTTATTCGTCATGGTACTAGGTTACATCACCTAAGTACTTAATCTCTCATTACGATTCTAATGGGTAACCTAACCCATGAAAACACATTAACCCGAATGGGTCTTATAGTGTCAAAAACGAATATTAAGTCTAGATGATTATTTTCTCGTATACATACTTTAGTATATGTAAATTCCTAAATCCTCCGTTATTATTCGAATACTTACCAGCCTATGTTTCCCTCATGTAGGATAACTTGGTGATCCTCCAACTCTCCAAGCCCTTCACGGAAGTAACAAGGGAAAGCTAGCAAAACCGTGAGTACACTCGACCCCCTTTTCGTTCACAACACATTTGGGTGTAACATGTTTACTTATACCAAAACCACAACACTTAAACTTTCTGAAATGCACAAACAATCCTATACACATGAATACTTGATACGATTACTTGGTGCTTATATCTTGGACATTCTTTATGTGATACTTTAGTCATTAACTTGTTTTAAGCCTTCGTTTGACATGTATAAGCGCTTTAGGAAGTAACGCATCCCCCTCCATCATGTAATCTTGAGGCGATGTTAAAACACCGTTATTGCGTTAAGGGTTTGACTAGTAGTATTGCATGCCTTGTATATGCTCTTGTAGAATCATAGTTGCCATCAGGATTTGTTTAAACTTTATTCGTATAGGTATACTACGCTTAAATGTGTGCTCGCCTTTGCTTTTGCATTGAATTGTTATATTAAAACATGTTACAGGTTGATGAAGAGGATGCCATGAAATCAAGGATTTAGATATACACATTTAGACGTTTAGGTTAATGTTGTTGTATCAATATTGGTTGTATTGTGTTTACTTGTTGTATTTGTTTCAATGTTGTATTTTGACAATTATTCATGAAATGAAATTCGACTTTAAATTAATTATTGTCATTATTAGCGTTGTGAGCAATGAGCAATCTCGTTATCGTCTCACTCCGATGGTTCCACCATCAGTTGGGGTGTGACAGATTGGTATCAGAGCCATAACTATAGGGAATTAGGTAGAATTTT
This sequence comes from Scalesia atractyloides, assembly GCA_947069175.1. Taxonomy (NCBI): domain Eukaryota; kingdom Viridiplantae; phylum Streptophyta; class Magnoliopsida; order Asterales; family Asteraceae; genus Scalesia; species Scalesia atractyloides. The sequence continues at coordinate 38,774,120 of CAMTDV010000001.1, forward strand.
CATGTTTGGCCTAGTCTATAGTTCTAAGTACCCGTTTTGACCATTCTTGTTTATGCTTAAAACTTTATGCTTCTCCTCTTTTCTTTTGGTCTTTATACATATACATGATGTCTTTCCTAAGAGACTTTTACACAATACGCACATTGAAGACTTGAAGACACTCGTGACACAAACGGGATGAGTTCACTAAAATAGGCATGAAACCCACAATTTGGTGAACGAATCATATTCCGCTATACTTATTCTTTTTGCCCCGAATTTCGCCATCAAGTTAGGAGTGAAATCCACATCTTGATGGAAAAATTTCCAATTCAAACTCTAGTGGACCCTTACCAACGAATCGAAATTTGCTCTTCGTTTGGTAAATACCAACCACACTTAGGGTACGAAATCGTCAAGTTAGGGGTGAAACCCGCACCTTGTTAATTAAGTCTCATTCCTTGATTTTTGCTCTGGCCAAAGTTTCGATTTTTTCCAATCGATTAGAGACGTGTAGTAACTGGAAGGGTAAGATGTCGTTAGTCGCTTCTCGATGAGAGCATTTTACCTATAGGCCAAAGCACGTTTCTCTAAATTGAAAAGAACTTTGATTCACTTTGGAATTGTCGACGTTTCTCTACCCGAAACATTCCCAAATTTTATGAGCCTATTCTTTTATGCGATTCAATTTCTATGTGTTTTAATACTTGATTACCTCGTTCATTTCGAACCGTTACACTATTCGCACGTTTAACGCAATCCAAAACAATGTTAATCCTCGTGAACAAACTAAATTTATACTCTTTTATTCGCATTCATACATGATCAGACATGCTATACTGGTTAAACTCATGCAACTTATGTGAACCTTATACATACTTATACATGCAAAACTTGTTATTTTACATTATGATCAAGTCGCATCCCTTGCTTTATTTTGAACCTCTAGATGTCTTCTCCTAACTCTTCTAAGAAGTCAAAAAGGTCCAACAAAGGTACTGACGACCCCTAAGTCCTCCGCCGATTCGAAAACCGATGCACCCAAAACGTCTTACCAGTTCAAACACTTCATGGCTTGCAAACCTGTTGAGTTCACCGGCTTGGACGATGTAACAACCATGATCAACTGGTTCGACGCAATGGAGCTTACCTTCCTTCAGGGCAGATGCCCTGATGACCTTCAAACCCTTAACGCTACCGGGTCTTTTTCCAGAGAGCCCTCGAGTGGTGGACTACCGAGCGCAACAAGCATGGCAACGAAGTGGCTCACGCATTAACTTGGGAAGAGCTTAAGGAGCTCATGAAGGATCAATTCTGTCCTCCCCATGAGACCCAGAAGCTCGAAAACGAATTCTGTAATCTTACCCAATAGGGGAAGACGCTGAAGGTTTGATCGCACGCTTCAAACAATTGAGTATCATATGTCCTGGACAGGTGGATACTGTTCCCAAGGCAATTGCCAAGCTATTTTGTTCGCTCTCGCCTGTGATCATGAACCATGTAGCCGTCGCCAACCCCAAGACCCTCGATGAAGCTTTTAGCATAACCATTCAGCTTAACCATAACTGCATCCTTCAGGGGGCCTATGAAAAGGTCTCTACAAAGCATTCGCACCAAGCCATCGCCGACTCCACCGCTACCGAAACTCCTCCGTCCCAAGCCAAGAAAAACCAGAACCGAAACAAGAAGCGGAATGTTTCTGTCCAAAACAAGGCGGTTGTTACTCCGCCTACCCCTACACCACTAAACGCCAACGCCACTACCCAAAGCACCGACCAGCTCAAACGTGGTTACACCGGTTCTCACCCTTAGTGTACTACCTGCTTCTACCATCATCCCGTCGGTACTCCATGCTGAAAGTGCATCAATAAGAGGTTAGGGCACTTGTCTAACCATTTCCGAAGCTTTCCTCCACCCCAAAATCAGCAACCCTTAGCCATTACACTTAGCCCTAACCCTCAAGCCCAAGCCACTCCCGTTCGGGCGTGTTACAACTGTGGTGATCCTAACCATTTCGCCAATGTTTGCCCTAAGCGCGCCAACAACTAGCAGCAGCGCCAACAGCAACAACCTGAGCCTGCTAAAGGTCGAGCTTTCGTGCTCACCTCCGCTCAAACCCAAAGGTCCAACGATGTTATTACTGGTACGTTCCTTGTGAACCACGTCTATGCTTCTTGTTTGTTTGATACTGGTGCCGATAGAAGTTTTGTATCTGTTGAATTTGAACCCTTGCTTAAGTGCGAACGATCTAAGCTGCCCGATCCTTTCGCTGTTGAACTCGCTAAAGGAAAGACCGATCCTGTTAACTATGTCCTCTTTCGTTGTTCCTTGGATCTTAACGGTCATACGTCTTCGATTGATCTCATACATATGAAAATGGGTAGTTTTGACGTCATAGTAGGCATGGACTGGCTCCGGCAAGTTCTTGCTGAAGTTGTTTGCTCGGAGAAATTCATTCGCCTTCTTCTTCCTAGCGGTGATTCCTTACACGTCTATGGTGAGAAACCTTCCAAAGGTCTCAAGCTGGTGTCGTGTATTCAGGCGAACAAATACTTACGCAAGGAATACTTTGCCTTTTTGGCCCATGTTGTGGAATGGAAAGACAAAGGACCAAACTTAGGTGATGTTCCCGTCGTTTGTGAGTTCCCTGGTGTCTTTCCGGATGACCTTCCTGGTCTACCTCCTCCTCGTGCTGTCGACTTTTGTATTGACCTCATTCCCGGTGCAACTCCTGTTGCGAAGGCTCCATATCAATTAGCACCTTCGGAGATGCAAGAGCTATCAAGCCAGCTTGAAGAACTTCTTGATAAAGGCTTCATACGCCCTAGTACTTCTCCTTGGGGCGCTCCCGTACTCTTCGTCAAGAAGAAGGATGGATCATTCCGTAAGTGTATTGACTATCGTGAGCTCAACAAGCTCACAGTCAAGAACCGCTATCCACTTCCTCACATTGATGATCTCTTCGATCAATTACAAGGCGCGGCATGCTTTTCAAAGATTGATCTCCGCTCAGGTTATCATCAACTTCGAGTTCTCGAAGAAGATATACCCAAAACCGCATTACGCACACGTTAAGGACACTACGAGTTCGTGGTCATGCCTTTTGGTTTGACTAACGCGCCTTCCGTGTTCATGGATTTAATGAACCGCGTGTGTAATCCATTTCTTGATCGTTTTGTTATTGTCTTCATCGACGATATTCTCATCTACTCCAAGACGAAAGGAGAACATGGGCGACATTTGCGCCTCACTCTTAAACTTTTGCACACCGAACGTCTTTATGCCAAAATATCCAAGTGTGAATTTTGGCTAAAAGAGGTTCAATTCTTGGGTCACATCATCAATGAACTCGGTATTCATGTTGATCCCGCAAAGATAGAAGCTGTTAAGAATTGGGTTGCACCTAAATCACCTTCTGAGATTCGTTCGTTTCTTGGCCAAGCTGGGTATTATCGCCGTTTCGTTTCGAACTTCTCGAAGATTGTCGTTCCTTTGACCTCCTTGACGCAAAAAGATAAACCTTTTGTTTGGGTCCCAAACAGGAGAAGTTCTTCCAAACACTCAAGGACATGCTTTGTAATGTTCCTGTCCTTACTCTTCCCAATGGAAATGACGACTTTGTCGTGTATTGCAATGCTTCTAACCAAGGTCTTGGTTGCGTTCTCATGCAACAGGGCAAGGTTATCGCTTACACATCGAGGCAACTCAAGATACATGAGAAAAACTATACTACACACGACCTTGAACTTGGTGCGGTCATTTTTGCGTTAAATATTTGGCGACACTACCTTTATGGTACAAAGTGTACGATCTTCACCAATCATAAGAGCCTACAACATATCTTTGACCAAAAAGACCTCAACATGCGGCAACGTCGTTGGGTGGAATTGTTAAACGACTATGACTATGACATTCGCTACCATCCTGGCAAAGCGAATGTTGTGGCTGATGCACTTAGTCATAAGACTCATGTGAAGAGTGTTTGTTGTCGCAAAACCGTGGAAAGTTTCCACCATCTGATTTGAGATGCGCAATATTCAACCATTAACGAGGGCAACCTCGAAACTGAGTTGAATACCGGCGACGAAACACCACTTGAGCAGAAGAGCAATGGTATCCTATACATTCATAGCCGTATGTGGATTCTTGATCGTGGTACTATTCGAACCACTTTGATGGATGAAGCTCATAAATCCCGATATTCCGTGCTTCTCTCCTTTATTCGTACATCTCTTTCTCAAATGGAAATTTCCTAATAGAACAACCTGAAATCCCTGTCTCATGATCAACGTAAGAATTTTTATTGGAATATTCATCGTAGTTTCAAGATCAACTACCTCCTCTTCTACCACCGGTGTACCATGCTTCATTTTAACATTCGAATCAACATCCATCTTGTGAGCTTTAGTTTCTGTACCAGCGTCAGATGTTTTTCTTGTCTTCTTTGCTAAAGGAGAACTAGTTTTCTTAACAGTCATACTAGCACTGATTTCTTTCTTCCAAAAGTCTTCTTCACAAGCTTTGGTTCTTCCTCTGGTACATAAGTTTCATCTTTATCTTCTTTTTTTCGCTTTGGCTTATCACTTTTTGATTTAAGTTTTCCACTTATGGAATTTGGACCTTTATAAGTTAACAAAGCTTGGTCAGTTTCAGTCAGTTCATCATCTACATCAGCACCAACATTTTCTTTTTAAACTTCTTGTTCAATCTCCTTTGCAATTTCAGTAGTATCCTTTTTTGATGTCGAAGAAATAACCTCATCCTCATCTTCATCTTTTAACGTAGTTTGTGATGCCCGCTTTCTCTTTTGAGCTTACGTTTTGATCTTCTTATTTTCTTCTTTAATAAACCATTTACTACACGTTGTTTCAAAGTCTTTCATTAACAAATCCTCATTATCAGAAGCATTACCATATTTTCTCCATTTTCCCTTTGGTGGAGCAACATATTCCGGTTTCTTCAATGCCCCAAATAGTCTTTCAATTTCAAAATATTAGCTTTTCTCTGACCTTTGTAGTTTCGAATACGCTCTAGGCAAATACGATTCATATTCTCCAGCTCTAATATCTCCGACTCTTTCTTTTTAAGATGAGGCAATAAATGATTCAGAAACATATGTACAAACCGCAGATACATCAACCATCTATCATCAGTCAAACTATTCTTCATCTGGATAAAGATAACTTTCGAGAAATTGTAAGGCATATTCAAACAGAGAGCAGCTATCATGCACATGATGTAATTAATCACCACATCGTATCCTCCTTTCCTGTGCCCCAACACGTGTATACCTACGAGCATTAGAAATTCGTAGGGTCTCGACACACAACTCTTTGCATAGTTGACACAATTTACGTAGCCTTTATACCCCATTGTCATAAAACAACCTTTGACCATCCTTTCTGAATATCCTGTGGGATCATCTTTACTATCTCCTAATTCCAAGACTGTTCTGATCAAATCCTCTATGATCACCACCTCATTCTCTTTGACAACCGACTAAATAGCTAGTGGATCTTCTACATAGCGAACGTTGTTCCAAAAATCTTGAACAAGATCCGTATATGGTGTACATACCTTAGTAATTGCCTTCTTGATTCTTGATCTATCCAGAAATGGTAAAATCTCCAGAAAGGCGTCATATTTTTCATATCTTTGTCAAGAATAGCACATATATCATGTTTAGCGTCAAAGTCACTCACCTTAGCCTGCAAAACGTCACAAACAAAATCAGAACAAATTTCAACATTTAAAATTCTTGGAACGAATGAGATTGATTTCATGCAAATGAAATTAGTTACAAATAGATAATCCTAATTTCATGAGAATGACAAACTTGTACAAATGACTCATTTTGATGCGGATTACAATTTGGAATGGATGAAGTCTTCATACGAATGACCTTTTAATGTGGACCAGTCTTAAAATGGATTACTAGTTTGCAACGAATCAAAACTTTTGGAACGAATTACTTATTTCAAACAGACCAATATTATGAATGGATGACTGGTTTGCAACGGATCAAAACTTTTGGAACGAATTACTCATTTCAAACGGATTAGTATAATGAACGGATGATTGGTTTGCAACGGATGAGTCATTCGTATGGATGACTTATCCATACGAGTCAAAACTCTTCCATTCCAAAATACCTTTTCCAATCCAAATTTTCATATCCCACAAAACACCATGTTTTCCCAAAAATTTAGATAGAATTATCAACACACATTATTGATTATGAATTCCCCCTAAATCAATTTTGATTTTTAACCATCCAAACTAGTTACATCTAAACTTGGGTTTCAGTTTTAATGACTTGTTTGATTAAGGTCAATTGATGATTCTTAATGTTATATAATGACATTATAAGGTTCGTATTAAGTCCATAATTAACAGTTCATAGCATCTTCAACATATTTCATCAGTTCAAGATCTACAAATCATTTCAAAACAAACAATTCATTTTAAATAAGAAGAATTATCTACCTTCACCATTGTGATTATTGTGCCAATCAACAATCCAAAGTAAAATTTTAGCAGTAAAACAACTCATATTCGAAGTTTTTGTTTTTGGAGAATCTTTGTGTGGAGAAGTCTTTTTGGAACGAATGAGGTTATTCGTGTGAAGAACCCAATTTATATGAACGGAGATGCTAGTCCGTGCGAAGTAGTTTCTTTCGCGCAGATGACTAAGTCATCCGTGCGAATAACTCTCATTCGTGCGGATAAGCCTAGTCTGTTTGAAATAACTCATTCATTTGAAACTTTCAAATTTTCATTTTTCAATATTTTACCAGTTTTAGCAACCAACTCATTTAACCAAGGCCAAGTTAATGACCCTGGTTATCTGATTTTCTAACCAAGTCTAAGTTAATGACCTTGGTTAAACACCTTATGAACAAACTAATATTTTCAAACACTATTAAGTTCAAACTAATGAACTTGTGTACATTTCAAATCATTTTCATTTTAGATTGACTCCTACATCGTTGTGCTTTACGTTCTGTCAACAACTTTGGATTTTACAAAGATAGCATTCCATCATCGGTAGTCGAAAATAAGATGAAATAAAATCTTTTTGTATTTTCCAAACTTTGTGCTAAAACACACTAAAAATATTTTTGTTTTCTAAATGGAACATAACTATTTACAAACATATTTATAGACATATTTTTCCGAGTTTGTGTTAAGAGGATCATATTAGTTTAATGAGACATGTCACATTGACCCTTGATATTATAAAACTTTAAGCTTTAAATAAGTTCACATAGATTGTCAGTATTATATGTCCACTTAAACCTCTACACATGTTTCAATTATTTCAAGATATGGTTATTAGGTGTTTTAGAACTTGACTTAATTATGTTCCCCACCTCAGAAATGCTCTCATATCAAGACTCCCTACAGGTGAATATACCTAATTGATATATGTGTTTGGGTTAATGCAAGACCTTAGAGCTTAGGTTAGTACCATCGTACAGACAAAGAGATGAAGGCTCCACTTTGAGAGAAGTGTTCCTTAATTGGAATCTTTTACTTCAATTGTCATAGCCTATGATATTTTCAATTTTAATGAAATTTAGTAGAAAAGAAATCCACTTTTGGGTTTGCACACAATCAAAGTGCTTTGCAAAGTATTCTACAAGTTCTAGGCCATTGCTTACGCAAAATGAGAAGAACTTGTATAATACCCTAGATATAAACTAGTTACAAAGACCTAGTATCTCAAAATTGGACAATCTCTCTAATGAAATTACCGTACCAAGACCATATATACGTGAGATGTCGACCACATATTAAGAAGTTTCGTTTTCTTTATATCTCGAAAACAATTTACTAAATGTGTGAAGTCTACTTACACATCCTGTGTGAGACCGTTTAAACACTTTTAAACTTTACATTTGTCTAGCATGTAGTGACAGTCCACTAATGTACTATCATTTTCTCATTTTCACACAAAGCTCATTTTTATCTTTTTATATGTTTTGTATTTTTAAATTTGTTTCATATGTTTTTCTATTTTCCCAAACAATTTCTCCCCCAATATCAAAAACATTTTTTTTTGATTTTTGAAGTTAAAAGAAAGAATAAAAACAAAAACTTGACTTCCCGATGAGGTCTACTATAGATCTTCATCCATCAAAGTTTCACTTTTTTATCCTCGCCTGGTGACAAATCTTTTATACCATTTAATTTCAAAAGATATTGAAATTTAGTTTTATCAAATGGTTTTGTGTAAACATCAGCTTTTTGTTCACTGGTGTGGATTTTCTCAATACTTATCAACTTTTTCTCAAAGCAATCTCGAATAAAGTGATAGCGGATTTCAATGTGTTTAGTTTTCGAGTGATGAACTGAGTTTTAGTGATCGATATTGCAGCCACATTATCTACAAAAACAGGGGTGTTAAGAAACTGCAAACCGTAATCCCTCATCTGCTGTTGGATCAAAAGAATCTGAGAGTAGCAACTAGAAGCAGATACGTACTCCTCCTCACAAGTTGAGAGAGAAACAGTTGTTTATTTCTTACACTACAAGCGCGAGCCGAAAAATTGACATCTAACCGTCATAGACTTTGAGTTCAGCTTGCAACATCCGAAGTCAGAATCCGAGTATCCTTGAAGTATGAAATCATCATCCCGCGAGTATCAAAGACCGGTTCTTGGGCAACTCTTGCAATAATGAAGTATTCTTTTGACTATCACAAGATGAGACACTCTTTGACTTGACCGATATCTTGTGCAAAGGCAAGTCGGATACATTATGTCGGGTCTCGAAGCAGTTAGATACATCAGCGATCCGATCATCGAGCGATATAATGTTTGGTCAAATTTTTCGCCAGTGGGGTCTGGGCCTATTCCATGATTTTGAGCGAGTGGGGTGGACATCAGAGAAGTGTCTCTCATATTGCTTTTCCAGGATATCATTCATGTATTTGGTCTGGTGTATGATTATACCATCTGACAGTTGATCCACTTAAAGACCTAGGAAAATTTTCATTTCCCACGTCAAACTCATTTCGAATTTTTTGCTTCATTACCGCTTCAAACTCTTTGCAGAGTGCATCATTAGTTGACCCAAAGATCATGTCGTCTACGTAGATTTGAACAATCAGAATGTGTTCATTTGTCTGTCGCATGAAGAGAGTACTATCCACGGTGCCTCGGACAAAGTTGTTATCTAGAAGATGCTGCGATAACGTCTCGTACCAAGCTCTTGGGGCTTGATGTAATCCATAAAGTTCTTTGTCGAGAAGATACACCTTGTCTTTGTGGATAAGATCGACGAAACCCGGTAGTTGGCCGACGTAAACCTCCTCTTTCACTTTGCCATAAAGGAAAGCAGACTTCACATCTAATTGATACACCTTAAAAGCCTTCAAGGATGCAAAGGCGAGAAAGATCCTTATCGCTTCAAGCCGTGCAACCGGAGCGTAGACTTCCATAAAATCTATCCCTTCCTGATGGCAGAATCCCTGCACCATGAGAGCCTTGTTTCGAACTATAATGCCTTGATCATCTTTCTTGCACTTAAAAACCCATTTGGTATTTATCTTTTTATAGTTTTCGGCAAATCTACTAACTTCCACACACCTAGTGTCACACCCTTGTCGTAGGGGAAGCGCAATCGTGTGACTATGAGGTAATCATTGCATCCAATCATGTAAACAAGTGAAAATCAACAACGATGCCATACTGATATTAATTTGCAACCAACATTTACAAGTTTCCAAAAGTAACATCATAGTTTCCAATGGTTTCACATCGTCATAAAAAATATAGTTTGAAATACATTACTTCATAAGAAAAGATTGTTTTCATCATAAAAACATATTGAGGTGACTCCTATATACCCATATGAGGTTGGGATATAAGAGCCAAATCCTCCAAAAGGTGGCATTCGTTTTCATGTCATTTCCCATTTCCCGTAGTCTTTAAGCGGCTCAAGTTTTGCGTCCTGAAATACATGTAAGTTTGAAAAGTCAACATAAAGTTGACGAGTTCATGTAGTTATTGTTTTGGTATGAGATGTCTTGTTTGTAATCCAGTAATGAAATCTTAGTATGCTATTAGCATTCAAGGAGTTTAAGGATCTATCAGTGTGTAACTAGCACCGTGACATATGTGCCATAAGTAAGTAACCAAACCGAGATAACTCTTGACATCAATTGGGATAAAAAAAGCACTCCTATAGGGTTAACAAACCAGGAGTGGAGTGTGTCCAAACTCAATATATCTATACTTTTTGCACCTTGGTCACTAAGTATTAGTGGTTACTCTTGTCATCATCCTACTTACGCACATTGATCGTGTTATCATCTAACCCCATAGCTAACATACCGTTTGTTATGACATGTATTTCCCCTCGATAGTTTAAAACAAAACTTTGAAATAATTGAAAGGAGGGACATGAACTCATAGTATTGCGTTCCGTAAGTCGTACTTATCGAATTCGGGTGTCCGTACACGTGTGTAACCTACATGCGTATTGACTTCATTAGACACCTAGGTCTCGTTGGACCTCGTACCAGTTGTTCATCTTGAATTCTTGTTATGTGTATATTTATCACATTAGAACAACTTTAATGTTATTATAGTGTTGGTAGTTCGTTTGTTTGATTAATATTTTTATACATATATTTCTCAAATATATTTATATATTGTCATTCTTAGATAGGGTGTGAACGGGCCTGACCCTACACATGTCCTCGTGCCTTGCACGCATGTCATTGGGCCTAGCCCATGTCTTCATATGATTGGGCCTAGCTCATGTAATTTATGTCATTGTGCCTAGCCTATGTCTTCATGTGATTGGGTCTAGCCCATGTAATTTATGTCATTGGGCCTAGGCCATGTCTTCATGTTATTGGGCCTAGCCCATGTAATTTATGTCATTGGGCCTAGCCCCTGTCTTCATGTGATTGGGCCCAGACCATGTAATTTATGTCATTGGGCCTAGCCCATGTGTTTTTGTGATTGGGCATAGCCTGTGTAATTTATGTGTTTGGGCTTAGCCCATGTGATTTATGTGTTTGGGACTAGCCCATGTGATTTATGTGTTTGGGCCTAACCCATGAAATTATATGTTTGGGCCTAGCCCATGAAATTATATGTTTGGGCCTAGCCCATGAAATTACATGTTTGGACCTAGCCCATGTATTTTATGCCTTTGGGCTTAGCCCATGTTATTATATGTTTTGTGTAATTGGGCCTTGCCCATGTCTTTTATATAATGCACCTAGCCCAACTTAATTTTCATGAGTCCAAATGCTTATAATCTTACACTTGGTAATTTTACTAAGTATAGATTTTGAAGTATGTTTATATACTTTTATAAAATCACTTAGTAGTTTTTATACATCTTAACTTTCCGGATTTTGTCATCAGTAAATACATATATTCGTTAAGTGTCTAAAATATATCATTTTTAGACACGTCGTCGTTGTCGTTAAATATATATATATATATATTCCCGTCGAAAATCGCCGAACGTCGTAGTAGCTCTTCATGTTGGCGATTTGTTCGTTGTTTGACGATGCGACGGAGTATTGTGTAAATTCGACCATTGTCCGCATTACTCCGTTCGTCTGATTATTGTTTCAAGCATATTGTAAAAGTGTATGTGTTCATTTTATTTACACTTGGTAATTCTTCAAGAGTTTGAGATGTTTGTATAAATTGGGTATTTTATGGTGTATACCCTAGACTTTCTAGATACATACACATGTATTTTACACATAAACCTTTGGTGACAATATATATATATATATATATATATATATGATGTATAAACTCCCACAAGTATATATACGTAATAAATACTCATTTTTAACTTGTAAATATATATACTTGTTAAACTCTTGGAAGGTTTGGGTTTAACCCTTGTCATTAAAACTTGCTTAATGACGGTTTAGGTCACTAATCGCGTTTAGTCCCGTTAATAACCCCGTTAATCACTCTTTAAACGCGATTAGATTTTTAGAAAATTTCACATAGTTTCCCCTAAACTATGGCGTTTTCTACGTTTCAAAAACGTATTTAATTCATGTTTAAACCCATAATCAAGATCAATCTTCAACTCAAGTTAACCTATCATCTTTGTATGTATCATTTATACACTTTTTCATCCTCATTTCCATGACCTTTGTAAATATGTATTTTAACTACTTTACTTAAAAATAATGAGATCTTCACATATTTATTAGAATCATTTAAGACATCATTTTTGTAATATCTTCAAATCAAGATTTCCACTTTAAACCACTTTGTTTACTAATTTTTAGGGTGATTATAGCATAAATCCTGGTGTTTATTCTTTATAAAAGTCACACATATGTAGTAAATCATTTTGAAGTTGTAGTAAAGTTCATGGAACATGAGGTTGATGATCTTGTTTAGATTTAAACATTACCATGTTTAAATCATCATTATATACTTAATCCTACAAGATCATCCATTTCAAACAACTTACTTTAACATAATCAACATAATCATGCTAACTAGTTAACACTAATACACATAATCAACACATAATAAACTATATTTAGTAGATTATTAAGGTGAGATTAGGGTTTTTAAGTTGGATTTTTCTTTATTTTCTAGATGATCAACAAGTACTTTCATAAACCATAAATCATAAGGAGTTTAAATATGGTGAAATATTATCTTACAAGTTTACCCATGACTAAGTAAAGATTAAGAAGAAGACGAAGCTCCAAAGAAAGCTCTAATGATCCTCCATTCTTGCAAACTCCTTAGATGATCTTGTGGGGGCTTTAAAGTGAGTAAAAGGTGGTGTTTAATGGTGGAAAAATGGTGGTTTAAGGTGGTAGTATGTAGCCTTTGTTGATGCACTTCATGTCCATCACTGTGCGAATAGGCTAGAAAGAGTGTGTATTGAATATTGTATAGATTAGATATGAGTGACAATGTGACTCGTACAAGATCACTCGTACGAGCAACCATTCGCACGAGCTTATCATATATATATATATATGGGACATATAGACATGAGAAGCTCGTGCGAATGGTTGCTCGTACGAGTGACAAGATGTCACTTGTACGAGCCACATACGCTCACTCGTATGAGTGCGATGTTTATCACTCGTACGAGTCACATTGTCACCCGTACGAGTGACATTTTCACTCGTACGAACCAGTTTTTGTTCGCACTTGGGTCGTGTGTTCGTATCTAATCTATACAATACAAACTCTTTCTAGCCTATTCGCACAGTGATGGATATAAAGTGCATCAACAAATTCCCCCTTGGACGTCACTTTTGAAGCTTGATATTGATCTTTAAATCTGAGAGCTGTGTTTGAATATTCTGCAACTTCAATCAGGTATCTATCGATGTCGTAGAACGTGTCAACAAATTCCTCCTTGATTGATGATCCGGGTTTGCATTATCTACTTTAAGCAACATTCCCCCTGAAATAATTTTCTCAAGAAATTAATCTTCATGTCTTTTGTTTGCACGGTTCAAGACCTCCTCTGATTTGCTTAATCTACAAATTTTCTCGAATAATCACCAACTTCAAGTCAATAAATATCCGCGTAAATCTGAAATACCAATTTCTGTAATCACGATTAATCAGCAAATTGGTAATCTTCTCAATCAGCAAATCATCATCGGAATCATATTATCTGGTAGCACATCAAATCTGAGAAACATTCTTCGATAATCAAAATCACATTCTTCCTTTTTAGTCACAACAACAGATGTATAGCTATCTCCGCTGGAATAGGGCAACTAAAACTATAAAGCATCCTCATTTCCTTGCGGTTAGTCCTGAAAACAGTTCATTTGCCTTACAGAGTTAAAGATAAGCAATCGTATGTGCTTCCAATTCCACATCGAAGATCATGTATTTAACTCTTAAGCATCAATCTGTGTCATGATCTGAAAATTCTGAACATCCTTTGATCACGAAACTCCAAATGTATAGTCTATTTCGTGAGCAATTGGTACACACCTTTTGTCTGAAAGATTTATTATATGTCTTCTTTAGTCATGAATTGCAAGTATATAGCCTTCCTCGTTAGTCCCGGCGGCAACTGAAACCACAAAGCATCCTTATTTTCTGGCGGTTAGTTCGAAAAATAGTTCATTTGCCCTGCGGAGTTAAATGGATACTTTGTACCACTAAGCAGTCGTGTGTGTAACCGGCTTGTACGAAGACTCAGGCATCAACGTGACCATAACTACTGAATCTGATGAACATTCTCCAAGACTCAGTTATCCAACCCCACTCTTACGAAAAATATACATCAACTTTATCTCATCACTAATGAATCTTCAATGCTCTGTGTTTCCAAGATAATCTGCAGTCGGAACCACTTGTTGCACGGTCATGAATTTCAAAATTGCTAGAATATTAACATATACGTGAAAATTTTTATTCCCCCTCATTTTGCAAAATCTGACGTCTTGAGCATCTTTTCACAAAAACCAAACTTTGTGGAAAATTTGCCAAAACTACAGTTTTGATCAAATGCGGATTTAACGTTGAGGCCCATTAAAAGTCACTACACCAGATGATCAACTTTATGTGCAGGTATCAATGACTACTCCAATATCCTTCAACATTTAGTGACCGTATCATCAAATCTAAACTCTAAAGCTCTAGACGGTGTCCTCGAACAGCCTGAATTAGACGTTAAAATCTCAAAAAAATTTGTAATCACCAAATTTTTCCTCAGCACTCGTCTGGTCGATACGATCAAAAAATGCCTTTTTTTGGTCACCACTTCATACGAGGTGGGCTTCGTACGAGTGATGATTCGTACAAGTGACAGACGAGCCATAGAGGCTCTCGTACAAATGAGCCTAATTACGTTTTTCGATCCAGAATCTTTATTTATTTGAATTTCAAGACGATTTTTGCATAGATCTGGTCGAAAATCAGTTTCTAACAATTTTATGGTTTCAATTTAACATTATGTCCGTGGATTGTCCGATTATTTGATGTTTTACGTCTAAAACCCCTCATACGTCCAAAATTCATGAGCGTAGGCTCTGGTACCAGTTATGGGTCCTGGCGACGGCGGTTCTAGAAGGATGCTTGGGCATATGATAGTATCGATTCGGTAGAATGATGTAAGAAGGGAGTAGAAACAGAACCAACGGAAGCATTCATTCATTCATACCGAAATAGTATACATCTTGTCTGGCTGGTGGAATTCCTGGAGAGAATCTGCCAGCGTTTCCCCTCAGGGAACTTCCAAAACATGACAAACAATGAACACAAAACCCATATATATAGACATGAGAAGCTCGTGCGAATGGTTGCTCGTACGAGTGACAAGATGTCACTCGTATGAACCACATAAGCTCACTCGTACGAGTGAGATGTTTATTATTGTCACTCGTACGAGCCAGTTCTCGTTCGCACTTGGGTCGTGTGTTCGTATCTAATCTATACAACATTCAATACACACTCTTTCTATCCTATTCACACAGTGATGGACATAAAGTGCATCAACAGCGGTGAATGGGGAGGGTGTTCAAGGGTTTCATATATTTTTTATGAAATGATATAAGAAACATGATGTTGATTTATATAACTCATCAAGTCAAAATCACATCTTTACACCAACTTAGATCTTTATTTTTTCAAAATAAATCAAGTGGTGGGGGCCCACTTGAAATCACCTACATGAGGGGGGTTAAGTGTAAATATTATTTATAACATGTGTTGAAAATGTGAGATATTTAGGTGTTTAGATTAAGTATAGTAATTAGGGATTGGTCTTGCATCATTAGTGAGTAATTAGGGTTTAGGGTGTTAATCATTGTGAATTAGTCCCCTTGACTAATTGGTATTAGTTATGGATGGCAAAAACACCACTAGTTTGCTCATCGGTACGATATCAATTAATATACAAACTTTATTTTTTCGTACCGGGAGCTTTGGTTTTGGACTACCATAAGTACCATAGCGTTTATTTAGGGCACCTCCGATATGGAAATATGGTTAACTAGTTCACTAGTTGGGTAGATGTTGAGTTTGGGTGATCGAAACGCTTTCCATTTCATTGTCGCTCAATATTGACACTTATTTGGCAATCATTTCAAGCTTCGTTTGGTTCTCACATAGATTTAAGCACGGCTTTTCATTTACATACCGATGGCCAAAGCGAGCGAACCATCCAAAAGTTGGAAGACAAGCTTCGGGCATGTGTGATGGATTTGGGTAGAAACTGGGATACTCATTTACCATTGGTAGAGTTTTCCTACAATAACACTTGTCACACAAGTATCAAGGTCGCGTCGTTCGAAGCACTTTACGGACGAAAGTGTCGATCTCCGCTATGTTGGACATAAGGCGGTGACAAACAACCCATTGGTCCCAAACTAGTCCAAGAAACCACAGACAAAATATTCAAAATCCACGAGCATATCAAGGCGGCTCGAGATAGACAAAAGAGCTACGCAGATCGAAGACGCAAACCATTATCCTTCGAGGTTGGAGATAAAGTGTTACTAAAAGTCTCGCCTTGGAAGGGTGTAGCTAGATTCGGGAAGCGCGGAAAGCTAAACCTGAGTTACATTAGACCTTTTGAAATTCCGGCAAAGGTTGGTACAATGGCTTACAAGCTAAAACTGCCAGAAGAACTCAACAACGTACACGACACATTTCATGTGTCTAACCTAAAGAAAAGCCCAACTAATGACACGGTTATCATCCCAGCGGATGGAATTCATATTTATGACAAACCAGTTTACTGAGGAACCCGTTGAGGTTATGGACCGGAAAGTTCAAAAGACAAGGAGAAGTCGAATCAAACTAGTCAAAGTTCATTAGAACTCACATCTCGGACCCGAGTATACGTGGGAACGTGAAGATCAAATCAAGACAAAGTACCCCCACCTGTTCAAGGAGACTCCTTCAGATTAATTTGGTGACAATTTCAATTCGTCCCCAACATTAAGTTGGTATTGTCCGGATTCCAGAATTATAACAGAACAATGATAAACACCCTTAAACAATATGAGAATATCAGAAATACATAAACGACATCGTTTGCGGTCGTACGACAAGCAGTGCACAACTTGACCGGCAAGCGACGGATTGTTGAACCGACAAAGATTTCAATGGCCGATAGCATCATACATTAATCTAGAGAGCTAGTTAAGCTTCATTTGGGATCCGAAATCGCTTCAACTATCTTGAGGTCACGGAAACACAACTCCCAAAAATGTTCGACGGCAAAATATATGAGTGCCGATATTGAGCGAATAATTCAACGGGAAACGTTTCGGCCATCCAAACTTAACATATACTCAACTAGTGAACTAGTTAATCATATTTCTATGTTGGAAGTGCTCTAAATAAACGCAATGACACTTATGGTGGTCGAAAACCAAAGCTTCCGGTACGAAACAATAAAGTTCGTATATTAATCGATATCGTACCGATGAGCAAACTAGTGGTGTTTTTGCCATCGAAAATAATACATTAGTCAAGGGGACTAATAAATATTGATTGACACCCTAACCCTTAATTACTAATGATGCAAGACCAATCCCTAATCACCATACTTGACCTAAACACCTAAATGTCTCACATTTTCAACACATGTTATAAATAATATTTACAATTAACCCCCCTCCCCCTCAAGTAGATGATTTCAAGTGGCCCCCCACCCACTTGATTTATGTTGAAAAATATGGATTTAAGTATGGTGCAAAGATGTGAATTTGACTAGAAAGTTTATATAAATCATGAACATGTCTTCTCATATCATTTCACAAAAAAAAATTAAAACAAGAAAACCCCTTTTTGGTCCTCCCTCTCTCACAGCTACATATCACCACCACCATCTACCACTTTGCCACCATTAAACACCATGATTTAAGTTATGATCACCTTAAAAAGTGTAGTAAACAAAGTGGTTTAAAGTGGAAATCTTGATTTGAAGATATAAAAAAATGGTGTCTTAAGTGTTTTAATAAATGTATGAGATCTCATTATATTTAAGTAAAGTAGTTAAAATATATATATTTACCAAAGATCATGGAAATGAGGATGAATAAGTGTATAAATAAAGCATATAAAAGTGATATGTTAACTTGAGTTTTTGAAACGTGGAAAACGTCATAGTATAGGGGAAACTATGGCGAAATTTTCAAAATATATAACTGCGATTAAAGTATATTAACGGGGAGATTAACCGGACTAAACGCGATTAGTGACCTAAATCATCATTAAGTAAGTTTTCATAACAAGAGTTAAACCCCAACCCACCAAGGATTTTTTAAATACTTACATATGTTTTTACAAGTTAAAAGTGATTATTTATTAATATATATATATATATATATATATTGTCGCCAAAGGTTTATGTGTAAAATACATGTGTATGTATGTGTATGTATCTAGAAAGTCTAGGGTATACACCATAAAATACCCAATTTATACAAACACCTCAAACACTTGAAGAATTACCAAGTGTAAATAACATGAACATATACACTTTTACAATATGCTTGAAACAATAATCGGACGAACGGAGTAATGCGGACAATGGTCGAATTTACACAATACTCCGTCGCGTCGTCAATCAACGAACAAATCGCCAACATGAAGAGCAACTACGACGTTCGGCGATTTTTGACGCGAATATATAGATACATATATATATACATACATATATATATATATATACATACATATATATATATATATACATACATATATATATATATATACATACATATATATATATATACATATAGATATATATATATATATATCTATATATATATTTTAGCGACAACGACGACGTGTCTAAAAATGATATATTTTAGACACTTAACGAATATATATATATTTATCGATGACAAAATCCGGAAAGTAAAGAAGCATAAATTACTAAGTGATTTTATAAAAGTATATAAACATACTTAAAAGTATATACTTAGTAAAATTACCAAGTGTAAGATTATAAGCATTTGGACTCATGAAAATTAAGTTGGGTTAGGCCCATTACATA
The DNA here is from genome assembly GCA_947069175.1 of Scalesia atractyloides. Taxonomy (NCBI): domain Eukaryota; kingdom Viridiplantae; phylum Streptophyta; class Magnoliopsida; order Asterales; family Asteraceae; genus Scalesia; species Scalesia atractyloides. The sequence continues at coordinate 38,793,098 of CAMTDV010000001.1, forward strand.
AAAGACATGGGCAAGACCCAATTACACAAAACATATAATAACATGGGCTAAACCCAAAGGTATAAAATACATGGGCTAGGCCCAAACATATAATTTCATGGGCTAGGCCCAAACATATAATTTCATGGACTAGGCCCAAACATATAATTTCATGGGCTAGGACCAAAGATATAATTTCATGGGCTAGGCCTAATCACATAAATTATATGGGCTAGGCCCAATGACATAAATTACATGGGCTAGGCCCAATCACATAAAGACATGTGCTAGTATGACATTTGTGCCTTTTCAATCATTGCACAATTATAAACAATTTTTATTCAATGAAACCCTGTGTTTTATTTTCAAATATTTTTGTATTCAATAAAATCTTGTATTTTATTGATGAGAATGCAAAAATGTCAATCGTTGCACAATTTCGATCATTTTCGTGTTCGTTAAAGCGTTTTACGCATTTTTGCGAAACGCGTAACCGTACAACCGAACGAACTGACATCCATGACATTTTCGGGCATAATCAAAGTTACACATGTCTTAACACCCTTATATAACCTAAATATTAGGTTAAAGGGGTTAATATTGGCAAACAAGTGAAAATACAAGTCCAAGGGCCAATAATGTCAAAAAATAATAAATATTTTTGCTTCTTAACCAAGTTTGCCACCTATCTCCAATTTTTGACACCTAGCACTTATTGTGCCACACTTAATTTGGTGTTAACACTTGTTAGAACACTAATCCACACTTGAGGACACTTGTCATCACCTGCTTAATCCTAAAATACTATAAATACCCCATGATTCTTCCATTTTTTTTCACACCACTTAAAAACACTTCAAAGCAAAGTGTGAAGTTCTTCTTTCTATTCTTCTTGGAGCTTGTTTCCAGCCTTTGGAAGCCTCCTATCTTGAGTTCCTAAAGTGTTCTTCAACACGAGTAAGTACTCTTCCTAGTTCTTTCATTATTTAAGCTATTTGAGCTAAAAGTCGAACAATTTGGCTTCCTGATTAACTTTTGATTTTGACCATATTTGGTCAAGTCAAAGTTCAATTGAAATTTGCAACATGATCGTAACCACAACGGTTATAATCCCTAACGATTTCACCTTTTGATTACAACGTTTACTAGTCGAAGTGATGAGTCAAAGTTTCGGTCAAAAATGCGCATGATGTGCATTTTATGACGAAATTATTTTCAGGTATCAAAACACTAAGTTTTGATACCAAATCATTTTTATAAACTTAGTTAGACATATTTTGACATGTTTAACTCGTCACTTCTAGTTTAGTGCTTATTTAGGGTCGTAAGTCGAGCGGTCTTGACCACCGCTTTGACTTTCGAATCCGACTCGTTTGGTCGATCTTAGGATCCGACCAAACACATATTTGTGACCATAGTTGTATAGGGAATAACCTACAGAGGTTATACCTTATGGTCACGTCGTTTGGTTAGTGTTATGATAAGTTACTTCTATGTTCTTAAAAAATGACCAAAATGCCCTTTTGCGCATAAATCCAGTCTAACACATGTAACCAAATTTTTGACATATAAACTGATGCTATAACATTTTCAAACATGTTTGGGCATTTAAGACTTGTCATAGGACATGTTTAACCATCCAATCACGTGTTTACGCTAATGACCCGTTAAAGTAGCGTAAACTATCTTAACTAGTCATAATCGGTCAAAAGCCCTTAGGATCCTTTCCAAATCAGAATGTTAAGTTTGTTAAACCATATCACATGAGTTCCAAAACTCGTTTGGTTTATAAGACTTCATTCTATCCGATCTCCCGTTTGTAGTCCTGTCACGCTAACATATTTATTTGACGCATTAGGACACGTTTGACCTTTATTTATTTGGTTGATCAAGAACACTTTCGCAATCCCAAGTGAGTACATAGCCCCCCTCTTTTACGTTTTCAAATATTTTGGGGTGATTCATATGTGCCTATAATTATTTTCAAGATTTTAAAACAATATACATGGTTTACATATACAAAATGATTTTTAAAGTGAGTACATAGTTCCCCTCTTTTCCATTTTCTAAATGTTTTGGGTGACTCATATGTGCTAAATCACTTTCAAGTTTTCAAAAACAATTTCTATGGTTTATATATAAAACAATATGATTTCAATAATGCGAACAACTTGTTGATGCATAGTCCATAACACGAATGTTATGGTACTATAGGACTGACAATCCCATTATCGGACTATTCACTGGATTTGGTGGAGGTTTGGGTAATGACAGTAACTGTTTTTGATTAACAAATCATTTGTTGATTTGTTAGTCTAGTTAAAGAGACCCTTTGGTGGTCTATTAAAGATACCCTTTGGTGGTATAGTCAACACAGGTTTGAATGTGTTCATTAAAGAAAGATCAAAAGTTTTCACGATTAAAAGCACGGACGATTGGTTTGTGACATGGACAATTGGTTTATGACACGGACGATTGACTTATAACACGGAAGAATGGTTTGTAACACGAACAAATGGTTTATAACATGGACAAATGGTTTGGAACAATGTCATGCAATGATTTTCACTTACAGATATAAACAATATGAAGTTTTCTTTTGAATCAATCTATTACAAGGTTTTTACAAAAGAAACGTTTTGGTCAAGATTCATGGCTATAAGGTTTTCACAACTCTAACCAACTTGTTTTAGTTGGTTAATTGTATTGTAATATCAAACACTTTTGATACGAGGTCTTCACTTAACGACTCTTATAGTCGGACAAGGTGTTGCAATATGTATACAAAGCCACGAATTTGACACACTCACAAAACCTATGTACTCGCTGGCATTTTTATGCTGACTCTCTTCTCACATATGTTTCAGGGGTCAATGCTTGATAATATGATGCATGCTTCACGTAGGAATGGACGCGGGCCTTTGTGACTTAAAACATGAAAGACAATTTATTTATGTGTTGTTCCTATTTATCCCAAGACAATGTAAACAATTAACTTAATGAAACAAAATTTTAAATTTCATGAGTTGTGAAACAATAGTTCTGTGACATGACTCCCTGACGTTTCCGTCGCGGTTCGTTGTTTTACGCGGTCGGGGTGTTACAGCTAGGCCCAATGACATAAATTACATGGGCTAGGCCCAATCATATGAAGACATAGGCTAGGCCTAATGACATGGGGTAGGCCCAATGACACGCGTGCAAGGCACGAGGACATGTGAAGGGTGAGGCTCATTCACACACGATCTAAGAATGACAATATATATATATATATATATATATATATATATATATATATATATTATATATATATATATATATATTATGAGATATATATGTATAAAAATATTAATCACATCTAAGTTTTTCTAATATGATAAATATACACACAACAAGAATTCAAGATGAACAACTTGTACGAGGTCAACGAGACCTAGGTGTCTAATAAAGTTAATACACATGTAGGTTACACACGTGTACGGACACCCGAATTCGATAAGTACGACTTACGGAACGCAAAAATGTGAGTTCATGTCCCTCCTTTCAATTATTTCAAAGTTTTGTTTTAAAACTATCGAGGGGAAATACATGTCATAACAAACGGTATGTTAGCTATGGGGTTAGATGATAACACGATCAATGTGCGTAAGTAGGATGATGACAAGAGTAACCATTAATCACTTAGTGACCAAGGTACAAAAGGTATAGATCTATCGAGTTTGAGACGCGCTCCACACCTGGTTTGTTAACCCTTTAGGAGTGCTTTTGTATGCCAATTGATGTCAAGAGTTGTCTCGGTTTGGTTACTTACTTATGGCACATATGTCAGGGTGCTAGCTACACACTGACAGATCCTTAAACTCCATGAATGCTAACAACATACTAAAATTTCATTACTGGATTACAAACAAGACATCTCATACGAAAAAAATAACTACGTGAGCTCGCCAACTTTGTGTTGACTTTTCAAACTTACATGTATTTAAGGACGCAAAACTTGAGCCGGTGAAAGACTAAGGATGTGGGAATGAACATGACAACGAATGCCTTTTTGTAGGATTTGGCTCTTATATCCCAACCTCGTTTGGGTATAAGGGGGTCAAAACCTCAACATGCTTTTATGATGAAAACAATCTTTTGGTTTAAAGTGTAATGCAACTCATAAACTATACTTTGGATAACATTGTGAACTTATCTGAGCCTTGTAACTTGTTTTGGGACTTGTAAACTTTGGTTGCAACTTAACATATATGGCATCGTTGTTGATTTATTTTTTTACACAATTGGTTGCAATGATTACCTCATAGTCACAAGATTGCGCTTCCGCTACTACCAGGGTGTGACAAGTCATGTCACAGAACTATTGTTTCACAACACATGGTACATAAAGTTTTGTAGTATTGAATTTAATTGTTTACATTGTCTTGGGAGACTGAAATAAAAAACATAACAATTGTCTTTCAAATTTTAAAGTCACTAAGGCCCAAGTCCGCCCTATGTGAAGCATGATCAAAGTCAAACACTAGCTCCTAAAACATATGTGAAAATAAAACGTCAGCATAAAAATGCTTGTGAGTAACATAGGTTCTCTGATGAAGATTCATGGCTTTTAAAGTTAAAAGAATTGTTCAACTATTACAATAGTAGCCATGATCCTTTACAAAAATGTTTCTTTTATAAAATCATATGAAAACCAAACGATTTAAAAGAAATGATGCATGGTTAACTTAATAACCAAAATAACTCATGCCTTGTATAAAATATGTCATGTCTTGTATTTTGTTTAAAGTGGTTTAGTTAATGCTACGTTATGTAATACAATGAAAGCATTTATATATAAGAAGTACCTGTCACACCCGCTCATAGGCGGAAGCACGAGGTATGATCATGATTGATTCTCATTGCATACGATATAAGTTAACATACTAAATGAAATCAATAACTCGAACGCCAAATGTTATAGATGGTTTTAAAAGACCACACAACGTTATAGTATAGTTTACATCTTCTTCAAAAGATTACAAGTTTACAAGACGGCGTTTAGCATAATAAAGCTCATACATTAAGGTTTTGCCCATTAAATCACTGCAAGGAGGCGGTATATAATAGACGAATCCCTCAAAAGTGGCATCAAGTTCTGATTCTTGATTCGTGTCTTGTTCATGCACATGGTCCACTAATTGCCTCAAATACATGTAAGTTTAAAAACGTCAACAAAGTGGGTGAATTCATGTTTTGTTTATGAATAAATTGAATTCATAAAATGTGAGATGTATTTGTAAAAAAACACCGGTATGTTAAAGCGTCAATGAAATCGTTGATCATTAATGTATAGCTAGGACATTAATATGTGTGACGACATAGGAAGCAATACAAACCTTGACGATTTTTGTGTCGATTACCCTCGACTGGGACACCAAAGCACTCTTCCGTATGGGTCACATAGACCAAGAGTGGGGCTCGTCAAAACCCGATACATCTACCCCCTTCCGTTCCTCGGTCTAATGATGATTAATGGTGCCTAAGTACAACCCTATTCGCAAATGATTTATGTTATTCCGTTTCCTAGCTTATCATACCACTTGTACATGTATCTCCCCTGAATGTTTAAAAACTAGAAAGCTTTTAAAAGAGGGGACATGAACTCACCGAGTGCGTTCCGTAAGTGTACTAAAAATCACCGGTAGTCTTCTCATATCGTGACATAATCTACAAGCGTACTAAAAATCACCGGTAGTCTTCTCGTCTCGCAACGTAAGTTAGACACTTAGGTCTATGTAATTGAATATGTATTTTCTAATATATAATACACATAATATACATATAATCACTCATTTTTTGGGAAACCACTAAATATATATAATTTGCCCTAATTATATATTTTTATATCAATTTTTATCTTTAAGAAAACTCTTATTTCTTAAGTTATATTTTGTATAAAAATTGGGGAGAAATCATACTTAACATCTTTAAACATTTAGCTAGTAAAAAGTCTTAACAAAAATATATTTTCCAAGTGTTGGGATTTTACAAAAATTTTGTCATAGTTCCCCTTGTAATGTGGACTTTTGCCATGTATAAAAACATGTGTTAATATGTTTCAAAACTCAACATTTCATCCACAACAATTTACAAGACTTTTATTTACTAAAATATCCAACATATATGCATGAACGTGTAATACATATCAACTTTTAAATCTATCCTTTTCTTATGATTATCACCATTTAAAACCAAGTTTATGTTAACTTTGAAAACATGATATTTCAAGAACAAAGTTCATCACAAGACTTTCACATACTTTTACTAGTTTATATTAGACTTTAAAAGTATACTCTTTCAAGAACAAAATTTACTATCAAAATCTTTACATGTATTACTTGTCACAACTTCTAAAAATCATGTTTATAATATTTTCAAGTTCATGACATCAAGTTGGTGGATCTTGCTATCTATATCCTTATCATAATATTAGCAAGATAACTAGTCAATAACAACCATCTTACATGGTCTAACACATAAACAACTCAATAATCAAGTAAACAACTTGTATTATTTAGTGTTCTTTTAGGTTTGCCAAGTCATTTATGAGGAGCTACAAGATGGTTCTTCTTGTATTCCCCATAAACAATATATAACATGAAGCTTAAACAAGTGTAGGATGACTTACTACTAGCACTAGTGGCTAGGGAAGATCAAGATGAAAAAGTGAAGAAAAGCTGACGGTGGATGAGAGCTCCAAAGTGGGTGAAATGGATTGCTTCAACTTTGAGGTGCTTTAGATCATCAAGAAATCCTACATATATACTAATACATAATACACATAATATACACATAATCACTCAATTTTTGGGTTACCACTAAATATATATAATTTTCCCTAATTATATATATTTATATCAGTTTTTATCTTTAAGAAAACTCTTATTTCTTAAGATATATTTTGCATAAAAATTGGGAGAAATCATGCTTAACATCTTTAAACATTTAGCTAGTAAAAAGTCTTAACAAAAATATATTTTCTAAGTATTGGGATTTTACAAAAAATTTCCCGTAGTTCCCCTTGTAATGTGGACTTTTCTCATGTATAAAAACATGTGTTAATATGTTTAAAAACTCAACATTTCATTCACAATAATTGACAAGACTTTTATTTAATAAAATTCCAACATATATGCATGAAGTTGTAATAACATATCAACTTTTAAATCTATGCTTTTCTTATGATTATCACCATTTTAACAAAGTTTATGTTAACTTTGAAAATATGATATTTCAAGAACAAAGTTCATCACAAGACTTTCACGTACTTTTACTAGTTTATATTAGACTTTAAAAGTATACTCTTTCAAGAACAAAAATTACTAGCAAGATCTTTACATGTATTTACTTGTCACAATTTCTAAAAATCATGTTTATAATATTTTCAAGTTCATGACATCTAGTTGGTGGATCTTGCTATCTATGTCCTTATCATAATATTAGCAAGATCACTAGTCCATAACAACATCTTACATGGTCTAACACGTAAACAACTCAACAATCAAGTAAACAACTTGTATATTTTTTGTGTTCTTTTAGGTTTACCAAGACCTTTATGATGAGCTTCAAGATGGTTCTTCTTGTATTTCATAAACAATATATAACATGAAGCTTAAACAAGTGTATAGCACTAGTGGCTAGGGAAGATCAAGATGAAAAAGAGAAGAAAAGATGATGAAGATGATGGTAGATGAGAGCTCCAAGTGGGTGAAATGATTGCTTCAACTTGGAGGTGCTTTAGGTCATCATGAAATCCATGGAAGTATAACTTGATCTTCTTGAAAAATGAAGAGAAGATGGAGGTAGGGTGGTGGTGGTGGCAGCCGCAAGTGAGGAAGAGGGATGAGAGAGTGTGATGTTTGGAATTTTGAATGGAATGGATGTTGGGGATTAGTGTGATGTTTAAGGTTGTTAAGATATCTTTCAAATATGCCATTAACATCCCATCTTTACCAACTAAGTCTAGGATTAGTGTAGGATCTAGGCTTACTAACAAAACATGTGCTTAATTACACCATTTCGCATCTTTGACTTGTTGACTAGGGAAGGTCATGGAGCTTTTGGGTGGGGCCCCTCATGGGGACGGTCATGAAGAGAGGGGGTTTTTGTATGGTAAAAAAAATGGTTAAGTGTTTAATGGTTATAAGATGTAATATTTAGTTAGGGTATTTTGTTATTTAGGGATTTGAAGTGTTTTGAATTGCATAGTGTTTACAACTAGACTTGTGATGTCAAACAATGTTAATCAGTTCATAGAATATGTCTAGTTCGGATGCTTGTTAGGGTGTTAATCTTGTTAACGGATAATAAGGATGTAACCCATGTAACATGTAAGGTATAATGTATTTATTTATTTAGAATGATATCCCCAACATCTTTCATGTAGATGTTGATGTTTAACATCACATTTAGACATTTTATAAAATCCAAATGCTCAATTTTGCTGAATTTTATTATTTATGGCCCGCTTCGCCCCAGTTTTGGAGCTAGTATACCTCTCGAAAGGTGTTAACCTATACCCTTATCTTTCCACTTAGGGTTTGGTATAATTTTGATACTGGACTTAAATCTAGGTCCTAAATCTATCATTTTGCATAGTACTAAGACTGTGTCAGCACTGTTCGTCTAACCGGTAAGTGCACTAGTTGTTGCAGTGCATTGCTTTAACTATTTTGAGTCGTGAAAATTAAAATGTATAACATGCATCGTTAAAATGTGTTCCGTAATATTTCTAAATATATGAGATGTAAGCATGCAATATTGACGTTTAAACATTTAATTGAACAATATAAGTGGGTATTAAATGTACGGAAGTAACCAGAAAAATGCCGACGTATCCACCATGCTTTTATTATATTACACACGTCTTGTCATTTAAATCACTTACCATGAGCCAACATTTGAGATGTCTTGTTTAAACCAATATCATGTATAAACCAAATGTTATTTATAACAAATGTCTATGTATAAACCAATGCCTTTTATGGCAAACAAAAGTCTTGTTTAAACCATAAAATAAATGTCTTGTATAAAATAACCAACATTTTTTGTCTTGTCAAAATTTCTTGTATAAACAAGTGTTTTAAATAAACAAAGGTCTTCTTTAAACAAAAACTATTGTCTTATAAATCAATTGCTTTTATTGTGTAGACACATGTATATGGATTGTTGGCGAATACAATCAAGACTTGTTAATTGTCGGATAAACCCTTATAAAGACAAAGGTTTATCAAATGTTCATCGGATTCTGTCATTCCCTAAAGTCACTTCCAAACAAACCTAGGAAGCGGGAACGGGATGGTCAATCCTATGGTACCATTACATACTACCGGTTGGCGTGATCAATGTTAATGAATGTATCATTGTATATTCAACGCACCAATATGTCTTGAAAAATGTAAGCATGTCAAGAAAACCTTTTGAATCATGTACTTGGCATACTAAGTCAATTTACCAAGCAAAACGTCTTTGAAATCATCTACTAGGTATGCTAAGTCAGCATACGAACTAAAATTGTCTTTGAAATTGTGTACTAGAGGGGGGCTATGTACTCACTTAGGATTGCGTAAATGTCTTGTTCAAATGATCAAACAAAGCTCAAGGATTGAAGAGTTCAAGTGTGTCCTAATGTATGGGAATACTATGTTAGTGTGTCGATACTTTCATCAAAGGATTAGATAGAATGAGATCTTATAAACCAAATGAGTGTTGAGACTCATATGATATGGTTTACAATACCTTACATTCTGATTTGGAAAAGTTTCTAAGTGCTTTGAGCCGTTACGACTTGTTAAAATGGTTTACACCACTTTAACGGGTCGCAAGCGTAATTATAGGTTTGGATGGTTAAATAAGCCCTATGATGAGTCTTGTATGTTAAAACAAGTTTGATTACGTTATAATATCAGTTTAGATGTCAAAACTATCGTCTTACATGTTTAAAACCATTTTATGCGCCAAAAGGGTGTTTTCGGCATTTTAAAAGTATATAAAATCGACTCATCATATAACTAACCAAACTATGACTATAAGGTATAACCTCAGAGGGTTATTCCCTAAATTACTATGGTCATAAAAATGTGCTTGGTCGAATAGAAAGTCAAAGCGGTAGTAAAACTGCTCGCCTTACGACTAAGAAATAAACACTAAACTAGAAATGACGAGTTAGACATGTTTGAACATGTCTAATAATGTTATAAAACTGATTTGGTGTAAAAACCTTAAGTTTTAGTACCCAAAAACGTTTTTGTCGTAAAATGCATTTTTATACATTTTTTTTACTTTTAACTCGTAAAACTTTAACTCGTCATCTCGCCTACTAAACGTGGTAATCAGAAGGTGCAATCGCAAGGGATTAATACCTTCATGATTACGATCAAGTTGCAAAGTTCAATTTGAACTTTAACTTGACCAAAATGGTTAGAACCGAAAGTTAAACAGGAAGCCAAACTGTTTGACTTTTAGCTCAAAATAGCTAAAAAATGAAAGAACTAGGAATAGTACTTACTTGTGTTGAAGAACACTTTCAGAACTCAAGATAGGAGGCTTCCAAAGGCTGGAAACAAGCTCCAAGAAGGATAGAAAGAAGAACTTCACACTTTGCTTTGAAGTGTTTTGAAGTGGTGTGAAAAAAGGATGAATCAAAGGGTATTTATAGTGTTTTAGGATTAAGGAGGTGACGACAAGTGTTACCAAGTGTGGATTAGTGTCCTAACATGTATTAACACCAAATTAATTGTGGCGAAATGAGTGCAAGGTGTCAAAAATTGGAGATAGGTTGCCAAACTTGGTGATGAAGCAAACTTTTTTTTTGATAATTTTGGCCCCTAGACTTGTATTCTCTCGTTTTGTCATTTTTAACCCCTCGTAACCTAATATTTAGGCTATATAAATGCGTTAAGGCATGTGTAACTTGGATTTTGTCTGGAAATGCCATGGATGTCTGTTCGTTTGATTGTATGGTTATACGTTTTGTAAATAAATTATAAAACTTTATCAAACATGAAAATGACCGAATTTATGCAATGATTGACATTTTTGCATTATTACAAATAAAATGTAAGATTTTATTAAATAAAAATGTCTGGGATTGTATAATGATTGATAAAGATACATTCTCGCAAATAAAACACAGGATTTTATTAAATACGAAAATGTTCCGGAATTGTTCAATGACTAAAAATGTACAAATGTCACGGTCTTCCCTACTTTAGAAAATTTCGTCCCGAATTGTGAGAAAAGATGTGGGTATTTTGCCTTCATTTGATCCTCTCGTTCCCATGTAAACTCTGGGCCACGTTTGGACTCCCAGCGTACTTTAACAATCGGTATGCATTTGTGTTTGAGTTTCTTGACTTCACGGTTCAATATTTCCACAGGTTTCTCTACAAAGTGCATTGTGTTATCAATACGAATTTCATCAAGAGGGATGTGGAGCCAAACACTTTTTCAAATTGGACATGTGGAAAGTTGGATGAACATTCCCAAGCTCAAGAGGTAGCTCAAGTTTGTAGGCCACCTTTCTGATGCTCTCAACGATCTTAAATGGTCCCACATATCGAGGTGCAAGTTTCCTTTCTTTTCAAATCTTATCACACCTTTCCAAGGGGATACCCTATGAAGGATGTGATCACCAACTTGGAATTCCAAGGGCTTGCGTCGCTGACCCGCATAACTCTTTTAACGGCTTCTACATGTCAAAAGCTTATCGCGTATTTTCTTGACTTTGTCTATAGTCTCTAGAATGAGTTCTAGTTTGGTGAGCTGAGCTTCACCAACCTCATTCTAGTAGACAGGTGAATGACATTTTCGACCGTATAGAGCTTCGAAAGGAGCCATGTTAATGCTGGAGTGATAATTATTGTTGTAGGAGAATTCGATCAAAGGTAGATGCGAATCCCAACTACCACCAAAGTCGATCACACAAGCTCTAAGCATATCCTCCAATGTTTCGATCGTCCTTTCGGATTGCCATCCGTCTGAGGATGATAAGTAGTGCTCAAGTTAAGTTTGGTTCCCATGGCTGATTGCATGGTCTTCCAAAATTGAGATGAGAATCGAGCATCCCGGTCCGATATGATGCTCAAAGGAACACCATGTCGAGATACTATCTCATCAACGTAGATCTTCGCAAGTTTGTTAGCATATAGATCCTCACGGATTGGCAAAAAGTGTGCTGACTTTGTTAAACGATCAATGACTACCCAAAAGGCATCATGACCTCTAGAAGTACGTGGTAGTTTGGTGATGAGATCAATAGCAATGTTTTCCCATTTCCAAACCAGAATTTCTGGTTGCTCAAGCAAACCAGATGGATGTTGATGTTCTGCCTTAACTTTTAGACAAGTTAGGCAATTGGATACATATAAGGCAATATCCTTCTTCAACCCTGCCACCAATATTGGGTACGAAGATCCTTGTACATTTTTTCTACACTAGGATGAATTGAATAACGAGATTTGTGAGCCTCGTTCATCAATAGGGTGTAGAGATTGTCTTGGCTTGGAACCTATAAACGGTTCATGTAGTAGAGTAGCCCACTGTCTTTTGTTTCAAGCTGAAGCTCGAGATGATGGGTAGTTCATTTTTCAACAAACCTTGGGTTACATAAGTGCGTTGGGCTTCAAAAATACGTGTTTGGATATCAAATCGAACTTGAACACAATGTAGCTTGACACGTTCTTTACGACTAAGAGCATCAGCTACAACATTCGCCTTACCAGAATGGTAGCGAATCTCGCAGTCATAGTCATTTAGGAGTTCAACCCAACGTCGTTGTCTCATGTTCAGTTCTTTCTTATTAAGAATGTGTTGGAGACTATTGTGGTCAGTGAAAACACACATTTTGTACCATAGAGGTAATGTCTCCAAATTTTGAGAGCGAAAACAATGGCACCTAACTCAAGATCATGAGTTGTGTAGTTCTTTTCGTAGATTTTCAATTGTCTTGATGCGTAGGCTATGAATTTGTCTCTTTGCATGAGAACACAACCAAGGCCTATATTCGATGCATCACAATATATGATAAAGTCGTCGTTGCCATTGGGTAAGGAAAAAATAGGAGCATCACAAAGCTTTTGTTTCAAGGTCTGAAAAGCTTCTTCTTGTTTGGGTCCCCACTCAAAAGGTTTATTCTTTTGAGTTAAAGTAGTGAGGGGAACCACAATCTTGGAAAAGTTTGCGATAAAGCGGCAGTAATAGCCAGCTAGACCGAGAAATGGTAGTAGTAGTAGGTGTACTCCAATCCCTAATTGCACTGATTTTGGTGGGATCTACATGTTACCTTGTTCGTTGACAATGTGTCCCAAAAATTGAACTTCCTTCAGCTAATATTCACACTTGGAGAATTTGGCATACAATTGTTCTTTCTTTAGGAGTTCCATCGTTAGACGAAAATGACGTTTGTGATCGGCTCGGGATTTTGAATAAATCAAAATGTCGTCGATGAAAACAATGATGAAATTATCTAAATAAGGTTTACAAACCCTATTCATTAAATCCATGAAGACGGCATGAGCATTTGTCAAACCAAAGGGCATGACAGTGAACTCGTAATGGCCGTATCGAGTGCGAAGAGCAGTTTTGGGAATATCTTCATTGAATTCACGAAGCTGATGATACCAGAATGCAGATTAACCTTGGAGAAACATGTAGCACCTTGCAGTTGATCAAAAAGAACATCAATACGAGGTAGGGGATATCGATTTTTAATCATGAGTTTGTTGAGCTCACGGTAATCGATGCACATGTGAAAGGATCCATCCTTCTTTTTCACGAATAGGACAGGAGCCTCCCAAGGTGAAAAGCTCGGACGAATAAATCCTTTGTCTGAAAGTTCTTGGAGTTCTTTTGACAACTCTTGCATTTCAGACGGTGCAAGACAGTAAGGGGATTTGCAATTGGGTTGGCACCAAGTACAAGGTCTATACGAAACTCGACTTGACGTGTTGGGGGCAAAACCAGGTAGTTCTTCAGGAAACACCTCAGGAAAATCTTGAACTATGGGGATGTCTTGACTACTCTTACCCTTGCTTTTCTCCTCTATGATATGTGCCAAAAAGGCTACATAATTCTTTCGTAGGTATTTTTGGGCTTAGGTACATGTCATGAGCTTAAGGCTATGAGAGGGTTTCTCTCCACGAACTTCAAGAATTTCACCAAACAAAAGAGGGATGCGAACAATCTCAACAAAACAAATCACTTCAGCATGGTGTTTTGTTAACAGTCCATGCCTATTATGACGTCAAAACTCCCAAGGTGCGTTAGCGTGAGGTCAATGCAAAAAAAAAGGTTATTGAGGTTCAATTGGTAGCTACGAATAACATAATCAAGTACAAGAGGTTCGCCACTAGCTATCTCCACTTTTAAGGGTTTTCCTAGTTTGGTTCGTGGTGTTGAAAGATAAGGCTCAAAATCTAAAGATACAAAACTGCTATCGGCACCCGAATCAAAAAAAGAAGTAGGCTGATTATTGACAAGGAACATACCGTTAACCACGTCATTGTCAGCACGAGCCTCATTAGCATTTATGTTAAATGCTCGTCCCTGGGCTGGATTTGCATTAACTAGCTTCGGGCAGTTTTTTTCGGTAGTGAGTAAGATCACCACAATTCTAGCAAGATCCAGGTGGGTAGTGGGGTCATGCAAGATTGGCTTATGGTTGAATAGGATTTCAAACCACTTGATTCAGGGCAGGAGCAAAAAGGACAAGTGTTGGCCAGATCGTCCACAATTGGTACAATGACGTCACGGCAGATGGGGTTTGTGATGACTATCACAGTTGTTGCACAGAGGTGCAGTACCGGCATATTATCTCTTGGTGGGAGGCTGTGCTAGTCGATTAGAAGCAGCTTGGTTGGGTTGTGTAAAAACAACGAAATTCTTGGAAGCTTTACGCTTCCTAGAGTTCTTGGAGGTTCGGCCTTGTTTTCCTTTTGTTTCCCTTGTGCAGTTTTGGTAGATTACTTCTTGCCGCCTTTGCAAAAAAGTTTACCCTTCTTGACTTGCAAGTCAGTCAGGGTTGCAGCCAACTCGATAGCCTGTCTGACTGCAGCAGGGTTGCTACCAGTGACTATGTCCTGAACTGGGCCAGGAAGGCCATCGTGTTTTTCAATAGCCTTATCCAAGGGCGTGATCATAGCAGGACATAACAAACTTAGCTCCTCATAACGGTCAGTATAGGCATGATGTTCTCCACTATCCTGTTTCAGGTCGTGAAATCATTCTCAAGTGCTCTTTGCTCGTGGCGTCGGCAATATTCCTTCATCATAAGAGCTCGAAGGTTATAGTTTAGGTCAAAGTATTATTAATAACCTAATTCCCTATAACCATGAGTTCTGATACCAATCTTTCTGTAACACCCCGATCGTGTAAAACAACAAACTGCGGCGGAAACTTCGGGGAGTCATGTGATAGAACTATTGTTTCATAACACATGGTACATAAAGTTTTGTATTATTGAATTTAATTGTTTCATTTGTCTTGGGAGAATGAAAAAAAAAACATAACAATTGTCTTGCAAATTTTTAAGTCACTAAGTCCCAAGTCCGCCCTATGCGAAGCATGATCAAAGTTAAACATTAGCTCCTGAAACATATGTGAAAATAAAACGTCAGCATAAAAAAGTTTGTAAGTAACATAGGTTTTGTGAGGAAGAATCGTGGCTTTGAAAGTTAAAAGAAATGTTCAACTATTACGAAAGTAGCCATGATCCTTTATAAAAATGTTTCTTTTATGAAATCATATGAAATCAAATGATTTAAAAAAATGATGCATGGTTAACTTAATAACCAAAATAACTCGTGCCTTGGATAAAATATGTCATGTCTTTATTTTGTTTGAAGTGTTTAGATAACGCTACGTTATGTACTATAATGAAAGCACTTATATATAGGAAGTATCAGCGGTGTACCACCATGCATTTATCATATTACACATGTCTCGTCATTTAAATCACTTACCATGAGCCAAAAATTGAGATGTCTTGTTTAAACCAATGTCTTGTATAAACCAAATGTTATCTATAAACAAATGTCTTTGTATAAACCAATGTCTTGTATGGCAAACAAAAGTCTTGTTTGAACCATAAAATAAATGTTTTGTATAAAATAACCAACATTTTTTGTCTTGTTAAAATGTCTTGTATAAAACAGGTGTTTTGAATAAACAAAGGTCTTGTTTAAACAAAAATTCTTGTCTTATATATCAATTGCTTTTATTGTGTAGACACACATATATGGATTGTTGGCGAATACATTCAAGACATGTTGACTATCGGATAAACCCTTATAAAGACAAAGGTTCATCAAATGTTCATCGGATTCTGTCATTCCCTAAAGTCACTTCCAAATAAACCTAGGAAGCGGGAACGAGATTGTCAATCCTATGGTACCATTACATACTACCGGTCGGCGTGATCAATGTTAATGAATGTATCATTGTATATTCAACGCACCAATATGTCTTGAACAATGTAAGCATGTCATGAAAATTTCTTGAAATCATGTACTTGGCATACTAAGTCAATATACCAAGCAAAAATGTCTTTGAAATCATGTACTAGGTATGCTAAGTCAGCTTACGAAGTAAAAATGTCTTTGAAATCGTATACTAGGTATGCTAAGTCAACATACGAAGCAAAACGTCTTTGAAATCATGTGTTAGGTATGCTAAGTCAACATACGAGACAAAAATGTCTTTGAAATCATTACTAGGTATGCTAAGTCAACATACGAAACAAAAATGTCTTTGAACTCATGTACTAGGTATGCTAAGTGAACACACGAAGCAAAATTGTCTTTGAAATCATGTACTAGGTATGCTAAGTCAACATATGAAGTAAAATGTCTTTGATATCATGTACTATATGTACTAGATAAGCAAAACATGTATAATGTTAGGAAAACAAGAAAGTAGTGATTTTTTTTTTCACCGCAAAACATTTGAAAACGTAAAAGAGGGGGGCTATGTACTCACTTGGGATTGCGTAAATGTCTTGTTGAAATGATCAAACAAGGCTCAAGGATTGAAGAGTTCAAGTGCGTCCTTATATATCGGAATACTATGTTAGTGTGTCGAGACTTTAATCGGAGGATTGGATAGAATGAGGTCTTATAAACCAAACGAGTGTTGGGACTCGTATGATATGGTTTATAATACCTTACATTTTGATTTGGAAGAGTTTCTAATTGCTTTGAGCCGTTACGACTTGTTAAAATGGGCCACTTTAACGGGTTGCAAGCGTAACTATGGGTTTGGATGGTTAAATAAGTCCTATGATGAGTCTTATGTGTCAAAAAAGGTTTGATTACGTTATAATATCAGTTTAATTGTCAAAACTATGGTCTTACATGTTTAAAACCATTTTATATGCCAAAAGGGTATTTTTGGCATTTTAAAAGTACATAAAATCGACTCATCATATAACTAACCAAACTATATGACTATAAGGTATAACCTGGAGGGTTATTCCCTAAATTACTATGATCATAAGAATGCACTTGGTCGAATCCTAAGATTGACAAAACGGGTCAGATTCGAAAGTCAAAGCGGTAGTAAAACCGCTCGACTTATGACTAAAAAATAAGCACTAAACTAGAAATGACGAGTTAGACATGTTTGAACATGTCTAATAATGTTATAAAACTGATTTGGTGTCAAACCCTTAAGTTTTAATATCCAAAAACGTTTTCTTCGTAAAATGCATTTTTATACATTTTTTTTACTTTTAACTCGTAAACTTTGACTCGTCATCTCCCCTACTAAATGTGGTAATCAGAAGGTGCAATCGCAAGGGATTAATACGTTTGTAATTATGATCACGTTGCAAAGTTCAATTTGAACTTTGGCTTGACCAAAATGGTCAGAACCGAAAGTCAAACAGGAAGCCAAACTGTTTGACTTTTAGCTCAAATAGCTAAAAAATGAAAGAGCTAGGAAGAGTACTTACTTGTGTTGAAGAACACTTTCAGAACTCAAGATAGGAGGCTTCTAAGGGATAGAAACAAGCTCCAAGAAGGATAGAAAGAAGAACTTCACACTTTGCTTTGAAATGTTTTTAAGTGGTGTGAAAAAAAATGGATGAACAAAGGGTATTTATAGTGTTTTAGGATCAAGGAAGTGATGACGAGTGTTACCAAGTGTGGATTAGTGTCCTAACATGTGTTAAAACCAAATTAATTGTGGTTAAATGAGTGCAAGGTATCAAAAATCGGAGATAGGTGGCCAAACTTGGTGATGAAGCAAACTTGTTTTTGACAATTTTGGCCCCCTGGACTTGTATTGTCGTGTTTTGTCATTTTTAACCCCAATTAACCTAATATTAGGTTATATAAAGGCATTAGGGAATGTGTAACTTGGATTTTGTCCGTAAATGTCATGGATGTCGGTTCATTTGATTGTATGGTTACACGTTTTGTAAATAAAGTATAAAACTTTATCGAACACGAAAATGACCGAATTTATGCAATGATTGACATTTTTGCATTCTTACCAATAAAATGCAAGATTTTATTGAATTAAATGTCCGGGATTATATAATGATTGATAAATATACATTCTCGCTAATAAAACACAATATTTTATTAAATACGAAAATGTTCCGGAATTGTTCAATGACTAAAAATGTATAAATGTCACAGTTTTGGAGTTCACAAAGGGGAAACGCTGGCAAAATTTCCAGAATTTCGCCAGCTTGTCAAGATGTATACTCTTTCGGTGTGAATGAAATCATTAGACTTCTGATACTTCTACTCTGTTCTTAGTAACATTCTACCAAATTAGTTCTATTTTACCCAAACTCCCGTCTAGAAGATCGTGGACTCTCAATCAACGTTTGTTGTAAATGCATAACTTGTGGAATATCAATTAAATGATCAAAACCTTGATCATTTCCCATTCCAGCAGTTGATCCCTCCTGACTTAAAAGTGTCATATTACCGAAACATAATTGTCGGACACCTTTCTGGTATCCTGGAGCTTCTTTTTCTGGACAAGCTCCCTTTCAAATTTTAGGAGCTTTCCATGAAGCTGAGTCAAGCCAATGCCCTTCAAATCTAGGGATATTCTCATCACTATAGCAATAGTGTCCCATTTCTAAGGCAAAGATTTTAAAATTCGGTTACTTAAAGTTGTTTTAGTAAATTCTTTATAACCAACTTTAGTTCACTGATTAGACATGAAAGTCGTTCAAACTGTTGAGTCTGATATGAGTGAAAGTTTCATATTGTTGGTTAAGGATTTCTCGGGTGTTCTTGATAACATCCTTCGTTCCACCAAATTGTTCCACCGATTTCTTGGATGTTCTTAATTCGGTAGAGGCATTGCCATTATACTAAAGGCTTTGGCATCTAGCTCGAATTTTTAATTATCTTGCTCAAAATAATTCTCCGGCTTCTTTGGCTCAAACACATTTGGGTTCTTGGCACTAGATACCATTGGAATATGCGACCCGAATACAACGGATTTCCAACAGCCTATATTTTGCTGAGCAAGTATAAGACCCATCCTACTTTACCAGATGTTTAATTCAGATCTGACAAGTATAGGGGGTTTATTACTGAAGCCTTGTTGTGGGGATCATTTTGTGCCATTTACTTTTGTTCTTTTTAGAGAAAAACAAAGTATGTGATAAACACTTTTGAGTTGTTCACTTTTCAATTCTAAGCTACGAACAGCATTGGACCTTGTTGAGCTAATCTTTATATGTTAAACTTATTCTGAAATCAAATTTAACGTGACCAAGCTTTGATACCAATTGTTAAGTCTAAGTTTACAAGGTTTGTGAATAACTAACAGTTAAGCCCAAAATAGTTTTGTATTGTATGAAAGATAAGTACTCACAAATGAGAAATTATTATCACCAACTACTTTTCATTAATCACAATGATTCAAATGTTATACAAAAAGTTGATTTTATAGATTCCCCCTCAGATTGATCACTATAACAAAGACTGTTCGTACAAAAGAAAAGGTGATGTGTAGTGATGAATAGATATCTAACAAGGGAGATCTATTTATACTAAGTATGAAAGCTCTGTTTGTGATTGGCTGATATCACCCTGATAATGGCATCTAACATACCATAGAAGTTGCAAACATATGTGCAAATCTAACATCTGATCTAACTATGCTATACATGAAATACCCAACTCATATAAGAGTCGAAACAATCATTCTAATGGCTATAACGAACCAAAGTTAATACAAAGTCGTACTAATTAATTACCATTCTTATGAACCAAAAGACGAATTTGAACATGATTACAACGACAAGAAAACAACTTTAACAAAACCTACAACAAAAGTTTGACCCATTTGCATAACTTAGTTCGGAAGCATATTGAAGGTGAGAAGTACGTGTGTGTTTGTTCCAAGCATCGCGGATTCACCTAAAGTGGAGCTTTACCTAAACACACAACAACAACAATTATTATCAAGTACATACAACACAGCATACTAACATTTATCAAACATGATAATCATACCATTATCTAAGTCTTACTCTTAGCTCTTTCTAGACTAATACAAATATTAATTCGTTTGACCTGTGACTAACGGGTCAACATACGAGCATTCTTTTTACATTCTCATTTTAATCCGTAGGATCCATTCATAACAACATATGACCATTCTTTTTACATTCTCATTCTAGTCTGTTTGACCCGTTCATAACAGATCAACATACGGCCATTCTTTTTACATCTCATTCTAACCTGGTTGACCAGTTCATAATGGATCAACATACGACCATATTTTTTACATTCTCATTCTAATCCGTTTGACCCGTTCATGCGGATCAACATACTAGTCAAGTAATTAAGCGTATGATGATTTTCCAAATACAAATAATGAACATTACAATATATAAGACTTAAAATCGTGGAGAATTTAACATACCTCGATCTTGAGTTTCTTGTTGTTTTTCGCAGCTTGCCCCTTCTTCACTCCTACATTGGGCAATTCCATACTTAGGTCTTTTGATACATTTCAAACACATGTTTGTACCAAAAAGGTGATCATACACATTCACTTCATTCAAGAATTCCTACATCCTAGCTATGGTTATCAGGAAGCATATATTGCAAAAAACATCCTTTTCACCTTAGAGATATTTCATTAAACACTTTGTGTGCAACACTTAGAAATGCATAGGAATCTAGGATTTCATAACACTAAACACCATTATTCACCTAAACACAAATTTTTAAGTATTCGAGCTCATCATGATGCAATTTCAATGATATAGATCATTTTGTTTTCATACTAGCCAACTACTATTTAGAATCCATTCTATGAACTCAATTTCATAATCATATCAAAAACCTCATTAATCCTACATGAAGTTTATTATTAAAAACCCATATACACATCAATCTTTTACAATTTCACACTTACAAATGCTTTCAAACAACACTTTCTTCATCAATTTACATCATACAATTTTTTTGTCACAACCTAGTTTCCTTGTATTAAAAGGTAGCTTTAATTAATTAGGTTAGTTACTCTAAGTCATATGTTTCATTCTAAATGCTAAAATATTAAATAATATACTAGTTAACGTTTATGCATTCATGTTTCTAGTTATCGCTTTTCATACTAAGTTATTTTAAAAACAAGGGAAATTTAGTATATGCATGTCAGGGCATTACAAAAAACTGATATAAACAACACTATTACATTGGGAAACATCTGTTTAGTCTATCCTCTGTTGCTTTAATCCAAACATCTGTTGGCCAGACAAATGTTTGGTCTTCTTCACCAGTCCTTTGCTCCAACAGACTTTAGGCTTCAACAGACCTTCTTTATTCATGAACAGGGGTTCCAAGGCTTCAATCAGATGTTTTCTAGTCTTTGACAGATGCTCTGATTTAGGTGTTCAAGATTAACTATCTTTGGGGAGAATCTGGTTCAAGCTTCTGTTTATTTCTTGATCATTTGATCATGTTTTGGCTTTTGAGTATCATAAGTTCTTTTATAGGTCCAACACAAGCTAACTAAGGAAGATCATGCGACCTTTCGTTGTTTATCCAAGAAGCACGATCCAAAACCTCGACTTATTCGTTGGATCCTTCTTCTTTCAAGAATTCGATGTTGAGATATGTGATAAGCGTAGCAGATCATCTTTCACGTCTTAAAGACCCTACCTTAGAAAAGACAAAGAAGGAAAAACTAAATGAGAAATTACCACTCGAATCTCTAAGTATGGTTGAATCAAAAGACGATCTTTGTTATGCAGACATCACCAACTACCTAGCAAGTGTTAAGCAAATGGTGGACCCATCGCCAAAGAGGTAAATTCCTTTTGGACCTTAAATATTAATTTTGGGAGGACCCTTACCCTTTTAGAACATGTGTTGACCAAGTGATTAGACGATGTGTTCATGGTCGTTAAGCCATGAGCATCCTTACGTCTTTGTAACATTTGTCAAAAACGGGTTTCCAAACCCGCTCCGTTTTGTAATCGAATATCAAGTTATAAATGTCACGTTGTGTATTTATGGTTGTTTTGGTTTTTAATGATACATAATTAATAAACAAACTAAACTATAAAAATTATTTTGATAAAAAGTGAAAACAAAATAAATAAAAAAGAAATGTTGCTGCCGGGACTCGAACCGGGTCAGCCGGTTTATAAATCCAAAGACTTAGCACACATCCACATCACCACTCCGCCACTTGTTATTATCTGTCATTTCTAGGAAACAAATAACATTTATACACAAACTCGGTTAAACCGGTTGCGCTAACTGAGAAACGGAAATCGGCAATTCAATCGTCAAATCGTTTGATTTCTCGCACATTCAGGTTTATAACCGATGCACCGACGATTTCTCATCAATTCAGATTGAATGAACATCAATTGTCATCATCATCGGTTTTTATAACCGAGAATAATCAAAAGTCCAATTTACTTCAATCAAAACCCTTCTCGCGACTCAGAGACCTCAGACAAACATTCCATTTCACTTTCGTCACACTTTCAGTCCATCGGAACGCTTAAATCAACTCGCCGGAAATTTCTATAAGGTTCGCCGGAAAACCGTATTTGTCCTCAAATCGGTAAGTTCTTCAATACCATCGTAGTCTAACAGTTGTTAAGCTGTTTCTAACTCAAACCATCCACTTGAGATCGAATTCAGGCACCGTTATCAGATAATTCCAGTTCGCCGGAGAATTTCTGGAAATCTTTAATTCCGTCTGTGAAACGGTAAGGACCTTCAATCGCACTATTAACGTTTGTTTATCACTTTAATTCCACGATTGACTAATCAAAATGGTTAATTGTTTGGTTCAGTTGAGGTGCACAAAAACAGAGCCGACGCATTGCCGGAAATTCTGTGATATATCATTCCTACGGTATGTTACTTCCAACACCGTCTCTGCCATTTCATTTTAGCCTTAAGAATGTTTGTTAATCGTAAAAACAATAAACGGATTAGTGATTCAGTCGACTGAAATTTGAATGAAGAAGACGAAGTTAGTTAAGTTATAAGTTTATTTAAAACCAGTAATATGAACGGGTTAGACACACAGTCCAACGGTGGACTGTGTGCAAAATATACACGCATGTCCCGAGTTCGATCCCTGATACACTCACTCCCTATGTAATAAAATGCCTTTTTGTTTAAAACTGAACCGGGTTAACTCCGTTAGTTGTTAAGTATAATAAAAACCGAGGTATTAACCAGGTTAGACACACAGTCCAGCGGTGGACTGTGTGCAACGGTAAGTCGCACGTCACGCGTTCGAAACCTGTTACTGGCACCGGGTTGTTGAATTAAAATGTTTTTGAAATTAAAAGAATTTTGGTTAAATCGAATTAGTATATAAATATAACTAAAAACAAGATTCTTTCGGGTTAGACACGTAGCTCAGTTGGTAGAGCTGCGTGCACGCGTACGGGAGGTCTCGGGTTTGAGCCTCACTCAGCGCATACATACACACATACGAACCGGTCAACAGGCCAACAAGTCAACGGTCAACGGTCAACGCAAAATAAACAATTTTTTTTATATTTTTATTCATTTAATTTAATTTAAAAATCAATTAAAAATACTTAAAAATAACATTTTTAAAGATAGAAAATAGCCTTAAACGCACAGAAATATATCTAAAAATTTCACTAAAATCCTTAATAAAATCCACTCATTTACTATTTTTTTCCGTTATTATTTAGGTTAGTAATTCTCGTTGTTCAACTCTCCCGACTCGTGCGCATCTCATCATCTCCATTCAAACGCACCCAATGTGAGTGAATCTTTACAAATTCCCCGTTTAATCACGTTTTGGGGTGTATCATGTGTCTTGTTATATATATTATATTTAAACCATTGTGCATACATCATATCATGAACATGTGTACTCAGTTTGTTTCAACTGTTGTGTAGTTATTGTTAGATGCAATTTATTATTTTCAGTACATGCAATTTCATAGGCCGCCGCTCCCCATTACATTATGAGCGTTTAGCATGTTCCCCATTTCATTATGAGCGTGAACCTGGCGTGCCCACATACGATCGGCTCCGTTTGATTGAGCCTTGATCGCACAGACATTTTCATTTTCAGTACATGCAATACGATCGGCTCCGTTTGATTGAGCCTTGATCGCACAGTTTCATTTATGTTATTTATCGTATGATGTTGGTATGTTTATGTATGCTATCATATGTTATTGTATGTTATAGTTGTGATTGCTATTTGTAACTGCTTGATTATTTACATTTGCTCATTTATGATTATGCACAATTTTTCATTGATAAACTAACAAGTAAATCAATAATAAATGTTTATCTAACAAGGTTCACTCGCCAACTTATGTTGACCCAAAAACCCCAATTTTTACACATGATACAGGTGAACCAGCTGCAGCCAGAAACACATAGGATTGGACTAGAAGAATAAAATGATTTAGAGTTTGGGATTGTTATGTTTGGTTTATTTTCTTTGTATTGTATGGACATGTTTGGATATTTGAAAATGTAACTTTGACTTTAATAAATATGAAACATATTAGTAAATATCATGGGCTTTGGTGATAACCCAATTATGCCCTGACTCTTATTCTGCTGCGGGTCGGGTGTGACAGTCTTTACGTCCTTACGTCTCAAAGTGGGTAGAGGCAGAAGCCTTACCGACTAACGATGCAAGGATAGCTGTGAAGTTTTTGAAAAAACAATTTTCACGATTTGGGGCCCATAATGCACTAATCAGTGACCGTGGAACCCACTTCTACGATAACCAAATGGAAAAGGCGATGTCAAGATATGGGGTCAACTATTGATTCTCCGCTACATACCATCTGCAAACAAATGGTCAAGCAGAGGTAAGCAACAGAGGAATTAAACGTATCCTAGAAAAAATAGTCAAACAAAATCATAAAGATTGGGCAGATAAGCTAGATGATGCTCTTTGGGCATTCTAAACAACATTTAAAACCTGCATTGGCACCACACTATTCCGCCTTGTTTCATGGGAAAACTGTCATCTACCGGTTGAACTTGAGCACCGAGAATATTGGGCACTCAAGAACACCAACATGGATTTAACGAAAGTAGGGAAAAGCCGTATTTTCAGCTAAACGAACTCGAAGAGCTTCACAACCAAGCCTACGACAATTCTGTAATCTACAAGGACTGAACCAAGAAAATGCATGATCAACATCTTTGAGGGTCGAAGGACTTCAGTGAAGGAGACCCGGTCATACTATACAATTCTAGGCATAAGATCTTTCCAAGGAAGTTGAAATCTAGATGGACAAGGCCATCTACAGTCGTAAAAATCTACCCATGTGGCATAGTTGACATTAAGACACCAAACGGTGATACATTCAAAGTAAATGGACATCATCTTAAACCATACGATGGTTTCCTTGACGAGGAAGGAGAAGACCTATCGCTCGAGAATTTCTCAACAAAAAACAAACTTTCTCAAGTTCCTCAAGCACGGGCTTTGTCTACCAAGCACACTCCATGCTCCATCTTTTACCAATAAACCCGCCTCTACAAGGCACGCCCCATGTCTGCTAGATATGGGTTGTGTCCCCTAACAGGCTACTACAAGACAAGATGCTAACATGCATCTTGTCCTCACTCAATGTCACACCCCGACCCGCAGCGGAAAAGGTGATCGGGGCATGATTGGGTTATCATCAAAGCTCATGACATTTATTTTAACGTTTCATATTCATTAATACACTTTAATGGAAAATTACAATCAATATTACATCATGTCCTAAATATCAATCTAGGCTTCATTGTTTTCTTCTAAGGCATTTCCTATGTTTTCCTTGCTTCATCCTGTTCACCTGTATCATGTGTAAAAAGGGTTTTTGGATCAACAAAAAGTTGGCGAGTGAATCCTATGGAAAACATTTGAACAAGTTTATTTAATTGATTATAAAATAAAGTGCACAACCACACATGAGTAAAAATAGATGTAAACTTATTCACCAATCAATTTAATATTAAACAATACACACATGAACAATAATGGATCGGTTAGAGGCACGCGTTGCTCAACTCGTCTCTCATGAGGAACTGATGGGCCTAATGAATGAATTGCATAAACTTGACAATCTGGAATACATAACTACAAACGATATAAACTCAATAATACACACACGAACAATAATGGATTTGTTTTGAGGCACGTGTTGTTCAACTCGTCTCACACGAGGAACTGATGGGCCTAATGAATGAATTGCATATAAATAGACAAAATGAAATACATAACTACAAGCAATGTATACAATCTAAGTTTAGATCACAATATGGTATGGCACAAGTTTAAATAAACGAGTTAATTTTATGACACATGACACACCCCAAAACGTGTAATAAAAAGGGGAGTTGTAAGATTCACTCACATTGGGTGCGTTCGGTTGATGATGTTGAATGCGCACGAAGTGGTTTTAACCACGAGTGAAATTAACCTAGATAATGGCATAATGGTTCGGTAAGTAAACGGATTTTATTAATCCATTTTAGTAGGATTGATGGGTGTATTTTTGTGAGTTTAAGGCTATTTTCTAACCTTAAAAATGTTATTTTTAAGTATTTTTAATTGATTTTTAATTAAAATAAATAAATAAAAATAATAATAAAAAATGTTGACTTTTTGACCGTTGACCGTTGATCGTTGACCATTGACTGTTGACTGTTGACCGGTTCGTATGTGTAATTGTGTGCGCCGGGTGAGGCTCGAACCCGAGACCTCCCGTACGCGTGCACGCAGCTCTACCAACTGAGCTACGTGTCTAACCCGAAATATTTCTGTTTTTAATTATATTTATATATTAATTGAATTAAACAGAAAATCATTTATTTTTAAAAACGATTTTAATGCATCGAACCGGTGCGCTCCACAGGTCTCGAACCCGGGACCTGTGGGTTGAGTTAACACACAGTCCACCGCTGGACTGTGTGTCTAACTTGTTAAATAAACCGATTTTTATTATACTTATATACAAACTAAATATTTTCATTTCTGTCTTAAATAAAAAGTTTAATAATTGTCCGGACCGGTGTAGTAGTCCAGACTCGAACTCGTGACCTGTGTTTTAAACGCGCACACAGTCCACCACTGGACTGTGTGTCTATCTTGGTTATTATTCCGGTTTTTATTATACTTAACAACTATATGAAATGAATCTGGTTCAGTAATAAAAAGGAACATTTTTATTAAAGCGAGGGAGCGTGGGACGTGATTCGAACTCGAGACGTAAGCGTTTTTAATGTGCACACAGTCCACCACTGCACTGTGTGTCTAACCCGAGTTATTTCTTGATTTAAATTAAACTTATATACTACCGAGTCTTCGTCTTCTTCGTTAATCTTAACCAGAATCGGAAGTCCGACTGGTTCGAAGTTTTAATCAAAATCGTTAGTGTGTTTCAGTTAATTACAGGTGAGATATATAAAAAATGAAAGATTAAGTGTTAGATATACCGAAACTGGACTCCTCTGTTTCTCCGGCGAAACTCCGGTGACAGCAGAACTTCCGGCGACGTGTGTCCTGCGGCAGAGAGTCTTCAGAGAGCTTGAGATGGATGTGAGTGGCTTCGGTATAAGTTCTGGGGTTTTAGTAAGGCTCAGAAGTGAAGGGTTCGGTTTTCCGGCGATGTGCAGAACTTTTCCGGCGAGTGGAATTACGTCGGGTAAAGGTGCGGTTTTGAGCGAAAAGGCTTGCAGAGGTTCGAGGAGGTATTTATAGGGCAGGTCATCGATGAATTTGGTCCGATTTCTGACTTGATTCGTCGGTTAGAAACTCTCCGGCGGTTATAACTTGTGTCGCGGACTCAGGCATCGGTTATAACCGATGTCATAGTAAATGTTTACGTTAAGAACAAAAGAAACCGTCCAATCTCGCGAGATCGCCGGGATTTCCGACGACTGCAATTGTGCGCGCCGATTTTGAATTCGATATTTATGATATGAATTAATTGTTTCCATTAATTAACAAAAAAACTAGTGGCGCAGTGGTTGAATGGTTATGTGTTAATGCTGTGTTTGGATCGTTGGCTGACCCGGGTTCGAAACCCGGCAGCAGCTTTTCATTTTTATTTCCTTATTTTTAATAGTTTTTCAAAAACAAATTATATATTCCAATATCCTTATTAATTATGTATCGTTTAAAATTAATTTGGGCATTAAATATGCAACGAAATTTTTAACTGATTGTTCGATTAATAAACGGAGCGGGTTTGGTAAAATCCGTTTTTTGACGGATGTTACAGTATCCCCTGCTTTTTTAGAAATTTCGTCCCGAAATTTAAGTAGTGATATATTTAACTAAAAATGATGGTGTTTAGTTTGACAGTTACATACTTAGAAAAGTAAGGGTTTAAGTTTTTTGTTTGAGGCGGTAACGTTCCTTGTAAGGGTTAAGTACCCTGTTACAGGAATCGCTTTTTGTTGCCTTCGGTGAAAATATTGATAAGCGGAGTTGATTCGCTAAATATGATATCATGCACAAGAGTTTTGATATGCTTGGAAGGATATGGTTATATCCTAAAGCAAAACTTCTAATACTACAACCTACATGGAACTACTCATAACCATCTAACAATACCTCTGATCCTTTGACAAGAATACTTATATATAGGAAGTACCAGCGGCGTATCCACCATATTATTGTCAAATTTTCATTGGGTTTATCAGTAAGTTATGATTGGTTCTATGACTATAGAACATAAATAAACACAACAACTAATGTACCAAGAAATTACTAAATCCTACATAGAACTTCTCATAACCGTCTGACAATGCCTCTGGTCCTTTGACAAGAATACTTATATATAGGAAGTACCAGCGGCGTATCCACCATATTCTTGTCAAATTTTCATTGGTTTTATCAGTAAGTTATGATTGGTCCTATGATGTAACTTTAGAACATAAATAACACAACAACCAATATTTGAATCCACCTTCTGATAGCATATATGTTTGAATGGTGACAGTTCCTCTCTCGTTTGTTATGATGGAGAGGTTAGTTTATGTAGAAATAGAACACAATCCAATTTCTTTAAATGGCGAGATGATATGAATGTAACACAAATTTCAACCAAGACAATACTAAATCCTACATGGAACTTCTCATAACCGCCTGATAATGCCTCTGATCATTTGGCAAGAATACTTATATATAGGAAGTACCAGCGGCGTATCCACCATATTCTTGTCAAATTTTCGTTGGTTTTATCCGCAAGTTATGATTTGTTACCAAGAAACTACTAAATCCTACATAGAACTTCTCATAACCGTCTGACAATGCCTCTGATCCTTTGACAAGAATACTTATATATAGGAAGTACCAGCGGCGTATCCACCATATTCTTGTCAAATTTTCATTGGTTTTATCAGTGAATTATGATTAGTCCTATGTGACTCTACAACCAATACAACAAACACAAAATACTGAAAATGAAAAAAAATGTCTGTGCGATCAAGGCTCAATAAAACGGAGCCGATCGTATTGCATGTACTGATAATGAAAATGTCTGTGCGATCAAGGCTCAATCAAACGGAGCTGATCGTATTGCATGTACTGAAAATAGTAAATTTAATCTAAACAATAATCATACCAATAGCTTATACATGGAACCTCTCATAACCGTCTGATAATGCCTCCGATCCTTTGACAAGAATACTTATATATAGGAAGTACCAGCGGCGTATCCACCATATTCTTGTCAAATTTTCATTGACTTTATCCACAAGTTATGATTAGTTCTATGTGACTCTACAACAAACACAACAACCACAAGATACTGATAATGAAAATGTCTGTGCGATCAAGGCTCAATCAAACGGAGCCGATCGTATTGCATGTACTGAAAATGAAAATGTCTGTGCGATCAAGGCTCAATCAAACGGAGCCGATCGTATTGCATGTACTGAAAATAATAAATTTAATCTAAACAATAATCATACCAACAGCTTATACATGGAACCTCTCATAACCGCTTGATAATGCCTCCGATCCTTTGACAAGAATACTTATATATAGGAAGTACCAGCGGCGTATCCACCATATTCTTGTCAAATTTTCATTGACTTTATCCACAAGTTTTGATTAGTTCTATGTGACTCTACAACAAACACAACAACCACAAGATACTGATAATGAAAATGTCTGTGCGATCAAGGCTCAATCAAACGGAGCCGATCGTATTGCATGTATTGAAAATAATAAACAATAATCACTCAAACAGTTTATACATGGAACCTCTCATAACCGCCTGATAATGCCTCCGATCCTTTGACAAGAATACTTATATATAGGAAGTACCAGCGGCGTATCCACCATATTCTTGTCAAATTTTCATTGGCTTTATCCTTAAGTTATGATTGGTTCTATGTGATTCTAAAACATAAAGAAAAACATAAAACTAATCGATTGGAGTTGAATCTGGATTTTCGGTGAAGAGGACTAGTTGGGTATCTTCGTTTGGGCCGTCATTATCTTCGACAGAATTGGCGTTGATGTTAAAAACTCTTCCTCTTGCTGGTGGCCTAGTGATTTGGTTTTCTTGATTTACTTGGTTAACTAGGTTTGACTGAGCTTGAGTGTTGATGATGTTAACCAATCGAGGGCACGTGTTTCTAAAGTGGGTAGGGTCGCCACAATGGAAACAAGCTCGAACATATGGGAACATGGGGTATTGGGGTTGTTGATAGGTTTGGATCATGTTTTGAGTAGGGGAGAGATTTGGTTTTGAAAGGTGCGGCAAACCTTGCTCAAATGACCATAGCGTCCACAAGTTGCACATAGTCGACAAGGTAAGGTAAGGGATGGTGATAAAAACAGGTGTTACATCGAGGGTGAGGTCCAAGATATGGTTTCTTATTTGGGTAAGTTGAGTTGGATGCCACTTGAGTGATTGGGATAGCTTGGATTGGTATGGCTTGTAAAACTGGTTGATTACGTTGGGTAGTAGCGAAAAGTTGCCCGTCTCTTTTTATCTTAAAAGTGGGTTGAGAAGGGGATTCGGTTTGGGTGGAGTTTGAAGTTTCAGTCGATGCTTTATCCTTCTTCTTCTCCTCCTTGAAGTCTTTGTTCCGGAGCTCTGTAGCTAATTTCATTGCTGCTTCCAAAGTTGTAGGCGTGGTACTTATTACAGAGTCTTGAATCTTTGACGGAAGACCTCGAATGTAGTGCTCGATCAACCGGTAGAGGGGAGTGAACAAGTTGGGAACCATCTGATGTAACTCGAGGAATCTTTTGTTGTATGTGGTGTGGTCTCCTTCCTTTTGCTTCAACGAATAAAATTCATCTTCTAATTTCTTGATTTCGCTCCTTGGACAAAATCGTCTGGTCATGATTTCCTTCAATTCATCCCAAGTTAAAGTCATAGCATCTTCAACACCTCGTTTGGCCTTCTCTGTATTCCACCAAGTAAGTGCTATTCCATATAAACGACCGGTAGCATATCGCACTTTGCGATCGTCAGGGCAATCGCAATTTAGAAAAGTGTTCTCCATTTCTTCAAACCAATGGAGGAGAGCGGTGACACCTTCAGTCCCTTCGTATTTTGGAGGGTCGCATGATTTGAAATGCTTGTAGGTGCATTTAGTGGTATTTGGGGGAGAGTTGATAACGTTTTGATCTTCTTGGTTGACAGGATTAGCGGTAAGTGCTTGTTGGACTTGGATTACAATGTTGGGTATTACGGAAGCCATTTGTTGAGCGATTAGGGCAGCCATGCGCTCGCGGGCTTTTCCTGCTCTCATCTTCCTACGGGCGAGATTAGAAGACATCTACAAAGAATACATATCAAGAGTATGAGTTGGATGTTTTTGGGTTCATGGGTCGCACTAGGAATGAACATTCATAAAATAATTATAGAAAAATAAATCTACTACATCCATAGGATGTCTTGGGCTTTGCTCGTCATTAGGCCCTACATGTCGCCATACTTCACCTTCGTAATCATGTGGGCCCCCATGAATACCGGGTTTTTCATATGGTTCGCATGTGTTAGCCTGGTTACGTACACTAAAACCCGGAGAAAATCGAGAAATATGTATATAACGTATGAGATTCGGAATGTGTCCAGGTGTAGACACGGTGACACCTCAAAGTGGGTTAGTTCGAACGACATTTGGTGTGGCATGCTTTGGCCTAATAGGTCCTTCGTACTCTCATCGTTAGTCCCCAGGTAGGCAAACTGGTCCGTTATATTGGATTTATACGAATGCCAACCTAGACAGGACGTTCCGACTACCGGTACTTGTACCCTTCCAGTTACTACATGCCCGTCGCAGAACTTACTTTGATGAGATTTGAAAATTGCAACAAAATCTTTGAATAATGAGAGTATGAAAATGATTTGAATATATGAACATTGAAATATGTATGATGAATGTGTATGTAAGTATATATGTTTGACTGTAAGTATAAACAAATATGAAACAGATAAACATCATAAGTTTGTATGTAACCACCTAAACAATTAAATTTTAGGCAAACTATAGTATAGGCTCTAAGGGTCTAATAACCTATCCTATATCCCTATAGTCATGGCTCTGATACCAATCTGTCACACCCCGACCCGCAGCGAAAAAGGTGATCGGGGCATGATTGGGTTATCATCAAAGCTCATGACATTTATTTTAACGTTTCATATTCATTAATACACTTTAATGGAAAATTACAATCAATATTACATCATGTCCTAAATATCAATCTAGGCTTCATTGTTTTCTTCTAAGGCATTTCCTATGTTTTCCTTGCTTCATCCTGTTCACCTGTATCATGTGTAAAAAGGGTTTTTGGATCAACAAAAAGTTGGTGAGTGAATCCTATGGAAAACATTTGAACAAGTTTTATTTAATTGATTATAAAATAAAGTGCACAACCACACATGAGTAAAAATAGATGTAAACTTATTCACCAATCAATTTAATATTAAACAATACACACATGAACAATAATGGATCGGTTAGAGGCACGTGTTGCTCAACTCGTCTCTCACGAGGAACTGATGGGCCTAATGAATGAATTGCATAAACTTGACAATCTGGAATACATAACTACAAACGATATAAACTCAATAATACACACACGAACAATAATGGATTTGTTTTGAGGCACGTGTTGTTCAACTCGTCTCACACGA
This sequence comes from Scalesia atractyloides, assembly GCA_947069175.1. Lineage (NCBI taxonomy): Eukaryota > Viridiplantae > Streptophyta > Magnoliopsida > Asterales > Asteraceae > Scalesia > Scalesia atractyloides. The sequence continues at coordinate 38,826,735 of CAMTDV010000001.1, forward strand.
GGAACTGATGGGCCTAATGAATGAATTGCATATAAATAGACAAAATGAAATACATAACTACAAGCAATGTATACAATCTAAGTTTAGATCACAATATGGTATGGCACAAGTTTAAATAAACGAGTTAATTTTATGACACATGACACACCCCAAAACGTGTAATAAAAAGGGGAGTTGTAAGATTCACTCACATTGGGTGCGTTCGGTTAATGATGTTGAATGCGCACGAAGTGGTTTTAACCACGAGTGAAATTAACCTAGATAATGGCATAATGGTTCGGTAAGTAAACAGATTTTATTAATCCATTTTAGTAGGATTGATGGGTGTATTTTTGTGAGTTTAAGGCTATTTTCTAACCTTAAAAATGTTATTTTTAAGTATTTTTAATTGATTTTTAATTAAAATAAATAAATAAAAATAATAAAAAAATGTTGACTTTTTGACCGTTGACCGTTGACCATTGACTGTTGACTGTTGACCGGTTCGTATGTGTAATTGTGTGCGCCGGGTGAGGCTCGAACCCGAGACCTCCCGTACGCGTGCACGCAGCTCTACCAACTGAGCTACGTGTCTAACCCGAAATATTTCTGTTTTTAATTATATTTATATATTAATTGAATTAAACAGAAAATCATTTATTTTTAAAAACGATTTTAATGCATCGAACCGGTGCGCTCCACAGGTCTCGAACCCGGGACCTGTGGGTTGAGTTAACACACAGTCCACCGCTGGACTGTGTGTCTAACTTGTTAAATAAACCGATTTTTATTATACTTATATACAAACTAAATATTTTCATTTCTGTCTTAAATAAAAAGTTTAATAATTGTCCGGACCGGTGTAGTAGTCCAGACTCGAACTCGTGACCTGTGTTTTAAACGCGCACACAGTCCACCACTGGACTGTGTGTCTATCTTGGTTATTATTCCGGTTTTTATTATACTTAACAACTATATGAAATGAATCCGGTTCAGTAATAAAAAGGAACATTTTTATTAAAGCGAGGGAGCGTGGGACGTGATTCGAACTCGAGACGTAAGCGTTTTTAATGTGCACACAGTCCACCACTGCACTGTGTGTCTAACCCGAGTTATTTCTTGATTTAAATTAAACTTATATACTACCGAGTCTTCGTCTTCTTCGTTAATCTTAACCAGAATCGGAAGTCCGACTGGTTCGAAGTTTTAATCAAAATCGTTAGTGTGTTTCAGTTAATTACAGGTGAGGTATATAAAAGAATGAAAGATTAAGTGTTAGATATACCGAAACTGGACTCCTCTGTTTCTCCGGCGAAACTCCGGTGACAGCAGAACTTCCGGCGACGTGTGTCCTGCGGCAGAGAGTCTTCAGAGAGCTTGAGATGGATGTGAGTGGCTTCGGTATAAGTTCTGGGGGTTCAGTAAGGCTCAGAAGTGAAGGGTTCGGTTTTCCGGCGATGTGCAGAACTTTTCCGGCGAGTGGAATTACGTCGGGTAAAGGTGCGGTTTTGAGCGAAAAGGCTTGCAGAGGTTCGAGGAGGTATTTATAGGGCAGGTCATCGATGAATTTGGTCCGATTTCCGACTTGATTCGTCGGTTAGAAACTCTCTGGCGGTTATAACTTGTGTCGCGGACTCAGGCATCGGTTATAACCGTTGTCATAGTAAATGTTTACGTTAAGAACAAAAGAAACCGTCCAATCTCGCGAGATCACCGGGATTTCCGACGACTGCAATTGGGCGCGCCGATTTTGAATTCGATATTTATGATATGAATTAATTGTTTCCATTAATTAACAAAAAAACTAGTGGCGCAGTGGTTGAATGGTTATGTGTTAATGCTGTGTTTGGATCGCTGGCTGACCCGGGTTCGAAACCCGGCAACAACTTTTCATTTTTATTTCCTTATTTTTAACAGTTTTTCAAAAACAAATTATATATTCCAATATCCTTATTAATTATGTATCGTTTAAAATTAATTTGGGCATTAAATATGCAACGAAATTTTTAACTGATTGTTTGGTTAATAAACGGAGCGGGTTTGGTAAAATCCGTTTTTTGACGGATGTTACACTCAAGGTCTCACTCTCATTCCAACAAGATTAAGGTTCTTCACACACATACAAAAAATCGGTAATGATGTGTGTGAAGGTGTACTAAAATTTGACCAAGTTATAAAAGATGGAATTACCTAAAAACAACACATGAATGGCAAGTGTACCGGACGTGTATAATATAGAAAGCAAGGCTGGATATTGAACCTAGGGACTTTAATTTAGCAAACTGTAAAACTCAATCTAAACAAAATTAATAGCCTAAAATTGATTTGATTTTTTAATTGTGTTTTCTATTAACTAATAATCTAAAATTATCCTAATGAGAACAAAAACAAAGACGAGAGCAAAGAACACACAAGAGTGAAATCAGTGATGATGGACCACAAGCAAGACTTCTATGATTGACAAATACCAAGTCCCCTGATTTTAGACTGGCTACACTCTCGTTAGAGAAGGAAAATCCTATAGTAATTAGACAAGATGAATGTAACCCACACAAAAAGCCTAAAAACCAATCTATGACGTGCAATCAGATAGTGAATGAATTGCTAGATAGAAATGACTCGACCTATCGTAACCGAATCACATACATAGAGACATGAAAAACACACTTTAACACCTTTTAATTGTGAAGCTAGTCTTAGATTGACAAGCAATCAAATCTTCTCCTTCTTAACAAAATCTTTGTAAATATCAAGAGGGCTTTATAGGGTTGTTTTTGGTTAGAGTTAGGGTAGTTTTATTGAAAACTGGCTAAAAACGTATAATATCGGTTTTCGAAATAAAGTATATACTTATAACCAATGAAGTTTTATTTTTGCTTATTTATTTCAAGCAGCTAGAGAGAGAGTTGTTGCTATTTTTTATAATGAAACTAAGTCACATCTTTTATATATTTTTTTCAAAATAACCGCATTTTACTAAAATAAGGGGTATGAAGAGAAAAATTGGTTTTTGGTTGATGAGTAGTTTGTGTAAAAATTGTGTTTTGTGGGTTTTGAAACTAAAGGTTTAGGCTTTTGTTGTTTTTGTTTATGGTGGGGAGATAAAGAGAAAACAAAGTTGAAGATGAAAAACAAGGTTTAAACCCTAATGCCTCTATCATTTACTTACTTGGATTCGTTGGTAAGGACCGGGAATGTATTGTCTTGTCAAGTTATAGATTTTTAAAAATCATACGGCTATTCACACAGGAAATGAAATTGAGCATCTAGTAAAGATATAGATTTGAATGCTCGATAGAGGCTCAAAACTCACATTTTTGTGGGAAAAGTGGTATAAATGTGAAATTATATATGCAATAAAATTCTATAAAGATTTGTTATGCCTTTATTTTATAAACTTTTCTTATATGCTTCTTTTGATCACGGCGCTATCGGTTGTAAACTTTATAAAAGACAAAAGAAAATGTTTCTTTTGATCACGGCGCTATTGGTTTCAAACTTAAACTATAAACAAGACAAAAGAAAATGTTTATGAAAAATATTTGGTGTGTTTTAGCGTTTCCAAGTAGAGTTTTGTGTAAGGCTTGTTTTAGAACAAACAATTTCAAGTTTTACTTACCTCCCCCCACTTAAATTACACATTGTACTCAATGTGTCGAAGTTTGGTTAAAATTTATTAAATGTGTAAATGTAGGTTAAAAACAACAAATTTCCCAAAAACAGGCACTAGGCATGGGGTGTGGTAGGGCAACATAACCTCGTGTCAAAAAGTGCAAGTAACAAGTTCTAGGAAAAATTTTCAGGAGGCAGACATGGGGGCGTGCCCATGAGACACGGCCCGGTGTAAAAGTGCCAGTAACGAAAATTTTCCAAAAGTCAAGCATGGGGGCGTGTTCATGAGACACGGTCTCGTCTCAAGGTTCTAGTTTCAAAATTTTTCTTGCAGATTTTAGGCACGGGGTGTGCTTACCTAACACGGCCCCGTGCTGCACATATTGTTATGAAGATTTCGTGCCGGGAAGTGTCTATTTACGTGCATGGGGTGTTGTTTCAACGTTCCTTCAGCCCTTTTTCATATCTCCACATATATTTATTTCCAAAATACCAAATTTCATTCCATCCGATCCTCATTATAACTAAAAAAGAAAAATAAAATTACAACAATCCTAAGATAGATAGTTGGATGTCCTATGAGATTATTAGACCCGAATAGCTTTCCCTAGATCAATCTATGAAAGATTAGTAAAAACCAAAAATAGTCTTTGGAAAATGAGGGCTTAAAGTTATTCCCCTAGGAATGCTTCTTTAGAGGTTATTGATCATCTCCTCTATCTCCCTTGGCAAGAAGATGAAGGGTTCCTCATCGACCTCCTCTTCCGGAAGAGGTGCGGGATTTATTGGAACCTCGAAGTAGGAGTTGATGGGAGGTTCCGGGGGTATCTCGTCCCAACCGGTGAGGTAAACCACCTCGTTGGCGATGTTCCAATCATCTTGAGGCAAGATTGGCTCCATCGGGGGCATCACTAGAATGTTCAACCTTTGGTGAAGAAGGTTGATCTCCCTAAAGCTATCCTCCAAGGCCCTGGTGAGGTAGTTCACCCGATCCACACCTCTTCCACCATCGTCATTTCTTTGATGGATTCGTGTAAAGCACAAACGTGACAAGAGTGGCTTCAAGCGAGAGCCTCCTCCCTCTTCGGTTGTTCCTTGAATTGGTTGAAGACGTGCCACTCTGCTAACTCGACATGCTAGTTAAACATCACAAATTGTTAAAGTTTTTTAGAGTTACAGAAAGGTTACATGGCCCCATGCTCCTCAAGCACGGCCCCGTGCTGCTTTAACCGTTCTAGTATTTTAGCTCAAGAACCTTTGTTTTAAGTTTGAAAATGTTTGATTTTTACTTTTCTAAACGTTAGGAACTTAAAACATTGTTGTATAATAGTAGTTTTGTGAAAATTACTAAAAACCATGTTTTAACCTAATAATTGAAGCTTTAGAAGCTTGAAGCTTCAAGCTTCAATGGAAGGTTGAAGGTTGAAGAAGGAGAAATGACTAAAAGTAGTAAAGACAAGAAGGTTTAAGGAAACCTTTTTGAGAAACTACCTTATTAGGTATGTGTGACAGATCAGGCAGGATCTTGGTCTTTTTGGAATGGTTCCAAACATTCTTCCCATGGTTGACTCTATAGAAAGTGACAGCACTTCGACATGGCCCCGTGTCGCTTTCATGAGTCAGAGACCGTTGTGTGTTTATGAGACACGGGCCCTGTCGAAGTAGACACGGCCCCATGTTAAAAGATACGGGAGACACGGCCCCGTGTCTTATTAACATGCCCTTATGTTTGAAGGATAGATGGGGCACGACCCCATGGCCAGTTGGCACGGCCCTGTGTTAATTAGGGTTTTATGAAGTTTTGTCGGTGCTTCCAAGGAACCATCTTTATCGGGTGGTTCCTTACTGGTGGGAACAACACCGAATCACCTGATATACCTTAGGCTCCGACTAGAGTACGAAAACGCAAGAGGTTATCATAAAGATAGAATCCTAGTTTCCGGTGAAACCTCATGTTATTTACCTTTTATGGGCTCTTGTTAAAGAAGGTGTGAGTTGACTTACTCTCGTCCAAACCATCGGTGTGAAATTCACACACTTTAAAGGGGACTGTCATTGCGAAGTTGATACAGAGACGACTATCTCCTTCGTTTCTGCAAGAGTCTAGGGTAGCTTTGTTGGTTTCGGCATTGTTTATTTCTGAACATGGCTCCATCATATCTCCTTTATTTTTATTCCGTGATGAATATCGTGCCTTAATCATGGATTCTATTTCTTTTAATTTTTGGAGAATCCTTTTTTTCTATTTGACATAATTCTTCCGAACTTATGTCTACTAGGGAAGAGTTATGATGGAATTCAGGAGGATGGAAGTTATTATTGTTTTTCCTCCCATCCATCATAAGGTGATCGTCACAGGAAAACGATGGGTCTAAGTAGTGGGGATTAAATTTTAGAATGGCACATTCTAGATCTTTATGCAGTCCTCCACATAATTGACACCATTCATCGTAAGAGTGGCAGGGATAAGAATAATCATTAACATCCATAATTGCCAGTTTATGATTTAATAGTTGGGATCGAACGGTACTGTTTTTTTTTCAAAACCGTTGTTAAGACACGGCCCCGTGTGACTACCACACGGCCTCGTGCTGCAGTTTTTATCTGGCTGAAAACACCCTTGAAATACTAGGGAAACTAACACGGCCCGGTGTTGATCAAACACGGCCCCGTGTTGTTTCTGCAGAAAGAATAAAATTTTGAGAAAAAGGAAAAAACCTAAAAAGAAAAATTATAAAAGTGTAAAAATGATTAGGCCGCTGATTTTAAACTTTCTTAAAATCCTTGTGTCCCAAGAAACGGCGCCGAAAACTTGACGTGAGCGAGGTGTGTATGATTTTTAGAAAGATTAGAAGTATTTTCACTCGTTTATTCAAGCTTTAAATTTATAAGAACACGATATATATATACATATATATATATATAACTTTCACTCTCTACTTCATGCTAGGGCAAGTGCACCCATCGTTGGCGTAGTATAGTGATGGTAAGTTACCAAGATCGTTCAAGGACAGAAGAACTTTTAATACCGGAATATCGTCGATGTATAATCTAGTCAAATTTTTAGGAAAGGTTTTTTTCCTTGATAAATAAAAATGAATAAGTAACTAAAATAGTAAAAGAGATGAATACACAAGATAGAATCATTTGGTTCCGACTCGTTATTTTACGTATCCTTTGATGATTTTCACGCTTTGGGTTTTTAAGAGATTATCTTAGTTAATGTGGCATGTTCCTCATTTGAAGGCGACACTACCCTCAGCCATATTGGTCTGAATCAGCAGGGATAAAGTCCCGTAAGGCCGGAATATTGAAAGATAATAAGTAAGTTATTAATGCAAAATGTGGCATGTCCCTCTTTTGGAGGCAACGCTACCCTCGGCCGTTTTGGTCGGAGTCAGTAGGGATATAGTCCCGCAAGGCCGGTTTAAAGTTTTAATAGTATTTTATTTATAAAGGATTCAAGCCATTCTTACTTCCCTCGATTTGATGCTATCTGCCTCAAAGGAAGTCCTAATAAGCTTGAACCAAGTCCTCGTAGGATCTATAGACTAAACGAGGCAAGAATTTTACCCAAACCACCCTTCTAACCCCCTTCCCGACAGTTAACGCGCTTTATATAGACCGTAAAGACACGAATGAGTAAATCAACAAAACATGAAAGATGATAGGATAAAATTCACTTTCAATATAAAAAACTAGTTAAAGTCATTAATACATACCCAGTTAAAAAGTTAACCAAAGCTAGGAAATAAAAAATAATACATAAATAACTTATCTTCACCAAGTGATGTAAGAGATTAGCCAAGCATGGCCTTTGTTTGACAAAAACTCTTATGATCAATCTTGGATCCTGAGACTACTACACACTCTTAAGATGAATGATGATGGTATTGTGGTGGCGGAGTGGTGGTAAGTGTGAGAGAAGTGGTTTGCCAAGGGATGGGTTGGAATGAAACCAAGCACCCCTATTTAACACGGCCCCGTGCCTCCCTTCTTCTATGTCTTCATTTAATTCTATTGTCAGATCAGCCTGCTACACGGCCCCATGCGTCAACGGCACGGCCCTGTGGCCATTGTACTTGCTATACTATCCCAGATATGCAAAATTCTGATTTGTTGTTTTTGTCTTTAGGTTGAAGCTTGGTAGGTTGGTATAGTACGTTGTCTTCCGTCTTTCATACTTATGCTGGATATTGTCATTAATTTGTTTCTTTTGTACATTTAAGCTCTTTTTATCCTGAAAATCAAAAGTATACACAGAAACGCACTTTTTCCAACATTAGTACTAAAAAGGTCGATTTTATACCGTATTTGCTTTAATTTATATGTTGCATTTGGCGCATATCAGGTTGCAAGGGAGATCCAACCCCTAATTGAAAGCAATCTAGAAATGCTAGTACAAGCAATTCAAACTTCACTTCTAAGGAACCATCAGATCCATGTATCTCATCAGAAGATCTTTAAAGCTAAGAGGCTGGGAATAATCAAGATAATAGGTGATTACAGTGAGCAATACAGTTTACTAAAGTTATACTGTGATGAACTTATTAAAGCTAATCGTAGAAGCACAATCAGAATTGATGTTGAGCCATGTGGTAACCATAGTAGTCCTACTAGGCAATTTAGGAGAGTGTATTTTTGTTTTACCTCTATGATGAGAGGATTTAAAATGATTGGTAGAGAATTGCTTGGACTTGATGTTTGTTTTAGAAAGGTTCTTTCCCGGGACAAATCTTAGGACAAATCTTGAGTGTTGTTGGTGTGGATGGGAATAATAGTATATATCTAATTGCATATGCACTAGCTGAGGCTGAAACATTGCAATCTTGGAAATGGTTCTTGGAATTACTTAGAGATGATCTTGACTGCATTGTTCAATCCAATTTCACTTGTTTTTTACCAAGTTCTAGTGGTTTTTTCATTCGTTCTCACCGTTCTCCCGATATTTAGCTTTCTCATTTAAACCCTCCATATATATATATATATATATATATATATATATATATATATATATATATATATATATAACAAACGTTTATTAGGAGTTCTGAAAGTTCTACATATATTTAGAGTTTTGAAATGATCCTCATCCTACTTACATACATTTACATACTTACATACACGCATACATACTAACATACACACATACATACTTACATACACACTTACATACTAACATACACACATTTACATACTTACATACACATACATACTAAAATACACAAATTTACATATATGCCTATACACATACACCTACATACATAAAACATACATCCTTACACACTTACGTACCTACACAAACCCTAAACTCATTTACCCAAAATTACACAATGCCTCTTCTTAAATAAAATTAAATAGAAAACTAACCTAAAAGTGATGTTCTTAGTAGGTGGTGGCGGCAAAGACGTGGTGGGTGGCCGAATTTCTCACAATACACATATACATACACAAAAATTAAAGAAATAAACAAATATAATACAAATTAAAAAAGAAATTCAACATAAACTAACAATACTAACGGATTTTGGGGAAGAGATGGTGGAATTGAAGAGGTTGGGGTAGCTTGGGATTTTTTTCGTGATAAAGGTGAAGGGTTTATGGTGAAATGAGGAGATGATGGAACTAATCCCGCTTTTTAGAGCTTGTTCTGTGTTACGGTTTTAGGGGCGACCCGACCGCTAAAAGTCCATCATGTTGCCGTATTGCTTCAAAACAACCCCAGCCGTTGGATCAGGATAAGAAATGAATGGCTAAGGTTGTTTAAGGATGTTGCGCTCTAGATCCACCCTTTAATGTAGAAAACAGGTTGTCGCCACTAAAGGAGGTGATTTCTTGTAGTGCTAAGAGTTTGGTTATTTGTTTTGGTTTAGAACCATAACTGAATTCATATTCGATGATTCAGTTTAAAAATTATTTAATTCAGGTTAACCGATGTACCCATTTTAATTTTTATTTTTTATATAAGTATATATGTGCTCTTTGCCTTCGTTGTTTCATTTTGGAAACCTAAATGTGATTCTCAACCCAAGTTTGAGGAGGCGGAGAACTACTTTTAAACCCTAATAGACGAGATTGCGTGTAAACCAAAGATATTCGTCTCCTTGTTTGTAGTTAACTTTGAAACCTTGAACCATAATTTGCCTATGCACTTCTTTACCCTAATTGAACATTCGTATAGATGAAAAACCTACTAGTCAAGTGAAAAATTAAATATTTTGGATTTTGTTTGAAGTTGGAAGTTATGTTTTGTTATGGCTATTTTTTTGTCTTAGGCTCATTTGGAGTTTGTATAGATTTGCAATATAAGCAAAGATTAGACCTTAATTAGATAGTATATATATTTTAAGGATTAGGATCTTTTAAGTACACACTCGACTTGTAGGAACCGTGAGAACTCCTACTGTAACATTCGTAAAAAAATGAATCCTAAAACCCGACCCGTTTTTGTAACTCGATCTGTTTTCATATTCCACGTAATTTGTTTAATGTTTAAGCAATAAGATGTCTTGGATTCTATGTTTTGATCATACATGTTATCATATCTGGTGATTTATAGTCTTGTACATGTTTTAGACAACCTTGTAAATTCATTTCCATGTATTTTGAAGCAACCCTCCATATCTCAAGGTCTAAACCAAGGATTTCCTTAAGTTAATCAAAAACTTTAGAGACCTCGTGAGCATACCTAACACATCATATCCTAACCTTCTTATCATCCAAAATTCAATATATACATGCCTTAAGACAAGACTTTGTTTTGGAGGGTTTAGATGTAAACGATAGCAAGCAAGAAGCTCTACATGTCGTATTCTTAGTTTTGTCATAAGATGAATTTCGGGTGACTTTCTTGCTAACATTTCTCCATCCTTGAGCTATCATTCTGGTCCATTCAAAGCTCCAAGATATACTTGGTATACTAAGGATCAAGTAGGTTCAAATGGTGCATAAAACCGAGCTCCAGCGTAACGGGAATCACAAACACAAGTTTTAGAACATAACCCTCGACCCGCATCAAGATCCAAGGTTCAACCCCACTTCTCGACACCATGGATGTTGGATTACTCTCTTCCATATGATGGTACTCTAAAAATAATGAACGTAGGCGAAAACCGTGCGCGAAACGGAGTTATAATGAAGCGAGAATCGCGAAAACAAGTTTGGTGTTTGTTGCTAATTTGAAAGACGCGAAAATCTTATTTTAAAGTCATCCTACATCCCCCCAATCACCATTTTGTGCTCCATTTTACACCTATAAATACCCTTGCTTGGTTCTTTATAGCTTGTAACTCCTAGTTTGGTGGCTCCACAAGCACAATACCCGTTTGGGTGTGGTGTGTAGTAGTTTTTATTTCTGTTTCGACGAGGAGGTGTTGCCCTTCAAGCTCTTGTCATTCTGTAAAGTTTTTCTTCGAGGTAAACTTCCTTTCTTTGTTCTTTTATTTATTTATTTTTTATTTTTTGTATTCATTTATGTATTGCCTTCTTAGTTTAATTAGTTTAGTTTAGGTTCTTAGTTAAGGAGCATTAGGCTCGTTAAGGTAGCCTAGTTTAGGCTCGCCTTTAGGCTTGTTGTAGCCTTGTAGAGACTCGTTAGGCTCAAAGAGTCTAACATATCATGTTTGTTCATTTAGCTATGCCTAGCATAACGTTTATTTTTTTTGTTGCATTCATTTGTCTAGCTTAAATCACGCTTATCAATTGGATTTTCTCCTTATTCTCATGCGGTTTTTCACTAAGGATTAAAAACGCAAACAATGTGAGTTAATCCTTACAAATTCCCCTTTTTATTCATGTTTTGGGGTGTATCATGTGTCGTTTCATATATTTCGTTTATTCAAACACTTGTGCTATTACCATTATATGATTTAATGTGTGATGCAAATGTTATTTATTGTATTGTGTGTTTACATTTTTGTCAGTTGCGTGCAATCATTCACATTAGACCCATCAGTTCCTCGTGGGATACGAGTTGAGCCTCAGGTGCCTCATTAGATCGGCTCTGTTTGATTGAGCCTTGAGCTCATTGTTCATCATTTGCCATGCTTGTGTGTACATTGATTGATAATATGTGGTTTGTGGTTAGATTTACATATGCGTTTACTCATATTTGGTTTATGCACATTTTTTTAACCAATATAACTAATTCATTCAAATGTTTAAATAAGATTCACTCGCCAACTTTTGTTTACCCAAAACCCTATTTTTTACACATGATACATGTGGTGGACAGGTTGAAGCAAAGAACACATAGGAAATTGCCTTAGAAGAAATATAAAGAGTTCATGAATATTGTTGTGCTTGTATGATTGTTGCAATTTTTCCTTAAAATTGGAAATAATAAATATGAAACTTTATTATAGTAAATGTCATGAGTTTTGATGAAAACCCAATCATGCCCCGACTACCATTTCCGCTGCGGGTCAGGATGTGACAGATTGGTATCAGAGCTATTGAATTTAGGGATATATGATAGGTTATTAGACCCTTAGAACCTATACTTTTGTCAACTAGGACCTATGTGCTTATGTGATTTCTTGTTTTGTTTGACTTATGAATTTCTATTGCTCACACATTTAAATTCTTTTCATTTCAGACACAAACGCATGCAAACACTCTATTTGTTACTTGACTATGTGATACATGCAATGTGTTATAATTATGTCATGAAGTCTACATATATGTTACATATATACATATCACTCCACCTAAAATGTACCATACGAAACTTATAAAATCCTTATTTATAAGTTCTCGATTTCCTTTAAATTTTTGAAAATATTTCCCTCCATTTTCCAAATACTTATTTTATGTTATTAAAACTTTTGTGATGTTTTTCGTTTTCAAATCTCATCAAGGTGAGTTCATGTGACGGGCATGTAGTAACTGGAAAGGTTCGAGTGCCGGTAGTCGGGATGTCTTGTCTAGGATTGGCATTCGTATTAATCCGAATTAACGGACCAGTTTGCCTACCTGGGGACATCTGATGCGAGTACGAAGGACCTATTAGGACAAAGCATGCCACACCAAACGTCGTATGAATTAACCCCACTTTGAGTTGTCACCGTCTCCACACCTGGATGCACTCCGACTTTCATACGTTACATTCATATTTCTCGATTTTCTCCGGGTTTTAGTGTACGTTACCAGGCTACCACATGCGAACTATACAAAAGCCCGGTAATCATGGGGGCCCACATGATTACGAAGGTGAAGTATGGCGGCATGCAAGGCCCAATTACGAGCAAAGCCCAAGAACACTTTAAAAGTGTTGTATTATCATAAGTTATTGTTTTCAATTATACCCCAAAAGTTTTCATTTTATCATATGTTTATATTTTTTTTCGCATTTCCATAGCAAATCCATCAAAAATCTCACAATCTTGTTTGCATAAATTCCTGTAGATGTCCTCTAGGCACCTTCACGGAGGAAAAAAATCGGAAACTCCGGTAAACGCATGGCTGCCCAATTCGCCAAGCAAATGGCTGTCGTGATTCCTAACATTGTGATCCAAGTCCAACAAGCCCTCGCTAACAACCAAGTCAATCAAGTTGAACCAAACGATTTAAATTATCCCGCAACTACATCCAAGTGCTCCTATAAGCACTTCAAGTCTTGTGACCCCCCAAAATATGAGGGAACAGAAGGGGTAACTGCACTTCTTCGATGGTTGGAGGAAATGTAAAGCACCTTCCTAAATTGTGATTGCCCTAATGATCATAAGGTTCGTTATGCTATCGGCCGCCTCGTTGGAACAGCTTTAACCTGGTGGAACGCTGAAAAGGGTCGAAGAGGGGCTGAGGCTGCTATGGCCTTAACTTGTGAACAACTCAAGGAACTAATGACTAAACGATTCTGTCCTCGGAGTGAGATCAAGAAGTTGGAGGACGAATTCTACCGCTTAAAGCAAAATGGAGACCATATGGCCTATAACAAGCGTTTCCTCGAGCTGAACCAGATAGTCCCAAATATGTTCAATCCTCCTTACCGTCTCATTGAACATTATATTAGGGGTCTTCTAGTATCTAGGATTCGGTGATGAGCACTTTACCTGCAACATTGAAAGTTGCAATAGAATTAGCCACCGAACTCACCGAAAACCATACCTGAAACGGAGACTTTAAAAGAAGGGCACAACTGACAAGGTTTCAGTGGAAGAGCCAAAGACAACCAAGAACGAAACATTCTCCCTTTTTGATACCAAACGAAAGCGTGACGGTAAAAAATACGCTATTGCCTCGACTAACACAACTTCACAAGCCGTAGCACTCCAAACCATCCCAATCACCCAAGTGGTACCCAATCCAGCTTACCCAAAGAAGAAACCCTACACTGATCCCCACCCTCAATGCAACACCTACCATTATTATCACCAACCCACCGTATGTCATACCCCGACCCGCAGCGGAATAAGAGTCGGGGCATAATTGGGTTATCACCAAAGCTCATGACATTTACTAATATGTTTCATATTTAATAAAGTCAAAGTTACATTTCCAAATATCCAAACATGTTCATACTATACAAAGAAAATAAACCAAACATAACAATCCCAACTCTAAATCATTTTATTCTTCTAATCCAATCCTATGTGTTCCTAGCTGCTGCTGGTTCACCTGTATCATGTGTAAAAATGGGGGTTTTTGGGTCAACATAAGTTGGCGAGTGAACCTTATTAGATAAACATTTATTAATGAATTACTTGTTAGTTTATCAATGAAAAATTGTGCATAATCATAAATGAGCAAATGTAAATAATCAAGCAGTGGCAAATAGCAATCACAACTATAACATACAATAACATATGACAGCATACATGAACATACCAACATCATACGATAAATAACATAAATGAAACTGTGCGATCAAGGCTCAATCAAACGGAGCCGATCGTATTGCATGTACTGAAAATGAAAATGTCTGTGCGATCAAGGCTCAATCAAACGGAGCCGATCGTATGTGGGCACGCCAGGTTCAACCTCATAATGAAATGGGGAACATGCTCAACGCTCATAATGTAATGGGGAGCGGCGGCCTATGAAATTGCATGTACTGAAAATAATAAATTGCATCCAACAATAACTACACAACAGAAACAAACTGAATACACAAGTTCATGATATGATGTATGCACAATGGTTTAAGTATAATATATATATCAAGACACATGATACACCCCAAAACGTGATTAAACGGGGAATTTGTAAAGATTCACTCACATTGGGTGCGTTGGATTGGAGATGGTGAGATGCGCACGAATTAGATGAGCGGAACAACGAGAAATACTAACCTAAATAATAACGGAAAAATATATTAAATGAGTGGATTTTATTAAGGATTTTAATGAAATTTTTAGATATATTTTTGTGAGTTTAAGGCTATTATCTATCTTTAAAAATGTTATTTTTAAGTATTTTTAATTGATTTTTAAATTAAATTAAATAAATAAAAATATAAAAAAAATTGTTTATTTCGCGTTGACCGTTGACCGTTGACCTGTTGACTTGTTGACCGGTTCGGTCAGCGAAATAGTTTGCGCTGGGTGAGGCTCGAACCCGAGACCTCCCGTACGCGTGCACGCAGCTCTACCAACTGAGCTACGTGTCTAACCCGAAATAATCTTGTTTTTAATTATATTTATATACTAATTCGGTTTAACCAAAATTCTTTTAATTTCAAAAACATTTTAATTCAACGAACCGGTGCCAGTGTCGGGTTTCGAACTCGCGACGTGTGACTTAGTGTTGCACACAGTCCACCGCTGGACTGTGTGTCTAACCTGGTTATTATCTCGGTTTTTATTATACTTAATAACTAACTGAGTTAACCCGGTTTAGTTTTTAAACAAAAAGGCATTTTATTACATAAGGAGTGCGTGTATCAGGGATCGAACTCGGGACATGCGTATATGTTTTGCACACAGTCCACCGCTGGACTGTGTGTCTAACCCGTTCATTTTACTGGTTTTAAATAAACTTATAACTTAATTAACTTCGTCTTCTTCATTTAAATTTCCGTCGACTGAATCACTGATCCGTTTCTTGTTTTTACGATTATCAAACATTCTTAAGGTTAAAATGAAATGACAGAAACGGTGTTGGAAGTAACATACCGTAGGAATGATATATCACAGAATTTCCGGCAAATGCGTCGGCTCTGTTTTTGTGCACCTCAACTGAACCAAAACAATTAACCATTTTGATTAGTCAATCGTTGAATTGAAGTGATAAACAAACGTTAACAGCGGGATTGAAGGTCCTTACCGTTTCACAGACGGAAATAAAGACTTTCAGGAAATTTCCGGCGAACTGGAATTAGCTGAATACAGCGCCTGAATTCGATTTCAATTGAGAGGTTTAAGTTAGAAATAGCCTAACAATTTTTGAACTACAATGATATTGAAAGATTTAGCGTTTGAGGATGAATACGGTTTTCCGGCGAAATTTGCAGAAAATTCCGGCGAGCTGATTTAAGCGTTCTGATGGTCTGAAAATGTGACGAAAGTGAAATGGAATGTTGGTATGATGTTTCTGAGTCGCGAGGGGGGTCTGGAGTTGAAGTAATTGGGACTTTGATACTTTTCGGTTATAAAAACCGATAATGATGAGGATTGATGTTCAATCAATTTCGACTTGATTAAAAATCGTCGGTGCATCGGTTATAAACTGAATGTGCGAGTAATCAAGCGATTTGACGATTGATTTCCCGATTTCCGTTTCTCAGTTGGCGCAACCGGTTTAACCGAGTTTGTGTATAAATGTTATTTGTTTCCTAGAGATAACAGAAAACAACAAGTGGCGGAGTGGTGATGTGAGTGTGTGTTAAGTCGTTGGAGTTGTAAACCGGCTGACCCGGGTTCTAGTCCCGGCAGCAACATATTTTTTATTTATTTTGTTTTAACTTTTTATCAAATATAATTTTTATAGTTTAGTTTATTTATTAATTATGTATCATTTTAAATCAAAATAATCATAAATATTCAACGTGACTTTTATAACTTGATATTCGATTACAAAACGGAGCGGGTTTTGAAAACCCGTTTTTGACAAATGTTACAGTATCCCCTACTTTTAGGAATTTCGTCCCGAAATTTTAAGTAGTTGAAGTAGTAGGAAAAAGATGTGGGTATTTTTCACGCATTGAGTCTTCACGTTCCCAAGTAAACTCAGGTCCCCGTTTCGACTCCCAGCGTACCCTAACAATTGGAATGCGACTTCGTCGAAGACGTTTTTCCCCGAAGTCCATGATCTCTACAGGTCTTTCAATAAAATGCATAGATTCATCAATCTGAATATCTTCCAGAGGAATGTGGAGGTTTTCATCAGCGAGGCACTTCTTCAAGTTCGACACGTGGAATGTGGGATGAATCATGTTGAGTTCTTCTGGTAGATCAAGCTTGTATGCTACAGGACCTACTCTTTCGAGTATCTTGAAAGGTCCTACGTAACGTGGTGCTAGCTTGCCCTTTTGACCAAAACGAACTACTTCCTTCCACGGTGATACTTTTAAAAGTACATGATCACCAATGTTAAACTCTAAGGGCTTCCGTCGTTTATCTGCATAACACTTTTGACGACTTTGAGCCGCTAGAAGATTGTTTCGAATTTGATGGATCTTGTCTGTTGTTTCTTGGATCAATTCTGGACCAGTAATTTGAGCTTCCCCAATTTCGTACCAACATATAGGAGATCGGCACTTACGACCATATAAGGCTTCAAAAGGTGCCATGCCGATGCTTGAATGATAGCTGTTGTTGTACGAAAATTCAACTAATGGTAGGTGGGCGTCCCAATTTCCCTTGAAGTCTATGACACATGCTCGAAGCATATCTTCAAGAGTTTGAATGGTGCGCTCAGACTGTCCATCAGTTTGAGGATGATAGGCGGTACTGAGATCTAATCGCGTGCCCATAGCGGATTGTACTGCTTGCCATGTTCGTGAAGTGAAACGACCATCACGATCAGAAATAATGCTTAACGGTACCCATGTCGGCTTACGATTTAGTTGATATAAATACGGGCAAGCTTTTCGTTCTTGAAATCTTCACGGATAGGAATAAAGTGAGCTGATTTTGTAAGTCGGTCTATAATCACCCATATAGTGTCATACCCACCAGAAGTGCGAGGTAACCCGGTAATGAAATCCATGGTTATGTTTTCCCACTTCCATACAGGTATTTCCGGTTGGACCAGAAGTCCTCAGGGTCTTTGGTGTTCAGCCTTCACCTTGGAACATGTAAGGCACTTGGAAACAAAAACGGCAATATCCTTCTTCATTCCAGGCCACCAATAGGTGTATCGTAGGTCTTGATACATCTTATCGGCTCCTGGGTGTATAGAATATCGCGTTTTGTGAGCTTCATTCATAAGAACTTCACGAAGATTGTTGTGGTTAGGAATCCAGATACGATCTAGGTAGTACCGAATACCGTCAGATTTAGTTTCAATTTTTAGCTCAGCTCCACAGGACATCTCCTTTCGTACATCTTCTTCCGTTATTGAAACGTGTTGGGCTTCTCAAATTTGATCTTTAATGTCGGTTATAATTTGCGAACATAGAAGACGAATGGAGTTCGCATAACCCTTTCGACTAAGTGCATCCGCCACCACATTTGCTTTACCAGGGTGGTATCTAATTTCACAGTCGTAGTCATTTAGAAGTTCGACCCATCTTCGTTGCCTCATGTTTAACTCCTTTTGATTGAAGATATGTTGAAGACTCTTGTGGTCAGTGTAGATTTCACACTTAGTACCATAGAGATAATGTCTCCATATCTTAAGAGCGAACACAACGACTCCAAGTTCTAGGTCATGAGTGGTGTAATTCTTTTCATGTGTCTTGAGTTGTCTCGAAGCATAAGCTATAACTTTTCCTCTTTGCATTAGAACGCAGCCCAATCCTTGCCTTGACGCGTCGCAATAGACCACAAAATCATCACAACCTTCAGGAAGAGTGAGGATTGGTGCATCACAAAGTTTTTGTTTAAGGGTTTGGAAGGCTTCTTCCTGCTTGGGTCCCCATATGAAAGGTTTTCCCTTATGAGTTAAAGCCGTGAGTGGTACAGCAATGCGAGAGAAGTTTGAAATGAACCGACGATAATAGCCAGCTAGACCAAGAAAAGATCTTACTTCAGCTGGTGTACGTGGAGCTTGCCATTCTTGTACCGCTTTGATCTTTGAAGGGTCGACATGTATTCCCTTGTCATTGACTACATGCCCGAGGAATTGCACCTCTTTTAACCAGAATTCACATTTGGAGAATTTGGCATAAAGCTTTTCCTTTTCTAGAAGTGCAAGGATGAGTCGAAGATGACGCTCATGATCAGATTTAGATTTTGAATAAATAAGAATATCGTCGATGAAGACTATAACAAATCGATCAAGATAAGGTTTGCAGACTCTGTTCATTAGGTCCATGAAGACAGCTTGTGCGTTGGTTAAACCAAATGGCATAACCATGAATTCATAGTGGCCATAACGAGTTCGAAAAGCAGTCTTAGGGACGTCTTCTTCATGCACTCTAGGTTGATGATAGCCAGATCGAAGGTCGATTTTTGAAAAGCAGCTGGCACCTTGTAGTTGGTCAAGAAGATCATCAATGCGAGGTAAAGGATAGTGATTCTTGATTGTTAACTTGTTGAGCTCTCTGTAGTCGATGCACATACGAAACGATCCATCTTTCTTCTTTACAAAAAGGACAGGTGCACCCCAAGGCGACGAGCTAGGACGTATGAATCCCTTGTCAGTCAACTCTTGTAATTGACTAGCTAGCTCTTGCATTTCAGAGGGGGCTAACCTATAAGGAGACTTTGCAACTGGTGTAGCACCAGGTATAAGATCAATACGGAATTCGACGTCTCTAACTGGAGGAAGTCCTGAAATGTCGTCAGGAAAAACTTGCGGGAAGTCTTTTACTACAGGAATGTCTTCAAGTTTCTTCTCCATGGTTTCCCTTTTTAATGATATGAGCTAAAAACGCGACATAATTCTTGCGAAGATATTTTTGAGCTTGAAGACAAGACATTAAGCTGAGCCCTTTCGACGAGGTTTCTCCAATGATTCGAAGAGTCTGACCGTTTGAAAGAGGAATACGAATAAATTTTTCACGACATACAACTTCTGCCTGATGTTAACTGAGCCAATCCATACCGATTATGATATCAAAACTTCCCAGCTTCATAGGAATCAGGTCGACTGAGAAATCGTGGTCGTTTAAGGTGAGTGTACAGTTGCGTATAATAGAGTTCAATGAAACTGGTTTCCCGTCCGCAACTTCTACCGTTATGGATTCCGTGAGCTTATCCCGATTTTTGCTTAAGATAGGTTCAAATTCTAAAGACACAAAACTTCTATCCGCACCAATATCAAATAAAATAGATGCATATCTACCATTTATAAGGAACGTAACGTTAACCACATTGCCGTCAGCTCTGGCCTGGTTAGCGTTGATATTGAAAGCTCTTCCTCTTGCAGGTGGAGGAGCTTGGTTTGCTTGATTCACCGGGTTGGCTTGGGCCTGAGCATGAATAATGTTTACCAACCTTGGACAAGTGTTTCTGAAATGGCTCGGGTCACCGCAATTGTAGCAAGCCCGCATTGGTTGACCCATAGGATAATTGGGCTGGTAATATGTTTGGGCTAAATGTTGGGTGGGTGGTAATAGTAGGGATTGTTGGGCTTGGCCCATTATTTGTTGATGGGTTTGGGTTAAAGGTTGGTGGCGGTTCGTTCGTTGAGGCATGCGGCAGGTTTGAACAGTATGACCTGCGTGACCGCAGACGGTGCAATATTGGCAGGGATGATCAGGGGAATGGTGATATTGGCAACGGTTGCATTTTGGTAGCGGGCCAGTGTAAGGTCTTCTGTATGGTGCGGGTGAAGGAGTGACTTGAGTAATGGGTGCAGCAGGAATAGGGGAGTTGGTTTGAGTAACTGCAAAATTTCTGGTGTTGCGCTTCCTCTTGTTAGCAAACTTAGAGGAAGAGATGGGATGGTTTGAAGTTTGACCCTCAACAGGGGCTTTTCTTTTCTCTTCCTTGAACTTCCCGTTGCGAATTCGGTTCTCGGTCAGTTCAGTTGCTAGCTCCATAGCAGCTTCAAGTGTTACCGGTGAAGTGCTGAGGACTGAATCTTGAATTTTCGAGGGAAGTCCTCGAATATAATGCTCAATCAGACGATAAGTTGGGGTGAATAAATTTGGAACCATTTGGTTCAACTCCAAGAACCTTTTGTTATAAGTGGTATGGTCTCCCTCCTTCTGCTTTAGAGCATGAAATTCATCCTCCAACTTTTTAATTTCACTCCCAGGACAGAAACGCCTAGTCATGATTTCCCTTAACTCCTCCCAAGTTAAGGCCATTGCATCTTCAGTTCCCCTCTTCCCTTTCTCAGTATTCCACCAAGTGAGAGCTACCCCAAATAGTCTCCCGGTGGCGTATCGAACCTTGCGATCCTCAGGACAATCGCAGTTGAGAAAGGTGTTTTCCATATCCTCGAACCAATGTAGGAGAGCAGTGACACCTTCGGTCCCCTCAAATTTAGGAGGATCACAAGATTTGAAATGTTTGTAAGAGCACTTGCTGGTAGGAGGGTTGTCGATGTTCTGGTCATGTTGTTGGGGAGGGTTAGTAGGATTTGTAGCGAGGGCTTGTTGTACTTGGACCACAATGTCAGGCAGTATTGTGGCCATTTGTTTCGCGATTTGTGTGGCCAAGCGTTCCTGAGACCTTCCTGATCTTTTACCCCTTCGTTGCTGTCTAGACGACATCTACAGGATCATACAATGAGAAGATTGTGAGTTTATGGTGTCTTTTTAGGTGTCATGTGTCTTTAAGAAAATGAAAATAACATAAATATCAATAATGCAACTACATCCATAGGATGTCTTGGGTTTGCTCATGTTAGGCCTCAAATGTCTCCCATACCTTCACCTATATAGTCATGTGGGCCCCCATGGCTATTGGCTTGGTAGGATTCACATTAGTATTGGCAATTTAACACTCGCATCACCCGAATGCAAACCACAAAATATGTTCATGAGATGTTTGGTCGGAACGTGTCCAGGTGTAGACACAATGACAACTCAAAGTGGGGTTAGCTCACACGACGTTTGGTATAGCATGCTTTGGCCTAATAGGTACTTTGTACTCTCACCGTTAGTCCCCAGGTAGGCAAACTGGTCATTTATTTTGGATTTATACGAATGCCAGCCTAGACAGGACGTTCCGACTACCGGTACTGGTACCCTTCCAGTTACTACATGCCCGTCATGAGAACTCACTTTGATGAGATTTGAAAACACGAAAATCATTGTAAAAGCAATCATGATGTGGTGTGTGCTTTCATGGATGTGATATGTTATGAGTATAGGATTCATGATAGGCATTATATGATAATACATACTTATGAACATGCTTGCATAATATTGATGTAACATTTAACATAAAACATATAAACATCATGAAATTTGGCATGTAACACACAAAAATTTTATAAGTTTCTAATCAACTATAGTATAGGCTCTAAGGGTCTAATAACCTATCCTATATCCCTATAGTCATGGCTCTGATACCAATCTGTCACACCCCGACCCGCAGCGGAATAAGAGTCGGGGCATAATTGGGTTATCACCAAAGCTCATGACATTTACTAATATGTTTCATATTTAATAAAGTCAAAGTTACATTTCCAAATATCCAAACATGTTCATACAATACAAAGAAAATAAACCAAACATAACAATCCCAACTCTAAATCATTTTATTCTTCTAGTCCAATCCTATGTGTTCCTAGCTGCTGCTGGTTCACCTGTATCATGTGTAAAAATGGGGGTTTTTGGGTCAACATAAGTTGGCGAGTGAACCTTATTAGATAAACATTTATTAATGAATTACTTGTTAGTTTATCAATGAAAAATTGTGCATAATCATAAATGAGCAAATGTAAATAATCAAGCAGTGGCAAATAGCAATCACAACTATAACATACAATAACATATGACAGCATACATGAACATACCAACATCATACGATAAATAACATAAATGAAACTGTGCGATCAAGGCTCAATCAAACGGAGCCGATCGTATTGCATGTACTGAAAATGAAAATGTCTGTGCGATCAAGGCTCAATCAAACGGAGCCGTTCGTATGTGGGCACGCCAGGTTCAACCTCATAATGAAATGGGGAACATGCTCAACGCTCATAATGTAATGGGGAGCGGCGGCCTATGAAATTGCATGTACTGAAAATAATAAATTGCATCCAACAATAACTACACAACAGAAACAAACTGAATACACAAGTTCATGATATGATGTATGCACAATGGTTTAAGTATAATATATATATCAAGACACATGATACACCCCAAAACGTGATTAAACGGGGAATTTGTAAAGATTCACTCACATTGGGTGCGTTGGATTGGAGATGGTGAGATGCGCACGAACTAGATGAGCGGAACAACGAGAAATACTAACCTAAATAATAACGGAAAAATATATTAAATGAGTGGATTTTATTAAGGATTTTAATGAAATTTTTAGATATATTTTTGTGAGTTTAAGGCTATTATCTATCTTTAAAAATGTTATTTTTAAGTATTTTTAATTGATTTTTAAATTAAATTAAATAAATAAAAATATAAAAAAAATTGTTTATTTCGCGTTGACCGTTGACCTGTTGACTTGTTGACCGGTTCGGTCAGCGAAATAGTTTGCGCCGGGTGAGGCTCGAACCCGAGACCTCCCATACGCGTGCACGCAGCTCTACCAACTGAGCTACGTGTCTAACCCGAAATAATCTTGTTTTTAATTATATTTATATACTAATTCGGTTTAACCAAAATTCTTTTAATTTCAAAAACATTTTAATTCAACGAACCGGTGCCAGTGTCGGGTTTCGAACTCGCGACGTGTGACTTAGTGTTGCAAACAGTCCACCGCTGGACTGTGTGTCTAACCTGGTTATTATCTCGGTTTTTATTATACTTAATAACTAACTGAGTTAACCCGGTTTAGTTTTTAAACAAAAAGGCATTTTATTACATAAGGAGTGCGTGTATCAGGGATCGAACTCGGGACATGCGTATATGTTTTGCACACAGTCCACCGCTGGACTGTGTGTCTAACCCGTTCATTTTACTGGTTTTAAATAAACTTATAACTTAATTAACTTCGTCTTCTTCATTTAAATTTCCGTCGACTGAATCACTGATCCGTTTCTTGTTTTTACGATTATCAAACATTCTTAAGGTTAAAATGAAATGACAGAAATGGTGTTGGAAGTAACATACCGTAGGAATGATATATCACAGAATTTCCGGCAAATGCGTCGGCTCTGTTTTTGTGCACCTCAACTGAACCAAAACAATTAACCATTTTGATTAGTCAATCGTGGAATTGAAGTGATAAACAAACGTTAACAGCGGGATTGAAGGTCCTTACCGTTTCACAGACGGAAATAAAGACTTTCAGGAAATTTCCGGCGAACTGGAATTAGCTGAATACAGCGCCTGAATTCGATTTCAATTGAGAGGTTTAAGTTAGAAATAGCCTAACAATTTTTGAACTACAATGATATTGAAAGATTTAGCGTTTGAGGATGAATACGGTTTTCCGGCGAAACTTTCAGAAAATTCCGGCGAGCTGATTTAAGAGTTCTGATGGTCTGAAAATGTGACGAAAGTGAAATGGAATGTTGGTATGATGTTTCTGAGTCGCGAGGGGGTCTGGAGTTGAAGTAATTGGGACTTTGATACTTTTCGGTTATAAAAACCGATAATGATGAGGATTGATGTTCATCAATTCCGACTTGATTAAAAATCGTCGGTGCGAGTAATCAAGCGATTTGACGATTGATTTGCCGATTTCCGTTTCTCAGTTGGCGCAACCGGTTTAACCGAGTTTGTTTATAAATGTTTTTTGTTTCCTAGAGATAACAGAAAACAAGTGGCGGAGTGGTGATGTGAGTGTGTGTTAAGTCGTTGGAGTTGTAAACCGGCTGACCCGGGTTCGAGTCCCGGCAGCAACATATTTTTTATTTATTTTGTTTTAACTTTTTATCAAATATAATTTTTATAGTTTAGTTTATTTATTAATTATGTATCATTTTAAATCAAAATAATCATAAATATTCAACGTGACTTTTATAACTTGATATTCGATAACAAAACGGAGCGGGTTTTGAAAACCCGTTTTTGACAAATGTTACACCATACCTTGCCGACTGTGTGCCAATTGTGGGCGTTATGGTCATCTAAGTAACACATGTCGTACTCCTCAAAACCAAGCTCCACTCTCTTCCCAAAACATAATCCAACCCTATCAACAACCTCATTATCCCATGGTTCCATATGTTCTAGCTTGCTTTAATTGTGGTGATCCTACTCATTTCAGAAACACGTGCCCTAGGCTGGTTAACATCATCAACGCTCAAGCCCAAGCAAATCCAGTTAACCAAGCGAACCAGGCAAACCCAGCACCTCCACCAGCAAGAGGGAGAGCCTACAACATCAACGCAATCCCAGTTGAGTTCAACGACGGTGCGAACGAACAACCTAACTAGCCTTTCTCCCATCATGAAGACTTAAGACTCTGCTCCAGTTGTTTATTTTATTTTTATTCCCAATCCAAGCTTTAATAAATTCCATTTCTTATCCCGGCTGTCAAATTACCATTGTTTTCAATTTGGGTAATAATGTTTCAAGATTTCATTATTTCAAAGTAATGCCACTAATGCAATTTATATCACACTATGCCAATTTGTTTCATTACATGTCTCTATGCATCGATTAAACTTCATGTCATTCATGTCATCATACATCACGACGAACCACGTCTCATCATTTAGGGAAGTTGGGTCGTGTCTCACTTTTTCAAAGACTGACCACTTCCTCATAACACACGAGAGAGGTACCATTGTCATTTAGTCTTGCTTTCTTCGGATTCGAGACTTAAGCATGGGTTGTTGTGTTTGTTTATGTTTGGTAGATTTTAGGACGAGTCACATAGAACTAATCGTGACTTAATAACAATGCCAATGAAAATTTGACAAGGACATGGTGGATACGCCGCAGGTACTTCCTATATATAGGTGTTCTTGTCAGGTGATCAAAAGCATTGTTAGACGGTTATGGGAAGTTCTGTGTAAGTAGTGTCAATCTTAATTTGGATAACGATGTGGTTGATGATTTCGTTTTGTGAGGTAACTTTATCATTATGACGCTCCGATTTTCTCAAAACCCCTTATCATGAGACAATATCCGGTTAGCCATCTCCGTGTTACAATGCTTTTCACTTCTACACCTCAGGCATCAAAAAACGATTCATGTAGCAGGGTATTCAACCCTTACTAGAAACGTTACCGCCTCAATCTAAATCCAAACTTCACACTCACCTAGTTATGTATATCCTTAGCATCATCGATATTTTTAATACCTAGCATACTCGAGATCCAATCTATAAGAAACCCTATTAACTAACCCTCAAGAACGGTTCCCCCTAATTTTGGAACGAAATTCCTAAAAGTATGGAAGACTGTAACATCCTCCAAAAACGGGTATCCAGAAGTCCGACCCACTTTGTAATCCGGATCCTAACCTTTAAACCTTGAAAATTTTCGCGAAATAAATAACCGTTGAAAGATTTTACTCTTAAATTTAAATTCATTTATCGATTATTTATTTATTAATTTAATTTAATTAATATCACGATTAAAATCATTAATAAAATCTAGTTAGTCTTGTTAGGTTTTTAAGTGTGTTTTAAGGTAATAAGAGTTGGTAACCAAGTTAGTTTGGATAGTAGAGTTAAGGGGTCGAATTTGTAACATTTCAAAACTTTGAATCTAAAAATATATAAAATAGTGGACCAGGGATTCGAACCCGAGTCTCGCCAACAAACAAAACACTTGAGCCACTCCACCACATCAAACCTTTGTTAAAATTTCCATTTCCAAAATCCTTAAACACTGCAATCCTTTTGAATTACCTTTACCACCCAAATGTTAAATAGCTAAATGGTTACCTCTTAATTTCGAGACGAAATTTCCAAAAGTAGGGGAGACTGTAACATTCGTATAAAAATGAATCCTAAAACCTAACCCGTTTTTGTAACTCAATTCGTTTTCATATTCCACATAATTTTGTTTAATGTTTAAGCAATAAAATGTCTTGGATTCTATGTTTTGATCATACATGTTATCATATCTGGTGATTTATAGTCTTATACATGTTTTAGAGAACCTTGTAAATTCATTTCCATGTATTTTGAAGCAACCCTCCATATCTCAAGGTCTAAAACCAAGGATTTCCTTAAGTTAATCAAAAACTTTGGAGACCTTGTGAGCATACCTAACACATCATATCCTAACCTTCTTATCATCCAAAATTCAATATATACATGCCTTAAGACAAGACATTGGTTTTGGAGGGTTTAGATGTAAACGATAGCAAGCAAGAAGCTCTACATGTTGTATTCTTAGTTTTGTCATAAGATGACTTTTGGGTGACTTCCTTGCTAACATTTCTCCATCCTTGAGCTATCATTTTGGACCATTCAAAGCTCTAAGATATACTTGGTATACTAAGGATCAAGTAGGTTCAAATGGTGCATAAAACTGAGCTCCAGCGTAACGGGAATCACAAACACAAGTTTTAGAACATAACCCTCGACCCGCATCAAGATCCAAGGTTCAACCCCAATTCTCGACACCATGGATGTTGGATTACTCTCTTCCATATGATAGTACTCTAAAAATAATGAACGTAGGCGAAAACCGTGCGCGAAACGGAGTTATAACGAAGCGGGAATCACGAAAACAAGTTTGGTGTTTGCTGCTGATTTGAAAGACGCGAAAATCTTACTTTAAAGTCATCCCACATAGCCCCATTCACCATTTTGTACTCTATTTCACGCTTATAAATACCCTTGCTTGGTTCTTTATAGCTTGCAACTCCTAGTTTGAGTATAAACAAGTGGAATGACCAAATTTGGTGGCTCCACAAGCACAATACCCCTTTGGATAGTAGTTTTTATTTCTGTTTCGACGAGGAGGTGTTGCCCTTCAAGCTCTTGTCATTCTGTAAAGTTTTTCTTCTAGGTAACTTCCTTTCTTTGTTCTTTTATTTATTTATTTATTTATTTTTTATATTCATTTAATATTGCCTTCTTAGTTTAATTAGTTTAGTTTAGGTTCTTAGTTAAGGAGCATTAGGCTCGTTAAGGTAGCCTAGTTTAGGCTCGCCTTTAGGCTTGTTGTAGCCTTGTAGAGACTCTTAGGCTCAACGAGTCTAACATATCATGTTCGTTCATTTAGCTATGCCTAGCATAAAGTTTATTTTTTTGTTGCATTCATTTGTCTAGCTTAAATCACGCTTATCAATTGGATTTTCTCCTTATTCTCATGCGGTTTTTCACTAAGGATTAAAAACGCAAACACTGTGAGTGAATCCTTACAACTTCCCCTTTTTATTCATGTTTTGGGGTGTATCATGTGTCGTTTCATATATTTCGTTTATTCAAACACTTGTGCTATTACCATTATATGATTTAACGTGTGATGCAAATGTTATTTGTTGTATTGTGTGTTTACATTTTTGTCAGTTGCGTGCAATCATTCACATTAGGCCCATCAGTTCATCGTGGGATACGAGTTGAGCATCAGGTGCCTCATTAGATCGACTCTGTTTGATTGAGCCTTGAGCTCATTGTTCATCATTTGCCATGCTTGTGTGTACATTGATTGATAATATGTGGTTTGCGGTTAGATTTACATATGCGTTTACTCATATTTGGTTTATGCACATTTTTTTAACCAATATAACTAATTCATTCAAATGTTTAAATAAGATTCACTCGCCAACTTTTGTTGACCCAAAACCCTATTTTTTTTACACATGATACAGGTGGACAGGTTGAAGCAAAGAACACAATGGAAATTGCCTTAGAAGAAATATAAAGAGTTCATGAATATTGTTGTGCTTGTATGATTGTTGTAATTTTTTCTTAAAATTGGAAATAATAAATATGAAACTTTATTATAGTAAATGTCATGAGCTTTGATGAAAACCCAATCATGCCCCGACTACCATTTCCACTGCGGGTCAAGGTGTGACACCTACCACCATGTGATATTATTAACTGTTTTTTATGGAACATACATATACGACTAACTAAAAGATATGTATACAAAAATAAAAATTGACAGCGAGTTTACACACATGTAAATAAAACAAATGAAAACTGTATTACATGGGAGGTATGAGCTTTTACGATTCTCACAACTTAAGTGAGTTATCAACAAATGGCTTTGCAAAATATGATTTTAATAATCCCAAGTTTGATATATTGACCAAGATTAACTGTAGCACATGAAATGTTTACCGAGAGTCCCACTTTGAACATACTTTCCTTCAGCGATCTCATACTAACTCAAAGTTAACCCAAATTACTTTTTTATGACGTGGACTGCAACATACGCAGTCCACGCCAATAAAACTTTGCCACATAAGCAGTCTACGTCATCAAAACTTTGACATATTTATTAAATAAGTTGTCCATGTCATCAAAAAAGTTACTGTTTTGTCACATAATTTGTCCACGTTAGAAAAACTAACCGGGTTAACCTTTAGTTGAACGGGAACGATGAAGGAAAGTATGTTCACAGTTGGGACAGTTGGTAAATATTTCCTGAGTTAGGATTAATACCGACCAATAGGTCAAAGTTCCGATTATCAAAATCCAATTTTATGATTTTAAAATAACAAACAAATAATTACATAATATTTTAGAAGTAAAAAAACTAGGAAAATTTGAAATCTAGTTTAGTTCCTAGTCCAACTGGTGAATAACACACAATATTAAAATTGGTTAATTATTTGGTTCCCTGCTCGTCCGTTCTGGCACAAAAAACTAGTCGGTCCAACCAATAACACACAATATTGAAACTAGTTATTTATTCAATTACCTATCTGACCGTCCGGTCTGGCTCTAAGGTGTTGTTTGTCTTTTAAGAGGTAAAATATCTGCAGTCTTCGAACCACATCTCTAGATATCTGTAGAAGAATAGGTGGACCAAACCTCTGCAGTCTGCAAGAAGAAGGCTCTTTGTTTTTTAACGTAGGTAGACTTCTACAATAAAATGGTTGTAGAGTACGAGTAGTGGTGGTAAAACTTCCAGTTTAGACGGAAGTTTGGATAGGATAGTGTTATTTCGGTAGAAATCTTGTTAGATTAGTCATAAGTCGAATGATTCCATTCATACCGAAAGAGCATTCCAGCATTTCCCTTCAATTTTCAAACTATGAACACATGACACTATATATGTACATGGGGTTTGGAATGGACAAGCTCTTACGTACGGATGAGTCTCATCCGCACGAATGAGTCTCATCTGTACGAACCACTCTCATCCTCTCCAAAGTCATGTGTTCGTATCTCAACTATAAAATATTCAACACACGCTCTATCTAGCATATTCGCACAATGGCGGAGACACAAAATATGCACTAAAAGGTGGTGGGTGGTGGTGGGTTGTGGACATGGACGATGGTGGTGGTGGACGATGGTGGTAGACAATGGTGGTGGGTGGTTGTGGTGATGGACGGTGGTGTAACACCTACGAAAATTTCGAGCGTTTCAAAACTTTTATATTACCTTCGGAAATATTTTGTTAACCGAACTTTGAACATAATGATATGAATATAAAGTACATTCGAGACAAAGATATAAGTTACACATACCCTAAATACCCTTCATATAACTTAAGTAACAAGTTAGAGGGGTTAAAATCACAAAAGCTGATAGTACAAGTCTAGGGGCCAAAACTGTCACAAATGCAAAATTTTTGGCGTCAGGGTGCCTTACGGAACATAAG